>JAWNMV010000811.1:14617500-16070849 GCA_035043635.1 Drosophila rellima
ATGGAATATAAATGATATTATAAGAAGTGGGCATCTTTGCATACAACAATAATCGAAACAAAAAAAACAAAGAAAAGTTTTGATGGCTTAACCAAAGACTTAATAACCTGGCAAATTATAGCTATCAAATTATGCAAATCATTTGTGGTTTTTGTTTGGAAACCTCTAGACAGATATCCGTATTATGAGTTTAATAGTGCGTTAATGATTAAACTTTGTTTTGTGATTATTCCATACCACAAATTCTTTCCCCAATCCAAAAAAATTTCATATTTTCTGAAATTACTTTACAAATTGCATTACCCTTAAGAATATAATTTTCTCATCTAATTTAAACTGTCATCTTAAAGATCGTATGACTTGCTCTTGTCTAAGATGATGTGCGAGAGTGAGCGAGCGAAAGCAAGACACCATCAAATGATCACCCTCAATATGTTCTTACAGTGAGCGAGCGAGAGCAAGACAACAATACATGCATTGCAATCTGCTGCGGTTGCCTGTAGTCAGAGCAAGAGAAAAACAAAGCTCTCTAGGAAGAGCACGCGCTACACTGACTGGCCACAATGTATACAGAGAGCAGATCTGATCAAGAGAGAGCGAACGCCGTTGTAGCTTCATATAATGTATCCGTGTTAATGTGTGTTTGCAGTATGGAGAGAAAAAAGTTTGACCTTGCAATGATTGGCAAAAGTTTCTTAGTATTTTTGTATACGAATAAGAACAGAAACGCATCTCTGATTACACCTGTCGTTGCTCTCTCTCTTCTCTCTTATATCAATTTTATTATCAGTATCAAAATATAACTAAATTAAACCATAACTGTCAGCGCGAGTCCAATACTGTCCCAGTATTATTTCAACAGGAAGGCAAGAGAAAAAGCATGAAGAGATTAAGTGGATTTGCTTGTTGGCATTGATGCAAGGATAGAATGCAACTCATGCTGTGATAGCTAGTGAATAATAAAATTGATTTCAATGTGAATCGAGACAAAAGCAAGAATGTAAATTGAACTCATATACATATACTGCATTTGAGCCTCATTCAAGTGTGAAGCACTTCATTTGAGCTCTGTTTATTGCTTTTACAAAATAATAAGACTGATGGAATGGAATGATGGGTATCTTGCAAAGCACAAGGCAGCAACATCAACAGCAGCTCGTTTGGATCCTTAAGTACTCGATGCAATAAATTTGAAAGTGGTTTTTAATACTTTTCCGTTCGTTGCACAGAAGCAAAGGAAAATTTACATAGGGTTGCTCGTGCTGGGCAACAAAGTGATTATCTTATATTGCCAGCGCGCGTACGGAGAAATGTGCTTATTTTCTCTAATGAGCTGCAGACATTAGTTGGTTTCGCTTTTACATGTTAATCGAATTGGAGTCCTAGAATATCGGGCATAGAATTCGATGTCGAAAACACTGTCAAACTGAATAAGGCTGAATCAATTGAAGCCATCGCACTCAGGTGACATTTGAAATGGGCTACAAAGGGAATTGGTAATTTGTATGCCAAAGTTCAATGAATGCCAGTTAGTAATGCCCTTTGAAAGGGCTGACAAGATGACTAGAAGTCCATAAGCACCTATCACTAACAAACACTAAAGGAGTATATAGAGACTACACTCACAGCGATAATCATAGTTGCAACATTACGGTTGCTGTTACCAGTGGCCATTATCGTTAGCTTTGCTTGGAAGCAGCCTGCCATCGATGTCCCAATCAGTTGCACATCTAAATACACCTCAAATTGAATAATGAATGCAAAGTGGCTGAGTGGCCGCCTCCATTGCTATCGCTGCTCAATGAAATGCATTAAATCAAAGTATCGTTGAAAGCAATTTCTGGCCAACAAGGAAACTCCCCCGCCCCCCATTCTATTCAAAGAGCAACAACAACAATAGCAAGTAGCTATTGGACAGCTGCCCTGAAAAGTAGGCAACGAAATGGAAATGCACGAAAACTCGCTGCTCGTTTCTCGTTTCTCGCAACTGTAAATTGGCAACTGGGCTGCTTGGCTGTAAACATCAATTACGCCGCCCAAAACTATTCACGCGATTAGCCGCGTTTTCTAGTTATTGGGTAATAGCCATTCCCAGTTACCAGTTACCAGTTGGCCATTCAGGTGGGTCACAGATGTAGACGTAGACGAATAGGCGCACCGAAAAAGCGTTACGCTGAATTGAATTAGCGGGTCCGGTGTGATGTTGTGCTGTAAATTTCCAACGGTGCATCTGATAAACGTGGCCGTGCCGACATGCGGGGCCATAAAAAGGCTGAGCTAGTGAGTCAGCGCGTTGGGCTCGAAGAGTTATTTCAGATGTGCGAAAAACACAGCGAAATGTAAAACAGACAACACACAGCGCTGCTTTATATGTGCGTGTGTGTGTGTGTGTGTGTATAACTGTATTTGCTGTACTGTGTGCTGTGTGTTCTGGCTGGTCTTAAAAGCGAAAAGCCATTTGTATTCATTTGAAATTAATTTAGCATTCATTCACGGCATGAGACGAGGCGGCCGCAGGAGACGCAACATCAGCAATAGCATGAGGAGCAGGAGACGAAACACCATGGGGTGGAGCTTGATCCGGAGCTATAGCTATAGCTATAGCTATAGCTATGGCCATGGCTGTAGCTGTAGCTGTAACTGGAGCCGGAGCAGGAGCCGGAGCAATATATGGCGGCAACGCTGAGCGGCAGCTAAGCAATGGATAAATACGTGTACGTGGCATACATTTAGACACAATGCAAGACGAGGGAGGCAACAAATAACTTAGGTCCTATGGCCGGGCCGGGCCAAGCCTCGTCCTCGGTCGCTTATCGATAAGCAGTTGACGTCGCGTCGTCGACTGGGGCAATTGAAACTACCGCAAGCCACTAGGCGTGCGCTTTCTCTACTAATTTTAACAAATTAATTGGCAACAATAAATTCACTTGCAAAAAGGCACTCAGATAGCGTCTCGAATAGCTTGAAATAGGTTGAATTGTAAGAATGGAGAGCCTGTGGGGGTTAAAAGCTATAGATTGTTTCACTAATTTGATTCTCTCAATGACAGACGCTTAAAGCTAATATATTTAAGATATCCAGCGCTTACATGTTACCAACAATTTAGCTAAGACTAACTAGTCTTTGTGAAGTATCACAAACTCACCATAAAACTTTAAGCAACTTGTCATCTTGCTTGTTGATAAAATTTCCTCGAGTTTCACTTTCATTGGAATTAACATACACTTAAAATGCTAGAGAATCTTAGTGTTTGCGAAAACTTTGCAAAGCTTTTATGGTTTCTAAATTTCTGAAATAACTGAATTTTCAATTCATGTTATTTAAAATCTTACGAGCCAAGTTTTAACTAACTTAAAAAGCTACCATAAATAATCTATAAAGTTGATAATTGTCATAGCCATTATTTTTACGAAAGTGGAATACATATCTACATACAAATGTCAGCTTTGTTAAAATAAAGTTTCAACTTTTGTTTATTATTTAGGCATCTAGGCATCTCAAAGATTTCGAAAATAGTCAACTGGATAACTTTGCTAGCTTAAAATAGTTTTAATGCTTTCATTGGAATTCCATGCAGAATATATATTTTTGGGGAATTTTAGATAAAAGCATGTTGTTGACCGTTTCTCTCTGTGCCATTTCCTCTTTCTCTTATTGTCTAGTTGCTAGGTGTTGTAGTGAGATTTGTGCATTGTTCTCTCGATTCGTTGAAATTTACATTCCCTAGTGTACAGAGCGTTTTTCTAGTGAAGCACTCTCGACGTTACCAAAAATTTTGGCACTTTATTTATTAGCTTGTAAGCCGCGCGTTGAAATTCCTCCCGACCCCTGCCCCGACCCCGACTAGGTCCCGGATGAAGCGTAAGCTACAGTCTGGGCGCGTTCTTTTGCTGTCCGGCACATTTTGGGCGATTGCGGGAGGATGAGGTTCCGGATACGCTTTCGACAGCAACATTTGCGGGCCATAACACGCAACATTTGACACGGTCGGCCGTGGAGACCAGAAGAGCAACAGCAACAGCAGCAGCAGCATGTATAGTTACAAGTACAGGTAGGTGGATAGAGGGGTGCAGGGGTACAGGAATACAGCTACATTTACAGGTGTTCAGTGATGGCCCCAGGCGGGGCGGCCTCACAAATCTTTCATGACTGCGACGCGTGTATATAAACTGAAATTGGCCTATAACTGTCTGTTCAATTGTTTTTGTCGCATGCGGAGGCAGGTGTCGGAATTGTACGGGGGGGGGGGAGTTATGGGGTAATCGTTGGCAAGGGAAATGGTTGGCAGCGCTATGGTAATATTACATACCTACATATTGCGGTAAAAATCACATTTCTGTGGGCCAACGTAAATCATTCATGTGCGATCCACAGCCCCCAAATGTAGACTATATTAATATGCCAAAACGAAGGCGTGTGTATTGCGAATATTCATTTGTACGTGACTATTGAGCACATTATGCTCGGGTTCGCTTTTCGATACGATTGCGACGCGACAAGGCGAGAAGAGACGACAAGAGACGCGACGAGACGCGACGAGTTGAGTTAAGTTCAGTTGAGGCAGGTTGTGCTAATAACCCAGATAGCCTAAGAGTCGCACTCTCTATTTCGTTATCTTGCTCTCCCCAGTTCGTGTTCTCTCGTAATTGCTTCGGCTCAAGCTCTACTCGGAGACCGCAGTCTCACTGAGTCGTTTACTACCTGCGACAAAGTGAAACCCTTTGCCAGAGCTTTAAAGTATTATAACAAGTTGCCCACTTTGTTGCTTATTAAAAATGTAAAGGAAAAAACGCAAATTAAAGTTTCATATTGTCGCCTCTCGCCACGACTGCGCCGTGAGCTTTCGGAGAGCGTTTAACCGATTGGGAGAGCTTCGGCAAAGTTCGTGAGATTTACTCTCGTTGAAGGTAGACATCGATACGCGTTGCCTGCTGATGAATCAGTTCCAGTACGTGAATCCTGCCGTAAGGATGCACGTGTGCGCACAGTCGCTGCGTTTGATTACTAACATTGTGCCACATTTAAAATAAAACAGCTTAAATAAAAACGACCGAAAATAAAAAGGAAAAACAACGGCTATTTAATAACTGAATCCCAGTCAAGAGCAGCAGCAACAACAACAAGAACAACAACAACAGCGTGCTACTCACGTACGAGGCGGATACATAAAAATGCGACGCTCGTTTCTGCGTGTGTGAGTGAGTGACAGTGTTTTGCGTGCTTGCGTGTGTTAGTGAGTGGTGAGTGTGTAGTGTAGTGCTTATGTGGCATACCTATAGAGCTGTACCTAATGTCATGCATACATATACATAAAAATAATATAACACAAAGCCATCGTTGTCGTTGTCGTTGTTTGCGCCGCGTTCCTGTTCCCTGTCTCTGTCTCTGACTCTGTCCGTATCCATTGTCGTTGTCGTTGGTCGAGTGCTAAACGGAAATATTTGGTAGTCCAGGTTATTAACATCAAGGAAAGAAAACACCGCACACACACACACACACACACACGCGCACAGAATGTAGAAAGAATAAAAGCAACAATGGAATCCAAAAAAAGCGGCAATTGAAGCAAGAAATGTGTGCACACATAAATGTAGGGAATTCATTAATTATTCCGCATTGCGCAATCGATTGTCAAATAAATCAACTCTGAAATAACCTACAATAAGCCAATTGAATTGGCTCAATATGGAGCCAGAACACAGACCATGCGAGGAATACACATAGTGGCACTTTAATACAGGTGCCATATCTGGTAAGTGTATATTATCCCCCAATAATGCCCAACAATATTAAAAGCTGAATGAATATTACAATGAAAACGGGTATACACAGACAGCGTCATTCGTTGCTGGAGTCATGCGGTTCAGGAATTCTGTTAAGCGATGATTAAGGCTTGACTTTTGTTTGATTTCCTTGAAAGCTGACGCGATAACTCTTTGTAATGGCTGTGAAAAATGTTCATGCAAAAGGGACAGCGGTCAGAGGAACAAACAAATAAATACATACAAAAGCACACACACATACACACACATACACAGAAGAAATGACCAAAACAAATAGCGGGCCACACGAACCCCTTGACCCGAGTCACGCAGCTAATTGGACTGACAACGAATATATTTTTGAGTAATGGCCAGGATTATGAATATTTTTCCGTGCTAAATGTATTTCCATGGAATTTCTCGTTGACCCATCCAGCTGGGTGGGCTTAAACATAAAATGAATGGAATAACAACACCAACAGCAATAACAAGAGCAAGAGCAAGAGCTAGAGCTAGATCTAGAGTTATAAGTGGCCGTAATAAATTTAGCCATAATTTATAACAAATGCACTGGATATTTCGAGTACTTGCTGCTACGCAAGTATTAAACCGTATAAAGAAGCACTTATTGAGTGATAAAGTAGGCTCGTTTATCTAAAAGCTCAGCTCATACTCATACTCGTACGACTCCAAATTGTAATTACAATAATTTATTCTACTAAGCACATTTTCCAGCATTTGCTGCCTTCAAATTTGCTTGCCAGTCGCCTAATTTGTTGCTAATAGTGTCGAGAAGAATCGATATGCGTTACTAATTCTATTTTATTTTAGGACTTTCAGTTAAGTAATACTCTCTCATTTTATAATCGAAGCATGCCGCAATAAGTATGCAATATAAAATTCAATGCAATTGATTCGAAAGTAAAATACGAAGTTCTGTGAATGGTGGAATATTGAAGAGCTTTTGTAGACAATTGGAAAGTTAAGCATCTGATTGATTTTACGTCACAAAGAAGCTCAATTAAAGCTTTCAAATAACGGTATACAATTCTTTCTCTTATCATTTTCCTTCATTCTTTCTTCCCAATCAATACTTAAGTATTGCATTCTTTTTTTTACCAATTAAATGGAAAGGCTGTGCGAAAAACAGGAATTGAGTTAATTGGCAATTTCTATTAAAAAAAACTTGCATATAGAAGTTAAGATAATCTAAATATACTTCTGGGTGGTACATTTATATAAACTCGAATTCGAATTTAAAATGAAATAACTAATGAATAGTGCGATGTTTAAGCAGATAAAGAACTGAACTAACGGAGTATAAATAAATATTATCTTTTTAATAGTTTACGTATCAAAAAATCAATAATTGTAAGTGCTATTCATACACTAGGGGATAAACACACGAATGATAAATGCAACAACTAATTGTCTATTCATTCTGTGGTCGTTGCACAACACTGAAAAGAGCTTAACTCAATGACCTTTTATTTATAGAGACGCTAAACAAAGCCCCAAGGATGTTCGTCTATGTTGAGGCATAGAAAACACTATAGAAAATAATATATATAAACAAAAGGAAAGCCAGCTGGCAGTTCATCGATCAACTCGGAAACATGTCGACGGATTACTCAAGGCCCCCACTAAAAGTGATTTGGCTAATACAACTGTGGCTGCTATTGCTGCTATTTGGTAAGTTCAGGATCAAGATGCAATGACATGGCGTTAAAAATCGACACACGCCAAGTCGAAGTCGAGTCCATAAACAAGAGTGTCATGACCTGAAATTGTTCTTGTGGTTGTTCTTATTTATTTTAATATTTTTTTTCGTATACAGAAAGCGGCTTGGTCATCAGCGAAGTGCCTCCACATTACTGGGAAACCCCGTACTCCCAGCCCTACTTTGACAACTCCTCCCGGCGCGAGGTCACGGCAACCGTCGGCCAAGCGGCCCTGCTGCATTGCCGCGTACGGAATCTGGGCGACCGGGCGGTAAGTGAATGATGTTGGTTGCCGTTGCCGTTGCTGTTGCCGTTGACTCGGCTATAAGGCTAAAGGGCTTAAGGTTGGGGTCGATGTTGGGGTCGGTGTCGCAATTAAAATGCGCTCCGAGCAAACCAAACATTATATATGTATGCGTATGTTCCGCATAAGGCATATACTATATATGCAATATGCAATATATATATATATGGTATAGGGGGCAAACAAACGACCTGCGGCGGCCTCGTGGCAGATTTGTAGATTACTTTTAAAAGATTACGCCATAAAGTTGGCGGTCTAACCGCCATACATATATTCCCCATTTCCCTCTCTCACTCACTCGTTTTGTTTCAGTCTGTCTCTGTTGCTCCTTGGCCCATTCTTGTTCTGGTTCGCGCATTTGTAACACGGCTTCACTTCCGCTCTCAGCGATTTGTTAGCAATGCAACAACAGGCGCTTCCTTCATCTACCACGCCTTTTACATTGCCCCTCTCTCTCTCCCTCTCTCCGCATCCCCAAACCCCCTCCGGTTGCTTCGCCAGCTGGCCACGTTGATTCCTACCTCAAAACGCGCTGTGGCTGTGCAATTATGCGGTGTAATAAATTTAGCGCTGTCCGTGTCTGTGTCCGTGTCTTGTGTCGTGCCCCTGCCACAGTTCCTGAGTCAACGACAACGATGTCAGCGACAACGACAACGACAATAACAACGACAACGACAACAACAACGACAGTAACAACAACAACAACAACAACGTTGCTCGCCTAGCGACACTCGCCCAACAACTTTTAGCGAGACTGTTGAATTGAGTAATTAACGCTCTGAAACTGAAAGACAAAGCACGGCACAAAAGTCAGTCAGACAGTCAGACAGTCCGACAAATAGATAGACAGATAGTCAGATTACCAGTCATTCAGCTAGTTCACGATGTGCTCTAATCCAAGTCAAGACAAACGCATTTTCCCGTGTTATATGCAGCTAATTGGAGCCAAGACTCACAATGCAGCGTCAATCAAGGCAAGCACGGGATCAAAGATTCTTTTTCATTCTTTCTATCTCTCTCTCTCTCTATCTGTCTCTCGCGGTCTTTCTCTATCAAATTCATTTAGACATCACGTATTGTTAATTACTCACTCATTCTTAATAGACGAGAATATGACCTCAGTTCCTTCACTCAACATCAACTGCATATTAAAATAGATTAGATTTCAATTAGCTTCATTTAAATTTTAATTCATTTTGACATTTTTGTGCCTTTATTGTATAAGTTTATAAATATCTCTCTATTTCTTTTAGTCACTTATTAAATAATTCACAAACAA
Source organism: Drosophila rellima (assembly GCA_035043635.1). Classification (NCBI taxonomy): domain Eukaryota; kingdom Metazoa; phylum Arthropoda; class Insecta; order Diptera; family Drosophilidae; genus Drosophila; species Drosophila rellima. Next base: position 14,626,567 of record JAWNMV010000811.1, read on the forward strand.
ATGTCAAATAGTTGTTCATAAAATTTCATAAGTCATATAAAGTCATAACGGGCTTTTTCAGTTGCATATTAATAATTATATTTCTTCATAAAATCGAATTGGAAAAATAAATATGCGCAACTTTCGCACTCATGTTTATGGATTTAAAATGGTTGAATTAACTTTCTATGAACATACGTACATATGTCTAATTAGAGTTTAAAATCAATTATTTTGCGTACAGTGAGTACCGTCCACTTAGTAAATCATTTAAAATGTGTGATTAAGTAGTTGACAGAAGAGAAATAATAGCCGGTAGCTAGTAAATGGCTATAAGCATTTAAGGATGGAGTTACAAATTTCGGTCTTTTAAATTTGACATTCTTTTGTTTCATAATTTTAATCTGTTTTAAACAAGTGGAGTTATATAAATATAAATAAATGTTTGTGCAAATCTTTGAGATGAAGTATTTCATAGTCGGGAAGTCTTATTTTGGTAATTTTCTGAGTTTCCTGATCCGAATTCCACTTTCAACTCAACTCCAAAGATATATGTATTTATCGCATTCTTTTCTGGGTAATACTAATGAAATAGTTAAGCCCAAATTGAAATTCGAATTGACACATTTAATGATAATAATTAATTATAGTTATATTGGCAAAATGTTTGAATAAATTACAAATTTAATTGAAGATTTCCGATTGAATTGTTAATTGAGTTTTGCGGCCATTTTGTGTTGTCTTTTGCAGGTGTCCTGGATACGCAAGCGGGACCTGCATATACTAACTGTTGGTATACTGACCTATACGAACGATCAGCGCTTTCAGTCCTTGCATTCCGAGGGCTCCGATGAGTGGACGTTGCGGATATCGTCGCCACAGCCTCGCGATTCTGGCACCTACGAGTGTCAGGTGTCTACTGAGCCAAAAATCAGTCAAGGTTTTCGTCTGAATGTTGTTGGTGAGTATGCGGGTAGTCTTCAATGTATGTATGTATGTATGTATGTACATGTATATATGTGTGGGAGGAAAGATGTGTGTTCGCTTTTTAAGCAAGAAAGCAATTATTTGTATTGTGCGGTTTTACAGTGTCGCGCGCTAAAATTCTTGGCAACGCGGAGCTGTTCATCAAGAGCGGCAGCGACATTAATCTCACCTGCCTGGCAATGCAGTCGCCGGTGCCACCGTCGTTTATCTACTGGTACAAAGGCAAGCGGGTCATGAATTATTCGCAGCGCGGCGGCATTAATGTCATCACCGAGCGCTCGACGCGGACCAGCAAGCTGCTGATAGCCAAGGCCACGTCGGCGGATTCTGGCAACTACACGTGCTCGCCAAGTAGCTCAGGTGAGTTGTCTTTTCACTTGCAGAATCTTCGTCTTCTTCTTCTTCTTTGGCCACAACGTCCTTATCCGTCTGAAGTATGTGTCAGTCGACAGTCTCGTTCTATTGCCGTTGGCAATTAATGTGACAGTTCTTGCCAACGGCATTTCCATCTCTTGTCTGTCTCCCCCACTCTCTTTCTCTCTCCCCAACACTCTGTCTCTGTCTCTGTTTTCATCTTTATGTGTGGCTTTATCTTTATCTATGGCTTAAACTATGCAGACTCCGCCTCGGTGGTGGTGCATGTCATAAATGGCGAACATCCGGCCGCCATGCAACATGGCAACAGCAGCGCCAGCTCCTTGAGATGGAGACCCGTGCCTTCTTTACTTGCCATCTCGACGACGACGACAACAGCTGCGTTTGCTGTCACTTGGAACTGGAACTGGAACGAGAACTGGAACTGGAGCAGCGTCGGCTTGTTTGTAACTTGGCTACCCGCGGCGCTTGCCAACTCCTGGCGACGGCACTGGAGCACGAGTTGGAGCTGATGCTGATGTTGCGGCAAACTGCTGAATGACAGTCCCGGCCTAGTTGGGGCAGTTGCAATTACTCGTATCTTCTGTTTAGTGTTAATGACTATGACGACGATGATGATGGTGATGATGATGATGACGATGACGATGACGATGATGCATTTAATGTGTGTGTATGTGTTTTGAAAGTAGTAGTTTGAGAAACTGTGGTAAACTGTGGTGTACATAATGCAAGTCCTTTAAACGAGTATTATCTATAAGAATATTCAAAATTAAGAGAGCATTCCAATGCCAGCCATGCTGACTAAATACAAGTATTAAGATGGAAGGAAACTTTTTAAAACGAACCTAAACTAAGATTACATCGTATATTAAATATCAAAGCAAACGATTACGAAAGTGAAACTAACGAAAACTTTAAAACTTTTCCTTTTAACGATATTCATTTCATTTTGTTCAAGCTGAAAAAAATGTTCTTTATTATTTCGTCAATTTCTTTGTGGGCCTAATAGATTAAATATTTCGATATACACAAGTTTATTTATCATAGAAATTCATTCAAGCAAAAGGAAAAAATAAAAAAAAGTTTAAAAATATAAACTTTTCCGCACGTGCCGCAAAGTATGCAATATAAAAGTTTACAAAATTGAGTTGAACGCGCTTTTGACTAGAACCGCCCTGTCCTTTGTTCCACTTTGTTGTTGAGAAACTCATTTGTTATTCTTTGGTCCCCATATTGACATGCACATAAAATGAATGTATATATAGTATATACAAATATGTATATAACTATGCTGTTTAGCCAATTGACAAATTACGCTATTTAATTTTCAGTTCACATTTAGGCATTAAAAACAATGTTAATAATAGAAAAACAAGAATAATGAAATTTGGGGCTTGCTCCGGTGTATATATTATATATTATAAATATTTGCTGTTTTCGCTTGCCTCATTCATTATTTAAACAAAGTGACTACCTTTTAATAAACACACACTCAAGCAACAATAACAAAAACAACAAAGGCAAACAACTGTTTTTCCAATTCAAAAACAAATCATAAATATTTATCAAAATTCTGTGTATAATGTATTTATAAGTTAAAATCTGGTTGTCTGCCATAAAGTTCTCTGTAGTCAGTCCATCATCGTGTAAAATAATGAATAAAGATATTTAATATATATATATATGAATGAATATATATATTTATTATTAATTGTAAAGTTAGCGCTCGATTTTAAGCGGTCTTGATAAGACTTGTAAGCCATAAGTATAAACGCCCAAGTTGACAAATTTCAAATCATATAAAAATACAACAAAAAATACAAAACAAATAATGTTTTCTGTTTTAAAACAAAATGACAAATGTTTTTCCATAATAAAAGTATGGTTATGGTTAAAAAAAATTAACCCATGTTTATTTATTGGGATCGATGAGTAAGCTTTAAATTTAGACGAACTGGCATCATTGTGGTATCAGTTGGCAGCACTGGTGCTCGAAGAGTAACTTGGCACACACAAACAGGTTTTTATCGATTCGGTTGAGTTGGCAGCTCTGGCATCCGCCTGTTAGTGTGGTCATTAATTGATCAAAGCTAACGAGCAAAAAACTGACGCTTCATTTATCGTATTATGGCAATATTTAATTAACGTGGCAAATCGGATGCTTCATTTGCTTTCGATCTTCTTCATTATGTATACGACATGTTGGCCACTCTGACCCTTAAATCCGACAGTTTTTGCGGCTACAATAGCCTCAAAATGAAAGACTAATTAAGCGGCTTATTTGCGCGTATTAATAGACCAACTTGTGGTCAACATATGGATTCGTTGGTGTGTTGGTCAACAGCTACAATAACAATAACAACAGCAGGAGTAACAGCAGTAGCAGTTGCTCAGCCACATTCATAGTTACAGAGCTGTGACCATTTATTTATATTTCGATTTAAAAATAGCAAACACACAAATGGACTTATAAAACTCTCTAGCAGCTTACGTGCCGGCGCCGGAGGGGATTGTCCAATCGGGACGGAGATGAAAGGGTAAAAAAGTCAAAAAGAAATAAATGGTTTTTCAATTCTTATTTACTCGAGAGATCTGACGCCGCATTCGTTGGCAGAACAGAATCAATGTAAAGGTCACAATTTATTCAATTGCCCTGGCCAAGATATTTTTATAGCGTGTTCATCCGCTACAACATCGGAGGCAACAACAACAATAATAACTATGTCCGAGACCTAATCCCAAATCACAACGGAATTACAGACTGGTAATGGTTATGTAGCGGATGAGGCGTCGGAACTGCGACCGGGTTCAAGAATCCAGCGTATAATGGCCAATTGATAGCCAAAAGGCATTAACACGCCAATGAAATTCCCCTGACTAAAACCAAGATGCTGCTGCTGACTCAAAGAGAGCAAATTTTTTGCACACACAAGCATAACAGACACAGGCACTGACATACACAGAGAGGCACACAGACACACTTACACACTGACGAAAATATTAAGTTCAAATGTAGCAGAAATCCAAAATACGTGCCACGCAGTAGTAAACAGGCACCAAAGCGACCCCTGGCGGCCGCCCTTAGAACCTGCCTCGAACCCACATCTCACTTCCAACTGGTCTTGTTTAGGTGTGGCTTATGTGTGGGTGTATTGGTGTGTTGGTGTGTGGGTGTGAGGGTGTGTTGGTGTTGTGTGAACTGAAAATCACGTCTTATTCAATGCGTTCGCATGAAATTTATTGAGGAAAGGTCAGAATATTCATGCATCGATATTTTTTATTTTTTATAAAATTTAATAAAAATTGCTGCCAGCTATGCATAACAGACAGAGACGGAGACAAATGGTCGGCTTGCTATTGCCAGTTGCCAGTTGCCGGGACTACAAGGTGATTGGGAGGTGGGACAATAATATTGCTAGAATAAAGCACCTATAATACGACCGATGGCTCACACAAGAGGGGCAATCACTTAAAGCTATTAAATATTTTACGATATATGTATATGAGAAAGAGAAACATTGAAAGGCAGACAGAGACAGACAGGGACAGAGAGCGACGGGCAAAGTTAATGGGTTAGAAACGAAAATGCGAATGTTACGTAACGTAACGGCATATTTATGAAATTTTTATCGTCATTTTTCAAAGCCAGCAAGAATGCAGCTTCAGTTCGACAAAGCGAAGCCCCTCTCGGATTGGGTTTCATAAATACCTTTCATATTTGGTTTCAGCAGCTTTTCGAACAGGGCCAAAAGCCCACAAGATGTAACTCAGAAACTAACCACAGTATTGTCAGGCTACATGCCACACAGATAGATACCCTGTAAACAGTTGGGTCATTATCAGCTTATGCCAGTAATTTGGCACTGATTTGTTGTCAGTGTATAAACCCCCGTTTGATGTTGATAATACGGGGTATTTGGACATTTATAAAAATGAAATAAAATGAAAATTGTTTAAACGCATGGAAAGTGCTTGTGGGATGTGCACATAATGTTTCTGAGCTACTTACCTAGGAGTAGGAGATGGAGGAGAAGACGACTTTGTAAAGAGTTGCAGCTTAGAGCAAGACCATAAAAAAGTAGGATGTGGATGAGCTTTAGCTAAGACAACAACTGAAAACAGCAACAACAACAACAACAGCGACAAGAACAAAACGAAACTTAAATTGCTCAAGTGCATGGAAATTGCTAATCGGATGTGCGAGAAATTCTATGAAACGAGGTGACGGCAATAGACACAGACATTTATCGTACTACCCTCCCACTCTTAGCCATAGCCAAAGGCAGAGAAGTCAATGGGGTGGGGGGCGTGGGGGATTTCCGGGGATTAGCCAAGACCACAACCAAATGAAAATTGCTTAAGCCAATTGCATGGAAAGTGAGCCGAGGATGTGCCAAAAGTCGTTGCGACAGCTAACAAGACTTAGACAAGAATCAGATTACTTAAGAAAGATACATGTCCTTTGCCACATAGATCTAAGCAGCTTTTGACAATCGCATTAATCCTGCAAACGCAAAAGCAAACGCAATCAAATTCAATAAAATTTCTCAACTGGATGTTTATTGCCAATAATAATCAGACATTAATACTTAATACACATCTGAGACATTTTAATACTTTCGATTAGCAAGCTGCAAAGTTTTCAATTACTTTTCTTCTATAGATTGATATAATACTTTATATCGCAGTTTGTTTTTATATTTTTTAGCTTTCAGCTTGTTTGAACTGGGTAAGTTAAGATTCAGTTATGGATTTCTATATGAATATGATTTATATGCAAATTTTAGAGCTCACTTTGCATTTGTTTTTTTTGTTCTAGTGATATTTATGAAAATCCAGGTTTTTAATTACATATATTCATGGTTAAAAAAATCAATTTTATTGGAGAATTTGAAGTTCACTTTATCAATGTATTTTTACATCATTTACATTTACAATTGGATTACATCATTTTAGATTAATAACTTGTAGCTAAGTTAATTTTCATGTGCTAACAACAATCGATTGTTGCTTAATAATAAACTTGTACTATACTGCAGAGTGTATTAAAATTTCATCATGAAATGTTAAACTCATTAAACGAGACATTTCCGATCCCGATAATCTACCTGAGTATTAAATTTGCAGGCACTGTGAAGATAGCTGCTCTTTCTTGTTAATTTATTTGACAGCTTAAGCCGTAAGACCAAATAGTCTTAGAACAACGTGATCTGGATGAATGGAGTTTTAGCCACTCAAGAAATGCAATAATTGAATTTTGAATTTCATTTTAAGCCATGGCAAATTTCAGTTTAAGTTCAGTTTGCATACAAAAAGTGATGAGCAATAAAGAACAATAAGCGCTATAATGAGATAAGAGTTTGAAAACCAAAACAAAAACCAAACAAAATACAAAAACATGGCTCTAGGATAGGAGTCTAGATAAAGGCTGAAGAGATTTGGGGGGGCGTAGAGAAATTTGCGTAGTTTTGGCTGCTCTAAGAAGCCACAACAGCTCGCAATGAGTTGGTCTGGTCGGCAGCTGAGTTGAGGGATTCTAACAATGGAGCCCAAAGCAGTTGGCCATTGTGCGCCAAGAGAACGAAGTGGGGTGGGAGACTTTTCGACTTCTCTGGAATTGTGCGCAGCGATAAGGAGCCAAAGGGCCAATACACCTGGCAACCGCAATAGGTTCAAGACTAAGAGTTGGGGTTTGGAGCTGTAGGAGAAGCCCTTACCTTGTTCACGTCTCAACTTTTCTTTTGGCCATTTGCAGACTGCATAGAAAATGGGCAATGACTTGCCCTATAGCTCATTTGTACACTCTATACGAATATGTGTGTGTGTGTGAGTTGGGTGTGTGTATTGGGTGTGTGTGTGTGTGTGTGATTTTGTCCATGGGACACGTTTTTATGACTTAATGCTAACAAACGCGCCCACGTGCCGAAATAATCGTCTGCCTTTTCTGTCGACTCGGCTCATTGTGCAGCTGTTTCGCTCCACTCCCCTTCACTTCCCCCTTTACCCTCCCCTTGCCCCTTATCGTTTTCCACCGTGCTTACCTATGGTTTGCTTTGCCCAGCTTTGCCATTTTGTTCCCAATACGTTTTAACCATGTTTGTACAAAACGCAAACGGATTTGCCAATGTTTATGCCGGGGATTATTGCGGCGTGCGTGAATGCGTCTCGTTCGCCTTCTTTCCCTTTCACTATCTCCATCTCTCTTCCTCTTTCTCACAGTCACTTTGTGTGCGTCAATAGGTGCGTCTGTGTGTGTGTGTGCGTATGGGTGTGTGGCTAAAAGAGTGGCCACGCGCATTGGCCATGTCCAGGTGGCTGACACAGTCAGCTAACGGGTAAAAGTAAAATGCGTATTAAAAATTTATGAGCCAAAACCAAAGCCAAATCTTTTTCATGGCTTTAAAATTCAACGCTGGCCCTTTTGCGCTCTGTCTGCTGCCAGCTCTGTCTGCTGCCTGTTCCGGGACAGGATTTAGCTTGGAGTCATCCAGTGCACTTCAAAGCTGCCAATTAGTGTGCACCCAGCAAATTGTCTCCAACCGAGGCGTAGTTATAATGCGATGTTACAATAAAAATGCTCCACTAAGCTGACATGCAACATTGCAACAAATTGCAGCAGCTACGATGACGAATGGCAGCCCCAATCCCAACCCCAACCCCAATCACAATCTGAACCTGAATCACAACCTCAGCTAGAGCACTCAGAGGGGTAGGAGCAGGGATTCAGTTGAAACTTGTGCTCAAATTGTAGTTGCAGCTGTACAAGCAAATTGAGCCGTTTGAATGTGAATGTGAATGTGAATGTGAAAGTGAATGGCAATGAGGTGGATTGTCGCTTAAGGCTTTGACAACTTCTCCAAATCCTCGAGCGATTGAATCATTAAGCGGCTTAACCCAATAAAACTTTTACAACCAACTACTTAATTATGTACAATATAATATACAAACATTGAAACCACATTAATATGTACATACATACATACATATATACAAGTATGTGAAATCCATCTGTAGATTTTTAATTGATTTTACGTGACATCGCAATTACGGTCGATGGCATTCAATTTTGGTTTGTAATTAACATGTTCAAAAAATAATAACCTTTATTATTCATTCATCATATTTCATTTGTTTTGGTTTTATTTAATTTATTTCAGAAAACACATTGGACTACAAGAGATTTATGCAGTTGCATGCTCATAGATTGAGGGCAAATTAGTTTCATTTTGTTTAGTTTAAACTCATTAATCCAAATAATAGCACTGCAATTATTAAATTTTCAATTATTTTTCATTAAAAAATTTAAAAAAAATAGAGTAGAGATTGAGAGTAGAGTATGAAAGGCTATTTTAAAATTGTAGAATTCTGGAAACCCATCAATACTGAAACCACAAATTTAAAATATTTTGTACTTGTACTTCTTTGTATTTTGACCAAACTCGAGTTTGATTAGACGATGCGAGACAATACAACTTGGGCAAAGCTCTGAGTAATTGAATTTATTATCATTCTTTTCCTCATGCTGGTAATATTAACATTAGATGGCAGATGGGTGTAAGCAAATCCCATTTGTTAGGTTGTCAAAGTATTTCGATTTGCTGATGCAATTAATAAAAATTTGTTGTGTACATTTTCTGCAGCTTAAACTTTGATTTCTTAAAGTTTCTTTAGCTTTGTTTCGACTTATTTTGTTTGATGCTTTTTCTTTCTTTTAGTCATTTCAGCAGCGTCCAAAAAGTATTCCAAAATTTGAGCTCAAGTATTGGGCGAAGATGGGAAACGGGTATAAGCAAATTTGATTTGTGGCACAGGGTTGTCAACATATTTTGCTGATGCTGTTGTAATACGATTGCAATCAATGGAACATATAATATAACTTTAGCCAAGCCTTAACTTTAATTCCCCAAAGAACTTCAACTTATTTGTTGCTGTTGTTTCTTTCTTTTTGGCCAGTTAACAAGTATTTCGGACGAACATGAAATGTGAGATGCCAGATGTGGGACGAGTGTACTAAGCTAAACTTATTTGATGGCACAGGGTTGTCAACATATTGTGATATGCTGATGTTTTTACTAAGACATAGTACATATATCTAGTGAATTCAGAAAATATCTTCATGGTTAGTGGGTTAACTGCCTGTCGGAATCGCTTTATTTTGCCCGACAGTTTGAGGACGAACGAGTGAGTTACATAGATTGCAGCGGTGGGCGGTGGCATGGTGGGCGGTGTCATGGTGGGAGGCGTGGTTGTCTGCCTTAATGTCAGACTGACTGGCCCAAATGACTTGGCAAATGGGCTGCCGTATGCTCATTTGTATTGGCTACAAATACAATTTGATGGTCCTGCTGCAGGCGTAAGGATATTTATACACACATGTTCGCCTGCAAGCAGAGAACAGTTAAACACAACTCATAGGCCAAGGGGCAAAGGGGGCAAGGGGGCAAAGGGAGCCCTACAGATGGCTGGGTGGTGTGGAATTCTGTGCAAATTATTCTCCAGCTGCTGTTCGTTTCTGTTCTGTTTGGTTGAGTTCAGTTCAGTTGTGTTGGGCTATGCGAATGTCTTCCGTACACCTAGGCGAATGCGTTATAATAATATGTATACGTATGCACATAACGACGAGTCCAAGTGCTGGACGAAAGAGAGGAAGAGAGGGATGGCCACGGGGTGGCTAAGATAAAAAGTTGAAAATAAATTTTTATTGTTATGGGGCACACACGTTCTTCTTGTTGTCCTTGTATCTGTTTGCGTGTTTGCGACACTCATTTTCTGCAGATGTCTTTTATATGTGTTCTTGTGTGTGTGTGTGTGTGTGTGTGTGTGTGTGTGTGTATGTATGTATGTGTAATTCTTAGTCTATGTGTATGAGGGTATGTGCAATGGAATCCAATGAGAACATGTGTACTTAACATAAATCGCTCACTCATTGAATGCAGTTGCATAAAAACGAACACTGTATTCGCATAGGAACGGGAACCCTGAACAGGATCTCGTAACTATATAAAAGTATATACATTCACATATACTATGCACACATATAACTAGCTAGTTGCTAGCCAACCCAGGCAACCACTGAGCGTGGCAGCCGGGCATCGAGTCAGTGCTGCATTTACAAACATTTATCGATTTCTACCCAAAATTATCTATGCAGATTTCCGCACATACTCGTACTCGTTCTCGTACGAAGCGCAGGCACTAACTTTCCGCTGTTCAACCTATCCCTTATACCCTATGCAACCTATCCGCTTTATATTCCCCGCCAGATCCGCCAGTCGTTCCGCTCATGGGCCCACGTGTGCAGAAAGTTTTGCCAACAGTTTTAATTTCCCATAATTACACAATTACAAAGCGTAAAGTTTTCCAGCACACGCCACGCCTCCAGCCCCCAATGGGCACGCCCTGCACAATGCCAACTGCGCGTCATGGAAATGAGCAGTCGAAAAAGAATGCGGCGCATCAAGAAATTACGAATCCACGAATCTGAAATGCTCTCATCTTGGCTAAAGCAGTTGGGAAATTAATAGAATTGAATGGTAAGAAGGATATCAAAATAGGAATGAATGATGATGGCCAGGTTTTAACAGTTTGGTCTTTGACGTCAAAGCAATTGCAGAAATACAAACGATTATTTTAGTATCTACATTTTAATTAGCGGTACTCATGGAGTACAATGGTTTATTATTTGCCGTAGTGTATGAAACATATTAACAGTTATTAAAGTATTACATTTATTACTCTATTTTCATTATTACATATTTCTTAAGAAAACCCCGATTTATTGATGTTTCATTAACGGCTATCTCATCGTCGGAGACTCGACTATAGTTTTCTTACTTAACAAATAATAAAAAAATAATTTAATTCTTCTTGAAATAATAAGTCGTTTGGGAAAATAAAATGTGTACTAGGTGTATAAATTGTATCACATCTAAGGAAGTTATTATGATTTGTGTAGGAAAAGTGTGAAATTTATGAAATGGTTTCTGTTTAACAATGCACCTTATGACTAGTTTCTTCGTGTTGTACAAATATCGTGATAAAGCGAAATGTGTTAGCCGCAACAAGGGTACAACTGAGAAACAGTCAAGCGAGCAGTGAAAAACTTTTGTCCACACTCACACACACACATGCACACAGTCACACACACACACACACACACATAGGCAAAACTATTTATTGAAAACTGTTACCGTTAGCAGCAAACAGTTACCCTTTACCCCCTTTTGGCATACCCATCACCTGAGACCCAACTTGCAGCTCGCAGAATTGCAATTTTTGTTTGCTGCACAGCAACAACAACAATAGCAACAACAACAACAACAATAAAAACTGGCATTCACACTTTGGCAGTGTGTCGGTTATCGCTGCAGTGTAATAGAGGGGTTAGTGGGTGGATCGAGGGGTTGCAGGGATGCGGGGACAGCTTTAAATGACATCCTGACAATGTGCTGTGCCGTCGACATCGACATCGTCAGCGACAGCGACGTCAGTTTCAACGTCAGCGTCGAGGACAACGGCTTTGTAGAGGGATTTTTTGAATCAATTGTAAATGCAAGTAATTCGCTTAAATCAGCGCCTGTCCAGCCTGTCAATGGCCATAATCCATGGCACTATTTAATTTTCAATTGAAAGACACGCAATTTATGGCAGCTTCGTTTTTCCCTTCCTCACCCTCAATTTGGCCCGCATCCTTTTGCAATAAGTGTCTTGCATAGTTCTTAAAAGACAATCAAAATTTTGCTAGCGGCTTACAAGTTTTCGGGGCTCGTTCATAATTTATGTCTTGCCAATAAAAGATATGCGTCCGTCCGCATTGGCCATCAATTTCATGGCTAAAAGCGGGTAATGCGTAGATGCTGGTTGGGGCCAGAAGGCAAGCAGGCAACAGCCAGCAGGCAACAGCCAGCAGGCAACAGCCAGCAGGCAGCAAGCTAGCTGAGGGCCACGTTAATTATGCAGGGGTTAGCTGAGCACAGCCAGGGCCAAACTAGGCCACATGGTTGCGTCAGGATGGGGGCGTGTGCCGCGCCTGCAACCGGACTGGGCTGGGTAACGAAATGTCGGAGCCGGGGCACCGCGGACTGGAGACTGCTGACTCTCTGGACTGCGGACCGTGCATGGGTTATGTATGTGCGGCGTGCAGCGAACTTTTAATCCGCTTTAACTAAAAACATTTAAATTTGCAAGGCAGCGCGCGGGGAGAAACCGCCGCTGCTAACCAGCCACCCACCCAACACAAAAAAAAGAGAAAAAAAAATTAAATAAAAAAACTTTCTGCCACATGCTAATGCCGGAGCGTTAGGCATAATAACTATGCGGAAATGTTTGGAGTACTTAATGGCAGATAAAACAAAGCCAACTTAACCCTATTGTTATCAGCAACAAATTATGTTCTTATTTGAAGAGAAGTGCGCAGAAATTGTATTTTATAACAAATAATAAAATTATTATAGTTTACATTTGACCTAGTAACTCTTCTAGCTTCTGTATTCAGTTTACATTAAATCCGCTTAGGGATTCAAAAAAAAAAAAGAAGCGTAATGGACCAATGATGTAGAAAATCGACTGGATTGGAATAAAAGAAATGAATTTATTAAATGGACAAAATGAAATTCAGAACATGTACATATATCAAGTGATGCACGAATTGAATAACTTATAATTTATTTTAAATTACACTTTTGAGTCTCAAAATTGAATTATACATTTATGGTATAGTTTTGTAATCATACAGATTTTTACTATCAAATTGAGTTTCATTAAATTATTTTATTTGTTGAAATGAAATAGCTCGAGTCTATTCGTTTTAAAAGTTTTGCACTTTGAACTCGATAGTGTATAAATTCTTCGTTTCACATCAAGTAGCCTCATTTTTCATACGTTTTTTTATTGCTAGTGAGTGGTTTACTTTTTTTTGGGTAGTTGATTTTTTTTTGCACTTGGATGTTGTGGAGAGGTTGAGAGTTTGGTTTTTCCTAATGAAAGCCGCGTCGCGTTGCAGCCACAAGCTGCTGTGGAATTTTCTGTGTGCTAATCACAACTTGCAGCTAAGCAGCTTAAAAAACTTGTTTTTGGTGTAATTTCTAGTAGATTTTCTAGCGAATGGACCAAGTTTTCGAACTAAGGCAGAAACAGCTGCAAAACATTTTAAAGAAATGTTTTTAGTTGTCATCACAAGTGTCGAAAGCTTTGTTGCGTGCGGCTAACAGAGTGTATCTTTTGTCAAGTTCTTTAACAACACATTACAATAAACAATTTTTCATATTCACACACAGACATACACTCACACACGCACACACACATACACATTCAAGCTCAAATACAATACAAGTCACGAGGCACGAACAACAATCCGCAGGGAAACCGCAAAGCAGCAGCCTGAGCCGCAGCCATAACTTAAATTTTGACAAATGTATCTGACACTTACAATTAGTATAAATTGACTGGCATGTTGAGTTCCACACACGCACACACATATTAAGGCACAAGCAGATCCAAGCATACATATGTACATACACTGACACACACACACACGTGTGTGTACTCAAAGGCCTGCCATGTCGGAGAACAGACAATAGAGCAACGAGAACGCCAGACCACAACAGCACCACCAGCAACAACAACAATTATATCACGATATCTGCTATTGTCAGCGTACAAAATGCCGATTTGCATTACACTCGAGGGAAGTTTAAAGTGTTTTAGTAAACGCTCGCCATTGTCCGAATCAGTTTTTATTTTCTTATGATAGTATTAAGCAGGCTGTTGACGACTTTGATGGACTGCTTATCCATCACTCGCTTGCATGCTCTCCCAAATTTAGCATATGACTAGCTATCTCCCTTTCTTTGATTATCACTCGCATCTAGGCATCTCCCTTTACCTTTCGCGCTAGATACAACAACTGCAATCATGAGAATATGTCTCTCTTGATTTGCTCAATTGAATTCTGATTCGCTTAAAAGTTTTGCTACTGTTATACGATCAAGATAAGTGTTATAAATTGGAGTGGGTTACAGTGCTTGGCAGGCAAACTTAAAGATTTTTCAATTCATTGTTCAAGATTCAATATATGTACATACATATATCGTATTAAAAATATGTTATTTGGATAAACAACGCGGAACAGCTCGATTGCACCTCGCACATACGCAATATACTCGTACTGAGAAGATGCAGTATGTATGTATGCTTTAAAATATAGGATTTATATGTACATACCATATATTTATATGCATATAAACACATACATATACGATATACAAATATATCATCGAAGTTTAAACTGGCGCAAAAGCTAAGGGCAATTGCTTTTGACAGTTATGTATAAATTTATGAGACTTAATGGGGAATTGGAACTTGGGCGGGAGAACGAGATTCCATTTTCTATACGTTTCAAGTTAAACTTTGCTCCTGGCGGGGCTTTAGCTTTAATTGATTGACTGACTGCCTCTTAACAAAATTCCTTGACTCTTCCCACCTTCCACTTCACAACATCTCTTCTCCCGTTCACTCTTCATACTCTCTCTCTCTCAAATCTATAGAAACAGTTCTACCTATTCGAAACGTAAGTATGTAAGGTATCAAAAATTACTTACAATTCAAAACAAACTTTTGCGCCAAGCAACCTAAATTTGTAAGTCAACAATGGATTGAGTGGTGAGGGGGGTGGTAAAAAGGGGTGGCGGAGACTGGCACTTCAGCGGGGGGTTTTAAGCGTTAGTCGAAATCCGAAAATGTCGCAGAGCCAAAAGTAAAACCAAGTGGCAGTGGAGGATGAGGATGCGGATGAGGACGAGAAACTGCCTGCTGCAAAGTGAAGAAAAATTGTAGAAAACTTTTGCTGATTTCGCCCAGTGCGCTTCATTTATTTCAACGATTTGTTGCCAGGCCAGAATCCATTGCAAAGGACTTAAAGCAGGAGCAGGAGAAGTAACAGGACCCTAAACAGAACCATGGCTGAGCCAGTAGCAAGACCAGAACCAGCATACGGCCCAGACTCTGACTCTGACTCTGACACTTACTCGCTGGCTAAGGCATTGTCCAAAGAGCAGCTGTTTTAGTTCTTGATGGGGCTGTCTTCTAACCGGCATCCCCTTCCCAGTCCCCCCTTTACCCCCCGCAAGTTGACTTTATCGCTTCAGTAAGTTGCCCCGCTGCCGTTTTATAATATTATAACGTGCGTTGTTTGTGCTTGAACAATTTTTCGGTGTTACCTTCGCCTTTTCTTATTGGAAAATTGCAAGTTCTGTTTTGTATGCGAGTGTGTGTGTGTGCTTGTGTGTGTGGTGCACAACAGCAACACTTACAACAACAACAATAATAATAATAAAAGATATGCACACTAGGTGGCGCTTGCACAAACTTTCTGACAGCTGAAGTTTAGTTTTCGCATAGGTATTTACCTTGCAGATTCCTATTTGAGTTATATAACTATGCATATAAGTACGTTACATGGGCCAAGGCAAAGGTTCAAACTTGCCAGCATCTGGCTCAAACAGCGGCCAAGAGAATATTCAAAGAAAAGCTTGTAAAGGTTAATTGAACAAGGTCTTAAATTTCAGTTTTCCAAGAAATCGTGACTGTTTCGCTTTGCATTTTTCTATAGTTGCTAATTAAAAACGATTAACAAAAAGAGTCAAGAGGTCAACATTTTTTTGAGAATACCAAATAATTCGAGTGTGAAACAATGGAGCAAAGTTAAACTTATCTTTAAGTGTTCACCATTGACACTCAATTTTTACTTAATGACTTCAATTGTAATTTGTAAACGTTATCTTATATTTTCACTTTTGTTTCTATTTCGCTCGACGTTTTAAATTACACTTTTTCAGCTTTTCATTTTTTAATTTTGCACTTTTCATTTACAATGTGTCTCCAAACAAAAAGTAATGATAGCAATTGAACAGGCTCCAGTCTGCCCAACTATTACAATGTAACTGACTAGACAAAGACTCAACTTAATTGCGCTGTTGATTTAAAATTATATCACACAATACGATTAAGGGAAGGATAAAAGAGAGAATAACCCTGCTTAAGCATTGGGTTGAATTAACTGTTGTAATGGCTTTAGTTTCAGCTTTGCTTTGCGAATAAAAATCTCATTACTGTGAACAAGAAATAACGATTAACTTAATGTTTGAAATCATAAAAAATGACATAAAGTTCTAAAAATAATATAAAAAAGAAATAACAGCTATTTTGGGGTTACCAAAGACAGAGATCATCCATTGGCAGCCGTTTGATGTGCATTTGCAGAGTTTGATTAAGAAGTCTGTAAAAACACAGAAAGTTTTCGAACATTAAAGCAAGCATGGCACTCTACAAGTATTAATTCAATATAGTAATCACGTATGGCAGCTTCCGACCTTGCACATAAAAAGTAGCTGGTGCATAGTACAAAGGGAAACCTAACTGACTTTATTAAATATTTTTTCGGCTTGTCCGGAATTCCATGGACATGTGAAAGTAATTTTTTTTTAATGGGAAAATAAGATTTTGTAAATAAATTTCTGCGCAATTGAATTGAAATTAAAATTTCAGAGAAGACTGTAAATAATAAATTTGGTCTGAAATGATTTTTATGCAAGCAAGAGAATACTTGAACGAAATTTGAGTTTTTAAGAGGAAAAGTCAAGAATAATTAAATTAACTATTTAAGCATGTATTTTTATGAACATGATCATACAGAACGGTAAATCGGATGTGAAAAGGTGAAATTTCCATAACTTTATTACCGCAACTTTTTAATATGATAATTGTTACACGAATTCCAAGCGTTTTTAATTCCGGAATTTAATTGTAGCGCACTTTGAAGGACACTCCAAAATAAGTACATGCATTAAGTAAGAATTGCTTGATTTATTCAATAACACACAGAGCAGACAGACGCTGCTGTTATGAGCTCTGGGTACTATTTGGGGTTAATATTAAGCATATTTTAATTTCTACATAGATACAATTGTATGCAGTTGTGAGCATCAGTTGTTAAAACAATGTGTGTTCTCATAGTGCATACTTCATTTAATTCATATACTTATTTTAAAACAAACTAGCAAGCTAATTAACTTTTAAATTTCGTTTGCTTTGAAATGCTTTTATTCAGTTTGAGAACTTTCGCTTTGAATAATTGAAGCGAGAATTCAAGTGTGTGCTTTTTTAAGGCCTTAGTGCCTTTTAACAAAGTAATCAGCAAGTTATACTTGGATATAATGAAATTTTTTGAAATATGAGCACAACGCTGACAAGTGGTTCATTAAATGAAGCTAGTTTGGCGAACTAGTTCACTTTAATCATTTACTATGCAAGTTCTTGTGTTTTAAGCATCAGCATTTTATGTACAGTGCTCCAAATTTAAAAGTATCTTCAAATGTTGTCTTCATGTTGCTGTTGTTGTTGACGTTGCTGTTGCCGTTTTTAGCTGTGTTGCGTGTGTGTGTGTGTGCACATTGTATGTGTGTTTGTGTGTTGCAAACATTTGCAAAAAGCGACACAAGCTGCAAAACTGCACAATGGAGAGCTCCATAGTGCTTCTCATTGCTTCTCATGGCTCCACATCGTGTCGCGTCGCTCCGCCTTGCAGCTTAACAAAAAGCATTAACACAATGCAGGCGCAGCATGACGAGGGCCACGTTTCACAGCACAGCACAGCACAGGACATGAGTGTGAGAGATAGGAGCCATAGCCGGAGCCGGAGCTGTAGCTAAAGTCATAGCCTTCGCGGGTCGTGTTATGTACCGACATTGTCGTACATAGACTGGGGGCTGGCAATGGGGGGCGGCAGGACTGCGGGGACTTGCAGCTGTTGCCGGCGGGCATTGCGTGGGACTTCCGCTGAAATGTAACCACAGCAGATCCAGAGCCCGAGGCAGATACACACAAACGACCCTGTGTGCCTGCTGCGTCGCGGATATGCATTGGGTAAGGGCAGACGAATTTGCAAGCTAGTCAGGAATGGGTCTATGGAATGCAAATGGCAAACGGTATGAGTTTTAGCCAAAACGAACCAAATGGGGCAGACTGTAGGTGCGAGTAGTTGCAAAAGGGTAATTGCTAAGCAATTACCTTCTTGCTAAGATTAATGGTCATGGCAACAACTTGAAAATGTTGCTGCAATGCTAACAATGACCCCAAAGTCTCTCACACACACACACATATGAAGTTTGTGTGTGTGTGTGTGTGTGTGTGTGTAGGGCGTGTTGCATTAATTAGATGATTGTGGACACGGCAGTTATTCATGCATATTTGTGGGTATAAAAAGGTTGAATTATATGCAAATTAAAATGCATTGTATTGTATTTATTATGAAGCAATTCAGCCTCCCAGATGGGATGTATTTGTAATTCGCACCGGATATATTTTCCAGGCATTTTCAGCTGCAATCGGCGTTGCCGCTGCCGCTGTTGCTGTTGCCGCCACATTCCATACCTTGGGTCACCCGCTGCGCTTTACATAAATTATATTTCCGCCGGAAAAATTAACATTTTTATGAATTTCCTTTCAGCAGCGCGCATTGTGGTGTCGGCAGCGGTTGAGATAGAGCGTGAGAGGTTGTAAGAGTGAGCGAGAGAGAGCAAGAGACAGAGACAGGGGACAAGTCGAGGCATGACAGGCGGACAGAGCCAGCAATGCAATGCAGCGAATGTGAATGCGAATGAGAATGTGAATGTGAAATGCGAATGCGAATGCGAACGCACACTGACGCCAAGACATAACCCTCAAAACAGGCAACAGCTTTTGGCTTTGGCTCCCTAGCGAGCGTTTTGAGGGAAACTGAACTGCGAGAACTCTGAACAGCGGCGAGCTGAAATGTTGAAAATGAAATGTTGTTATTGAAATTGGCAAAGTTTTATGTGCGCTCGTAGTTTTTATTTTTACATAGAAATGTGGCCATGACTTGCTGCTCAAATCTAGCCAGAGCCATTTTAGCCCATTGCCTCAAAGTCGTTGCCTATTTATGCGTTTTGAGCTTTTGGCGTGCTACGTTCTCTGTTTTGCCTTTTATTTCACTTGTTTCTTTTTTCTTTTCTTTTTGGTCTTTTTTTCGCTCTCTTTTTCAAAGTGATATCCGCACATTTGCGCCAATGTGCCGACGATGGCTTCGATGTCGACTGCAGCAGCGACGGCGACGTCGACGTCATGTTGGTGTAAAATGGCACAATACGCCAACAACAGCTACAGCTACAGTTACAACAACAACAAGAACAATAAGAAAAACAATAGCAACAGCTACTGAATAAAGTGCCAGGAAACACATTTAATATCTACGCATAAAAATAAAAGTCTGGCAGCACCGGCAATGGAAGTGACCAAACGAAGCAGCAACAACAACAACAGCACCAAAAGGCTACCAAAGTGGACACCAGAAACTGACGTTGTCGGTAGAAGGGAAAAGCGGGAGCTGCAGAGACGACGACGGCAACGACAACGACGACGACGTTGGTTGAAGGTCTTGTTTATTACGCTCGCATAGCCAAATGCATAAATTTACGGACCGATGCGTGCAAACTGTGCAAATTTAAAAAAAAAGCAAAAAAAATAAAATGAAAAAAAATTATGGCAGCCCCGATGCTGCAAATGAAAAAAGCGCCTCAGTACAACAACAAGCAAGAACAGCAAAAGCAAAAGCGACGTTAAAGGCAACACAGCCACTTGCAAGCTTCGGCTTACATGCACTGCCAGAAAAAGCAACAAGAAAGATAATCAATCTGAGGCGGCCGAAGATTAAACACTCTCACCAAACACGAGTCTAGGAGGAATGTAGACAATATAATTGAAAAGCCTAATTTTGACAATCTCCTGCTGCAAAATGAGTCTGATTTTTCACATAAGCAATAGATTAGGTTTATTGCAAATATTTCTTTTCTTTTAAGTAATTTATTTGACAAAAACAAATTCACATATCATTTTATTATTTAAAAAAAAAGGAAGTAAGAACTTATAAAATGGCAATAAAGTTTGGGCAAACTTAAAAGTGGTCTAGCAATTTAAGGTAAATCCTATGTGGCGCTTTTGCATTAATTAAAAAAAATAGAATTCAACAGGAATTAAATATTTTAGTTGTGTTAAACGGATAGTAATATGGAAATCGAAGCACACTTGTGTTTGTGTGTGTATATTGTGAACAATGGGATTTCGTAGAATTCGTTAGTAAAAAAATACATGAAGTTGTACAGAAATAAATAAGCAATACATTTAAGGCTTTACATAAATAAACTATTTTCGCTCAGTGCAGATTGTCCAGGAATGTGTATATTTTTATACGCACACACATACATACATATATACTAAATTTTGTAACTTCATGTGTGTGTGTGTGTTTGTGTGTTTGGGAAAGAAATTATGTAGACAGTGAAAAGATAAAATAGTCGAAAAGCAAACAAAGCAAACGAAGATCGAGGAAATGCAACAGAAATGAGAATTTATGTTTATGAAAGTATTTTGGCCAGGCCGTTTATAAACATGCATATTCATATGTGATGAATGGCGCTACAAAAACATACATACATACATATGTACATAGATAAATATGAATGTACGTTTGTTTATAAATATGTAGATGCTTAACTGGTCTAATGAAAATAGCTTAGGTGTATATTTATGAACAGCCCTGGTGCTTCGGCTACGGAAGCTGCTAATGTGCTTAGTGCTTTCTGCCCGTCAGGCTGTGGCAATAACTGGTTAATGGGCTGTCATTTGTACCGAGCTGGCTTCGATAGTCCGGCTTGTCGGCTTGTCGCTTTGTCGTCTTGTCGACTTCCCAGCAGTACGTAAGTAGTTACCGGAGTCCGAGTCCGAGTCCTGGCTGGAGCATGAGCTCATTATGCCACAACAGACTCAAAAGCTTTGTCATTAACGTATTATGCTCAAAGCTTATGCTCAGCTTTTGTAATTCGACTAAGCTTTGGGCTTTTGCTGTATGGTAAGTTGGGTGTAAGCTTTAAAGCTTATGGCTCTCTCGAATAAAGCTGTAACACCTTTTTTATGGCAAGTTTCATGGGTTAGTTCTCATTTGGTACTTTTCAAAAGATTTACCTCGAAAAGGAATTATTTCAGAAAAAAAAATCAAATAACCGAACAACATGAACAGTGCGGCAAATTGAGTTTCTGTTTCTGGTTTTGGCGTTCCTTAAAATACATATTTAATAATTCAAAGTTGAATGCTATAAAATCTCAGCGGGTGTTCATATTTCAGGGCAGTAATTTTAGATTCCTTGGGTCGGCATCCAGTCAGCCAGCCAGCAAGCAGGTGGTTGTCCACCCCCTAAATTGATTCCCTTTTTCATCTTGTTGTCTCACCTTTTGCCCTGTTAATGTCGAGGTTTACTTAGCGGTCCATTTTGCTTTAAGGTTATTGAGTCCTGAGCTTCCTGGGGGAAATTAACCTCTTGCCAGGGGGTGCAATTGTAGTATGCAGCTAGCAGACTTTGTCTGTTGTCACACCGCTCCCCCTTCTACCATCTCTTTTTGTTTACACCTTTTTCTGATGACCCCTCGATCCCTTCTTCTCTTCTGTTCCAACCTCTGACTCTGGCTCTTTCGCTGTCCAGGCTTTGACGATATGGATCAAACGATTTTGTTTGTAGATTAAACTACATGCGGAGCCAACTGCCATTTGCCATTGCAGCAAATGCCGAGTTGGAGCTGCCTTCATCGCTGCGGCTAAAAGGAAGAGAGGCAGGTTCTAAAACGGCCTACAAAACTCTAGCGGAGCCCATCGCGTGTCGCATGCAAGAAAATGACAGCAACGTGAAGTGAAACAAAACCAAAAACCAAAACTAAAAAAATAACCAAACTGAAATTGCTGTAAAATGCAGGCACTTTGCACTTTTGTGCGCTGTTAAAACAAAACTTAAATTAAACTCAAACCCAAATCCAAAACCGAAAATCAACATTTTGGGTGAGCTATTCAAATAGTACCAGGCCATTTATTACTCGAGCTGAGATTTTAAAGCCACTCAGCAAATCACTTAAATCTCTCTTTCTCTCTGCATTGGCCAAAAGTCGTGGCCAAGTTAAAGCTCCTCCGACTGTGCAAATCGCATGATAAATGTTATCTTATGCTTATTCCCTATTTCAATTAAATTTGCATTGGGTATATGAGTTCTTTATATAACCGATAAAGGCAGCATCTGTGCACAATTGTCCAGTTCAAGGTGGGACTCAAGTTTTTTATCTTCTTAGGCTTAAGCTTTCGAATTTCATTTATATAAACAATTATCTGACGTATAACTTTCTTTTCAATAAGTATACAATTCATTTGAAATTGATTCTTATTTGAAATTCTGCTGAAAACAAAGAAACTTTAAAGCTCAGACAAGTTTACTGTGCGTGAAGCAAAAAAAAAAGAATAGAAACTAGGGTATCTGCGATTAAATCAGTTATTGCTGTTGTTGTTTGTTTGCTGTGATGTTGAGTTGAGTTCAGTTGAGTTGAACTTGGGTGCGGTTTGCATTGTATATTTAATAAAAGCGTTTGCATTTCTTATGTGTTGCTGAGTGTCAGCGAGCATCTAATTTGATTTATGACCCACAAAGTTATGCCCCAATAATATCGAAGATAAAGTTTTTCAGCTTCTTATACATATACATGTATGTATATGCTGATATTCTTGTTCTGCTTTTTGTTGTTACTGCTGTTCTTATTACTGTTTATCTAGGTTGGCTTTACGACAACGATGACTAAGGCCTTTTAAATGCTAAGAGTTGTCATTGTTTTTGCCAAAGTTGCGTGAATTCCAATCATAATTTATTCACAATGTATATGTACATATACCATTACACATACACGCAAAACACACACCACAGATGTGTATATAGAATTTTAGTATCAGGTGGGCCTCAAAGCTGCGCAGCCAGGCAGCAAATATCCATCGGACGGACGAAACTCAATTGGTTGCCTTGGAGCCAGCACAGACTAGAAATTTGTCAAGCATAATACCTGATAATCAATTGACTAACAGTGTCTGAATAATGAATTGTTTTTCTTCTCATCGTATATGTTTTATTTTATTTTTTTAACCAGCCTTTCAGCTGGCCATCAATCAAATTGGCCGCATCGTTACCGTTAGTGTTACCGTTGTCATTGTTCCTTGTGTTCCTGGTTCGCTAATTAGCAAATTAAAAATGTTAAAAGTTCGCTTTTTTTCGTTTTTGTGCCATGTATTTAAAATGTTGATTCTGCTGCAGCACGAAAAACTCATTAGTAATTAAATATTTTCCGACGCGACAACGCCCTGTAGTTTCTTAACACGCTGTTCGTTGTTGTCGCTGCTGTTGCTGCTGCTGATGTTGTTGTTGTTGTCGTCGTCATCGTGTTCGCACAGTCGGAACTTCCGCACATCCGTTCAGTTTGCTTCATCTGCTTCAGCTTGTGCTGACGCGCACACAGAGCGTATACGCAATATTTTTTTGGTTGTGCGTATTAAGCCCGTAAACAAGTCTACGGCTCTGGCTCCAGCGGAGATGGGTTGGCTTGCTCGACTCTGGGCTGGTCTGGTTTGGTCTGGTCTGGGCTCCTTGTTATAGCTGTAACCCTGAGCATGATTTGTTACTGACAGCGTCTCAGGCAGCAGAAGCAGCAGCAGCAGAGCTTCAGAGCTGGAGGAGCGTCGAGGCTGGTTTTGATTTATTTCTCGTTGTACAATTTATGAGTGAAGGTGAAGTAGCAGCGGTAGCAACAGCAACAGCAAGCACAGTTACTGGCAAGAGTATCGTGCCGTTAGCACTTGCAATTCATTGAGCTGAGACATTGCCCAATGGGTTATGGTTACAGTGCACACATATACACACATATATTTATTTGTATAAAATATGTACATATGTATATTTTGTAGGTTGGTAAAGTGTCAGCGCGTGCTGAAGATACGCAAAAATTCCCTAAGGTTTTCAATTGCCAGGGGTATATGAGGCCATCATGTTAAGCGAGCCTGCTCAGCCTTACAACTGTCGAGCATATCTCGAATACTTTGCCCATTTCGGGCTATTATGATGGATGTTGATGGTGATGCTGCCTACTTTACGACCCATTTTCTGGTGTTTGTTGTACCATTATCTAGGCTCCTGGCTGCTTTTATTTCAATTAGTATTGGCTCATGCAAAATTTAGCTTATATTGCTTAACGTTGCCAGCCTCCTTTTTGAAAGCAACTCTTGAAAAGTAACCCACTTTACTCCTTCATTGTGTTGCCTACTTTACGTCGTCTTTGATGCTGCCACGTGCATTAAGGGAACGCAACTTCTTGAGTTTAGTATTTCGAATTATAAGACCCGACCACACAAACCTTTCACAGCTGCTTAAAGTTCCAAGTGATGCATTCTGAAGCCGGATTAAATTAAATTCTTCACATCTCCGTGTACTTAGTTTTCAATTTGCTGGAAGAACAGTTGTGGCAGTTGCTGTTGATGTTTCTCAACTTGTCCAAACTTTCTTTTTAGACTCAGACTCTATCAGAGTCTCAACAGACCTTTGTATAAAATTAAGCAAACTAAAATAAATATTTATTAAGTTAATTTAGTAGATTTTGTGTTGCCTTAATATCAATATTTCACAATATTGAGTCCACAATAACATCTTAGAAAGTGGAATTTGCGCCCGAAGCGTTTAAATTTCCCCAACACTCAGGTGCAGTTCGTCCTTTATCGCTTTTCAATTACCGGTACAGCCCCTCATACCCCGCATACCCCGCATAAACTGCAATTAAGCCATATAATCTCGGTTATAGCCTGAGGCCAATCTATGGAGGAAAGTCAGAATCGTAAATGTTGTTAAATTGCTTTGCGATGGGAGGATGGGAATGGGAGAAAGATACTTAGAATGTACGTGGGCTGCACGGACTTTCAACTGTTCGACTGTTCACATTCATATTGCCATTAATCATTCATTTTTAAAATTTAATTTTGCACTTGCTGCGCACAACTTATCATAATTAATCTAGATGACAGATAGCCTATATACGAGTGTGAGTACGAGTACGAGTACTTGTACCTATGAACGAGTAGTTCGAGTATTGCGAGCACCTCTTCAACATTGTTTGTTTGTTTGTTTGTTAATTAAGATTAAACCTTTATTTACAACTTTTTCGATTTCATGTTTGCATATTCGATTCATTGACTTATTGCTATTCGATTGCTCGATTACTCTTTAACGCTATGCTTTTTGAAGTACTCGCTTTATGTGTTCTGTAATGCCTCTATTCACTTAATTACGTATAAAAATACTTAAAGCTGGTTAAACAAAACCACCGATTTACATATATACAGGTGCATCAATTGCCTCCATTTGCAGCTATCCGTATGTACAGTGTGGGCGCTGGCTGACAGAGGGCGTGGTGCTGGCAGGTGCTGTAATGCAAGTAATGAAATCAATACCTCTAGCTCCCAACCGCGTTCAGTCAAGTTAGAGTCAACTTACGTTACTTTGTGCCAAGGCTGCACAAGCAAAGCAGACATCAAACATAAGCTCCCGCTCAGCTTAGGCCACGAACTGTAGGGGGCGTGCCATTTGAATCATCGTTAGCAGCAGCAGGAGCAACCAGATGCTGGGCATCTCCAGTCTCACGCCCAGTTCATGCTGCATGGCCGCGTGCTGTTCGCTTTTAATGATATGCACAAAGACGCTGTCGGAGTCTGCGGAGTAAATTGGAAGGAAGATGTGTGAGAGATTAGATATTTAATTTCTTTTATGCGGCGCGAGGTCAATACTCACTTGAGTTATCCGCGGAACATGTGTAATTTCCGGAATCCGTGTGCAGGACACGCGATATCACCAGATTGCTGGTCTTAATCTGTTGCTCGGATATAACGCGGATGCCTCCGCGTGTCGAGTCGCTCACTAATTCCGTGTCCTTGTACCAGAGCATGTGTGTGTATGGTCCTGGCGCCTGAGGTGCTATGCATGTCAAATTGATGTCACTGCCACTCTGAATAAACAGCTCCCGATTCGCCAGGATCTGAGCTCTGGATGCTATCAAAAAAGAGAAATGATTGTCAATTGCAGTAAAACATGAAAACACAGAGGAAAATGGCTTTCGGTTCGTTTAGCTAACTTTGTGTGAAGCTCATTAGCACCAGAGTCTGTTTCACATAGAATACTATGTTTCTCGATTCGTCATTTTGCATTCTGACTCTTTAAGTTTTCAAATCTATTATCAATTTCAATAAGCATGAATTCTTGATTATTTTTAATATCTTATAGATGCGGTATCAACTTAACTGGATCCATTTGAATGTTTTGTTCATTTTTATACCCGTGCCCATTGAAAATGGTCAAAAGGGTATAATGGTTTTGTGCAATGTATGTAACAGGCAGAAGGAAGCATCTCCGACCCTATAAAGTATATATATTCTTGATCAGCATCAATAGCCGAGTCGATTGAGCCATGTCCGTCTGTCTGTCCGTCTGTCCGTCTGTTTGAGTCAAAGGATCTCAGAGACTATAAAAGCTAGAGACTTCAAATTTAATATGAAGGTTGCTGGATAGCGGGCGCAGATCAAGTTTGTTTTAAATTTTAGATGCCACGCCTCTTTCGCCAGCCAATCGCAAAAAACGATTATCAGATGCGATCTTTAATAAAAACTCTTCTTATTAAACAGGAAGATAAGAAGTAAGCCAATTTAATGACCCTGAAAGTTTCAAAGCGATTGACTATTAAATAGAGAAGATATTTCAAATTTGCTTTTATTTCACATAAATCAAAATCATAGACATAGGCAAGTGCGAGCGAGATAGCACATGCACATTTGTTTGTGCAAAAACATAACAGTGGGCACGTGTACGAAGAGTGCGAACGCAAATAAGAGCGATAGGCAAAATTATCGATATCAATTGGCTACAATTTCTATCCTATTTTAATATATTAACATGGTTTAAGTTAATACATATTTACGATTGTGTTAAAATATATGTATGTTGATATTAGTGTGCATTGCAAAAAGCGATATGTATAAATGCAACTTTATAATTTTGCACCTTGACACCTCGACGACAGATCGTTTTACAACACTGAAATCTCTGAATTTATAATAATTATTATGTTTAATAATAAGCTAGTAAGCTCGCACATATGCTCAATAGGTTTTCAATTATTATCATTGTATTCAAATGCTTAACAAATTCTGCAAAAAGAATCACAAATATTAAAGCATAGCACTTAAATTTAAATTGCGCGCGCAATGCAGCAGCCTTAAACAGCTGATTTCGATGATTAAGAAGAGTGGGAGAGATTATTTGGAGTTGCCGGACTTCAGCAAACTGAGCAAATTTTAGACAATGGCTACTCTTGGCATGAACAACATCGATTTCAGCGACTACGATTACGATTACGATTTACTATTTTAATTAAATTAAATACAATTTATTCAATCGGACCACAATATCATATTGCTGTCATAAGGAAGATCAGTCGAAAATAAACTTTTTGGTTGTTTGAAAGATCTCGACCAAACTAATAGGATATGCATTTGAAATAGTCCTATATATCCTGATAAAATTTGGTTGAAATCGGACCACTATATCATATAGCTGGCATAGGAACGATCAGTCCAAAATCAAGTTTTAGTATGATAAACTTTTTTGTTGTTTGAGGTATCTCAACCAAACTAACAGAATACGCATTTGGGATGGTATTCTACATCCTGAACAAATTTGGTTGAAATCTGATATCAAATAGCTGCCATAGGAACGAATTTTAAGATAAAGTACGAAATTTTTTGATGTTTTTAGAGATAAGTCAACCAAACTCACAGATTGAGAATTTGTAATTTGGCTTAAATCGGTTCACTAGATCACATATGTCGATGTAATACGAACAATTAGCCAAAAAGTTAATGCCGCATCATCACACCTTCGGCATGCCTAACGTAGCGCACCTACGTGTGACCTATCGGAGAGCTAGGGCACAGGGTATTATACAGTCGAGCACACTCGACTGTAGCCGGCGCCCACTTGTTTAGTTGTCAAATTGGTCATAAATTTACCTTTAATATTATTCAAAATACTGCAAATTGAAAGCTGCAACTTTCTTTAATACATAAAGTTCTTAATCCCTGAGCAAGTTTTTGTGCTAACAACAAAGTTTGACCAGGTTCAATAATATTTGAAAAATTCGCAACTACATTTAACTAACTTGCAACTTTTGCAAATTCATAGTGTTTTTTATATTGTTAGACAGCTACATTTATAGGTAAAAGTTTAATGAACATAAAATAAAGTTGATTTTTTCGTTTACATTTTGTTCTTTTTCTGTCAATGTTTGCTGAAATTTAGCTTAATTTTCACTCTTCTCTATTTCCTTTTTGCTGTGCTTCACTGAATTACCGTTACTTTGGCTTCTTCCGGTTTTATATTTACCTCATTCTCTTCGACGAAGTATTTTCTTTTTCATTTAACTTTTGAATATTTACAATTAATTACGTTCTCATTTAATTTTTTTCAAGCTCTAACACATTTCAAATATATTTATTCTCTTCTTTAAATAATAATATGAATTACTTAAGATATGCATTACATTACATGTGGATCTTAAAGGCAATCAATTATTTAAAATGATATAGAAAAGGTAATTTTAAATTTCATTTAACACTGAATATTGGAAGAAAGAATAAGAGTATTATGGCAATAAACCATACTTAAATGATTATATAATTATTCCACTCCTTTACTCTATAGTACGTATATATTTATCTTTTAAAAAATTTAATATGTATGCATATAAAAGTTGTAATTTTCTTTTTAATATTAAAAGAATACTCGTACTTTTAACTAATAATAATACCCAAGCTATTACATGTTTCGAGTAGTTAACATTTCGCTACCAAGGCCTAATTCATACTTACTTACAACCACCAACTTGTAGGCTAGACTTATTTTGGGCTCCGTGGACACCTGACACTCATAGACGCCGGCATCGCGGGGCTGCACGGAGACGACCTTGAGCACCCACTCGTCGGAGTTGTCGATGTGGCGGGCCAGAAAGCGCTGATCATTGGTGTAGGTCATGATGCCAATGGTGAGAATATGCAGATCCCGTTGACGTATCCAGGACACTGCCCGATCCCCCAGACTTCGCACACGGCAATGCATACGCGCCGTTGTCCCGAGGGCGGCAATTATTTCCCGCTCGGTGCTGTTATCGAAGTGCGGCTCATAGTCCTCGGGTATGATGTTGGAGAGGAGCTCAGTGGCCAGTGCTGTGGGAGTAGACAGATAGACAGACAGATAGTGGATGGGTCAATAAACGCTTGAGAAACCACTTGAACAAGGACCCACAATGTGAGGTTTGCCAGACACTCAATCATAGTCACACACACACATACAAGCACAAACACTTCAGAAGGGTATTAAATAACTGTATCTAAATGTCAATCTAAATGTATTCATGTGCATTTGTATTCACCATCAGCATTAGACTCAACATCAACATCCAAGTCGAATCAGATGGAAAACATGGTGCATAAGACAGCTGGGCAAATGGATATGAATGGACTGAATGAGTAAGTGCCACAGACGAATCAACATTCATTTGATTAACGAGAATTTGTGCTTAATTTATGCTAAGGTCAACCATCTTATTGGCAGCCTATACTAAGTACATAATTACACACATTCACAATCACAGTCTCAAATATAGCCGACACCCATTCAGATTATGATCCATCATTCGGGCACCGCACAGTGGGGCAAGTGATTTATGTCGAATTGGGTTCACTTTATCAACATCAACGTATTAGGCAACTAATGCGCTAATAATCCACGACTGCCTAACACAAATACAAATACAAATACTAAGCCAAACATCAATACCAACACAAAATACAAGCACAAATATAAATACAAATACAAATACAGTGCCTACTAAGCAAACACACATATTAAGTACTTGTTGTATATGTGAAAGTATATATTGATTTATTGGCACCCCCCAAGTCCCATGTAACTATCAAATATAGAGCAATAAAAATCCGTTAAACACTTAATTGAAACTGTTGCTCACTTGACGCCTTCCCAGCTTTCCCAGCCTTTGCCCATTTTACCGGTATTGGCCAAACATTTTACAAATGAAATTGCTTTCTGTGCTACCCACAAAAAAATATAAGAAATCAAATTTACACACACACTCTTATACACACGCATATAAAAAATATAAAATTTTTTTAATAAAAGTTCTGTATTTACATACAAAGTGCGGCTCCGGTGAAAAGTAACCAGAGCTGAGTTTCGGGTATTCGAATTGTTGTGTTTAACCGCAGCAACAAGCTCGACTCGCCCATACCACGCCCCTTCTGCCCCATGCCCCATGCGGGCACTAAAAATAAAGGCAGGTGCCATAAATAATAAATGAGAAATTGCACTTGCTTCTGCAAAAAATATAATAATTTCAAGTACATGGACAAATAAACAAACCCTCATATGAATATCTCTTTTTCTCGGTTTTTTACCCATCTGCAAAAGACATTTTAATTTCCCACACAAGACTAGGTGGATGAAAAATGAGGGCATTTAAATAACAACTAGTTTGTGTTTATGTTGGGTCCATTTGTTTATGAATATTTCAACAACATTTATAGTTTAGATCTGAATACGAATTACAATGGCTCTAAACTTTGCTGGATATTTTTCAGACTTATACAAAAAGTGAATTTATAAATGAAATCATTAATTTATTTATTTATTTCAACTGAAGTGAATTCTAAATTGATTTTAAAAGCAAGATCAATAATAATTAGAATATGTATAACATTGTACAATTTATAATTGATATTCAATTGTTAAAACTGGAGCAGCTGCGTATCTTCCCATAAAATTTGTGGTTCTAATTTATGTATATACAAATATTGAATATTCTCTTAATATATATGTACATAAATTTTAAGATTCCCTCGCTCAGGTGCTTTGTATTAATAAACTTCAATTAGTTGTTAAATTTATTACGATAATCTTTGTCCACTTAAACTAATACGTTATTGATTTTCATAAAATTCAATTGTCTTTCGAGTACTTACCAAAGTGTGGCATTTGCTTTGTGCTGTGCTTATCGAATGTTGTGGTTAATCCCATGATCACAAGCATCGCCATAAAGTATTCCCACAACATTTCATGCGCAATTTGTGACGCTGTTGAATTATAACTGCAACCAAAGACGACAACAGCAAAAAGTAATTAAAATAAATGATGGCAATCGCAAGACTCGAGACAAAGACACTGCCAAGGTCTTAAATGAGTCAACGCCATATTGTTTTGCCATCCGCCATACTTAATTTATAAGTATTATGAGTAGACGGAGCAACCATCTGAACGGATTAGATTTTGAGTCCCAAAGTCTTATTCTTATCAAAGGCAAGTCCCGGACTGAGACGGAAACGGAGATGGAGACAGAGACGGAGATGAAGACCGCAGCACATTCATCTGAAATGATGACAAGTCCGCAATGCGGTTGAGTTTTCAATCACCACGACACCCGTAGGATCTGTGGGGTCGCGGTCGGGGAGGAGCCATTGCTGATTGGGTGTGTGTGGGTGGGGATGGGGGTTTGTGTATGGTTGGTTTGAGCGAAGTTGAGCAATTTCTTCATTAAGCACTAAGCTGTTGTGAAATTGGTCGAGGAAGTCGAAGATTGACGAGGGAGAGAGAGCCGAAGTGCGAGTACAGTTTACTTTTTGGCCAGGGGCTATAATTTCGGTCTGGTCACGTTTTGCTAATACACTTAATTGTTGTCATCCTCATACTCGTACTCCTGTTCGTATTTCTATTTCTATTCTTTTTCGTATTCGTATTCGTATTCGTTTGGGGTATTCGAGTTGGGGCTACCTTTTGCGGACTAGAGCAATTTGTAAGTGATGCGTTTGGATTCAATGTAGCGCGAATTGCGTGCCGCCATTTCATGCGCAACGTAACGCATTCGAGCCAGTTTTATTTTGATTTCTTATTTTCTTAATTCTCTTTTTATTTCTTGTTCTGATTTGACAAATTTTTTATAAGAACTCTTTAACGTGTCGGAGTGTTCATTTCAAACGCATTAGATCCGGCACTACGTAAGTGTCACTACGAAGCGTGACGAGTGTCTCGTGTCACCCGTGACCCGCAACTCGTGTTATCGTGATAACGTGATTGAAGTAGTGGTAGTCACAGTGACTGGGAGTCACGTACTACTGTCAACTGCGCACGCTGCGTTGTGTGTGGCTTGAGGCGCGTTTAAGAACTGAAACTAACCTATCCTGAACCTGAATACCCGACGTTCATACTATATGCAAATGCTGTCACAGCACAGCCAAAAGAGAGTGCCACGACGCCAGCGCAGGCGCATCTCGGCAATGTGGCAGCAACATGTTGCAGCAACATTTATTGAAATGTAATTTAATTGTAACGCACACCGTTAGCGCCCTAACCATCAATGGGCGGACCAATAGGTGCCATTGATACACATATTTATCGTACCTTAGTTGATGGTCGTAGGACTATGCTTAAATTTCATATGAAACGCTTTAGAAGTGCTTATGAAATATTTAACAAGGCATTGAATGTAACGCCAAAAACACTTACAAAATGTCGCTTGATTTGTGTGTCACGCAACATCAGCAAGAACAGCAACAACAACGGCAATGCTAACAATTGAAGCAGAAACAGGAACAACATTAATAAAAAGGCAAAATCGCATGCATGACAACGCGCGTTTTTACAAGTTTTGTCAGCGTGTCTCAATTGAAAGTGGAAACTCACACTCACACACACACACTCGCACATTTAACATACACACACATGCACGTACATACCGTGACCCATTGTGCTGGAGCGGAAACGGATATGAAGCCCAGGCCGGGGTGTTTTTCCCTCTCTCCGCCCTAACACCATACCAATACAGACAACGCCGTTGGCTGCTCTGCCAGCGACTTATCAAAATCGATGAGGCAACATATGGTCGATTTTAATTTTCTAGCACAGACAACGACAACAACGACAACATTGACAACGCAGCAGCATAGCCATTGACACTAACACAGACACGTGCACACGCACACACACACACTGCAAATTCGTTTAACATATTTTCTTTAGAAATTGAATTTCAAAGTTATTATAAATATTTTTCAGATAAATGCAATTTCAATGGAATTTTCTATTTTACCTACGCGCATTTATTACGAAGCAATGTTTCTTTTGTTGATTCACTGGAATTGAAACAACAAAAAAGAGACATGAAAATAAAAACAAAAATCAAATAATATTAAAATCTGTTGCCTATCAGCTTCTTAAGTATAAGCTGCCGCTGTTCCCCTGGCTTTGCTTCCTTAACTAATGGTTAGCACACACCCCCTTTGAGGAATGTCATCTATTATTTTACACTAACAAGACAAACATTCCTTGGCTTAGCGGCACTGCCTTACTCTCCTTACCTCCATTCCTCACTTCTTT
Source organism: Drosophila rellima (assembly GCA_035043635.1). Classification (NCBI taxonomy): domain Eukaryota; kingdom Metazoa; phylum Arthropoda; class Insecta; order Diptera; family Drosophilidae; genus Drosophila; species Drosophila rellima. The sequence continues at coordinate 14,660,313 of JAWNMV010000811.1, forward strand.
CCCTACTCACCATGTGCCTCTCTTTCCCTCACCAACCACGCAATTCATCGCTCAACGGTCTAAGTGAATTTTTATGCACAAGTGGGTAGATCTAATGCTTTATAAGATCTAAGATTTAGCAATTACATATATTGTAAGCAGGGACTTAAACTGTAACCATATGCGTAACCATTAACCGAAATTTACCGATTGAAATTGGTAGCCATAACTGAAATCGCACCCGAAACAAAATCTTTTAAAGAAAAAAAGTGGAAATTTGTTCAAAAGTACTTTTAAGCCCCAATTTTGTCACCTGAGGTCGGTTAATGAAATAAATTTAAGATTTAAAATTTTTGCAAATTTTCGAAAAATGTAAAAGGGTAACTACTTGCATAAAGAAAAGAATTTCAAACCAAATCATCCAAATCAATAATTGTATAATAAAATGGTCAAAAACATCACTTTTGAAAATCTATCAAGATTTGACAAATCCATTCAAATTAAAAGAATACCATGTAAATTCTATAAATAAGGGAACATTTTGCAGTTTTTGACATACATACATCTTAAAGAATCTAACCGAAATTTAGAGCAAAAGTACTTTTTTATCCTAATTTTATCACATCGAATCGATTAAAAGAATAATATTAAGATTTTAAGTTTTTGAAAATTTTTTAAAAATTTAAAGGGGTAACTATGTAAAATTCGAGAAATTTTCGAAAAAAAATGTTGGTTCAGAATCAAAAATGCAAAGTTGAAGAGGGGCTTATATTATGAAAAATAAGACATTCCTGACGAAAATCGGATGAGTTTTAAAAAAGTTGTGCTTGATGAAAGTCGAAAGAGTCAGCATTTCTCATAAGTATATAGATAATTTACAGTAATTGACACCTTGTGATGTACAAACTTTATTATCGTTTGAGCTATTTCAGCCAATTTTACAGAGTATACTTCTGGCATGGTACTTTTTATCCTGACCAAATTTCAAATCTGATTACTTTATCATATAGCTGCCATAGGAACGATCAGTCGAAATTTTATCGAAATTTCGATATTTCGGTATTTCGACACAAGGGAAACCTAACATATTGCTGACCTATGAGAACCGAAAAGTACTTCAACAAAACAAAAATTCTTGGCTGTTATTTTGCTTGCTTTCTTTCTTTTTTAAGAATGTGTTAAACAGCCCGCTGATGCGACCTTTGGTACTCTACTTGTTATTGTTGCTGAGGGGCTTCCTCGGTTTGCGCCTTCGATTTGGACATTGATTGCATACCGAATTGATGGAAATGCCGCCATGCCATGATAAGTGGGGGGGCGAGGAGAAGGGGTGGCAATGTAATGGTATGAAAAGATGTTGTTATCCTGACGGGAAGCCCATCCACCGGGAAATTGAATGCGGGGCGTGTGTAAAATTGATAACTTTGTTTGTGTAAACAACGTCGCGACATTGCCACCCTTCTTCTTACCCTCAACCCCTGCCGCGAGGAGAGCCAACAAATTTCACTTGACATGATGTATGTGTGCGTTACGTGAGCGTGTTTATCGCGTATACGTAGCATTGGCCACGCACGCACACATGGGGAGATATCGAGACACACACAATTCGCATGTATGCGAATTATCGGTGTCAATTTTTATGCTGCTACGTGTGCGAAATTTAACAGAGCAACTGATGATGAGTGGACGAGCTGAAGCGCATGCCTGGCAACCTTTAAACAAAGACTGTAACAACAACAACAACGACAACAACAAGGCGAACAGCAACACCAACAACAAATTTGGCATTACAATATGGCCCATTGTTGTTGACATCGACTCGATAACGAAATGGATCCAAAGCGGAGCCAAGCAACAGAAAGCAAAGCGCATACGAGTAGAGGGAAAGCAAACTACGAGTTAAGAGCAACACACGCACGCACACACACGCATAGTGGCAATAGCAACATGTAACATAACAGTCTAGGGAGACATTGACAAAAGTAGTGGCACGAATAAAAAGCAAATCCAGGACCTGGTCGTGGACAGATTCAGGAGTACGGTTAAGCTCAGCTCAACTGTTCATCAGAATTACAAATTGTACGAGTATTCGATTTCCGGTATTTGTGACGCTTGAGTTAACAATCGCAGTAAGCAGCCAAAATGATGCTGTGTTCTGTTTTTTTCTTTCTTGTTTTCTATGCTACTCCCCAAATTGATCACGCCCACTCTACGAAGGCGACAACGCCCTCACACAAACACACGCACAAGCACGATTTAAATGCCATATAAAGTTTTATGCATATTGTGCACTTGTTGTTGCTTGTTCTTATTGTTGTAGTTGTTGTTGATTTGTGCGTTAGTTTTATAAGTAAAGACAAACACAAAAGACGCAAGAGCAAAAATTCCACAAACGAGCCATTTGATTCGCTCGGTTGTCAAAACGTTTGATTCGATTAGACCGATTGATTGTATTAACATAGAAAACGCATTGATTTCCCCCTTTGAGCAGTTAAGCGTTCACGAAGAAGGGCAGGGCATTCTTCATCTCATCTCAGAATGAGCAAAAATGGTCACTAAATTCCACCGTTATCACTCTGGAAATAATTTAAACGCAAATTATAAGCCCTTCTGATCAAAGGATTTTCATTTAACTCAAGTTTTCTCCTTTGGAGTGGGTACTTAGAGCCGAAACAATCATCTCAAAATTATTTTGTTATTGCAAAATGTTCACTTATAACTCACTTTAGCTTAAATGCTTTGAAGTGCGTGTTGATTTACAATTTAATTATTAATTGTTCAATAATATTTGACATATACATCTATTATTATTAATTTTTTTTTCATTTGTTTTTTATTTTTTTTTTGCTAAATTATCCTATAAATTTTTTCACACTTTATTATGGTAATTACTTGCGGCATATTTGAACATTTTGATTAATCATACAAAATAAACGTTTAATACCCTGTACGATTATGTGAAGATAGATGTGTTTAACTGTAAAAAGTTTCTGAACATTTTTAATAAGAATTTGTAAATATCTGAATTTTTAGCAAACTTTGTCAATAAATAAATTTTAAACTTAAAATTTAATAGTCAACTTCATTAAAATAATTTTAATTTTAATTAAATTTTAGCTTCATTTAATAATAGTTTCAACTATACAGCGAACAGGGAATTCTTAGTCGAGTTTCGGTTGACCACTTAATTAAGTTATAAAATTAATTTAATAGATACACTTTGTAAAACCTCAATTGCATGCTGGCTTAAAATTAATTTCAAAATGTATTAAATTGTCAACCCGATAATTTAGATTTCAGTTTCGCTATAAAATCTCAGTTAAATTCGACAATTGCTTGGTATATTAACTCTTGGCCAGTGAGGCAGAATTATTAAATTCCATTTCCATTCGTCACAAATCAAATATTTGTCTGCAATTTCAATCAATCATTGAAAGAGTAAATTTTTTTTAATGCGGCGAATTGCCAACTGATTTTGTGACTGCTGAAGTGGTATTTGGAGATCGAAAAGTCGAACAAATACAACAGAAATACGAGCTGAGGTCATCGTTGAGGCGCCAGTTTAATGAGAGAGACCAAACTCATTTGAGCAGCATTCACACTTTGGCCATAAATGCGAATAAAGTTTCAACATCCGTTGGCCATAAAATAACGCAAACCAATGATTGACCAGCCATCAAATAATGTGGCAGTTGCCTGTGGCAATCGCTCTGACCAGAGGCCAGTAATTCGACTGGGAAATGGCCAAAGGGAAATGGATGCTGGTGACTGGTTACTGCTGGTAACTGGGCGTTTAATTATGGCCAACATAATGCGCACAAATAGCAGGTTACATTCAATTTGACATGTAATTTTATCACATCAAGCAAAAACTTTATGTGTGTATATGGTTGTGTGTGTGTGTGTCTCTGTGTGTGCCGCGTCGCGAGCAATTCAAATACATATATTTTATTATTTTATTATCTACTGTTTTATAACTTTATTCTCCTCTAAGCCGGCACTCAAACTTTCCGCACGTTTTCCGTATAAAAAAATGCTATGGCCAACGTATCCAAAGCTTCCGTCAGCAGATTTCTGTCGACCACGCCCCCACCGAAAATCCTTGTTTCCCATCACCAACTTCCCGTCCTTCCCTTTTGCCACCATCATAAGACGCGGCAAATGGAGCAATTGTGTGAAAGTTGAAAAACGTTTTTGGCGAAATGTGCGGCACTAAACAATGCCATAAAGCGTCAAACTTGTCGATACTTCTTCTTTTTTTTGTACGTATCTACGAGTACGCTGCTATCCGTATCCCATATCCGTATCTGTATCTGTATCTGAGCTGGATGCTTGTAGTGGCTTGTATCTGTGCTCGGGTTTTCATATTGCCTGGCTGTCAATTTCAGTTGCTGGTTTTTCTTGTTATTTGTGCTACTTTGATTATAACAATGGAGCAATGGAAACTGAGACTGAAACAGAATAAGAGACGTGGACTGAAGAATGGCAAAGGAATAAGGGGTAAAGGGGCCACTGAGACAATCGCTTACAATCTTGGCAGACAAAAGTTTTCAATTTGTAACTATTTGTTGTTCTGGGTTATGTAAATTGGCTCATGTTGTTGATTGTGCAACTTTAAAAACATTTTCATTGCGTTTGCATTTACAAATTCTGTTGACTACGACTACTCATGTCACCCTAAGCCCCTTCAACCCCTTTACTTGTCACCAGTTGTGACATTCAGCGAGTACTCGTATCTGCTTTACACTTCATTTGCACTGGAAGAATGTTCAGCATTTGCCAAAAATTGTTATAAATGGCCATTAATGTGCATTCAGTTAATGTGCGATGCTTAGCAAAAGGGCTGACTAATTTCAACAGCGTAAAATTACCCAAAAGTGTTTGGCCCATCAGAAAGTGGGAGCCGAACTTGGCCCATTAATCATTTATGGGCGTCAGTTTTACAGTTTTAACAGTTTTACAGTTTTTCACTTATTCAGTCTTTCAGCAAGTTGCCAACTTTCTGCAACACAATGCAGTTTTATAGGCCAGCATTGAGGCCAGGACGTGCGCCAGGACCTTGCTATTCCCCCCCCCCCTCTCTTTCTCTCTCGCTGTCAACATAATGGCAATCGGTAGCTAACATTGCAGTTGTTATTGTTATTGTTATTGTTTTTGTGTTTGCTTTTGTTGCTGCAGCTACTTTGGTCTGTGGCCTTGCCACTATGGCAGCAGCTATGGCTATGGCAACAATTGTTAGCCCCAGGCGGCTTTTTCAATGGGCAATTTAACTCAACTGAGATACAGTTGTCCCTGGCCCTCGACGCTTGTCCATAGACATATAGACTATAGCCCATAGACCATAGAACCGCCATAGCCGCCCCATTGATTGTCCCTGCTGTCGCTTGGCAACTATCTTGATAAGTTTTCTCAATATCCTTTCGGCTTGATAAATATATTTCAGCGATAAAAAAAACAAACATGTCGTTGACAGCTCCGCACACCAAAATGCCAACCTATAGGTAATAAAATGCTTCAATAATTTAATTTAATTTCTGATGGCGGCTCTAAAATGAAAAAAAAAACAATCAACATTCCAGAATGGTAAATACGCTGTAGTCTTCATTGTGACAGTATTTTAAAATGTATTTACTGACAAATATAGTAAAACGTGAATATTTTATTTACACTTATTAATATAAATGGTTGAAAAATAAAAAACATAAAAGTATATCAGACATATAGGATAGTTTTATAATAATATTGACAAGTATTTTAACACATTAACATTTTATCCTTACTTAATAATTTTATTGGTTAAGAAATATGTAAATAATCGAGTTCAGTAAGTTAAAGTATGCTAAGACTTAAGCATACCGTTTAGCTTTCAATTTAAAGTTATTCCAAGACGAATGCTACACGCAATTTCGTAGAGAAGACATTCTATAGATGTTTTATATTCAAATATTAAGTATTTTATATTTAATATTTTTTGTTGCTCTACAAGGAGGAGGTCCAGCCTTTAAATGCCATTCTATTTATTAGTGCCGCAAATGTAATGACGCCGGACGCTAAGATACTCGAAGTAAAAAAAATAGGAGAAACAAGAGCAACATGAACAACAACAACAACAACAACAGCAAAGCGAACACCAACAACAAAGTAAACATATGTCAATTTTCCACTCGAATTGCGATGCAAAGCTGAAGTAAAAAACGTAACGGAAAAAACTTGAATGAAAAGCAGTGAAAAACCGGAGACCAAAAGCAGAGCCAGACCAGAGACCAATGCCCAGGAATGCTATGTTCTAAATGCGAATGTGCTGTAATACATATACATTTGTACTTGTGTGTGTGTGTGATACAAATGTAACTGGGTTTGTACATACACACACACATATACATACAAACCTTCTATGTACTTCCATTTGGCTGCCAACAAAAGTCGATTTTATTGAACATTTCTTTGGCTATTTTGCAACGTTTCTTTTCTAACGTTTTTATTTTTATTTGATTTTTTTCTATAATTCTAAAGCATTTTAAGAAGTTTTGCAATGCGCCCAACACGAACATTGTTGATAAATATTGGCTTACTCATATGAACCTATATATGTATTATTATTATACATATATTGTATAAGTGAGTACCAAGTCGATGTAGTCACTGACTTTTCCCAGAGCAATAGAGAGCTGGACAAGGACAAGTCCGACGACAAGTGGGTCGAAAGGATAACATTGGCTTGTTGGTGGGTTGCCTTTGGTTAGATTGTTATGCAGGGACGTCAGGGCCATGTCAAAATGGCAAATTACTGAGAAACATGTCATTTTCATGGTTAGTTACATTTTTATTGTGACATTAAGTGGTTGGAGTTGATGCTTAGCTGTTCAGTTTTTGTGCCTATAAATTGATTGCAATAGCAAAATGAAAGGCCATTATCGAAACGATTATTTTAGACTGTAAATCTCCGAGCCCAGAAAAATATTTCGATTGACGAATTTTAAATACGCTTTCATACATTGTATATGTTAATCAGTAAACATCAATCAATTTCGATAATCCCTAAAAGAAACAAAAAGACAGCCGGAAACTTGCGTATCAAGTGTTGACCATTCAATTGAGGCAATTCAACACTTCAAACACTCCAACACAGACCAACTGACTGACTGAATGACTATCTGACTGTCTGACTGCGATGTCATGCAGCTCATACGCTCCATGCAATCCTTCGAATCGAAGCACATTCATCAAGTCGCAAGCCGTTCAGTTTGTTTTGCCATTTTAGCTATTTTGGCTGTGTCATGTCATCCATTCTGGCCATGACTGGTTGGTTGGTGTGCCTGGCGCTGGATTAGATCAACGTTTGTGTTAACGGTGTCTGTAGGCCCCAGCCATGACCTCAAAGCAGCAACACCAAAACAACATCAACATCAAGCGGCAGCGGTAAACGTCAAACAATAAATCGCAGCTCCTTGTGCTTGCCAGCATAATAAGTACGTTAGCAGCCACGTTTACGTAATCCGTTGGCTCCTCGACTTCCCCATTTGCGATTAACCCGCCCGCCTCGATGATGCCACACACAGACACAGATGATGGCACACAACACACACACACACACATGGATACAGAGCAGCAGCAACAGCATAGACACTACAAAGCAGACAGCATTAAGATGAGCTTACCTTTAACAAGCCAGAGCAGGGGAATATATTAGCAGGGGAAGACAGGGGAGAAGAGCGGGTTGAGAGGGGAGTGGGAAGACTGCGGTGCTATAAAGTATGGGTGTAAGGAGTGTACTGACTGTCTTTCCTCTTTGCATTTTATTGTCGGAACGTTGCTCTCATTGTTGTTCTTGTCGTTGTTGTCATTGTTGTTTATGTGCGGGTATCAAAACGCTATTATGGCATGACTATGACGTCTGTACCTCTATACCTCTATGATTCTCTACCTACTTATACTTATGTACTCGAGAAGCAGCCAAACCATTATTTAGCTTTACCGGCTTGTCAAATACTCTGCAACGATTTATCCATTTACTATCTTATTTGTCAACAATTAGGATAGATCTGCTTTTGCAGGTCAAACCCAATAACATAACAAATTAATTTTGAAACAAAAAAAAAATATTTTATTATAAAAATTTAGATGCTCTTTTAACTTGTTTATTTATATATGACATATCTATAAGGGCTTCAAAAATCAAACAAAAACAAGAATTATTGTAAAAGTTAAAAATTGTTCTTGTGCTATAGCTATATTCTGTTGAAATATATTGCAATAATTTTGGATTGAGGAGAGTCTTATGCTTTTTATACATTTTGTAATCTTTTTCGAAAAAATAAAGATGTTCCATTAATTAATCACCAAATAAAGAGTACATATTGGTAATGTAAAAATACATCGTTTATTAAGAAAAGGAAATTTATTTTATTGTATCTTGTATATCAGTAAATATCAGTTATTAGTAAAACTGCTATTGGTAATTAATTTATTTAAAGTTTAACCTGCCCACTGAAATTCTAAAATGGCAGTATTCTAAGTGTGCAAAGCTGGTTGACAGCTTTGTTTTAAGCTTTAGCTTTTGAATATTAATTTTTTAATTATTATTAAAAAAATCACTATATTTATGATTGTTTCCATTCTTACCACAGCGTTGTCCCTTCTCTGATTGCTTTTCAATTTCGAAAAGAGGCCCATTGTTAAAGCTTAAATCCTTTGACAATTAATCGCTTGAATGAATACCTGCCACAGCTAATGATTACAGGGTATCATAGTATATACCTATATATGTATACTTATAAATCTCATTGTTGTAGCTGGAAATAAACAGCAAGTTGTGTGTCTCTGGCGCTTGTTAACGCCCTCGTTTTGGCGGCTTTGAAAACTTTGTCAGCATTGTTGTTATTAGGCAAAATTAAAGACTTTTGTCGCCTACGCATAGAGGACGCACGTACCCAGAAACAAATGGGCTTTGCAAATAAGCAAACAAAGCCCCCTTATTGTAGTATAAAAGTGGAAGAGAAAGCACAGGGTAGAGATGAGGACGGGGTCGACTGAAGGCATAAGCCTGGACAGCCTGCAAATTATTTTAAGCAAACTTCATTCTTGAGTTTGTACAACTCGTTGCTGCCCCGACACGAATAGCACGACAGTAATTGGGTGTGAGGCTAAGATGGGGACTGGAACTTGGACCGAAACCGAGACTGTGACTGAGACTGAGACTAAGAGCGGGGTCTTAGAAATAGGGACCAGACCCAGACCCAGACCCAGGCCCAGGCCCAGGCCCAATGAGCGAGTCCCGTTCAGTGCTTGTTTTTCAATCATTATTCAGGCAAGGCTTTTCCAAGGCTTTGCCCAAAAAACATTGTATACGACTTCGCCAGTCTGTGTCTATGCAATGGTGTGTGTGATGGTGTGTCTGTTTGTAGAGTATCGTGTTTTGCACGCTTTTAATTAAAATGGGGGTACGATTTTTCACTTTTGCTTGGCTTTGAGCTGTGATTTATGAAACTTGCTTTCATGTTATAGTTTTATACATGTAAAACTAAATGCTAAGTAAATGCTAGAAAGGTTCAACCGGATACAAATACACACAAATACACACACACACACCCACAATTGCACAGAAGGGTCGGCAGTTTTAATTGAAAACTAGTTTAAAGGTCAGTTGAATGAGGCTAGCCAAGAAAACAACCTGAGCGTAACCTCAAAAACAGTTTCTTTTATATAATGGCTAGGCGTTTAATGTTAAAATATGAAGACACAATGTTCCCACACATATGTATGTGTGTGTGTGTGTCGATTGAGACCGGCAACGTATCCTTATCAGAGAGCGCAGGCCTCATCTGGCGGGTCCTGGTGACCTGGGTCCCTGCTGTCCTGGGCCTTTCTTGTACATCAAGCGATTAACAAAAATGCCAGCAACTAAGTACAACAACTAAACTAAGCACAATTAATAGCCCCAAAAACGCTGCGAGTCATAACAATGCAGGGGAAGCACATTTAGTAATATTGATACTGACATACATAATAAGATTATGAGGCACGTGAATGTGGCCATTACTTATGACTCATTAGTGGAAAAGAAGGCAGCACCAGCAGAGACCTCGTTCTGGCAGTTAATAACAGACTTTGCGACTTCCGAGTTAAAGCTGAAAACTATTCGGTGATTGTCACACGCTGCGTATGCGTAACATGCTCAATGACTGACTTTGACAGGCTGTTTAAGTGTAGTGTATTGTTGCTGTGTCCAACACACATACAGTATATACCACATCTGGCAACGAACGAGTAAACATACTCGTTTGTCGATGGGACAGTAATTGCAGTAATTTTCACATTTTAAGCCAATACGAAATTAAACTCATGAGAACAATGAAACCATGCCGTACAACAAGTTAAGTAAACACTGGAGTTTGGCAGCATAAATAAGTAGTTAGTCAATTAACTGTCATAATAACTGGTCGTTTTGTTGAAAGTCCTTGCACCTGCCATGACAACAATTGGCCCGGTTATGACATAGACAAATTAATATTGCCGCATCGATATGCAAATTATAAGTCATTATTAAAATTTATTGATATTTCAATTTATATTTTATACCACGAGTAAGAGAGATATCATATTACTATAAATAATCGGATTCAATCAGTCGAGTTGTGTGTCCAAGTTAAAGCTAATAAATACGCAACGCATCACAAACAAAATTACGTAAATAAATAATTATTATCTTAAAATAAAAACAGAAGAGTACTTTATGGGAACCTTCTGCCTGATCCACACATTTTCCTTTCGACAAACCTAACAAGTCCTTTCTACTTTTTGAACTACAAGGTCTAACAATTATTTTAAGTTCGTATAGATTTTTCCAAGCATAAATTGACAATTTAACTTGCAATACATTTGCATCTCACAAATTTCACATAAAAATTTAAATTGCTCCACTATTTTCATACCGAAACACAGCTTGAGATTGTCTTTTGTTGTAATTGTTCTTAATTGATATCCCATTGAATGCCTTTTAAAATATTTATGTATGCTTGTATTGAAAAACATAATGGGATTTTATACGTCGTTGAAATGAAATAAATAACAGAAAAACACCCAAGAAACACCTATACTGAAAATTATAATACTCGTACAGAAATTATTATTGCAATTTTCAGAACATTTTTGCAAGTCATTAAGAATTTATTAAAAATCGAAATAAAATGTTTCTTTTATTCTGCATTCAACGTTCATTTAACTAAAGGCCAACAAATATTTTTTTTATTTTCGAGAATTTCTTCTATGCATTAGAAATGAATTTGAATTAGAAATGAGTGTCAAGCCAGTCTCAATAAATGTTAAAAAGAAAGAAATAATAAGAAATGAGGGAAAACCCTTTTGTCATTGCTCTGTTTTATGCTTTTTAGCAAATTGCCTGCGTCTACCAACACTCTGATGGCCATTATACATTTGACAATAACTGTTAACTAATTAGAAAATGATATTGCCATTGATATGGCCAACGCCCATGACTCTGCAACCGTTGCTTTTCTTGGTTTCTTGCCTGTTTCGGTTTCAGTTTCTGTATCGGCTTCCGTTCCTGTGACTGCGTTGTAGGATTATTTTTTTTTGGTTGTGTTTTAGTATCTGTATATGTGTCCAATATCTGCATTGGGTTTTTGCTGTTCAATTAAAGCTTGTTATGGTTTCGAAGCTATAAAAGTGGGTGAGCCAATTGCCTTGGGCATTGCACATTTAGGCAGATGAGCATAAAAATTAAACGCTGCCCGTTGCAGCTAATGAAGTTATTCCTGTCCTGTCCTGTCCTGACTTTGTCGGTCTGCCTGTCTGCTCGTCTGTCTGGGCTCTGGGCAGACAATAAACGGCATTGACGTGACAGACTTTTCGGCTCGAACGGAGCTCAAGGGAAGCCGCAGAAATGACAGCAACTCGTACGTGAATGTTTGCTCACTTTAATTTGAAGTGTGCATATGTTGGCCATTATTCCCACATTATGACGCTTCACTTTGTCAACACTTGGCAACCGACAGTCTCTGGCCCTTTCCCTTCATTAAATGCCACTGTGCTTTATTCACATGGAATTCATCGTGAGCTTCATCCTCAGACACAGACAGACGGAGCTAAAAGGAGCTTCATATTACATACATACCGCACGAGTATGAACTGTTTGTCTGTCCTGTCGTTCTGTGTCCGACCGTTCGCTCGTAAGCCCAACATCTATTTTACATTTCCACATCATTTGTTCTAGCCATGAATTGAATGTATTATACAGCATCCTCACCGTTGGTGGTCGCATCCACACGCATACATACTACGAGTAGACATCGACATCGACATGGACATGGACACATCAGACAGACATTGCCAGCAGCTGGCTGACCATTTCGGCTGGGAGCCACATGCGAATGTGATGTAGCGCATAATGATAACGTGGCCCAAATGCGATCCCAAAACAAGGAATCCTCCCTACCTACTTCTATCTCTCTCTCTCTCTCCCTCTCCGACTCCCTCCTCTCCCACAACTCGAATAGCTACTCCCAATAAGCGTGCGGCTGCTAACCGACTTTTATTGGGTTATGATTATGGGAGCCCATTTTTTATGTCCCACACTTGGCATGAGTGCAGCCAAACAAAAGACAGCGATAGAGAGAGAGAGAGAGAGGGAGGGAGAGAGAGCGCGAGTAGAAGAGAGCTGCACATAAAAGAAATATAAACAGAACATAAAATAAATTGAAATATTTACAAGCTTACGCAAATGCTTTCACAATGTTATATGAGTCTCCTCTGTCATTTGAATACGTACAAAGGATGAAATATTCTGCCATATTCTTTTTAACAATAATTTTAGACCATTAGCATATTATACAGAAGTGTTTCGTTATATGATTCCAACTAAATATCATGGAGTATCTTCTATGCTGTTCACAACTAGTATAGTCTCTTAAAGTGTTGACATTAAACGATTAAGGAATCATCAATTCGATCGGAAAGACAACGTCCATTTACACGTCTTTGCTCTGTTGATGATGACGAACTCCATCGATTACAGCCTCATCAAGGAAACATAAGACGATGTTGGTTAATGTAACGGAATGCGATGCATGAAACTTTAATATGTGTGTGAGTGCATGCGTGTGTGTGTGCGTGTGTCCTAGAAGTCTCTATATCAGTTGCGCCTAATGTCGGCTTCCTGTCAGTTTCACTCTCAGGACAAACTTAACTGGTCCTTTAGTCGACTTTCATACCTTAACTTTATGAATTTATGGTTTCGCAGCTGCTTTGCCAGTTAACCTACAATTCCAGAAAGGTAAAGGTTAGTAGAGAGTGGGAGGGAGAAGGCAGAGAGAGAGAGAGAGTTTCACTATTTGTGGTCGGAGAGTCTATGTAACTGCGATATAAGCGAACCATTTACAGTTCATAGAATATTCCTTAGCACACAACTTGGTGCAGCTCTTTGTGTATGTGCGGCTGTATATGAGAGTGTGTGTAGTGTGTGCACACATACTTAGGAGCAACTTTTGGCGGCCTACAGCATGCCAACTTTGAACTTCGACGTTTCCGTTGTCGCTGTCGTTGGTCTTGGCCGTTGTTTACATTGTTTCAAAGCTAAATGTCATTATAGCTAACCCTCCCCCTACCTAACTACCTACCTACCTAACTACCTACCCCTCCTCCCGGACAGGACGCTCACCAAGAGCTCTTTTGATGCAAAGCGAGAGCGTGTTTGCTTTTATGCATGTCGCTTGTGTACACATCTAACTGTGAGCATCTCTATGCGTGTGTGTAACAGTGCGTATGCGTGATGCGCATAAAATGCCAAGCGAAAATAAAAGCCTTCCCAACTCAGCACACTGGCAAACAATTCATTTATGTGCCCATTCGCCAACTCTCCTTCTTCTTCTACTTCCTGATGCGAGCTGCCTGATTTCTCTTTGTCCCTCATCCTGGCTACCCCTTTTTGCATTGGGGCGCATCTCAGTCGACGTCGGCGACATCGCCTTCGGCGACATCGCCTTCGGTGGCAGAGGAGGCGTTGTCATTTTATCTTAATGTGTTGCCACCTACGACTCGGCGTTGTCGACGATAGCGTCGCCCCTCGGAGAAGACTACACACAGACACACAACTCGGTATCTGAGTGTGTGGCAGCTCAATGTGTCCCTGCGGTAGCATAATATCATCATTTATTGATCCGATTTATGTGACAGGCGAAACTATCCTTCGCTTTGCTTCGCTTTTACTTTATCTGCACACTCAACGGGTAGTTTCAAAGGGGATGGCAATAATGGCGATTTAAAATATCACAAATTAGTCCAAGAGTTGAGTTTAAAGAGCGAACTGTTTGGGACTGTCAATTAATCATCTTGTTCCTGTCTGCTCCTGGCCAAATCACATGCATAATTTATATGTTAATAAATATCTATTTTGCTTTTGCGGTTTTTGCCAGCGAATAAATTACAAATTCATGACCAGATACAAGCACACACACACACTCAGAGAAATACACGCACAATGCTCTCTATGAACCTTAATTTACTGACTTTTGGGCAATCAGCTGCCAGAAAGCAGTCAGCACTCCCTGCTAGCCAATGTCCGTGCTGTCCAACAACTGCCCAACTACCCAGTTAAGTGCAAAGCAAATCTGCCAAAGGCAGGCAGTCATTCAGGCAGTCAGCCAGGCAGGCACAGCAAATCGTGCCCTTGCTCCCGCTGTTTCTTTCTGCTCTCTGCTCTCTGCCTCCCTGCCGAGGTGTAGGCAATCGAAATGGCTGAATCCACTACGTGTAGCGGATGCGCTCATAAATCAATGTTGAAATCAAATAGTACTCGGTAGTTTTATACGCTCACTCGTTCCCGCTTCCGACTCGGGTCCGGGCTCCAACTCTGACTCAGGCAAAACGGATGGCATGGAAATGGTCAGCGTCGCCGGCGGAGCGACTCGGTGAGTGTCCCCTGGTTTGCTCCTGCCATGCCAAAGTGCCGAGCGGGGATCAGAAGAGGGAACTGACAGAATTCAGCCATTTTGACATGGGGACCAAGTAAATGGCAGCTGTAAAAAGCGTGAGAATTAAAAATAAGTTTGCAGCTTTTGGAATTTCTTCTTGCAGCACAATATCTTATTCAGATACTTCAAATAAGTCAGTTCGCTTAACCTGAACAAGAAGAAGAAAAAGGGCTTTTGTACAACAGTGAGCATCATTAATATTATATACTTGATGTTTCAGTCATACGATACGAGTACACGATGCCTTTCTCTAACAAGGTATCTTTAACTTAGCCTTCCTAAATAAGTTAAGCTACATTTAAAATCAAGTTTAAAGCATTTAGAAGAGCAAAAATGAATTTACATCACGACGAGATCGGGATTTTCGTTAACAAAATCCCTAATAAAGATTATTACGTTTTTTTTTGGATTCGCGAATTCCTCGAATGCTCGTTTTTGTCAAATGAAAATTGAAATTCCTAGAAAAGTGTCGAATGTCACGAATGAAACCGTTGAGCATGCATATTTTATTTCACAGCTATTACATTTGGTTTTATTTTTAAAGGTCAAACCCTCGATGGTGACTTTTAAATTGGTCTCTTTGTTACACAGTGTTATTAAAATTCAGCTATTTTTGTATTTACAATAATTAAATAGCCAATTCCCTGGAGTTTGCGATTGACAGATAACCTTGCAGAACATATATTTGTATATTGAAAGCAAGTTTATTTTATAAGAATATAGGAATTCACTTTGAAGCTCAAATATGGAATTCACTTAACAGAATTTTTGTTAAACTTTTTTAATTTAATTAAGTTTTAAATTTCGAATTTTTTTAACTTAAGTAACAATTTTAACTTTTGTTTACAGTTCTCTAACTCTGCTTAAATTAATCCATTATGATAAAAAAAAGTATGCCAGACATTTTATATAGAATCCAATTTAACATGTCTACAAATGTATCCAAGTATCTTTCCCTTTCCTTAATCATAAATTAATATAGCAGCATGTTGAGTTACAGATTCGAAAATCATTGGAGATAATTACGAAACTCTTTAGCTTTCCGTTATAACACTTTCTGGCCCATTTGCAGCTGAGACTCTTTTGCGCCCACAAACAAGCTATTAATATATGAGAAAAGCACACACACATAGACACTGTCAATACAGATACATGTCTTCTGCCACTGTGACGGCAATTAAGCAATCAGGTTGTTGGCTTACCAATTTTGCATGAAATTCCGTTATCAGCTCATTTTTCTTTAGACAGGAGCTGACTTCGTCGCGTTGTGTCAGGTTCATTCAAGTTGTATCTTGTCTGTCGTTCTTTGGCGATGTCGTCAATTTCTATTTTCACTGCGGGTTAAGTGCCTTAGGCAAAGTTTTTAAGGGCCTATTCAATTTCTACGCTTGATTAAATAATGTGACATGTTGTTGTTGTTGTTCCCGTTTGTTTTTGTTACTGGCAGACGCTTTTAGCATTTGAGGCCTCGACAACGACAATTTTCATGCACACTCTGCTCAGATTATGTTTATTTTGGGGTGTGTGCGGGTGTGCGAGTGTATTTGACAGACGGCAGACCATCAAAATGGAAAATGTTTTGCTCGATGAGCCGTGAGAAAAAACTTCAAAAAAAGTAGGTATATATATTGAAAAGAAAAAGGCAAAAAAGTTATGATAGAAACGAAGTAGCTGTTAATATGGTTGTGACCATGGCCTGACAAAATCTCGCCCTATAAATTTTCCATTTCTATTCGCACTCGCTCTCATATCGAACTACATTTAGTTCTATTCATTCGAAAATTCAGCTACCTTCTCATACTTATATACTGCATAAATGTCTGTATTACATATACACTTGATAAATATATGAATTTATATATACATATGTAGATAAATAGACATATTTATATATATTCTTTTCATTATTTTAATGTTATGTCGCAGAAATAATTGAAAGTATTGGCAACATGTTGCTAATGTCCTACAACACAAAATGTTGCCAGCTCTCTTCGAGTTTAGTACTCCGGCTCTTTTGAGAGTCGGCTCTCTGAGCGACTTCGAAATGCTGCTCTCTCGCTCGCTAGTTGACTCTCCCTCTCTTATGCCATAATGTTAGCCAAGTTATGTGCTGCTGCTTATGGGTTAATATGGAACTCTGTCACCGAGTCAGTGGGTCAGCCAAATGGTGTGTAGCTTGTGCGACACTGTTGCAACTCATTGAAACTTTGAAGCCATTGAAATTAAAGGTAGTTAATTAGCCTTCCGTCACGTCAATTGCTTTCAAATTGCCGAGTAAATACATGGATCTTTGTGTGCATATGTGTGTGCGTGTGTGTGGGTGTCAACAAATGGCAACATAAAAGCATAAAATGAGCAGACGTTGCCTTGACAAGTTAAATCTCCTAATTGGCCAGGTCATTGGATCAAGCTCAGTCTATGGCTTAGTTTCTGTCTCCGTCTCTCCCTGCATCTGTCCCTATCTCTAGCTCAAGCAAAGCTTGGCTATTTGCTAAATTTTGTTACAGTTCACATGTTTTGGCTTTGCCCAAGCGAAAACAATAACAATAACAAGTTAACAGGGCCAGGGTTCAAATAGCGGCAACAGCAACAAAAACAACACCAACTACTACAACAACAACTACGACAGCAAACGAGCAAATAAAAACAAAACGCATGCAAGTCACGCATACGCAGCGTTGCGCGCGCACAACAACAATAACTGTTGTAGGTCTGATGGCTCAAGTGCAAAAGGTTGCAACAAGGCTGAAAAGTTGCCACTTTGCCCACATGTGGCAGCTGCAAATTGAAGTGCCTGACAGAGTTAAACTGGAGCATTTGGCGCATAATCCAAAGCACATTAGAACTACGCATATCCGTATAAACAACAGGACAAAAGCAAAGGGAAAGGTTCAGGAAAAGCAAAGGGAAAGGGAGAGGCAGAGTCAGAGTCAGAGGCATAGTCAGAGGCATAGTCAGAGGCATAGTCACAGGCCAGTGCCACTGGCACAGTGACCCCCTACGGTGTGGCAGAATTGAAAAGCATTACGGAACTTAGACAGTTTCCAGCTGAGCAAAGTGTGCAGCACTTTCATTATTTTGAATGCTCCCATGTACCATGCGAACCAGAAATATGTAAATTAAAACCAAGCACAGTCTATTACTGACGGGATACCGAAGATTGGATATCCTTCATATCTACATAGAATTTACGCTTGTTTAGTTTTTGATTTAAGTGGACTGTGTTTTGTTATTGCAGAGTGATGTATACTATATTCACTTCAATGTATTTTTAATACTGAAGAAATACCCAATTCTGTATAAATGATGATTTATGGAAGTCGATTTTTGACTAACTTTCTATGGCAGCTTTATGATATATTGATCGGGCTATTTATATCGATCAACTCGTCTTCCTGATCAAGATTATATTTACTTTATGGGCACTAACATGCCTCCTTTCCTGACAAAGTTTCAATATCCACTACAAGGACATAATAAATACTCAACTCATGTCCAAAACTGCGAATTTTACCTTAAAACATTGACAATAAAATTGTTATCAGAGAATTTTTGCTCATATTTTTATTTTTTATTGTTTTCCTCATTTTGCATTTACTAAGATTCATGGCATACTTTTAGGATGATTTCAATACACGTTCAAGTTGAATTCTTATTTGATTTTGCATGAATACAAAATATCCTGAAAATTAGTTTTTGCGAAATTAATTGGAATGTGGAATTTAAAGAAAATCATTTTCATGTTAAATAAATTGTGGGTTTTACTTGTTTATTATTTATTTGAAAATTGCCTGTCATTTAATAAAATCGGTACAAAACTGTGCATATTTATTTTCAGAAGGGAAACACATATTTCTTGCCACATTATTTTTTATAAATAATAATGCACAACAAATAGTCAGTAAATTCAGTTGTAAATCACTTTAAGAGCTGCATTGCTTATGCAATACTTGAAATAAGTTACAATACTTTGAAGAAGTATAAATCCAATTTCATCCCAAGACAAGTGAAGCAAATCGTTTTCTCGAAATGGACAGAATCATAATGCGTAAAGCGAAACAAAGTTTTGAAGACAACTGATAAAATATTTTCCTCGAATTTATAGCTTAATAGAGAACCCTTTTGACCACTTAGGACTATAATATCTTTCTAATGACTTTCGAGTGGTTAGAATGGGGATTCCGAGAACTTTTAAGCCGAGCACGTGCAACAACTTCAACTGGTTCGCATCTGTTTTGTTCCTCCTCTGGTTGCTCTCTTTTTTTTAAGCCCGTTTCTCATAGCTGCGTTTTATTGTGTGCGTTGCACTTTTGCCAGCCGAATTTCATACAAATTTCATACATTTCTTTGAGTTTGCCTGTGTCGTCCCTATTAACCGCCGAGTGTACGCAATTACAGGGAGGCCACGTGGCCCCGGCGACACCACTCGACTTCTGGCGACTCGACGACGCGAGAAGCCGCACCCAAAAGGTGGCGAGAGTTGAAGCAGGATGTCGAGCAGCTTGCGAATTGCCCGCGCTTTACAGCTGATTTGCATTTTGGGGGCCTCGCACTGCAGGAGACCTCGACAGGACGAGAAGGAGTAGGAAATGGAGAAGCTGCGGGAGGATCTGATGTAGCTTGACTTGGGCTCCCAGTCAGCTTTTGACTACAGTTTGCAGGTAGCAGCTTTTGCCTTTTAGCTTATGCGAGGGGCACTTGTGGCATCCGGTTGAGAGTCACCTCCCATGTCCCTCGCAACCTTCTCCCCCCTCTGCTTATTCGTCTTCCCCCTTTTTCATTGTTGTTGGTTAGCAAGTCGCTGTCACATTTCCTTTATGCTTCAACCGTCTGTTGAGTGTTTCGCTTAATGCAGGTAAACGAGTTTTTTATGTTGCCAGCTGAGGGCGTTGAGTTGTGTTGTGTAGTGTGCGGTGGGCGGAGGGCGGTGGGCGTGATTGCTCACTCGTCGGCTACTTAATGAGACATTTTTCACATAAAAAGCAAGTGCTGCAGACAAAAGTGCGATATACAACGTACATATTGCTGCCAGCAAGTGCAGTTTATTGTATTGACGGATGCTTCAATTGTCCAACAGCAGCTGCAATAAATCAAGCGGTGTGCGGTATAAAAATTAACCAGCTAGCAGCTCAATAAACATTATCTTCCATCCAATGGTGGCAGCAGCTTCCCAGCTGGACAGCATACGAGTACGAGAAACACAGCCCGCAGACGAACCAGTTGAAGCTGGTTGCCAAGACGATGGCAATGACAGCGTGTGATGAATTGTTATCACGTTCTCCGCATCCATCGCAGTGTGAAACGTAGGCAGAGACTGATGGTTATGGGTGAGGGCCAAGCATACACAAGCACACATGCCACATGCCACATGCACACCTTTGCCACATTCAAGCCCGCAGTCCAATCGACTCTGAAGTTGCTGTTGATGTTGCTGCTGCTGTTGCAAAGCCTTTTTGATGCAGCGACCATAACTCATCGGGAACCAAACACTTGCCGTCTGAGATAAAAACTATCATTTGCCAAAAGGTGATGTGAGATTCTTGCTTCGCTTCGAGTTAAGACCAGGTCAGGTGCCTGACCTGAACTGTTACCCGCTCTTAGTCCTGTTTGTGTATCCTGCATGCCAAATGTCAGTTCACACGTTTTTATCTCACCCAAAAGAAAGAATGAGAAGCAGATCGAGCCATTTGTTTTGCTGCTGCTGCTGCTGCTGCTTCTGATGATGCTACTGATGACTAGATGACTTGATGACTTGACGACTTGATAACTTGACGACTTGCCGAGTTTACTCCCTCCGGCATTCCATTTCCGAGTGCCTCCTCGGGATGACGTCATTGATGACACGCACGCGTTTGCCTGTCAACTCGATTTGAATACGAGTCTGTGTATTGTTCGAGTACTCGTAAGTGGTTGCCACACATTCGCAGATCTGGCAAAAGAGGGTCTACTTGTAGTATCTTTCTTTGCATATGTTTTTGGCCATTTGTTTATTGTTTTGAGTCACAAAAAGCAAGCAACGACATCGTGGCGCAAATTATTCATGAAGCGAATGAGCTCAACAAATCTGCCAGCCACATAGTACGCCTTCCTCCGCCTCCCCCCGAAAGTTAAAGCCATGGGCAGAGGCGCAGTCAAGTGGCCTAATACATATTTTTGGCAAGCCAAAGTGGCTTGAACCCCAACTCTTTTCAGGATTCTCTTTCACTTTTGGCATGTTTTGCATATTTTGCGAAGGCGTCTTTTTCTATTCATTGTCCTTGTTGCTGGAATTGTTTTTGTCCTTGTTGTTGTTGTTGTTATCGTCGTCTGCAAATTGTGCGCCAGTTAAATCGTATTAACTTTTACCGCTGAGCCGACTTTGTAGCCAAATGTAGCCAACTGAAGTATATTAAGAATATATTGAGCCGGTTAAAATACAAAGTCTATTCCAATTTCAGCTATTTCACCCTCCTTGAGCCTTCGAGCTCTCCCCGCTTGGCAGGCAGTCAAGAAAATGAAACAGAACAGAAAAAACCGCATGGAGAGAACTGCATTCTCATGCAACATTTGGCATAGAATTCTTGCATCTCTTTCTATTCCCCTTCACCTAACTCTTACCGCTGCGCACTGGGCCAAAATTGTTGTGCGGCTGGTCGGAGGACTCGGATTCGGATTCGGGCATCCAACACATGCATCTAAGTAGGTTTAAACTGCAATTTATCTGGCGCTAGAGGACGCAGCCGTCGCATAAGGATAAGCATAACTTTGCACACCATATTCTTCGCTTTGAGTTGCGAGTTGAAGCAGCAGAGGATACCCATCCCCTCCCCCCCCCCCGCATACTCCTCCTCCCTTCCCACCATCGCAAAGTAGGAACTGCGGCAAATAGAAATACTTTGCATACAACGCACAGTTGTACAACTGTACAATGCGACTCTTGGATTTATTATTCATAGCCACGGCATATGTTTTATGGCCACCCCACGCAATATATTGTATATACACATCTATCTGCACACATATATATCAATAGAACTAATTGTTATTGTTGTGCTTGTTATATATGGATAAGTACATGGATGTGTATTCAACCGATTCCCCAAGGGACCACACCATATGTGGATGATGTCAATACGAGTACGAACTGAAACACATTTGTGTGTAAATTGTTGGATTACACTACTTATTATTATCCCCCAAGGGTTAAAGGTTCGAAATTGTCAGGAAGGGCTTATTGTTGGAGCTTAGCAGCTGGCAGAAAGCTGAAAGAAAGCTGCGTTGATTGCCAGCTTTGTTCTCTAGTGAGCGAAAAGCTGTTGCTAAGCTTTAAAGTCTGGAAATAGCAAAAGTAGTTGGACCCATACTTATATCTTTAAATTAATACTAATTCAAACTATCGTAATCTGAAATTGTTGTGATTTATTAAATTAAGTTGTGTTTTCAATCAGAAAATGTTTTTCTATTTTTATAAATACATTTTTGGCCGATTTTAGATTAACATTTTCCCGAGTTTTTACATAGGCTGAGCTTATTTTCCAGCTTAAAGTAAAAGAGCTTTAAATTTAATAATTATAGAAAATAATCCATAGGGAGCACGTGAAGCCTCATTGATTTTGTGATTGCAAAGAACCTTGGATATTTTATCGCATTATGAAAGCCTTAAGCTTGGCAGCGCAGAAAGCCACAATTAATGACTTTAAAGTATCCTTAAGCTTATTGACGAAAATTGAAAGCTTTTTTCAAGTAACACTAAAGAGAGACAAAGAGGGAACGAGAGATAGAGACAAGATCGAGAATCGTTAAACATTTTTAAGGTTTGGACTCATAAAAAAACTTGGGAATATGTCAAAAAGATGTGTCAGAAAGAAGCAAAAGTAAATAAATAACTTTTTAATATGAGAAACACAAGAACGAAATGTAAAATTATATTCAAGCGTTAAGAAACTTGGTAAGTCGGTGAAATTTCAAGGTTTCTCCAGCAAACTGCGAAAAACTTTGAAGACACTCAGGGGACTCATTAAACGGGAGCGAGTCGAATATGTAACTGTGACTTAAAAACTTTTTAAGCTTCCCACTGAAAATAAAACTGTCCCCGCAGCTTAAATCACACTAATTTTGGGCAACAATGTCACATGTTAATCGGCAATTGGACAATCAATAGCACTAATTATGCCTGTTGTTATTTCTACATATGTATACTGGGGGGCTTGTATATGCGTTTGTATTGTGCAGAGCATTTGAGTATTCCCGGGATGCCAATGCTTTGTGTGTAAACAGGCATCCCTTGACCTTAGGCCTGGGCACAGGTTATGCCTCCGTTAGGTAATGCCAAAGTACTGCCAAAGTATATTGTATACATGGCAAAACATGCGTAAATTAATTTAATGTGCCTTATAAATATGTAAGCTGGCCCAAGCTCAATAAATTCTTTTCCTATACCCTGTAGCCATACAAATCACTTAATAGGGTAGCTGCTGGTCTAGGTAATAGGTAAAGTTGTCTGCACTTACAACTAGTCTATATCAAACATATCTTAATTTTAGTATGTGGGCCAACATTCATCTCATTCAACTCAAATTCTATCATAGCTAAGTGCTTTAAATGTTAACTTGGAATAACTGTTTCCAATTTGTTGATAAGCAATAATGAAATGATTACACGACCTTGAGGTCAGTTTTATTTCCATAACTAAATCTGCCAAGGGATATTTGCAAGTAGAGCACTTCCGACTATTATATTATTATTTGTTTTGCCTTCTGTTTGCTCGCCACGTGGCCGCTAGTCGAACTCTAGTCCTTGTTGTTGTCCTGCGTCTTCTTCTTCGACTTCTGCTCCTGCTGGTTGGCCGTGTTTCTTGTTGTTGTCGCTGTTGTCGACAAAGTTTGCTTTAGAATTTTTGAGCCCCAACTAATTGCTGCAAATTACAAATGATAATAGCCACAACACACGCTCAAGGTTATATGCCAGACCATTTATTTCATTTCATTTCATTTTCAACAGCACTAAATAGAAGCCCGTCTCCTGGGTGCCATCTATGGTACCCTGTAGCCAGCCGTCGAGGCGCCTCTAAAGCACTGCAAGAATTATTGGCTATTTATCAAGCGACTCGTTGGCGGCTCGCCTCTGCCCCGCCCCCCGCTAACACACGCGCACACATACACACACACACACTGGCATCTCGCTTGTCTTTATGTTGCCCGCTAATTAAATATATGTAAATATGTAAGCAAAACTGTTCACATGATAGTATACTTAATGCATACATATTTACAGGGTATATGTAAGTGACCCCAACCCTCGACAAGAACAGGGGCACCATTAAAGGCGCGTTAATTGCACTCAATTAATGGCATCAGGTTAAACGTTAAGTGAAATTAAACAGACGCCTGGGACTGTCCTCCTATATTTATATATATATATATATATATATATATATATATATAAATACTCGTACATTCAACATTTTTATTTTTATTTTATTTCATTTTATTTCTCGTTTTCTTCCTGATTTTTTCATCCCCTTGCTGTTGGCTTATGCACAATAAATCTTGGCGAATACAAGTACTTAAGCTTTAACTAGCTTGGACAGCCAGCAGACTCGCATGAGTCGGAGAGAGATTTCTCTGGAGAGTTTTGCAGCAGTTGCAATGGCTTAAACACCGAAAATGTTTCAGCCACAGACATTTACAATTTATTTGGCTAATTAAAATATGTTGCATGCTAATGGAGGGTTGTCAGTGGTTGTCCTGGCCACTTGGCAACTTGACTACTTGGCTGCTTGGCCACTTGGCCAAGGCAAGTGAGACCCGCATTCGGTCCCTGCACCTACATCAAAGTTAACGAGCCGGAAGTGCTGCACATTTTTGGCCCAGACCCCTCGATCTCTGTCCGGTTCTCTCGCATGCACTCGCTTGATAAAAGCTATTAAAGTCTGGTGATTAAAGCATCTAAATACAAAGGCCAGCCGGAGGAAGAGAATTATAATGCCCCAGAGCGGCAGCTCTGCTAGACAATATCAAGGAAGTACTAAAAACATTATGCGAAATTCTTCAAAGTCGTAATTGCAAATTGTAAGTTCATTGTTATGAAGTTTCACTGTGAGGCAATAGCTCTACTAATAATATCCTCTTGGTAATAAAAAGGCAGCAGTATTATTAATAAAATAATAATAATATCATTATGTACGGGGAACTTTTTCCAAGACTTTGATAAACGATTTGTAAATGTCGCTTATCATCATCGTGTGGGGGAAGCTGATTGCAACGATCGTCAGTTGAAGGCAGTAAAGTGCGAAACTTACATCCGGCATGGTCGAGCAGACTGCAAAAAAAATAACTCACTTGGATAAACAATAGAACGGGAAAAGACAAGTAAATAATTCCAGTATTTCCAAGGAAATGTGAGTAACTGCATATGAACTTCAACTCTAATAGTGGTTTCGAGATATCAGAAGCTGTAAGCAATATAGTTGTTTCAA
Organism: Drosophila rellima; assembly: GCA_035043635.1. NCBI lineage: Eukaryota > Metazoa > Arthropoda > Insecta > Diptera > Drosophilidae > Drosophila > Drosophila rellima. Next base: position 14,685,735 of record JAWNMV010000811.1, read on the forward strand.
AGTCTATTACGTAAGCTACATAATTTATTTTTGAAATTAACTTGAAATGTGATGGGGAAAGCTTAGTCAAAGACAATTTAATAGCAGCCCACAGAGAGACTCACAATATTCAGTTTTAATAACTGAAGGTAACTTTTGAGAAATGCAAAAAATGTGTCTTAAGTAGTTAAACATCTAGTAAAAAATGTTGACATAGAAAAGAAATTATATTAAAGCTTAAATGCTTTTTTAGACTTAAATCATTAATGCTACTTCAGTTTCATTAAAAAGTTGCCTTAGATGTTCAATAATACTAAGTCAGTTTTGATTGGCAAATCTTAATCAAGTAATAGTTCAAGGAAAATCTTGAACTAAAGCCAAGTATCCCATTAAGTACCATGAATGGGTGAAAAGAGTATTATTGACAGGTTTTTGCAAAGTAAACGATTGAAGGCACATCAAGTAAACCACTAAGCGCAATTTACGCTCATTCCATGAATTCATTAATTACGAAATCACTTCTAGCGAGCATCCGATCACATCATAGAGAGTGTCACAGACAGAAGGAGTGGAGATGCAGAGGGATGGAATATAGAGAGGGGTGGCAAATGGAGCCCTTAAATGCAGAAGACGGCAACGCATTCGGGTAGACATCGAAAGAGAGACAAACATCAGTCGCGAATGTGGCATTGAGTCAGGCAGTGAGTCCATCAGCCAATTGCCAAGTTGGTAGCAGAGGCAAAGCCAAAGGCAACTTCAATTAAGTTAAGTCAGTTTCCTCATTTCGAGGACAACGTTGGCCCCAAAATGTTGTCGTTTGTTTCAGCGTCGAAGCTTTTTACATCATTAGCATTTCAGCTGAGTTTTTCCATCTCTTCCCTTTCCTTTCCTTAGCTTCCCTTCGCTTCCCTTCCCTCTGCGACGCGGAACAAATTCGCAAATTTTCCCATCATTAGCATTCAGGGCAATGAAACAAATACACTTAGAGAGTGAGATGGTGAGATAGTATGTATGCATTACTCTCTCTCGCTCTACCCTTGACGAGTTTTGGTATCCAAAGTTAACACAATATTTTTAGTCATTCAGGCAGAGCTCTAAGCTCAACTCAAGTCTGAATCAGTCGAACAAACAAACAAACAGATGAGACAGAGAGACGGACAGACAGACAGACACAACATTCACACATAAGCTTAAATACGTTGGCACACAAGTTCAATTAGAGGCAGTCCATGTCCTTAGCCAGGCTAAGCAGAACGACAAGGAGGAGGATGTCCTGTCATTGCCTTGGGTTTCTCTCTCTATCTTGATTTTATTATGCTTGCGCACTGCTCGAACCGCAGCGAGGTCAGCACAAAACATCAAATAGACACTGTCCACAGTGGCACCCAATTCACTCTGCTTCCTTATCCCTGTCTCAGTCTCAGTCTCTGCCTCAGTCTCTATCTCAATCTCAGTCTCTGTCTCTTTATGTCCTTTAGTTCCTTGGCTGTTCGACTGGGCCAGCTTGCAAGACAGCCAACATGGCTCGGCTAATCAGAAATGTTTTACTCACAAGTCCAAAATCCTTTGGTATGCGCTCTACGTATCTCATTTTCGTTGCGCACAATTTACGATATAAACTTGTCTCAAACTCCCACTCCCCCGCCTGACCCAATCACGCCCTTTATTGATTTGCATTGGTTTGCCATTTAACGCTGTCTAGCAGAAGCAGAAGGCATCGAAGGAGGAAATCGAAACATGAACATGACTTTTGCTGTGATTTCTGGCACACACAACAAAAACTTTTATAGGATTCGCTTAAACTTTTAATAACTTTGTCAATTGATTATATTCTGGTTGTATTTTATGCCCAACTGTAATTGTGCCCGCAAATCGATTTCAACTTAAAGCGAATAATTTAAATCTAATCTTCTTATGCCGGAAATCTTTTTCAATTTTATATTCCTTTTGGAAAGCGAGCGGTTTTAGATATTATAAGAAGTCGTCTGAGGCGTGGAATTAGATTTAATTAGTGTGACAATTTTGGTTAGTCACGTCGAGGCATTGATATGGATTTGCGATGCTTATGTAATAAGCCATATAAAGTTAATAACAATGACATTTTTGCCAACAACCAACTGACAATAGCCACAGGAACGATGGACCCAAAAGGCTCTCAATATGGTTATGGGCAACGTGCAGGATTTATATGAACCTGTATCAATGAGTGCATGTGTGTGTATGTGTGTATATGTGTGTGTGGCCTAACGAAGCTGGCAGCTCGCAGGCATATTCAGTGGCCAGGCCACATCACCCATACGCCCGGCAGGCGTTGATGAACTGACAATTTGTGTCAACTGCCTCACCCGCAGAGCAAAGGGCAGCAGACTAGCCATAGAACTGAACTCCACTCCATTTCACGCCACTTTACTCCATTCTCCACTCTCTACTCCCTCTACTAAATATGCAAGAACGCCCTCAAATAAATGTGTTTTCGAACACAAACGCCATTCATTCGTTCGTGCAATGGGAAGCATAATAAAAATTATTCGTTTCATGTTTCGCTTGGGACAAGGGCCAAAATATTTCACCGCGACGAATGTGCAGCATATGGCACCATCGTGGCCATGGCCGTGCTCCTGATCCCGCTCCCGCATCTGTCAGTTCCTCATATGTAACTACGTATATCCAAGTACGTGAGTGTGCGTATGTGTGTGTGTGTGTGTGTGTGTGACCAAACGCGCTGCAGAGCACGGGAATTATTAACTTGTAATGTGCTCTGCATAGCGTTTTTAATAAAAGCAAAGCAGAGCACAACGTGACCAGCTGCAGGAGCAGCAGTGCACCGAAAAAAAAATCGGGATAAAATCAATTCGAGCGCTGTCAGAAGTTCGCTAAATCAAGTAAAAAAATATTTGACTCAAGAATGATTTTTTAATTTCTTCTACCCAAATATTTTGATTATCGGGACTCTATAAGAATGTTTTTAGTGATATCAAATGCTTTAGATTTTTTCGACTATTTTAATGCTGACAATAATATCCAGAATATATGCTTAACAAATACATAAAGAATTTTTAGCTTGAATATTAGTCCTATTTTTTTTCTGTGTGGCATCAGTGGATCGACCTGATGACGATGGCACCACGTGTGTAATGCCTGATGGGCATTACAGGCCAAGCCAGGACCGGACAGGACACAGACACAGACTCATACATTTTGATGTCCTCAATGAAGTGACGGAATAACATTCGCTTGTTTGTTCGATCTCATTTTTGCTGGTTTTTTGTTTTGCATTGATTGTGTCGTCCGGTTTGGGATTGGTTCCCGATTCGTGTTCGTGCTCGTGTCCGGGCGAATAAATGTGGATACGAGTAAGGGTCCTGGTGCGGGTTGTAGTTGCCGTTTGAATGCGATTGATTTAACGAGCGCTGTGGGAATCAGTGCGGAGCACAGCATGTGCCAGGATATACACTCACACACTCGCAAACACGCGTCAACGCTTTAACTTGAAGCTGAACAAACAGTTATTTTTCCCTCAGCAGAGAAGAAAAGAGAGAATGGGAGAGTTGGTCCCTGGGTCCGAGCCTGGTTGCGGACTTAATGCGGCGTCATGGCATCATCAGAAACTTTATCAATTAAACTTGGCCATTTTTTATGTCGAGTCGAGTCGAGCCCACGCAGCCCGCAGGATATTTTAACTATGCCAGCAAGCTGGTGACATCGACTCGCCCGGGAAATGGCCCTGACCTGCGGGCCACTTGTAGGCAATGCAAAAACAATGACGGAGAACCAGCCCAACCACTGATTCGTTGGACAGCCACTGGACATTACACAAAGCAGAAAAGTCCTCGTCCTTGTCCTCGCTTTTGTCATTCGCCCTCCTCGGCTCAACTCTGCTGACAATTTTAAAATGCTCTGCCATAACAAAAATATTAAAAATAAAATAAAATAAAATAAGGTAAATGGATAATAAAAACGTAATACAAGTCTTTACTGAGTTAAGCATTCACTCGTACGTGCTGAATGTAATTCATGTCATTTGTCATGTTTCCCTTAAATGATTAATTAATTTGTGCCAACTTTTAACAATTGCGGTCATAAACTCGAAAAGATTCACTTTGTCCCTACAAATTGTTCTAATTAAACTGGGAAACAAAGGAAAGGCTCGACTTTATGATACCCTATGAGAAGCTTTAGGGCTATCCTGATATCCGCTACAATTCTAGGTGTACAAAATATATAGCTACACCAAAAATTTATCAAAAAGGCCCTGCCAAAATCTTGGAAAATTTTAAATTTCTCAAGCTTTTTGTGATGCTTGAATTTTTTTTGTGAACCGAACAATTTTAAAGATAGTGTTAAATTCAATCAAACAACGAACGATTCAAGTGAAGTGTCTGATTATGCAGTGAACTTACTACGAGTATATTTACAATGTGCAAACTGTGAGCAACATTTAGATATTGCTCAGTTGATTATTTAATATTTGACTTAGTAGAAAATCAATTTCCATCAAATTGAGCAGTCTGATTTCACATAATCTGAGTGTAACAGCTCATTCGATAATAACTGCAAGTCGTCCACAACAACAGCAATATCAACAACAGCAACAACAACATGTAGTATTACCAAGTTTGTAGGCTTGGTCGCCCAAAAGTGCGTCGGGCAAGTCTTGAGCTCCTTTGGCAGCACTTTAAGAAATTGTGGCAGGTCCAGAAGGACTGCAACTGCATAAATGTTGCCGGGTGTTGCCGCATGCTGCAGGTGCTGCAGCTGCTGTTAGGGCCACAGACAAATAGCGTTAAGACGCCGCTAAGTTCGCAGCGTCAGTTCAGATGGCAGCCACAGCCACAACCACATTTAACCCCAATGCCGCACACTTGGCAAGCTTCGACCCACCACCATCTCCCTTTTCTATGGGAGCAAAAAACTATTGTGCGCATTTCACAGAATTGTTCTAATGCCACGCCCAAAAGACCAACGCCCCTTGGCTGTGGAGCAGCAGCAGCAGCAGCAGCTGAAGCATTTTGCATGGCTTCTTTTGTTGTCCTTGTCGCTGTCGCAGTCGCAGTCGCAGTAGCTGCTGCTGCTGCACTGCGCTGCTTTTAATTACAAAAGTTACGTATACGTCCTGCAGGTGTTGCAGGTGTCGCAGCTGCATCTGAGAGTTGCAATGACTGCTGGTTGCCAGCTGATGCTGTTGCCAAAGCCGCTCCAGAAACGACGCTTCAAGTCGCCGGTTCCGTTCGAGCTCGTTAATTACGGTTTCGGGGCATTTTCAAAGCTTTTTGCAGATACTAAGAGCAACCCCCAACCCCCCCTTTGCCCACTGCTCACATAATGGACAGACAGGAAATGTGACCAAAATTTTTATAGGCCAAAGCCCAACTGTATAGTATAGTTAGTGCAATTTTATGAAAGCAAAATAACCGAATGAAAGGTTTATGTGTTTGCCATTGCATTTGATAATGTTGCTATTCATGATGTTGTTGTTGTTGTTGCGGTTGTTATTGTTGCTGATGCGGTGGTTCTTGTGGTTGTTGCTGTAGTTGTTGTGGTTGCGGTTGTAATTGTTGGGCAGTTTTATGTACTCATACTCGCAGAGAGAACAAGTGCTTGTGTGAGTACTCGTACTCATATATTTGAGTGTTGCGCCAGGAACTACAAATGAATTTTAATTTTTGTGCACAAGCTTTCACACAAAGCCACGGTAACTAACAGTGTGAATAGCCTGGCTAAAACGATTGAAATAGAGGTCAGCTTAGAAGCCAGTTAAAGCATTTGGCTTTAAGGTCTTCACTGAAACTCAAACGGTCGAATAAATCGGCTAACACCTCGACAATTATGCACCGTCAATTGGATTGGGGTCACACCTCAGTAACCCGGAGCCCAGCACCGTGTGAAGCTCATCAAACAACAACAACAAAAACATCGACGACAACAACAAAAGGGCACGCAGGCTGCGCACTCGTAACGCAAACACGTCCTATTTAATACAGGATGTGAGAGTGTAAAAAATGAAATCATGTAATTAAATGCAAATATGAAAGGCCAAGAATAATGACAATTAAATTTTCTGCTTTTTTAAACAATTTAAAGCAAATGAAATCACTTAAATATGCAAAAAGCGCAAAATAATCCATTAATTCCAAAGTGAACAACTCTAAAGAAATTAAAGCTCATCTAAACATCCATTTTGTCAATTTGGTTCAGGTTATTAATTAATTATTAACATTGATTTCTTACATTAATATTATACACAAATGATTTGCAAAGTAAAACAGAACTTAAATTAGAAAAACTTTAACAAGTTGAAGCTCTGCGAAGCCAACTCTTAAGCTGAAAGCTTCTGATGCACAATTTAGTACATGCTAAGAACTAATAAACTTATATTCCATTTTAAAATCTATAAAATATGCAAAGTCAGCAATAATAAACGCAATTTGGAAAGAAGAATAAAGAACTTAACAAGTTAAAGCTCCAATAAAAATTAAGAAGACTCTAAAGATAAGTTCGTCTTAATTTAAATGTATGTATATGTGCAACTTGTATACTAGCTAATTAATTGTTCTTACATTTTCCTGTCTTGTTATGTTTAATTTTTGTTGAATAGAGTTACTTTTAGCTGGTTTATATTTAGCTAATCTTCACTGTACTGCCATGCACACATACACGCACCCATACTCGTACACAGCCAAAGTATATATATTTTGTATGCTTATTATTCCCATATCCGTAACAGGATGGGATCGGGATTCCAGGGAGCGGAAGCGGGAGCGGGTGCGTTGGGCGGTGGCATTGAGCTGACTGCTTTGGTCTGTGTACACAATTTTGTTTTATGGTTTTTTAGTTATGAAACTGAAACTGTATTACATACATGTATGCAAACTCACACACATATCACCGCACTCGGATAAATGTATGTATTACATACCTACATAACCAACAACAACAACAACAATAACAACATGAGTTTAAAGCGGCGCCAGCAAAGCGACTTTCTTGTTGTTGTTTGTATTGTTGGCTGGCATATTTACGCAACTTTTGTATATGCTCTGACTAAAAAAAAAAATAGAAAAAATGTTGGCTACTGGGATTGAAGGATGGATGGAGAAGGCGCCGTGCCATTCCATGCCATGGCGACCATCTCGCGCACCCTGACACATAGTCGTGTACTCGTATAGAGTGCGAGATAATATAAACGTTGTTTAAAGTTTAAACGCAGTTTGCTCCCCATTCATCCATAAAGTGCTACATGAAACGATGATGCCCCGCGTTGCCAGCCAGTTGGCCATGGATGAAATTGAACATTCCAGAGTTAAAGTTGCAGCTTTAGTAGGAGCTTCGCTTATATGTATACGATACGATATGTATCCAGTATTCCTATGTAAATTGAGCTAAAGTGCTCGTTCCCTCTCTCACTCACTCACTGTATCTATCTCACTCGCTTAGCTGTAGTTTCTCGCCATTATTCCCAAGTCTCTTTCTAAAGTGGAAAGTTGGTGAGTCGGTGAGCCGTTTATTTGAATGCAATTGACTGAAGGCTTAAACCGGCAAAATGTTCGGCCTCAGTATGGGCTTAGTCTGTTGGCGACATGTTGGCTTATAGCTGAGCCGGCGGCAATGACGATGACGCCGCCTGTCGCCTGTGTGCGGCCAAAAGCAACAGCTACAGCCAGTTGCAGTAACAGCAACGGCAACGGCAACAGTACGCATACATGTATTTCCGTATCCGCATCCGTTTCCGCTTTGTGCATTGGGAAGCAACAGAAAATGGCAACGAGCATTGAGACTGACAGACCGACAGATAGTGGGAGGGGGGAACGTTGAGTGGTAGGCAAAATGGCAGCAACAGTCGCAACTGTCATGGTTTTATGGCCACATTTGCCAATTGTTTGTTGAATTGTTGACGTGAATGTCACTCCAATTGAAATGAAATGAAAGGCGCAGCTCATACGATGTGGGCGTGGTCGCATCCGTTGACAAGCCTTGTCGTTGTCTCCGTCTCTGTCGTCGTCTCAATCTCATTTTGCCTTAAAGCAGTTGTTGCTTTTGCTGTGACTGTTGCTGCTGCTGCTTCTTGTGCCTTCACCGCATCCGCAGACATCGTTAATCTTATTTAAGGGACAGCCGGACGACGGCTTATGGCCAAGTCAGTACGTGGCCAATTCCTTGGGCTGAATCGCACCTGTTTGAATGAAATTTCGTAATGCGGATGTAAATTTCCTGGCAAAAAGCACACGCGTTCAAGCAAAAATTTAATGGGTTAGCTTCGAGCTGCGAGGTGCAATTGAATAGTACGCCAGCACTAATGAGCATGTTAAGAAAGTTGTTCAAATTAATTTGTTCATTTATTTGTTAATTGCTGAAAGCATTTAATTGTAACTGTTTCATGAATTTAATCCATTTTGTTTAAAGTAAAGGAAACCGTGTAGCGCAATGCCTGCAGCTGATGCAGCAGATTTTTTGCTTTATTAAATCCACAAACGAAAATGAAAAGTACTGCAGCTGTATTTCATTTGGAAAAAATAAAAAAAATCATAAAACATGAATAAAAAGAGTTATAAAAAATAAGTATATTCAAGCTTTTATCCCATTTGTAAGTGAGAAGGATTTGATTGCTGGCAAAATATTACGGAATTTATAAAATGTATAATTATTATAACATAAATATACTGAAATGTTATTGACACTTCCCTTGGGTAAAGTGATGGAATCTCAGCTTGTTTCGGACAAACCTCGTTAGCGGGCAAGTGTAATTGCAACACTAACACCACGGCCGAATCTGTGTGTATGGAACGGTGTTGGACGGTGGGGGGAAGTGTGGGGAGGAAGTGCTCCTCCTCAGCGTGATATACATACCTTCCGCATGGCCGCCAGTTGGATGTTTCAGCAGCAATGTTTGCGTTGAGTTGCGTTGCGTTTCACCATTTTTTGCCATTTTTTTATTTCTTTTTGGTTTTAATTCAATTTAACAATCGCTTTTTTCTGCACTTTTTGCGCTGTTTTTCTGCCGCTTCTGCTGCGCTGTGTGTTTTGCATTGTTGCTGGCAGCGAAGCGAACCGGAAGTTGCACACCAACAACAACAATGACGGCAGCAAACGGCGGCAACAGCAGCCATTAGTGCAAATGAAATTGCATTTGGTGCCCCAAACACTCAAAGAAATTTAATCAAAGTCTTTGCATGGCTGGGGCCATATTTGGCACATCTTTTCTCTTTCAACCGTTTCTCCATTTATATAATATTATTATTATTAAATCGACTGCAACGATTTGATAAAGCTCTGAAAATGATTTCTGATATTATTATGTTGCACGCTACTAACGGGCACTGAATAGACTGAGACATCGGCTGACTCAAGGATAGATGGACTCATGTTTGTGTTCCAGTTTCACAAACTGAAATGTTGTGTTTACCTCACTTTGTCTCTCCTTCTCTCCTTTCACTCTCTCTCTTCGAGGCTGCAGCTGACGGAGCTTCAGGTGAAGTAATTGCAAACTGCTTAATGTAAATTTATGTGCATTTTGATTATTACCCATGGATGTCCTGGCCTGACCAAGTAATCCATAAATTCAATAACCTGAGTAAGTGTCTAGCATACAAGTGCTGAATGGTAATATGTGAATAATTGGGCCACATTACATATTCAGTAACAGGAACCAGATTAGATCATTCGGTTCAGAATGGATTTGGTCAATTTTAATTTAGTTAAACGCTGCACTGCACAATTTTCGATCCGAACCTTATTGACTTTACTTTCAGTATCAAAAATACTTCTTAAATATATATTTTTTGATGTACTGCTCTTAATACTTTCAATTTGCACATCTTTTTAAATTATTTCCTTAAGTTTCTTTTACAAGACTGGGCTTAAAGAAAAAATATGGAATAATCACAATCAATATAAGTATTTTAGTTGTTAATTGTTGAAAGAAATAAAAATTAATAAATTTAAAATGTTAATGAAATTATAACTCAATTAATATTCTCAATTAATAGAGTTTAACAAATTTTAAATTATTTTTAATACCAACTATATTTTCGATTTACATAATTATCAATTTAAGAACACATTTTCAACGGGCGAACTATAAGAGGTTTATTTTATTAACACGAGAGTTTCATCTAGTTTTAGGCAGTCCGTAGAATGTAAATCGAGAGAGAGAGCCAGAGAGAGAGCGCAAGTATTTTAAACAGAGTTTACACACACACATATACACACACAAATATACATAGAATTATAGCTACAACATGGGTTACCTAAACAGTATAAATTTTAATTAGATTCGTATTTCGGCCTGGTCCTCATCCTAGGTCCAGGCGACGCGTTTGCGTGCGAATTTGGGCGGCATTGCCGTCTGTGAGTTGACCACGTTCATGGAGCGAGTGTTGCTGAGTCGGGGCGAGTCGATGCCTCCACGCACTGGGGGCACATTCTCCCAGACGTCTAGATTGAGATTGGTGAATGAGTCGGATACCTTTGGCACCAGCTGATCGGTAGAATCACAGGGCTCCACGCCGGACAGCTCTGTGGACTCTGTGTTGCGTGGCGAGGCCACCAGTTCCTGCTCCTTGTTGAGCTGTTCCAGCTGCTTGGTGGTCTGTTCGATGCCAGCCAGATGTGTGCTGCGCAATTCAATCAGCGACTGCTGCTCCGTCACATTCTCTCGGAGCATGCCGCTCAGCAGCTGCTGCTCCTGCTCGATGATCTTGTTGATGTCGCCGAAGCGCTGGAGATGCTGTTCGCGCCAAGTCTCCTCGCAGCGCTGCAAGTTGTACTTGGCCTCGGACTCGTACATGGCCTCGATTTGACTGTAGGCCAAGGACTCGTCCTGCAACTGCTGCTTGCACTTGTCGAGCTGTTGCTGCAGCTCCTCCGTCTTGACGGCATATTTGACCATGCGCTCGAGCAGATTGATGCAGAGCGAGATCTGTTTGCGGAATGCATCGCTGCGATTGCGTATGTATATCTTGATCTTCTTCAGGTTGTAGGCCTGCGAGACGTCGGGGCGCAGGAGCATCATGGCGGTGCTCTCCTCCAGCAGCTGTTTCTCCTTCTCCAGTTCGGTGAGAAATAGGCGAAAGTGCTGCTCCTCCTCCTTGAGTTTATCGGCTTGCCCTTGGCGCTGCTTCAGCTCCGCCACGTGTGTCTCCTGCAGAGCACGTATGTCCTTGATCTCCTGCTCCCGGATCAGCTGGCGCTCCTTCTGCGCCTGCTCGGTCCGACTGATCTCCTGCTGCAGCTGCAGTTGCCGTTCGGCGGTCAACGCCTCCTGCTGCTCGCGCTGCTGCTGCTGCTCTATCTGCTTGTCCAGCCAGTTGAGCTTGGCCAGCACCTCGTTGTCCGACTTGGACTTGTACATCAGCTTCTCGTCGTCGACGCCGTGACGCCAGCGTCCATAGAGCTTGGCCTCCATCTCCAGCTTACGCTTGAGCTGCTCCTGCTCCTTGAGCGATTGATTGAGGCGCTCCAATGTCTTCAGGTCACCAGAGGACTGCCGTGTTCCCCGTTTGCGTCCCAACTCCAATTGGTAGCCTTCACTGTCGCTGTCCAGCAGCTGGCGGAGTTTTGTGCGTCGCTCGGCGAGTTCCTCTTCCTTTTGCTGCTGACTTTTCCGCTGCTGGAGCCGCTTGTCGGCCTTTTCATAGTACTCCTTGTTTGTCCAGTTCTCAAAGTGTGACGTCACCTGACCCCAATGGCCATAGTAGCGATTCACCTGATGCGTCGCCTGCACTCGATTATTCTCCTGCTCACGTCGCCAGGCGTACACGGCATGCTGATGATTCAACCTTGCCGACATTCCTGCAGAAAAGAGAAAAATATAAAATGGTAAAAAATATGACAAGTTCATAAACTTTCAGAGTGCCAACAAAGCGGACAACCCACTGAAGGCTCATCCACCAGTGACCAGTCGTGCTTGACACACGGCAAAGTCGGACGAAAGCAAAACGAACGCAAACGACAGAAGCAAAATAAAAATAAAAAGAAATCAAAACTTCAATTTGCCGTCTGAATGCTCTGAATAAGAATTTTTCAAGCTACACACACATGAGAAATGTTTGCAACGAAGTATCAACAGTTATGAGTACTATCATTTATTTATTTAAGAACACATTGAGGGGATAAACGAAGCCCACTCAAATAGAAATATACAATACTGTTTTTGACATTCCACATCGCAGTCAATTATGTATGGAATCAATCAACAAGTGGGCTTTAGTTGGAAAAACAGAGCTCACAAATATAAAATAACGAAGTATTTATACGGGCATGCATTCATGAAATGTCTCGGGATAAATTAAAATGTACAAATATGTAGCAAAATTAAGCTGCTCTTTACTACAATATAGTTTGATACACATAAATATTTATTGAGCAAGTATTGTGAACCTGAGGTTTAAGGTTCTCATAAGCCGGGTTTAAGAAACGCAGAGGGAATTGAGATATTTGTGGTTTGCTAACAACAAGAATTTCTCAATCTCTGTGTGAGCTCTGTACAGTAAGTGGAGACAAAATTCCAGGCTTGTATATATTAGAAATTCCACTCTTTGCGGTATATTTTTTGTCGTTCTGCCTTGCAGCAGCTGTCACTAACTGCCAGACAGGCAGGCAGGCAAAAGCAACGGAAGCAGCCAACCAAGCAACCAACTAACGTAACCACCAACCAACGAGCTCTCTAACCCATCCCAGTTTAACACAACCTAACAATTCAGCTAAACTCAAACCAAACTTTTACAACGTGCTGGAAACATGGTAAAATCTGTTGCTGTTGCTTGGCAAATGTGGCACCAACACCAACACCAACACAACAGCAGCAGCGTTCGTCTGTCGTGCCTTCCATTCAGTTTTAGATAGAAGCAGCAACTTCAACTGTCCATTCCAACCGTCCATCCATCAACGTGGCCCCATTGCAATATGTCAGGGGCCGATGTGCGTAGCCGTTCAGGGCTCAGAGCTTCGGGCTCTTCCCCGGAATCGGGATGCAAATTGGCGTTGGCGTTGCGTGGACGGCGGCGTTGCTAATTTTGCGGGAGATTTATGGGCAGCACGAAGCGCATTGATATATGCCAAATTGTTTACAAATTGATTACATTATTAATAATGCCCACCAGGCAAATGATATCAACCACCGCACCGCACCGCAATATGTCGGCTTATTCAAAATTCACAATGTGGGTGCAAAATATATTCCACAAAGTACTTCTTATGTCATGTGACTGACAAAACTTTGGCAATAAATCAAGCAACGGTGCGAACATTGGGCGTGCCACTACCTCTCACACATACATATATATATATATATATATACCCACATACACGTGTGCGCCCAACATTTCAATCGAACAGGAGATGGAAGAGGAGTGAGTCGAGTCTCCGACTAGAACTGAAGCTGGCAGAGCCGCAGCTCAAATGCCAAGATGCCGCCCTAATAGACTTAATACACTTTCAGCACACAAATTCACTTCCTTAATTGAAATTTTAATTTGAATACTTTGCCAAAGTTTTGGCATTCAGCCATGCTAAGCGCGGGGCATGTATAAGGGGCATAAAAACAGAATAGGGGGCCGAGAGAGAGAGAAAGAGAGAGAGAGACATCTAGACAGCGCGACATGCAGACACATTCAGGCAGCAATAACAAACAGCCAAACAAACAAGCAAAAGTCGCTGCTGTCGCCAGATCTGCCAGAGCAGCCTCTTCCTTCTCCTCCTTCATCTGCTCCTCTGGCACCAACTGCTGTTTGCTCCTCTCTTCACCTCTCCTCTCCTCTCCACATCTCTTCTCTCCTCGTCTGTTGCCTGGTTCTACCTCCTGCTGCTGCAATCTCACAGGCTCAGCGCTTTTCAATTTACGCGCTACGCAAATCGTTTGTCATTTTATGTATGCCTTAATATATGGCATGTGCGTGTCGCGAAGCCAAAACCCGCCCAACATCAAGATAGCACAGACAAACACCACACCCCAATCCCAACCCCAATCTCAATCCCAATCCCAATTCCAATACCCATTCCAAGCCCAAAACGCAACCAGCAACCGTAACTAATCCGTCCTGGCAATGATATAAGCGACAGCTAGCGCCAACTGATGAGTTGTTTCTGCCAAAAACTTTTCCTACAGCCTGCTCATAAGATATACATATACAAACATTTCCAGATCCTTATTCATTTAATAGCAGCCTGTGCCTGTTGTCCATTAATTAAGCAGCTGCCAACTGGACTTTCAGTATAATAATCGAAATATATCGCAAGGTGAGGAATTATTGTGGAATTTTGGAGGGAGGGTGAAGCAACAAATAATTTGCAATTACTTTTGCTAATTGTAATACACGCTTGCCATTATCTAACAGCCGCACAGCACAGATAATGTTTTACCTTGGTGAATACCCCGAAAAAACAATGTGATTTCTATATATTGTGCTCCGAAAAAGAGCGTGCAAGGCGGCAGTTAGCAAACATCGCACTTAATACCCTGATAAGATGTAAGATTAGCGGCCAATTGAATGCTAAATTAAAAAAAAAACATCTTCGAGAATTGATATGACAAACATGATCGTAGCTAGAATACTCTAATGAGTACTAATGTAATAAACTAACTAATGTAATAATGTCACTAATACAGAAACTTTGAGGTCAAATTGATTTAAGAATATCTGGCACTTATTTAAATCATTTTTGTGGTTCTCAATTTAAGTAGGTTTTTATTTCAATTAATACTTACAATGGGAATTATTTGTCTTCACAAGCAAGCTCAGTATCGAAGTGAAATTTTGTATCAAAATTATTTTTAATTGCATGTGAAATTTGTTTTGGTATTAGCGTGTTGTTTCGATCTTATAAATGGAGTAGTTCGGTGTTATTCAGTATAATAAAATGAATAGTTAAGTAAATTCGTCTTGAAATAATTATTGGTTGGGATTCCTCTCGTTTACTTAATTTAAGAATGCAATTAATGGTCTTTTCCAACTAAATTTCTTCCCATATAGAACCAAAGTTGACCAGCTTAATAAAGATGTTCGCAAGCCCCATTTGATTGCAGAGTGCTGTGGTTGGAAACGCACAAGAATTAATCAGAGGCACTAAAACTGCTTCGACTTTAGCAGTGGCCTCGACTTCAGTTAGTCAGTCAGTTTCCCGAACGCTTCGCATTGTTGTTAGCGGCTTTCAGAATTGTTTTGGTTGTTAACGACATTGGCTCGACATGGGCGACGAGCGGTCTGGATGTGGGTCGGGGACTGCGACCTTCGTGGCAACAGCACTGCCAAAACCGAGTGACTTAGTCAATGCCTCACAGCAACAACAACAACAATATGAGCTACATCAACGAGAGCAACAAAATATAATTTGTGGTAAGTGGCGTGCCAACAATTCAACTATTTGAACTATTCCATGTGTCTATTGTGAGCACTCCAAAAATTTCCCCTTTTCAAAATTAAATAAATAAATATATTGAGGACGGGCAGAAGGGAGGGTGTTGAATGAAGCTAGATTGTTTACCTTGCCACATAAACACATTCAAAATATTGGCTGGCATATGACTCGAATTTCCTTTTGATGATATTACCGCCATCTGGAGGCTGCGGTAATCCCCCGTGTGCCGTCTGTCCGACCATTTGTCCGTGTGATGTGGAGACCGTGTGTAACTTTAATGATATATTCAACACGCGAAAAACAAGAAACAAACTAAACAAACTAAGCATACCCCTTCATTCAATCGAAGCAATTACACACTAATATCACTAAGCGATAACAAAAGTTGTAAATCATAAAAAATAGAATAATTGTTTATGAACCAATCAGTTGTACAATGATTTAACACTTTTGATATCGCAGTATATATCATTCTATATACCATTCAATTGACTAGGCAGCCGGTAAAACAAGTTTTCAGAAAGTCTCTTCCGAATTTTTTTTTATTTCTGTTTTAACATGCCAAATGTCTGTCTCGCCACTCTTTAGTTTATATTTAATTTCCATTGAAACTATGCTAATTTAATATCATACTTTTATAGAAATGACCCAAGTTCTAAACAAAGAAAAAAGGTTTTTACTGTAGATAAGTTGAATAGTTACAAGCTCAATAAGAATACTGAAGTACCCTAGCAAATGAAATATAATGTATAATACCTCTGCTAATTCATCTATCAAACCTCAACGCATTGACTAAAGCAATTTAACAGACTTTAACATTTGTCATGGGCTTCCCCTACAAAGCAACCTGGGACATCCCCTCAAACGGATGGTAAAAGAAAAAACAAACAAAATCAGCATAAGAGAAAAACAGATATAGAGAGAACAGAGTACTCAAGTGCATTAGGACTGAGCACAGAAATGATAGGTCAATCATTTATTTAGAAACAATGTGCAAAGGGTCATTGATTGATAACTTCTTCGGGAAATCACAGCTGAACAAATAAACAATAAAAACTTTTGAAATTCAATTTTATAGAGAATTTTTATAGTCATAGATTAAAAATAATCTTAAATGGCTAATTAGTAATGAATAATATATCTAAAGGTCGTGCTGATTTAGGTAAGGTGTTTAACTGTTCATATTATTTCATATTATTCAATTTGTTCTGCATGTTAAAAGAGTTGCGTAAGAAAAAACACTATCGTATGATTTAAATAAGTCTTTAAAGCTTTCATTTCGTCCGTGACTGCTGGAAAGCCTTATCAAAAACCGACTGACCGATATACTCTTATCATAAAAGTCTAAACTTAATGGCCTAGAACACGATGATTAGCAATTTTGTAAATTGCTTTAATTAATCTATCGTTTGGTAGCACAACACGGCTGATATCTGAACGTGAGTCACGAGATAGAAATTTGACGAACTACATATGCAATAAGCAAAGGGAAAGCGCATCAAAGTTCACTTTCAGGCAAAGGTTGATATCATTTTTGTGCCAAGTCACCGCTAAATGGGGGACAACAATCAGCAAATGGCGATCAGAAAGGGCCAAGAGCAAAAGAGCAGAGAAAAAATGCGAAATAAAAAAAATACCCGTAGCAGAGTGCAAATAAAAAGTACCGCCAATCAGAGGGGCCAAAAGCGAAAACGGTTCGAAAGAGGTCGATAAATTTGCACATTGTCGTGTAATTCACAGAACGACACGGAGACAATTTTCAGCTTTAACAACTGTTATTAAATACGATTAATTAAGCATAAACAAACAGAAAGAGAAAGAAGCAAATCTTCATGCTGATAACAATATTATCAGCAGATTGAGAGCTGGTCGATCGACAACTGAGCAACTGAGATACGCGGAGCGGAAGTGAGCGTTACTGAGCGGCAAAGAGCGAATTTAACGATCCGCTGAGGCGTCAACTTTGACGCTGACGTCGACGTCGAAGTTGGTGTAGACGCTGGCGTCTCTGTCGAGGCTTGGTAATAAATTCAATGCGATACAGAAATTGTTTGGCATTGCGCGCAGACAACGACAGCGACGCTGACGTCGACGGCGCTGGTGCGAAATTAAACTACAAATAAAACTAACAAAAAAACTAAGAATAATAAAAGATATATACATATACTCGTATCTGTGCGGTCTATAAACAGCGTTGCTCCCTTACACTATCCATTCATTCGCGCTTTGGAGCTGCTCCAATACGAAGCATAAGCAAAGCGCCGAAAAATATTCAAAGGCAATCGCGCGATCAGCATGTGAAAATTGACCTCGACTTTATCAAGCTTATGCACAATTCTTGCCAATACAAACAAAGTTTAACAAAAGTTCCTAGGATAGAAAATATAAAGAGAAGTAGTATAGAAAATAGAAGAAATATTTGTGCAAAAAGTTCCTAATTCATCAGCCAAAATACTGGCGCAACACCTGCAAGAATGCCAGCACTGGGATTACTTTTGTTATCTATGATGGGTAAGTGTTGTGAGGGTAGTCTTATCGGTCTGCCCCTGAAATACACACACACACACACACACACACACACACACACACACACACTCACACACACGCAACACCAAAGCTTTTTCTCAGCTTGTGAGCTTCTTATCGACAAACTCTGAGCGCCAGCCACCTCGATTAAAGTCGTTTTCAGCTCACCCTGTAACTAAATAGCAGATATAGCCAAAAAGATAGTAAAAACACGCATATCATATATGCATAATACTGATATAGTATATGTATCTGTTCACCATGGCAATTTATGTTTCGAATCTCGCGCAAATTTAATTACTCGCATTTAACAAAAATTTAATTTGAGCGCACAAATTTATCGGCAGCTGGAATGGAACTTTTTATAGTATGCATAATAATAATTAGCTGTTTTTCTTCTTGTTTTTTGTATACCCTAGCAATCAGGCTTATCTACTTTGTGTAGACAATTAAACATTGAGCTATCCAGTAACTCAAAAGGAAAATGGTATTTAAGAATAGTGTAGTTCTTGAAATAAATCCAGATAAAATATATAAATTTGCAGATTCCATATCAAAAAATAATTTAAAAATTTCACTGGTAATTAAAAGATATTGTTTTTCAATAAAAAATATTAAATTTAATAAAATTTAAAAATATAAAACCAAAATTTTTGTCTTAAGCAAATAGGATAAACGAGGCTAATCTCGTCTTTCTCTTTTATTAATTGCGTTCTTTATATAGAGTATTAAATATTTGTCAGAACTCCTAGCCTCTGTTGTGTTTGACATTGTAATTATAACTTTTTTTTTTAAATTTTTTCAGTGTCAACTTTTTTGTTTTAAGTGAGCGTGACTTAATTTAGAATATTTTATACTATAAATAATATTTGCTTAATGAGCTCACATAATATGCTCACGGGTACGAAAGGGTATATATGTATATATGTGCGTGTCTGTGTGTATGTAAATAAATAGCAAATTTTATATGCTTTGGTTGATTAAAAACAAACAATTAGCGCGGGGTGGTTGGGTCCATGGAAAATTGAATAAATTGAATACTTCAATTATGAGAGAAGCTCTCTAGATTTATGCCTTATCACATTATCTAGGCAGCCAAGCACCCAGCACACCACCACCCCACCAGAGGCACCATTGGGGAATCCCACCGCCCGCCATGATTGGCCCATTGGCAAGTCAATTTCATGTAGGGCGTCAAATTACTTTTCGCAATTTTACTATAAAATATGAGACACAGCCCTCCAGTTATTAGACATCATCCTAAAGTGTACTCTATTTAATAGCAGGTGTTGATACGAGCCCGTCGGAGTGGGTGTGTGTGTGTCTATGTGGCAATAGTTTGCAACACTGATTAGCACAGCGAGTTTAATGTTTACTTTATTAGGCCGCGTAATTAGGGCCAGCGATTAATGAAAGGGGACGGGGCATTAACTTTTAGTTTCGTGTTTTCTATGTGCGTCAGATGATCCCGGGCGGCTTAACGGTAAATAAACGAGTATAAACGTAATTAACATGTAACACTAAAAAGCAAAAGGCATAAATTATACAGCAAATGATTTGACAGCAGCCAGCAAACACGCCCCCCAACCCAACCCACCTACCGCCTCCCGTTCCGTAGCACGCTCTGTTTATTATTCAAGCACGCGCTGCCAATTGACGATCCCATTACCATTTCCACGTCTACTTCCATTTCCATTTCCAGCTACAACTCGAACTCCAAGTCTAGCTCCTGTATCAGCTCTTTATATATATGTCGGTGTGTAGTGGTCGGGATATACTCTTGCGTAGGTGCAAATTTGCCGGCACACCAACAAAAATGTTTTGCTCTCCAAATTTTAATTAGAAACTGCTACTATTACATTAGTCAAGAGCGTCGGCCTTAGCTTTGGCTAACACATAGCTCCAGCTTCACTTCAACTTCCACTTCCACATTTTCCAGCTGTCATTTCCAAACTCGCGTTTTCCGTTCCAACTTTGCATATGCATATAAATGCGAGTCAGCAATGTGGGCGGAAGAGGAGCGTGGCGGGTGCGACGCCTTGGCAAACATTCCAAATGGATGCTGGTAAAGTTTCACATTCCTCCTTCAACTCAATCCCCAAGTATTTCCCCTAAACAGTCACTCATCACAAATACAAACATAAACCGAGGGTGAGAGAGAGAGAGGCAGAGAGAGAGAGACATACACATTAAACGAATTTTGAATGAAATAGTTTTTGGCGAAGCATTTGCATTTATGACTGGGGCGGATACCAGAAAGTTGGCTTTTGAAGGCCGTCGCTTTGGGGCAACAAGCATCACTGTCAATTCGAGTAGGTAACTGTGAATCGGGCAACTGATAGATGATAGCACCTGTTGCCCTCGCCATTTAATATTCAAACCTATTGAAAAGTTTAAAGCTGACTCATAGTTATTTGACGAAATAAGCAGAGAAATTGAGTCAACTACGCACATAGTATACTCTACCTATTATAAATTTGAGGAACATCGATTCCATCCAATACTATTTATTACAGCTTGTTACAATTCCTATTCACAACAAAGCTAAGGTTACAATTGACATTAACTATTCTGCAGATGAGCGCTTATTTAGAGTAAATAATCGAGACTATCAGTTACTTTCGATTATCGATTACGAAATTCACTTTAATGTGGTCGTTCAACTGTTAAAAGCAAAAAGTCCCCAATTTATATCTTATTTGAATTTATTTATTTTATTAATTTTTTTAAATTTTATTTTTAAACACTAACTCACAATAACAGTTGTGTATACAATAATAAATCATATAATTCCCACATTCTTATTGTTATTTGAAATTTGATTCAATATTCGAACAGTGAGGATGTAAAATTCAACGAATCCGTGTCGAAAACTGAGATTTTGTGTATCGTGAAAATGCCAAGACTTTAAAATACTATCTATAGTTTGCTTACGATATTAAAAAAAAGAGTAAAATTGCATATTAAACAGTTGTGCAGAATAACAAACACTCTCGACATTTTGTAGCGTACTATACGCTTTAGTAAACAGAACAAATCGCTCAATAAACTTCATGCATATTTTATATGTTTTGGGGCCGGTTCATTAATTGACACGTTTGGCAAAGAAACAGACGGTTGCTGCAAATACTGAGAGATATGCAAATATACTATTTAAATCGTTTATAGCAAAGCGATCAACTCGTTTGGGGGGTATTCAGCAGGCTGTTTTGTCAGTTCTCCCTCTCTCTTTCCCTCTCTCTCTCTGTCTCTTTCTCTATCTGTCTCTGTGGTTGCTCGTATGCGGGGAATTTTTATGAAGTGTTCCGACTGGCATTTAGCGATGGGTATCATTGCGATTTCTCACCTCGTTGGGGGAACACAGCCACAAAACCAACAACGAGCAACCGCCACCGGACACAAGTCGGGGAATCGGTTAAATAATTTATCAATGGAATTCGCACGACTAACGTAAAAGGCAATACGCGTCCCACGCTAAAACCAAAAGACCAGATAAAGTTGAAGTCAAACAAACTGATGCAATTAATGCTAACAAACTTTTGCCACACATAGCTTGACGCAACATACACACACACACACACACACACTCACACAAGAGTGCGAAAATTGTAAATAAACGTGGTACGTTCGTTGTCTGTTTATTGGCCAAGCAAACAAGCACAGCAAGCAGCAACCAACAACCGACAACCGACAACCGACAACAAACTGATGGTCAATCTCTGTTCTCGCATTTACTTTTGCAGGTTACACCCAGCAAATGCAGCAGGTCGCTATGGAGGGCGGGGCGCACAGCGCCCAGCTGCTGTCCCGAGCAGATTGGGGAGCCCGCATGCCCAAACAGGTGGAACACTTCACCGGACCCGCCCCCTATGTCATCATACATCACACGTATATACCAGCTGTATGCTACAGCACGCAGGAATGTATGCGCAGCATGCGTGACATTCAGGACTTCCATCAGGTGGATCGCGGATGGAATGACATTGGCTATAGCTTTGGCATCGGTGGCGATGGCATGATCTACACTGGACGTGGATTCAATGTTGTGGGTGCTCATGCGCCCAAATACAATGACAAAAGCGTGGGCATTGTGCTCATCGGCGATTGGCGAAGTGAGTAACGAATAAGAGTGTGATTTAAACTATCCAAAAATTTTGTAACTTCTCAACATTATACTTATTTTATAGCTGAACTGCCGCCGCCTCGTATGCTGCAGGCAGCAAAGGATTTGATTTCGTTTGGAGTGGCCCAAGGTTACATTGATCCAGCCTACAAGCTACTGGGTCATCGACAAGTGCGCGATACCGAGTGTCCTGGGGGTAAACTGTTCCAGGAGATATCCACGTGGCCCAACTTTACTCGACTGAACACAACGGAAGCGCCGCATGTAGACAAAAAGGCTTAAACTATCATAGCTACAACAACAACAACAACAACAGAAGCTAAATGTCAACAATCAGCAGATAGTCTAGGGGCTCCCATATACAGTATTTCATAAGGTTCGGTGTATCATAAAGAGAACAGAGCACAAATAAACACAACTACTAGAATTACGTTACAAATTAAAAGGTTTTTATGTCTCCCTTTTTTTGTTACAATTAATTAAAAGTAATTCATCAAACAATTTGCAATTTGATTTTAATTGCATTTTAATTTGTCTACCAAATGATTTTTAATTAGTGTATTTTATTATTTGTTATTTCAACCGCTGTAAAAGTTGTCTACGCTTCTCAAATTGATTTACGCACATAGCAAGTTTTCAACTTTAGCAGAAAAAAATGAAGAACGAAAACATTTAATAATAAAACTCAGTGCCAAAGAGACTTTTAATTTTATTGATTCTGCTGTTTGTTTTGCTTCGATTTGCAAACGAAATTTAACTATGCAGCAAAATGTAGCAAGAATTATAAAAGTAAAAGCTGAGCTAGACGAGAATGTTAAACTAAGAGATACTTTATATACAGAGAAATATTTTCTACTTAGTTTTTTTATTGTGACTAGTGCTTTTAACCTTAGTAATTTTATGTACTTTAGCGCTAAGAGATAATCAATATGAAACAAGATGGCTAAGAGTGGTTTGAATTTAAATAGATTCAAAGTTCTCCGAGTGTCAACAACAGTTCACATTGAGCGAAGAGTTCAACAAAGTACTCAAAATGAGGAAGTCAGTACACCTAATAACTCTCAGACATTCCCCACAGATTATTTATTCAAACTGTTGCAGAAAAGTTCAGCTTATAGGGTATACATATATAGAGAAACAAATGATTTTTTGGCACTGCCAAAAAGTATGCAGCGAAAATTGTCGACAACATTTAACCCCAAAACTATGCGGGCTTTTAAATATTCACGAGATCTGCTCTTGTTTTTATTTGTTCAACTAGCAGTTCGAAAACATGCAAAACAAAACTATGCATATGCTATAACTATATATGTATGTGTATGGAGAAGATATAACTAAAATATGCAACTGTCGCTTTTACTCCATTGATGTTGTTACTCATACGCCTAGTTTAATTTAATTTTCATTTTGATGACCGTGTCGAAAACTGATAAATTATTGAAACAATTTCATTGTTTTCAATCAATCGCTTTTAGCGAAATGTAAATTCTGTACCTAGACCATAACAATTTCCAAATATATTAAATTTGATGCAATTTTCACAGCACATTTGGAAATGTAATTATTTCTGGAGGGTAGGATTTAACTCTGGTTAAGGTTCTTTTGTTAATTTCAATTAAGAGAAGTGCCTGACTTGTATTTAGTGCTGACTGGCTGTGGCAAGTTCTTCTTTGCTTCCTTTCGCCTTGCCGTAAAAGTAATGAACTGAATGCCCTTTCTTTCTTTCTTTCCAGTTTATTTCATCTTGGTTTGTCAATTGTTTTCTCCATTGAAAAACTTGAGCTTAATTTCGGCTTTCTCTAGGTTCTTTTGCGACTTTATTATGATGCTGCAATCAGCTTTCACCTTACCTACCTTTCCTCGCATATTTTTTATTCCTTTTGCTTATCATTTTGCGAAACGACTTTTTTACCTTTGCCAGAACTTTTCACCTTTTCCACTTCTTCTGTTTGTTCGTTTTATGTCCTCAGACTTGATTCCATTTGTATTTCTGTTTGAAGTATGTCTTAATTATTGCCTTATGCTTCCTCTTCGAGATTTTTATACCCGTGCCCATTGAAAATGGTCAAAAGGGTATAATGGTTTTGTGCAATGTATGTAACAGGCAGAAGGAAGCATCTCCGACCCTATAAAGTATATATATTCTTGATCAGCATCAATAGCCGAGTCGATTGAGCCATGTCCGTCTGTCTGTCCGAGTGTTTGAGCCAAAGGATCTCAGAGACTATAAAAGCTAGAGACTTCAAATTTGGTATGAAGGTTGCTGGATAGCGGATGCAGATCAAGTTTGTTTTAAATTTTAGATGCCACGCCTCTTTCGCCCGCCAATCGCAAAATACGATTATCAGACGCGATCTTTAATATAAACACTTCTTATTAAACAGGAAGATAAGAAGTAAGCCAATTTAGTGACCCTGAAAGTTTCAAAGCGATTGACTATTAAATAGGAGAAGATATTTAAAATTTGATTTTAATTCACATAAATCAAAATCATAGACATGGGCAAGTGCGAGCGAGATAGCACATGCACATTTGTTTGTGCAAAAACATAACAGTGAGCACGTGTACGAAGAGTGCGAACGCAAATACGAGCGATAGGCAAAGTTATCGATATTTGGCTACAATTTCTATCCTATTTTAATTTATATACATGGTTTAAGTTAATACATATTTACGATTGTGTTAAAATATATGTATGTAGATATTAGTATGCATTGCAAAAAGCGATATGTATAAATGCCACTTTATAATTTTGCACCTCGACGACAGATCGTTTTACAACACTGAAATCTCTGAATTTATAATAATTATTATGTTTAATAATAAGCTAGTAAGCTCGCACATATGCTCAATAGGTTTTCAATTATTATCATTGTATTCAAATGCTTAACAAATTCTGCAAAAAGAATCACAAATATTAAAGCATAGCACTTAAATTTAAATTGCGCGCGCAATGCAGCAGCCTTAAACAGCTGAATTTCGATGATTAAGAAGAGTGGGAGAGATTATTTGGAGTTGCCGGACTTCAGCAAACTGAGCAAATTTTAGACAATGGCTACTCTTGGCATGAACAACATCGATTTCAGCGACTACGATTACGATTACGATTTACGATTTACTATTTTAATTAAATTAAATACAATTTATTCAATCGGACCACAATATCATATTGCTGTCATAAGGAAGATCAGTCGAAAATAAACTTTTTGGTTGTTTGAAAGATCTCGACCAAACTAATAGGATATGCATTTGAAATAGTCCTATATATCCTGATAAAATTTGGTTGAAATCGGACCACTATATCATATAGCTGCCATAGGAACGATCAGTCCAAAATCAAGTTTTAGTATGATAAACTTTTTTGTTGTTTGAGGTATCTCAACCAAACTAACAGAATACGCATTTGGGATGGTATTCTACATCCTGAACAAATTTGGTTGAAATCTGATACCAAATAGCTGCCATAGGAACGAATTTTAAGATAAAGAACGAAAATTATTGTTGTTTTTGTTTAGAGATAAGTCAACCAAACTCACAGATTGAGAATTTGTAATTTGGTTTAAATCGGTTCACTAGATCACATATGTAGATGTAATACGAACAATTAGCCAAAAAGTTAATGCCGCATCATCACACCTTCGGCATGCCTAACGTAGCGCACCTACGTATGACCTATCGGAGAGCTAGGGCACAGGGTATTATACAGTCGAGCACACTCAACTGTAGCCGGCGCCCACTTGTTTTTTTTGTTTTTTTGCTTCAATCAATCAAAAAGTGTTACCAACTACTTAATTTATTTTATTTTTTCAATCAATCAACTAGAGTTGCAAGGTTTTGAATTTTGTTGCAACAATGCAATTGTCTAATCGATATGCAATCATTTGTGACTATAAATAAGATCACGCACTAACCGATAGATAGATAAATGGATAGCAACTGCAATCAGTCGACGGCAAATGTCAATTGTATAGCTCAGAGGAACAGACCAGAACAGAACAGATTCAAGAAAAAAATAAAATAAAGAGGACGCAACTCGTAGCTGGCGACAATGTAAATATTGCAAAAACAATCTAAAGAAGTATCAATAAAATTTATCAGCAAAGAGTGAGAGCTAAGAGGCACTAATGGGTTTGGATTTTCTAGACGAATGGTTTTTATCACAGGGTAAGACCCGTTTACCCTCAACCCTCTTCCATCACATCCCTTCCGACCTCTCTCTCCTCTACCATCCCCCAGACCAACCCACGCAAAGAAGCTTGCGTAATTGAGACCCATTTCGGCTACTCTGGCAAATTGATAAGAGATTCAAGATGTGTAATGTGAAATGCCGGCATACGTCATGTAACGAGCTCCCACATTTAACAACGTATACATATATGCAAGTGCATTGGTGTAGGTTTGTGTACATACATATTATATTCATAATTCCAGTTTCATTGAACTATGCTGCACCTGCCGTAAGGTCAATTGGCTACGCTGAGCGCCTAAGTGTCGAGTATGCTAAAAATATTTTTTTCGGCCAAAAACAATTTTCAAATTTCATTTTTCTGATTTTCTTGAGAGAGGGAACGTAAAGAGAGAGTGAGCGAGAGCGAGAGACTCAAATTATTTTGTGTATTTCTTTTTTGATATGTTTTCGAAATTTTCAAGCTTTTGGCGTGCTGTTAAAAATACATGAATTTAGTTTTTGAAAGGCCGTCATAGGCGTTGCGTGCCGAGCTAAAATCTCTCTTGCGTCTCTTTTACTATTTAGTTGCTCTACTGGGCAACTAGTTTCTGTGTGTGTGGGTGGATGTGCATTGTGGGTGTATATAAAAACTGTCTATTAACGGCAGAGCGTGCGTCGCAGCCAATAAAAGACCCAAAATATTGAAAGAAAATCAAAATTAATTTTTATTAATAAAAATATATAAATAAATATTGCAAAATGCGCAGCATTTGAAAAATTAACTTGCTCAGTCACTGCAAATGATAAGCAAAGCTCAAAGAGGAAAAATTGTCCCTATATTAAGTTGATAAGCTTTTCGTCTAGAAAAGTTGCTCATACTTTTTTTTATTAGCTATCGAGTTAAATGCAGTAAATTTTTATATTTGCTGGCCATTATTGGCTTTTATAGCCCTGTCTCTTTATAATATTATTCGGTCTAATGACGGCATATTTATAAGTATAATTTTTATTTGCTTGTCATGTTTAATTAACGCCTCCTCCAAGCAAGAGGAAAAGTCGTATTTTCTCTTTTTCTTTATATATAAATACATATGTATATTTTGAGAAAATTTGCAAAAGGCCATTGGACGAATTGGAGAAATGGAAATAACGATAAAGTAGCCATGGAAACTGGCAAATGGAATGAAACAAATTCGGATTTCAATCTCTCGCCTCTATTTTCTTGTATTTCTCATTCCCTGTGTGTCTGTGTATGCTTTTCATTGTAGACTTTGTGAAACGAAAGCGCCACATTCAGACATTCTCTTTTTTTTTAAATTTTTTTTGAGTTCTTTTTTGATTCTCCGACGCTTTGGCGCTCAGGCACAAAGAACTAAAATTAAATATTTTCGCCTTTTACATATCGAGGCAGTGGCAGAGCAAATTGTTTGTGCTGTTGCTATTGTTGTGTTGTTGTTGTTGTAGCTTATTGGAGTGCACACATGTGTTGCTGGAACTGCATAGGATTTGTTCAAGTATTTAACTCGTTAGCGAGTGGGAATTTGGCCAATTTATTCGGTGGGCCAACACAGCACTCTTTAGAGATGGCTCGTTGATTGTTACTATGACACAAAGGCCTACATTTTTTGTTTGCTAATAAGATACTCTCACAACAGCAAGGGCAACAACAACAAGGCAACAACAAGAACGAGCAGCTAATGAGCGCATGCATTTAAAAATAAAATTTGAAATGAAACATACCCAAATATATACGAATTGAGAATTGAAAATATTTTAAACAGCTGTTGCTCATCGTCGGCAGCAGGTTTTAAATAAATAGCACAGCACAACAACAACGACACGCACAAAGCTACCAGAAACAACAACAAACATTCAACAAACGAACAAAAATAAAAAAATTATTTAGAAAAAAATAAATCACAAAAATAACACAAAAAAAGAGACGGCAATTCGAAATAACTTTTGGACAAGTGGAGAGTGAGTCAAGTGAAGGTGTGCCACCCCCCGCCCATTCAACACGACGTCCCCTCAACAGCCGACGCAGTCGTTGGTGCTAATGTGCAAAGTTTTGTGTTTTCATCAACAACAACAAAGACAACAGCGGAAAAATCACAGAAAATTATTTAAAAAGTGTGTGCAAATAGTCGACGAAAAGTGGACGACCAGAGTTCCAACAACAACAACAACCACAAAGAGTAACAACAAGAAGAGCCCCTGGAGAATTAACAGAACGGAAAACAGTTGCTGAGTTCCTCAAAATGCCCTTCGTGACGCCCCGTAGCACAACAAGCGCTGGCAGCGGCGCTGGCGCCAACGCCGGCAGCGGCAGCAGCGGACGCACTACATTTCGCCCGCCTTGGGTGAAAGAGGATGCCGCCGCAGTGTCCAATGCCACCACAAAGCCAGCGACAACACCGTGGGCCAAAAAGGCAACCGCCAACGCGGCCAAGGAAAATGGCGAAAAGGCCGCAGCAACAACAACAACAACAGCGGCAACCAACAGCAAAGCAAAGGGAGTGCCAGCAACAACAACAACGACAACGGGAGCGGCCAAAAAGTCAGCAGAGCCGGCTAAGAAATCAGCTGCAGAGCCCGTCAAGAAAGCAACAACACCTGCAGCAGCAGCAACAACAGCTGCCAAAAAGAATGCTGAGCCGATTGTCAAGAAGACGACGCTGCCATTGAAGAAAGCAGCCCCAGAGCCAGTGAAGAAAGCAGCAACGAGTCTGGCAGCAAAGAAGCCGGCGGCTAAGAAGAAGGAACCAACGCCACCGCCAGAGTCATCCTCCTCCGAAGAGGAAACTGAAGAGGAGGAGGAAGAGGAAAGCGAAGAGGAGACCGAATCCGAGGAGGAAGTAACCGAGGAGGAGGAAACCGATGATGACGAAGAGGAAGAAGAAGACGACGACGATGATGATGATGATGACACTACTGTGGAGGCCAAGGTCCCGGAGCATGTGAAGAAGGCCGCCCAGCTGCGTCCCACGCAGATCAGCAAGAAACCGGAGCCGCAGGAAAGTGAGTTGACACAGCGTTTCACATTAGAGAAACCCAAATTGCGGAGCGTTGTGGTCAAGCGGGATAAGTCAATGAAAAAGGTGGCGCCCGAGGACGACGAGGAAGCAGTCGAGGGTGAAACCGAGGAGGAGCGCGAGCGACGATTGCGTTTCAAGCTGGAGAAGCCCAAGCTGAGGCATGTGAAGCGCGAGGAGAAACCTTTGCCGAGCAAGAGCACCGATAATC
This sequence comes from Drosophila rellima, assembly GCA_035043635.1. Taxonomy (NCBI): domain Eukaryota; kingdom Metazoa; phylum Arthropoda; class Insecta; order Diptera; family Drosophilidae; genus Drosophila; species Drosophila rellima. The sequence continues at coordinate 14,715,125 of JAWNMV010000811.1, forward strand.
TGCTCAAGATTCGTCCAGTGCTGAAAAAGGTACCCAAAGTTGATGAAATACTTAAAGAACCCAAAGAAGAACCCAAGCCCGAGTTCAAGACCAAAACCCTGAGGAAAGCGCCCTCAATAAAGCGCGAGCCAAGCATCAAAAATGGTAAGTTATCCCACTCTCCGCTCTCAGCTCGACGAGATCCGACTGGAAGCTAAACTCCCCGATTAACTACTCTAATGGATCGCAACCAAATGCTGTAAAATATTGATGCTTCTCTAAAGTCTTAAGCAATCTAACAGGCAATGCGAATATGGAGCATATATGTATATAGTTTTGTGGGGACTGTGTTTTGGATATAAATATCTATCACAAATATGTATCAATTGAATGGCCGTGTGCATTTTTCGCATTGGACCTTCTATTAGCCATTCTCTTTCTCTCCATCTCGCTGTTTATATATCAAAACGCTGGCAAAAGGCAAGGCCAACACACGTCACAGCTAAAAGTGTATTAAAAGACAGCGCGGCTAACGTAGCGTATGAGTGATATTGGTCATGAGTATACATGAGTATACTGACCATTAGAGATTGGCGCGTGAAAGACTAGATCGGTATTTAATATCGTATTTTGATTTCGTCACACTATCTTGTAAAAAAAAATCTAATCGTTACTATCGATAACAACGACTGTATTAAAATTACAGCTTTTGATAACTTATTAACAGATAGTATGCATTGGTAAATTGTTGTAATCTCCTGAACGATTTCCTCACAAAATCTAATCTTTCTTCAAGTTATTATTTTTAATTTAGTCCTGCTGAAAGTTCAGAGCTCAGCAAGGGGTTTCAGCTTATCACATGAGGCATGTCTGTGTGAATGTCTGATGAAAACGCAATTCCCTGTGTATTTTTATTATGCATGACAGAATTTTTAAGTCGGGTGTCCATCTCTAGTCGTACCTATGTGTGTATGTAAATATGTCCCATGCATACTCACGTACACACATACATGTATCTGCCAGTTACTCACACAAATACACTTATGTGTATGTAGTCGGATGTGTGTGGGTCCATTCACATTTACCTGCGCGTCGACTGCTCATTTTAAAAATTTTTAAAACGCACCAAGAGATACTCGTACTCGTATGTATTTATGTGTACGAACGTTGAGTGAGTATATGAATATGTACGTATGTATCAGTATATAAGTGAAATGTGCACAAAACATTTCATCAAAATTGTTGTGCCCAAACAAAAACAACAAAGCGCATAAAGGCTCACACACACGCACACAGTCACATATTAAGGCTATAAAGCAATATAAATAACATATTTTATTTATTAAATTTTAGTGAGTGCTGTGCATTGAGTCGAAAGAGGCGAAAACTGTTTCCGCCCACATATCAAAAACCCAACAAAAATATAATAATAAAAAAATAATAAAACAAATCAGTATTAAAAAAAAAACATCTAAAGGAAAAACAAGTTTTCCAATATTACAAAAGAGACAAAAACGCAATATTCTAATGCACTTTGTGGCTTCAAGCTGCGCCTGTTCGTAATTCAAAAACAATAACAGTGAGTTGCATAAGTTATCTAATTGAATTCTATTGCCCGTGGGTGTGTCCTCGGGACTGAATGAAGTGAAAAACTCGTTAAAAGCGGGAAATGGGAATGTAGGACAGGGAGAAAAAGGTTACGTGTTACGTTGAGGCAGTTAACTCGAGTTGCGGCCAGGCCTAATCAGTGGGCAATAACGTGACCGCAAATGTGTCCTAATCTTGCCAGGCAAACGCTAACATACAAAAGGCACGAGATTCGAGGGTTCTCTCTTTGAAAAGAAATGGCATGAGAGGTCACTAAACAAAATGGTAACCGTTGCCCCAACGTTTGTCCTTTAAAGTTGTCGCTTAATAAAAAGAACAGAACAAGAAAAACAAAAAGGGCAACAATGAAGACAGAAAAGAAAAACATTTATTTAATGTGCTTGGACGACGTCTTGGGCCGCCTTTCATGCTGGACTGCTGATTCTGTTTCTGGGGTGTTTCTCTTTTTTTTATGGTCTAAGTAAAATTCATGATTATTGCTCATTGTGTCAAAACTACAACATAAAGTGGAATGTTTAAAACCAGATGAGGATGATGAGTGGGACAGGCACTTGGCCAGCGCCTTTTAAAGCGCACAACCAAAACTGGCAACTATCAATAGGAAAGGAAACGCAAAAAATAAAAAAAAAAACATAACTTGAACAGAAGTGAAACAGTTCTGTGTTAAGGACAAAAGATATATGGCAATGTGCTTGATATAGTCGAACTAAATGCCCCATTTATATTCAAATATCTGCACTAAAAAAAGAGAAACCAAATAAAAAGGCAGTGGCGGCCACAAAGCCTAGCCAATGTCTTCAAAGGAGCCAAAAGGACAACCGGCTGGACAAAATATATTTTCTTTTATTTAAATGAGCCAGCTTTCTTTCTATATATCTATACTTATGTATATACCCCACATAAGTAGATATGGCTGTATGAGACATGTAACGGCTGTGCTTCGTTGTGGGCACATTTTTTATTTGTTTTTTGCTTTTTTCTTATTTGGTTTGTTTAAGTTTGAGTCCTGTCGACTTTCAATAGGTGCAGCCGTTTAGGGGGAACTAAGGAACATAAAAGATGATTAGGCCATTTCAAATTTGGACATAGCGTGGTCAAAATGACGTAAAAGGAAAACGTTGAAATACACGAGAGCATTATACCAATAATTACACTGGGCGACAGTAAAATGGTCCACTAAATAAATAATTGCATCATACACATATATGTGTCAAATCATTTGAAAGACTTCTAGTCTGATGAATTCGCATTGATTGGATAACATTTGGTTTATGAAGCGGAAACTGCTGATATTTAGCAAATGTGACATTCGACGCGGAGCCAGCCAGAAACAGGAAAACGATAGCAAATAGCAAATTACCTAGTGAAATTTTAATAAACTCAGTTTTTAAAAATTTGATTTAATTATTCTATTGTGTTCTATATATTGGAACTCTTTGCCCAAAGTAAGAGCATTTTCCGGCGCTCTGAGCAAAATACGAAAGTTTTCTCTGGTTGAAGTAATTTGAATTTAAAACGGTTTCTGTTTTAATTGTTAACTTAAAAATGGATTTATTTACCCAAAACTATAAACTAAAGCAGCCATGTTCTGCAGTGTTGTAGTTGGCCGCAAATGAGCAGGCAATAGTTATTAACAAGATGATGCAAAATGTTAATCAGACGCCTGAAAGCCGCCTGGATTAAAGCTGTCAGTAAAGGGGATTGGGTTTGTTGGGCGAGTGGAGCGAGGGCAGTCTGTAAAATATGGGAGAGCTTCTCAGCGCTTCATCATGTAAAGCACAGACAATGGAATAAAGTCAGTAATCAAACTGGAGTCCATGCTAATGCTCCGGCTCACTCCGCCTTCGTCGGAGGACTCCTCCATCCCTCCATTCCTCCGCCCCTCCCCCTTTTGGTAGTGCGCTCGGCCCAGCGTGATTCAATGACAACGGCAACATTTGTGCATGCATAGAATATTCTGTTGATGATAACACAATGGAAAGCACCAGCAGCAATTTGAGGGGCCGGGGACCAAGGCAAGGGACAGAGACAGGAACCGAGGGCACTCGCAAGGTTGGGAATTGGAGTGGGGCAAGGAGCAAGAGGCGAGAGGAAAGGGGGCAACTCTGAGTGAGCTCGCAAAATTTATGTTTACATACCCCGCTATTCATTTTGCGTCGTTGTAAGTGCGGGCTTTGCGGTATATTAAGTGGGTAGCATCATCTCAGAGACGCTGCGACTCGTTCAGCTCAGCATTTTATTTAAATAAGAAATAATTTTGTCGACATGAATGAATGAAGAGTTTTATCTGCCCGGCACCACCCTTCCACAAAGTGCCTTGGGTAAGTTTCTTCTTTATACTTTCCTTTTTTTTTATTGTATTCCCTTTTTTGCTTTCTTTGTTTTCTGTACTCAGCTCGCCAGTTCAGTTTCAGTTACTGTTTCGGTTTCTGTTTTCATTTTCATTTTGTGAGTGTGTGCTAAATTGGGGGAGGAGTTCCTGATTTAGGATGTCGCTTTGCCAGAGCTTTGCCATAAATTACTAAAACGAATTAAGCGAAACTTACTAAACGAGCGCTCAATTGGCTGCCCAAAAAGTTGACCACGTATTTTAATCAGTGACTACAAATGGCAGCCAGACAGACAGACAGATGAAGAGGATAGCGAACGTGGCCAGGATGTTACATTAACATGCAGTAACAGCAGGGAGCGAGAGCAGACAATAATCAAGTTTGGCGCTGATTTCATTGAGCAAAGAAAGTTGCACGAGTTCGGGATTAGTTTCGAGCACAGGTGCAGACTGAGCAACTGAATTGGAGCAGCGTCTAATGCACCGCCACCGCAAAGGCAGCCAACCACTTAAAGATTAAGTGCAGATTCAGCCAGGCGCGTCTGCTAAAACCAGAGATGAAGCGTCTAAAAGAAGCCTGGCTAAGGCGTATAAAAACGGGGCAGACGGAGAGAGAGAGAGAGATGTACAGAAAGGGGGTGGGGAATAAGGCCAGTCAGACAAAAGGATAAGGTTGAGATTGGGGCATGTTTCTGTTTGCTGCAAGGTTGGCTGCCTTTTAGGTCGGATCGGGTCGAGGGGTGGTGGGAGATTTCTTGTGTGTTGTGCTGCCTCTTAGTCCCGGGTTCATTCAAACAAAGCTAATTAACAGATTTGTCAGCTTTTCATCACTTGGCGCCGCCATTGTCTTAAGCAGTTGTTTGACTTTTGCACTTTTTAGCATCAAACAACACAAAGAAAAATCTACCATCAACCTGTACAGGGTGACGGCGGGGCGTCAAAACAAGCTGAAAAGAATGCAAAGTATTGTATACCAACTTGTGCGTGTTCGTGGAAAGGATCAAGGCTGATGATTGCGAAGGATGAGGGGGGATAATGCTCTGCTGCTGGTAGTGTAACGGGTTTAAAAAAACAAATCAAAAAGTTTTCCAATTGCTAATTACAAGGGCAACTGGAAGAAATACTCTGGCGTCTCGGAACTTGTTAGGCCAACAATTTAAGCGGAAATTTATTAGTAACAGCCTGTGCAAACATTTTAAATTAATTGGCCTCGTTAACAAAAGCCTGCAGCAAGCGCATCACAGACTTTAAACTAACTAAACTAACTAAACCAAAGTAGAGTCAAGCACAACGGCACAAAGTAAAAAATGCAATCAAACTTTTGCCCCTGCTGAGCTCCAACTAAAACTCGGTGTGCTCGTAGTTCAGGATGTTTCAGGGGTGTTAAACCAATAAAATAAGCTCAGTGCTGGGTGTCGGGCCTGAGTCTCGGTCTCGGACCACGGCAGTAACTTTTCAATCTCAGCCAATGCCGGCAACGTCACAGCATCAGAGAGCGTGGAATGGCCGAATTGGAAAGAATGAGATACTCGTACTCCCCCTTACATCCAGCTGAAACTCAATTGATATGTATGGCCTGTGGCGAGAAGAACTTTGCGCAAACAACTGACACAAATTGCAAACTCATTAAATTAAAATTATATTTAATAACCGCGAGTGCACGCAGCGCTAAACGATTTACTTGAAAAACGAAAAAAAAAAAATATAATAAAATAACAAGAAACCAAAATAAAGGAGGAAAATCGGGCAGACCAACCATACTTATATCTTAACCAAGGCAGCTGCTAACCTATCCATTTCCCTTTTTTTCCTCTCTCGCTCTCTCCATCCGTTTCAACAGTTCCAGCGCCGCCGCCGCTGCCATCCTTGGTGCCAAAGGCTCCACCACCGCCACCGCCTCCATTGGCTCCCGGCGAGAAGCGCGCGCTATCCGACACGCAAAAGAAAACTCTCGAAAAGCTGAAGTGAGCACACTCGCAGAATATGAACCAGAATCATTTTTACACTAAACCACCATTTATTCGATTTCATGCAGAACACGACCACGCCGACGTCCAGACTGGTCCGAGATGATGAAGGAGGTCGAGAGCGGCAGGAAGCTGCGCCATGTGGCATGCAACGATAGGTGAGCAGCTCATTTGGAGCATACCAGATAGATGACAGGTCATTAGGAATAGTTTTTAAATTAGTTATTCGTACTGCGGTGGTGAATCAATCAAAGGTATGACAGAAATTAATAAGCTCTAATTGCAATATTTATCCAGACATTCAACATGATAGTTGAAAGGCTCAAGGAGGACGTTTATTACAAAATATAAATTTGATTTGAAAGATACACGAGTTCGTAGAATAAAGGAAAAACCTATGGTATATGACTGCGCTATGTCGAAACTTTTAAGCTTCAATAAATATTCCGTACGTAACTTAGTATTGACACAACTTTTATAGTTGAAAATCTATTAAAAAAACTGCCATCTGTTAAAAAAAATATTTGTTATGTAAAAGATACTGGGAACGAATTTTTAGATAAAGGAAAAAGACGCTCCATTAACTTAATATTTAGTTGTGTTTGATAAAAATTCACAACTAAATATTTAGTGGTGTTGATAATCACATCTTAATAGTAAAAGGAGTTCAAAATCATTAAAAATATTTAGTAGACATTAATATTCCAACTAAACATATATTGGAATAAAAATTCTCAACTAAGACTATACTGGAAGCTCCAACTAAAATCTTAGTAGTAATGAAAATTTACCTTAGATATTTAAACTTCACTCATTGAATACTCCAATTTGTATGTAGATCTCAGCCCATATTGACATGCAAGTCGATGACCAAAGTGGACGACAAGTTCATCTACGAAACAGAGAAGGACAATTCGCATAACAAGCTGCTCCAGCAGATCCAAGGAGGAGTCCGTTTAAAGCCCACACGAACGAATGATCGCAGCAAGCCTATCTTGGAGGGTTTGCGTAAGTTCCGTCGCCAGATGACCATTGAGGAGCAGCTGCACAAGTCGCAGTCAAAGGTCAATATGCTGAGCGAGGCGCCCAGCAGTCATGCGCTCGGTCCGGGGGCCAGTATCAGTGCACTTGGAGCTGGTAGCTCCAGGCCCAGCATTGTGTCGACCATGTCCATCGACGAGGAGAGTCCCGATGAGCTGGACGACATTGATAAGATTCGCGACGATCTGCAGAGCACGAAGCAAATGTTGGCCATGGAGCTGCGCAACCGAGAGGCGCAGGAGCGAGAGAATAAGAAACTGTTGGCCAAAATCCGGACGTTGGAAACAGAACTGGAGCGGGAGAAGTCGCGAGAGAAGAACCTCGAGTATGGTTCGAATGTCATTGTGGCCACCATGGATCCCACGCCCACATCCGAGCAGGCGTACGTCAACTCGCTGAAACGCGAAGTGGAGGACGCGCGCAAGGTGTCCAAGGAGGTGGAACAGAACTACCACGAAACCAGCGAGCTGCTCGTCGATGCGAAAACGGAAATCGAGGAACAAAGGCGACAGATACAATTGCTGGAGCGCAAATTGGCAGCGGCACTGCAGGTGAGCGACTTAGAGAATAAGAAATTGAGGCCAGGGGGCCGAGAAGACAAGTCGCACAATGTGTTGGTGTTGTCAGTTGAAGTTAAAGTTAAAGTTGAAATCGAAGTTGAAGTTGATGTTGAAGTTGGGGTCATAACCCACACATATCCACATGTTCTCGCACATTTTCAGCGCCGTCTGCGCCGCCTCCATGCGACAGCTCAGCCAGAAAACTAAACCCAGCTAACAAAGCAATCGCAATTAGTCGCTTTTGCCATTGATTCTAGTTTTAGATGTAATTGCACTAGCTGCAAATGATGGCAGTAGTCGTAGCTATAGCAGTAGCAGTAGCTATAAATAATTACTTATCAGCTGACAACACACTACACATATCACATTGAGGGGGGGCTGAAACGTGTGTGGATGTTGATATCCGCTCAACCAATTAGTCTTAACTTTAAATTGTTTCTTTTGCTGGATTAAAGACACCTTTTCCTACACACACTCAATGATAAAAGTCTGAAATTCTCATCTGTCTTTTATTGACATCGGAAACTCACAAATTAGAATTGCCAGCCAATAAAATCGCACAAATTTTTAATGACAATATGTGCTTTAACAATTAAAATCGTCTTAAATATTGGCAGTATCTTTCTGGTTGTTCATTTTAGTTATTAAAAGGACACAATAGAAAAAGACTTCTTTTAATTCCTTAAATAACTGAAATAAATTAATACTAAATAAAACACAATTTAGACACTTCATTTCTAAATTTAAATTAAAGTAAAAATTAGAACTAGAGAAGAAAAAACATAAAATTAAAATATATTCATTCTTAATTCATATGATTTTTTAGCTAGTTTTGAAAATACCATTTCAACATCCTCATTCGAATAACTCCCTGAAGGTGTTGTGCACACAATTAAGATCGTTTTCTCAATTCCATAAATCCATTGAAAGTTGAGAAAGCGCATCTTAAGTTGATCCACAAGTGAGACAAAAGAAAAACCCATTGAAAAACGCTTCTGATTGCCCACACTAAAACATTAACCAATTAACCAACGCTATCGCCATTACTCGTATTATAAGGGCAATACGACGCCAAGCACTAACAGACAGCATATTAGTTTTTGCTTTGCTTACGACGATGACAACGATGATTACTACGGTGACCAGGTGAACAATCACGGTAATCACGGCCTGCACAAGGTAATGCCACAAACTGCATTCGGTCAGGGATTCCCGTTGGAGAGATGTTTTAGTAATTCTTTGATATACATCGCGAATTTAGGGTGGCGGCTCATTGGATGGATCCCGGCGACCAAGCGATGTACACTTTGGACGCGACAGTTCGCCAGAGCTGGATATGGAGCTCAGCGAAAGCGATCCAGATGAGCCCGAGGAGAAGAAGACGGAACGAAGGGAACGACGACTGGGCAAGGAGGTGAAGGTGTTGCGCAGTAAACTCACTAAGCTAAAGGTTAAAGAGGAGGCAGCCAAGAAGGAGAAGGATGTACTGAAACAGGCCATGAAAAAGAATCATGTAATTCTCAAGTAAGTCATTCATCGATATCATATTCTTAATAGAACTCAAGGATACATCCCAATTTGCAGAGAGGAGAATAAAAAGTTCAAGAAACTGGAGAAGGAAGTACAGAAAATGGCCGCCTCGATGAAGCTGGACGAAGACGAACTTGATGCTGAGGACAAGGATGAAGAAGAAGCCGAAGCGGAACACGAGGAAGGGGAGGAATCTGAAGATGAGTCTGAGGAATCGGAATCAGAAGAAAGCGAAGAGGAATCGGGCAGCGAATCAGAAGCGGAGGTAAGGATTCAATTCAAAATACGACTCTGTATAATGTGTACTTACTTGTCTTTCAGGATTCCGCCAATTCTGCCAAGAAGGGCAATCTGGAGCCGCGCGTCAAGAAGCACGAGAGTCGCTTTGCCGCAATGAAGAAATGCAATGTGCTCCTTCAAGCCAATGTGGACAATTTGCAGGATCAAATTACACAGGTGCGCTCCCGGGCAACAAATCTACAGGACGAACTGGATGCCGTAATTGCCGATTTGGGTTTCTAAATATCACCTATCAACAACAATGAATGTTATTTCGCAACTACAACAACAGCTGCTGCTCCCAAGAATCGAATGTACAACGTGTTTGTTTTCTGTTTGCGTAGTGTTCCTTTTTCAATGTATAATAAATATAATATTATTATCAAAATATGTAAGTCCGACGCACACTACGACGTATTCACGTTCACGTTGAAAATTGATTTGTTTAATTGTTTCCTTTTTTCTGGCCGGCAAGTTTGTTTTGTCTTTTTTATTTGAGTACAATTTTTTTAATGGTTTGTTGTGGCAACGGTGGCGCCGACGCGCTGTAGTCAAAGGCTAATTGGCATAACAAGGTTACGCATGTTAACCGACTGTTAATGAAATGTCAACACAGTAATGTGACGTCAAGAGTACAAGTACGAGCGATACCTTGTGGTACTGTGTAAGCATCAATATCAGCTGTTTTTGCAGCTGCTACAGTGGCGCCATCTATCACCTATACTCGTAATTTAATTCAAATTTAGCAACAGTCAACGGTCTTTTGATTTTACATGAATTGTATTTATTTATTTAGTTTATTTTTATGGAAATACTTTCTTTAGTATTGTATAAGCATGTATAACAATGTACAAATTAACAACTCAATGAATTTGGCTAAACTAAATCAAATAGTTATTATTTTTATAAGTATGTGTGTATATCATAGTCAATTTGTGGGAAAAGTGATTAAATTTTCTGATCACGCACATCTCTCCAAAAAAAAAGCTTCCAAGGCCAGATTTAATTAGCTAAATTTATCCGCTATCACGAAAACCCGTTTAAAAATGGCAGCTAAGAGAAAATTCTAGATAAATAAGATATTTTTCTTCAAATATTTCTATTAGTGGATAAAATCAACTATATTTTAATTAATTTAAAAAATAGTGACCCTTAAGTTTAAACAGGAGTTAGTAATAGTTGAACTTGTTAACTAATAATATAATAATCAGAACAAACTTAAATCACTTCTCCCAGTTGTGTGTGTATGAATATTACTTTTGATGGTATGAGTATCACGCTCGAACTTTAAAACTTTATGCCTATTTATATTGTATAATATGTAGGTGTTTAAATAATGCGCCTTTATATATTTAGTATATAAAAGCTGAGCCTTTCAATAAGTACTTATTTTACGAATTGGTTTTGAGCATTGTTCCCTGATGCCCAAAATTTGATTTGAAGTACGATGTGAGTGACCGACCGACAAAAAGACGCTAAGTTGAGAGAAACCACGAACGTGTCTAAAGCATTCCATTAACTACAACTATCAATCTCTACAAGATTTTGGTCTACTACTCCAGCAGAATGACTCGTAATCGCTTACGCAGCGAGGATTCCCGGGGCAGTGTCATGGCCCATTTCTTCATGGCGGTCAGGATAACCGAGCTGACGACCATTAGAGCACCAAACAGGGAATAGGCATTGGGAGCTTCACCGAAGAACATGATTTGCCAGATGAACGCGAATACGATGTCGGCACAACGGGCGATTGCCACTGGACCGGCTTGTTCCACCTGCAGCGAAAGCGTCAACAGGATTTGTCCCAGAAAACTGAAGATGCCCAGGACAACGACCAGCCAGCGATCCCGTCCACAGCTGGGCCAGCAGACGGCACCAATCGATCCGCATACGATGAGGGTATAGACTAATGCAATTGCTCCAAAATTGGTCATGATCACTGAGAAGTGGAGGTTCTTGAGGGCACGCAGCAGGATGTAAACATTGGCACCGAATAACGTCGATGATATGGCAGCGACTGGTCCCCAGATATCGTACGTCTTATCCGAATACTTTTCGCTATCCGAATCGGGCACTGGATCGCCAAAGACCAGGGGCGGTCGGGTGATCAGGACGACGCCAAGGAGCGTCATATTGATGGTGACCACATTGAAGAGCGTGCACGGCTCCTTGAGGAAGACGCGCGCAAATATGGCAACGAACACTGGGGTGGAGAATATAATCACACTGGCATCGGCGAGCGGCATGTGCCGGAAGGCATAAAAGCTGAGCATCAATCCCGTGGTGCCCATGAAGCAGCGCAGCATCAAGATCACTCGTTTCCCCTCCGGAAACACCGGCTGCTTTGTGTAGATGAGGATTGGGATGGTGGGCAGGAGGACGCCCACAAAGCGGAACGATGCCAGCTCCATGGGATTGACGTCCACGAGTCCCTTGACTATCACCGAGCAGAGCGAGAAGAACAGCGATGACAGTGTGGCCAGTATGATGCCCAAATACGGGCAGTTCGCCCGCCTCTTTAGACGCTCCAGCCATTGGTTTGATATGTCGCCCGTTCCCGTCTCATCCACAAACTGATGCAGCTCCAAATTCTCTGGCATTGTCCAAGATTCTAGGCTACTATTTAATTCATGGAATGGCACATCCTGCAAACAATCAATTACGTTAATTAACTAACACAATCTTTAGTTTTTTAATTATTGCACCTGTTCTATTTCGATTGGGTTTGAAAAATCGATTTTTCAACTTTGTTGCGGCGGTTTTGAATAATCATATGAGCAAAAAGCATGCAGCACGAGCTGCTGGACTGCGACATAGTTTAACTCAACATGTCACTACATTTACTATTGACGATATAATAGTTCTCTTCCGCACAAACATTCGCAAATTACAAAACAATTAGAAAAGTTAAACGGCTGTGTTCCGAAAATTGTACTAGTCGATATTTTATATAGGTCTGCCCACCTGTGCAAAATGTATAAGGCCAACATATATCGATATGTACATACTGTGTTAACAGTCTGTTAACAGACATCGATAATCAATGCTCAAACATATCAGCACAGTATTGACAAATAACAGTCCGGCAGCCACAGCCGGCGCGCGGAATTTAAATGTTAATTTTTTATTTGTTAATTCAATTATTATTAAAAAAAATTACAATTTTAATAAATTTTATTTGGAAATTGAGTTTTTTCTATGGTTAGATGATTGCCACCGCTTACTGAGCTTAAGAGTTGCCATAGCGCATGTTCATCGAACACGTGTCGTGTGTGGGCACCTTAAATATACTTGGGGCAAAAACAAAGTAAGCTCCTCTCTAGACTTGTGCACACACACAAACATAATATTTACATACATATTTATTGTGATAAGTGATACAATTTCGGCCAACAGTGGCGTAATTTTGTAATTTCGGTAACTTTTGTAATTTTGTACTCTGCTCTGGCATGGGCAGCCAACGATCCGTAGTGAACACACAAAAATGGGCCCTCATCGCAGCAGGTTTGGGCCTGTTTTACGTCCTGGTGCGGCACAGACAATCGATGTTGGTCCTGTTGCGTCGCAAGCTGTTTTTGTTTGGCGGTTCTCAGTCGCTGCAGCACAAGCGGATCGAGGTCATTAGCTCCATTCATGAATCGCAACGCATCCTGAACGAGCTTAAAACGTGAGTAGCACCAGCCAGACAGTTTAGTTGATAAGTATCTCAATTATTTCAGACACTGTGAGTCGTTCAAAGTGTTAGGATTTGACTGCGAATGGATCACAGTGGGTGGAAGTCGCCGTCCTGTCGCGTTGCTTCAGCTGAGCTCCCATCGAGGCCTGTGTGCACTGTTTCGTCTGTGTTGCATGAAGCAGATACCCAAGGATCTGCGCGAGCTGCTCGAGGACGATGATGTCATCAAGGTGGGCGTTGCTCCCCAAGACGATGCCAAGAAATTATCACATGACTTCGGTGTCGGCGTGTCCAACACATTCGATTTGCGTTTCATGGCTGTAATGGCCGGCCACCAGGCGGAGGGATTGGCTAAGCTGGCAAAGACTCATCTTAACTTTGTGCTGGATAAAAACTGGCGACTGGTGTGCTCCAACTGGGAAGCCACGCAGCTGGACTCCGCGCAATTGAACTATGCCGCCAACGATGCACTGGCCGCTGTCGCAATTTTCCAGAAGCTATCTAGAGATTTGGAGCCCAGAAGCTTCTTGAATTGGCGTCCAATTGAATTCAACCAGATCCGACCAAAAATTGAACCTTTTCTCGACGTGGATTTTACTAAAGGTTACGCCGCTGGCATATCAAATAGTAGCGTTTCAGTTTCCTCCTCACACCCGATGACAACCAAAGCCAAACAGCAAAAGTCTCTGCACAAGAAGAAACCACAATGCCGCAGTCTTGGCACTCAGTCCAAAGTATTCTATGACAACTGCCTCCTGGAGGCGCCCGATGGCGAGCTGCTCTGCACAATTGATCGCCGCAAAGCCTCCTGGTACCTCAATCAAAATCTGGGCACCCAGATCAGCGAGCATCCTTTCACAGTGCGTCTAAACTTTGAGCCTGCGGGTCGTGCAGTCGGCGATGTTGGTCGCTATTATCTGACGCCCAAGGAGAATCAGTGTGTGGTGTGCGGCCGGCGGGATGCCTACATACGGAAGAATGTGGTTCCTCGCGAGTACCGGAAACACTTTCCCGTTGTCATGAAATCGCACACATCCCACGACATCCTATTGCTGTGCCCCAACTGTCATCAACTGAGCAACATATCGGATAATAAAATACGCAATAGACTGGCCGTCTCCTGCGACGCGCCCTTCAAGCACAGGGACGGAATGGTTAAGTACCATGATGACCAGCAGCTGAGGTGAGTGGGGAAAAATTTTTTTTTAGTTCTTTTGCTTCAACTGATTCTGCTTTCAGGAGCGTCAAATCAGCTGGAAAAGCATTACTGCATCAGGCTGACCGTATTCCCTCCGAGAAAGTTGCCCAAATGCAGAAAACCATTTTGGACTACTACGCGGGGGAGCAGGAAATCACAGATAATCTACTAAAGAGGGCGGCCGACGTAGACTGCCGAGTGGGGAATGAAGACTATTGCCAGCATGGCAAAAAGGTGGTCGACATGTATCGGGATAAATTTGGTGGCCTTATTGAACTGGAGCGCATTTGGCGGGAACATTTTCTGAGCACAATGCAGCCCAAGTTTCTACCTGAGCTCTGGAATGTGAATCACAATGCGGATCGTTTGGAAGTACGAGCGAGCGAGGGACGCGTCGACAATGCGGATTTGGTTGTGGCAGGTCTGGAATCAGTTGTGAGTGGTAATGACACACATAAAGCCTAGCACTGTCTTTGAACGTTCTAACGTACTACATACATATATTTTATACGAGTTTAATTAAAATAAATTGATTGGCGTTTGCATTTGCTACGTATATAATATAAAAGAGAGATTTACTGATTCGAAATCATTACGAAATATAAAAAACAGCGCAAAAAATTAATGGCATTGGTCTATGAGCATCTCTTATAAACCTAATTGACTATAAGTAATTAAATAAATATATCGGATAATACATTATATACATTGCATTGGATATTGCAGCACGTCCCGCTCCCGTTCGCTAAATAAACTCAAATCCCTCGTACTTGTAGTCGGTGTTGATTCTTACCTCCGGCAACATTGTCTTGCCATTAACATTAAAGGCGGTTAGGTACGTGGACGTCTTGCCATTGAGCTCCTCCGATTTGAGCGCAATGATGATGGAGTCTTTCGCATGGGGCAGGAATTTAAAACTGGAAAAGCCATGCGTAGGTGATGTGTTGTCCGGATCTAGTTTCACCGTCTCGATTATATTGAAATCCTCGTCGGCAGAGATTAAAATATTACATCCCATATGCTCGTCCAGAGTTTCGTTGTATCTGAAAGAAAGGAAATGTTTATAGACGCATATCCAATAGAGAATACTAGACAACTCACTTATCTTTAGAGCAGCGGCGTGGCAGGAAGTACCAGCGCTGCTGCACTTCCGACCAGACACCGCTCTCGTGTATCATGTAGCCGGGCCAGGAGATTTGCTGTGACATCAGTCGCAGCTGTTTGAAGTTCTTTGTCCAGTTGATTGAGCGCACCTCGCCCGCCGTCGATATGGCCTTGACGTACATTGGATTGTGGTTCTGAAAGTCACCCATGCTTGTTGTCCACTCCTTGCCCATGGAGCCGACATATAGCGTGTGATCCTTAACCGTTGCCCACTCGGACTTGAAGCCCTTGGCGTTGTGCCCATCGCCGTCCATTAATATCAGCCACGGTATGACCTTGTCGTTGGTAATCTCATACACAAGTCCTGTGCGATCATCGAAGCTCAGCAGCTTGCCGTTGAATGTTACCAGCTCGGACAGTTCCATGCCACGTCCTTTCAGCGCAAATCCGGACTCTAGCGTCGTGGGCGCACCATCATCCCAGCTGATTTGTATCTCGTTCTTTGTCGTTGTGTATGTTAGATAACCTTTCTTTAGATAACTGCGCCACGTTTCGCTGCCGTCGGCCTTTACAACTTTCGAGCTTGTATCTAGATCCGCAATCATGGCAATGCGATAGATGATAACGCCACCTTGAACGTTCAGCGGCGGCGTCAATGGATACGTTGCATTGTACTCCAGTGTGTTGACATGCCGGCTACTGCGTAACCAGTAGCCATCGGAGGAGGATCTGGAGCCTTGGCGTGCATACAGGAAGAGTAATATGAGCACCACAGCACAAAACACAAGCAGGGCAAAGTGATAATTAAAACGCACTGTACGATTTCCAATTCGATAAGTTGGAGTTCGCAGCGCGGATCGCCAGTCGCGCAAATACATTGCGCGCGGCGAGCTTTCGATGTCCCTATACGCGAAAGCTGGACTTTGCATTTATAAAATATATTACTTTAAAATTTGGTAGCGTGGCAGTGGAAAACCTTTTTAAAGATGTGTCAACAATTAATGTGATGTGTCGGTTTTGGTTTTGTTGTTTAGATTCCTCTAACGATTAATAGCGGTCGATATTATCGATAATTTCTAGACCACAACAGCTGATTAGGAAATGATTCAGTTCTTAGGAGAATAACAAGTTCATTTAAACTTTAAGTATCGATTACTTTTTAATTGCTAGTGGTGCGGGCGCAATTTAAAATCGAGCTTTTTCGCACAGGTATATCAACTCAATTTAATAAGAAACAAATGTTGCAAATTCTTTAAACAATTAATGCAACTGAAATATGAAAAAATAAACGTGTTACCAGGTGCGTATATCGGTCTTCCGCCACGTTCTATTGCCCAACTATCGGTGTAGTGTCATCGATAATTCTCAAGCTCAACCGGCAATTAATTAGATATTAGCAACTTGATTTCGTTTCATTCAGTAAGAAATGCGGCGTATTTAATATAGTACACCATGTGGACTCGCATTAAACATTTTGTGCACTCTGCTCTAACAGGCAAATCTCATTACAGTATACGTAATAACATGGCAGAGCCACCGTCCAGCAACAGCAAAGAAGCAATTGCCCGCCTGCGGGAGTTTGGATATGGCTTTAATGATTGTGAGTCGAGAAGATTGAAAGGATACATTAGCATGAAGTATTAATATTATTTTTTTTTTTTTATATATAGCCGGCGTACTGTGTAAAATTAACCCAGGGACAGGCGAGCTTGGCACAGAGCCTTATCAGTTTAAAGTAAGCGAGAATCATGCGGAGAATAAAGAACACTACGAGAAGCTGGCCAATCAAATTCCTGAAATCATATATGAGCTGTTAGAACTAAACGGTCTGAAGAGGACATACATACCCCTCAATACGCCCCTTGAACGCGCTACATTTGTATTCACACAGCCACAACCTCTGTCGCAATCCAAAAAGTTGCTCGTTCTTATTCACGGCAGTGGATTAGTGCTCGCCGGCCAATGGGCTAGAAAGTACGTATATTTCAATTTCCATTCCAACTTACTGGAATTTAATAGTAGTCATTACTTTCTTCAGACTGATTATAAACAATTCCCTGGACCACGGAACACAGTTGCCGTACATAAAGCGGGCACAGGAACTGGGCTATGATATCCTCGTGACCAACACCAATGACACAGAGCGCTACATAAAGAATAAGTATATACCGATTAAGGGCATCAGCGATTCCCTAAGCCATGCAGCATATGTCTGGGAGCACATTATTATGCCATCCAATCCGGAATGTGTGGCAATTGTGGCGCATAGTTACGGCGCATCCGTGACTAGATCTTTGGTAAGGTCTTGTACATATAAGCAGTTCAATTATTTCAATAGGTTTTATTTCTTGCAGACGGAGAAGTATACTGATTTCTTTAAGGAGAAAGTATTTGGCATTGCTCTGACCGATGGAGTAATCGGACACCCACCGGCCAGCTGCAAGGAATACTTCATCGATGTGGCTTGTAATTGGGCATCGAGCAGAGAGCCGCTTGATACGAATTTAAGGGAGGACGCTTGTAGTGACGATTTCAAGCGCGTATCTGCTGGTCATCCGGAACACGAATGGAGCTCCTATTCGGCCATGGAGTCTATTTTTAAATTCTTTGAGGAGAAGTACGAAAAACGTGTACGTGCCCAGAAGACTGCATCTCAGTAACATTTGGCCACTCAATACTTTTATACATATATTTGGTCAGAACTTGTGAATATATTATTTTATTTTTTCATCTTTCTACATTTGACACTTATCCCTTTTCTCTAAGGACAAACACAAACTATCGATTTGCTATACATAAATCAAACGTAGTGCCAGGAAAACCCCTCATAACCACTCAGATATGTCACTAACACTCACATCAAGGCCATTTAATTTGATTTTCGGCACTTTGGCACATTCCATGTGAGTTAATCAAGTTGATGGCTGATGTATCGTCGTCGATAAAACAAAAGTGAGACTTGTGTCCAGTAAACAAAGCTAAAAAACTACCCATAACCCATAGCCCGTACCCAAGCTCCCCAAGTCCCCACGGTCTACTCTTGAGCGTTGCTCGATAAGAAGGGCACTCAAATCGAGGTTGCATCATTGTTTGGGGTTGATACGGCAAGGGAAATTCCCAGCTTATCCTCACACATAAGCGACCATATCGTTTAACAACAAACTGCGTCATAAAAAAGTGTCCCCTGTGACATTGGTGACTTTACTTAAAGATTATAATGGCTCTCAAAATATACTTTTTATTTTTTTTCTCTACAAAAATGTTTTTTTCAAACGAAATTCTTGAATTTATTATAGCTTATTAATTTAAGATAAGAATTTTGAAATAAAAATCATAAATAAATCTGTTCAATTGGAATAAAGGGAGTAGATCTAAGCGTTATATTTTAATTGCAATAAAATCATAGATCCATCTTCTTAAAGACAAGTCACAATCTCCACAAACTTATTCTAAATTAAGTTATTAATTTATTAAAATGAAAATAAAGTATTTATCTAAGCAGTTTTACCTTCAAAGATATCCCTCAAGTAGTAATATAAGTACATACACAGACGTTTATCTTTAGCATTAAGCAAAACCGAACTTAATACCCACAAAGCGTTCATTTTGTGAATCCAAATCAGGCATTCGAAGGGGGTGTGAGAGAAACACAGAAAGAGAGAGGGAGAGTGAGAGAGAAAGCTGCAGACGGCAGCTGGCTGTTGGTTGAAGTCTGGATGTGGGTGGGACCGTAACAACGGCAACCCTACAAGGCCTGCTCCTGCTTCGTCTCTCCCTCGCCCCCACAGCACGGTGCTCAGCTTGTATACATTATCGCTGTCATGGCCGCAGTCATGGCTTCTGCTCCACCTTAGACATCGTTGACGTCGTTGTCGTCCTATGGCAGGCTGCTATCTACACTTTGACTCACCCGGACCCGCTCTCTACACCCACACACACACAGACAAACACACGGACAAAAGCAAACGACGAGAATGGCATTAGTTAAGTCGGTGCGACGGTTCGTGTATCCTTCGTATCCTTCGCAGTCAGGACTTTGTACGAGTTCAGGAATGGGTCATGCGCCTGAAGCATGTATGTATCTCTCATGTACATAAATACAAAATCCTATTTTTTTTTGAGCAAATACATGACAGCAGTAAATACATAGAGTCCTCCCCTATCTCAAAAAGTAAATAAAAACAAAGTCACAGCTTCGGTTTAAATTAAGGATTCGGCTGACACATTTAAGCTAAGGTCCTTACAAGTATTTTCTCAGCTAACAAGGAATACCAATTACTTAAAATAATCATTGTGCTTGTGGTTATTTGATAAGATCTTCGAGCAAATAAGCAAATGCAACGTCCTTCACATCTTTCCAGGCTGAAGGCTGGGAGCTAACCCTTTTAAAGTGTTGATTTCCTTGCTGGGATATGTGTGAGGTCGTTTATTTCTCGGATACAAAGATTTTCATTTTAGATTGACGTTCAAATTATTCGTTATTTAAGATACCAACTGGTTCGTCTTAGCCATTTGTTGAAATTGGATATTTGTTGACAGTTAAAAAAGTATTAGACATACTTATTTACTTAAATATATATGTACATATGTATGTATTTCAAGAAAATGGTTTCAAACTATTATTATGCCAGCTTGCATTTATTTTTAGAATAATTTTGAATTTTATAACGATAAATCGCATTTATTTTGTTCATATGCTTGATGTGGCTTATGAAACATATCCCTAATTCCTAATGAATATCTTCATAAATCAAAACTCACAACTCTCTTTAGAAAATGCAATTTTAAAAATACAAAAAGTGAAAAAAATAAAAGCAAGTCCCGCCACAATATCCGCTGTGCGCTGGGCTTACTTTATTGCTTGAAAAGTTCAAGCGATGTCATTCAAAAAGTCATAAATAATAATGTTTTCCAATAAATGTTCACATGTGAGCGCGCACGCACACAGCCAAGCACTTGACTTCCATACACACACGGTCGCAATCCCCATCCCAATTCCAATTGAACCCGCGCCACCCACCGATGCCAGCCACAAGTGGAATCATCCAACTGTTCCATGCTCTACTGGAGTGACCATCGTTGAACCTTGGCTCGTGGTCTGCCTTTCCGCCGGCTCGAAAGGGCGCCCCACTGGGCTGTGGGTGTATGCTTCATAACTTACAAGGTCATATTTTCAGAAAGAGCCATTAAGAATGTTTTTTTTAGGCCTATTCTCTTCTTTTTTCCCTTTTTTTTGATAATTTAATGCTCATGTGTGACGAATTTTTATGGCTGACAAATGATTGATGCGTTTCTGCCATTTCCTGAAAATATCATTAAAAGTGCTTGTTTCTATGGATGGACTGAGTGGAACCAGGAGTTTAAAGCCTCATCTTGTTGGCAAAGACAATTTGGTAGATTCCTGTTTAACAATAGCTTCAACTGCGTCTCAAGAATCTGCTGAAATGCAAGTTTAACGTTAAAATAATATCGAATAAGATTAGATAGCATTGTGTCTTGAAGCATTGGGCTTACTGCGGTGTGGGGAATGGAAGAAGGAAAGGAAAACAAGCAATTTTACAAATTGTACCATTTGCACCCCTTTTTTGAGAAAAAGCCGCTCAATTGCACAGTGACACAAGTGAGTGATTTGAGGTGGAATTTAAATAAATTACCAATCTCTAACTCTCTTTATCGCGTTTTTATTGCCACCTGTCTTCTCTCCAATCTCATTACTAATTATCGCATTGATGCGTAAGCTACAAATTCTAAAATAGTTATACCAAAGATGTTTGCACACTTTTCGTTACTTTTTTCCCACTGTGCGTGGCAAGCAAAACATTTTAAAATTCAAGCGCTTCCCTGCACAAAGCCACACAAATCACCGCAAATACAATAACAATGGGAACCCTCTGGCTAGCCCCTTGGCAGGACCTTGTGAATGTTGTACAATGTTAAACTTATTTGCTGTTTATGTCCTTGTTGCTTCAAGAGTTGTTCTTGTTGTTTCGTGGGCGGCTCAGGCGGCAAAAAGGACCTCAAAGCCAATAAAACGATTTTTTCGAAACTCCAAACTGACTATCTATCTATGTATCTATGAATTGTAAATGCTTAGAAAAAGGACAATTGAAGTGGTCGCGGCCACTGACAGCCAGAGGTCCTTATTGCCGTCAACCGTTCGCGATATAAGATAATAGTATCATCAACACCCAGTCCCGTCCATAGCCCCGCCTCAATGCCCTTTCCCACCCGAGGGGTACGCCTTAAAAAGGACAATGTCTGAGCATTTATTTATTGAAGGCGGCAATGGCAACGACACGGCTTCAGGATTTGGGACCCAAATTCGAGTTGGACTTGGGCTTCGCCTGCGGATTTAGTGGGTGTCAGGCAATAACAAGACGCCTTGGATTCATGATAACAACATTGGTAGCTAATTTGCATTGAATTCCCGCAGCAGGAAATGACTGAGCGAAAACTGAACTTAAAGTTTTTCGCGGTCAAGTGACAGATTTTTCACGCACATTTAAAAAACATTTAAAAAACCATTAAATGTTTTTCCTTTTATTCAAAGTTCTTTTCTCTTTTTTCTGCTTTTGTTGGATTTTTTTTTGCTGTATCACACCCCATTTTTTATTTGTTTTGCGTTCGCTTTTACGTGGTTTCCACAACATTTTTCTGTGGTTTCGTTAGGACTTTTATACCCTGTGAAAATTCACGATAGATGGCGAATATAAAAACATTGAATAATCTTGAATCTTAAATGTAATTTAAAATAATTTTTCATTTCTTAAAAGAGTTACAGTGTTATTTCAAACAAGAGACATTTAGAGAAAGCATACAAATTATTGTTTGATTTTAATAAAAAATCACTCTTACTTTTTGATCTATGTATATAAATTAAAAATGTTGATTTAATATTCTCATAATCCTAATTTATTATTTATTTATATAATAAAGTTAAAATTTAGATAAAAAGCTACGTTTTCCTGGATACCCCACCCAAAACAGTTTGTCTAAAATTTTCCCATTCATGCAGATAATTTTCTTCAGGCTTGATTAATTTTAAAGGTTTACTCTTATGTGCAAAACATGGTTCAAACATAACTAAAAGCTGATAACTGGGTATTTTCTAGTAGGGCACTCTCAACCTCAACGTGCTCACTTGATTTTTGTTGTTTGTTGGTTTTTTTGGTCTGACTCTCTAATCTTTGCGCCATTTATTTACACTTGATTAACACGCGACTGACATTTGTTTGACTTTTTTCATCTTTTGTGTGAAATTAAAATGCGACTTGCGCCGCAAAATTATAAACTGAGTCCTGTGGCATGTCCTTTGCTGCTACTGCTGCTGAGCTGCTTTTTGACTTTGCCCTTTTTTGTATACAAAAATTATTCATTTGTGGAAAATTGCTACGGCATTGGACCGTGGTTGTGGACCTTGGCCCTGCTCTAGCCGCAGGCCAAACTGATTAATAAACCAAACGTCAAATGTGCACAATGGGCACGCATCATCAGAGCCATCCCCCAGGTCCAGATCCAGCTATGGAGATGAAGAAGGGAGCAGCTGTCAGCTGTGAATGTCATATTCAAATGCCCGCCCAATGTGCCGTATGCCGGTCACATCCTGTTCCTGTTCCTTGCAAGTGCAAGTAGGTCTAGTCGCATTGTTGTCAACTTGACTCTTGAATAGATGTTCCGTGATCAACAGAGGGCGTTGGCCATTGTGTCATCTGCTGGGTCACAGTTGGTTGCCATTTGCCCAACAAATTATTTGCATATTAAGTAAAGCATACCACAAAACTAAAAAGAAATCATTTTTGTCAAGAAATTGTCAAAGCCTTATGACTTATCATTGCGAAGGAAACTTTAATAATATTCTTCTATAATATTTATGTATACTCTATGAGTTTAATTTATATTTTAGTAGTATTTCAATGTAATATTAATATTATTCCTTTATTTTATTTTACTAGGTGGTTTTCAATAAGTGACCCTGGGGCATTACAATAAGACGTGATTTATAAACATTAAGATTTATATGATTGCGCATGCCAAACCCACACATGCACACCACTTATACATACATACAAACGCCCACATACTCAAGGCACACATAAAAATGATAAGCAAACTAAAAAACAATACCACTTGGGTTGCCGACTAATTAATACCCTGCTACTTTTATTTTTTACTTGTTCACTTTTTCTAAGAAATAACAGATACTTCGAAGGATATGTTTCCTGATTCTCATGGGAGATAGTATATGAGTAGAAACGAAGTATAATTAAGACCTATAATTTATATGGTGGCTATATTACTCAATTCGGCAGGCAAGAAAAAAATAGTAAGTTGTTTTTTTTTTTAAATCTTTACAGACCTGGTGACGAAATACCACTACCCTCATAAAGAGTGTAAAAATGCTCAACAAAAAAATATACATTTTTTTCGCTGGCCATCTAACATTAATGGCATACCTAATGGTTTTATTTATGGAGTGTTTAGTGTTGGCCCATTTGAAACAATATAAAACACGCGCAGATACTTAAATATACTGTGATATGTGGGGCTGGGCCTTGCTCCGAGATGTTCTTATGAGGGTCCTGCAGCTAAACCAATCCATAGCGAATCATTGACTTGCATTGGTTATGCTAGGCTTTTTTATTAGGGGACAAAGAGTCATCAATCAATTTCATTGAGTTTTCTTAAATAGATGCGACTTAAAGGCATGTTTTGCTTGATTTTATTTTTTTTAGAAGTAAGTTAAATCAAAGATCGACGATTACTACTCTTAAGAAAAAACTATTAGATGCAACGTTTGTAGAATTTTTTTTAATCGTTTGATAATTTTATTAGCATTGCATTTAATATTAAGCTTTATACCTATGTATATTCTTAGGTGTAATTCAATCTATCTTAAATGAAAAAACTTAAGGTATTCCAGTGGAATTGATAAGAAAAATATTACTCAATTTTCAAATTCAATTTGTCACTCATAAATTTCACGCTGTATTAAAATAAATTTGTGACAATTGAAAAAATTCAAGTGGGTGCCAGAGAAGGAAAAACTGCGCCAATGTGTGAAAAATTCTTCAAAATTGGGGTTTTGGGCTATTTAGGTGTTTGAGGGGGTAAGGTTTATTTGGTTTGGTCTGTCAAAGTTAAGCGACGGCCTCTGCACTGGCACACGACATGCATGACAATCGCTGGAATACCCCCCACAAAAGAGAAAGGTCTGGGGGTTGTAACATGTCCTGCCACTGTGACAATGTCGCGTTAAATTTGCACAAGTTGGCAAATTGTAAACTTCTGTTCTGCTTTTGCTGTCCTTTTCTCCAAAAAGCTGTCTACAGGGCGTAGCAAGCGTGTCCACATAAATAACCAAATTTAAGAACAAAATATCAATATCCACTTTGCGGTACGCGAACTGCATATGAATGAGGAATTCCTGGCACTGACATTGCCGTCGTTTTGGTCCTCGCCAAGCCGTAGAAAAATATTTTGAAATTCAAATGAAATTCTATTTCTTACTTTGTTTTGCATAATTCCAATTCGCTGCAAGCGACATATTGCGACTAAGTTTCTCCGCTTTTCCACAAACTTGCTGAATTTTGCGCGTATCAATTGCAGTGCACAATAAGAAAATAAAAAGGCGAACAATTTTCGTAATAGTTTATGCTAATTTTTGAGAATTGCTTAAATTTAGATTTGGAATTCGGATAAGCTATAATATTCTAAGTGGCAATAATAACTTAACTGAGCGAGAATTGGTAAAGTTTAACAGCTAGCCAAAAACTGAAGCGGGTTCTTAATTAATCCCAGTCGTAACTTTACAGAAATTCCTTAAGTTATTGGAGCAAACACAATTTTCAAAGGAGAGACGACAATTGTCAGAAATGGTTAAATTTTCATTAAATTTGCTTACGACTTCAATAATGATATTCAAGTATTTCAGAGCGAATACCTAACTAATCCAAGCCATAAGCTTACTCGAATTGGGACACAGAAGCAGCGTTCTGTCGATGGTTTAAAGAACAAGTATTTTAATAAGGCACTGTTGGTTCACAATAAGTCTATAAAATGGTCAACAAATTTTAAATCATAAAATTTCGAGATTCTCTTTTATGATATTCACATAAAAAAGTGCATCAACAATTTTTTGCTTCTTTTCTCTCGTAGAGCCGGTCATAAGCCAAATTTAATTTGCTCGCATATGACATTTACGTGCATATTCAAATAACTTCGTTTTTGACATCCTTCAGTGGCTTTGATGTCGTTTGGAAGCCCAGAGTAGAGCACATGAGAGAGAGTGGGGTTGGAGATGAAGTCCTTGTACGGGAAAAGGTTTCGCTAGATTAATTTAGGGTCAGGCATATAACATCATTTTTTATGTGGCAGGCTTTTTGCTGGGTAGGGATGTAACTGTGGTTGAACTTGAGAATGAGGCTGAGGTGGTTGTGGTGGATTCGGTGGATTCGGTGGTTGCCAACCGCAATCAAGTGGCACAGTTTGTGACGGAGAAGCTTTTTCTGTCGCATATGTGAGTTTATTATTTATTGGGAAAGTCTTGAAGTCGTTGTGACAATTTAATCCTTTGCTAGAACAAAAAGCTTTTAATTTATTGCCTACAATGTTCGCATATGTTCCCCACAAGTTTGCTTAATTATGGGCCGTAGATCTTAAAACTAAGGTCTTATAAATAGAAATAGAAATTAAATGGAAACCTAGTTTCATATATTACATAATGAAATGACTAGGTTGACGTTCGTGTTTGGGTCTGTGTTCCAATATGACTAGCATCTTGGCATGTCTCTTGATATGGTTTGGGCTCTGTAAATCGCGAGGGGCATCCATGTGCCCAACCCTTCGCTTTACAAATTGATTCTTCGACTGATACCCCATTATGTCTCTTATCCGGATAATGCGCATCAGCCATTGCACGGGCTTAAACTGTCTCTTAGGTTTCCCGTACTCCCGATGCTCCTCCTCAGCATCAAATTGGACATTGAATTGCGTTTTATGTTGAGGATTTAATACCTCTCTCCTCCTTGCCAGTGCTGGACAACTCTCTTGGTTATCCGAGGAGTCGAAGATTGCGTAGGCCTCTACTGAACCGAGGCAGAAGGCTAAGAAGCCCAAAAAGTAGATTCGCGTCAACATTTCACAATGGCTATAATCGAACTGTGCAATCGATTAAGTCGTTCAAAAGTAAGTATTTATATCAACGGAACAGACCTTGAACGTTATCCACGTAAAGTCAATACAGTATCACAAATGCAGCTGTCCCAACTTGAGTAAATGTTTATTAAATTTATATGGAAACTTTTCAGTGGCTCCCAGTACAGTTTCAATATTTGTGAAGATATGAATCATCCAATTTGATTGAATTTATTAAGGAGACGATACCCTGTAATGCCTTTTGCATGATTCTCGTTTTATATTCGAAGCTTGGGCAATATACAAATGTTGAGTATTCGACTAAAATTAAAAGTTAAGTACACTTTCGCTACTGAATTTATAGATGATACATCCGTTGTATATGTTTTCTTCGCAGGGTATGAAAAACAAAAGTAGCTGAGGAACTGTATAGCCAAAACACGTATCTGTCATTTGTACTTTTTTTTTTTTGGTCCTGGTCCTGGTCCTGGTGGGGGTCCTCATCGACTTCAGCACAACTGGGTAGTCTCTCTGGGGTCCTGTTCCGCAAATCACTGGAAACGACAATCGCGCGTGAATTTACCTCATGAAACTGACATGAATTCTAAAAGCGTTGCGGGTAGCACATTAACACATTTTTATCTCGCAACTTCATCCCGTCGCTCTGATAGATGTAGGCGGTATAATTTTTTAAGTGACTTCCTTTATTTGCATTTGGAGACATTTTGAGAACGTCAGTTGGGAATTACATTGAATAAATTATGTTACATTTTTTTTCTCAGCTATCTTAATGCACTATTTAATACTCTTCGTATTCATTTTAAGCATATTCGCCATTTCTTTTTCTATCCAATTGACATAGACGCTAATCCGTGTAAAAGCATAAGGTTTTCCAATCTCACACGGGTTCCTGCCATATGAGAGGACTCCATACAGCGACTGTTGACTCTCGTCCACTAGAGGTCCACCTGAATCACCCTGTAAACATAAATCTATTTTGGATACTGTACAGTTTTATATATTGGATTTTAATCACATCACAGGCTCCTCGTGGTCCCTTTGAGTTCATTGCACAGATCTCCGAATTTGTTAAATATTTAAAGCGAAAGTCGAGAAAACAATCTTTATCTTCTATAGTATTAAAAGGTATCACTTCCAGATCCTTTGGCTTATTAACCTCTGTGCGGCCCCAACCAAGTAGGAATGTCTCTAAGTTTCCGCTCTTTCTGGTCATATTCTGATAATTGATTGTGCCAAATCGAATATTATCAATCGGTATTTCGGGATCCACATGTAGAAGGAGTATATCATTACCCCTTAGTGGTATGAATTGAGGATGCTTTTTCATGGTCTTAACACGAAAACGCTTTGCATTCTTATCGAACAGTTTGGTGGAACCAGCTAGCACAGACAGATCTTTGGCAAAGAGTTGTCTCGGCTTCAATGTACAATGGGCTGCAGTTAACACAAAGTGTTTGTTAAGAATGGAACCACCACAGAGATGAGTGTACTTTCCAATATCATTTCTTTGTATGGACACGATAAATGGATAAGTGGCAGTTTCAATTGTTTTGTTAAGAGGTGATGAGATCGCAACCTCCATATCGATAGAGTTCTCAATGGGTTTTTGATCAACTTCGGGTAGAGCATTTGCGACTGAAGTTTTGGGTAAAATTTCAATACCTAATAAAAATATATTGGTTATGCATTCTTCATTCTCTTATAATTCTGAATATACCCCTATTATAGGCCACCTTGGATTGCGCCCACGAACCGAAATACATAAATATATATATTGCGAAAAGAAAGCGATAGTCCATGGTTTAAGAGAAGAGTAGAACTAAGAAGTTCTGATGTAGCACTCTAGCTGGTATCTAATTACTTCCAATGTAGCTTGAAATTTTATTAACAACGCCATAATTCTAAATTTTACAGTTGGGTTGTATGTAACCAATAGATTTTTTGGACGGTTTATTAATTTATTTATGTCTTCAATTGTTTTTTTCTCGACTCCAGCGATTGTGCAAGATTATTTTTAAAAGATAGGTGTCCTTACATAAGTTCCTTTTAGGATGTGTCTTAGAATAATACCATCATATAAGAGAACATTCCCTCAAATCCTTTATTCAACAACGATGAACTAATGCTCTCACTAGTATATGTGAGTCTCCATTAACCACTTATGTGGAATTGTTTCGTGTACATTGAACATGATTTATTATGACACATAAACAACAGCTTAACTTCCGGCTGAGTATCACGCTGGTGACGTGAAATAAAAAAAATGAAGAAAAATTGCAGTTCGGTTGAGATATTGACTAAAAGCCCAGACCGAGTGGCACTTACCTTTTCCGCTTAAACACCCTCAACTACAACATAATGGTGAACCAGTCCACTGCCAAATGCATTTGAAACACGTTCGGCTTCCCCAGGTTTTTAGTCCGGTTTTGCCTTTTGATTTTTTATTAGCCGGCAACTTGTTCCTTAACGTAACGTTCTCGGTTTTTTTTATGCTATCCGTGCTCATCCGTGCGTCCAGTTTCAGGGCGTTGTGGTCATCATTTTTCTTGTCCAGCCCCCACATACACATACACGCTCACACACACACATACTCACACATGTGTATCAGGGATCTGGTGAGGTCTGAAGGCTTGCCTTCTTTTTGTCTCCAGTCAAAGGGAAATTTATTGTTTGGCCAGCGGTTTGAGTCAAAGTTGGGTGGCTTCAGGTGCACTGGTCCAGGGGGCGAGTTCGAGGGTGCAGGCTGAGGGCGTTGGGTGTCACTTTTGACATTTAAGATGCCACACAATGGCCACTCGTTGACCACTCTGTGGCCACTCGACGGTCTCCCTCTAATTTATACGCATCGCCTGCATGTGACACCAACAAGTTGGTCGCATTTGTCCTGGCCAAAGTTTTCGGTCAATCCATTTGCAATTCCGATGATTTTTTATGGCCAGCTGAGAGCTATTCCTCCTTCTTTCTAAATGACCACTTGACAAAAAACTGTTGCATTGACAAATCTAATAAACAAATGTCTGACAGCTGTTAGCAATTTATTGACGGTGACTAAAGGGGAATTTGTTGGTAGACCATCTATGGCTTTTAGTTAATGGAATGAACAAGGTATTAAGATAGATCATATGTAGTGAAATTATAGTAGTTTTCGATACTCTGTATTCATTGTATTCTGTTACAAATTTTGTGAAAAAATTAGGTTCTGATTAATAAAAGAACTGAATCATTGAATATAATAAATTTAACTGAAATAAAAACCATCTGAGTTAGTTAAGCATTTTGTAATTTTTAATATATAACAACAAAATCATAGTAGAAAATGGTATATTCAAAAGTGCTTATAGAGATGATACTTTTTTCGTGAAATTTCATTACCTTACTCATCAGTTTACTTGTGAGTTGAAATAACATGGAATAATGTGTTAAGTACAAATCTTGAGGTATTTGCATAAGAGAAAGTACAACTACCATTTCTGATACACATCCTGCTTCGTCGGCAAACTCACTCAGAATTGAATCGTTTTCTCCAGTCCTGCTCAGTCTTTATCCTTTTGATTGCCTTTGTGCATTCTGGTTAATTGTTGTCAGCACATTGTTCAATTGTTTTATGGTTCATATGCATTATACCGACACTCACTTTGCCTAATTGGGTCGCCCATTATGAATGATGGTAGACCCAGTCACAGTCTCAGTCTCAGTCTCAGTTGCAGTTCCCAGTCCGAGTCTGATTCCCAGTCTCAGGTCTTAGACTCTAAAGTCAGCAACGTGCAACGTTCCAGTTTTATGTGTGAGCTGCAAGTAAAGACAACCGTTTGACAGCTTCTCCTTTTCCTTCTCCTTTTCCCGCTCCTGCTCTAGTACTCTCGGGCTTTAGCTGCTTGGCATCATCCACAGCCGCCCACTGTCACTCCGCTTAACTGCTTGAGGTTTTTGGTTAAATGCGCTGCCTCCATAAGCCATTAAGGCTAAGTGATTTGTTTTTGTCTGACAAGGCAGCTCTCCCCCCTCCCTGTCTCCAACCAGGCTGCACCTAAGTCTAACACCTTGCAAATTGCCAGCTCACAAATGGGAAATTTCTTTCCTCTTCCAGACAGACACCCAAGGCGCACAATTGGAACGAACTAATTGTGCGGAAGCGCAGGCCATTTGCTTGGTTTGAGCTGGAGTTGCACACAGTGCTCCAGTTATGAGAGCACATGGATATCTTGGTGCATTGTACCCGAGCAGCAGTCCAAGTAGTGTCAACTGCTCGATGAAATCTCTGGGTTAGAGCCAAGGCGTGTCAAAGTTTATGTGAAGAGCCAAAGTTTGAACAATGCAACTAAAACTTGACAAAACTCAAAGATACCAAAGTTTCAGTTTTCATATTTCTTAAACAAACTGGGAAAGTGTCAGGGCTGAAATACACACAGAAGTTTGCACAAGACATGATGTTTATATCTGGTCCATTGTTGGGCAAGTGACATGCGTGACATTTGCCTTCTGATAGAGAGCAGAGTGTCAGGGGAGTATGTTTTAGTCAGACATGGACTCGGACCTTGATTGTCGATAACAAAAGGGTTGCATGGACTGTATATTACGTCACAGGACAGGGAATCTGCTGTGATTCAATTTAGCCAACAACTTGCTTTAATCATATGCAAAAAGTAAAAAATTAATCAATGATTTACAAGAACAATACGTGTGCACATGTCGCTGCCTGGGGCTGGGTTGAAACACAATTCGAAATCACGAAACTCAAACTGGAAGGCGAAGCAACTGGGCTGCAACGTGGCCAACACCCGCTTGTTAAAACTTGCTAGCGTGGCCACCCATCGCTCAAGGGCAGCAGCAGTTGGCAGGCGGTCACAGGCAGTGGCAGTGGCAGTGTCAGTGGCGGGGGACAAGGGATGGAAGGCAGGACGCTGCAATGAGTAGGAACACAAATAAGGCGTCGGCACTGATCCTTGTCAACCACCAACAATAATTTCAATGTGCACACAACTGGCCGACGACCAGGCCACAGCCACAACCAGAGCCACAGCCTCAACCTAAAGCTCAACCACAGTCATAACCCCAAGTTGAGTTTCAACTACTGCAAGCCCAACCACTGACTACAGCCGCTAATAATTCAATTAGTTGCCTTAACAAAAAAGCGAAGCTGTGATGTTGACTGGTCTTCTCACTGTTACTGTTATTGGTGCTGGTGCTGGTGGTGCAGATCGGCGGGATATCGCTGCCTGCCTCTCCTTCTCCAGTCATTCAGAAGTTTTTCGGGGCAACGGGTTCGATTATCACATAGCCCTCGGACAAATATCGCACCACTGCATAAATTTGCTGATCAGCAGTGGAAGTGATTCAAAATTGTTGGGTTCTATTCAAAAATGTGCAATCTTTTAAAAAAAGCTAGCATATAGATTAATATTATATTATAAAGCTCATAAAGAATTATTTAATAATTTATTTATTTCTTTAGGAAAAAATATCTATCGGAAAAACTTATATTTAATTTCCTTGGCAGGATTTATTTTTTAAAGTAAATAAAATTACTTTAAATTTGTGTCTCTGAATTCAAAATCCACTTTGGATTAAGTCACATAACATAAATGTTCCGCATTAGATTTGGAGAAGTGTTTAAAATCTTCAAAAGTTATCCGAAAAACTTTAGAGATCAGTTCTTAATGCTGTCTAAATTTCTAATAAATTGCTGAGTCAATCGTTAAACCGCAGCTGAGCATAACAAATCCGTAGTAACACTCAAGTAATTGTGATAAAAATAAAAATCAACATATCAAGATACAAGTCGAAGGATGTACAACATGGGCAATTCGAGGGATGGGATACAGAGGGGTTACTGCTGTCGGGGGCTACTTGTGGCACATGTAAATTTTAAATTGTAAATAATCGTAAATAACGCAAATATCGCCTTAAGCACTGCCAAAGCGACAAAAAGCGACGGACAGTTCGCAGTTGCCAACTCGCACTTGGAATAATCTTATAATGGGTTTGAAATTCGGGGGGAGAAGGTGCTGAAACAGTTGAGGTGTTGCGGCTGGGATGGATGCTAGACTGCAAGGCAGTAGCCAGACTGAGGCTGGCCGCGGGCAGAAGGCTAAGTCGCCACCCCTCGTCTCCCCCTCTCTCTACTCTACGAAGTAGTCGCAAATCTCGGGGAACAGATTTATAGAGCAACACGGCACATGTTTCGGCTTCCAGTCAACTTGTGCGTATGCAAAGTGAATTTATTGAGTTAAAATGCAAATTTCACATGACTACAAGACGAATAAGAAAGAGAGAAAACAGAAAAGCCCAAAGAGATTTCACAAATTTTCGCATAACACGCTATGTACTTTCGGTTTCCCCCGCTTGATAGATTGCCAGGAACAAGTCGAAGGAGGGAAAGACAGTTGAAGTCGTATTGTATTTATTTAAGCCAGTCGGTACAAGTGGCTTGCAATTTGTTGAAGATTAAATGCCATCTTATGTGTTGACAATTTGTTATTTTTAGAAATGGGTGTGGCCAGGGCTTGAGCTTGTTTGCATGCGATTACTTCTCGGGGATGTGGGAGAAGCATCAGGAGAGAGTGTAAAACCATTTAAGTATTTACACTCACATACTTAAGATTGTCTCGTATCTAGATGGCAACTTTTGAAAGAAAAGGTCTATTAGAAATGTAAAAAAATTATAGATGTTTAGAAGATAAGTATTTGAACCGATACTTGAGATCTGTAGCTTTGAATACTTGAACTATGAATGTACATAAGTGTTGAGAAGTAATTCTTAAATTTGGAATTAAGAACATTATATACCATACTTCAAGTATATATTATAATATATTTAAATCAGTTACTCAAAGAAAACAGTGGGTCTGCTTGTATTAGTTTATGGCGCTTTCTTAAGGACATTAAAACAACCACGTGTCGAATAAAATGTAAGCAATATATTCACGAAAGTATCGTGTAAGTATAATCATCATGTACATATACATTCTTATCTAACAGAGGAAAAACAAGTTTAGATTTAACGAAATAATTCAGAAGCGCCTTATCACTTTGGATACACTTTCCGCTAAGGTGAAAGTGAAGGCAAACAAATAAACAAAGTTGGCTAAAAGAGACAACCAAAATCTCGTAACTAACCTTTATTTGTTTTTGTGGCAAGTGCAGAAAGGATATCCGACGCTGATAAGGTGCACCGCAGAGCCATTAAAAGTCCCTTTTGTTTTAGAGCAAACGACGGACAAACAAAGCAACCCCCTCCTCAGCACCCTCTTTTTTCCTCCCTCATGCAGAATAATACATGATGTTGAACAAATGTTATGAGAGGCGTCCAAGAAATTAAGCGTGTCGGAGCTTGTTGTCTGCAAATGCCAAAGTTGTGAATAAAAAGCATAATAAAGTGCGCCACAGAAGCCGCAAATTATAATTTTAACCTTTTACGCGCCTCGAACTGTTGGCCAGATGCTTGGTGGGTCTGGGCCAACACATGGGTTGCTGGGAAAAGGGGAAGGGGGCTGGGGTGAAGACGACATGTGTGCCAGCAGCGATAAGCGTAGAGCCTGTGGCCTCGTCTAATAGAATTAAAACCCAACGGAAGTGCTCCAAGCGAGCATGGCGCAAAGGTCGTGCCGGATTTTAATGGTACCCCCGGCACCTCACTCCCGGGACCATAACCTTAACTCTCAACCCTCTCGACAGAAGCGGGACGAGTGGCATATGAATGAAAATAATAATAACAGTAATTTGAATGCTCAACTACGAATAGGCAAAGTACGAGAGGCGTAAGAGTTCAAAATTCATATGCAAATGATTTGGAAACACTGCTCAAATTCAGCCAAGAGATGAGGAGGAGATGCCATCAGCCTCCCCTCTTCCTTTGCTTAATGGGTAACCCTTATGGCCATAAATTGAAAATAAACCATCTCTCGTTTTACGTTTTACTATGTCAAATAATAATTCAGGATTAGTCGCAACTTGTTTGCCCCACGTCGACTCCAAAGGTTAATTACAACATTTGGTCAGGTCGTCCGAATTGCCATGGATGGTCGCCCGTTTAGCTCAAGATAACGTAATCGCTTTTCTGAACAATATTCTCCACTAATTGAGCCTCCCAATATTCCATCCTATAATAACAATAACTAAAAACGTGTTTTACGTGAAGAAAAGTGAAATTTAATTTAAATATGTATTATAAAATCGAAAAATTATCAAATAAATTAGCATTAATTGCTGACATAACCCATAAAAGAAGTTATAATTTAAAACAACTGGTATAACTTATATATATTAAAAGTTATTTGAGCCGATACCAAATTAAAGCAGTTGATTAAGCAACTAGTTAATTGAGTAACTTGAGCTCTACTTAAGGCCAAGAACAAGTTAGCGCTTTGGCAACTCCCACGTCGAAGTGTCGATTCATTAGCACCTCTTTGGAGTTGTTAACGTTGTGGCAACTTTTAGTTTAGTCAAATTAAATGTAAATTTTTGCTGTGAGCGTATCACAAACATTAATTGTAAAGCAATCAACTGCAGTGAGCCCACGCAGATAAAAAACAAACACAACCAACAACTGCAATTTTCATGGTGGCTTCAATCAGCCAACGATCCACGTCTTACAGGACCCAAAAGGAGGTTGAAGGGGGGTCAGCATGATCTCAATCTCCCTTTCTAGTGCAAATTGTTGCTAGCACCGCAAATTGTGGCAAAGATTTCTAACACTTTAAGATTACCCACCCGTATCCAAGGTATACTTAACGATACTGGGTTATTGTAGAATGGATTAATCTAAGCCCTTGTATAATTTAGATTATTAAAAGAGCATTTTTTCCGAGTTCGAAATATTTGAAGGGGAATATTTATAAATCACTAGTTATGGAATATTAAAGCTTGTCTAAAAGTGTGTTTGTCATAAATTTGTTACTTTCCAAGAACATGGATATTTAATTACAAAAGAATTTTTACTAACTAATTGTTCAAGACAAAACAGAATTCTAAGCATATCAATGACTCATAAATAGATAAGACAAAGAGCAAAAATTATTCACGCTACATAATTAAAACAGAACGCGACGTGGAAAGGGTTGAGTTTTGAGCTTTGGCATCGCGTAACCACAGACAACCACAATGTAACCACTGAGCAACCACAGTAGGAAAGTGTTGTCATTTGCTTTGGGTATTTGCAAACAGCGGGGCAGGATTTAATTACACACAATTACCGGATACCACAAGGCGATCCATTTACACTTGAGCTCCACTGGGCACAGCCGATGACACTTTTCGTGGCAACAGGTAAAATCCCCAGATCCCCCACTCCCACTGGCTTGCTCATTAATGCCGTTAGAAATTTTAACGAATTTTATGCAAATTGAAAACGGAAACACTTTGAAATCGCAACACAGCTGACTCCCCTGGGTAGTCGACAGTCCTACGCCGTGGATGCTTGGTACACGGCACAACTCTTTCGCCGGATGAAACTAGAACCGGAGTAGCCTGACAATTGGAATGGAAGAATAGCAGCTTGTCGCGTCGTTTCGTGTTAGTTGAGTTATTATTGTAAATTAATTTTTGTTCATTAGATTTTATAATGTCACAAACTTTTCGACACGCAGCTGGGGCTGAGTGCTCCCCATTGAGAATTGGATGGGATATATTTAAGAGATATTGTAACTTGCAATGTTGTTTCATTTGTATAAAGTGATTTGTTTGGGGTGCTTTAGGAACTTGAGATTATATAGATCAGCTCAATAGAGTAACTTTAATGTCTATTTTTGTATCCTTGAACTTTTACTGCTGAATTTGAAAATCTTTTTTAAATGTTCTTTAAAGTTAAAGTGTTGAACAAAATTATTAATTAAATTAATTATTAAAAATTCTTAGAAGTAAAAGTTCAGTTAATAATTTGCGACTATATCTGGAATGCACAGATGATATATGAGTTTCTTCTTTGATATTGAATACCTTTGAGTCTTTTGTGTGTGCACATACTCGCTTCAAACTTTAGCCTATTGGCTTCTGCAATCACACACACACACCCACACACACACCCACACACACACCCACACACACACCCACACACACACACAGATACACACATGTGAAATGAGCTGTAAATAATCCTTTTGAAATGCCGCAAAGCAAATTAATTAATGTGCCACACAGCCGGAATTTATGGCATGAATAGCGAAATGCGGTGGAGTGCAGATGTTACAGGTGCACCTGGAGTGGGGCTGGAATGGGAATGGGGATGGTTTGGTGGTTGGGTGGACTTTACTGTCATAATTACTACACAGCCAACACAGATATAGATACTCGTACTTGTGTGAGTGTGCGTTTCCCGATTTCAACCCAAGCGCTATGCAAATCGATGCGATTGAAACTTTCACCGCAAACTCGTTTTGCATATTTTAGTTTTGAATTATGGCTGAAAGTTGGCTTTTAATTGAAAGTACACACTGAATGCCACTGTGGCCGTTATGAACTCAATTGATATCGAGGCATTATGAAAATGAAAATGTTTATTATTATCATTTTGCACATTTGGTCCTGGCGACACAGAGATGACAAAGCATAATAAATTGCCAGACTCCCGACTACGATTCTGAGTCCGACTGCCGCCCCCGTTCTGGCTTTTGATTCGGTTGGTGGGAAGTGCACTGAGTTTTAATGAATTTTTAATTAGTTGCAATTAATATGGTAATTTGTTTAAGTGCTAATAGATACTTTGAGTATGATTATTTGATGCCTTAATAAAAACTGTGCCATAGTGTCTAGAAAGTTAAGGTTTTTGGATAACAAATGGATTGTAGTAGTATTTTTTTTAAATTACTATTAATAGAAAATTACATTATTAACGATGAAAATAATATATTGATCAGATTTTCAATTTGATCATACTGTTATTCTTTATACTATCATCGATATCTGTGACTTTCACAAGTGTTTGCCAGTTTAGGTATACTAAACTAATTAATTAATTATAATTTACTTATATACCAGGCTTATAAGTTCTATGCGCACATTTGATTGCCTAAATTAATTTCTATATTACCGATAATCTCAACTTAATCTTTACCATTTATTTACACTCACTGCCCGTAGCAGGGAATACAAATGCGCACAAACAATTTCATCAAACTGGAAGACAAAGCCCCCGGGCCAAAGTCACGAATCCAGCTGCAGATTAATTGTATTAATTAATCGCTAAAAACAAAGTACATAAGCAAACACAACCTACACTTCCCTGTCCACTCCTGTCTTTCCCCTTCCTTAATGCCTGGAGTCCGGACAGTTGTAATAAGACTCGAACTTTCGGGACCGTTGATGAGGATGTTGAATGATACCGAAATGGGAAATTAAACAAGTGGCGTTTCCGTTTTTCATTAAGTCTGTCAGACGAAATCCAAATCAAACTGTTTCTTCAGTGTATCTGTGGCTATTCTTTATTTTTAACCAAAAATGTTTTGTTTGTTGAGCTTCATTTCAATGCAATGTTGGACTGGCGATTGTTCTGTCCAGTTAACTGCAGATTGGAATAAAGCTCAATTTCATAATTAACATGGGTTTAATTCCATATCCATATCGTGCTTTGCAATAATCATAATAATAGATGAATTCCACCCTGAATGGAGAGATTTGTGTGTCCATGTTCAGTCAGTTGAATGAAATGAAATTTGATTTGAATTGATTGATCATTCCCAGCGGGTATTGCCCAAACTGGCCCACCCGTTGTACTTGTAATGTATCCTGTAATCGAGTGTAATCCTGTAAAGACCTGCACAAAACTCACTCAGCTGGATGCCAATCATTGTTCAGCGATCCTTTTCATCAGCAACTTGACTTTGAGCAGATGAACTAGCTTTAGTATATGGATATCAAAATGATAACGCAGATTCTTGCATTTTCCAGTTCTTTGATCATTTCTCTTCAAGAACCTTTGCTAACCCTGATCAGTCATTCATTTGCAGAGTATATTGAAGAGTTACCTGGTACTCATATGCTTATCTGATGACATCAAAAGTCAGCTGGCAAAATGTATCTGGCGTATCTTCATATCTGCCCACACGCCGCGTCCCAAGAGTCAATGGACAAACACAGGGAGAAATCAAAATCAAATGCCATAGCAAAGTGGATTTTCCACCCTTTTTATTAGCAATTGCTCAATGGCCCTTCCCTTGGTTGTCGCTGTGGCCCTGTCAATGCCCAACGTCAGCGCCACTGTCCGCCCAACCATCGATGGCAGTCGGTGGTTGGCAGTGGCAGTGGCAGTGGCAGTGTGTCTAGTGGTTGTGGTCGTGTTCGGTAATCCCACAATGAGCTGCCATAATAGATGGCAAGCAAATTGAAGAGCTTTGTCGACGGCATCGAAAACATTTTGTGGCCTCGTTGCGGTTGTCGCCGTTAAAGTCGGTGGGTTGACTTGAGTTTGGGCTTTGGGTGGTGGCGTTGACTTCTGTGTTGTGCTTAACATTTGCGGTTTCGCACTTTTGCAACAATTTGACGATGACGTCGATGTCGACATCGATGGTTGTCGTGTGCCAGCGGGTGACCCACTCCTTTATCCATTCCCAATCCCACTCCCACTCCCTCTCCCTTGGCCAAGCCCAGCGTTGATTGTACGCAACAGGGTGGAAAGTTGAAGTGCATCCGGATGGTCAGTGAATGTGGTTGGATGTTTGCTCTTTGCTGTTTGCCGTTTGTTGATTTCCACAGCCTGAATTACAAAATGAGACTTTTTGTCATTATGCGAATTATGAGGTGGATAAAAGGTATTAAATATTTTGGTCATCAGCTGGTTTTAGGCTAATTGAAACCCGCCCATATTTTACCATGGGCCTCAGCTGGCCAACAATTTGGGTAATTTGCAAAATGGTCCGCACTTCGATACTGGTCCATTATCATTGCGGCCTAGCAAAAATATGCTCATATTTTAATGACTGACTTTTATTATCTTTGGCAACTTTAAGTACCTTAAATCTCAAGCTCTTAGTTGTTAGTTTTGTTTTGTCGTTCTCTTTTAAAGTGAGTGCACTTTTAGTAGACTACACTTTGAAAGTTATAAGAGATTTATTTAAATAGGGCTAGAATGGGTTCCGCATTGTGTATCCCTTTGATTCCCTGTTTTACATATATTTGTGTTTTCAGTGAGCTCTTTGGCAATATTTTGTTATCAGTTATTCATGCATGACATCATTCACATATAAATCAAATCAGAGCTGTTGCTACGTGTCAGAATTTTTGACAATATTAAATTTAAATTTTGACAGTTTGCTGATGAGCTTATGGACAGGATGACAATCACCTTTACACATGTGCTTTAATATCCTGTAAGGCACATATATTTAAATGTGGACGGGTTAAATAGGAATCGAGCTTTGTAAGGAGTATAATGTGCAAGAAAAGCTCAAATATTATGTCGAGGTCAATCTTAAAGATCAAACATATAATTCAATCACTGTAGAAATCGTAGATTTCCTAGGCTTAAGAAATAATATTCAACTTGAGCTATAAACAAGACATCGTCATTTAATCATTTGCATCCAGTGGATGTATGTAATTAAATTGGGCAATGTGACAATTCATTTTACCCTTTTTTTTCGGAATATTGCACGCATGTCCAACCCTTTTGCTGTACTTCCACGCCCCGGCATTGTCAACGCCCCTCATGGGTGAGAGGAGGTTGAGTGTTGTTGCATTATCATCGACATCAAGGAGCGTTGTAAATTCAGTGCTCCTGCATGTCCTGCCCTGACTTTTGTGCACATCTCCTGCTCACTCAACTGTTTGTAGTCGTATTATATGTCATCTCTCTGAAGTGTTCTCAAATGCTGCGACTCTTCGCTTTTTAGCGTTTTAATGCAAACGCGAGATTTGCGCATTTTAAGTGATTTAATGGATTTTGCATGCATTAAATTGAACGAGAAGCCAAGTTGTTAATTGCATGCGAATTTATTATTATTATTATTATTTTTATGAGTATGAATACTCTCTGTCCGTTGTCAACTCATTCCTGTGAAGATAAGGGAAATGCGACAAATATGAAGAGCATTACAGAGTGCAATGAGGCGGAAATATTTTCGCTATGGACAACAACTCAGTTATAATGGGGTTAAAGTTAATGGAGATTTCATAAGTACGGCATAGAAATTAAACCCAAATTAATATCTAGTTATGTTATAATAATTTCTAAGCAGATCTCAATTTAATGATCAGATCGTTGATAAAACAGTCTTAATAAAGTCTAGTTTTATTTATAAAATTTCTTCTACTCTACACCGTATATCAAAACTAGTTGACTATTACATATCATCAATTATTACAAAATCAAATGGAACTATTTTTAATTACTATGGCATCGCCAGAGATTCACTCCGCTTGATTTCAGTTAAATCTTTATTTGAGACAATTGAGCAATCAGTTTCGCTTTTTTGCTTCGTTTTCTTGTTT
Organism: Drosophila rellima; assembly: GCA_035043635.1. Classification (NCBI taxonomy): domain Eukaryota; kingdom Metazoa; phylum Arthropoda; class Insecta; order Diptera; family Drosophilidae; genus Drosophila; species Drosophila rellima. The sequence continues at coordinate 14,755,968 of JAWNMV010000811.1, forward strand.
TACCATGATACCTACTTTTGCTTTCTTTCTGTCGCAACGAATAATTAAAGAATAACAAAAGAGGAACGAACGAACAGAATGACAGCAGCAACTGTCAACGAGCCAACATTCTATCAAACTGTCAATAAGCAATTCATTTGCAAATGCGATTGTCAATGGGTGCAAAAAGAAGAGATGGAACCAAAACAAGAAAAAAATGAAAGAAAACCACAGAAAATACTCCCAATAGTAGGTGAGTCCATGTCATTGTTTGTCAAAAAGCCATTGCGTTTAGTATCGAATTTCAAGTAGCAATGTGACAAAAAGTAAACAATGCAATCTAGAAAATATTCGACTTGGAGCTACCCTACAAACAGGTCTACTCGCATTTGATATTAGAAAAAGAAAAAATGGACTATACCTAAATAGAACATCACATATCTGGGTTTTTATGTAGTTTTCAGGGTGGGAAGGCTACGGGATGGATAGGATATATATTTTCCATTAAATTTTGAATGTTAGGCTAACAGACATGACTAGAAAAGGAAATACACTCGATATATCTTCCTTAAATATACTTCATTCAGGCATAATCGGTACTGGGTATTGAAAAGGGGAAAAAATGCGCTGCGAAAGCAAATCAAAGTTGCTGTAGTCGGTTTCAGCCACACTCGTATCTACATATCATATGTGAGTAAGTTTCTCTGGTCAAACACTTGGCTTGAACTGAGATGGCGCAGGGTGTTGGTTGGGTCGAAATTGTCATGGTAAAAGTACTGTGAAAAAATATACTCCCCTGGGTTGTTTGGCAATCGCATGTGACAGAGCCGACGCGTTTTGGCACTCAGACTCCCACACGGATGAGCAGGCGTAGCAGAAGTTGGAAGAGCAGCAGGAAGAGGTGGCAGGAGGGAGCATTTGTTGGCAACCTATCAGGCCGCTGCCATCTAACCGAGCGTTGACATTTGTGCCTGTTCGCTTCATGCACAATCAACGGTTCGATTTAATGGAAAAAATGAATTTCACTCTACGCTCTGCGGTTTTGGAGCCTTTTGTGCGACATAAAAGAACGACGGCAAACGAATTTCCATGAATGTGAAAATTGGTTGGCAGCTAGGAAAAGCGTTTAATGAACTTTTTTCTTTCCTTATTGGCTGAGTTGAAATCCTCTCGCACAACAAATCGAAATTCGAAATTGTAATTGAAGCAAGTTTCGTAAGCGGATGGAGGATGCTTGAAGAACAGATACCCTGCTCCCATACCGAAGATACTTCAAGTCTTACTTAGAGATATTGTAGGTCAATACTTGAACAATATAAACAGAAAATATAAATATGACATATATGAACGAATTAAATTAATTAAACATAGATTAATTATTTTTCTGCCCGTAAACTATATTACCTTTAAGCTATTTTCTACAAGTACAGGGTATGAAAAATGATACATACATGCATACATAGAAATTGTCTATACATTTTTGCATCTGGTTTTGTTGCATTGTTGTCAAGAGCTTGTACTTAATTAATTGTGGTTTGGGGCTTGTGTTCGAGTACAACATATCGCAAAAAGTTTAGATATCCGCAAAATGCTTTCCACTCTATCGTTTTTAACCCAACATTTGATTTAAATTTAAAAAACCACCGAAGTTCATTGTAAAAATTGACAATTTTTGACACAATGCCGCTCCGATAAGCATACTCTGAAGCGTATAGGAAATTAAATTTTTTCCAATCAAAATCATTTCAATGGCAGTTCACACTTGCACCCGAACAATTGAGAGGGAGAAACAGAGATTGACTGAGTAAGAAAGATATGCAATAGATATGAAATCAGCACTCACAGACACCGAGCTATATGTTCGAGTGGTTTTGTGTATTTATAATTCGTGTTAGGTAATTTTAAATATTATATTTAAAGAGAGCATTGCAACAAAAAAGATTTCAATAGTAAATCAAATAATCTAGTCTATTTTAATTTTTTTAAATTATATTAACAATATATTCTTGGCATTTTTATTTAAAATCTGTTAAGAAAAAAGACTTTTGAAGTGAAACATTTCAATTAAGTGAAATGCATTAATATTCATTAAATTAGTTAGGCTTCTGGTATATGAGTGCAGATGTATGTATTTATGTATATGGAGTACTGGAGAACTGTTCGAAAACAATAACATTAAATCACTTAAAGTGTCAACGTTGCTGCAACAGTGTGTGGCGCCCTTGGCCGCCAAGCTGCCCCTGCTCAGTGTCCAGTGCAGTCCAGATGGTATTCATTATCATAATCTGCAACATCATAAAGCAATTTGGTGTTGGCATGGAATGGATGGGGCGCTACGCTCTGAGTTGTTTGCGTCTCATAGAACGACTTTATGTATGTGTGACTGGTATAGCTGATGCTTGTTGCTGTTGTTACTGTTTTTGCTGTTGTTGTTGCTGTTGTTTTTCTGAGTGGGGGAAAGTAGAAATCTTAATTACTTGCCCAGCGAACGCTTGACCTCGTGCAGAGTCTGAACTCACACGCCCAGGACGAGTGTTGACTTCGGCTTCGGCTTTCCTCTAGAGTTGGATTTGCTTGAAGTGTTGGGCTGAGTGTCGTCGTCACCCACAAACCAACTCAGTCGCCCATAATGGGGGTTAATTGGGCTGTGTGCGCGACACGCATACATCTTAGTAATTAACCAAAGATGCGACTGCCAGGCTCATCCATGTCATGTCCAGCGCCCAAACAAATGGACATGTGCCTTGCGGTTGCTTTCTACGAGCTGTTCCCGCTCCCACCTCTGCTCCCCATCCCTCTCCCAATTCCACTTCCAGTGGGGGGCAATTAAGGCTACGTCCATTCTTTCACTGGGTGTGTGAACCGCTCACTTTCACTGGAGCTGTTGCAATTGTTAGAGATAAGTATCAGGAGAGACCTCGGACTCTGTCACCATATGCACATTTCAAATTAATTTATGAGGCGTTTCATTCGGTTTGCGCTTTCTCTAGAATTTATTGCCCAACCCCATGATAATATTTATATATAGCTTTATTTTTTCCTGCTTTCTTTTGCCATTCCCTCGACAATAATAAACGGCATTGTTTGTGTCATTGGACTTTCTTCGCAATTTATGTATCCATTATGTTAATTATTGACAATTGCTGGCGACCAGCAAGAGATGGTCAAGTGCTAATTATTTCTATTTACTGGATTGAGTGAATAACCCCAATGCACTTTGCAATTTATGCCAAAGACAAGAATCAGTTACATTATACTGGGCGTAACTCTCTTTTCAAATACTGATTAATGATATTTTTAAGACTGGGTTATAAAAATTAAATACAATATATTTCCTTATAAATATGCATGTAAATGTAAACAAAGTTAAGAATTTCTTAAGGTATTTATTTTTTCAGCTTTTCTTTGTCAAGTAAATCTAGTAACTCTGGTGACTATAGGCTTAGTAGCAAATGAATCCCTACCACAAAGTTCTAACTTGCACAGACTTTTGTAAATCTTTCAGACTGCAGGAAAACCAACAAACAATAGCTCCATTAGGAACAGTAGAGTGCATAAAAACTACCTAAAAACCAAACATTCCATATTCAAAATAAAAAGTTGAAAAAAGTCATTGTTGTCGAAAAATATTGGACAATGCAAGAGCTGACCACAAACATGCATGAAATAATGGACTTTAATGGATGTTTTCAGGAGGCAGCGAAGGATAAATACAGACAGCTTCAAACAATGACCATAAGAACACGTTCAATTAAATGGAAATTTCAACAACGGCAGAAGAAATATCATAAAGCTAAGTTAAATTTTTTAAAGCTATTAATCATTTGAAATTTTCCACAAATGCGTCACTTTCACTGAGATTTCATTATCCAACTGTCAAAGGCTGTTAACGATGCTGGGCAGTTTGCCCTGCGGGGGGTGTTGTCTTTGGGGGCGTGGCTGTGTGAGGGTGCGAGTTTGTGGTTGGTAACCTTGATTGTTATTTGGACAAATTGTTTTTCGTTAACAAGCCAAGGATTAATGATCTGGTCAGTCAATAAGTGGCCCTTTCGAATTTAGCCCATTCGACGGGGGCGGCTGACTTAAGCCCCATAAAGCACAACGGTTGCCACATTTTGTGGCATATAATTTTATAACGGTTACGGTTTTGGCAATTAAAACAACACTAATTGCCAACAATAAGACACTTAAGAAAACATGACTTTTGCATGGAAAATTACAAATGAAGGAAACAGCTAAAAACAATTTTAAAATAAATACCGAAACAGTTTGAATAACCAAGAAAAGGGTTAGAAAACCACCCACAGAGAAGCAGAGACAGAGAGTAAGAGAAAATTTATTGGCCTGAAAGTACAAAAAAAAAAAAAACAAAAAAATACAATTCAAGAGGCTGCTGACAATGATGTCATAGTTGTGACAGAACAGGACAACTGACAGGATATGATTACGACATCGTTATCCCACCGAAATTAGTCATTACCCAAGGATTACCCTTGATTCTTGGCGCCCTCAAACGAATTTGCAACATCAACAAAATCTGCTTTTGATGTCTCTTTAATCAGCTTATAGCGATTTTTATATTGCAACGCCAGCAAACCGTTAAAAATTATTCACCTTTTAAAGCACTTTCGGGCTTAACTGACAAAATTTCTATTTTTGTTTTACCCTCAGCATTTATACCTGTCTGTATATATATTCTTGTAACTGTGTTGTGCGTGTGTTGGTGTGTGTGAGGACCCCATTCGAGCCCTTTGGCTCTTGGGCTGCAGATAACGGACGCAGTCGTGTTCGAAAAATGTCGCGGCCGGAAAAAAGTTTTGCGTCATAATAAATAATTTCAACGCATTCGTCTGGAAGGATTAAAACCCAAAAAAGCCCACCTTTGCCTCGAGATATAAAATAGGTGAATTTAAATTGACTTTATTTTGTCAATGTGTAGTCTGCAACTAAGCGAGAAATGTGTGTTTCAACTAACCATTTCACAGCGGAGATTCTCTGAAATTACCACAACTAATTTAATTATTTGATATATTGGAAACTTTGAAGTCCGTGATTGAAAGACTCTTACTTGCACTTAATGTAATTGAAATCGATAAATTCTTATCTGCCCAATTAGAAGAATTGTCGAGCTCGTTATGTCAACAGTCTTGAAATACAAAAGTAAATAAAGTATAATTATAACAATTCTTCCATTTGTGTTGCCAACTTTGCTGAGGCTCAGACGTGAGCCTCTTTAGCTCAGTGGCAGAGCACTGGTCTTGTAAACCAGGGGTCGTGAGTTCAATCCTCACAGGAGGCAGTAAATACATAATTTTTTTTGCTGCAACCCTAAATACATAATTAATAATTTGAATTTAAGAGATAGTTTTTAAATTCGCTCAGCGATGAATGCAAAAATGAAAAGCATATTTGACAAGCGTTAATGTTTTACATTTTTAATTAGAAACTCACACATAGACGGGCACAAGTCAACCGCAAGGATATGCGGGGAGCTCACGTGTGACATTATCGCTGACAGAATATCAACAGCAGGAGCTACACGACGCTGGAGGGCGCTCGTTGACACCCCAGCAACGACAACGTTTGCGCTTTGCATTAAAGGGCTTTGGCAAACAGAGGAAGGGAGTAGGAGTGGGAGTTGGTTGGCAGCTTGGGCGTATTCAAGGACATGTTAAGGATACTTGTGCTATTAGCTGATGTCGTCGCAATTGTCGTCGTCAAATATTTGGCCAAATGTTTGAACAAAATGCGACCCGTGCCGTGAGTTCAAAACTTGTCCGCTGCCGACAACATTTTGTATTTTCTATTTGACTTGTTGTTCGCTTTTAATTATGTTGTTTATTTTATCAATGGCCTCATATCTTTGCCATCTATTTGTTTATAATTAAAGTCGCGCTTTTGACATTTGTTTTTTGTTTCATTCGAACAGTCGCATTCTATCATCAAGCATAAATCGCATTCAATTTGATGTCATTCAGGGCCTTAATTAAAAATCAACAGCTGACAGCAAAGCCTTGTTATTAATTATTTTGGCCTTGCACAGGGCATAAAATGCGCATTAGCCAATAAATCGCAGTGCATCACACTTATTGAGGTATCAATAGGATTTTCGTCTGCAGCGATTGCATCCTTTTTGTATCCCTTGACAATAGCGAACATTTCAATTGTGGTCGCTACTGCATGGTATGCCTTTTGAGAGTTCTTTTAAAGGCTTTTCACTCATTTAAGTTTAAAACTGTCATACACATGTTCTTAAATTGAAATTTAATAATTTTCTAATTATTTTTAATTAGTACTAATTACATAACGAAAGCAATCATCTACATATATCAATCCAATCACAATCCAATTGGACAGTTTTTAACATCGCCCCAAAGTATGCAACACTTTTTTGTTGAAGAGAAACGCTTCAGTTCAGTTGTGGGTGGTATGTGAATGGGTTGTGGGAGTCCCAATTTATCTTTTTGAAAAGTTTGTCAAGTTGGTTGCAACTTGTTAAGCGACTGGTCGCAAGGACGACAGCCACGTAACACAGTGTTGACGGATGCTGCACATGGCTGTGGCTGTTGTGCCGGAATAGCCGGTGATGGTGATCTAAGCTGTTGTTTAGGGGTGAGCCGTTAGAGGGCGCCAGTCGCTGGCTTATTGCCCTGTCGCCGAGACCCCCTTTTAACTTTTGAGCTTACCCCCCGACAATTGGCCTGCAGTGTGGCGTTTGCGTCTTTTGTAATTAATTTTGATGGACGACACGGTGCGCTTAGTTGGTGCTGGTTCCCAGCTGCGCCCAGGTAAAGCAGTTCAACTTTTCACTGGTCCAAAACTTTTCTGCCATCAGATTAATCTGTCCAGAGTTTCGAGTGCCAGCTGCGTTCCTAAAATTTTTGGTGTTTAATTTTTTGTGGTCGTCGTCGTTGCTTCTGTTGTTCTTTTTTTGTGTGTTTTGCTGGTCCATCAATGTCTGGCAAGAGACAAAAAGCTATTAAGGGAATTAAAAATGCATGAAGCTAAAAATGGGGTTTACGCCCGCAACGAGCTGAGCCACGAACGAGTCCAAAATGAACCACATGCAGTTGCTAGACCTGATTCCTAACCGCCTCGCACTTAGCTCGCACTTAGTTAATTAGACCGAGTCTTTGGCATTTTGCTTGATTTAAAATTTTCATAATTCATACTGGAAATTGTTAATGTCTTGAGGTCTGTTCTTGAGGCAGCTGTTGATAATTGCATGTTGCCTGCTTTTCTGTTGGCAGCAATTACAAGTGGGTGGCAGCAACTGCCACTGCAATTGCAATTGCAACTGCCAACACTGAAGCCGTTTAACTGTTTGTGCACTTTGTCTCCCTGACAACGCCTCCCGCTGGCAGAGTTACCAGCATTTTAGTTTGCCAGTCTTATTTATGTTAGTTATGTAGAAATTGTGTCCCATCATTGCTCCCGTTTGTCTAATTTGTGTGTGTATATTTCTTGTGAATTAGAGTTGAGAAATTATGAGCACATACACTCATACACTCGTTTATTTATATATTCATCTTGCTTAATTGCCAAAGACGACGACTACAAAACTCTCTCGACACTCTCACACAAGAATTCCGCATGCGGCGACGTCTTTTGTATCTACGCTGTTTTGATAGCATTCTCTGGGTGCATTTCCTTAATTGTTCTATTAGTTTTAATTGATGTACTCTTCTCGCATTCACTCACTAACTGTCCACCACTTGCATATGAACGATGTTTGATTAAGCAATTCAAATTATTTAGCTTACACACGATCACTGCCTGTCTTTCTAGTTTGTCTAGAAATTCTACTCTTAAATGTAACGGAAAACTATTTTAAAATATAATTGTTGTTTTAATGTTAGTTTTATATTAAAATAATAGGATACACTATTTAATATTTTTACTATTATATTTATATTAATAGTTAAAATAAAACATTTGATAAAATTAATTATTAAAAAACAATTTCTTATTTTACTGTGCCTTGACTAAGTCTTCGATCAGGAATGCTTAACAACTTTTCAATGACCAATTTCTAAGACAAAAATTACCTTCACCTATAATTATAAATTCACATTTTTATTTGATTTATTCATATTATTTAATGTTGGTATATATGTAGTTTAAGTTGAATAATTACATCATTACCTAAAAATATCTTCAAAGATATTTGCAACTGCAGTTGCCTTATCGATGTTGTTGTCTGCTACCTCAGCATATTGGTCAGCCATAGGCCAAGTTATTGATGCCTACGATCAGATAAATCTTCCAGAGACCGACTGCGTTCTTTGGACCAGAATCGACCACAATCTCTGTTTGCCTTGTTGCAGTCGTGTTTATTCAAGTTGTTGTTGTTGTTGTGGCTGCTGAGATGCATCTTGATATTGTTTTTTGGCCATGGCTTGCGACAATGTTGATGACGTTGCATGTGTGACACTTTTGGCAAACGAAAATGCTTCCTCATCCTTGGCATTCTTCAGCGACTGCCGCCAAAAATTGTGCCATGTCGTCGAGGATGTGGTAAGAGGAATTATGGCGATAAACGATCAGCTATCGGTGATCAGGGATCAGTTGCCCGCCCGCTGGCTCTTTACGATGTCGAAGAGGTGCTAAAGTTTGTCTTTCTTTTTTATTTCTTTTCAGGTATTTTTGCATATTCGCAAGTTAGCGGCAATCAGTGGCAGCTGCTTAAAGTTGATCCCCTAAAAACCCACAAATTACCTTGGCTGAACAATCCGATTACCTGCACAGTTAGCTGACCATTTGTTCATTCATTTGGCACCCGCACAATGGCCACTGACAGGAGGAAGGAAGACAGGACACAGGACAAATCCACCCTTGTAACTGGCATCTTAAGTAGCCCACAAGGTTTGTAAACGTCACACGCCTCTCCAGTTGCTTGTTTTGCCCTTTGTTTTTCCCGCTAAATTTCTGGCTACTATTCTTACAAATTGATTCAACCAAACTGGACAACGGTTGCCGGTCTCGACTACGGCTTCTGCTCCCGCCGAAGGCACGATCTGAGCATATGGCGCAGACCTTCCCATCTTGCCAGTGATTTGCCTCAAAGATTAGCCTCTAGCTGCAGTGCTTTGTCTTCGTTGCAGCATTGTCATGGAAATGCGTATTGACTGCAACTCTGCAACTGCAACTGCAACAGCAACTGCAAATGCAACGCATGCCTTTGGTCCAGTCCTGGTCGCATTGTCCCCAGGCAGCCGGAATTGTTTTCTATGGTGAAATTTGTATCGCCTTTTCCAAATCTACTTAGCACACAATGGCGTTGAAATAGTCTTATTGCTTTTTGAGTGGTATTTGTGTAAGATTTATGGTTTGATTTTCTATTTACGAATGACCAAAAATTTACAACCTATATAACTATACGAGCATATGACAGAGTAAGATAAAGAGTCAATGAACGAGATAGAGAGTCAGGCGGAATGTGAGGACAATATTTATAATAATCAACATTTTTATAAGAAAAATTGTATAAAAGAGTTTCTAATTTTTAAATATTTTGTAAAACTCTGTTTAAGATATACCTGAAACTCAAAAAAATATATATACAGGGTATCTGTAAAATTTCATTTGATGGCATGTGGATCAGCACACTTTCACGTGTATTACTGAGCTGACTTTCATGATCTTTCTGGAGTTAACACTGAAAACGTCAACGAAACGTGGCACACTGTGAAACATTGGTATGCTCGGGTCAATTACAAACGCCTGACAGATGGGTTCAACTTCGTGATTTGCAGATTTATTCTTTCACCAACTCAATTTCGATGCGGTGAACACAACTTGGAAACACAGCAAGTGACTACCAAACGATATTCAAATGTTGTCAAAGTCGTCGATTATTCAAGTTGAGACGCTAACTACCGTTCGGAGAATGCAAGACTTATACACACACACACATTCACTCACACACATACACACTTATACACTCCCACACCTATCCAATCACTTGGTCGATAAATTTCACAAATCTTAGCATCGCGCGGTATCAAAAGCGGCTTTAAAAAAAAACAAATACAAAAACAACAATAACAGCATTCGATTCTGGTGAAAAACAGTTTTCCTTTGCTGCGTCACTCTAGACCAGGGCTTCAGTTTAAGAGTCACTTTTGGGGTTTGGACCGAGCGAGGTTCGTATTTATGGCATTTGCATATATTTTGCATAACGTAATCGATGGCATCGACATGGAAAATATGTTTACCTTACGAGTAGCTGCAGCTACTGCCAACTATCACATTCTCTCCCTCTCTCTCTCTCTCTCATTCTCACTCGCTCTCTCTCGCTAAGCGGCATTCTTGTGCTGTTTGGGCTTAATTCGACGGATACAAGATACATTTGCATAGCATCGAGTGGGAGATGCGCATAGATTTGCTGGGAAATGATTATGCCGAGTTTCTTGGCGAAATTTCGCCGTGGAAAGTTGGCCAAATGAAGCAACTGGCAACTGGAAACTGGCTGAGAGCCGCCCTCGAACCTGCCTAATGTATTATGTATGTAAGTAACTGAGTATATTTATGTGGCACACAGAAACAACAAAAAATGATAATTAAGTCTACTTGTCTTCTATCTACAAATTAAAATCTAAACAAGATATTTTTCATGTTCAAGTAAAATTTTTCGAGCTACAACTAAAACGTGCGCTCAACAAACTTTATAAACCATATAAAAGCAAAACTTCGGCAGCTGCTGCACAATGAAGGGGGTGGTTAAGGGGTTGGAGGGGGCGACTTATGACGACAAACTCGAGATATAAATATTTAAAATGCAGTAGCAAACTTTTGGCACGTTATTGTTTGAATAAAAAATTTCTATGCTTGCGATTTTTATCAAAACAATTTTTGTGCTCGACTTAAGATATCAAAAAAAGAAAAAACCAACAGAAATAAAAATAGATTTTGTGGCGCCCTCGCCCCTTTATTTTACCCTGCCACTACTCCCTGCCCCTGTCATGGTTAAATTCAGTAGCCGGCAGTTGCTTGACCCGCAGCTGAACTCAAATTTTAAGCAAATTGCAATGCTTTGCCCGTCGTCGTTGAGCCTCTCAGTTGTTCAGTGGCTCAGTGTGGTTCAGTGTGGCTCTCGATGATTGTCTTCAAATGCGAGCAACCGCAGCAATCAGCATAAAACAACAACAACAACAACAACTGCAACAGCAACAATAGAAATAGCAACAACAGCAACAAAATGAAGTCATGTTGCTGCAATTGAACTGCAATTGCAAAGTTTGTTCAATTTGTTAGTAAAACAATGTAGACATTAATTGAGCCTGGAATTTATGCCATGATAAATAAATTTATCTAAAAAAAATGTTCAAGACATTCGAGATGTAAGCGATGACTAAATAATATTAGCATATCCGTATTATAACGAATTAGCTTATAAACTTCCTTGAATATATTATTATAAATGAATCTGTAGACATTTAACGCGGAAGTCTGATAATTAAATTTTACAAAACTTATATACATTAAATTGAACAGAGTAAAGGTAATTGTATAATAATATTGATACACAATAATTAAAAAAAATTAAGATAATTAATTATAATACTTTGTATATTTACTCTTCAAATTCCTCATTCAAAAGATAATAGACGGGATAACAGTCAACTTATATGATCGGTATTAAGACTTCAGATAGATAGCTTAAATTTATGTAAGATATTTATTTTGATATGTCAGATATTTTTTATTACATTTTTGAATCCATGATAAGCTTCAGATATATCGACAATCTCGACTAAATTTGCGTGTGGCTGAGTCACGTACAAGATGCAATAATTTGCAACACGTTCGCCTGGCAAGTGCCGGCCCATCAGCATTACCACCACTACCACTACCAAATCCTACAGCAACAACAGCAGCAACAACATCATGAATACAAACCACCAGTATCATTGTGAAGCAGTCTTCAGTCTACAAGCGTATTCTAATCGAAGCAACTGATGCGGCTGTTGGCAATAAATTGGCAACCAGAGCCTGACCAGGCCAATCAACACCTGTCCAATGAGCCACAGCAACAGCAACAACAGCCCTTGGTGCAGTGTTGAGAGTGCATAATTTAGCGCTGAGATATGGAACAGCAGCTCTATTACAACTTGATAATCCGTGACGATCGATTGCCAGCGCCGCACTCTGTTGATATCCTTGGCAATGCAATTAAGTAATATTGCCGGCAACATTACCACATCGGCAACAGCAGCAACCTGCAACATACACCTGCAACTTGCGTGTGTGAAATTCAAATTGCACTTATTACCAGCTCTTTGATCAGCTTATTTGGTGCCCTTATCGAATTCTGATTAGTTTTTGTTAAAAAGATATTGGCTGTAATGTTGTGATTAGGTTTATTAATGGTTGCTTGATGCTTGAGCTTTTGATGCACAACTACGAGCTGGCAATGACAACAACCAGTTCGAGAACCGAGATTAGTTTCACACCAAAAGGCAAACCCAATTGAAGCCCAACCCAGTATCCGAATCTCAGTCCATCTTTGCGCATTTCCAAGGAAAAGCGCGGCCAGATTTTCTGGGGGACTGCAATCAAAGTATCGCCGTTGCCTCTTGCCTCTTGTCGTTTACCTTTCGCAGTTATTTTCCTTCAGATTTTCCGCTTTTCCGCGCAGTATCACACAGCGCGCAATTGACGCGTGTTGGTGATTGCCAAAGCCAAAGCCGAAGCCTTTCCATTTAATGGTGTCCATATGATTCACGGCACAGCGCACCTTTTCAGCCAACAAGCGGCCCAACAGGCAGCCGTCTTTTGGATCCCCAGATGCTGTTGGTTACTCAAAAATTCGTTAAATACAATTGGATTTCTTTTGGGGCTGAGCCTCGCTGTCGATGACGACTACGACGACGACCAAGTTGATGATGTGCTTGTGCTCAGACCTCGTTGTGGAATCGTGTCTGAGCCTGGGCCTACTCCTGAGCTGCCTTGGCACTCCCCCGCAGTGCGGAGCACACAGTTCCCGCTTCTCTTAGCCTCAAAAAAAAAAAAAGAAAAAAAAAGGAATAAGAAAAACAATTGCAATTTTCAACTAATGCTTATTGCTGGAAATCAGTTTAGAAAAGCCAAAGGAGCGAGCACCTTAGTGTGAGTAAAGCCAAGTCTGGCTATGGAGTCAGAGACGAAGTCGAAGTTGGCGTCGAAGTCACAGTCAGAGTCCAGAGTCAACGTCACAGTCACCCGAGCTGAACTCTGCGCTGTTGTGCACTGAAAAGGTGAGTCCAGTCCACTAAAAGTCGCCTCTTTGATGAAAACTGTAAATTTACGAACTTTACTTTAATCACCAAACATGAATCGCGCACAGCATGCGCATGCTGCATGAGAGCCTCAAACGCATCGCGCTCTCTGTCTTACCGCCCTATTGTGGTTATTGTTTCCATTATTATTTCTGGTCAAATCAAATATGTTGCCAGTTTATATTGGTGCCAAAATCCCAACTCATTTGTTTCCAATCAGCAAGTGATTTTCATATTGCTTCGCTTATTGTTCCACTCTCATTATCTATCTTTAATCGGCTTTTTCCTTACTTTCCAACATTTATGTGAACAAACCGCTGAGCATAGGAAATTTCATAATTTGCATTTAATTGAGTCTGGAACATCCTTATACCATAGTGTCTTTTAAAAATGAATACGAGAAACAGTCGAGTAACTTAAGAAAGTTGAACTTCTTTTATCGAATGTGAATATTACAATATGGAATTGAACTCAATTGCATTTGCCTCCCTTTGCTCAGGCAGAGCTTACACTCTTAAATAAGTTTTTGAATTTCTTATCTGATCCTTTTGAAATTCTCAGTATACAGACATGATATGCGTAAGTATAAAATAAACTACCAAAATGCAAAGGACTTATCTTAATAAGTTTGAGATTCTTTTTAAGGAGAGTGTTTAAAGTTGAGATAGAATTCATACTAAAATTGTGGCTTGTATCTATCAAGATTTTGTATATTTTACACTCCTGAATGCATCAAGTGCACAACTCATTGATACTATGTATTAACAAAAAGATAATAACTACAAAACCCATGAATAAAAATTCGTTCAAAATAAATTGAACTTTTATTCATTACACTACGCTGAGCATTACACAATACTCTTAGTTCTGATTTCCATACAATATTATAAATATAGCAGGGTATTTAATTGTCGCCACCATGCATTCAAGTATTTAATCTTTATTGTTTTTGTTCTTTTATTGGTCAACAAGTTTTTGAGCAGTTGCATGTTTCGAGTAAAGGACAGTAAAAATATTTCTTAGCATTTCAACGCATGTTGAGAGTTTTGTTAGCTGTCGTTGTATTCATGTTTTGATATGGAACGCGCCGGGGTCCTTTTGTCTCTCGCATTTGGATCGGGATCGGGATCGGGGACTCGTATTGGTAGCAGGAGACGACAACTGGGAGCAGGAAGGCGCTCATTGACTTTGCCCTCAAAGTTGTCATTGGAACGGCTGTGCGGCTGCTTCCGTCCCGACTTTTGGCCGATAACCAAGCCAGAGCCAGGAGTGAGGAGAGAGCGACAGAGAGAAGAGAGCCCTGGGCCAGGTTCAGATTTAGGTTCAGCTACTCGAACAGATACAGCTTGAGGTCGCAGCATGTTGTCACTGTTTATGTTGCTGCATTTTGTCTTGTACTCTTTGGCTATTGCTTTTTGGGCAGCATACTTCTGGTCATTCTGAGCCGAGTTTTGTTTTGTCTTTTTGGTCTTTTGGTCTTTTATGTCATCAATTGGTTGGGTGCGTGCTTTGTTGCCATCTCTTTCGCAGTGCCACTCGAGTTGAAGTGTTGTGCCTTTGTTTCTCTCTCTCCCACTCTGTCTTTTACTCTTGATCTCCCACTCTGTTCAGCTGATAATTTATTGCACCGCTTGTGCCCGAAACGGTCGTGTGCCTGAATCCTCTGGTACATGAATGTCGAACCCGAACAACTGAATAGCCGCCGATTCATGCGGGACTCGAACTGGGCTGGCAACACCTTCGAATAAATAGCATCTGTTGGCAAAACAACGGCATCAACAACAACAGCAACAACAACAGCAACAACAACAGCAACAACTACTTTGGTAGCCAGATACATTGCCAGTGATTTGGTCACTTTGTAGATACAACTTTGTTCTGGCCCGGGTCTCCTTGCTTATGTTATGTCCTGTAGTTGTCCCCCGATTTTGGCCAACAATAAAAACAAATGAAATATGCAGTTTTGTTTTTGGTTTGTGTCGCCTGTCGCTTGGAATTAGTAACTACAAGTATGTTAAAAGGTTCATTCAAGTTGCGCTTGTTCTCGACTTTTGTCTACTTTCCACCTCCCCAAGCCCAATCTCCAACAATCCGCAAAACTCATTCGCCATGTATCAGTTTCATTTCAGCAGCTTCACGGTCCACTCTTGTCTGTAAATTGATAGCCACCAAATAGTTGGCATATTTGGCTTGTACAATTTGTAGTCGATTGACTTCAAGTTTATTTCCCTTGGTTCCTGTTTCAGTTTTAACTGGTTCATTGACTTTAAAAATCTGAGCTTTATCTCATAAGCTAGGTATATTATTATAAGTTATTCCTAAATATTGAGGATATTTTATTTTTACTTTTGTTTAAAGTTTAACAGGTTAATATTACATTTTATTAGAAATGTGATTCGTAATTGGTTGAATATATTTCTGCGTTGGAAATTTAATGACATTTTCTATCTCTAATAGATAAACTGAGCATAGTTGTTGCTATAACCATACCATAGAATTTTATTTAATATTCAATCTTCGCATTGTTAATGCTATCTATTTCCTTCATATTATCATATGTTTGATAAGACTCAATATCACGAAAATGGTCTCTTGCATCCTTATTACTCACATAGTAATCGCGAAATTTAGAAATTTGTTCTGTGTGAAGCTCGTCGGAGCTATAGATCTCAAAAGATTCACTTTTTGGCGATGTTACTTCGGACTGCAATATTGAGTTCGGGTTTGACTCAAGAGCTTCAATGAATTTATGGGCCTCTTCATTGTCGTAATTTTCAACAGCTTGTGTAATCGAATAGGGGACTACAATTGGCTTTTCGGGTGCTTGGTTACTCTGCCTTGAGAAGGGTTTAGGTGCAGTCTTCTTAATCTCATAGACCTCGTATTCTTCTGATTTGGATTTCACTTCTCCTAGTTGATAGCTTTGTTGGCTATATAACGGGCTATTAAGGCTTCTCTCCTGGGACTTTGGGACTGTTTCTGGAATCGAATAAGATACTTCGTTAGGCTTATTGATTACAAGACTCTTCTGCCTTGAGAAGGGTTTAGGTGCAGGCTGATTAATTTCATAAATCTCGTATTCTTCTGATTTAGGTTTCAGTTCATCTAGTTGATAGCTTTGTAGGCTATATAACGGGTTATTAAGGCTTTTTTTCTGGGACTTTTGGTTTGTATATATTTCAGGTGAAGACTCTGACATTTCATAGACGAGATTTTCAGTGTGTTGTTCTTGTTCAGATTTGAGATTGTTGATGTTTGTCGCGGTATTTTCCGTCTCCAGTCTTGAATGAGTTTTCTGGTTTTCGTAGGATTCTGCAGATCGTTTTGGCTTAACATATTCTAGTTGATATTTCTTGGCAGTATAGCCTCTGTAAGTAGTCTTTGATTTTGGTGACGAGCATGTGCTAAATTCATCACAAATACTTAATTCTAGGTCAATGCGTTTTTCTTCGATGACCAAATCTCGAAGCGTATTGGCAATTACAGTTATGTTCTTTGGAGACAAATACTGTAAGTAATCAGTTACTCTCTTCAGTTGTGTGTTTTTGGTGCTGTTTAATAAAGCCAATTGCTGATTTAAGTCATTTAGCTTTCTGAAGGACTTATCTTTGATCGCTCTGGTAACTTCAATATTGGGTAGTTCAGCTTTAATGTTCATCTGAGAGGTATTTAGGCTACTGAATTGACTCCTCAGACTATCCAGCTTCGGCAGGACAGAGCGGGAGACTAACTTAGTCAAGCCAACAATGCTGTTATCAATAAGTTGCGAGTTTTTGAATATATTGTTCTGGTAATCATTGAGCTTCTTCTTCATTTGAATGATCTTTTCCTTGGCATCTTCCTGTTCCTTTACCATATTCTCTAGGGCTTGTGTAGTACGATGTATGTCGATTCCAACTTTGTAGGTGCTCTTGGATAGACCCTGCAGAAGACTCAATGACAGGTCCTTCATAAGGTAACTGGAGTTAGCAAACTGAAGGTTTGTTGATTCAAGCTGTTGTAGATCCTTCATCTGTTGGCTTAAGCTGGCCGAGAACAGACCGACATCATCCTCAATTTTACTTAGTAAGCTTTTAGATTCGTTTAATGCCATGGTATTTGTAGATAGCAGGTTCAGGATAAGCTCTTCGCCTGTGGGTACAACTAGAGCTTGGAGTTCAGTAGTAGAGCTTATGGGTGTTGTATTCCCTGGAGTTTCCGCCGATGTCGTATCTACTGAGGTTGTATTCTTAGCCGGGTATTGTGTTGTGGATGCTTCCTCTGCTCCACTCGCAGACATACAGCTCAGC
Organism: Drosophila rellima; assembly: GCA_035043635.1. Lineage (NCBI taxonomy): Eukaryota > Metazoa > Arthropoda > Insecta > Diptera > Drosophilidae > Drosophila > Drosophila rellima. The sequence continues at coordinate 14,773,495 of JAWNMV010000811.1, forward strand.
AGTCCAATTAAAATAATACTCGCAACTCTCATTTTAAGCTTTCTCAGGAATTTCGAGAATTCAGATGTTTTCTTAACCAAAGTTTTAACTCAAGTGTCTTCTGACAGTTTACACCTGCCCTTAAATACATAAGCCATATCAACTTCTAGCTCATAAAATGTTCTAATTTCATTCTTCTTCATTATATGTGTATGTATATAGTTTATTTATATTTTGCTTTGTTATTCTTACCAAGTGAGCTTTCTGCACGAATTTGTTGACAAGAAAAACTAAAGATTTTTTTATTTTCTGCTTCTAAAAATAGATTTGCAAAAACGTTTTTAATTATATCTTCACCATGAGTTTGAGATAAGAATTTTTTTAGGGGAGTATCTATATTTACTATCGAAATAAATATGTATTCCATTAACTGACTTGACTTTCATTCATAATTGAAAGTTGCAGTCTCAACATAAGATTCTCTATCACAAAAAAATAATTCCAAAAAATATTTCTAATGTGAGAGAATATTAATTGTAGTAAATTTCTCAACTCTTCACAGTAAATTGTATTTCCAATGTTCGAGCATGTTATTTGTTGACTTATCAATGGGGCCGACGTTCAAGTAATATTTACTGACATTAGCCCAATAGAAGTCAACAGCGACAACATGAGGGTCACGCTCAAAGTCAAATTTTAATGAAAATGTGATTCATCATTTAAGAGCATCGAGCGACATTGTTAGAGCAATTAAAAACGGGGTAAACGGGCGGCCCCTCATATGTCTTCTTGTGCCACAGATCGAAACCGAGGAACGACCCCAATATGAGAATGTTACTTGGCTTCCAATAAGCGGGTCAAATTAGAATAAATAGTTACACAAACAAGCTGAGACCCCTTTGGCATCATCGACTCGATCTTTGAACGTTGCACGAGAGAGAAGTGCGAGCGAGGGTAGCACACTGCTTGCACTCACTATGACGAAATATTGCAACAAATCAAAAAATTAAAAATAAATAAAAACGAATTGAATAATTTAGGTCAGCTACGATATGTGGATAACCAAATTGATGGTGGTTCGGTTTCTTCAGCCTAGAACTTTGGGTGCTACGAAGTTTTCCAAGAAGTTAATTGACGTATTATTCATTAATTGCATGTGCGGTGGCATGAAGATAACTTGGAATTTTCTCTATTAAAGTATATGAAAATATTTTGAAAATATAAATGCTGAATTTCTGGACCCTTTCCGCCTTTCAGCCAGTGGTTCACTTTATGCTGGTTGACATTGAAGGCCATTAGATGAGAACAGCGTTGGCCAACCTCACGTAACCGCAAATTGCAGGCTCTGCAGTTCTTGGTGGTGCGGGTGGCGCTCGAATGGGCTGCAGGGAGATCGCCTGTTGCACGGGCTGCCATGGGTTGCCACGGGTTGAGTTCGCAGGGCTGCCGCATGTCGGGCAAGCAATTATGCATTCATCAAGATTATGACACGACATGCAAGTTCCGATCGCCTCAGTGTCTTTAGCAGCAAATGAATTTGTACTTTAGCCACAGCACAGCAGCTATTGTTGTTGTTGTTCTTGTTATTGTTATTGTTGTTATTCTTGTTGTTTTGATAGCACACATTTTGCTGAACTGGCGACGCCGGCGGCGTCGGCACGCGATTTAGAAGCGGCTCGTAATTAATCGTCAAATGAGCTTAATTGTTTATGTCTTTTATGTGAGACTAGGTTCATACAAAGTCGCTTTTTTCAAGTGGCTGCTTAGATGCCAGATAAACACACACACACCAAAATATACGAGTACATAGATATTACGTATATGCAGACTATGCACCTAAATCTAATTGTTATCAACTGATTGCCAATAATATTAAGGTTCTCGTAAATGCCTAATCTGTCGAAATAATAAGCAAAACAAGTTTAAAATTATGTACATTCAAACTATTTAAATAAGACTTTGATTGATAGTAGCTAAATGTTTTTTTATTCAGTACAATATAGATTGAAGATTACACTATCAAATCATAGTATTAGGTGAATTTGTCTCAATTTGAAAATTATATACACTTAGTGGGTAAAGAATTTGCATTATACTCAAATTTGTACTTCTTATTATAAAATTAATTTTTAATAAAAAAAAACAATCCAAAGTAATTACAAAAAGGGAAAAAAATGGAACAATTATGTGTTGCAATTACAAGCTGGAAATTAAAAATGTGGCCGCAGGTTAAGCCACCACTAAAATCGGCTAATCTATGGACATGGCTTAGAGGGTGCTGAGGGCATTATAGCCGTGTTTGTGGGTGGTCGAAAACATACGCCGAGGTTATTCATCATCAGCCAAGTGCAACCACTAGACAGGATGTGGATGTGGGTGGTGAGTGGGGTGGGTTTGTTGGTGGCTTTGTCTGAGACGGGGCAAAAGCGACGCCCTGTTTGGCCGCTGATTAAAATAGAAACAACAAAATTAACCAAAAATTTGCATTTTAATACAAAAATGCGCGGAAAACGCGAGAGACAAAAACATGTGGATCGAGGGAAACAAAGACAAGCTAATAATTTTATCAGTGGCAAACAGTTGACAAAATCAGCATTTTCCATGGTCTGAGCTGAGGGGGGAGAGTTTGGAGCTCGGGCAGAAGCTGCATCCGCTTGGCGCTGTCAACTTAAATTAACTGTAAAACAGACCACGCAGCAAGGACATTTGTCTTGTGTCGGGTCCAAGGGAAAGTGCAGACTTTCCGCGAGCTTTTCTCTATGCATGACAGCATGAGGCAGTAAAGGAGGGAGAGTGTGTGTCTTTGAGATTATTAATCATCTTTTGTGCGTATCTTTCACTTTTCGTATGCCCCATTGCAGGCAGTCCTAATGCCACTTTTGAACTTCTTTTACCACATTGAACGCCCCACTCTTCTTTCTCTCTCTCTCTGTTGCTCTTTCCTTCTCAGGAATACTAGGAAAGTTTCGCGGCAAGCGGCAGGAAATCCTTTTCTAAGGAAATAATTTTGTCTTTACTTTTACAGGTCCTTTATTCTTAAACTTTTCATTTCGAATTTTCGCTAATGAATTTCAGTTCACAACGAACTTAATAAATTTTCAAGTTAATTAAGTTCTTCAGATTCGACCGACAGATAAAAAATGTGCTTAGTTTTTTTAGTATCTCTCATAAGAGAGTGGGTATAAAATTACAGGATGGTTCTAGTTTTATGATGATATATTTTGGAGGGTTGTCTAGTGGGTGTACATTTTTAAATTGCCTTTCTAAAAGTGTGTGATTTGATTAAGAATCCTAACCTAATAGAAAACTGTGCAAACTATGTGCAATGCTGATTCCAATTCGCATTCAGTTGGCAAATCCGAGGAAACAGGAAAAAACTAGCTTGATTTATAGGTCGGGCAACTACCAAAATGATCGAAAAATGCCGCACAATGCGTTGGTTGTTGTTGGTTGCCCACCCGTGACCCAAAAGCCGCCCGGGGTTGCACAGGGTGCCTCCTTTTGGGCCCCAATCTGGCTGCACGTTGCATGTTGCATGGCGTTGAGCTTAAAGCGTTAATTCGTAATTTATGTGTCACACAAATCGAAATTGAATGCCAAGCGAAATTATGGAATATTTATCATTTCGCTCGAGCTGCGCCACACGGATTGGAGGCACCATTGCCAACCACCTGGAGGAACTGGTCCCCCTCTCCCGGCCCTTCTCCCAGTCCGCAGGAGCGTTTGTCAATTCGAATTACGAATTACGAATAACGACAAAGTGCGCTTAACTTATGTGCGTTATTCCAGTTGGGGAATGGTGTAAAAAGGGTCGCCGCCATAAACTTGATTTTCCCCATTTGAGTCTTTTGAGTCTTGGCCCTCTCTTGTTGTGGTTGTTAACCGTAAAAGTGGTAAAATATTTATAAGGCTTGTGTTGTGCCAAGAATGCGCTTCGAACTGCTAACTTTGATGCAGTGGCAAGTGTTAATTGGAATCAATTTGATAATCTCCCAGGCACACACACAAACACACACTCACCTCTTTTTTGTTGTGCTGAGTTCATGATAATTTCTCGGATGTGCGATTTTGATTGAAAATTACGCTGTGGGGGGTTGCGCCTTGTTTTGCTTCTTGTTGTGCCACGTTTTTTGCCTCTGGCCCCCATGGGTTAATGCCAATGCCGTTGTTGTTGTTGTTGTTCCCGTCGCATCCCAAGGCACATAATTCAAATTGTATTAATTTAAATGCCAATTTATTGCCGAAAACAGGCTTCGTCCTCGGCTTTTTTTTTGTTTTGTATTGTGCGAACCAGTTAATAAATGGAGCAGAGGACGTAAGATTAAATATGAATATGCTAAACCCATAGCTGTAACTGTAAGCGACAGATTGCGTATAAATAAATATTTATGCATTATACCCATTAAAAGAGGAAAAGAAGCAAAGGGCTTTCATATGATACAGGTATAATCGGGCAGGTTCGAGTAAAGTTATGCTCTTCTTTCTATACGAAGAGGCGGATATCAGAGTCTATAACACTACAGCATGTCTTTCATAGGTTATCTCTCGCCGTGCATACTGTGTGGATCAATCCATCATTGTCAGACTCTATATGCAGTGTACTTTCTTTACTAAAATTATGACAAACGTCAACTCCGTTATTTTAATATTTGTGAATCACCTAGCGTTACCTAATGATATACTGGAAATAGAATTGGAATCTGCTAGCACTCAAAAAGTTGTAGTCCTTTCCGGCATATTCAGAATTGCAATTCAACATTGAATGTAACAGCTTTATAGCCAAGTTTAACTGTCTCTCCACTAAATCTGTAAATGCCACTCTGAACTCTGCAAATGGTCAAACGAATAGTAAATGGTGAGTAATCATGCCGAAATCAAAAAATCCCACCCACATGGCGCATTGTTGTGGATAAATTGCCAAGCACCCGCAATTTGATTTGGACCTCAAGCTTCAAATGCTGTGTTGTCATGTGGGTCCGCTGATTAACATATTATGCGACAAAGTGCCACCGGACAGGACAGGACAGGCCAGACCAAACCGAGCCATAAGCCGAGTCCAACAAACGAGAGAACTGTGGCAATTCAACGCCTGTCACTGCCTGTTTGCACAGATAATTCACGCCAACGTCAGGAGAGAAAGAGAGAGAGAGAGAGATAAAAAAGAAAGAGAAAGAGAATCAGACCTATACCCACACCCAGTTGTAGTCCGAGAGATCCAGCTTCAGTTCCAGTTGCTGCCGTTGGATAATTGAAAAAGTTGCTGTCGCCTTCGGGCTGGAGGAGAGTATGTTATGTATCTCAAATCTGGCGCGATGGCTATCAATGTCAGCGATAGGTGAGCGGTGGATGTGGCCGGCCACAAAATGTCGCCCCGGCGTATGGGCCAATTAAGGGTTAAACATTTTGCATATGCAGTCGACGACTCAGTCTTCGATTTGCATAATTTCGGGTTGATAATATCTCCACATCTCTCGTTGGCTCCTTCTTCCCCTGTCATTCTCTCTGGCCGACTGTCTGACTGTCCGTCGACATGCGCACGATACATTAATTTATTTGGCCAAATGGTCAAAGGGGTTAGGGGTAAGTGGAACAACGCTGGTGTCCAATTTCATTAGGAACGTCAGCACCTTGGTCTCAGGAAAGGAAAGGGTATGAGGTCTGTGTCTGTGTCGTGTATCTGTCATTGAAATGTGTTTCCCTTTTTGTCACATTACGACAATTTACATGAAATTGAATACGCACTGATTTTGGACATGTGGCCCTTTTGTTATCCTTATGTTTGCCTTTTTGTCCTAGACGCATCTCATAATTTAATTAGCAGAGCGAACAAATGCCACCACTTCGGCCCACTAGTCTCTGGCCGATTGACCCGCCAAAGGGGAGACACATAATAAATATCTTGTGATTTCATAAGTCATAAATTAGGCAATAGGAATTTGTTTTCCAATTACACATATTTCACACTGCATGCCAAAAATAATAAAAGAAACAGAAGAAAAGAAAGGAGAATAAATTGAATACTATTTCTATTTGATAATTTATAACGCACAGCAGCTCCAGCAACAAGTACAAATTGTCAAAAGTGTTTTGCATCTTGGCCATGGGCCCACCCATGGTGTTTCGACATGCCAATGGTATCCAGGCATACTTATACATACATAACATACACTGGGCAACAGCTGCCCCCGATCCTTGCCCCGTTGCGACCATTGCCACGCGCTCTTAACGAGTCACAAATTCACGTTGCAATCGCCAGTCTCGGCATAGCTCCCATCATAACTTCTTAGTCAACAACACCTCAGCAGAGCTGGAGGAGTGGGAACTGAGCTTGTGGTCGGCACTGAGACACTAAGGCAGCAACTCTGGCTGCACCACCACGCGGCCTGCCACCCAACCAGTTGCTTACTTTTGCGTATTAACGCGCGAAATAATATTTTATTTTGACCATCGTCAAAGGATTGAAAAATGCCCACTAATATCTTTGGGTCTTTGTGACAGCTTTGTGTGTGCTTTAATCTCTATGTGTGTGTGTGTGCGTGCTAGTATGTGTGAATGTTTGTAAGTGTGTGTGTGAATGTTCAACCATTGCCCGTAGTCTTTCAAGCAGCACACACAGTAGTTGGCATAGGTCTACACATTTTTCTTTCTATTGTTCAGATTTTTAATAATTCTTTAATGTTTTACCTGGAAGTTTCTAAAGAACTTTTAAATTAAGAGAATTTTAAACACACAATGCTAACTAATGTACACAATATAAAAAGTAATTTTAGCTTTTATTTATTTTATTTTATTTTGATGGTCCTAGAATATTGTGAAAAAGAGACTCGACTTCGAGATTACTTTAAATTATCGATATTAACTCATAGATCATCCGGATCCGAAACCGAATTTCATTTGTAAATTGCACAAAATCAAGTAAAAAAGCCTGAAAGAAGCCTAGAAAAGCATTTAATCTCAGTTAATAGGAAAGGCAGTTGTTAAGTTATTTATAACTCAGGAAAAATTCCTTTAATTTATCGTGAATTTCTTTTTTACCAAATCAGACTTCATTTTGGAAACTCGACTATAACTTTAGATTTACTGAGTTTTCTTTCAACAGCAATCAAAACTGATTTTTTTCGGGAAGTTAACGCCAGTGAAGTAAGTTATTTTGTTGGATGGTCAACTCTAGGCCATTGTTTGGCAGAGGTACGAGTACTCGTACTCGACTAATTTGCCGTAACTCATTTACAGCTCATAAAGATAATAATTTTCTGTACGAAAAGTAGTGCGCTGCCACACCTCCAATTCTTCAAGCCAAATTCCCACGTTTCCCAACCGCATAACGAATCAATCATTTGGCTAGGCAACACGAATTCACGCAGCCTCCGATCGAGGTATCAAGGCAGTGGCATGCAAAATAGTTAAAGTTGCAGTTGCATCGTTGCAACCGTTAACTCAGACAGCCTTTTGGCTCAGGTGGTGGTAACAGCAATAACGAGTTCGCTGTGGATTATCAGGCCAATTGGTCACAAAATTTTAACACCTTTAGCGGGAAGGCAGCGGGAGGGCATCAATGATGATCGAATCACAGATCGGTTGATCAGATGATCAGATGATCACATGATCACTCAGTGGCGGCCATTAAAGTCAAATCATTTTTCACATTTAGATATTGCCAGCGGGCCATGTACAGAGTCCCAGTTGTGCACGGCGGCACAATTGAAGACGCTAACTCCAACTCCAACTTCAACTGCAAGTCGGAATCCATCCATCCAAAATTAGCCCGATCACGATTTGAGAAATATGCTGAACTGACTTTAAGACTGCAGATCTTTGGCAACGATCTGACTGACTGTCTGTCTGTCTGTTTGTCTTTCTGTCTGTCTGGTTTGGCCGCTTACATAAAAGTAATCAAATCAACACCTTCATCAACTCCTTTGGATACGCTAGCCAAAACCGCAAAATGCCTTCCTTATTTCAGGCAATTTGGGCTCACGGCTCAAACAGCAATTTAAAGCTGTCCTACTCCTTGTACTGTTTTTGACTTGTTTTCTCAATTCCAGCCCGATCGATCGGTGGCGATCGCCTGTCGATCAAAATGTTGTTGTTTTCGATATCTAATTTGTCATTCGGAACTCGCAACGGGGCAATCCGCAAGACCCACAAGACCCACAAAACCTGCCGCAATTTGTTCATTGGACTGGCAACACGCTGTCTGCATTGCACGATCCTTCTTTTCACTCAGTATTGAGCAGAGCCCGGAGCAAACTAGGGAATCCCGGCATTATGTGCGACGATTATCTTGTCGGCGCGTGAAATTTCGCTCTTTCCTCTCCGTGGCCAAAAAATCATGGCTTATTCATGGCGTTGAGAAATTGACCTGCAATTGATACCAATCCATGGCAATCCATTACAGAGGCTAAGCGCGCGAGTTGCATGTCTCATTATTGGCAATTTTGGAGCAGTTCGGGTAATTGCCATGCCGCACTGGCTTCGACTCTGGATCCAGATCCAGCCAAGGGTCATTTGTATAGAGGTCGTAGCTGAGTTCGCGTCTGACTTGTGCATGACTTGAACATTTATTTTTCAGCTTCAACATATGCTATTACAACCCATCGAGATGAAAGTGTCTACTTGATAGATAGAGAGATGAACGATATATTGCTGTTTATTTCATATATTTATATATTTATTTTATATTTAATATTTAGTAAATAAAATTAATTTAACTGACACTTTATTTGAATATTGAAATAATCAAATACAAACAGATTTTTATTTTTTTTATTTTATACCGATCAATACTTAATAATATATTTGATTAACGCAATCAACTTGCGCTTAGCATGATGTCAATTGCACACACTAGCATATATACATTCCACACATGAATCTGTGTAAGGACTATCAACTGCGATTTGATGAAATATTTAAGTATATACATACTTGATTATGTACTCGATCTATAATAGATGCACTTGCACTTGCACTTGTAATTTATTTACCATTTTGTTGACATAGATTGTGAATTATTTTACTAATTTCTCTCGAAGTGACACCTCAAACTGTATTTACACGCGATAATCAGCTCATTAAGTAACTGTATTTATTTAATTTTAAAATGTTTTCAACTACATTATTTACAAATTCATTCTTATAAATAATGCACAGTTGCATACAATTTTTTGAAAATATTTCTGTTGTATTTTACGGGTTATTTTTTGATAACATTTTCAAAAATGTTCACACAAATCTATGTATATACATTACTTTGGCTGCAATTGCTCAATTTAGAAAAGAATTTACAAAAGAAAAAAAATTATCTTCCTGATGTATCCTTTGGAGACTAGTTCATATTCATCCCAAAGGGAAAAAAAACAAAGAAAAGTTCTTTAAAAACGCAATTTTTATTATTATAAAATATATAAAACGTTTATATTTATACATATAAATAAAATAATGCTTACTCTAAAAGATCGTTTATTAAACTGAAAACTTGCACTGAATTGGTTTCGCCCGCTTTTTGAATATGTTAATAAAATTATAAAAAATTAGCTAAATTTCGCATATTTGTTTAAATTTGCCACATCTTTGAGACATGGCTTCGATTGGAGCCGTTGAGAATTTCCTTTTCTTAATTTCATTTAAATTTACAATTACATAGAAATTTAAGTTTAAATTTAAATTTTACTTAAAGTAAAATAAAATTGCTAGAGCACTCACAAAATAATTGCCACACATAAAGTAAAATATATTTTTGGTATAATTCTGCAAACCACTGGGAGGAAAGTAAAGTACACTATAGATATACACAGTAAATAGGTATCTATGTATAGTTTGTTTATGTAAATGTATGTATATGCTATAAGAAATAGATAAATATTTTTCCTAACATACATTTACATTGTCTTTTTAATTTTTTTATATTTATTTTGATTTTTTTTCAGGGGGAGTATATAAAGATTTTTACTTTAGATTTCGCTGTTCATTAAAAAATTAAGTAGAACTCAGTGCCATTAAATATTATACAGATACAGATTACAGTTATAGATACATTTATAGAAATAATTGCCGACTATTAAATTGGCAATTGACAACTGGCAACAACTTTAAACGTTAGACGCTTAAAATTTTAGTCCAGAATCGATCAAAATTAACCATTTGGCATTTTGGCGATCTTGAACAAGACATGAAAATCCCTTTGGATGTCGGTTTATTTAGGGGGCCTTGGAGAAAGTTAAAAATTGTTTATTTACAAGATACAACAACTAAAAGAGATTTAAAAACAATTAAGCTACATGATTTTTTTTTCCTTTTTTTGTTTTTACATTTTTCATTAGACATTTTGTGTTTCTTTTTTTTCAATATGCATAAATAATTACACTACTTGACATCCACAATGAGAGGAACTTCGCTGATATCGATTAAATTTGGCGGAGATGACAGCGACTGCTGCTGTTGCTGCAATGACTGTTGCTGCTGCTGTTGCTGTTGCGATGTCGGTGTCGACGATGCCGATGCCGATGACAGCGAGCCCGCTGAGGACGAGGAGGAGGCCATAACCGCTGCCGTGGCAGTGACCATTGCCAGATGCTCGTTGTTGTTGTTGCTGCTACTATTGTTGTTGCTGCTGGCCAGCAGCAGTCGCTGGTGGTGTTGTTGCAGGCACTGATTTGCATTGACAGCGGCAGCAGCCATCATCATAGTGGCAGCATCGCAGTAATTAGACAGCATCGTTGTTGTATTCACATTGGCTGGCATTGTTGCTGTTGTCGACAGTGCTGATGTTGCTGGTGACACATATGCAGCAGTCACGTTGGCCATATAATCGTTGCTGTTGCTGCTGCCACTGACGCTGCCATTGCTGCTGCAGCCGGCGCCAAGGAAACCGTTTGCACTCATGTTGTTGTTGTTGCTGTTGTAGTTGTTGATTTGCTGATTGCAAATGCTGTTGATGCCGTTGTTGCCGAAGTTGTTGCCGCCGTATGTTACGTGCATGGCAGCAACATTGCTGTGATCATGGCTATGATTTCCATGAACAGCACTGCCACAAACTCCACCTCCACCTCCTTCGCCATCGCCACTGCCGTTGTTGATGCTGATATTGCTGCTGCTGCTAGCACTGTTGATGCTGCCGCTGCCGTTGCTGCTGTTGCCATTGCCGTTGCCGTTGCCAGTGATGTTGTTGCAGGGATTGATGTTGAGCGTAGTGTTGCTATGATTGGCTGCCACAGCGGCCGCCACAGCCGCGGCTGATGATCAAGTTGTTGTCAATTGGCGCCACATTGTGTGTCACATCGAAGGCAGATAGGGCCAAGAGAAACTGTTGCCGCTGAGCAGCATGTCGCGTATCAGCGTTTCGATGGGCGTTTTACCGACTAGACGCACAAAAAACAGTTGCTCAATGACCTGGCCAAAATCAAATAAAATAAAAGAAAAAGAAAAAGCAACAAACAGAACAGAATTAATATCATATAGGAATAATAACATAGAGCTGAGAGTAAATAATCTACAAATATTATGAATAATTAAAATAAACTTACTTGTGAGGAGACGGTTCGCAAGGAGGGCAATCTCAGCAGCAATTTGCCAAATCTCGTGGGCTGATTGGGATACTGCGTTCGACAATATTCCTCGAGGGCGCACTGTGATTTCTCTTGCAGGGATTCAATGTGAGTCACATCCGACAGGCCGCAGGCATCTGTAAAATGTAAGAACAATGACAGATTTTTTAGTGGCAAGCACAAAACTCGGACATTATGAAATATGCATATCAGGTTTTTCTTATTGTTTATTTTTGGAGTTGCAGTTCACCTGGCGCTGACATGCATTGGCGGTTCACTAGAGATTCGTTTCCAGCGACGTGGAAGCCCCTTCCATTGGTAAAAATACAATAAAATGAATTTCAGCCACGCCCCCTCACACACAGCTACATTTATAAATGGCACATGACGAAAAAAAGACGATTGCGTCACTTGCGCATGATTTATGCCCAATTGAAGTCCGGAATTGTGAGCGAACGAAGAGGCAGGCCAACAAGAGGCAGTTTAATTAAATTTCGGAAAATTAAACTAAGCGGCAACGCCCTCAACAAAGTCTTAGAGCACTACAATAATATGTGGTTGGCCATAAACCGTGTGCGTTGTTTTTTTTTATGCTGTTGACTTGTCGTTAAATTACAAAGGCGAAGACATTGCGCATACGCAGCGTGTGCCGTCAAGTGTTAATTGCCAGACACAAAGTTTGCTTTTATCAATTTTTTCGTGACAGCACAGGGTACACATGTGTGTGGATGTGTGCGTGCATTTGTAAATGTTGTAAAACAACAACAACAACAATTGTACACACACGAGTTTGCATATTTTTAGTGGCACACAATCTGCGTATACTTATTATTTGCAAGGTCTGCCTGTTTGAAATTCAAATTAGACATCAGCACTTGCAAATTTGCATAGCTTTAATCAGTTTCAATAGTTGTAAAGAATTCCGTGCCGAAATGGCATATGAGATTGGTTTGTTTGCTTAATTTGCCAGCAGAATGCATACGGGTCAAGAAATTGACGAAACGATATGATTTCAGTGTCAAATGCAAAAGAGTCCGAGTCGCTGTTGATTTATCTTTTAACTTGGCACATTACGCAAAAATTTACAAGTGGCATTAATATCGTTAGCAGCTGCAATTTGAATTTGCTAACTTGCTGCTTAATGAATTGGCCATTTGCCGGCTTACTTGCCAATCTGATGGCATCGTCCACGCCATGAGTCGGAGCTGAGCTCAAGTCGTTGCCGCAGTTGAAATCGTCAACATATCCGATTGCGGTGTGAATTCGAATTTGATTGCATTGCAAAATGCCACCAATGGGACGTAAATGTGTCGTTTTAATGTCTCGTATTTCAGTTTTTTAGCTGAGCTCTGTGAATTTCATTATGCGATTTGCTGCATGCCACAACCCGCAAGCAGGCAGTGTTGTTTTTAGCTACACGCAAGCGCGCCTCAGTTAACAACTGTCAATTGAAAGCCAATACATTGAGTTACAAAGTAAAAATATAAACTTGGCTCTAAGTTCATTAGAGTTAACCTCCTTGTTCCTCCTCTTCAGTGGCGGTAACTGATAACTAACACGCTCAGATTTGCTTGGAGATTGAATCTCTAAACTGTTCATATGGGCTGAGAGCCAAACAGTTTATGACTTAATAAACAACAGAGGGTCTACCTGACTGACCATTTAAAATTCTGTTTACCTACAATAAACTGGACTTTTAGAGCCAATACCTTATGAATCAAACTAGACGCAAATATTTTAAATATTAAATCAAAATTAATTATTAAAGCCAAGCAAATACTTAACGTAGTTGCTATTTTTCTTTCTTTTAATAAATAACAACTATATCGCTTAACTTATTATGTAACACTTTTATTTTATGTATTATCTAATCTATCCTATGCACTTGTACAGTTTATTATATTGAGGAATACATAAATAGTTTTATCAAATATTTAAAACAAATATAGAGACATTCTTAAAATGTTTACATTGCATTAAGCAAGCTTTCTGTCAATTGCTAAATGAAGTGTCAACTTAAGAAAACAATAATTAAATGCACAAATAGCAATGTATTCATACAATCGATGAGTAATTCTCATGTTTAATTTCCGGCAAACGGAATTTCTAGAAATGAAATAACTCTTTAAAGTAACTTTAAAATGTAAGAAACCAACTGTGACCCACATTGTTCCCAACTTTATGGGGCCCGTTTAGGCCATTTCAAGCTGCAAGTTCAACTGGCCGACTGGGAGACAAACAAACCACAAATAACCAACGTTAACTGAACTCAACTCAAGTTGGCAAAAGCCCCCACACAATGCGCGTAAATCAAGATAAATGATTTGTCGCCAAAGGCAACAGAAATTCAATTAGCAATTATTAACCATTTCATTTCATAAACAAGCAACAACAATAAGTAAAGGCAATAATCGTGAACCAAGCAAAGATACAAATTAGACATGGCCCGTTGAGATGAAAAGCTGAGCGAATCACTTCATTGACCGTGGTCATAATTGTCAATTATCTTTGCCATTAGCTCTGATCTGATGATCCAAGTTGGCCAATTCTTCCATTTTGACCACAAAGAGACAAGACGAATGCCCAAATATCATAAAGAAAGAAATGAGAGTCGAATTGGCAGGACATGCAGCAACAAGAGAAACAAAATTGTGCCACAATTCGAATCAATATGCCAGCTAAAAATTTTATTTTCATTGAATTGCAGAAGACATCGCCGCCGACGACGACGACGACGTGGAGGACAAAGTGAAAGAAATTCCAGTTTTAAGTTTGGCCAAAAAGAAATGCAGGCATTGAGTTGGAAGCGCAGCTTTCTCGAGCTATAACTATGGCTGTGCCTTAACTTGGCTTTGATTTTGGTTTTGGCTTTAGCTCTGTTAACCGTTTCTGTGGATTCAGCTTCGATTTTGGGACCTCTTGGGCCTCCTCCTATGTATCTTTGCCTCCTTTTGTGCAGTTACTAACTCAGCGCGGAGATCGTGACCGCGTGTTTTAAATGCATAATGACCGTAAAGTAGTTGATGTAACTACGTAGCCGAATTGTGCTTCCAATAACAACAACAACAACGAGAACAGCAACAACAACTTCATGCATATCGAAAAAGGAGCAGATTTTTTGGTCACACAAGAACGTGGCACAGACCCAAATCAACCTTCTCCCTCACCGTCCTCCTTAATCCACGGTTTGGGCAACTGACTCTGACCACAGGAGAGGTTAAGCTCTTTAACAAAAATTATGAATTGCTGCATTATATTTTATTATATAGTTTTTATAGCCAACGACTAGGAACAACGTTGTTGAGGCCAACAAATCGAATCAACTTTTTTTCTTGGGCTTCGTGTCTGCGCCGCAACAGTTATAACTTTATTTAGTTTTAATAAACATTAGGCAAAAATGCCTTTAGCCAAAAGTGAGGTCCATGTGAGGTCAACTGTGAATTTATTTTCAAGCCGCATTTCTTAAAGTTGTTCAAAAGGTAACCAAGTAAATGACAGGTTTTTTATATATTAGGTGACATGTTGACTAAGAAAAGTTACTTTCACAAATGAATGCGAAATTATCGGATGACTAATATTCACTTAAGGTTATCTGATTTGCTTATACTGAAGGTTATCACTTATAAATTTTGTTAAGCTTTAGTCATTTGCTGATACTAAAAAGTAACTAATGTTAAGTATGTATATAAAAAAAAATAAATTAATTTCATTACTGAAACATTTATATAGCCATTCTTATATATCCTTATCATGAATTCTGTTATTTTATAAAACTTCGAAGAAAAGCCCAAGCTAACACTTGGTTTTGATTAATATAATTATTTAATTGCAATAGTTTGTGAATTTTTTTTGCTATTACCAATAATTTCTTTAGCATCAGCTTGATCTAAGGTAAATGTTGTGTCAGAGTTTAACTCGAAAAACAGGCAACATCATATCGTATTGTATCGGGAGACTGAAACGCGCCCAAATGATGATTCTAATCAAAGATGTCTGTTCGAAACTGTTAATTACAAGGCACAAAAGGCATGTCTGTGGCAATTTTCAGAAAGTAGCGCAGGCAGATCAATGAGCAATCCACAAAACGATTTGGGCATCAGCAACAAGGCAAACACAAAGGTTGCCTGAGAGCCATAGACGAAGCTAAAACCAACACAAAATGTTGGTCAAAAAGTGTGGCCAAGACATGAAAGCTACAACTCTTAACAACTGCAACAAACGACAGCAATCAGGCGAGCTGTGATGAAGACCGAGACGAAGTCGAAGGCGAAGCCGAGGCCACAACCAGATTCGAGATGCACCACAGAGTTGCAGACATGTCGTCAACGTGCCGCCGCCGTTGCTGTTGTTGCTATTGCCTGGGCCAAAAAGCAGAAGATCTACTGAGTCTATACCCGGTATTTTAGTACCGCGATCGTGTCTACCGCAATCATTGAGGAAAGGGGAAAGGGTGAAGGGAAAAGAGCTGAAGCGATGCAGCGATTGATCGGCTGCAGTTTATGGACTCATGCAGCCAATTCAAATGCAATTGCTGCGCAACAGTCAGAGTCAGAGTCTGAGTAGAAGTTGTAGTCAGAGTCGGAGTTGGAGTCGGAGTTGGAGACCAAGTTGCAGTCGAGGCACAGGCAAGACGAAGACACGACGCCCCCTCACAATAGACACAAAATCCGAGCTCAAAACCCAAACTCAAAGACTGACACACACAACGTTTTGGAAATTGGAAAATTATTTTCATTGCTTGCTGAAGCTGAAGCTGGACCTAGGCCTGAGCCAAAGCCAAAGCCTGGTCATGGGTCTGGACTTGGCCAAGGAGCAGCAGTTGCGGCTTGTAAGTAAGCGACATAAACGAGTGTTGTATTAATGTTCATAATGTGGTATCTCGACGTCAATAAACGTCGCCAGCTCTGGGAGGAGCAGGCGCAGGAGGGGGGCAGGGGAAGAGGGAGTTGTAGTCAGTGTCGCAGATCGAGGACAGACAGACAGACGTGCGCCCGAGACAGCTGCTTGACATGAGCAGCCAACGGTTTGACAAACGAACTGAACAGACAGCACATGGAAACACATTGGGGCAGTGAAGTGAGGTGAAGCGCAGCCGACCAGTTGCTGACTTTTGGCCACTGTGAATGGAAATTGGGGAAACTGCCGACTTTTCGCGTTCGGACAATATCTTAGAAAACTAATCTTAAGCTTTGTGTATTATTAAATTTAATTTAAAATAAATTTTGAGTTGGTTTTAAGCAATAATATTTGAATACAAATATATTTGATTTATTTAAAACTAAAACTAGGAATAATATTAAAAATAATAATAAAAATAAAAACCTTAACTGTTAACCATGTGCCATATTAGTTTAAAAATTATAATATTTATGGATTTGCTTATTATATAAGTATGTATGTGTGTAAGTGCATGTTAGACGTGTGTGAGTGCAAGTTGATCCCAAAGTCCAGAATGTGTGCCAAGGTGTGTGATGCTGTTTATTTCTTTTGCTTTTGTTAAAATAAAAATATTGATAAATTAGTAAACAAAATCATAAAAGAAATGCAGTTAAAGACTCTGAAAATAGCCAAATAGCCGTTAAACTTAGCTATATTTAGCTATTTTCAAAGATTTTAATTAGTGGCTGTGAAATTTTATATGAAATGAGAGATATGCATTCGAAAATCCATAATATTCAAACCATATACAACCACTTCACTATTGGAGACTTTAATCAGCCAATTACTTTTTAAATAAATGCTGAAAATGATTTTAAAATTAAGCTTTGAAATTAAATTTTTAGATAAGTAAATCAAAAATGAAACTTGAATTAAAAATTATCAAGTCTTTTGAACATCTTTTTGAATTCCTTCAAAGAGAATGTTTAAAAAAGTTGATACTTTTAAAAATTGAATAATATGTTGGAAATAATAAAATAACTCTTTTTTGTTGTATATTAGAAAATATGGAACTAATAAATGTTTTGATTGTAAAAATAAAATCATCACTCTATTACAAAATACATTAAACTCAAACTTCAATTTTGACTACAGTTTTTCCTACAAGTATTTGCAGCGTTTTCCAAATATTTTGTTAAAATAATAAATGTAATGGAATTAGTAACAAAACTCAAATGATTGTTAGTGAAAATAAAATAAAATAAATCAAAATTAATAGCAATTATTGTAAAATGGTATTAAAATTAGTCAACAAGCCTTATAAAATTAGTAACAAATATAACAATTAAAAACACAAGCCAGGATTAATTTTTGTTTAACAGTAACGTATATTTTTAAGTCTTTCTATCTTCTTCAACTTCATAGAACTTCTCGTCTACGCTTCTTTCGTTCGTTTTTGGTAATGTTTGTTTTGGAACAGTTTCTAAGCTAAATTAGCACTAAAATAAATTAGACTTAGTTTAAGGCAATAAATATATAAGAAGTAGGCACTAAATATAAATTTACATACTGGTAGATAAATACATACAATAATTAAGTACGTGTACTTAATAGATACATAAGTTATAGTTACAGTTACAAGTGGAGTAGCTAACCTAAGGCAATCGACTAGGATCTACCAAGAACTGGGCTTCGATTGTCTGACTAACTGAGAGACTGAGTGATTGATTAATCGATTGATTGATTGATCAGGTCTACAACTGCCATCTACTGCCCGCGAGGCTGTACGGCGAGTATCTATAGCTGGGACTACCGAAGCTGCCACCGCTGCCGGAATGCGCAGCTGCCGCAGCCGCTGCCGCTGCGTGGCTGACACCGAAGGGCGTGCTGTGGTGGAACATATCAAAGGCCGAGCCGAAGGCGGAGCGGGGCGGCGTCTGGTAGAACATGGCCGCCGCGGCAGCCGCCTGCTGCTGATGGCCCGACGTCTGATATGCTCCAGCCAGCGAGCTGCTCGCGGTGGTTGTCATTGCTGAGACTGCCAAGGAGGCGGCAGTGGCTGCGACGCCACCTATCGGCGAGGCGGTGGAATTGAGCGAGGAAGATGTGCTCTGGGATTGGGATTGCGACTGGGATTGGGATTGGGTGGGTAGCGAAGCGCCCAGGCCACTGCTGTTATTGTGGCTCGTGGTGCTGGTGGTGGCGCTGGTGGTGCTGGTCTCAACATGACCATTGGAACTGGCATAGAGTGCGGCGAGCAGGTCAATCTCGCCGGCATTGGACTTGGCGCAGCTGCTGAAAGCGCTGGTGGCGGAGGGCACAACAGGAACAGCATTAGCAATTGGCTTGGACTCGTTTTGGCCCAGTTGTAGTTGATATTGTTGCTGCTGCTGCTGCTGGTGGTGTTGTTGCTGTTGTTGCTCCGCCTGCTGCACTGCAGCCTCTACGCCAGCCACGCTCTTCATGAAGGTGGCCAAGTGCAGCGGCGCCTGTTGCAGTTGCGACTCAAACTCCTGGCGGTTGAGCTCGTCGAGATGTTCGCGCACCACGCCGAGCACTTCGTCATTGGAGCAGTCAGCGGTGACAGCACCACCGCCACCACTACCATCTCCGGACGTTGCCCGCTTGCCAAGCAGAGCTGAAACTTTAGTTAGCAGTGCGGGCACATCCTTGTACAGGATGTCCAGCAACTTACCGGTGGTGAAGAGCACAATAGCCTTGAGGCAGGAGTACTCCGCCGAGTCGACATGCAGCGCCTTCAGCTTCTCCACCTGCTCCTGAAAGATGCGTATGTGATCCATGAAGGCGACCACGCGATCCGCCGCCATCGGCGAGGCGTGCAGACCGGCGGCGGCCAAAAGAGGAGCAACATGGAGTGGCATCGAGCATTGGCTAGCATTCAGCACGAACAACTCAGACCAGACGAGGCGCAGCAAGGCCACCTGGTCGGTCACCTGTAGTTCCGGAAAGAAGGGTATATTCTTGGCCCACTCGACGGCCGAGAAGAGCAGCCGCGCGGCCAGCTCGCAGATGTTGTCGATGCCCATGATGTTGTTCGGCTGCAGGCACTGGCCGTACCGGGATGTCGGATACGGTTCCGCGCGCAGCAGCAGCGAGATGTAGGAACTGAGGTACGAGTGCCCATTGAAGCCAGCCACGCCCATTGGATCGCCGTTGGCCAACTGATACTGGCCGTGCATGCCCGCTAGACCGGGCTGTGTGGGCGGCACGCGGCCACGTTGAACAGCTGCAATAAAGAAAGAAAGAGATGGAGTTAGTATGTTGATCAGCATCTGTATGTGAGTAGTTATCGGTGTATCTGTGTATCTGTTGGAATTCTTATTCTGTTTGGGTAATTCAATATGTGCGCCTTTATGCGCTTATTTTGACCGCGACATCACACGCCGCACAATGTTGCCCCATTCAACTGTTGGCAAAGCTGCCACAACGCACAATGCCTATCGGGCACCTCAATCTGGACGCACTCTTCTGTCTGTGCTCTCCGTAAATCTGGCTTTTGTTCAGCAAACAATCGACAACGTCATAAGATACTTTTCTTCTTTCTTGCTCTGGGGCTCGGAACAACCCTTAACCCCTTTTCCCTTTTTCCCAGTCCCCAGTCCCAACTTGCAACCCTATAGCCCGCTTCGTTTTGTTGCCGCAACTGCTTAGATATGCAAATTCAACTAAATACTTTCAACGCATCTTCAAGATACAAGCACGTGTTTCTGACTGCGAGTGTGTGAGTCGGATTGTTTAAGCTAAAATTCATAAATGGAATGCAAATGTAGGGACTTCTCTATCGTCAGTTGGTAGTAAGTAAGTAAGAGCAAAATCTAAGCACAGAGAGCGAGATAGAGAGAATAAGAGATAGACCTACAGTCTTTTGAATCTCAATACAAAATTGAAGGTAGATAATATAAAAAAGAGAATATATTCAAAGCAAGTTAGGCGAAAGTGAGAATGAGATAGTTTGGTTATTTATTTAATTATATATTTCTTCACTTATTTATTATTACTCACTCATAAGTGGAGCTAAAAAAGCTAAATAAAAACCTTGTTTAAGGTGCGATGCAAGGTTTTTAGTGTTTGAACTTTGAATTGCAATGCAATGAACTTAATATGTTTCGATCTTACACCTGCATAGGATACAATATTTCAAAGGCTTGGCCATTCTTTAAACGCATTTTCATACGTGCATATACAGAGTACAATGGTACTTTATGTGATAGTAAAGTGGGCTAGCAAAGGTTTTTACACCTCAAATATGAGGTACACACCTAGAGGTCCAGACCACAATGCCGCCAGTCCACCACACCTAACCCCACTCGAGACGCAGTTACAGGCTGGGTCGCGTTTCAACTCCGACATAATCAAACCAAAAAATCACAAAAAAAAGCGAAAAAAAATGTTGCCTCTGGCGCATTTGAAACAAAAATGTTTGAGAGACAGAAAAGCAAATAAAGCTAAACATTATTATTGATCAAGCCAAGTGTTGGGTAAATCCATTGTATTAGACATAACACACACACATATCTATATACAAGCACTCACACACACACAAATATTTACACACACACACTCGGGCAAGGAAAAGTAACGTCTTTTGTTGCCTGAAACGGAAAGCGAAAGCATTTTTGGTCAATCGGACAATGAGCACAAGATCCTATGAGTTTTGCATAGGATCAACAACGGATGGGAATGCAAAATGGGTTTGTTTATTGCTTTACCCAAGCAATTAAGTTCCGGGGGTTGTTGTTGCACAACCAAAATCGAAACCGGAACTAAGAATTTCGAATCCAGAATCCAGACTGACCACTGTCCAGCGAAACGGCGACACAATTATTTATACAATACATTTGCGTAATTGTGACCCAAGTAGATCCTCTCTACCAGAGCCATTCCTGCTGATCTATGTTCAGGCAGAAGACGTAGCAAACCAGTTTTGTATCTACCTCTCTCTTTCAGACTCTCTCTCTCTCTCTCTTGTCCAGTTTGGGCTTATTTATGCGCCTGGGAAAATAATTCTCTGACCACAGAGATCAGAGCCACAGAGTCGCAGTCGCAGTCGCAGTTGCAGACTGACCGCAACTAAGTGTTGCAGATGCCTCGCCAGATCAAGTCGATCGACTTTACAGATAACGCCAGCAACAACAACCACAACAACAACAACGAATTGTGGAAGCTGAGCACTTCCATTTGCTGATTACTTAATGAATGAATCTTGGCCCCAGCACGTGCTCAAGTCCTGGCTGCGCTTTTCTTGTCGAAGCTCACTTTATGTAATCGAATATATTGTATACATTTTATTGAATTTATCGAGATGCGCTCTTGTCAATCGCTCTTGACACAGACACTTCAAAGCGTGCCCAAGTGGCTGAAAGCTAATTGTTGGCCAAGTGGATTAACCAACTCGTTGATTTCCCCCAACCTTTTCTTCTTACGTATCGCCTTACCGAATATGAAAATTACATATATTTCCGCTCTCAAGTCCAAAAACCTTTCACTGCCGCAATTTGCGCATTAAATATTCGCCCTGCTTGAAGGTTTTTTTGTTATTGCTCAGTTAAAATTTCCATTGTTAATTATAATGCATATAGCATTATGTAAATCGCGATGCAACGACGCATCATACGATTTAAGCAACTGCAAATGAACTTTTAGAATTTGAATAGCGTCTTGCATTTTAACATTTATATTTCTTTCTCCTTTTTTGTCGCTATTTCTCACTCTTTTCTGTGAGCTGATCTGAAGATCCCTTTTCTACAATTTCGCTTTAAATTCAATTTTATTCTATTAAAAATACCTTTATAATGTGCATAATTTGAGCTGTGCCCACCCTTGGCTGGAGGAAAAACAAGTTTTTTTTGGCCAAATTGTTTGTCCAGTTGGCTGACCCACCCCACCTCTCGTCCGATTGACACTGCAGTTTAATTAGAGCGACCCCGTAGGTTGATTTTATGCGATTTTTCTGGTTTTTCTTGACCGCGGCAAGTTCAGGTCTCCCAAAGGCATAACCTTTGTGGCGCTTTTGTGCTAAGTAGCGACCAGTAGAATAATATAAAAAAAGGGTCCGAAATTCTGTGCAGAAAATACATTTTCTCACGATTTTTCAACCGAGATATGTGTGTGTATTGTGAACTAGTTTTTACGAGGAAGTTGTCATTAGGAAACTCTACGACGGCTTCGTCACAAAGGTGCTGAACTCTTTTTGGAGGCTTTTTATTATGTTGACAGCTCTTCGTCAGCTACAGGTAATCACACACATTTTAATGTACCCAAGAACAGGTAGCCAAAAAGTGTCCGGTTCGGGCCATGTGTCATTAGCCACAAGAACAACAATACGTTCATAGTCGAAAACTTGGCCTAGGCAAATTGATCATAATTTTGCGCAATTGCAGCGCCAGAGTCGGTTAAATAAATGTTTAGATACATTTAATTACAATGTAGCGGTAGCTGTAGCTGTAGCTGCATTTTAATTGCCTTAGTCGCCATACATTATACTCGTTCTTAACCCAAATCGTAGTAACTAAAACTCAACATCTGCGGCTGCTGCGGCTGTTGTGGGTTATTAGCATTTTGCGAAAACCTGTCAATATTAGTGCAAATAATAACAGCTTTGTGCAGTAACTCGACAGGTCCCCAGACAGACGTTAATTGTTAATGTCGACAACAGCAACTAACCAAACAACCATGCTGGCAGTCAATCAGTCAGCCCATCAATCAGTCAGTCAGTCAGTTGGTCAATCTGACAATCACTCATTGTACATGGAAGTCTCTGTCAATTTGTCGTCGTTTGCCAATTTGTGGACAAAACATTGGGCCCAACTATGCCAAATATTTGCTGACAATCGTTGCTCACAAATTAGTTGCATACATTCAGTTTGGTCTGTCTTTGATTAACTCACAAAATACACAGAGCAAAATCATATGCAAACTGAAAATGTAGTTTATTTCCTTTCAAAAAACAAAAAGAATTTGGATATTAAATTCTTTTTAACAATTCAAACTAATCACTTTAATGGTTTTTTTTCTTTTACTCATTTTTTTCTTCGCAACATTTTCTTGCAGTGTACGATCTAATCAAATTAACTTTAATAGGTACTACAAAAAAGTGTCGACATACAAATTACAATATCAAGCTAATTCCTAATACTCACTTGAGTATGCTCAACTATTCAGCTATTCAGCTTGTCAGCTATTCATATATTCGAATACGAGTACTCGCTATACTTAGGCATTTAGTTTGTTCTTGTAGTTGTGGCAATTTTTTAATTATTAACCAGTGAACGAACAAGTTTACATTTGATCTTTAGGGTCAATATGCTGTACCGAATGCTTAATTATTTATATACCCAGTAACCACAAAACGTAACTTTATGGGGTATAATAAGGCATAATAGTTTAGCAAATTACTTAACGTACCTTGTCGACAGGGTATCAAACAGTCGCGTAAGTTGGAACCTAGCAGAATGACAAGTTTGATATTTAATGTAACATGACAATGCATAAGTATCTAATGAGTTTTCTATGAGGATTTCTAGTACTCCCATATAAGATTTATTGATTTATCTCTAGGATTATTTGAAATATTTACTCTTATTCGACTGGCATTATTTATTTCAGGCACTTGCCACTGTGGCCACATTCCTTGGCAGGCCACTTGGTACCCAAATAGATGAACCATCACCATGTGAAGAATCTCCCTAGAGATCAGCCCACACTTGTCAATTGTGTTCTCAGCGGATTCCTAGCATCTGACATTTAGTCGTCCCATTTATTGGACGTAATGTAACCTAAATTCACAGTTAAATCAATTTTGTTTTATTTCTCTTATAGTTGTTGTTTTTTGTGTGCTACTTCCGATTTCTTGTTGCTTGTATTGTCTTTCTTGCCTTCGTCTCTGCGCTTTTAATTTATTTATGTATTTGCCTCAATGTTTGACTTTTAATTGACCCACACCCGATGCGAGAAATTTCGAATTTTATTTTCTTAGCATTTTATAGATACTAGACCAGGAAAGTAGAGGGGGGAGGGGGTAAGGAACTTACCTTCGCGTCGCATGCCCATTTTGAGGCACTTTTTCAAGCGGCAATATTGGCATTGATTGCGATGATGTTGATCGATCGGACAGTTTCTGCTGCCCCGACATGAGTATGTGAGATTGCGTCGCACGGAGCGTTTGAAGAACGATTTGCAGCCTAAGGAAAAGATAAAAGAAAATATTAGAATATTTATAAAAAATATATATATTTGTATTTACATCTATGTACAATGTATTGTGAAGCATATGTGAAACTTTTGGATCAGAAAAAATGCCTTAAAAAATTGGTTTTTAAGCTAGATTTTCTTAAGACACTCATCAAATCTTCCTTTGAGTCCACATGAAGAAGCCAAAGTATCAGTCCTATATATAAACAGGCTTTAAAACAAGCAACTCCATGTCAGTTACACCTTCAAAGGCTCCATTGCAACAAGCGAAACAAATTCCATGGCACTTGGATCAGGAAAAAACACAAGTAGGGTGAAAAAGGCAGAGAAACCAAAAATTGTTACCACTTGTAAAGCAAAGTACCTAAGCGAAGAACATGCCACCAAATGCGGCAAGTTGCGCTCCACTTCCATGATGCCTGGCAGTTGTCCTAGTGTCGTCCCTAAAACTCAGCTCCCCTCGAGACCAAAGTGATGCCTATGTCAATGGTCATGTTACACGTTTCATGGCTTAACGCCTTCCATAAAATTACCTTTAATGGCTTTCAATTAACAAAGTGTATCTTGGGCACGAAGATACGACTGACTCGATGCTTCAACTGCTTCAACTCTTGGGCTGAATTGTATTTATTTTTTTATTTTTTTTTTGGCTGCTTCAACACGAGTTTACTGTTAAGACAGGAGACTAGTTTTCAGACTGTTGTTTTTGTTGTTGTGGATACCCATTAAGCACTCTCCGATATGCTAAGACGTTGCTGGCGTGTTGTTTACAAGCTTGAAGCTCTGAAACCACAATTCGATGTCGCCATGTAGCTGAACATGTGTATCATTCGGCTGTGCATAAACAGCGAGGAAGAGAGAAAGAGAGAAAACGAGACTCGTCCTGAATCTGGCTTTGGGCCATGCCACACAACAATTTCTCACAATAACTCAAAACAATGGCATATGCTCATAAAATTCGTTTTAAGCTGTAAAATCATCATCAAACAAAATATGTAAGCACAGTACCATACACAGGCACACAGCTATTAAAGATATTCAATGCCCAACCATTCTACGAGGGTGGAGCAGGGTAGCCAAGGGGGAAGGGGCAGCTGCATTTCGATCGTGTGGAGGAAAACGTGGCCAGCGCAATGAGTTTTCCGCGTGAGTTGCAGTCGATCACTTGATGCGCTACAATCGAGCTTAAAGCTTCAAAGTGCATTAGAAAAGTTAAGCTTTAGATAAACTGTGCGGGTGAAAGTGTTGCCCAGATACTAGCTATAAAGGAAAGCGTCAGATAGAAACTGTTTTAAGTTTGAAAAAGCTTTTTGGTAAGTGCCTTTCAAGTTAAGAGAGGGAACTAAATTGAGAAGGGCATGCTGCCAAGTCGACGGCTGGAAGGCCTCACACGCCGCACTAGACAAGCCCAAGACCCAACCAAAAGGCATCTAGGAAATATCCAAGCACACTCACACACACACACACACACACATGGGTAAAACATACACTTGGGCTTTTACACCATATGATCTACGAATAACGATATTGTACCAAGTCACGATTTCTGCACAAAACGTACCGTTGCCTTTACCTCTTTTTCCACAAAACTTTGACTGCGCTTTCGACGTTGTTGTTGTTGTTGCTGTTATTGTTGTGGGACAGCTGGACAGCTAGGCCTGGCCTGGCCTGGTCTGGTTGGGGTACCTTTGGGTTTTGGCCAGCAAGAAGAAGAAGAACAACAACAACAACGATGAGAAGAATAAGAGGCGAGGAGTCGCTGCCCATATGCGCATATCGCGGCTTTATCTGGAGCTGGAGTTGGAGCTGGAGCTGAAACCAGGCGATGCGAACGCTGTGCCGTGTCGTTATTGATGAAGATACGAGGAGAAGCATTCAACTATGAGCTGAAGATACCGTAAACAAAATCTGAGAACGGGGCAACCGAATGGAAACTGGACGGCGATGGCATATCATGTTATATCAATAACCCAAAAAGGGAGGAGCGATAGATAGTTAAACGGGGATACAGATACAGATACGGATGAAGATGCGGATAAAGATGCAGATGCAGATGCAGATTGAGCTATGGGTTATGGCATCTCTTAAACTCTCCCCGGAATACTAACCAACCAAGGAGCAAGTGCAAATCCTAAGCAGGAGAGAAAAGAAGCCTTAGAACCTTGTGAGTTGTCATTGTTTTGCTATGGCTTCAAAATGTATCTCTTGAGTACAGACAGTTTAGCCATAAGCCCCAGAGCACTTTGCGGTAGTTTCAATTACGCTTTTGGCTTAATTGCGTGCTGTCTGACAGTGGCGTAGAGGTGGGAAGAGGGGACGCCCTCGCGTGTGTGAAACGCGCCATAAAGCGTTCAATACAGTTAGACTTGCAGGTTCCAAGAACTACAGCTACGGCTAAGCGTTCTATTAATTGAACT
Source organism: Drosophila rellima (assembly GCA_035043635.1). Lineage (NCBI taxonomy): Eukaryota > Metazoa > Arthropoda > Insecta > Diptera > Drosophilidae > Drosophila > Drosophila rellima. The sequence continues at coordinate 14,800,526 of JAWNMV010000811.1, forward strand.
TCCTGAATCTGCACGATATGATGCCCCTCCTCCCACCCCAGTCACCCCCCTTCACCCTAGCGTGACCATGACCATGGCCATGAGGCCCACAAATGAAAGTGCAGGCAAAACGCGAGACTTTTGCCGCATCGCCGATCAATTTAAAGCGTGAAATTAGTTTGGCTCGATGAGTGCAACTGCGAATTGCTATGAATATGAGTGTGAGTGTCTGTATGATTATGAGTACTGGCTACAAGTATTTATTCACACAGCAAGCGCCTTGAAATTGCCTATCAGCGATTGCCAATTGCCTATTTTTGGCCAATTTCTTTTCATTTGTTGTTGGCTGCATTTGCGGTCAATGCACCGTTGCCAGAAGTGTAACGCCAAAGTCAATAGCAGCCCAAACACCGCCCCATTGTTGGCTCATTTTCTAATTATTAATGCACATACACACACACATACATACAGAGAGACTAAGCACAGCAAGAGAGCCATCATTAAGTCGCAATAATTAAATGTTAAGCTTACATGTGCAGGCAACTAGTCAAAGTAATTAGCACAGAGACTGAGCTGGGCTGAGATTGAGATTGAGCTCGAGTCGGCAAAGGCGGCGGTAACTAAAAGCGAACCAGCAGCTAGACAAAGTATCTGGAGTACAACCGAAACATAACATAATTGCAGACCAGACACGAACCGCAAAATGATTTAACTCGCATGCACCTCGAGTATCTACAAAATGCGCTGATTATGAACGCGCTTGAACTTCAAGCTGAGGCGGAAGCGCAGTTCCAGTTGCAGTTTGAGTTCGAGCTGCTGTTGTTGTTACCACTACAGGTGCACAGCTGATTACTGGGTAACAGCAGGGCACCCATCATTTGGGGTTGACATTGCTATAAAGCAGCATGGTTTATAGTCCGATGTAGGTCAATGGTAAAGCAAATGCCGCCGTAGATACGATTACTTTTGTACTTGTGGGAAGCATCGAGTATCTTTTGCTGCAAAACTGTGCAGCTGTGGCAAATTTAAGAACTTTCCACTTAATGAAAATCTTGGTAGACTGAGCGAATCGCAAATTGCTGCGAGTCAGATTGAAGCTAGTTGCTAGCTAAAATACTTCTTCAGATACAGATACACAGTTGATTAACCTCCGATTAATCACAATCAATGATAGGAAAAAGATTGATTTCGCATCGAATATATATTTGATAAATACAAGAAGCTTATCAACGAAAAAATAAATTTTCCTTTTGAAAATCCATTAAGATTTTTCGAATCTATTCAAATCATAAGAGTACCATGTACTAGGTACAGAGAAAATTTTGCAGTTTTTAGCTAAGATTTTAAAGAAGAAAAGTGGAATTTTGATCAAAACTTATTTTTAACCCTAATTTTATCCCCTTGAGTCAATAAAAAGCCTAAATTTAAAACTTAAAATTTTTGAACAGAATCAAAAAATTTAAATGCAAACGAAAAGTAGGTTTAATATTATGAAAAATAAGACATTCCTCATTAAAATCGGGTAAGTTTTATTAAAGTTGTGCTCTTTGAAAGTCCAAAAAGTCATTATTTCTCATATATACATAAATAATTTTCAATAATTGACACTTTTCTATTGTTTGAGCTATCTCAACCAATTTTGCTATTGACAGAATCGTACTTGCTTTATTATGATTTAAAAATAAAAGTTTAAATTTAAAATTAAAAGAATACATTGTTTCTATTGCGCAATTAGTGAAAAGCAAATCCGTTTTTAAGTCAATGTCTGCTTTAGCTAGTTATGAGCTTAAAGGAAACTAGTTTGTGGCCCACAAACGAAAAGGGCTTGAAGCTGTTGCAAACCTGGCCCGTATGCCACTGCCAGCATAAACAGAGCAAACTGCAGAAATTCGCACGTTGCAAAAAACCGCAGCAACAACTGCAACGGCAACAACAACATCAACAAAATGCCGACTGAAACTTGGCGAAAATAAAGATAAGCGATTTAACTTTGATTTAACTGATGCTATGTGAAGTTATGCAGCCCAAACTCTATGCGAAGTTTCAGAACAGAGTCGCAGTTGCAGTTCAAGTCCAGGTCTACGGTCATGTACTAAGCCTGAATCTGAGCTTGAGTCTGAGTCGGAGTTTGAGTCCGAGTCTGGGCCTGGTTGTTGTAGGGCCTGTTACTTGGGCAATGGCAGCGACACATGGCGATAAGAAAGGTTATTGCTGCGGAGTTGCACTATTAAAGAGACTCTCCGACTGCACCGCGGGGCATGTCGTCATGCGCCGCAACTTGCAACTCAGTTCAAGCGCAAGTTGGCTAAAAATGTTGCAAGTGCATAAGGTACAACAACGAGAAGATGCCACAAAACGTGCCAGCAAAAGTTGCACACAAAAATTAAAAAACTAAAACCAAATATATTTCGGGAGCAAGGGCAGAGGAAGGGGCAGGGGCAGAAGGAATGAGCTTGCTGCAGCTGATCGATTAGCCAAGTTAGTTGAAAACGAAAATTGCGCATGAAGTGGCAACAACTGTGTCTGCTGTTTCTCTGTTGCACGTTGCAAGTTGCACATTGTTGTTGTTGCTGCTTCCGCTTGATGCTCTTGTTGTTGTGGATGTTGGCCCAAAGAGCCGCAGCTTAACATAATTAATTAAACCGTTACATTATAAAGCAGATCAAGTTGCTCAGTTGCTCAGTTTGCTCAGTTGCTAGTTCACGATTTTTCCAGCCCAAAAGTTTTTCCTCTCGTTGTTTTCCAAGGAGGCGGTAGAGGGGCATTTTCGAAATCGCATCGTGTCAGGATGCATTTTTTGCGCCTCATTTGGCGGAGACGAGGCACAGCCTCAAGCTTCAAGCTTCAAGTTGCAACTGCAACTGCAGCTTTATTGGCTTTAACATTTCCTCTAAGTACAACGATTTGTACTACAAGTCAGCGCTTAATGACTACAATGTCTTGCCGCATTGTTGCTGTTGTTGTTGCAGTTGTTGTTGTCAGTTGTTTGTTTTTGCCAAAATCTGTACAATTAAGTTTCTGCTGTTGCTCTTTTTAATGAAGGGCTTTGCTGGCGCTTGTGCCGAATAATTTCCAGGCCAAGACGCTGGCTCATTAAATGTTGACAGGGAAAAAGTTAAGCAATGCCAACAACAACAACAAACAATCGACAAACAACAACAAATCGAGCTGCTCCCCAATAAATATCAATGCTTGGCTATTCCTCTTTCCCCTTTTACTTTCTTTGCTTTTGGTTGCCAGCTACCTCACTATTTCATTGCCCCATCGTGTGGCAGCAACAACGCGTCATAATAATAATTTGTCAAAACAAAATATTGCGGCTAAAAGCTTTGCTTGGCCAAATTGTACGGAAGTTATAAATGTTTATCCAAATACGATTTATATTCGTATAATAAATGATACATGCAGCGGGGTGGGAAAAAGAATTCAAGTCCACAGATTCTGTAATGCAAATTTAATACAAGCTGGAAATTTATTAAGCTTTTCGTTGCTAATTAATAAGTAAAATACGCTTGCTGCAGGCGTTGCAGCCACGCCCAGTGCGCCCCAAAAACAAAAACTGCAAAGTCATAAATTGCAACAAAAAACGAGAAAAAAAAAAACAAAACAGATCTGAAAAATGCGCAGTGGGCGTTGTTAATATTTTTTTTTGCAGTTGTATTTACTTTGTTGCTCTTACTTTAATTTTTTTTATATTTATTTTGTTTTTGTTTTTGCTTTTTTGGGGCATGGAGGAGACAGCTAATTGATTTATGTGCGCCTTTGTTAAAGCTCAGCAAATGTGTCGAGCGAGCGGAATTTTCATGAAATTTATTAAAGGCTCTCCGATCAACTGAAGATCTGCCCATTCGAGGTGCAAGAGTGAAAAGCCAATGATTTTATAATATAATGTAAGTAAAAAATAAATAAATAAATCAAAAGTGAAATGGGCTAACAAATTGTTGTTGCAAAGATAGACATTGAATAAAGAATATACAAGATTACAGTTATTTTATATTTAAATTAAATTTAAACTTTTTATTTAAAGTGCAAAGTTTTTGTCAGCGGCAAATATGTAATAGCAAAGCTTGTGTAAATTTGTATTCATTTTAAAATGTCAATATATATTTTTTAAATTGACTTTTAATGAATTAAATTGTTTTATTTTAATGACTTAATATTTAATTAATTCTTTGTCAACTTTCAATTTGTTTGGCATTTATTAACCCAATCAAATATTTACTTTATATTTGCAAGTTTCCTTTTTATAAAGTATTAAAATGATATTGCAATACTTTGGGAAATTGGTGAGAACTTCATTTGCCCACATCATAATAAAGTGAATTAAAAAGCCACACATGTTGTTCAGTAGAAGAAATTCCCGAAAAAGCAACCGAATGAACAACAAAGATACGCGTACACAGATACAAAGATACATTTATGGACAAGCTTGAAGAAAACAACAACTGTGACATTGTTAACATCGTTTTTTTTTTTTTGGAGGAAGACTTGACCATCGTGAGGTTCTGTTCCTCTTCGCGTATCTCGGCCTCTCTAGATATTATTATGAATTTTTGAGCTTGGTTTGCGCTTTAATTGCGGAACGTGGGAACCTATTTAAATTAGTTTACATCAAACTTCCCTTTCGTCGAATGCAATGCGTTGCGGTTTAAGTCGGCGTGCCTACCAAAGTTGACAAACAGTCTGTGTATCTGCGAGATACACACTAAGTAGACTGCAGATACTTAATGCGCGCCGCTCGCGCTTAACAATTAGACATGTTGGCAATTTTTCATATGTTTTTATCAAGCGCCATGAGGCAGTTATTTTCTTCATCTTGTTGCTTTTGCTGTTGTTGTGATTTTCCTTTTAGCGCATTGCATTTTAAGTGTTTCTCGCTAGAATTGTGTGTTGTTTGGCTTAGTTTATGTGTTTATGTGGCAGTTAATTAATTGCATGCTCCAGCTATGAGTACTTAGTTTGTTGCAACCATTTTTCATACCTTAAATTTATTTGTCATTTTCATGTGGGGCAGGTAGATAAATCAACTTAATTAGCTTTTGACATGGGCGCTAAGATACTTTTCTTGTCACAAATAAACGCACTGCATTCAATTTGAAATTCAATTGAAACAAGAAAAAAAGAAGTTTCGTTGAGAACACAATGCATAATGCAATCTGTGAAGAGCCCATATCAAAGCTCATATTAATGATGAGCCAAAACGAAACTCAAGTGCGAATATGGCCAACTAATAGCCATGACAAATGGCTAAATTAATAGGCGAGAAGTTGAGTCGACTCGTGGAGTGGAGTAGAGTTGAGCTGAGTCTGTGGATTGCTGGGGACTTGGTACTGGAACATTAGAGGCATGCACTCATCATTAATATTATCAGGAGGCTTTTATCAGCGAACATTTTTCAGGCAGCTTGAACCGTGACTTTTATGAAAGGTTAGACGGCATTTTGTAGCTAGCTCGAGTGTGAGCAGATACTTGTATCTTCCTGGTTAGCCTCTTCTAATGAGTGGGATTTGGACGCTGTTTCAGTGCCTAATTTCAGCAAGTGGGAACGTTGGGAACAGCTGTGTGCGTGTGTATCTGTGTGTGTGCTGATATCAAACAAGTTGCTACTACAATGAACTTCCTAGACAGGAACAGGAACAGGCCAAGGAATAGGGCATAAGGCATAAGACGCTGAGGGAAGCGGCAACACGCATAAGCTACAATTAATCTTACGGAGGGAGAATGAACCAAGGAGTGGGGTGGCTTTTAGAATAAATTTCACATACTGCGACCTGGACAGACAGCGCCGACAGGCAGACAGACAAGTGAGACGAACAGACAGCGAAACGAGTTGTGAGAAGTATCTGGTCATAGCAAAAGTACATGTATCTGAGCGCACATTGAGCACCTTGAAGTGAATCAGCTGAAAGGAAGTTATGGCATTTGGTTCAGATCCAAACACTCACACACACATACACACACACACATCCCAAAAATGAAGAGAAAAACTGAATATCTAACTGCGAAATGATATGAGACTCAGTCTATGCGCATTACAATTTATTTTTAATCTTACTTCTTCCTCTTACTTTTAATGCCTTACCTCAACTTGAGACTGGCAACTTGCAACTTGCGACTTGCGACCGAAGACTGAGTGGCCGTCTACGACTGGCGATTGCATAGAACAAAATACATTGCTATCGTGGCAACATCATCAGCCGCAGCCCCGAAAGATACACAGATACAGATACTACAGATACATGCATGTGCATGTAGAACGGAGAAACACCTTCAGAATGCAACGAGGCGGTCACTGAGCAACATATTTTGATTGTTCTTGTTGTTCTTGTTGTTGTTATTGCTATTGTTGTTGTTGCTGTTGTTGCTGAGCATGCGTACAAAATGCTTGGTGATTAATAATAATAAAAGCGCCTACAATGCAATGCGCCAGCCACCGTACAGTGGATAAAGATACTTTTGTATCTGTGAATTACATGTGGCCTGAAGTAAGCTTTTCAATATATAGTTTATAAAGTAACTAAGAAATTAGACTAATTCAAAAGTGAGTTAAGATATTTCTGAATCTATCATATTGTTTTGAGACTAAAAAATGTCATTTACTCAAATGCATTATACTCAAATGCTATTAAACGTTTAATTTGTTCCACTGTTCACCGTATCTATGCAATGCTGCAGTCATTTCTCTCTGACTAAAAGCAGAACATTTGAAGAGATACGAATATGACAAGTTCTACTTGAGTTTGTACTAAATGCCAAGCGCTGCGTGCAGCGTTAATCTTTTTCGTAGTCTTCATAAATGCAGTTTTCCCCCTATGAGAGCTGTCCATGTGTGTGTGTGTGTGTGTGTACAACCTTCCCTATCCACCCCTCTCTGTCTGTCTGTCTGTCTGTCTGACTCGACTCGACTCGGCCAGGTCTAAGACAATAAAAAGGTGGGCGCTTCATTTAGCAGGCAGCCGTACAATTTGCATGTTTGCACAACAATTGTTTGGCTTGGTACAAAGCGCACCGTATTTTATATAGATAATAATTTTGTTGTTGTCTTTTTCCCTTTTTTATCTAGCGATAAGCGAGCTGAGAATATGCATGCTGGGTTCATACAAGTGCTGTAACGGCATTTTGACCAGATCAGCGGCAAAAGTATCTGTGAAACGAAGTGAGATTTTCTGCGAAATTCCATTGAATGCGGCACAAGATGTAAAAGTATCTTTAGCTGCAGAGCAGCTTACTGCGAAATTACAATGAGTTTGGTAAGAGATTGAAAAGTATCTTTAAGGTGGAAAAGTAGCTTGTCTGCAATTCTAAACACCATTTGATTCGAGAAAACAGTTATCAAAATTTTCTTAACGAATTAAATTCTGCAATAGATACATTCCGTATTTAGGGTACTTTTGCCTAAAAGCCAAAAGAAATAAGTATCATTTGGTTATACTTAAGCAATTTTCACTGTATCTCTTCAGTAAATAATTCCCAAAAGTATCTGTCTCTGTCCCCCTCACGCTCTGTCTACGAGTATCTGGAATTTGCAAACACACACCCACCTAGACAGCTTGCCATACATCTCCAAATTTTATTGCCAACTCATCAAACTGCCATAATTCACCGTAACTGTCAAAATCTGCGGCTGGAAGGCACGCTTTTGAGTAGTTTCTGAGTTTTCGAGTTTTCCCAACAAACTATTTGGCGTTGGGATTTATGTTTGGTCATCATCACAGCATAGCGATGCGAAGATTCATAGATTCAAAGATACGAAGATACAAAGATTCAATTGAAATCAACTGGTGATTTCTTTAGATTAACTAACCCCTCGTCGATTCCCTCTTACAATTACCCCCGGCACTCACCTTCGCAGGTAAATTGTCCATAGTGCTTGCCGGAGCTCTTGTCGCCGCAGACAACGCACTCGATGTTCTGTTTGGAGTCGATTTGTGATCCGCTGTTGCTGCTCTGCGAATGTGAGCTGTTTGCCTGCGAGCTGGGCGTGGTGCTGCCCCCTCCGCCTCCTCCACCGCCGCCCCCGCCACTGTTGCCCAAACAGCTGCCCGACTGTGATCCCTTGATGATGGGAACCATATCCGGTCCATGGCCGGATTGGCCGGAGCCTGTGTGATGAGTGGATGTGGAGCCGCCATTGGCGCTGGGCAAACTGGACAGATCCTCCTTGATGACATGATGCGCGCTTTGGTTGAGATTCGCTGTGGAGGCACTCAGCCCAGACAGATCCTGTTTAATGCCCGCTGATTGTTGGCTGGCCACACTGCTGGGCGTGGTGCCACCGCCGCCGCCTCCACCGCTGCTGCCGGTGCCGGCCAGAGAGCCGGGTCCGGCCGAGGCATGCAGATGGCCGCCCAAATTTGGATCATGCCAAGCGCTGTGCGGCGGCACGCCCAGCGTCATGGACCGCGACAGGCCCAGATCGAAGGCGGACAGCTCCGCGCCGGACTGCGGCCGCGGATTGAAGAAGCCGGGAGCTGTGGACGGGGAGGCGCACATGACGCCGCCACCGTACACGCTCAACGAATTGTGCGTAATAATTTTGGCGGCCGGATCGGAACACGTGGAATAACCGCTGGAATACACTTTGCACGGTCCTCACTTGGGCACACTTGGGTCACAACGCAGAAAAGTCGCCAATTCAATTTCTTTTTTCAAAAAATTATTTTTTTTTTTTCTTAGAATTTATCTCTTGCACTTTTCGCGAAGTATTTTTCTTTTATTTATCTTTTTTTGCGTTGCAATAATTATTGAAATATTTATTTATAATTTATAATTATCTGCACATTTTACACGCACGTTAAGCACACTAATGCGTTTCTTTATTCTCTATTTTTATTCAATTTATTTGCTTTTATTTTATATTACTCTCGACACACACGAATAAATATAAGTAAATGAAATTTCTTAGCTCGCTTGCGGCACTTGAAAAATATATAAAATTTTTGAAAAATTTTTCTATCTTTATAAAAATGCGCGTCATGCGAGCAGCAAAATCTCAGCTGTTCTCGTAAGGCCTTTTAGAGCCTGACTGGCAAAACATTCGTGGCAAAAGGTACACGACCCGACCCGACTCGACTCGACCGTTTCGACCTAACGACACATCACACAAATCTCTCTCATTCCACCACTGCCGCACAGCCAGAGCCACAGTCGGAGCAGCAGCAAGCACACACACAGTTGCAGCTACTGATACTGTTGCACCCCAATGTCCGCTATCGCTGCGCCGCTTGCACTCGTATCGACCCAATGGCCTGGCTTCATTTGAGTGGAAATCACCGCTCGCTGTCGCACACGCTGCTCTCACTCTCTCTCTGTCTCTCTGTCTCTTTGGTGGCGGGGCAAGACCTTCAATGCGTTTGGCTGATTTGCTCACTGGCGCTCCGTTTACCACCACCACAAATCAAACTACCACCACCATCATTAGATGTACACACATACGCATACACATACACATGCTATTGCGCTCTCAGCTCTTTCGTTGAGTGAAACTCTCCTGCTCATTGGATTTACGTTGGGCTTTTGGCGTCCAACAAGAACTCGTTCTCTCGCCTTCAGTTTCTTGGATTCTGTTTTCTTCCTTTAGTCAGCTTTTTGCTGCTGTTGTTGCTGTCTTTTGTGCTTATTAGCTTGCAGTTGGCGCATCTGTTAGCTGCTTTACCGTTAATGTTCTTATCAGTTCCTTAATTTGTGCCATGACTTTAAAATGAGCTCCACCTCCCAAACGACAAAAAAAACTCGAATAAAAAAAAGTCGATGAAACGTTTTTGTTTAAGTTTTCTGGTTGGTTGATTAAAGTGCGTTGTGCTCTACTTTTTGACTTTATCTCCAGCCAGCTTAAAAGTAATGGCCGATCTGTGAATCATGCGAATATCTAAAGTTGTCTCCCATTGGCTGCTTTATAGATATGCCAAGTAAACTGACTAGTCGATTTACCTTTACGACATATGTAGTATATAGAAAGTGGATAACTAACTGTTGGTCCCAAATGAGTATTTCAGTTCATTAACAGTAGGAGAAGTCTTTTCTGATCCTATAAAGACCAATTAATCCTTAACAGCCCCACATACGCCAACCTGTCCGTTTGAACTTAGGGTATACAAACGGTAGTGTCACTAAATTTGGGATGTAGATTGCAAAATGCCATCTAAATTTTTTAGTTGCCATCACTCGCTTATCATACAAATTTAGGACTTTAGTTATGAAAGACATTATCATTGGCATTGAAATGATTATTGAATGATCAAAAGCTTAGAACGGAGTAATCCCTTTACATAATCACAAAATAATTCGATTTGAATGTATTATCAAAGGCAAATAAGGTATTAGTGCTCTTAGTAATAGTATGATTTTCTTGACCAATAAGGCTGCTGCCTATTCTCTCTCTTATTATCAGAATTAAAGCAAAATTTGTATTGTACATATATAATTCTATTTATTATTACATATATTTTATTAAAAAATATAATGTCTGTAAAATTTTTCAATAAAAATTAAGAAAGTGTGGCAATTGCTTTGTGTATTTTTCTGCAGATTATAATAGCTTTAAGTGGACTTACAGGTAAAACTATTTAAAATTAAGTTTACCGGTACTTCCGTTCTGCTGTTACTTGGGGGCTTTCACTGTTAACGTAGAAATGAAGCCCACTGACTGTCACTGACTCTAATAAAATTAAAATAATATTTTATGCTAATTGGATTGGACGTGTCGCGACATGCAATACGAGTAGATAGCACTTGGAAAGTGCCAAAACATGAAATCATAATTTAATTTGATTTTAACGAGCAACCGTCCCCTTATCCCCCCATCCAATGTCCCTTGCCTTGCCTGGAGGAGGTGCAGTTAAAGCTGCAGTCGGGAATGCTAACTGCTCTCAATTAGAGACGCCAACATAAATTTTTGTATAACATTATAAAATTAGCATTTTGCGGCAATTTGCACGCAAAGAGCGTAGAAATTGAAAATTTAAATGGCCCCATTGCAACGGGGCCTAAACAATTCTTAGCCACGCGAACTAAACACATCATTTGTCTTAAAAGGGCTCCAAACAGAAGCGCTGGGAAGGGGGAGGCTGCAACTGCAAGTGCTGCAGAAATAAATATTGGAAAAGTGTCGCCCCAGTTGAGGGACCAAATAGTGCCACGCCACTTGGCATTGCTTCCACTCTCTCTCTCTCTCTTTCTCTCTGACACTCTCTCACTCTTTGTTTGACTGGGGGTAGGGCAAATGTGCATGCAGTGCAAACGTACAATTGGATGATCAACCAGAAACTGTCCATTTGAGCAAGCCCGGGAGTGGGTTAAAGGAAGGGGGGGGGGGGGGTTTGAGTTAAACACAGCTGCTAATAAGACGCATAGTCAAGTTGGTTTCCAATAAGCAGCACATATTTCACTCAAAATATTTCGTTGAGTTTCGTCAAGTCGCTTGCTTGCTCACACAGCTCTCTCTCACACACATACACACACACACACACACACACTCGCTCTCACTCAAAGCAATGTCTGGCTACGCCCTCTGCAGCTATCTCGCTCTTGCTACCGTCTCTTTCTCGCTCGCACTCACCAGTCAGTTTGCACAAGCTTATCATTAACTGTATCGGAATTCACTTTTTGTCTGCTCTCTTCAAAGCAAGGAAGAAAAAATTAGAGAATAATGCCGAGTGGAAAAAGCTAAAAATGTTGAGTTTGCTTTTTATTAACACCGCTAGATGTCTCTCTCTGGCAACCATTAAAGTCTAATTCAATTGGATTTGGACGCCGTTCCCAGCGTTGAGCCCCAACCCCAAAGAGTAATATGAAAAATAAAAAAAATGAGAAAAGCAACAACGTTGAAGAGCTATGGGGCGCCGCCACATCCTGCAGTCAGTTTTTTGCGTCCTGACTGCGCCTTTGCCTTTGCCTTTGAACCTAATCTCGTGGTTCTCGGCACCTCTTGTTAGTGACTCGTATGTTATTCGTGTACACACACACACATTCACACACACCCACACACAGAGGGAGTACCCCTCCTCCAGCTATTGGCAATCCATTGTCGTGGTCGTGCTCTGCGCAGAGTTCGCGCAGCCAGCCAGCACCTCCACCCTTTTGGGTTAAATACTGACAACCCCATTTGAGCGCCTCTTTGCACTCGCTACTTTGGCTCCTAACCCACAACTTTGCCATCATGTTGGCAACTGGCCAGCTTTCCTTCTATCTTTCTTTATTCTCCTCTTCTCTCCTCTTCCTCCTTTATCATCTTCAACCTCAGATCCTCTATTTTTCCCCCCTCTCGATGCGGCTGATGCTTTGGACAGTTCATTGAAAGTAGGTGGCTGCCCGGAACATGTTCTCTTTAAACACAATCTCTGTATGTGTACCGTTAGGCACAGTGATTTCATGTAATTCTTTAAATCACCGAATGATTTCATTACAAAATTCCACTAGCTAATTTCAGGAGAGACTTTATTGTTCCCCTCTCCTTTATATAAATGATTGCATATTATTAACATTTTTAAACATGTATCCGGTAGATTCTTTAATTTTTTTTCCTTTAATTTATTTAAAATGAATTCATATTTTAAAACAAAAATTTTTAAATTCATTTTATTTACTTATATTTATTTCAACTGCAGTTTATTATAATAATCTAAAGGGCATAAATATTGCACTTTAAAATAAATTTTCTTTATCATTTTATCATTTTCAAATTTATATTGAACCAAGGTGCATCGGTCAATTGTGTAAATGCATGTGAAATGGCTTTTCAGGTGCTGCAACATGAAACACACAGAACAAGATACATATGAGTATGATTTTAAGTTCAGTAGTACTTATATATACAAATATTTATATATAGCACAAATTTCTAACTTTTAAAGTTTAAGGTAACTTTCCATATTTCCGCAACTGAGCTGGGAGTAGTTCTATGTAAATAGAAGAATGCAATTGTGCGAATGTGTGCAGCAAGGACTTGGCCAGGAAGTGCACTTACATAACTCACATGCACAGATACAAATACATGTATAGATACAGATACACGTATTTAGGTACTGCATTGCCCCTGCCGCTGTCAGTGGCGGACAAAGAAAACTTCTGCTACCCCCCAATCCTCCCTCACCCAGCTAAGCAGTCAACTGGCATATAATTTACATTGTTGCTTGTTTCCTTTGGCAGAGCCCCGCCCCCTTTTTGCTGTACATCCGTCTGCTCCCATTTGGCCAGCAGTGCAAACTTTTACATTGATAAATTTTTAGTAATTCTTCTTTGGGTATGACGCGTTGCTTGTTTTTCATTTTGGGGCAAGTTGCGGGCGCGCTCTGTGTCAAGGCAAGGACTTTATGAATAAGTGCTAAAATGCCAGAGTCCAGGACCGCAATGGACCGGGCCATGTCATCCTGGTTAAACTGACGAGCAGTAGCAGCAGAAGCCGCAAAATGGCATCTACCTCCTTGCCCCTTTTTCCACACATTTTGTTTGTTTGTTGTTTTAGCTTGATGATTCATTGGGAAAAGTGGAAAGTGGAGCTGCCGCCGGAAAATGAAACAAAACTCTATTCGCGCACTCGTTCGCTGTTTTACAAATACACACACATACACAGGACACACAGATATAGCTCTCAACCAAACAAATTGCCATTTGAAATGGAAACCCTCAGACGAAAGTTTGTCAACTCAATATACTTGATGACGTTTCGTCTCGATGATGGATATTGTTTTACACTGTACAGCAAAGTTCGAGAGAAAATATCATAAAGAGTTGCAAAAGTTGTAGAGCAGTAAAAGTTGCTTGGAAGTTACACTCACGTTGAAACTGACTGAATAGATCAAGAAAATGCATCCAAAACAAACCAAAAACCTTGATTAATTTTTAGAGGAACTAGTATATTTGAATGTGTATATATTTACAAACTAAATTTCTGGTTATCTGTTATTTTCTACGATTTATTGGACAGCTGAAAATTAGTCTATGTCAAATCAGTGCATTAAATGTAGTTTAGACGGCTAAATATATATTAGTATAGATAGCTAAAATATTTTTGTACTTTAAAATAAATTTATCTTGAGAAACCAAACTTGAAACTTTCAGTATCGTTAATTAACTTATTTTCTAGTTATTTTAATAAGAGCTTTAGCTGTAAAAACTTCTATTAAAAGTAGAAAAAGTGCGTAGAGAAATTTCGAATTAAAAGCCCAAATTGTAGGAATATATGATTAACGGATAAGGAAAAATCAAATTGCGTTTTATGAACAATAAAAGCGACCAATAAGAAATGATTGCAAATGCATTATTGAAGTCATTTGCCCCATCGAATGCAGCACATGCAACCACGTTGAAGTAATTTAAGGGTTTCAAATGCCACGTATCAAATACATACGGACTTTCCGGTATATAACCCTCTATATGTATGAGCTATGCATGTGTTTGTGCTCCACTCGAAATGTATTTCGAGCGCGCATGTCAAAAGGTCACCTGAGCACCAGTGTGTGCGGGTGTGTGTATATGTATGTGTATCTGTGAGCCAGGCAGTAATTACATGAGAGCCTCCCCTTTTAGTGTGAGCAACTAAAACGCCCAATGTTATTTATGTGTCTGACAACCCCAACCCAATCCCATGGAACATGAATTGCATTTACCAGTACTCTCAAGCTCTATCTCTCTCTTTCTTTCTATCTCTCTTTCTCACTTTGTCCGTTTTTGTTTCTGTGCATGCGTGTATTGTACAAGGCCCCATGAATTAAACATTTGCGATAAAAGGCTGACATATGGATAGCTGGGGTAATAATAAGTAAGTAGGAGAACCCGAGCTGGACGAACTGAACATGTCACAAATCATTAGCACATATTCAAATCGGGTGCCAGAGGTCAGCGAATGGGGCGGAGTCCCAAGCGCAAAAGTAAATAGCACACCGGTTGTTTTTCGCCCAAAAAGAAATACATATTCAAATGCGCATTTTTGACCTTAGAAACTTTGCCTAATTGCGGCTACAGGCGAAACGCACAAAGGTCAGAGGCTGCAGGAAGACGACACACAAGACCAACAATATGAGTACAATGGAAAAGGATCTCAACTAATGCGAATACGAATACGAATGAGGATGCGGATGCTGCATGTCCAGGTAGAGTTCGAGTTCGAGTGTCCAAGACTGACCTCGTGATATAAGAAAATTAACCTTTGTGTTGTGGACGATCCTCACGACGATCGTTGACAAGTTCATCCCCCTGGCTGGACCCTCGCAATGGCCAGCCAAATCAATTTTCAGTTTTGGGTAAATTTTCTGCTTGATTTTCTTGAAATTTTACACATTTTAATAAAGGGTTCCGCTTCGGACCTACCTGGATCATCTCGGACCTCATCTATTGGGGTTGTTTTTGGGTCGATTCTATACGCATTTCATCTGAACTTATTCGCCGTTTTTGCATACGACGAGACAATTTGAGATTTTTGGAGTATTGTCCTTACTGGTCAGCGTGGGAATCGCTGCCAAGGGATATTGGTCAGCGCCAGCTTGCAAAGGACCTTAATCCGATTTTAATGAAGCGCAACGATTTGCGGTCTGCTGAATTTATGCGTCTTGTCCTTTCTTACTGCTGTTATTTTGGTCATTTATTTTCTTGCATTTAAAGAAACGATTTTCCTTATGAGTTTTCTTTGACACTTTCAAATATTCACACTGAAAACAGTCACAAGAATGCTATCGAAATGAGATGAGAAGACGAAAAAGCAATCATAAATGATAGACAAAGTTAGGAAAGGACTTTGAAAGTAAACGGGCTTAGGCCATGAGTTTAAAGTTAAGTACAACTTTGAATCGAATAAGTTGTCTAATAAATATAAATATTTACATATTATAAATTAAAAATACAAAACATTTATTGATTAAAACCTGTGTCTTAGTCCGAAAATCATATATTCGATCGGAAAGTAAAGCTAAAATAATGGAGATATTTGCTGGAGTTGAAGATAACTTAAATAAAATTACCAACTAATTATAAAGAGTTTCTGGTTTATTTCAGATGACGATTACATATTTAGCAATATTATGATAGCTTAACATCGATTTATACACAAAAGTGCTTTAGTCTTTTATGACTACTCCACAGTTATCTGAAATTCGATGCGATGTTGTTGCTGTTGCTGTGGTTTTTGTTGTTGTTGTTGGTATGTGGTGTTGCCACCGTTGGATGCGATAATTAAGCAGTCAGAGTCAAACGATGGTAGTCTGGGCTCATCAGAAATGTTACGAGTTACAGCAGCCGCATCTCAGCCAACAATGGCAACTCATTTCACCCGGTTAGGGTTTGATGAATGATCTCATCAGCGAGGTGTCGGCCCGAACACAGCCGATGATTGGCTCCAAGATGTGGCACAGACAGAAGCGGAGAGTTGTGTTGTGGCCCCCATACGCTGATGAGCCTCATTTGCGGCAAAGTGTGTAAAATTTAAAATTTAATAATTAACAATTGTTTTTTAATACCACGGCAGCAAAACTGAAAGAAACTCAGCTCGAATTACTTTCGCCCAGGCACTTTGGTAGCTGTCAATCGTCGATTGTCCCCTTTTGGGCCCGACTTCAACTCTAATTCCATCTCCAATTCCGATTCCGACGCCTCCATCGCATCGAGATTTCTTTGTTGAGGATGATTAATGATGCGAAATTATGAACTCGCTTGTTCTAACTGACGTGCTGCAAATGTGGCAGGGGCAGGGGCACCAGCCTTTGTGGCATTGGAAGTGGAGTGGAGAACAGAACAGAGGCCAATATAAAACGCTGTTGTGAGTAGTTTTGTTAATCGGTAAAAGAAAAATGACTTCATTAAATTCATTAGCGCCCATGTGTGAAACTCGTTCAATTGGTATTCGATGGCTTAACCTTTTGCAGTTTACTTTAGACATAAAGGTATTATGAGAACGAAAGATTTAAAGTTCAAGATGTGAGACAAACTGTCTTGGCAAGATATTTTATTTCAGGACTAGATCTGAAGTTGAACTTATTGTCGATCACACTCAACTAAACATACCTCCTTATTTACATATATGACTGTTTTTTCCATATTAAATTTATATATATTAATATATAAGAAATCGCCATCCTTTATGGAGCCAAACATGCCTCAATCAGTTGCAATCAAGTCGGATTAAGTTCACCACACACTGGCCCCATTTAGTGGCACCTTTCGTGGCCCGTTTACCCACTGATGAGTTAACCACAGATGCAAGGCAAAACGTTCAGCCAGGAAACCTAATCGTACAATGATTTCCTTGGCTTTTGGCTATTTACCCAGGCCAATACCATGGGAAAATCAATAGTCAGCAAAAGTCAGTTGGGCAACCGACCGACTGACTGAAAGCAAATGTGCCACATAGATGGATTTAAATGGACTTGGTATGTGGTTGTGTCTGTGGCTGGAACTGAAACTGGACGTGGACCATAAGTCATCGACATTGATAGCCATCAATCGCAGCCGCTTTTCGTTGGCCTGGCCACAAAGCTGGCGAGAAGTGTAACTACAATTAGTCGGGGGCTGAGAGACAGCGCCTAAGACTCGGCCTGGACCGGGAGCTTGCCAGTTGGCCAGAAGGCAACTTGGCCCAACACTCGCAATCGCAGCATATGAAAATCTTTTGCTTCGTTACGGGTATGAGTGTGAGTACGAGTATGTGTATGAGTACGAGTACTCCAACGCATTTTCCGAAACTTGGTAATTTTTCTTAGAGACTGCAATGTGGCGGCGGCTGTCTTGGTAACCAAGACAAGATTTGTACGTCACTTTGTCAGTTTGTCAGTTAGTCAGTCAAGTCACTCGGTTGGGGCTTTTGGATACGTTTTGTCTGCGCTCTGTTGACGGCCTAAGAAGTCTGGCGGCTTGTTGAACCTTTTTAACCGTTGCTTGGTCAAGAGTTGTTAACCATATTAAAGTGTTCAATGATTAATTACACGCGTCCAAGATTAATTGAAATCAATCAAAGCTGAAGTTAACTAATGGCAACACGTTTGTAATCTCCTCTTACCACATCCCGCATCTTCCTCTCCCTCTCTGCCATTCGTACAATTCCGTTGTATGCACGTCGGGAATTTCTTGTTGTATATCAACTACTCTCGCATACTCCTACTCCTCCTGGCCAGCACCACAGCACATAACAACCACAACCCCATTCGTTTTCATGCAACAAACATAAATAAATTTATTCATTTCAACATATTTTTTATCTCCACTCTTTTACTTTTATTCCCATGCTTAATTACAATTAGAGCTCTGTGGCACCCAAATAGCAACCTGGCAGTTGAGTTATTATATATATTGTATCAGAAAAAGTAAGAGTAGTTCGCATCAATTCGAAACACCAACAACTTATCAAAATATAGCTTTATTATAAGTTAAATCGTATTTAAGAATTATTACAATATATATCGATAATATCTTTTATTGTTTCCATTTTTATTTTTAAAATTTACTTCTATAATAATTCAAACACGATCAACCCCATATAAACCAAGTTTTAGTGTTCACTCTCCAATTTAAATTTATATTCTCAGTTGATATCTTCTTCATGTAGCAGAAACCACAATGAGGCACGTGTTCCACACTAAATTCTAAGCTGTGAAATCCTCCACAAATTAAAATTAAAATTTGGTTTAATCATGTGAGACACACACACACATACAGAGACACTATTCGCCAGTGTCATAGATACAATCTGATTAAGGCAAGTAATATCAATTGGCTGACAGTATGCTAAATTATGGATTATGCCCCTGGGGCGACAATCCGCATATCGGTTACAATGTGCCCACACATCGCACGTGATACACGAGCAGCTCAAGGACAGCAGGGACAATCCTTGTAGTCGTAACCGACTCGCTTCCTTCCGCCAACACACCTCGACACAAAGGCCGCATGAGGAGCGGAAGCAGTCGGAGGACATGCTAAACCGTTGCCCCGCTCTCTGCCCACATGTGGTTAATTATAATTACGCAATTTTAATATCAAAACATGCCTTGCACGAAAGTCAGGCAAACGAGCCACGAAGCCAGCTCATGTCCAGGTTGAGGTTGAGTTTCAGGTCCAACCTATATTTAACTAACTCTAAGCACTCGCCTCGGGGGTTGTAGGGCTGTTGTTGTTGTTGTTGCTGCCGTTTGTCAGGTTCGCGTTGAAAAGGCGAAAAATGATGAATGAAATACGACGATTTTCAATGACAACAAGCAACCCTCGGGGCTGAGCAACATGCTCGACAGGTTCGCCCACCTCCATCCCATCCTACTCCTGGTCACACCTCACTCCAGCACGCACACTTTGAGCTTTGATTGAGCATATCCGGTGGGATTAATGGGGGGATGTTTGCGGTTATTTATGCCCACAAAGTCAGTTTGTCAGGAATCGGAGTCGGCTGTCTAGCTTCTTCCTCAATTCCTCTCCTTCTCCATCAGTGTGTCGGCCAGCCAACCGAAAAATATTAGCTTTTATGATATTGATAGAAGCCGATGTCTATTGACAATTAAACAATAGCAGAGCCACAAGGGGGCGGCCTTCTGTCCTCTACTTTTTGGGGGTAAGTACTTGCTAGTTAGCTGGGCGTTGTTGTTGTCACAACAAACCGACGACTACGAGTACCCATATGGCCCATAGGGCAACTCCGATAACCATCTATGGCTGAAATTGGCGCTAAATTAATATGAAACCGTAGATTGGGCAGGGGTCTCTTCTTCACATAATTTGCCTAGGTTTTTATGTTTATTAGCGGGATTATGAAGTCGTTAATACGATCAGGAGATATTTAGACCCAAAGGGAGTCACGTTTTTATTGCGTTCCTAACGCATATGCCGCAAATTTGATTGAATTCGTTTCCCTCGTGGAACGATTTGCAGATGATTTGAATCAGAAGAATGTGATTTGTAACAGAAGAATAGTGAAGTCAGTTGCTGGTACTAGACAGGTCCAAAAGCGGAGCACTGATTACTTGAAGAAATAAACAAATTAAACACGTATTTATTTTTGCTTTAAGCATGACGCAGTTGCTCGAAAAGTAACAAGAAATAACAAACAAGTCGACAGATACAGCGAATGGACCAAAGGTCATCTAATAAAAATTCAAATGATAATTATGACAATCGTACGTGATAATTGCAGCAATACAGAGGCCCTCCCACACACACACACAAGCACAAACGCACTCACACTCACAAGCACACCCACGCACACCTTAAGCTACACCTACCCTCCACACTCTTGGATGCGTCTTTGAATGGTCTGCAGATGCCGACTCGTGACAGCTCCGAAGCATAAACAAACAGACGGCGCAAAGAAACTTCTAATTAGTAGGTCGAGATACTCACACACACACTCACTCACTCACACACACACACACACACACCTAAGACTCCACTTCCAATTCGAAAATGTTTGGAGGGAAGCATTAATAGATAAATACAGATTTGCTCTTATTTATTTTTAAAATATTGTCTGGCAGACATTGAGGCAACAGGCACGCACACATCTTAGCGGAGGTCAACACATTGCAATGGGCGAGGTCAAGTTTTGGTCCATTTACTGTGATAATTTTGGAGTGCGCCACATGTTCCCTATACTCGATGCTGGATGTTCTACTTCAAAATGAAAACCAAAACAAAACCACTTTACCATAATTTTTGTTATTTGTTCTTTAATATTTTAACCGTAGAAACCAAAGCCGGGATAGCGGCCAAAGCCTGGATAGCCACCATAGCCTGGATAACCGCCATAGCCTGGGAAACCGCCATAGCCGCCACGATAGCCTCCGCGGTATCCTCCATAATATCCTCCGTAATAGCCTCCGCGGTATCCGCCACCGTAGCCACCACCAAATCCGGGGCCAAAGAACTGACGCTTGGCACGCACCTGCTGAACCTCTTGATCCTGCTGCTCCTCGGCGTAGGCCAGAGACAGAAGGACACCAACAATCAAGGCGAAGAATATAACAGCACGCATTTTGAGTTTGTTAATCCAGACGATCGGATGTGTTATTTGGCAATCTTAAAGTTGAACTGTGCTTGACCAAGCGACGAGAATTGGCTTTTATAGTCGGTGGCTATATCGTTTATCGCCTCGATATTAATGAAATTCAAGAACAATCTCCATAGAATTCCCCAACTGTTTACCCAAAATCAGATGCCGAAACTCGTTTCTCACTAACACATTTTGCTTACCACTTAATCGATTGTTGTTGTTTTGAGTTTTGATTAAATAAACATGTTGAAATAGTCAAAAAAAAACGGGTTCGAATAAGCTTTTAGAGGCAAAGACCCAAAAGCCAATGAGCTTAAATTAATATTTGAACATGAAGTCTTATGCAAATTTCAAAAACTCTAGATATGCTAACATTTGATTTACGATGATCTAGGGGATTTTTCCATATATATATTTACTTAAAGAATTTATATTAACTAAACGATATTATTCTGGAATAAAACATATTTAAAGTGATATCATCTAGATCTAAATTGTGATTCATTCGATTTATTAAGTTTCCGCAAAAATTCAAAACCGGTTGTTTGAAATTAAGTCTTTATGAATTATTTTAAAGGTTTGAAGATCTTAGGCCGAACTATTGTTAAAAATACAGTTTCAAAATGTAAAGATATTCAAGACATATAAAAATTAAATTATTCAATCAGTTTATTTTCTCAAACAAATCAATGTTGAATGGCGAATCTATGAGTAAGTCGCAAGTCATGTAGATTAAGATAAATTAAATAAAACTATTCCAATTATTATTTCCATATTAGAACTTTTATATTAAAATGTATTGTAAATAGAAAAAAGCTCAATCGTTCAATACAATATTAATTTTTTAATTTAATTTAATATTTTTATATTCGAAAACAAATTTGGTTGAGTGTATTCGCTTTGGTATAAGACTTTAGGAGTTGTCAGATCGAGACAGCGCTTACAATGATTTTTTTAATTCTTAATAACAAGGCCATTAGCAGAGTTAAATGTGCAAACAGGTGTGAAGAAGTGTTTTGTTGAGCAAAGATTTTTTTTGACACTGGGAAGCTTTTAATCATAACTTGAGCTTAACGCGGAAGCTGGATGACTTTTAATTTGGGCAGAATCACAGATTTCGTTTAGGTTAAAAAACAAACTCATGTTTATGCTTGGAAATT
Organism: Drosophila rellima; assembly: GCA_035043635.1. Lineage (NCBI taxonomy): Eukaryota > Metazoa > Arthropoda > Insecta > Diptera > Drosophilidae > Drosophila > Drosophila rellima. The sequence continues at coordinate 14,822,624 of JAWNMV010000811.1, forward strand.
CCCAAATTGATCGATGATTCAGTGTTAAGCACAAGCATATTAAATTACTACGACCAAACAAATAAACAGCAAATATTTTGTTGTTGAACATTTGATGTTGATTTGCTTTGATCTCTTCTGGTTTTCTTTTGATATTCGAAACGACGGAAAGATCGATAAATCAAAGCTTCCAAGTTATATTACAATCGATTTGGCGCCATAAATCAGCGAAGTTTGGACGGAGACAACAGATCGATTGTGGACTGTCGGCAACAAAGCGATCAGAGATCATTATTATCATTCATCGTCTGATATCCGTCGATGATCGGATACTCCAGATAGTCAGTAAGCAGACCAAGTTGCCCGCTTCCAGATTCACATGTGTGTCACAGACTTTGTGATCTTGACAACGCATTTTCTTATTGCTCGACAAGTTTTCACTTCGATTTTCGATATGTGCCGTTAAGAAATTGTGTGTGTGTGTTGTCATGTGATTTAAGGGTACCGTAAATCACGTCGCTTGTCTAATTTAGTCTCGCTTGAGATTCCTCACATACTTGCCAACTCAATGGAATTATTTCTTCATCTCTTTGTATTGTCAAGTGCTTCCAGCACAGTCTTCGACTCTGCCCCACAAATGTGGTACATTTTGCACATGTAAATATGTATGTATCTGTGACTGTATCTGTATCTCTATCTGTGTCTCTTCTCTGTTTTGCCTGTCCCCACTTATCGATGCCTGTTTTGCACTTTCAGCTGCAGATTTGCTTTTTTTGCACAATACTTATCGCAACTTTATCTGCATGCTGTATTTGTATCTGTATCTCCGTCTCTACGTGTAACTGTATCTGTGCCTGTATCTGTATGTCTAGCTGCTTGCTTTAGATTGTACATGTGCATATCTGTTTGTCAACTGTCGTGATGTGCCTCGAATCTGTGATCCTCTATCGAGTGGAACATTTACTATAATCGACCAGCTCTTTTATCACTTTCGATAACGGCTTTCCAAGATCATCACCATACAGAAATCTCAACTCAATCTCTGGTTCATTGACTGCTCTGCGACTGGAAAACTACTTGTGGTCGAGTAAATCAGTTTAGGGAGAAAGAAGGAGCTATTAGGGAAACTTTATATACACCTATTATCTTAAAAATATATTGTATAAAATATGTTGATCATTGAGCACAAGTACTTTCTTCAAAATATATTTAACATTCGATATGATTATCAAATACGTAATGCATAATCTCAAATTCGACGATCCAGTTGCAGGCCAGGCAAATCCTTTAATTTAAGTGTAATATTATCTACAATCACTAAATCTTCAAAACGGAAACTTGTACTGACTTTATAGTTTCTCAAAATCTTAACCAATGTAATTTTCAGCAATATTAACCCGTATTTCCAGCCTGAAAGTAAAGTCGTTATTGAAATAAATTACTAATAATATTATATTCTTAAAATATATACCTATGCAATTTCGCTTGCCCTTAAGGAATGGTATGAGAGCATAAGGATGTTTGTCCTGCAGATTTCTAGGCAGGCAATTATCTGGATTAAACATATTTGCTTCAGGACCCCATATTTCTTTGCTCCGATGCGTGTGGAAAATACTTATACAAAATTGAAGTCCTTTTGGCAACACAACGCCATTTGACAACTTTACATCTTTAGTCACTTTTCGTAGTGATAATGGAAGGGCTGGCATCAGCCTCATACTCTCGTTTATCACCATCTCCAAATACTCGAATTCTTGTATATCCTCAAACGTGACCTCAAAGTCTCCAGTATTGGGGAACACAGATTTGATTTCCTCATGGACTCTCTCCTGATACTCTGGAAACATGGCTAAATGCATCAAGGTATAGGTAATTGTGAGTGCAGTTGTTTCAAAGGCGGCAAAAACAATTGTATTAGCCTCGTCTACTACATCTTGATAGCTAAAGATTCGACTCCTTAACTGATCAATAGCCAGATTAACAAACGTATTATTGTTGCTCGCCGGTTGATTATTTTTAGAAAATTCTTTCAGCTTTTTATCAATTATCTAAAATTAATTAATTAAATAATTTTAAAAATATGGTACTAAGGAGTTTTATATTAACCTTTTTTATAAATGTTCGAATGGTCGATTTTGAATCGTTGAGAGGTTTGTCAACATTACTCCAGCGGCGAAACCACTTAATATTATACCATGGTTTTAAGATCAGTACAATTGCAACCTCCAAAACACTTTAACGAATTAAATTAAGGTAATATCTATTTAGAATCGAAGTGTAAGAAGGTATACCTATGATAGTTCTCCATTATACTTTCGTTTTGATAGACTTCTTCCTTCTTGACATCAGTACCCATGGTGGTTTCTATTGTTATTATTTTAAAATCATGCTGCTTATGTATTCTCAAAGAAAATTCACTTACGAGTAGCAATTCTTAGAGTAAAGTTCTTTAATCGCGAAAGCAATTCAACCTCTCCCTTGCCAACTAAGGTATCCAGCTCATGGAGTAAAGATCTCCCTTCAATATTGAAGATTGGGATAAAGCTAAGTAAGCCACTATGACCAAAGGCGTGGTTTAATACCTTGCGATGTTTACTCCACATAGGCTCTAGGAAAGAATGAAGATACAATTTTTAAAAACTCCTAAAGAATATAAAGTTTAACAATACCATTAAGGACAAGTATTCCATCGCCAAGAAGCTCTTCCAGAACATTGTACGCTATTCGACCCTTGTTCATGGCGTGGGGTGAATTTAACAACTCCCGATTCAAAACTGGATCACACACAAAGTACACGGGTATTGGACCAAACCAACCCAACCATGAAGATCCGTATTTCTGTATTTTGTTTTCCAAAGCAGTCAAAAATCCTATGATTTGGAGTATTGAAGGGTTTGAATTTTTGACATATCTCTATAAATACCATTGTTTTTCCAGAATTCGTGCAAGCTGCCAATTATAGGATATCCAATTGGGCCAGGTAACTGAATCATTAGCTGGTAAATTCTACGACGACTCCACAGTACATAGAACAAAAACACCAACATAAATGTGATCCACAAATTAACTGACCACATGGCATAAACTTTTTGCTTCGAAATATAACAAAGCTTTGGCTACATTGAGGTATAAATCCGAGTTTTTATAGGAATGCTTTACTTAAGTATTTTCGTAAGTGTAATTTCAAAATATTACAATATTATAGAGCCCAAGAAATTTAAACCATAACTTTAGGAATTTTATGAACAATTTTTAAGAAATATTTTTTTTTTGATAGTTTAGGGTTAATACGTATAATGAGAGAGAATGAATGTTAATTATTTCTATAAAACAGAAATGACATGAAGGCTTTAGTATTCACCTTTAGACAAGCCGTAAATTTGTGATTTCTTGTACTCACTTTTCATGACTCACACTCTATTTAACGTCCACTACACATGGACAATAGGTGAAAATTCGAACCTGTCATTTCGATGACAGGTAAAATGTTATGTGAACTTATCAAAATATAACCATAAACCATTTAGCTTGTCATCAAAACAATGGCCGACCCCAAAGAATCCCGCAATGACCACAGAAATTGAAGTTTCCAAATGATATCATTGGCGTCCCCATGTTGAACTTTTGTCCAAGTTTACTTTTTTGAGAGGCAACTAATTTGGACATGTCACGTGTCTGACAGACATTCAATGCACTTTTACTAACTTTCATGACACCAATTAAGGCTTTAATTTCAGCGAACATGACGGTTCTGGCTTTGACAAGCAACTGACAGATCTAATTTAGAAGGTAACAAAATTAATTAATTTTAATAACAGCAAAAACTAAATCGGAATAACTTGATAACTTATAAAATACTGATATATTAAGCTGAAGGGAATTAGTTCATAGTTTATGAGCATGAAGAACAAATCTGGTATAACTTATTTATTTATTTATCAGTTCAACTTTTCCGATTCAAAAATCAATGCCGAAGTAAAACTATTTTATTTAATTATATTTATATACTAGAGCATACATTTTGTAAGAATGGAAGTATATATTCCTTCTGTGCATATGTGCAGGATATTCATATGAGTTTGACGGAAAAGTACTCCTTTGTTTAAATCTAAGTGAAAATTTCTTCAAGAAGATTTATGCATATTCGGTCAATAGGTAAATAAGAGCAACACACATTTCGATACGCAAATAAACCATCTCAGATTCAAATGAATTTCGCTGCCTTTGTTTGTGAAAACTTAAATTTGGGAATTTCATTAGGATTATGGGGTAGATTTTCGCACATGCTAAGATGCCCTACATTTCCTAGCTTAGTTCGCTTAGACAATGGATTTTCTCGGACAGGGTGGGGTGATGTGGGTCTCAGGTAACTGGGAAGGAGCAGCTGGACGTCCACTGGTCCCTTATATTTGGTGGTTGGATTCGAAGATCTCTGCAATTCCTTGAATGCATTTGGGTGCATTTTCTCAACTTTTGATTATGTGAATATTTGATGATCGGTTTTTGTATGCAAAACATGTTTGCAAATTTTTTAAGTGTGTTTTTTTCCTGTTCTTTTTACGGGGTAGGAAAATTTGCTCTGTTTTTTGTTCGCGCAGTCATAATAAGGCGTAACGTGTTGTAAGGCGTCGGAACAGACGGATCGATGACCTCAATTAGGCGAATGTGACCTCTTGAGTACATTTTCAGGAGGAGATTGTTCCTTTTGGGACCAACCGTTACTTTGGATTTGTAATAGAAGAAATAGAAGACCGCAAACCCTTCAAGAATTACCGGAAAAATTTTTATAAGTAGACGAATTTTAGCCTAAATTATTTTTTCTTAACAAAACTTTAACTTAAGGTTGTCCCATGTCAATTTCTTTAACGATATTAAAACTAATTGAACCCAACAAGGAATCCTATTTAATGACTTTTACTGTTAATTTTTATGAAATCAAATGTGTTACATATACTAATTATAGATGTAATTTTTGTTATTGAACTCAGTACAGTTTCTAGCACATCTGGTCACTGATAAAACTTTTCCCGCCAGAATAAATTCGAATGCTGTCAACTAAAACAAAAACTCGCATCGTATTCAAATCCCGACTTCACGCCTAATCAGCATCAGGCAATGGACAAACTGCATAATTTAAAAAAAAAAAAAAAAAATTCAGAGCGAAATAAATGAGAAAATGTCATACAATATTTGAGGGTAAAAATTTTGCCTTGGTTACTTTCTTGCTTGCACGAAAAATTACAACTCTGTCAACATTGATCTTTTGACCTTTACGCCTGAATAGCTAAATCGCTGGACATGCAAAATAATGCATATGAGATTGCACATGCGTCCACACACAGGCTGGGTTCTGGACACTAGGGGTGGAACTGGACGAAAGGCGCGTTGGGACAGGAAAACAGGGACAAAGACAACGTCAAAGACAACGAAACAGACGAAGATGAAGAGAAAGAGAAAGGTAAGACGGCAGAAAATGAAATATATTATAGCATTCAAGTAGACGTTCATTTAAGGGATGATGTTTACCTAAGCATTAGTTTAGTTTAAAGTTTAAACAGATTATCGAAACATCTGTTGAGTCTTTATTTTCTAACTGCAATAAGATATATTTATTTATTACATTTTTCCATCAACTGGTCATAAAATTGATACCAAAATGCAATTCCCACAAATGAATTGCTGCCGCGAACTTCAAAACTTTCAGGTGGGGCAGTGGCTTATAATAATTTTATTATAGGCTCTTCAGTCGAAATAACACTTGAACACTATCAAATTTACGAGCACAAGCCCGAAACCCTTTTAGATTTTTGAGAGACCAGAAGCTGGCTGACAAGCTGGAATGCTAACAACTTCATTGAAATTGCAAGGAACACGCGCCCGCCACATAAAAATCTTGGAACTGAAGTGACTTGATCGTATCCCTTTTCGATCTCCGGATCTGTGTAGTGTGTTGACAGAATACTTAGGGACAGATCCGATTCAAGGCGTGGGCGCTTCCCCGTGGAGAAGCACGCGCCGACGACAGTTGCAGGCTGTGCCATAACTTTCAGAGTTGTCAGGGCGTTTAGCTACTTAAACACTTGAGATATCATTTTTGGGAACGGCTGTCGGCTGTTGGCTGGATGAGTTCGTCTCCAAATGATTTCGATGCCTTAATTGCATTGCTTCGATTCCACACATGCTCCACTTCCACTTCCAGAATGTCAAGTTGGCGCTTCATTTCAATTTTCGGGGAGTCGCCGCGTTTCGGTCTCATCTGCGTGTTAATTTCTGTATTAGTAAATTTATTTGGTTTTGGCAGAGATTTCGTCTCGGGAAAATTTATTGGCACATTAAGATAAAATGAAGTCGTTTATGTCTTTCTCGCTGGGGCCTCCACTCGTCGCTTGCATTGACATTAAATTTTATTGCCTTTTTTGCTCAACATACAATACTTGTATTTGATGGGGAGAGATGGGCATTATCGCGTCTTTCTCTTGCCTTCTCCCAACTGAACTCCGCCTCAAGCATTTGAGGAATTTTGTAGTTTGGTATTTTGAATAATGCTAAGCATCTTTATGCTAGATTTATATGTACTCATGATTTTGAGCAAGTTTTGTGTGGTCCTGTCTTAGCAGGTGCGGTTAACTTAAATAATTATGGGCTTTTCATAATGTTACCATTTATTGGTAAATAAATTCGACAAATTTGGTTTTGAGAAATAATTAGAGGTTGAATTGCATAAACGATCACGTTTGATTATAGACCTATACAGCAACTAAAACTGCTAAAGGTTGATATGATATTAATTTAGTATGATTTATAGCTATAGAGAATATAAATAGATTAACGCATTGTAGTTGCAATTTATATTGCGCAAATAAATAATAAATAAATGGGAATGTAATGATAAGTTGATTCGTCTAGATTCCTCTCCATTATTTCGAATTTTCAAAAGTATTTTTATCCCCTTTCTGAACTACTTTCTTAGTTCATATTTATTTCAAATGAATATATATAAATAGATGAAATGCCGATTTTGGGGTCAAATTAATCCTTAACTACCCAAAAGTAGTCTTAAACAGTGATTACTGTAGTGAAACACCCTTGTCAAAAAGTATTCAAAATTCCCGTAGAAGGATAATGCAGAAAGTTCCGCTTAGGAAGTCAAACTTCCTACAACTGTTTCGAGGGTGTGAGAACGCGGATCCGCTCATAAACAGAGGGTTCGTTGGAACTGCAACTACTGAGTCATTTAGGCCGTTACTGGTCTGTTATCCTGGCCACTTGTCCAGCTCCGGTTTAGACAAACTGATTGAGTGCATGACTGACCAGGTTGACTGTGGTTGCCTTACCTGGACTAAATGACTGACTGCCTGGCTGACTGCCTGACTGACAATTAACTAAGCGACACACAGCGGAAAATAGTCAACGTTGCATGCAACATCAAAGCTGCGACCAGCTGTGGCTGTCTCGTTTGATTTTCCAGTTGTCACATGACAGCAGCGTCAACGTCGACGCCACCGCCACTGTGTGAAAAAGTGACTTGGAGATTTTTTACCAGCAGGATGTTAACGCTACACAGGAAATGTGATTTGTAGTTTTTCATTTTTACTATATTCAAATTTGTTTGTTCTAGCACCGCTTGAGGTGTCCTGTTTTATCACTGCTCCTGGATGGAGCAGGTGACTGTCCGAGTTGAGTTGTTCACATCATTTTCATCAGCTCTTAAAGTCAAGCGCTGTGACGAGTCGCCATTTTGTATGAAAGTCAATGCACCAGGTTGACGACACTTTAACAACTCGTTCCAAATACCCACGACAAAGCCCAGCCAACACTGAGAAGGATACGGATATTTATATCCTCCAATTCTGTCGTGAATGGGGTATTATCTGAAGTAACACTAATAAATAGAATAGGAATAAAAATGCACATAAAATATAAATATCAAATACTCATCAGCATTAAAGATCGTAATACATAAATTCATCTATATAAATTATTATCTTGCTCCAACCATTTAATTTGTTATCGATTTACAGGATACGATGAAGTTTGGGAACAGGTACAGGGCAGCTGGTAGTCGAGCTTGCTCGTTTGTACACTGTGAATCGCGTTTTGTAATTTTTTCATATCCTTTGCTCCTTTTTTTTTGCGCATGTCCTTTTGCGGCTGCGGCCTCAAAGGCGGAAATGTCGGGCTCATGTGTCGCCGTGTGCTGTTGATTTTGTTTGCTGTTGTTCTTGTGCTTGTTGTCGCTGGAAGTTGTAATCAACATTTTTGCAATGAGCAAAAGGCAGCCTGAAAAACATGTCCCTGTTTGGAGATGTGTTTGTATGTATTTGTGTTTGTTTATCAAAAGAGTCAACTGTGGCAACCTGGTTGCTCTGACTTGAAATTTTCAATTTAATTTTCTGGTCTTCCATTTCATGTTGTTTGCTTTGACTTCATCTCTTTGCATCATCTCTTTTTTTTAAATATATCTGTATGGGAGAGTGTCTGTGTGTGCGTCCTTTTGACGCATGACAACGCGCGAGTGACAGGCGCATGTCCTTCTGCCCGATGAAGATGACGATGACGCCGACGACGACGACGACGACGTCGACGATGATGACGGCTGCACCTACACACAGTCAGAGCTCAGTTTAGTTGAATCCTCCTTCTCATTCTCATCCTCAGTCTTCACCCTCTGCGTGCTGCTGTAGGAAACGCGCGCATTGCTCATTTGTCGTACATTTGGCTCGTCTGTGCCTTTTTATTCTTCTCTTTCTTTTTTGCAAGAAATTGAAGTGTCAGAAATTTTGACATTCGAATTGTGCCTTATGACAGATCGACTCAGTCGAACTCAGTAGGATAAAAACGCATTACCAAAGAGCAAACACCATATGGTTTATCTAATTCCATTGGCATTCAACAAAGGCCTTGCACCTTGGCACACCGTTTGAAAAGTATCTTAAAGATTAATTCGTATTCTAAACAATATTGTGTTATTGTTTATGGAATGCTCTACTTGTGAATGTGGAAGCCTAGCTAGTAGTCGTCAGTTTCCCAGCTGAAATTACATGTTTTAAAAAATATACATAGATACATAATCAAAAATGAATGTGAACATTCGATTGATTAATCTAAGTTTGAGAAATTTTCCATTAAATCTGATTAATTAAAATACAAAAACACAAAGATTAGTATAGTAAAGTTTTTCTAATTAAAGTGTGTCTTCGGTATGATCATGCAGTCAACTAGTGTATATAGCTGAAAAAACTCAGTTGTTCTATAATAAATATATATTCTCACATGGGATGGTTCTTTTTCCACACTCATTTTCTCCTTTGACCGTTTGGAAAAGTCAAACCGCTATCCCTAAATCTAAGACGAGACAGACACCCCGCGAACATTGAAGGGTTTCGGGTTTGGGTTTGGTGAAGAGAAAAATTATGAATTTATGCAGATCGAGTTGAAAGGGAGCGACAAGGATTCATTTGTGTCATCAGTCAACTTGATGGTGTAATTATATAACATTACTGTAAAAACAACGATGGAAATCCAAGTTCAAGTGCTGTGCAGAGCCGTGAAAAGTGTTAATAATGATGATGCTGCTGATGCCATCCTCCAAACCGGATGCTGGTTTGCTAGAAACCGGATATTCCGCTCAAATTCAAATAATTGACTGCAGTTACGCGCCTGTTACCGGGATACTCTGAGCCTGGAGTTGGAGTTTATTAATTTACATGTCAGGACAATTTCTCTTTCTAAAGGTGAAATTTTGAACCAAAACATAACGACAAAACAATGAATCTGACAGATACACGCCGTTCCAAGAAAGTAAATAACAAAATGTATTTATCTTCATTAAAGTTGGAGAAGTTTTTTATAGTCGGCGACTTATCCGGAAGTGCACTACCTGTAAGCCTGTAAAGTGAACAAGCATCCGGACAAGAAGTCGGCTCAGCTCAAAGCGTTTCGCAACAAACAATCAAAAGCTGTGTACATCTAGATAACAGGGTCAACACTGTTGCACAGTTGACCAGCTGCATCTGTGAGATACATTACTACTGCGAAGTCAAAGCTCTGCAAAGATGTGAGAAAATTAGCAAGATGTGGCAACAAAGTGAGTCGTTGTTGTCGACAGTTGTCACCAAATTGAGCTACAGGTGTCAACCAAGGTGGTCAAGATGTGCCCATAAAGAAGACATCGCCCAGGCAGTTAAAGTGCCATTAAAACACACCAAAAATCATTTCGACGGTCGCTGCTCTAGAAAAACTTATAAAGATACGAGTATAAATTAAAAATTTTATGAGGCACACGAGTCAACGCTTGAGGTCTGCAAAGTTCACTTGAATAGTTTTTGTTTTCTCTCTGTTTTAGAAAATTTCTAAGTGAAAAACACCGGATGCGTAAGTAGATAATTAGTTTTCGGAACTCGCATGCCACAAAGGTTACGGTCATCAATGTTTCGGCGGCTCTTATGATGAGTGTAACAAGAAAAAAGTGTCGACTTTCAATAAAAAACTTAGACTTTGTATCTAATAATTTTAAAAGTAAGTTTTATACAATTTAAATAGCAATACCCAAAGACTCTCAATGGTTGGTCACAATTCAACAAAATGGCTACTGTTTCATTCACAACTGTTGCCCTTGTCGAAATTGACCCTTTAGCGGAATTGTAACAATACTAACCGAACACGGGACATGGGCCATTTTGAAAGTATTCGCGCAGCTTGACCTATGAATGTGAAGCAACTGGACAAGACATCTGGGACACAGACACTCCCTTGACAGGGAACTGGGCAAACGAGTCGAAGCGCCAAGAATATAAAAAAAAGCTGCGCACTTTGGAAAAGGCGGGCAAACCTAATTTGAATATAAAAATCATTAAAATTCAACGTGAAAACGTCTTAAGTTTCCTGCTGTTCGACGGAAGAGTACGAGTACTCGTACTGTGAGAAGAAATGTTCAAAAGTACGGTGCTGACCTCTGATCCCGTTGGGTGTTCTATCCCTGTCGCTGTCCCTGTCCCAAAGGACCTCGGAAATTACGTGCGTGACTGACCAATGCGCTGACCAATGTCCAGTTTGTAAGCTGACCGCTGCATATCCTTTGAGACGACACATCCCTTTACCTTAGACTCGTTGTCCTTCAACTGTCCCGTATAGGGATTGAGCTTGGCTCTTGAACATCTTGCCTCATGCCCCATGCTGTCGTCTTAATGATTAATAAAGTCTAATTTATGAAAATAATCTGTTTGCATGCCGCTGTTATCCTGCAGCATTTGATTTAAATGGCTGTCGCTTTTGTTGCCCGCCGCCCGATTCAGCAAATTTTTATTTCCAGGTGTAATTTGAATCCCGAAACTGAGTGCCACGTCCACAATTGCGATGCATAACTTACCAAGGCTGACAAAACAAAACAATGCCAACATCAATCAAAAGATTTCTTTACAAGCTTTGCAGCACAGCTTAGGCTCTATTTGTGCTTTGAATAATTAGCTAAATGGATCTATTATATTGCGAAAGGAATATAATCAGAAAGCTTGGAAATTTTTAGAAATATTGGATGCTTTGAAAATGTTTAAAAATAATAATAATAATAAAAGTATCCCGACATAGAAACAATGTAATTACCATTACAATCAATGCTTTTCACTCTTTTAACGTAACTGTCAAGAGCACAAATGTTACTTTTTTAATGATCTTCGTGGCACGTGCAAGCAATAGCAAAAGTCGAGAGTGCAAAAGTCAAACTAAATAGGAAACATCCAAGAGGCTGATCACTCTACAGGTAGCATCCCAAATCAAGATCAGCAATGCAGATATATAAATCAAACAAAGGGAAAATGTACCAAAAAAAGCAGATGAACAAGATCAACAGGATCAACCCTTCAGTGCAAACATTTTGATCTTGGGCATTAAAAAGCAAACAAAAACTGCCAAACGACCTCAATGATATCCGAAGGCGAACAAAGACGATGATGCTGAGTGCCCTAATTTGTCGAGTTGCAGTTCAAACCCGAATGGGTTAAGAATCAGCCGACGAACCGCATTCCCTAAATGGTCCACAATGGGATCGACGATGTCGGAGGCTGCCGACTGTTGCACGCGCAGGACCTTCCAGGACCTCAAACACAGGGTTGTGGGTCCAAGGGTTTGCTCTCGTTCAGCCGTTTTGCCACGCCTGATCGGCTTAAGTGGCACATTGAAAGGATTACCAAGATCACCTCTTTCTTTTCTCTTCCCTCTATCTTCTGCTTTGTTTGTTTGTATTCTATCTGCCATTGATTCTGTCCCGTTCTTCCAACCCTGTCCCGCTGCGTGTGCGCCGTTCATCGCCTTTAAACTTATAAAAAATGATGATGATGCTGCCATTCACGGACTTGGGTGTTTGGTCCTTGAATGTTCATTGAGTTTAACGAATCTGAATGAGAATAAAAGTAAGAATGAGACTGAGAATGAGACGATTAGCATAGAAATCCGATTGTGAGGATCTGCAATTGTTGTCCATTGTTTATAAGGTTTTTAGCACTCAGCTCCTGTGCCAAGGGTTGTTCCTTGTTGTGGGCGTGTGTGACAAGTGACAAAGTGACGGCGATGTTGACGTTTTTCCCACATTTAACTCACTCACCCACGGCCTAGCAGCAGGGAGCTTCCACCGGGCACAGCCCTTGCCAATTTTCAGTATCTCTCTGGCCTATTAGACAACCACTTGTCACAATCTGGGTGTCTCTATACTTATGCATGTGAGTGTATGTGTATGTCGATGTGTTTGAGTGCCATTGAAAAGGCGTTCAAGCGCGCAAATTTCACGTGTTATTTTCGCTAAATTGCGCTAATCGCTTAAACTTTTCAGGGAATAGTAGAAAAGAAGGAAAGAGGGAAGAGGTGCACCGGGGGAAGGCTTAGATTGTAATTTTTGCTTTTGTCAATGAGGCTTTTGCTTATTTCGAAATAAACTGCTTAAGAATGTTCACATGACAACAGCTTAAAGCGTATTTCAATAACCGTATTTGTTAAAATGAAACCAAAAAATAAATAAAATGAATTTTTAGTGACAAAAATTAAAATACATCGAATAATCGATTCGACAATGCAGCGTTAAGCTTAATTAGCTTAATTAATATAATGGATCAAAACTTCTAAATTGAATAGAAATAAAAAGAAATTCTAGTAGCTAATTTAAAATCAAAACAAATATAGTGTTTTTTAACAATTCGTAGCACAGTTTAAGTTTAATATTATAATAATAAAAAAAAACATATTTCTAAACTATTTTTATAAAAATTTAGCTTCATACGATTATAATTTATAATTCTAAATAAGCTAAGGACTATGTTTTGAACTGAAAATTCCAGGAAATTTGACCAATCATGCTGAAAGACATTTTGCCATTATTAAATGAAATATACAAAAAATGTATTAAGAAGTAAAATTCTTTCAAGTCATTTATATGTGTACAAAAATTGTGTATTTCTATGTATAAGAAATGCTACATATATGTACATAGAATATATAAAATGAATGGCTGGCGAGTGAATTGAAGTGTTGTTGTTGCTGCTCCCCTGCTGCAGACAATTTGTTGATAAGGAGCATTTTGCTTCTTTGAACGACTGATAAGCCCCATTAAAATGCTGGACGAGGTCGATTGACCTGCTTTTAAGCGTCGACTTGTGTGCGTCCGCACATCAAAAAGTACCCTCGCTTCCCCCTCAACCCCCGAGTCATCCACTCGTTAGCTACTTAAATACTCTCTCTTAGTTGTGGCTGCTGTTTGCTTATGACAGGCTGTCAATTGTCAAGCTGAAAACGTAAACAAAATGCAGAAAACAAAATGTACAAAAATATATAGTATCTGGGCACACAATTAGCTGCTAAATGGTATAAGTATATGGCAATAAATACAGCAATGTCTGTGTCTGTTATCAGAGAAACGAATCTGAATTTCCGCGCAGTTAATATACATATATATATGCTTATATTTACTTCGTATTTAAGTCGCACTCATATATTGTTTTTATTAGACTTATAGGTAGTAACGGAAAGTGTGATTGTTTTTTGTTGGCCTTGTTGTCGTTGATGTAGTTCGTGATATGCCTTGATTAACTCTGTTTCTAATGGAACTGGATTGAGCACTGAACTTTTGGTCCTGATCTGTGCAGTGCACCATTGCCGATCTTTGGTGACATCAATTTTTAGGGTGAACAATTTCAATTAGGTTTACGCTGAACCGAGATTGAGATTAAAGTCAGCTCAGCATAGTTGAGCAAGAACAGCAAATTGATCGCTAAGTTGTAAATTTGTCACTGATAATGATGCACAATTGATCAATGTGCAGTCCAAGTTAATCAGCCTGCAGTAGTTGCCCGAAGTGGTGAATGCATATGCGTATGGAAGTTTCTGCATCTGTATCCCACGCTGCATAACAAAGCAGCTCATTTTTGTGGCACAAACAATAGATACATATTCATATTAGATGCACATTAGGAACCCACTCACAGGAGCAGCATCAGGCAAGCTGCGAGTGCACTCCAACTAACGGCAGGAGCATTACGATTCCAAACCCAATCCCAGTCAAAGTTGCAGTTGCAGTTCCAATTCCGGGCCAAACAATGGCGGCTTTTTGTTTGCAGCATTTGAGGCATAGATGGATGGATGCTTCGTTGATTTCCTGGCTCGTTGCTCGTTTCTTTTGCCCACCGCAAATTGTCGCCAGGGAAGCTGTAAACCTTGTCTAATGTGCACCCTCGCACACTCACACACACATGTAGACGTACTTGAAGATAACAAGATGCAAACTGTTAGATACAATGGGCAAAAGCAACGGTCGGCTGGCCACAAAAATACCGTTTAATGAGCACAGCTTGACTATTTTGTAGATCTTGTCAAAGGATATTGATATTAGCCGGCTGCCCATTTATCTCCGAATCTTTTCCGTGAGCCAAGCATACCCATAATTCTTGCTACTTTATGTGGCACTCAATCGGTCTCTTTGTTTGACCACAAGCGTTGCCGATGTGGATGTGGGATGTCGTTGTTGCTGTCGGGTTCCGATTGAATTACGTTTCCTTCCGCACATAAAAATGTAAATAGCTATCCCAAATCAAGAACCCGAAAATATGCAGCGTCATAGCCAATTGCATGGGATTAGATTCGAGATTACCAAAAGAAAATGATGAGCTCGAAACTAAAATAGATAAAAAAGAGAGTATGCAAAGTGTTAGACTGAAAAGAATTGGAATGGATTCATCTGTTCAATATATTTTATATCATAAATAAAAAAATTCATTTAAATCAAACTAGTCTCATCAGCAATAAGCTCGAACTCGATTAGAGCATTTAGTCTTCAGATTTGCCTCCTTTTTTATGCCTTGACAGACAAAAGGCGTAAGAGGATAATACTTAGCACACTTGAGACTTATCATCAGAGTCCTTCACATGAATGTGTAATTTTAAATGCAATGAATGAGTTGCTGTGACAAAGGATTTAAGCTCTTTTGGAACTCGCCCAAGGATTCTAATAAATATGCTTCCAGTTAAGAAGAGCTTTTAGAAGCAATCTACCGTCACTTCTTGCATATATTCGAAAAATAAATTATTTTAATGTAGAAGCTAAATGCAAGTTAAGTCTATACATTGTAAAGAAATTCTTAAATTTACATACATGATCTACGATTTATAGGTTAAACGGAACTTGATCGAAATACTCTACGGAAGAGATCCAGTGAGAAATGGAATTAATAAATTAGGGTCAATTGTTGGCTGAGTGACCAGAACCTTTGTAGCTTTGAATCTCGTTTTATTCGGTCAATTTGTGAAATTTCACACCCGATACTCCGCACATCATTAATTACCTCCCTAATCCATCAGCATCCATCAACGCCTGCCACTTGGTGAAGCCTTTCGCTCACCTTTACTTTGCTTGGGCATTTTTCCATTTGGCATTTGGCAGAAAGAGAATCTCAGCATCATTAGGCGCAACTTTCTCACAGTCAGTCGGGAGCAGGATAATAATTAACCATGCCAAAATAGCGAAACTGACCATTAACAGCTTGGACAGCTTGGACTCACCAGTTCCGACGGTCAATGTCAGAAACTATTATCTCTCTAATAACCGAAAACACACGCGTTGTCCTGTAAGGGGATACTTTCTTGGATCGAGGCATTCCTTCAGGTATCAAGAATCTGTGGTGAATATTTCATAATTTCTGCTGACCATTTGGCGTGTTGCTGTCCAACCCTTTTGAGAAATCTCAGAACTCTTCTATTTTTTACATACTGGTATCCTTTCTTTGCTTAAGCCCTTTGTTTTTCTCGCCATTGTCCAGTTCGGGCACTTTGCATAATCAATAATCCTTGACGCTGCCGCACATTGTCGCGCTGACCAACGAACCAACACGTCTGAAAAGATAAATTATGGTTTGTAGTCAAATTGAAGGCAAACAATCCTCACAATAACCGGCCATCGCATCGGAATGCCTTTTGCCCAGTCCACCGTACGGTATGCACACCATGGGGTGGTCCTGCCAGGTCCAGTGTCTGAGGCAGCTGCCCGTTGTCTGGACAATGGTCAGCAATGGTCCTTCGATGCACACTCCGCACTGCAATCCTTAATTCGGCCAGGGAGAGTTGTGTGTGTTTTGTGTGTTATTTGGTGACTGCCTCAGCTCGGTCTGTTTGTTTTCCTATTTGGATTTATGTATTAATTTGAATGCACTTGTCTAGAATAAATTTGGCATGCTAAAAGAGCAGATGGTTTTAATAAAAGATAAATTTAAAAGCTGCGAAATGTCTTTAAAAGTTATAAAAGCTCTCTAGAAATAATCAGCGAAATAAGTTTTGACAGAGTAAAATTGCCTGCGGCAGTAAGAAATCATTAAGAAATTATAACATTTATAATTGCATATTTTTTTTATCGAAATCACTTCATATCTAACAACTTCTTTCAAACTGCAAGCTTTTATTTATAAAATAAAATTGAGAAAAAATTTCAATCTATTACCATAAATATAATCTGACCTAACAATACGATATTCAAGGAATACTTTTGGGTAGTATATTCAGTGACCTATGAAAAAGCAAACATAATTACAGTTTTATTTAAATTGTGAGTCTCACCTATAGATGAAGTCAGTTGACCTCTGCTATCGTAATATTATCTTGAATGGCTACAGTCGTCCCTCGAATGACCGAAAGTCTTAAGACAAACGAGCAGCTGTGCAAATGTCAAGACGTAAGTGTCAAAATGCTCATTAATAACAAAGTCCTTAACGCGATTGGGAATCTGTATGCAATGCACATGTGGATGCGGATGGGGATGAGTATGAGGATGGGCTGAGTAAACACATTGGCAGCTTGCGAAAGGCGAAAGACGAATCGATGAGAATGCAAAAATGAAAGTACAGGCTAAGCCATCAAAGCAACTGGACAATGGAAAACTTTGTCAAAGGATGTTTGTGCAAGTAAACATTTAGAAACTATCTGTACACACACAGGACATAGGATGTAGGATACAGGACATAGGACATAGGAGAACAATGTCCCATGTGTAGTTTGGAGCGGTGTTAAATTGAAAAATTATGATAAATAGCATAATGGGTCGAGCTAAAAGTTGCACAACAACATCCGAGATACAACCGAACATACCAACATCCCACTGAGAGTAAGTAATATGCAAAAGGACATAAACAGTCGAATGGCGCGCTATGTCTCAGGACCTGAGCGTAGACAAGGAAAGGGTTGAGTCTGAAGTTGAAACCGAAGCCAAAGACAATCGAGGCGTCGAGTGAGTGTTGCTAAAGTGTGCAGCGGCCTATAAAGGAAATCCTTTCGCCACGGGATATCATTTACGCAAACTGTGGACGAGTCTTTGACCGATCGAAGGATGACGACAGGACAGCTCAGGACAGGACATCCATGCCGCGTGTGTTTGCCATTGCCGTTTGTTTATCTACCCGGCAATAGTTCACATAAGCTTATCTCTGCTCTGCGGCATACTCGAACTCGAACCTGGAAAATGTTTGCGAAATATATATGTTCGCCAAAAGTCGGACGGGGAAATGTGAGGGTGGAGGGCAGAGAATGAGGCAAAGCAAAGGGTTAGGAAATAGCTCAGTTTGCTTTTGGCACTGGTCGCAGCTTCGCTTCTACTTAAAGGATATTCACAGCTTAGTCGTGTAATGCGTTTTGCGAATGTCCTGTTGGCTTTTATTCTACTTGCCCAACGTCAGCCAGCGATAAATGTCACGTAAATTACACGCTGGGGTTTAACTGAGGTCCCAAATATGTGTCCTTTTAGTCCTTCATCTGCAATGACTATCAGAAAGTGCATTTATTTATTTTATTGCTTTACTCACTTGCGGGGAAAAACATAAAAATGCCAATATTCTTTTAAAAGTTCAGAAAGAATGGGAAACTGTCTTACATGAATATTAGAACTTCAACTAAGATTCTGAGTTTCATTAATCAGAGATCATTCACCTTCCAAGTGTGACTTTCCCATGTCCCTGCAATCTATTAATACTTAGTATGTTTCACCAGACAGGACTAAAAATTTTCCCACAAGCCCACTCGTTGTCACAGCCTGCAAGCATCCTGTCATATTCCTTTTGCAGGAAGTGATCTTTTGATCCGGAAACAATAAAATTGGTAGACAGCGACCTCAAAAAACTCGGTGTAAAAATCTGTGTGTAAATGTCTGGTTACCGGGCGAATGGCACGCAAGCACCACTGAAACAAACCACCTGCGACAGCGAGCAGACACGGAAAATACGACATACGAGTGACTGGAATCGGGAATTGGGAATCGGGAATAGGGCGATCGCAGAGCACTTGAGGGGTGTGCGTGCTAGGGGCGAAATTAGGCGTAGTTCGAGTCAATGTAACTGCAATTAGTGTTTGCTTTAAAATTTAATTTTAATTGGAGCTGCGAGACTCGTGGGGTGGTTTGTGAGAAACTTTTGGTTATAGCATCGAATTGAGCAATGCCTTAAAATAGTCTGACAGTTGTCAATAGAAGCATTTTGAACACTTTTGAAATATCAATTTCTCACCTTACCGAAATCACAACCGCTGCACTAGGGCTTCCAGCACTTGGACCCTCGTTTGTATTTTGGTGGGCGATCATATTTCCCAACTGCCTAATCCGCTTGTTGACAAAATAAATACCAATGCCCGGAAAGGGGTGATCCGTACATAACATATATGCAGCAATCGCTTGCAATTCCCCTCGTAATTAATTGCCTTCCGAAGGCGAACTGAGAATTTATGCGCGTCAACAACGATTAAGCGGCAAATGAAGCGGGAAGACACATGCTCAGAGCGACAGCATCAACGACAGCTCCACATTCAGATCCAGATCCAGCTACATCTACAACTCCAACCTCGACTGGATTAATAGTCTTGAAATTTGGCAACAGTTTATCTCCCTCTTCGAAGTAGTTATCGACGTTTATTGACACCGATAACTTAACTAAAAAGATATTTTTGTATAATCCTTACTTTAATTTAATTTAATAACATTTTCATTACGATTTTACAACTTAAATACAAATATTTCAATATTCTCCCTTCGTTCGCGAATGATTTCATTCATTAGTTATGTAAAAATATATTTAAGAATTAACTCTGGCCAACTCAACCGACTGTCGCCTGTGATTGTGATTCAGGTTAACTTATTATGTCACTGGTTTGAGTGCTGGCTGAAGGGACAAAACCGCAAGGAGCGAGTGCTAAAAGTGCTCCTGTGTGCTGTCCAGAATCGATGTCCTGTGTCCACAAAAGGCAGCGGAAACCGAACACTGACTGGCTGACATTGGGCCGCGCCTGCGCAAACCGAGCATATCCTGGAAGCAGGTAGCAAAGGATCATGGTTTAGACCAGCTGTTTGCGCACTTGACTTGCTTTTGTTTAACCTGATTTGTTTAACTCTCAGTTACGAGTGCAATTAGGAGGCACAAAGCAAAACCGCAGCATGTGCCGCACTTTTGCGCTTGGGTTGCGGGTTGCAGGTTGCATGTTTCTGGTTGCAGGTAGCACAAGGTGCAGTTTGGCCACAGTTCACGGGGTCAACCTTTTGCCATATACAACTATTTGCTGCACTTCCTGCGACAGTTCACGAAACTCAATACAAAATACAAATTAAGCATAAACAGACTAATTTTCATACATCATCCCCAACTATAGAAATGTGTGGGAAAATCTCATTGCGCATGAAAATCAAATTGGAAATCTTTGTGCTTGCTCCCCGGTGGATTACCGCGTCTCCTTTCTCGCGGTGTTCAAATTACGCTCATTGCGCCGCCTGTGCACACCCGCACTCGCCTCGATCCTCTGCCCCTGTCCCTGCTTTTCCAACGTGTAGTGGAAAATGCATTTTTCCTGCTTGCATCGTGTAGTTGAATATCCTTGGGAAATACAGTCGGAGCATGTTGCATTCTGTGGAGTTTTTCTTTCTTTTCATAAGACTGTTGGACTGTTTGTGGCAAGTAAATATTTTGAATTTTACGTGATTTTGGAGCAGTTTGATTTCCTGGTGCATATCCTGACCCGGATACAGGATATGTTTGCTTAGGCAGGTTGTTGTCAGTTAAACAGGTGTAGGAAGTCGAAAATTCTCAAGATAACGTTTTAAGAACATGGAATTATGTATCTTAATATGATTTAATATTCAAAAACATATTATTAAACCTGGCTTAACCATCCGTCTATATCTTTATAATTAATTAAAAACTATTTAATGCTCTTGACTATCAAATCAACAACAGGATACTACAGTTCCCATTGAAATAATATTCTGAGCTTGTTTTTATCTAACCTAACCAAGTTAGAATAAATTAAGAACACTGTGCAAGAATATAAACAGCTTTTCTATTAGTATTTTTAGCTTACCAAGTAAAATTTTACTTATCTGCCTTAAATTTAATTCAAATTGTGCGTCAACCGCAGGATGGTAAACATGTCAATAAATCATACGGATCATACAGCACTTGCATGTCATTTATTCAGTCGAGTGTCAATAAAGCAACAACGGAATCAATAGCCGGAAAATGGTTTGACAAGGCAACCGTAAAACAAACACGAAACCAAATTCAATACCGAAAACACTAGAAATCACAAATTAGCTACACGAGTGTGAGAACAGAAAAAAAACCCCAACGACAATATTTAAATGTGGAAAACCTCCACGACACATGGTAATATGTTAAGAAAACATCTGGACAACCATTAAAAAATATGTACATATTCCTTTGGAGGATCTACAAAGCAGCAGAGCAACTTAGCCGTGGAGGATTACAATTTATGAGAGGGTGCTCCATGATAACTATAAACGGGGGAATTCCGCTTGGAGGCGTGCATTTCTTACACTCTCTGGAATTTGTTACAGTACAGGAAAAAAATATATAAAAAAGCAAAGAACATCAGTTGAACACGAATTCCGTGAGAATTATATGACATTCTTTTTCAAGGAATCGACAGGATGAGGATACGACTTGGAATGAACTTTAATGATACAATGATTTCTTGTCGAAATCCTTTCAATCGACCCTTGGCTATCTCTGCTAGATGTTGACTTATTTACGAGTTTTATGAACTGTAAGCTGAGACTAGACATGCTCGTACTTAGTGTTATCTTTGAAGACACGCTCTGGTTTCATCTCATTTCTGCTTTTTACACTTCATCGATAAGTACGCTCGCTTATCTATTCTTTAATATAGTTTTTCAAATTTTATTTACGCGCTCGCAACAAGTGACTCAATTTACCATTCCGAAATCAACTCCAAGATAAGCCAATGCATCGATTGTTACCCTTTCAAATTTCACAAGAATTTGGTGCACCCTTTTTGTCAATTATGGCTCAATAATACTTTCAATATTTATATCAATTGTTATTAAATATGATCAACCCCTCAGAGGGGTGTTTATTGACCGTACCAATGAAATTACTACCGTTTCGTGTTATTGGCAACTATTGCCTTCGAAATTGGAAACCACAAGACAATCAAGACTTGACTGCGAGCGTGATATACATACAATAATTTATTGGGTTTCACGTGGTATCGAGGGTGAGCTAAAAGTGTTAAGTAACCAGGTTCCGGTCCCTCTCCAACTGGTCAATTGAACAGCCAACGATTTGCATTTCAAACAGTCACACAGGAAGTAATTAGCTGACCCGCAAAGAAATGCAATGCTCAAGAAATCGTATAAGCAACTGGGAAAATATGCAGAGGAGTACGAATACACGACCGGATGCCCTTCTGATGGTATTCAGTTTAATTTACATTAAAAGCTGTAGCAAAACTCACAGATGTTTTAAGGAATACATGGAAAATATGCATATGCATGATATTGTCTGACAACTGTGTGACCAAAGTTTAAAGAAAGTGTAAGATATTTAGATATTTGATTGCGACGACCATTATAACGACAGAAGATGATTTTATTTGAACATTAAAAATTAATAGTTATATTAATGGAATTCAAAATAGAAAATACAAATCAGCAGCACAGAGATACGAGTACCCTTATCAAATTCAACAGCTCTTATCGAAACGGAACCACGTCTATCTAGCAATAACACATGTGTTCACCTTCCGCTTAAAGATCTCTTCAGTTCCCACAGCATTTTTCACCTCTGGTATTTACGAAATGCTCTCAGAACTAACATTTGTGCATACCTTGATTAAGTTGCAGCCGATCTTAATACTCAAATGACCTAATTGCACTATGAGTACGAGTACGAGACTAGTAAATATTTAAAAGTTGATAAAAGTTCTAAGATCTTGTTTGGTATATTTAGTCAGCTGTTTGCTTTTTACTGCATTACGCATGCTCGCACTTCCTTCATTCAGCTAAACCGAATTCATTCATAAAACTAAAAATAAATTTGGTGAGAAAGTCGGTAGATTGCGTCAAGCAATGCATACCAGAACGAGTACGAGTATCTCAGAAATATCTAAGAGTTCCACAAATGTTGCCGCTAAATGCAAATAGGCTTAAATAAATTAGTTTATTGCCTACTTGAGTTATCTGTTGGGCTGATAGTGCTTTGTTAGCTTGACATTCGGAAGGCAGCTGGAAGTTCGGCTAGGCCCTTTCCCACCACGGAGAAAATACTGGAAATGTTGGCCCATACCGTAACAGAACTTGGCTAAGTTCAAAGGTCATATTAAAATTTAATGCCAAAAATGAAATAATTGAAATTTGGCGTCGAAACGAGTTTTCTATTCCCAAAAATAATACTGACCCATGAGAAGTTTTCGGCCATTTTGACCTTTGACACTGTCCGAGCACCAACCCCGTAATAAAGCGCGACCTTTTATGCTGCAAGTCCTGTCAAACAGGATGCGAGATCACGTAACCCCGTTGAACTGTTTGTTGAGCAAGCTCTCTTGCATAGAGCTTAAGTTTAAAGTTTAACTATTCGATAGTTTATTCATATATTCTTACTCGTATTCATTCAGTTATTCGAACAATCACAATTATTAATGAGCGATCAGAGTTCAATTGTTCAATTAGTTGCCGCGAACTCCTGTACAAATTATGAATGAATTGCATTCGATTCTCCCCAAGAGTGCAAGACCCCCCACCCCCCAAAGGGCTGTCAGCGGGAGTTCCCCACCCCTTCCGTCTCCTTCGACCCCCACTCGACAACACACCCAGTTCTCAGGCCAGGCCAGTCATTTAATCATGTTAATGGCATTAAGCAGCTTAATCGACGGCAAGATCTAAGCACTGGCGTCGATAATCAGACCGCCAGAAAGACCAAAGACCAAAGACCACGAAGACCACAGAAACTACAGAGACTACAGGCAGAGACAGAGACAGAGGCAGAGACAGGAGACCACCCAGCAACTAGTGGGGTTCATCTAATTAAAAACAAAAGTGAACCGCCTTGTAAATGTCAAGCGAATTGCCAGAAAGTCGCAGATCACGAACCGAACCAGTTGCTAAATCAAAATGCATTTTACTCTCTTGCAAAAACTCGGCGACAATTAAATGAAAGCCGCATTTGCCGACAAACACAGCAAATGTTTAAACAAAGTAAAAAAAAACCTAAAAAAAAAAGGAAATCATACTCGTAATAAAATAATTGACGTTGAGCAACCCGAGCAACCCGAGCAACCCCAAGTATTGACATTTGCCTACTTGACATTTTAATATATTTGTTTGCGAAATGAAATTTGGTTTTGTATTTTTTTGTCTTTATTGTTTTAATCACATTTTCATAAAAAATTAAAAACGACAATTTATACATTTTGTTTTGACCACAATTAAAAGTAACCGACCAAGCTGAAAGGGGTTAAACTTTTTGTTGATCTCTTGGCCGTCGTATCTAACACTTCCAGTCTCCAATCCAAACTCATCCATAGCGTATAGATATGTGAGAGATTTGTCAATATATATTTATATAATATAAAATATAATGCTTAAATTCAAACATTAATTAACAAATTTGCGTACATAGTTAATTTATAACTCCTTCCCATTTATAGATAAATTAATGTAAAATTATAAATATGTTAGAATAGTGATAGTGAGCTGAGAGCCACTCTATTCTCTTGTTCACCGATTGCACAACAAAAGAACCTTCAAATCCATTAACCATTTAAATAGTAGTTTATGTATTTCATGTCTCTTGTACTAAACTCTGATATAGATATCCACACCTTTGCTCTGGCCACAAGCCATGGTCAAGTAAGCATTGGCTAATGGCCAGTTACTGGAGCTGGTGGCTGGGCATCTGGCCAAAGGACAGTTAACGACAATAAACCAATTTGAACGCCCACAAAATGAGCATGAAATTGCTTACGGAAGGAAGTTCATGTGCCACAAAAACAAGGCCTAAACCAATTGTTTTTGGCCATTCGGTGCGCTGGCGGGTGAGAGAGGGAGGGAAAATCTAAAATAGTTGTCAGTGCTAAAGAAATGTGTAATAAATGCACAAATGGCAAAGGAAGTATGCCAACATAAAAGGCTAAAATGCCCATAAATATGGCCAATTATTTTGGTAAAACACAATACACCAGCTCCAGCTCCCGTTCCCGTTCCCTTTCCAGTTACAACTTTTTATCTGGGTGTGTGTCTTCCGTCTTCTGTGTTGTGTCTTGTGTCTTGTCTCTTGGTCAGTCGAAGGTCGCTTCAGGGTCCTTTCATCAGCACGTAAATCATGGCCCAAACCCAAAACAATGCCGAAACAGTAGGTGTTGCCCATTGAGCATTGACCATTGTCATGGCCGGGAAGCACCTTCCTCAAATGGTCGTCTGTGCTGTCTCTGACAAAGACATCAAAACCATGCGCTGACTTTGGCTTAAAACTATTTTTGAATGTGACCACATGCTCGGTAGTTAGCCAACACCCACGTGACACTGCAGATGTCCCTCAGATGTGTCCCAGTCAGCAGCTAATGCGGTAATTAGAAAATACCTTGAGGCCGTTTGAGGCACGCGGCAGTTCCTGCCTTATACGGGTTAAAGATTGCAATCTGCAGCGTAATGTGATACTTGACAGCCTCCTGAATCCTCAATTGTCACAACTCGTTGCTACAGTTTCCAGTTAACAGCTTCCCAAGTCGAGAAAAGGTAGCAATTGCCACCCCTTTGGGTCTGATCTCGGGTCGGTATCAATTTCGGTGACTTCAGGGCATCCCTTTGAGAGCATCCTTTGAAATCTAAACCGCAAAACATTAGTAAGCCCATTTTTTTATATTTATTAATGTTGTTGTTGTTATCTTTATTGTTCTTTTGCCGCAGTTGTAATTTTATAACCCAATTTGAGTGATTGCGAATGCCATGCGATACTTTGTACGATGTTTTGATTAGTCATTTTTGAATGGAAAACTTGCCATTTTTTGATTGACAGTTCATTTCTGTTATTTCGAAACTCTTGCAGTGCAATTTCCAGCATCCGCTAAATCTCTAAATGCAACCCTTTCCTTAACCCTAGCTGACCATTGCACTATTGGACCATTGGTCAAATGTCAGTTATAATCTTAAAGTAAAACCGAAAAGGGCAGCTGACGAGCAGATCAGAAGCAAGGCAAGATTCAGATCTCAAGATGCTGCGACCCTACTCCAACCCTCCTGATTTGTCAGCTATGAAATGAAAATCAACATCTTGTTTAGCAACTTTGTCAAATACAATTATAAACTACAAAAAAGTCCACAAAAAACAATATATAATATCAAATGCAATTTGATTGAAATGGCAGCGAAATGTCAATCAAAGAATTGGAAGCACTCAAGGATCAAAAAAATAAAATTCGTTGGAGAAATTGAATACTTGAATCTACTCATTCTTATTTTCATTGAATCAAATGGTTCAATGAGCATTTTGCCGTTTTCTCACTTACATTTCGAGGGGTTTTCCTTTTCCTTAAGAGCTAAAGAAATTTTTAATTAAAAATCTCTAGTTTTTTACCCAAAAAAATCAAGTTTTTTCCCGAAAAATTTGAAAGAATCATGAGACCAAAAAAAAACTACAAATTCATCGGGATATTTTCGTTATGCAAATGCAATGCTCAACATTCGTTGGAGGTCAGTTGAGGTCAAAGCTGACCGTTGTTTCCTTTGTCTCAGCTACAGCGAAGGGTTGTTTCCTTCGATTCTCAACATTTCTTCATGTTTGTCTAGGTGCTGCCTGCTGCCCCGAAGCTCAAGATCTTTAAATGTGATTTTTCATTAGAAAATCATAAAAATGAAATCGCAATTCCCGAGGCTTATTATGCGTGACAGCCTGCAAAAACATTAATAAGCATGACAATCATATCGCATCGCAGCACATCTTCGACATTATCCAAATGAAGTTTGATTGTTCCGTTTGCCGATTGCGCCATCAAGTTGGAGGCAGATGTCCTGAGAGTCCTGCCACAAATAGCGCTACTTCACACATCCCGCTACTTGCCCAATTCAATTAGCACCATTATCGATGGCCAGAGAGTTAGAAAGAGAATTCTCTGCCTTCCTGTCTGCTGTTTTATGAGGCATCTTAAATGGCGCTGACAAAAGTAAGTTGAAACCTTCAATTCGATTGACATTTCGGACAGTCGTAGACTCGATTTTATTGAAGTGTGATAAAATAGATTTCTTGATTTGATATTGACACTTCGACCTCATGAAATACGAGCAGCTTCTCAACTGAAGTTAATTGAGTTTGCGATTCCCTATAATATCATAAAATATTATGAAGCTAATCTCAGTATGTGTGAATTTTCAAGAGTTTATTTTATAGACAAAAAATAAGATATCTAGAAATGGTAAGAATTCTCTATCAACTATTTTATAATGTTTAAAAAATATTTATGCTTAACCTATTCAGTTTTCCTGTCTTCGATAATCGAAATTAGAGCGCCAAAATCAACGCATTACGTTAGAAAATTATTTAAGAAAATGCAAAAAATAGTTTATAGCTTATTTAAGTAGCATCCATTGTGTTCTTCTTTTTCTTCGCTTCTGCTTGGCTTGAGCTGTCAATAAATATTTTTGCATTATGCGTAAACAATAATGATAAACTGAAGTCAACTTCAAAAAGATGTAAAATAATAAAAAAAAAAAAAACAAAAAGATTTTCGAAAGGCCCTGCCTGACGCCACGCGGCTTTTCTTTGGGATTTCAATTCCATTGCCACCTTTTTCAACTGGCAAGAAGAAAGGCAAATGAATTTGTTTGCCTTCAACGCATTCACATCAAATATCAAATATTCAAAAGGGCGACGGCTGCTGCCAAAGATGCAAAAATATTTGCAAAGCCTAAGAAACTGGGTCAAAGGTGAAAACGAACACACACTGTGGCTGCAGGGTGTGGCATCAACATCAGCAGTGGCAACAATTTTCTATGCCAATGCATTTTGATCGACTCGACACATATGCAAAAATTGCCTACCCCAGTTCATCCTGCCGCTTCCCCCTCCCTCAGCCCACTCCCTGTTATCCATTCCCTTGTTACGCTTGACATTATTTTTGGCAATTTTCAATGCATTTTCCACTGCAAATAAATTGATAGTTTTCCTTGATTTCCCAGTTGCCTTTTTCATTCTCTTTTTTTTGACATTTTTGTAACGATATTTTCATTTTTACTTTTGGTTTTCGGGGTGCCAAAAGGAGGAGTGGAAAGTGCGAAAAATTAAACACAGTTACCATTTTTCTATAGCTGTCCAGCGAAGATCATTAATTATTATTTTTATTTCTTGCTGTGACTAATTCGATTTTTATTTTCGTCCTTCGAGTTGATTTTTATGCTGAATCTAACCACTTTCAGTTGAAAATCTATAATATGTACGAATTTTTTATAAAAAAAAACAACAATTAATAATTTAAATATTTTTGTTATCTTCAAGTCCTTGAATGTTTTCTGGATCTCTATGAAGTACAGTTCCATAAAAAATACAAAACTTTCTCATAAAAAATAGCATCCTAACGGTCAACTGTCCATCAAATCGGAAATGCGGGAAGAAGCAGCTGTTGTTTAACTGGACCAAACCGCTTGTCACCTCTGAACTGGATCTTTTCAGAACTCTCTCATGTGATGTCAACGTCAATTAAAAAGAAAGTTCAAGATTTTAGCCCAAAAAAGAGCACACACGCCTGGTTTTTAACCCCAGGGTTTGCTAAATGGTCGAATGGTTGAGCATCTTTGATCTCAAAAGATCGAGGGGAAAGGGCTCAGCATCATCCCTTTCTTTGCGAACTCTTTACGCAAATTAATTTCTATTTTTTGTTGAGATTTCTACCCAAAAGTTGAGGCAAAAACTGGCAGCATCTTTGAAAAAGGGCACAGGGTCTTTGTTTAGGGTTCAAGGGGTAAGAGGCGATGGTTGGGAGCACTTTATTGGCACAACAAGTTATTAATTAAATTGTCGAAACAAGGGAAAAGAGAGAGGGAGATTCTTAATATAGAAAAATGATTTCATTTGATTCAGAATTATCTGCTGTACGCTTATGTCACAAATATTGTTGTATCTTTTGAATTATATGCTTTCAAATTTTTTTATTTTTGGTGGGAATTTTAATCTTTATAGATTTTTGCTGCTGCTGATAAACAATTTTTGGAATTGCTCTGACTGTAAAAATCTCAATATTTTATTGCTGCTCCGAAAATATATAGGAACCGGCGACAACCACACGAGAAATTCATTACTCAACGTGATAAGCGGACCGTCAGTTGATAAGCAAAGCCAGAAAAACAGAGATTGACTAGAAACCGTAAGACGCATGCCGTTGTTAGCTGCGTGCTCCACTTCACTGTCTGCCTTTGCCGCCTGTAACTGGAAAATTTCTCATTTCGCGTGTTTCCTCTACTTTGCGTCGCACTCGACTGCCATCTCGCTCGCACTGGGCAGCATTGGGCCGCATTGGGGGGCTTATAGTGCAAGTCCGAAGGTTAGAGGAGCACAAAATTTGATTAACAAATAACAAATGTGCGTCGCCTTTGGCCGCTCTCTCTCGCGCACACACACAAATGCAGAGACGACGCTCAGTAAACTGCTCAAAAAGGGGGCGGTGCTCTGCTCTCTATGTGAAATAGAGTGCGTCAA
The DNA here is from genome assembly GCA_035043635.1 of Drosophila rellima. Taxonomy (NCBI): domain Eukaryota; kingdom Metazoa; phylum Arthropoda; class Insecta; order Diptera; family Drosophilidae; genus Drosophila; species Drosophila rellima. The sequence continues at coordinate 14,852,101 of JAWNMV010000811.1, forward strand.
TGTGTGTGTGTGTTGAGTGTGAATGCTGCTGAGTGCGTGTTTTCAGTAAGAGTTTTAGAGCTTCGTTAAGAAATATTCTGATTGTACTCATGCTTTAACGGTGAGTCGGAATCCAGTTGGATTGCTCAACAGCAAATGAAATGTTATTTAACAGAATCTGTTGGCATTTATATATGCATGTTATATGGCAAATTAAAGCATTTTTTATGGTGAGATAATCACTACAAAACAAAATCAATTTTCTATAACTTGTAAAAACATTCCGAAATTCACACTCATAATCAAAAGTTTTAGATCTCAAAGCTATCAATACATGATAAATTTTTCCTAAATTTATTTGTTGTTTTCTGAATGTAATTTTGATTTATATTGAAAAAACACTTAAAAGTTATGTTTAATTTATCGCGATAAAATTCATACACATAGAATTAATACAATTGGAATATTTTATGAAACTTGATGTTTCGGGACGTATCAATTTTCGTATCGATTTTATACTAAGTTTAAACAATAAGCTTTTCTACTTATGTATTATATATTAATTAAAAATTTTCCAGCTAATATAAGCTGTAGTTAGTTGTATTTTGAACTAGCTTTACAGTTTTCGATTATTTCCATTATTTATTTACTCTTCTCATTAACTGAATTGATTACCAGCTGAAGGAACTTTCTCCCAGAATATTCTTAGTATTTGTAAAAGACTGGTCACACTGGCAAATACCAGTCTTAGTATCTTTTCGTAGTTAACGATAAATGGATGCTGCCATGTGAAATTGTGAAATTGTGAAATTCCAACGCAAATTTCGATTAATTAACAACCTTTCAGAGAGGCATTCGACCGGTCCCAAGGCTCAACTCGTAGCCGAACCCGAATCCGAAACTGAAACTGAACCTCGCTGACTGAGCTGAGTTTGTGCCTGAAATAATTAATGATGTGGCGCGGTTGTGTTGCAAGCAGCAAGCAAGAGGCAAGAGGCAAAAGGCAAGCGGCATCTCAACTTTTCTTGCTGTGCAAATATTAGCAAATTATTTTAGTTTTAGAGAGAATCTCCATGGAACGCGTTGCCTCTGTCAGGATATCTACGGCACTCACTGTCATTTTAGCTGTTTGCTTGCATTTCGCTGGAGACAAAGTCAAAGTCGAGCATCCATCCCCTAATTCTGCTCTTGAGTAAGAGTCAAACTCAGAATCAGCGTTAGAGGCACTAATGATGTTCTGTGTGGGTTTTGCCGTTTCCCTTTCTCAATCTGACAATATTTGCACTTTTCCGTTTGGTTAAATGTCACCCTGAGCCAACTCAGTTCCTTAGTTCCATTTCGGCCTTAATTGTTGTCAACTGCTTCGAGTAATTAAAAACACCTTTCAACTGTCCAAGGCGAAGATGTGCCAAGCTGTGCTCCTCATCCTTCTCCATCTCATTCTCCTTCTCATTCTCTGCCTCTTCCGTTGGCATTTTGTTTGATTAGCAAATTTGTCAAATTTGCCACAAAAATCAATTTATCAATGCTGCTAATGATTGCCACAATGTTGCACGTCAGTTAAATGCCAGTTGATAAATTCCAACGATTGCTAACATCTCTAATATTGTTCTATGGGTACTTCAGGCAATCTTTAGAATATATAACTTGCCTTAAGATAGAAAATCGCTTTCTTCCTCTTATTATCAACATAAACATTTACCTTACATATCTCAATTATTAAATGGAAAAAGTAGATTCTAATGTTTCGTTTTATTCAAAAAATTAAATATAAATAAGGAAAGGGGAAAGAAATCACACGAAGACAGTAACAATTAATTTTCAATTAAAGTCGGAACCACATTTTAATTGTTTGTCTGCAATTTGGCAGCCAAGACACGAATAAATAAACAAACATACGTTAAGCGCGAATGCTATTCATATTTACACGCATGTTAGGATCCTTAAATTCCCCACAAACCACACACAACCCCAATCTCCAACAGCCTCTTCCTCTGATTTCTGAGATTAACGCTTTGAGGCACGAGCGGCTGCTCTACTTGGCTCTGTGGCACGTTTAGTGGCAAGTGTCTCACGCATATACACTATAAGACACAGCAGCATCCCCATCTCCCTCCCCTTGGCCTTACCTTTTGGGGGCGCCATGAATTTCAATTCGCGTCTTTTCATTTATGCCAGCAAGCGTAAGCAAACTTCAAGACTTGGCAATAAAATTGCTCAAATGCCGCAAAAACTTCCGGAACCACTAAATTCACGTGCTGTGCACCACCATCGCACATCGCACATTAAGCATTGTATTTGCATATGTTGCGTGGTTTCGTTAGTGGCTCAGGGTGGGGCAAAAGCAATAAAGAGCTACTGGAGACAGCCGTCAGCATCCTCTTTTGGCTTGTTGCCTGTCACATTTCCATTAGCATTTGCCATTTAACTCATCATCTATGCATATGTGGTATCTGTGTGTGTGTGCGAGTGTGTGCGTGTGCGAGTGTATCATCTTGCAGCGACTGTTTACCACATTTATTACCCATATTTTGACATCCGGCTTTTATCCTTTCGCTCCACTTTCCACGCTCAGCATCTTCAAACTGACGCCTCATAATTGCTGCCTTTAGCGACAAGCAGAACACGTCCTTATCCCCCACATCCTGATCCTTATCCATATCCTCATCCAAATACATGCCTCTTGGAAAAGTTTATTATTACTGTTGTTGTTGTTGTACTCGTAGTTATTGTTGCTTCTCCCACACATGTCCTGCGTTTTAATTATTCAGCCACTTGCGGAACGTGCCACATGAGCAACAACGTGGCAAGCGTTAAACGATTAAAAAGTTTTCCCTACAGATGCTAACCCAAAGATACATATTTTGAAGATCTGACAGTTATAAATGCTAAGAGATAATAATAACAAAATATTTAAGGCTAAATCAACCAGTATACATATATTATAGATATTGTTCTTGGTAGACATCTAATCTAGTAAGCTCTAGTATGTTTATTAAGAGACTTTCATCGCTTAAGACTGATAAAGAAACAATTTTACAGAAATCAATATATTTGTAATCATTTATATTGGGCATAAAATGCTCGAGAATATTAGTTTTTATTCTTACTACATAATTTCTTAAGTTATTGCATACTTTTGGGCGTCAATTTATTGGTTTAAATAATAATTCATTTATTTGAAAAAAGTTAATTTAATTTAAGATCTTTTTAAAACACCATTCACAGTCGATTATTAACACTATTTGAAGGGTGCATTTATTGATTAGTGTGCACTTTCAGTTCCATTAAGTGAACCGACACGATCCATTGATTGAGAGATGGAATTTAACCTCGAACGGAATGAAATAAATGAGCTGCTATTGGCTACTGATTGTTGAACTCTTGAACTCTATCGGTACTTAATAGAAACGCAATCAAATAATTGCGCAAAGTGTGCCACAATCAAATATAGCAACAAATTAACCAACGCCAACAGCCAACAACAAAATAACTGTCATTGTTGTTGTTGCTGCTGCTGCAAATCGATAAATCGACAAAGCCGCAAAGTGAAAAAATAAAGATGAGACAAGAAATAAGTTAGCCGAAAGCTTCAGCTCCGCCCCCCCCCCCCCTCCCCAATCCCTTTCTTCCTTTTTTACACTCTTCCACATTCATCTTCTGTCGTCTTCAGTCTTGCAACATGGACCAAAGCGATAAGTTTACAATTGCTTATGACTTCAATTAATCTGTGGAAAGCGCCTACGCAGCCAGTGTGCAAAAGAGCGAAAAGTGCAAGAAACAAAATAATAATATTAATAATAAAGAAAACGACGAAAGAACTGTTAGCTATTACATGAAGACTCTCTAATACTCTGCTTAACTCAGTGAAGGCTTAGCCTGATTGATCAATCAGTCAATATTTAATGTTATTTGATCAACTAGTTATATCGTTAATTATGCAACAAATATGTACTTTTATCAAAATATTTGAGTTTTGATTAATTTAATTAATCAAAGTGTTAAATGACATTTAAATACAGTTAAGTTCAACTTTCCGAAACAAATATTTCATGTTATATAAAGGACAAGATCAAGAAAAAGTTAAAAATATAGATGATCTTACAATTAAGATGTTTAAAGAATTTTTGGATCTCAACAAAATTTGTTGACTTGAGACAATCGGACTAGATTAACCTGACAGCTGAAAAAATTATGTATATCAAACATTGCTTGAAAACTGAAAATACTCAAAGTAAAGAAAAAGAAGGGAATACAATAACTCAACGTGCACATAAAAATATTGTCTAGAAAATAGAAATTGCCAAGAGCTGTGTCTGTATCTGTGTCTGCGTCTGCGGTCGACTCTCAAAGTCCCATAGTTGGAGGCGCGATCTTAGACTGAGAGCCGAAGCCGCAGAAGACAATTGACCTGAAATTTCATTGAAGATGAGCTCTAACGCTGAGTGCGCGTTGCAGTTTTGTGGCAGCCACGGCCAGGGGCAGATCCACGGGGCAAAGCTTTGAAATCTATACAAAACGGTAAATTGCTAAGTCATTTGGCCAAGTTGCTGCGTTGATGATGTTGCCACAGAGCCGAGTTGCAGCCAACAAACAGGCAACAGTCGCTGCCGGCATCGATGATTGTAATCATGATCATTATAATTATTTGCCTTTGCCATTATTATGAAAATGAAATCGCATGCTATGCTCACTGCCTCATCTCTCCTCGCCGCGATGTCCATGTCCATCCGAATTTTTGTAGAAACTGCTCCGATGGAGCCGCTGTTTCCTAGCCCTATTTCACATACCCACATGAAACGATGATCGTGTGCAGCACCACTTCCATTTGCCCATACCCAGTACCCTTCCAAGTAGGAAGGTGGAGGGATCCAAGGGGAAGCCAAATTGCATTCTTAAATTTGGCTTTGATTCAGTTATGTTGAACAGCCTTAAGACTTTGGGCGTTCATCTACCTGCCAGTTGACCATTTGTTGGGGTTACTTGCGATTGGATACTTTATATAGAGATATTTGATTTAAGATAGTCGTATCTGTTCAAGCATAATTTAAAAGTTTATCCTGTACTCGTAGATTCAATAGCCTTGCATTTCTTATCATATAAATATTGCGATATCCCCAACTATAAAAACCTTAAAAACTGGAAAATCTACTTGCGATATTTGAATAAGATGTATATACAATTAGGTGACTAAACAAATTTCGTAGACATTAATTTGATAACAAATATTATAAGCTAGTATCAAAGGTGAATTTTATATATAGAAACTTACTTTAAATGTTGCTTATAAAATAGAATTAAATTTATTTTTATTGAAATTCTTCTTATAAAACATGTCTTTGCTTACATTCATAAAGGAAATGAACAAATTACATTTGATAACTGTTGCCAACTGATTTCTAGATCGCTTTAGTAATTGGATTGAATTTAAATAATTTGATTTTGATTTTAATAAAATTAAATTTTTAATGCCAGCAAATAATTGAATGCAGCTGTTGGAAATTGTAAGATATAAATCCTTGAGCGGATAATTTTCAATTTACGCAAATCCAGAATGGAATTGGCCGATGAAAAACGGAAAATGAGTTCAATCTTCTGTGTTCAATGTTCAATGATCAGTGTTCAGTGTTGAATTTGCGCACCACATGTGTGCCTGGATAATCAGAGCTGCCAGGTGCTCAAATTGCCACAGGTACTCACACTCTGTCGTATGAGTATTCGAAGCCGTACGAGCCGAAATTCAGCAAAAACGGCAACAACTACCAAAGGTTAGACGAGCAAAGTTCGTGACCGTGCTACGTGTGTGTGTGTCGTATGTAAGTGAGTGTGTAGATGTTGCAGTTGCAAGTTGAAGTTGCAACTGCGTCTCAATTTCATCTCTGCAGCTGTCTGTGCAGTAGCCCCACCACAGGCCACCGTTTGGTAACTGCGGAGGCTCCTATTTGGGGTCTCGGTCTCGGCCTCAGTCTCAATCTCCAGTCGCCTCTTGGCCATGTCTTTTGGCCAACCAATTCAATGGACATTCGCCGCTTGGAAAACTTTTGACCTGCTCACAAGTCAGTTGAAATTTCCGTAATTGTAAGCGCCATTTTATTTTATTTTTTTTTTCGACAGGAGAAAATTACTTATAGAGTAGAAAATTATTAAGTCGTTACGCGTAATGGAACTTGTTTCATATGTACATATGTATGAGCATAGAAAAGTTTAAGAAATTATGGTTTCTTAATTAATAGGATAGATCACAAAGGTAATCTAAGGACACATTGTTTTTTAGTCTGTATGAGAATAGTAAGGCTAACAGTAATGTAAGGCTTGTCGAAATAATAGACTCGATTACTTTCGATCCGAATATCCTAATATCATCAATCATTCTCTAAAAGCAATTAAGCCGCGAATCGTGTCAACTGTTAACGTGTCTAAAGCCCAGCTTAGAACCCTAGGCTGCCCTGAGCCGCAGGTGCCAAAAGAAGGCCCACAGATGTGTGGCAAGTAGCTGGAGGACAACTTCTTACCACTACGAGTATAAGCAATTAAAGTCACAAAAAATGTCTGTGGCGATAAATTTTGTTAAGTGCGTTCCACATGAAAGTTGTCAAAAAGTGTTTGAGAAATTTTCACCGCAAGCCACACAAAAACAACAACGACAAAAAGAGACACGACTTTGGATGTTTATCAGACACCTCTGCCAATGCGTGAGGCCTCGAGGTGTGGCTCCATGAAACATGGACACGCAAGCCGAAAGACCCAAAAGACTGAGACTGGAACTGAGAGTGAGACTGGGACTTGGACTGTGACTGTGACTGGCACCCATGGTCCATACGACGACGACGTCGTCAGATAGGCAAGCGATAAGCAACATTACCGTACAATTTTCAATTAACACGAGGCAACTGTAAAGAGCTTGGCCAGGCAATCGACCAGGTGGAATGCCACATGATGGCCCGTGCTTTGGCTGCCACCAAAGTGGCGCTTCCAGGCAAAACTCTCCAAGCTTCTAAACAAATTGTCTAATCTCTAACGCTCTCACTCCACTCGCTCGACTGGACATCGATCAATGGGTAGCTGCTCTCGGTGTCGCCGTCCCAGTGAGAATTTGTCGACTGAACTGCCGGCACAGAAACTGACCGCAGTCGACTATTTATCATCCAAACTGCCGCCACTGTCGGCCGTAAAAGCTCTTTATGGCTGCTTCTGCTCCTGCTTCTGCTTCTGCTGAAGATCACTGCAGCAAATTCAGCACAGCTTCTTCTTGTCTACCATCTCCTGGTCAACTTGTTGTCTGCTTGCATTTGCAGTCCAATACGTAGTTGGTTTTTCAGAAATCTTGAATGTTATTGTCACTTCACTGAACTAAAATGTCGCTCAGTTTATGCCTAAAGTGATTTAGTTAGCCTTTCGTAAAGGAAGTCTGTTAAAGTAACTGGTAGTAATTACACTTAATTGCGACAAAAATATATATATTTTTATAACAAATTTGGAAGCTCTAACTAATGCTAATTTCAGGGATTTTTCATTTAATTATAAAATTATTATATGGATAATCAAATATCTTGTATTGTATATCAATACATCAAATAATCTGTATACAAGAATCAGTCGTTGGCTCTTTTTAATAACTTATGATATGCACTTCAAAATTATACATATCAATCAATATAACACAATCAACTTTTTCCTTAATTATAACCAGGCGATAGCCTTAGATATTATTCGTATTTTATTATTAAAATGATCAAAATATAAAGTTATGTGTACAAATATGATAATTATTAGGAGGCTATGATTTCTTTTCATTTTTTTTTATACTTTAATTTGTAAAATTAAATTCTAAAAAATGGCTGGAACTTTGAAGCTCTGTTGTGGAAGTCAGCTATTGTTGACGCCAAGATTGTTGACGCCGCAACGGAGATACTCGGAGAAGGGTGAGGCGAAGAAGTTCGTGGTGGTTATGGTGCGGCACGGGGAATCCGAGTGGAACCAGAAGAATCTGTTCTGCGGGTGGTTCGATGCCAAACTGAGCGAGAAGGGCAAGGAGGAGGCGTGTGCAGCGGGCAAGGCAATCAAGGATGCCAAGCTAAAGTTTGACTTGGCGCACACTTCGCTGCTAAAGCGAGCCCAGGACACCCTCAAAACGGTGCTGGAGGTGACTGACCAGGTGAAGATCCCGACCTGCAGGACCTGGCGCCTCAACGAACGACACTATGGTGGGCTGACAGGACTCAATAAGGCCGAGACGGCCAAGAAGTATGGCGAGGATCAAGTCAAGATCTGGCGTCGTAGCTTTGATACACCCCCACCGCCCATGGAAGAGGATCACAAGTACTATGAATGCATCGCTAAGGATCCGCGCTATAAGAACCTTGATCCCTGCGACATTCCCAAAACCGAATCCCTAAAGCTGACAATCGAGCGCACGATGCCATACTGGAATAAAATTATCGTGCCTCAAATCAAGGAAGGCAAGAAACTGATCATTTCCGCTCATGGGAACAGTCTGCGCGGCATTGTCAAGCATCTGGATCAAATATCCGATGAGGCTATCATGGAACTGAATCTTCCGACTGGAATACCTTTCATCTATGAGCTGGACCAGTGCATGAAACCGTTGGTATCGATGAAATTCCTGGGTGACCCCGAAACAGTTAAGAAGGCAATGGAATCTGTGGCAAAGCAGGGCAAGGCGAAGTAGCGATAACTGATTTGTGATGAGGTCAAAGTTTAGTAGCATCTGCGACAGTCGCAGCCAAATAAATTGCCATAAATAAAAAGAAAGAAGGTCAAAACAATATAATACTGCTCAATCCACTTGCAGGCCAAACACGAGTCTTCCATCTGATTCAGAATCCGAGAATCGGAATTCAGGAATCGAAACGAGAATCAGAATCTGCCCGCGAATGTCAAGCAGCAAATAAATTTATTTGATTTTAATTGACAATGAAAAGTCAACAAAGGCAGCCTAAAGACAGGGCCTCTTGACTACTCAAATTCATACTCATACTCATATTCATATTCATATTCATACTTGTATTCGTATTCTTTCAATACTGAAATCAGGCTGCGTCTACCAACTGTGAGTCTCAGTTCCAGACACAATCCAAGTTCCATTTCTCCCGTCAATTTTAATTGCTGGTCGGGTTCAGTTGGTTGAGTTCGTTTGGTTGTTGGAATTTGGTGCGCGACATTCAAATGGGTCGAATTTTAATTTGTTTAAATGAAATACTCATTTAGTTTTTATTGACAAACAAATTGAATTGATTGATCTAAATGAATTTATGCGGTCAGCGACGAGCGTCTAACAAATGCTTTCTCTCTCTCTCTCTCTCTCTCACTCTCTCTTTCTCATTCTCTACACTCCACCCTTGCTCTCACACTCGCTTTCACACTCACTTCTTACTCATATAACTTGTTGAAAAATATTTACATTCAGTCTCTTGACTCTTTTTAGCATAGGAATCATAGATACATTTTTAACCCATGCTAAAATGTTATTTAGAACCTTTTAGCTTTTCTTTCTGATCAGGAATTTCCAACCGATGAAAAAAGAACATTTTGAGTATCAGGTATAAATCATAAACTCATCAATATTTCATATTGAGTTTTATACTCGTGTTGAAATGAATTGACCAACTGCGACGTACAAATATAGAATATCAATATACGTATATATTTGATAAGAATTGTGCATCAAGTATTAATGTAATTGTAAGTATTATCCAAAATTAAAGCAGATAGATTATAACAAATGCAGCTGAGATTGGCTAAGAATTTGACTGGATATTGGAGGTACATCAGGTACCCAAATCGAAAAGCGTGAGGTCCACATTATTTGAACTTAATTATGCTGGAAAGCAGAGCTGGTCGAGGTTGAGGCATTTGGGGCGCATCTTGCAATTTTTTCCACTACAAATACGAATGCAGCATAGAAATTGAAGAAACATAAAAATGTTTGCACTTCGTATTTGTCGCACATAAAATCTAATATCGAATTACAAGCGCAGTGCCACGCCATGGTGCATAGTGCCCAGTCGATGGTTTGAGGTCCAACTTGCAGCATGCCACACGGCGCATTCGAGGCTGTATGTAGTGTGCGTGTTAGCGAAACTTTGTCTGGCTGGCAGGCGTGCCCCCAGCCAAACTGGCCCCCACTCCATGCCTCCGACTTCCCCCTTAGAGTCTGAGTCTGAGACTGGGTCTGGGTCTGGGTCTGGGTCTGGGCCTGTTGCTGCCCATAAAGAAACTGAATTGAGTTAAATGTGCGATAAATTGCTTTTTGCATTTATCATGGTCCACAGAGTGCAGGCCAGAGCTGGAGCCAAGCCAAAGCATGTCAGACCATGCCATACCATGCCATACCAGACCAGACTAGGCATAGGCCTGGGCCTAAGCTTGGGCGTTGGGCCGATGAAGATGCGACTGTGGCGAATATTGAACAAGATTTTTAATTAGTCGCCAAAAGAAAAAGGCAAATAAAATTTCAACCGCAAAGAATTTATTAGTTTTACGCGGTTTGCTGAGGTTGCCGGGTCAAGTCCTGGTTAAGGACCTTGCTTATATAGGGCAGAAAGCTGGAGACGCGCGTATAGACATCGGGCTTGCCCTGGGCACAGGTGGCGCTACCATAGGACACAATCCCAGCCAGTTGTTGTCGGCCACTGGACAAGATCAATGGGCCACCCGAGTCACCCTGTGGACATAGTCATAGCTAAAGTTAAGCGAATCCAATAAGAGCTGAGTTGAGGGACTCACCCTGCAGGCTCCTTGACCATGTGCTGCCAGGGCACAGATCTCATTGGGTGTGACGCGAAAGCCTTTCTGTGCGCATTCCTCATTCGAGATGGTCTGATAGTGAAGCACCTGCAGCCGATCCGGCACCTTGGCCGCCGAGCTGCTTGGCGTTGTGGAACCCCAGCCTGTGAGACGGACAGGCATTTTACCGCCTATGTGATCAGAGCCACCCAGGTGTATGGTGGCAATCTCGGCGAGATGCAGTCCAAACGGCGGACTGACCTTCAACACTGCAATGTCGTTGATAATCCGTGGCGTCATTGCGTACTTTGGATGCACGTTTTTCCCCACAACCTTGTGCCGCTGTCCACCTGCCTTCCAGTTGAGCGTGCCAACCAAAACGCTCAGATCGTCTACCTTCATCTTCTCCACACAATGTGCCGCTGTCAAGACATGCAGCTCACTGATGATGGATCCGCTGCAGAAATGACGCCACCCGCCACGTCGTTGCATCTGTAGCGACACCTGGAACGGCACCGTCTTGTTCATCAGCTGACCACCATTGATGCGGGACGTGTCCAGATCCGGCTCATTATCCTCTGCTCTCACCGTACCCAGACAGAGATAAGCCACAAAGCAAATCCCAATTAGATGTGGACAGTTTAATGGCATTTCGTCAGCTCCCACCTTTTGAATGGCTCAGATAGTACGAATTTTTATCTTCTTAAATGTATCTTTTGGATGCCTCTACGATTATATAATTATCTTTTTTACGGCAAGCAAATACAACCAAGATTAAGTGTTGCTTATTTTTATTACAAATACGATTATTTATATAAAAATAAGGTTATGGTCAGGCTCTTGAAAATATTTTATCTTCACATCATGAAAATATTAATTAAGTGCTAAAATAATATTAATTTCGATACATTTTTAAACATGAATAAGCGTATAAAAAATCTAAAGAAATTTCTTAAAAGATCTAAAAATAAGTGCAATGTGTCTAGAAATAATCAAAAACTATATTTATATGAAACCTTAAAAAACTTTAGATAAAATACTATTTAAATCATTTAATAGATCAAAAAAATTTTTAAAATACAATTTTAAAATAATGAAATTATTCTAAAAGATAACTTCCAATCTCTTAAATTTAAATAAATTTCAATTATTTTATATTTTGTTTTTAATTATCTGCACTAATCTTCGACTGTAAATTTTTTTTTTAAATTTACAAGAACTCAAAATTCTCGCTAATAAAATGCATTTTAATCATGTCAGCAGATCCGTTGAATGAACTAAGAACTGACATTGTCATTCCTCGTTTTTTTTATTTTTAGAGTTTAAAGTTAACGCCAGGCGGCAAAAGGTACGGTGTTAACGAGATAAGCATCCATCCTGTCTGTAGAGGCCGAAGAGTTCGCCCGGAACGCCATCATTATTATGACATTTTGGTTGATTGCCCGCCTCATTGCCAGCCTTGTTCGTCTCCAGCCAACTTCTGCAGAATTGTGTGTGTGGCCGTCCCTCCACAAAAAGGCTCATTCAAAACTCACACGAAAGCAAAATAAGAAGCAGAAAAATAAAATAAAAGAAATATTTAGACTGTAACTTTTATTGCCTGAGCCGCAGTTTTGTGTTGCTTTTCGTCTTCCATGTGATTTATATGTCGGTTCTTAAAGCTAAGCCGCTTGTTTTATGACCTGACTTCGTTCAGTTGCCAATTGGGCCTCCAATATCCAGTAGTCAGTCTGGATTTAAGTACTTAATCGCTGCCTGCACGTGCGCTCTAAATTGGCCTTTCACATTTGCACTATGCCTTAAGAAAATACTCAAGAATGAAAAAATATAGAACAATGAACATCTGAATATTCACCTGGACATGGAAAGACTTATAATAATAATTTAATTATAATAATTTAACCAACTGGATTAAACTTTACATACAGCCCTGTACATAATAATAAAAACAGCATATAGAAGTGTAAACTAAATTTTCTCAATACATTGCTTAAAATAACTTGACTATAATACAACCTTAAGTAATAATTTTATTGTAGTAAATAATATAATAATTCAAACAACTGAGCAAAATAAATTTTACAGCTATAGTCAATCAATCACAATTTATAATCTAATATTATGTATAAATTATATATTTATATATTTGGTTTCTTAACATAATAATACTATAAAATGCAGCCATGACAAATTATGAAATTCTCTCAGAGTTCAGCTCATAAGCAATCGAAGGTTTAACTGCTTTGGCCCCTGGACTTTAACAGTGGGACAACTGAGGCTCCTGCTGTTTGGATGTGCGTGTCAGAATATCATAAGCAAATCTTGGATATGAATAGGGACAATATTAAGCTCGTACTCGGCTCTCACTTCTCACTTTCAACTTTTGCAAAGCTGAAATGAACTGAACTGAAGTGGAGCTGGTGGCTTGACAGAAGCGCCTACCTGTTGTCATCAATTAGGTAACAAGCTCACGCGACCGATAAATATTGTGAAGAAGGTAGTATCAGTATCAGATTTGGTAAGCGTATCTACTCGTATAAATGGCTAAGCTACTCGCTGTGTCCAGATCTCTTATCTGATTTGCAAATAAAAACGTATTTCACTTGTCCCACTGGGAGAGGAGCTCATCCCAAAGGTCTGTAGACGACAATCATAATTTATAGGTTTGCCGAGTGGTTGGGTTCTTCTGGGTCTAAGGGGAGGAGGGAGTGCACGGGGCACCTTGTGGTGTTGGCAAATTAAGTACGTAAAATAAACGACCAATTTACTGATTATGCAAAACATGCAATTAATTTTCCACTCCACATTTGTTCCAAATGCTCCATACATACGAATTAACTAAACTTGTTGTTGTCATTTATCGCAACGAGTTGCAAAATTAATTGCCACAATAAATGGAAAATTTATTCGGCATCTTCTTGTTGACTTGACTGTACCAAATTGCTACCAATAATTTATTAAGCTTGGAGTAGTTTGCATTTAAACCGAATAAAGGGATAGATATTAAAGTGACTTCGCACAACAACAACTATTTTTCTGATTATAGTTTATTCTCAAGATTGATTGCTTTAGCTTTTCTGAAAGTTTTTCCAAATTTGCATATGTTCAATATAAAAGACAGTATGTATTCTTAAGTCTCCGAAGTTCAGCTGTGCTTAATTGGATTTCGCGTCGAGACACGAAAAATAAAGAACAAAGCCTAATGAGTTAACATAGGGATTAACCTGTCAACGGGAGTCGAGAACTCACATGCAAATTATATGCAGAAGCTAAAAATAAAGCGCAGAGATAAGTCCTGTCACGTTATTGGCCAGGGTGGTCCAATTAACCAAAGCCAGGAACAGAAGGGCGCTAAACAGACAAAAAAAAAAGGCCAGCTCGCATCCTGCCAAAATAATAAAGCCATTTCAAGTTCAAATCGGTTCGTTGGCAACGTTAAGCCGAGCCGAGCCAAACCGAGCCGAGCAACAATTAACACAGTAGTCCAAAGATCAAGACCTCAACATGCTACAGCGCCGACTCCCAGAAAGAAACCGAGCGAATCCCCAGAGGTGTGCATAATTAATTTGCGCCAGTTGCCACACACAGTTCTCGGGAGGCGCAGTAAAATGATTCATTAGCTGGATGCAATCAGGCCGGAACTGACACATGGCAGCCAGCAAGAACTGAGAACTCAGAGCGGGAAGGAGATCGAAGTTGAGAGACGAGGAGACGAGGAGAGATAGAACCAAGCCTGTGCCCGCCCAGACGTCGGCAACTGAAGTTGATTTGCATCGAACATGTGAGCTGCCCAGATAGCCGAAGCGAACCGAACCGAAAGGTGTTGATTGCCCCAATGGCAACTCCAATTGCCTGGTCTGCTTGTCCGCTCCATCTCCTTCTCCTACCTCACAACAGCGAGGAATTAAAAGAAATGTCTGCTGCCAAGGAGCAACTGCAGCAGCAGCTTGTTTAATCGGAATATTTAAATTATTCATTGATTAAAACTGCAGCCTGATCGAGCTGGTGCCTCATCCTCATCCCTCTCTCAGTCTATCCTTCAGTTACTTGGACCACTTGTACCTTTATCTTTTCTGTTGTCATTTCAATTTGGATGTAGGTGTAGGTGTATGTAGGTGTTGGTGTCATTACCAGGAATTCAGGAAGCAGCTCAGCCCCTCCCCTTCTTTACCTCATTCGCACTATCTGCCTCTCGACTGATGTCAGGCATGCAGAATGCCACCCAAAGTCAACACACGTTTTAATTCATTTTGACAGGAGAAGAGGAAGCTGGTTTGAACTTTTGTCTACCTTACTCTTTCAATTACTTTCGATCTATCTTCTGTGAAGTGTGAAGAATATTGTATAAATTTAGTCATTAGGAGTATGCAACTCTTTCCTTTCTCTGTTTATCACCCTCTTCCTCTTCCTACTGCTTTTTTGCCTAATTATATCCTATTTCTATCCGTGTACCTTTCTTCGGAAGACCAATGCTCCTCTCTCTTTCTCTTAATGTTACTTTTTCCTTCAGTGTCTCGATAACACTTAGTGTTCTCTCTCTCTATTTAATTTTAAAACAAATTTATCTTAAATAAAAAATATTTTATTTAATATAAAATATTTAATAAATAAACAAAGGTATTGATGGACCCGTCCATTTCTAACTGCTCCTGTATTTATTTCTCTCTCTCTTTCAATTATTTACTCAATATTCTAGGTTATTTCATTATGCAGCTCCCCTGTTGCTTATGTTGAGTTTTAGCCAAACTCACAAGTTTATCGGGCTTGAAGCAAACGACCTTGTTACGCATTCTATGGGGTCAGGCCGCCCACAGTTATTTGGCCGAGTAATCTTTGAATAAATTCTAATTAGCCAAAGTTACATGGGGTATATAAAGGCCCGATGCTTGGTAGAAAGCAAACAAAGCCAAAATGGAAGCACAATTGATTCTAGTATTGCTGCTTGGCGTGCTTGTGACTGGAAAACCCATGAACAAAGTAATTGATTGTAAGTTAACGACTTGAATATAATATAATAGATCAGAGAGATGGTAAAACACATTCCCCATAGTGGATGTCTATTTTGAAAGTGTGGATAGCAGTTCCCAGGAGCGTGTGGTTGGTGGCTATGATGTGCCCGGAGATGAGTATGTGCCTTACCAGATATCCATGCAGTTCCTGACCCGCAGTGGAAAGCAGCGTCACTTTTGCGGCGGATCCCTTATAGCCCCCAATCGGGTTCTGACTGCGGCGCACTGCGTCAATGGACAGAATGCCAGTCGAATTACAGTGGTGGCTGGTGTGCGGGATCTGAACGACAACAGTGGCTATCGCTCTCAGGTGCAGTCCTACATGATGAATGAAAACTATGAGGAGCTGGTGACCAGCGACATAGCCATTCTCAAAATCGATCCACCCTTCGAGCTGGATGGCAAGCGAGTCAGTACGATCGATGTGAGCAGCAATGAGCTCGTGGGTGCAGATCAGGATGTGATGCTCACCGGCTGGGGATCCGTGTTCCACTTTGGCACTGGACCCTTTGCCAAATATCCTACAATTCTGCAGAAGCTCTCCTACAAAACGCTGGCCAATGATAGGTGCAAGCAGACCATGACGCAGCTGACAGACACCGAGATTTGTGCCCTGGAACGATTCGGCAAGGGCGCCTGCAATGTGAGTTGATTTATTGAAAACTTAATTTGATATACATTCACTTACAATATATTCTTTTCAGGGTGATTCTGGTGGTCCTTTGGTTATGGCCAATGGCGAATCCCTGAAGCAGGTTGGCGTTGTTTCATATGGCACCGCTTTCTGTGCCTCCAACAGTCCCGATGTCTACACTCGTGTCTCCATGTTCGACTCTTGGATTAAGGAACGCGTGGCATAGACTCAGCAAGCGGTAGCTCGCATTTTCGAATTGCAATAAAAAGCATGCAAATCATTTTGATTGAATTAAAATTAATAACTCTGTTAAAACCGAACATAAATTTATGGCAAACAATGGTTAAGTAAAATCTCTGGATATTATCGATTTTTTTATATGTATATTGTTTCTAATCTCCTACATTCGGCCCCTGATTTTAATATTTTTAGCACAGTTTGTAAGCAACGCCATCAAGCAGTTTATAAATATCAAGCAGTTTCATTGTGAAATGTGAACTGCTTGCTTTCATGCTTGTCAGTTTCAGTTTTTGATGCATACTTTAGCGCACGCTCAAAAATTCAAATCAATATTCAACAGATTACAGTCTTAAGATTTTTGTTTATTTTTTTCAAATTTTATCCATGGTATTTCCTATTTAATAGTCGTGATAGTTTCTGTATACGTTAAAGGGATTCCGAGGCTTACTTATGGCCAAAATAAGTGGCCTGTTTTTACTTCTCTCTTGCACTACATAGCCCTCAATTCGCTGGTTGGAATCTGCGGTATCTGGTCCTTCACCGGTTGGCTCGCTCTCTGTCTCACCTCCTTCAGCTTCTTCGTTGGAGTATTGCCCATCGCTTACTGCTTCTGCTTCGTGCTCATTGTAATCCAATTCGTTGTCCTGGTCCTCATTCTCAGTCTCATCTTCGCCTTCAGCTACCGTTTCAGTGGAATCGGATTCTTCATCTTCTGGTTGATCAACTATATCTTCTTCAGGATTTTCCTCCTCCCCATATTCTTCGTTTGTATTATAATCCTCTTCCGGTTGACCAGATTCCTGATTTTCCTGGCCGTCGATTTCAGAATGTTCTGTCTCTTGATCTGGTTGAGGAGCCGTTTCCATTTGAGCCTCTACCTCTGACCCTTGTTCTGGCTCTGGCTCCGGATCTGGTTTTGGTTCTGTCTCCGGATCTGGTTTTGGTTCTGTCTCTGGATCTGGCTTTGGTTCTGTCTCTGGATCTGGCTTTGGTTCTGTCTCCGTATCTGGTTTTGGTTCTGTCTCTGGATCTGGCTTTGGTTCTGTCTCTGGGTCTGGATTTGGTTCTGTCTCTGGATCTGGCTTAGGATCTGTCTCTGGATCTGGATTTGGTGGAGGTTTCACGGTTGGTCGCCTGGTTGGTCTCCTGGTTGGCCTCCCGGTTGGTCTCCTTGTTGGTTTCCTAGTTGGTTTCTTAGTTGGTTTCCTGGTTGGTTTTCTAGTTGGCCGTTTGGTGGGTCTTTTGGTCGGCCTTTTTGTTGGATGATGTGGCTTTTTGGTTGGATGATGCGGTTTTTTTGTTGGATAGTGAGGTTTTTTAGTTGGATGATGCGGTTTGTGCGGTCCTGGATGATGAGGATGGTGAGGATGATGAGGATGATGATGATGTGGAGGGTGAACAGGAATGGGTACAATTATCGGCGGATGGGGATGTGGATGATGGGGGTGTGGATGATGGTGGTGGGGCGGTGATGGTGGTCCAGGCCAGGAGGGGGGAGGACCTGGAGGTCCTTGGGGTCCTGGTGGTCCAGAGTTTCCTTGTTGACCTGGTGCCCCTGGAGAGCCAGGAGCTCCTGAAGATCCTGGAGGACCTAAAGCTCCTTGCGATCCGGGAGAACCTGGGGATCCAGGAGATCCCTGAGATCCTTGAGATCCCTGTGCTCCTGGAGGTCCTTGTGATCCCTGAGACCCTTGCGCTCCTGGAAGGCCTTGAGATCCTTGAGTACCCTGAGGTCCTTGAGGCCCCGTCAGACCAATTGCTCCCTTGTCTCCCTTATCTCCCTTGTCCCCCTTATCACCCTTATCTCCGGCATCACCCCGATCACCTTTAGCACCAGGATATCCTGGTTTTCCCGGAGTGCCTGCAAGAAAATTGTTTTTTGTAAGCTAAAATGTTCTTAATGATCCGTAACCCAATGAAGACACTTACCGTTGTTGCCAGGAGGTCCCGGTGGTCCTGGCGGTCCAGGCGGGCACTTGCATTTCGATGGCGGATGGTGATGGTGCGGTGGCGGTGGTGGGTAATACGGAGGCAGGGGTGGGTAGTAATGCGGCCGTTTGTAAACTACGCTTGGAGGCGATGGTGTCGCGGCCGGGACCTGAACGGTAAGAAGTCTTCCGGCATCTTGACTATCTTGTTTCTTGGCAGACGAACTGATCCCCAAACTGATGCCCAGAACTAGAAATAAGTGTAAAAATTAGTTATATTTTGTATATATTTCAACCCAAGACAACTTACTGAGGCAGCAAATTGCTAGGCGCAGCTCCATGGCCAGAACTGGAGTGTTTCGATTTCGCAAAAAACTGATCTCTTTTATACCAAAGGAGAGTTTATTCTAATGAAATCACTTTGAGAAATCCAGATTAAGGGAACCGTTAAGCATAATATTCATCAATATCTCCAATTTAGTGCTTGTTTTATTTTATTGCCTTACTGTTGTTTTTATATTTATGTCGCGTTGTTGACGAAACCACATCAAATATCTAGAATATGTCTAATCTTGATTAGAACGACAAGCTGAAATATGTGAAAACTGGTTATCATCCTCCTTAAGGCGCGGTTAGCAAGTGCCGAATCAATAAGAATTAAATTACAGCAAATGTGGGTCAACTTTGCGAATATCTTGAGCTATGATGAGCTAACTTAGTCAAAAAAGTATGCAAATAACAGTGAAGAATCTTTTTAATGGCACTTAAGATTCACCAATTTGAACAATAGGAACTTGTAATAATGTTGAAATATTTATAGGTTTAGCATAATGCGCGTAGGTGCGTTCTATGGTTTTCTGAATACAGGAATAAAATATCATTGACTGAAATTATTATGATTGACATACATAATTACGAAGAATGGAAAAAACTTCAAGTAAACTGATAAAATACTCAAGGAATTTCAAGGTCATAGTCAATAGATCATAAACTTTACTTTTACTCCTTCGTACTATAAAATTTTATTAGACAGTTCGAAAATATCGTTAATCAATAAAACGGCATTCATCATCTTCAGAGTTGTTTTATTTAATTCATTCAAATCAAATCGGATGCACAAGTATTTTATATACACATTCTTGGCATTACACTTTGGTGTTCTTTTACAACTGGACCGTGATCGTTACTTTCTATTCTTTGAGCTTTTGCCTTTCTTTCAATGTAGACTTCTTTAGTTAATTTCAAAATATTCTCATCATCGTCGTCACTTTCAGCTAAAGCGATAGTCAAAATCTTGTCACTTGTCTCAGCGCGCATTAGGTACGTGTCGGGAACACCGGTAGCACCTGTCAAACACGTGCATCCGACATCATCCTTCACTCCGCGAGGTCCCCGAATTTCAGAACTACTTATATTTTAAATCAATTGTAAGTTTAAAATAAGCATAGGCATTTATTAAGGATTCTCACTAACCTGGTGGACTATGTGGACAATTTCATTGTGGTGACTGAAAAGGTTCTAGAGGTTAAAAGTACACTGGTGGTTAATAGATTTGGTGTGGTGCATCTTCACCCGGAAGATGAAAAGATAGCCTTCTACCAATATCTGGATTTCTTTTATCATAGCTGGTAGATCAGATACCAGCAGCAGCAGTCAAGCCTTTTAATAAGATAAATTTGTTATTATTTATAATACATAGGTAGACGATCGTTGTGAACAGATTCATGTCGCACCCATAAATGTTTTTATGGCCAATTAATTGATCCCTTTTATACGATGTTCTTTAATGTGAAACAAAACATTTATGTATTTGAATATGCAAACTATTGAAAACACTTTCAGAATTCTAGTCTAACCATTAACCGTTATGCCTTACAGTTCTAATCTTGATAGACCATTTTAAAATCTCCAAATCTGAATATCCTCTGCTGAATAATTTAAAAATGTCTATTAATTTATTATATAATTTTGCATCGCTTTATATCTATTCTTTAGAAAAATTTAAATTTTAAAATTTATATGAAAATAATATGTGGAGATCATGGACGTTTCAATGTGACTAGAAATTGTCACTAATTTGAATAGTTACTTCTTAATTCAGTGAGAGAAGATAGTAAAAAAAAAGTTGCCTTTGTTATCTTGTGAATATATTAAATACATAGTTTTTATTACTTGTAGATGGACTGAAAGATACAAAAAAATAAATAAGCTCACATAAACATAAGTGATTTAAGATTCAATCCGATAAATGTCTCAGACAGTTCTTAGTGAAAGTATTGCCTAAGGAAGGAAATCATAATTTCTATATATAAAGTCACATAGTGAACATCTAGAATATACCTGATTATGGTACTTTATATGCCTCAGAAATGAGCTTAAATTACCAACGGTAATTAAATATAATATTTCTCAAAAATTTACTTTAAAGATGACAATATCACACGTCTAATAAGCTGCTCTGTATATTGCGCCCTTAGAAAGTTATCAGTAAATTAGCTTAGTGGGTTACGGATAAATGGATCATATGCCAATTACCACCATGAAAGCTCATTAAATTTTGGATTTCAAGATCAAAAATAATGGCATAACTTGGTGAGTTGCGATATCTATGCAAATGCTTGAAATGAGGGTCACGTCTAGCACTATATAGTGTGTTGTGTGTCGTCAGCTCTAGACACTTGGCAAACAACATGGGACTCATTCAATTACTCATTATGACAGCTCTGCCTATTGCAATTGTCGCGGCACGTCTTAATTGTAAGCAATATTAGAAGAGTTGAAATATGCACTATAACTCTTAATCTTGTACAGCTCGACAGCCGAGTGGCTCTACTCCGACACGCATTGTAGGTGGTTCAGATGTGCAAGCCGGAGAATATGTTCCCTACCAGGTCTCTTTACAGTACGCAACGCGTGAGGGGCAAGTGCATTTTTGTGGCGGCTCCATCATAGCGCCCGACCGCATCCTGACAGCCGCCCACTGTTGCCAGGGCTTCAATGTGACACGCATGTCTGTGGTGGCAGGGGTACGCAATTTGGACGATCAGAGGGGCTCACGTTCCCGGGTGATGTCCTATGCCATACATCCAGACTATAAGGAGCTTCAGACAAGTGACATTGCGGTGCTTACCATTAAACCACCTTTAGTCTTTAACAATGACTCCATCGGATCCATTGAGTTCGATGATAAGGAGTTTGTCAGCGCTGGTATTCCAGTTACCCTAACTGGTTGGGGCTTAAGATTGCCAGTGTCATTTCCTTTTCTAGACAGCTTCAACTATCCAAACACACTGCAGCGAATGAACTATTGGACGATGTCCAATCATAGATGCCGAGCCAGTGGCATGAATGAAGTCACGGATACGGAGATTTGTGCGAGGGGACCCTTCAGAGGCGCATGTTCGGTAAGCTTTAAAGATTGTAGTCCAAGACTGAAATATCTATATAATGTGTTTAATATTTAGGGTGACTCTGGTGGTCCTTTGGTGAGAAACGACAATGGGTTGAAGCAAGTGGGCGTTGTGTCCTATGGGCTGTTCGTCTGCGGTCTCTTTGTATCGCCCGATGTTTACACAAGAGTTTCAACTTTCAGCGATTGGATAAGGGAGCATGTTGACTCTTAGAAATCTTATAAAATAATATCAATAAACTGACGCTACGGCTAGGCTATGTTCAGGACAATTTGAATATTGAATTACATATTAAACTTATTTATAAACTTAAGAGGGAATTGGGAATAAAAAGTACATATAATAAGAATGTATGCATTTTGTAACTAAAGTCTTTGTATCGCCTGATGTCTATACATATATGTGCCATGCATTAAGCTATCTTTAGAACGATTTGAATTTTGAACTAAACGTTGATCTAATTTGCAAGCTTAAGAGCGTATTGAGAATAAAAAATTAATTTACAGTAAACAAATATTTGCAAGTCTACACAAGTGTCTCACCTATCAGCGATTGGATACAGGTGTCTATTTCCAATTTGAAATCTCATACAACAATCAAATTTTCTGTTTGACGCTATCTATATAATTGGTAACAGTGCTGTGTTTAAGACTATCTTCAGGACGATTTGAATGTTGAATTACACGTTAAACTAATTTACAAGCAAAGGAGCGTGTTGTGAATAAAAAATAAATTAACTCTAAACAAAATCGGTGCATTTAAAATTCTACTCTGTAGCGGGCGGCGCTTCCTCGGCTGGTGCTGCAGCTTCTTCAACTAGTGCTGGTGCTGCAGCTTCCTCAGCTGGAGGTGGTGCTGGTTCATCAGCCGGTGGTTGCTGTTCAGCAGTTGGTTCGGCCTCAGCAGGAGCAGGAACCTCGGCGGCTTCTTCAGCTTTAGGAGCTTCGATATCTGCCGGTGGAGGTTCTTGAGGAGAGGCAGCTGCTGCTGGCGCCTCGTCAGCAAGTGCAGCTGGCGACTCGTCGCCAGACTTTGCAGCTTCTCTTGCATCATCGGGCTTCAGTGACCGGGTTTCTGATACATTTTCAGTATCGACTAATGTAGCGACTGGAGTATCTGTTGCAGGCATGGTTGTGATTGTTGGTAAGCTCCCCTCCTTTGAGCTAGGAGTTTCTTTCTCCGCGCAAGGATCTCCCATCTAGTGTAGAAAATGATTGTTAAGACTTGGCAGCCACAAAAAGTTTTTGTAACTTACCGGCTTTATCGACTGGCGCTGTAATGAAAATGCAGAAAAAATTATATTTGAAAGTATTAAATATAAATTTTTGTAACTTACCACCAGCATGGCTTTGAAGAATCTCTGTAACACACGTGCAGCAGCATCCTGACGCCTAGCCTCCTCCTCCCTATCTCTGTCATCCTGCAATTATAAAAATTCTTTAACTACGGATCGTATTTGCAGAGGGGTCGTTAAGAATATTATTTACCAGCATGCAGGTGCAGATGCACACATGTTGGGCCATCGTCCTGCGAACAACGTATCCCCGCCAAGCTGCCTGTATGATAGTAGCTGACTGGTGTTCCATAATTTCCTGAATGCGCTTGAGTTCACGATCACGGAAGTACTGATATAGTATCTCGGTGCCTTGAGTGTCTTTGGCAGCGGCCATGTAAGCGTCCACGAATCGCTTGTAGGCGCTCTCAATTGTTGGGCGCGACATGTCGAGTTCGTCTTCAGTAAAAGCGCATTTCTGTATCAGCTCCTCGAGCATGTCAATGTCTGCGAATTTGATGGCCTCTTTGCCGCTACGCATCTCGCAGCGACGCTTCTCTAGGAAATTTCGGAAGCAATCCTCCATAACCTGACCCATCATATCTGATTTCTCCTTGGACAGATCACAAATACACATGTCAGATATAATGCTGTCCACTGTCCGCAGTGCACGGTCCAAAATGCTTCTAGCAACTGCATAGAAAAGTCAATATTAAAAAAAATAAGTCTGAACTTAGGAAAATAACTTACCCATTGCCTTCTCTCGAGTCACAATCACCGAGTGAAGATAGTCGATGATGAACTGACAGAGGCACTCCTTGGTCGGCTGACAGCGTAACACCTCCCGGGTTATATCCGAAAGCAGCTCGGGCAGACCATCTGGTACACTGATCGCCTGTTGACGCACCTTGCCCCGCTGAATAAGATAGTTCATGTTCACTATGTAAAGTTCTTCTTAAAACGAGATTATTAAACCAGTTAAAACAATTTATAACTTTTTGTTGCAGCAGTTGTGCTAGTTTCTAGGGAATTTCTCCAACTTTAACTATGTAGACTATTGAGTTATATGAACAGTCTACTGAGGTCAACATAAAAATCTTTGAAAAATACATATTGATAATAGTACTCTCAACAATTCTCTTTAATTACCACAGCAAGATTAAAAAAAAATCGAAAAATAACCCAGCTTGTTTATTTATTATAGTGTATGAATAAGTGGTAAAAGTGGGTGTGTTTAATTTCGCATAGCTAATTGAATGCAATATATGTATCTTGAAGTCGAACTTGAATTAGCATTGCAAAACTTTCATCGACAATTTCCGAAAAGCGTTGAACCGCTTTTCATTTCTGCTGATGAACTTCGGAACTAGCTGCATAGCTGGAATCGAACAATGCTCGACT
Source organism: Drosophila rellima (assembly GCA_035043635.1). Lineage (NCBI taxonomy): Eukaryota > Metazoa > Arthropoda > Insecta > Diptera > Drosophilidae > Drosophila > Drosophila rellima. The sequence continues at coordinate 14,876,721 of JAWNMV010000811.1, forward strand.
ATGGAATACCTAAAACTGACTTAGTTCTGAAAAGTGTATTCCCACTCAGCATTAGTCGTGTCTACCCCGTAGAGCCTATGTCTTATGAGATATAAAAAGCTCAAAACACAGAACTTGAAGAGCTAAATATATATATATATTTGAGACAGGGGCGTAGCTAAAAAACGATTTTTTATGAATGAAATTTGGTTATTTGCTGATTACCATAAATTAATAAAAGTTTACAGCCTACGAGTACTAGCAAGAGCTTTCCCGACTTCCCCTTCCCCATTGCTGGCAGCCATCGACGCCACTGGTCCCACTAGTTGACGTCAAAGCTTTCGCGTGCATATAAAAGTTATCGCTTTCGATCGGCCTCGACTGGCAGTGTGTTGTGAACCTTTTCAGCAGGTAGACGCGGAAAGCTTTGACGCATTCAGTAGGGAGCTTTGACGAAATGCAAAAGCTGTGCAGAAGCGTATGGACGCTGGGTAACAAAAACAAACGTGACCATTACGACTATTGCGCTCACTTTGAGTGTATTTTGCAGGTCAACGAACCAGCTTGGGCAGAGGCAGGGGCATCGCGTGTCTGGCAGCGCTTTCGGAGACTCACCAGATATTGCAGAAAACCTGTCGGGATTTCGCCAACGCCGAACTGGCACCGCACGCCCGGCGTCATGATCGCGAGGAGCTTTTTCCGGCGGAGCAGGTGCGACGCCTGGGCGAGATGGGGCTCATGTCTGTGATCGTTAAGGAGGAGTACGGTGAGTGCCTTAGCACGGATGATGAAAAGCAAACTTTGATCAACTTCTGACAGGTGGTGCTGGCCTGGACTATCAGGCTTATGCCATAGGCATGGAGGAGGTTGCTCGCGGCGATGCAGCCGTATCTATTGTGATGGGGGTCAACAATCTGTATGCGGGTGCAGTGCAGCAGCATGGTACGGAGCCGCAGAAGCAGCAATTCCTGGTGCCCTACACTCAGGGTGAGCACATTGCTTTTTATGCACTATCAGAGCCCGGTAACGGATCGGATGCGGGCGCCGCCAGCACAAAAGCTAAGCTTAATGGCGATGGTGATTACCTAATAAATGGCACCAAGGCCTGGATATCCAACTCAAAGGAGGCCAGCGGTGGTCTCATCTTTGCAACCATCGACAAATCCCTTAAGCACAAAGGAATCACAGCTTTTTTAACGAAAAAGAGCGTTCCGGGTCTCGGCATTGCCAAGAAGGAGAGCAAGATGGGAATGCGGGCCACATCCACTTGTCAGCTGACACTCGACGATGTCGCCGTGCCGCAGTCCCAGGTGCTTGGTACTCCTGGAGGCGGCTTTAGGATTGCCATGGAATCGTTGGACTGTGGACGCATTGGAATCGCTGCCCAGGCGACGGGCATTGCCCAGGCTGCTCTCGAGCTCTGTACTGACTACGCGGAGAAGCGAGTGGCCTTTGGGCAACGTCTGTCGCGTCTGCAGATGATCCAGCAAAAGATTGCCGACATGGCGCTGCGCGTGGAGGGGTCTCGGTTGCTGACCTGGCGCGCCGCTTGGCTGAAAGACAACGGGCTCGTGATCACCAAAGAAGCAGCTATGGCTAAGTTACACGCCTCCGAGACGGCCACTTACTGCGCGCACCAGTGCATCCAAATACTGGGCGGAATGGGCTATACCACAGACCTGCCCGCAGAGCTTTACTATCGAAATGCCCGCGTCACCGAAATCTACGAAGGCACCTCCGAAATACAGCGCATTGTGATTGCCAATTGCGTTTTGAACAGCATTTCGAATTAGCCAAGCAAACATTTAGCGTGTTGAAGGAGAAAATTATAATTTATATTGTTATTCAAGCTGCCTTTAAAATTATGCATTTATTACATTTTAAATAAACTTGATGGTAACATTAATCTGACATGACTGTCGATGACTGTCAATCGGCTTACCACCACAAGCAAGTGCGAACAGCTGGGCTCTGTTATTATTTTACGGTTAAATTCAAATTATTGTAAATATATTTATCTTATGTTAATATAGAAACATTGACACAGTTATCTCACAACATTTAACAACTACAGTCTCACATTTACAACAAAATAAATATTATTTAAAAAATGCTCGGTTTTTCCACTTTCTGCTGTTAGTAACAGTAAGCTGTTAAGTCAGTGGCAACTGTTAAGCCTGTAAACAACAGCTTCTCAGGCTGTTAAGTCATTGCAGGTTAACATTTTAATGAAAAGTCCGCGAACAGCTGACGACAAAACTTGTCGTTTAATTTTTATGAAAAATAGTTAAATATGAGCGCCGATTTGCTGCAACTAAATGTGGATACGCTGTTCGAGCAGCACAGCGTGCTCGAGATTGACACAGTGCAGAAGAAAATCCAAACTGTTGTGGAAAATAAGCGCGAGGAGCTGCGCACCATGGTCGGGTAAATGACGCCGTCTCTGCCACACTATGATGTGGCATGTCGCGACGCGTCGTGACATGAAAGTAAACGCGTCATAATCATTTGTTTTTTGCAGGGAACGCTACCGAGATCTACTGAAAGCCGCCGACACCATAGCAGCCATGCAGACTTCAGCCGGTACACTTATTGACCAGGTGCACTGCGTCCAGGCCAACTGCCAGAGCTTGAACGAACAACAGTTGCTTGGCTTTAAGACAGCGCCGGCTCCGACGGCGTCGGCGATAGTGACAGAGGCTCTGCTGCAGCAGCGGACTGCTGGCAAGCAATTGAGTAACTACTACAGCACCATGGTGCAGATAAAGCTGCTAAGCAGCTTGCCAGAGCTCATTTGGACGCACATCGACCAGGAGGAGTTCTATGCAGCCACCGAGCTGTTCTTATTCAGTCGTCACATCAGCACTGGCCTGCAGCTGGATGCCAAAAATGCCCTAATGCAACAGTTGATTGTGGCACGTAAGCAATGGGAAATACTGCGCCCGTTCCACGTAACCATCAAAAAATCTGTGATTGCTGTCCTCGAACGGGAGCAGCTTAGCGCTGAGACGGCTGTCGATTGCATGCAGAGCCTCCTGCTCCTGGACAAATGTGATCTGGATCACGTGCTGCAAACCTTTTTACAACTGCGTGCCACGGCTTTCGTCAATTCCTTGCAGAGCCAGCGCAGCGAAGTCGAAAAGGACAAGCCACGGCGCGTCAAGGAGCGTATTATGGCCAGCTTGAATATTCTGAACGGCACCATTGAGCTGCTGGACAAGTGTCTGCTCGGTGAGTAACTGACAATGGCAATCGGAGTAAAAAATTCAACTTTCTCTTACATAGCGAATGGTTTACTCTTCACACGCTTGACAGAGTGCTCGGCGGCCACATCGCCGCCCAGCATTACCCGCATGGACAGCAGTGAGCGGCAGTTGGCGCATCTGTTGCCTGACATCATATCTGGTTACAGGCCGCAGTTCGAGACTCCGCAACTGACACCGGATAAACTGGGCGAGGCATTACGCCAGTGGATGGCCAAGATTGACGGCTTGTCTTCGAAACAGTTGCAGGAGATCTTTGCGCTGGTCAGCAATATGCAAACTATACAGGACATCAAGTTGGCAGCAAGAGGAACAGCTAAACACAGCTACAATGAATTGGAGGAGCAGCTAAAGTTGCCACAGGCTCAGCTCGACTTTTATAGGATCAAGTATATGCCGCTGATCAATGCCCGTGTGCGGGAAATTGTACGCAGCAGCTGGGCAGCTGCCATGCAGCAGACCTGTGAGAAGGTAGCCACCATGGTGCAAACAAGCACTGCGCCTGCCCCTCTGCAGATCTGGCGCGAACAGAGCGAAGATTTGCCTTTGAGCTTGGCAGCCGCTCTGAGTGACCAACCAAAGCGATTGGCCAATCGCACCAAGGGCTACAATACGGCAACCATTGATCTCTGCGCTCAGTTCGATGCCCAACTGGCTGCCATTGTCCAGGAGCTGAACGTATTGCTTCAGGAGCAGACTACCCGTGCCGAGGACAAGTTGACGCTAATAAATTTTCTACGTACAACAGCGCAGCAGCAACTCACCGAGTATCTGGGACAACTGAAAGCTCTACAACTCCAGGAACGACATGCACTGTTGCAGGCGTTGCGCAATACTCTTGCCTTGATCGAGCTGTGTCCCAACCTAAAGCTCTGTTTCTGCCAGCCCACCAGTTGGCGCCAATGGGCTGGAAATCTAACAGCTGCCGGCGTAGAGCATTGGCAGCGCATGTGCTTGCTAATTGAAGAAGAGATGCTTCATATGTGGCAGCTAATTATTGACGATGTCCTGGCCGCTCACAGCTGTGCGGATAAGCTACCCCAGGCTATCACCCACGATGTGGTATTGCGGGATTTTCCGCTGTGGCAGACCCAGACTCTGGAACAGCGCGATGAGGAGCATGATCAAAATGTGCAGTCTACGATACGCATTCCCAACCAGCCGCGTCTTTCGCTGCAAACATATTTGCACGAGTTAATCGAGAGCCTGAACATCGCAGTTCCCCAGACACTGCCATCCAAGGTGCTTCAAGCCTTTAACCAAAAGCTTCTCACCCAGCTTTTGGTCCACTATGAAGAACTAACTGCCTCGGAGTGCACAAAGACCAGTCAGAACATTGCCTTGCAATTGTACTTCGATCTAAAGTTTTTAGAGCGTGTCTTTGGAGTTAGCCGTGAGGAGCGTTCTCTTTACGAGCAATTCCATACTCTGCAGCGAGCTCTCCGTGACTGCATCGATCCCTTTGACTTTGAGTTGTTTGCAGAGTACATCACCACTCATGTCTCCCGCTCCACGGCACGACTACATGGCGAGTTGGGACTCTTAACACCGCCTCCAGTCACTTCACAAGTCAACACGGCGGCCACAAATGTCAGCATACTGTCACATGAAGCTGATCCCAATGTGCTGTGTCTCAGCTCCACCGGTTCCACATCGCTTTGGTTTCCATTATTGCCCATCGTTATGCCTCAGACGGCAGCTGGAGTTGTCCATTTCGAACGCAGGACTCTTGCTGCCGAGCCGGAGAAGGTAAGTGGTTAACATTCCTTAAATGCTTAATACAAATTAAATTTCAATGCTACTCTCTTTTGGTATAATCTTGGAAACTGGTTAAGCATTTAACCAAACCCCATTTAATATTGATACAGATTATGCATTTTATCCTTCTTTTAATTTATATATTATATATAATATATTTCTTTTATAGGAGCTCTTTGAATTGTAGTTTTGTTTCAAATCATATCAGCGTTTGTTAATTTTCGGTAGGATTTGTTCTATTTGCAAATTTAACATATGCTTCTGTTTACAATTTTGCATGTTATTTATTGTTATCATTAGGCGCTTGTGTTTTTGCCAGAAAAATACAATAGCTTAAAAAGAGACTTCAAATGCTGCATTAATTTTTGAATGAAGTCGAATATTTTTACTTTTATTTTAAATTTGAATTATTTCGGTATTTTTTTTTGGTCACGGCTGCTGTACTGTTTTAAAGCAGTTGACGGAAGCAGTGCAATTTAGCTGATACACAAACCAGAGCTACGAATCGCACTCGCAACTTATTTTCGGAATAAGAGAATTAATTAAATACAGTTTATATATTGCACAATGAGCACATATTTATTACATATTGACTTCTCAATATTGAATGTGTTCAGGCAATAATAAGTACTCATCACAATAAATACCATCACAATACTAAGCATGGTAATATTTACTTGTTATTTCAAATCATTATTTTACAGTTCATATATAAATTTATTGTGGTCTCAAACACGATCAGAGCTCTTTCCTCTTTAAAGAAATAAATGCTCAAAGATTAATGTGTGCATGAAAGTAGCGTGTACTGTTACAAGGTATTTGCTGGCGAGCCATCTCGACTTTTGCAATCTTTGAATATTTGAATCGGTTCATCTGAAGCTTCCTCTTCATTATAATAATTTCTTAGTTAAAAATAAATAAACCAAAATTGTTAAAAAAGAAAAAAATTCTAATTAGATGGTATGGCAGTTTTCAGTGTAAAGTGCAACGCATACAAGTGTTTGGGCCAAAGTTTGGAAGCCACAAGCGTAACTGAAACCAAAACTTGCAACTGGACAGCAAGAGCACTTCTCAGTGCATCTGTGTGTGTGTACGGAAGTGTGTGTATGTGTAAGTGAGTGAATGTGTGTGGTCCCAATGAGTGCCTTAAATGTTAATTAATGAATTGGCCATTATTGGAATGAAATCGTAAAGCAGATGTTAATTTATAGCCGCTGACTTTGTTGGTTATTTGATCGCCGTTAGCCGCATGCTCAGCCAATTAGCTGCGATTTGGAATGAAGTATATAAATCGAACTCTAATTATGCCAGTTAATGTTTGTTTTTGTTGCTCTTGTTATTATTGTTATTGCTGTTTCTGTTAACCATAAATCTCACTGGGTTTGCAAATTAATAGATTAATCACTGAAATTACCAGTTAATTAATAACCCATATATCTCTTCCACTCTCTCTACCCCTCTCTTACTGAATTCCTCCCTTAACAGCCGACAACGACGTCTCCAACGCGTAAGCCATCAACACGCAAAAATGATGGCAACAAATCGAAGTCGAGCGCCGCCTCGTTCTTTGGCATGTCCCAGGAGTGGTTCCGATAGAGAGAGCATCATTATCACCCAGAGCAGCAGATGAGCTTAATGAAGTGGCCAGAGAGTGCACGAAGCCCTCGCGCTCAGCCGTGTGGAAGACCAGGGAGCCACTGTGTAGTCAGTTGTATAATCGCACGGAGCAATAGGAAGATGCTAAAATTCCATTTGTATGTGTGAGAGTATGAGTGAATATTAATATTAATAATTAACTGTGCATTTAAAATGCCAAGTATAAATAGATAACAGTATGCAATATGGTCCAAAATCCAAATCCGCTGCAATTTTCATGGAAGTTAATAAGGTATTCTCTTCAGACTGTCTGAAAATTGATGCTAATTTTTACAAACATGAATTAAAGTAAACGCAAATAAACATTCTTATGTAAAGTTATAATTATAAATGATTGTCATGTTTTATAATAGATCTTTTTGACTTAAGATATGTATAGTTGCAAATATATTTATTCTATTGTAATTTAAAGCACTTTGATGTCGCCTGCTCTCTATTTTTTGCCTCCTTTTTTGCCGCCGCCGGAGGGTGGCTTTTGGTCTTGTCCTTTCTTTGCACCGCCTTTGTCAGCGGCTGCAGCAGGTGCTTTGTTTTTGCCACCTCCACCACCTGATCCACCGGCACCACCACCACCTCCACCTTTTTTCTGTTGACAGAAAGCGGAAAAAGGATTACAACACAGTGAAAGAGTAAATAATGAGAAACGCTTATTAAGAATAAGGACAAGTATTTTTTAAGAGCATCACTTCAAGGATTTCAACTAAATTGTGTGCAAATTGCTTAACATGGGATTATTTTCAAGTACATTTAATGATAATTAAAAATAATTTATTAGTCGAGTTTTTATTAAGAGCGGAAAATGAGTTAAGTGAAATTTTTTTAAGAATTATTTAATAAAACAATTCTAATATATTTCCGTTTGATCACAATATTCAAGTGCAACTCGTGTGTATGTATATTTTAGAGTATTTCTAAATTTATAGCGACATTTTTAGACTCACAATTAAAAGGCGAGTTGCATAACACAAATATTGCTTACATTGCCGCCACCGCCACCACCACCAGCAGAGCCACCACCTCCACCTCCTCCGCCACCACCTCCACCGCCTTTGTTTTTACCCATTTTATCAACTTCTTTTGTGATAAATTGTTAAATTCGTTTAACTACTTGCTGGCGAACAACTTTCGCCACAAGCAAATTGTAACTAATAAACGCTGGCTGCAAAACAAAATGCATAAGTAATTTCGCAAGCAAGAGAAATGGGAAATAAACCATGAAACCAAAACAAAATTCAAAAACAAAACAAAACACTAGAGAATCGCAAATCATAGAAATTGTCGGAGCAGTGGCTGGGGGGGATGAGAACGAGTCACGTCTCGACCTCGGCCGGACGCCAAAGCAACAGCTCTCTTAGCTGATGTACATAGCTATCGAGCCCTGCCCACTCAACCCACCCACTCTGAGCCCCTGGGCACTCAATTGGCGGTGTTCTGTTTGCTTTCGCCGAGTGGATTATTTTATAGTGTTTTGTATTTGGTATTTTGGACCTCGGCATTTCCCTGTTCGTCATTTCTTTTCTCCGCCCTCCCATTAATCCCCTACACAATGACAGTGACATTGACATTGGCTCTTCCTCAAGTTCACACTCGCCTTGGGGGCTTAACGCAAGTGCAGGGAAAGTGTTGCAAATGATATGTCTGTGTATACCTTAATATGCACACATAACATGAGCATACGTAATATATTAAACTTAATTAATTAATCGAATGTATTCTTCGATTGGCATTTTAAGAAACCCTCAAGGAATGGTTATGGAATCCCTAAGGGATTTTTATAAAAATCATCGTTGAATTTAACAATGTTATGTCTTCTGCGTGAGGAATAGAAAACACCACAGGACATTTTTTACGGAATCATTGGGTAGTGATGTAAATCTAAATTATGAATCGAGTTTTCAATAAAGTTGGTGAAATATCGCCACAAAGATTGTTACATTAAATTACTGGATAGTCGCTTCGAGTTGTCGAAAGCTCGATCTCATTTTTCATCACTATCTTTGGGGCATATTTCGTAGATGCTTTAACCAATCACTGCAGTGTGCACACTCTTATGATCATAGATACTACTACTGCCGCTGTGCTTAGGTGTTAGGGTGTATTTTATTCCTGTGCTCCCACTTAAGTAAATACCAAAGCTGAAGGTGATTTAATTTTATTTTCGGTGTGGAATAAATTTGAATTTACAGTTTTTATAATATTTTTCCAGATTTAATCTGCATAAATGTTTCGCATACGCACTGTTATCTTTTCTGGACGAAATGAATGCAGCATTTCATCTTTGTGGAATATTCTTAAAAAAAAAAAACTGACGTGAGGTGCTCTTATGCACAAGTCATTCAATTAGATTTAGATGAATGCAAGGACTAGTTACGTCAAGATGAGACCAGTTTTCTAAATTTTCCCGGGCATAAATTCCGAGAAATCATTTTGAAAGGGACAGATGATATGTGTGGAGTACACATTCTTATTTCTTCATATGCTAATTATATAAGTTATCAAGTTTCTCTGGCTTTGGCTCTGGCTCTGACGCTGTATCTGAATGAGGATAGCAAACTTAATGCATACCTAATGAATGGGAGCACATCTCAGATGCCACTGTCCAGTCCCGTCAGCTCAGTCCAGCTAATTAAATGTGATGTTTTATCCGGTCAGTTCTAAGTGAAACTGATATGAAGCATGTCGAGAAAATTGTGCCAGGTAATGGCTGGTATATTTATCTCAAGTACACTCGATGTACTGGTCAAAAGAGAATTTTACTTGGCTCAAACTCGCCTCGAGTTGAGAGTGGACTGGACTGGACTCGTATTTTGTTAATTCAACAAGTTGAAATCTGTTCATAGCATATAAGCAATGAACATAAAACCAAATTAGAAGTGAAAAGTATAAAATAAGCTCATAAAATTACACACATGCACCATGAGGATAAAGTGAGAGAGGAAAGCAGAGGAGGAGCAACTAAAGCGAATTCCAACTGGGTAACAAAGTCGCATCTCTTGACCATTTGCAGAAGGTGCAGCAATACTTGCAGTTAAATACTAAAAGATATATCCCAGCAAGCAAACATACATACATATATACAGACAAAAGACAGACAGATAGTGGATGAACTGGGAGACTGAGAAAGTGCAGCATTGGGCACAGGAAAAGTGCGGAACTTTAATTAAGTTTTGGTTCTCCCAGTTGACTGACATCTTGAATTACAAATGAAAAACTTGTGTGCAGCTACAGTAAAAGTTAAAAAGAAACCCCATAAAGGAAAAACGAAAAGCTGGCACCATAATAACACACCGAGCTGTAAAGGTGGGACAGCTGAATGCAGCGGACAAGAATGCGAATGACTTGCATTTGGACAGACAAAAAGACAGACAGAGAGCTGGACAGTTAGATAGAAGGACAGACAGACAGACAGACCGAGCACAAGAATTACTGAGCTGAGCACAAACCTTAGTGCGCCAAAATACATAGTAGTCGGAGCTAGTTAGCTATTATAAAAGCAGCTGAATGGAACTTAAAGGACCTTCAAGTACACTGTGACAAAATCTCAATAAGTACTAGTTACCAATTCAAAAAATTGTTAAAGGAAGTCAAGAAGTGAACAACGGGCAGCCAACTAAATAGAAAATTTGGTATTCATGTCATTAGGCGATGGTTATATAGAACGAATACAGTCGACTGAAAGAATACACTGATATGCTTACTTTAAGGAAATGCTGTGCAATTTAAAGAGATGAATAAAATCATAAATGTGATGTCATAAAATTGTATTCTTGATTATTTTTCATTGTGCATCTATATTAATATCATATAGATCTTAAGATTCTTTCAAGAAGCAAGCTATAATCATTGAGTGCTTAATAAACCCAAAACCGTAGGGTATATTTTATATAGCTAGTTAACTTTCCAATAAATAGCTGCAGATAGTCAATGGAGTATACTTTACCGAGACTGCATTTAAAGCTCATCATTAGCAACTGTCGATGCGGCTAACGTTGCGTTTGAGCCACGTTCCTCAAGCTGCAGCTGTGGCAGGGGCATGAGGAGGATGATACCGTTGCAGGTCGGCAACCAGGAAACAGATGTTTGCAAATATCTTGAGAAAACTTTTGGTTGAGGTATTTAAATAAACGTTCGCTTCAACAACTTTTTTGCCAGCCGCAATTTAAAAAAAGAAATAGAAATAGAAGAAAATCGAATGTAAACAAATAAAAAACCAAAAAAAAAAAAACAAGAAAAACGGAAATACCAATGAAAGAGTATGGAATAAAGAAACCGAAACCAAAGCTTTTCAATTGCATCATTGAATTGGCGGATTATTTCAAGGGAAACTTGGCTGTAATGGAAATTCAACGATGTGCCTTGCTTCTTTGTGTCTGGCATTCACGAATTTAGTTCTTATCTAGATATGTCCTGTAATTCTGTATTGCAAATCTATAGATTTAAATTTTGTGGCTTAATGACTAACTAAATTATTTATTATTTAGCTGTAATTTTAATAGTCTATTGTGATCAGAAATTAGAAGAGAAATAAAAAAATAAATAAAATAAAAATATATTACATAAAATACGAAAAATGAGAATCTTAATGCGTAGTCTTCCTCGTGGCATAAATAATTTATATAATTTGTATTTGGACCAAACAATTGTGATGCGACATTTGATTTAGGCGTCACATTCGTTTTGGTTATTAGAAAATATATAAACTTGTATATGTACATATGTAAAATCACAGAAATTATTTGTATTATTTGTATGTGTTTATTTATGGCTAAACACTTTCAAGTTCATAAGTGCGCAGATACAGTTCGTCTCTTGGTAAACAGAAATTGGCATTTTGCGTCAATAAACCAAAGAAGTGCTAAAATGGGGGAAGCTCCACAGACGAGTATCTTTCGAGTGGGAAGAACTCTCTAGAGAGTGTGAACGATGGGGATAAAAACATTTTATTTAGTCATAAAAATCGTACGCATTTAATTCAACAATTGAGTAAAAATTCTGACACATGTTAAGGTGGCAGGATTTTCAGTAGGGGTTGAAAGTTCACACACACCCACACATATGAAAAATCACATTAAATCACGGGGCGTCACAAAAGGCGCTCCTCACGAAATTAAAGGTAAATAAAATGTTTATGAGTGAAACGCAATCGTTCATATGATTTCACATTTGATTGAATAACATTTACACACGCAATCCCAGCAGCCGAGTGCCCTCTGAATCCGTATCTGAATCGAGACTAGGAGAACAAGAGCGTATCCCGATTTGGGCATCCCAATGCCAAGCCAATGACGGGGGCAATAAATTCAAACATGTGCACATAAATTTTTATTTCGATTTGCTGAGCCGTCGTCTGCCCCGCCCCCCGTCGTCACCCACCCAGTGGTTCAATTTTATGAACTGTGAATATGAACGTTACGGAAGGGCCCTTGTATGGCACACGAGGATGCGGCTCTCTCTATCTGTGTGTGTGTATATATATGTATATATAGATCGCAAAGGATACGCCGGATGCTTGTCTGCCCTGGCGCAGGCCATGGCTTCTGAGCGGTGCAGTCAAGCCAATGTCACTGGAATTCGGCATCACAAATTATTGCATCCACTCAATGCTTTGCCCAAAGCGCATTCGCATTCCCAACTGCCATTACGACAGCAAATTGTTGCTCTCTCCTCTGTCAGTCAATTGACTTGTCGTGTCTAACCAAAGGCATTTGCTTCCTCCTCTCAAGCTCTGAATTCTCAAAACTGCACTTAGAGTCAAGCGTCAGTTGCTGGCTTATTAAAATGAAGAGGCTTTGCTAAATGCTCTTATAAATAGAGCTATTATTTATATAAAAAAAATGCTTTATTTGCCTCCTGTGAGGATTGAACTTACGACCTCGGGTTTACAAGACCAGCGCTCTACCACTGAGCTAAAGAGGCTCATATCTAATTTTGAATATTTTTAGAAAAAGTATGAACTTTTGAAGACATAGTACTTCAAATGTTCAATAAGCTGATAACAGTGTGTTGTTGGTAAGATATTATCTGTAAAACTGTGCTTGCTGATTTCTTCAGTTTTCAGTGATTCGATTTTTTATCTAATACAACCAACTCACTGTGGGAAAAAGTTGGCTTGCAAATCGATTTCCTCGGCAAGGATACTTGCTGTATTTTTGTGAATAGCTATAAATACCATAATAAAACACACATTACTTTGCACTTACTTCAACTAAATTTTAATTGAAAGCTTGTCTCAGTACTTGAGTTAATTTTACACTTACCCCAATTAACGTCTGTTTAATTGTGCATTCGGTGTAATTTAGATGCAAGATTAATTGTTTTCTTGGCTGCATTTGTGACTTGGTACTTGCAGCTGCCCTTCAGTCACTGCATTTTCGTACGATACTTCTATTGTCCATCTCAATTGATGTGTAATTGCGTGAGGTAGTCAGGCGAGTGTTTGTTTGGTAAATTGGCAAATCAATTGGCTGTAGGGAATATCTAGCTAATGTTGGCACCTGATGCACACACTGCCACGCTGAGAACCACGAGCTGCTGTCAGAGTTTACGAGCAGTTCCATATCAATTTCGCCTGTTGCATGTGAATGCTGTTAGCAGGGAGAGGAAATAAAAGGAGGAATCGAAGGGAACGCACGAACAAATTGACAAATGTGCAGATGACTTCGTCTCTTTACTGCGAAAGTAATTGAGAAGTGAGTAGTTCAATTAATGCAATGAAATTGTGTGATATCAGTAAACACAAATGCGGCAACGACACTCCCGGATGCATTTCTAAGCACTACTTAAGTACTCCCATCTCCCACCCACATCGAGCAATATTCAATAAGGAAAATTCTGTGCAAAATAAATTGCAGTTGATGTTTATTGAAAAGCTCTTAATTTAATTAGTGATTTAAATGCAAAATTAAGTGTTGGGCTGAGAGCCATTTCGATGATGATAAACAATTTAAAGCCTACATCACGTACATTAATATTTAAATCGTATATTGCGTAAATCGCGTCCTCTGTGCACCTTTTTGATCTTGTGTCATTGTGGATAATCAGCAACAACAGCAACAACAAATTTAACGTGTATTCATCGTGTTTTCAGTATTTTTAATGTCGGTTAAATAGTTTGCAGAGTTGTATATTAACCATTTGATAAATATAAAACAATTACTTACTATTGAATGCAATTCAAGTTAACAAATATTTTCGAACACGAATCAGTTGCAGCGTCGCAATGTATAGCTTTTACTCAGCACAGCTAGCATTCGAAGTCTATTAAGCTAATCAAACACATTAAAAATGTACTAAGCGAAGTAAACTATTAGAGCTGAGTGGCAATTCAAAGTTTAAAACAATTTGGAGTGACTTAAACCAACAACATTACGTATACGTGGCGTTAAGCGCCGGCAAAGTGCCGATTTCTCTGGACACCTCGCTGGAGTCGCACAGCCGTGTCGGATAATCAGTAGGAGCAGAAGTAGCTTTGCCTGGAGCCAGAACTTAACAAGTATTTATCGAGTTTTTCAATATTTTTAATGTCAGTTTAAATACTTGATGCGATTATTTTTCCAGCGATTTTGTTTTGCATACCTCGAGTTTTTCCACCGCTCGCGCGCAGCGAAACGAAACTCGCGGGCGCTCCAAACTTTTCAAGTGCCAAACACACGCAAAGTTTTTCGAACATGCAACGGGAGACATAAAACTTTTATGCAAGTTATTAAAAGTGCAATGTTCATGGCGAACGGAGGCGGGTTAACAGGCGGAGGAGTGCCAGTTCGGCAACTGCGCGTTTCAACACGGTTAAAGAGTTTGCCGAAGAAGGGGAGAAAATACATAGGAAAAGAAGGGGAGGATCTGTATAAAAATGATTCATCTGGCATTCAATAAATCTTAACGCTTTTTGCTGGCAGATGGCCGCCATTGCCAATGGGTTCCCGTAGACTTAAAGGTCTGTTCCGGACGCCTCCTAAATAATGACCGCGCGACAGCTCCAGTTTGTACATTGTTATCTGCTAAGGAATGGTGTGCTCCAGAATGGTGTGTCCTCGACAAGGTGCACACGCCGGGCGGCTGAATTCATTATTCAAACGCATTAACTGAAGCTGAAGTTGTCCGGCAACTGTACGACAATCTCGTGATATCCTTGACTTGGCATAACTTTTGCGCAAGTCATACCCGAAGGCGTGGCAACTCGTTCCCGTCTGCCTCTCTTATCCCCCTTTCTCTGAGCGGTGGCAAAGTTTCCGTGCTGCACACGAACAATAACAGAGCCAAGTATTTAAATGCAAATTAGCCCCAAATGATGCAATCATAATGCAAGCTTCTCCAGGCTGTTGGGTACAGGACGATGAGGCTGCTCGACTACAGGACTCCACACCACTACAACTACACAACTCTAGGACTCCCATTTGGGTGCCTGTCTTTGTGCCCATTTCGTTTTTAATTTTCAACTGGCGCTCGGTGCGCTCATTTAGCACAATTTGGCAGGTTCTCCCAGTCGTAATTCCTGGCCCACTCCACTTTAGAATTAATTTCCACCTTTTTTTCTGCAGTTGTTAAGCGAAGTTTCAGTACGAGTATTTTTCTGTCCAGTGGGAAGTCGTTATGAGAGTCCGGAAGATAAATGCCTTTCGACACATGTTGTTGAAAGTTAATTTCCAAAACGCAGCTCATTTCTGCTAAATGCGCTTTTGCTTTTCTTTGCTCTTTCCCATTTCAATTCATTTCATTTCATTTTTCCTTTTACTCCTACCATGCCAAACCATTTCCTTCCTCATCATCCACAATTTACGTAATGTGCGCAAATGTATTTTTGATACTTACAAGAGTAACTCAGTCTCAGTCTGCCATCGAGGACTGTCGACTCGTTGGACTGTGGACTCGGCATTTTGATGGAGTTTAAATGGGCTATTATTTGAATTTGAACTGTTTTTTTTTGAATACCCTGTCCCAGGTATACATTAACTCTGTTCACAATTTTGTAAATAGTGGAAGGTGGCGGGATAGACCCTATAGGTCATATATATTCTTGATTAGTATCAACAGCCCAGTCAATTTTGCTATATTCAATACACTGAACTCATTCTTGAGTTCTCAAGAGCTTGAGACACCAAATTTTAAATTCAGGGTATCAAGTACGCAACAGTCCGCTCTGTTTTTTAATTTGCTTTTCGACTTGTTTTCCTTCAGTTGTCAAGTGTCCTTAGCCTAGTGATACTTCAAGCCCAGTTGAAAGAAGGAAACATTTGCTTAATTTTTTCTAATAATGCTAAGCTAATTATTTTGATATCATTTCAACATGCTCTTCATTGGTTTCTCTTTGCTCGTTCTCTGAACTCTTCTAATTTCTTGCTTATGACTGAATTTTTAACTAGTTTATGTTTTTCTCTCTCTCTCTCTCTCTCTCTTTTAATTATCCTTGTGCAGTAGTTCTGAATAATAAGTATGTATTTATTTCTGGTCCGTATAAAACAAACTTACTAGTGCCCAAGCTAATACATACATATATACCTATGCAATACAAACTTAAAATATATTAAATTCTCATCAATCTCTAATTTACTGATAAAACTTAATTTTATACTATATTCAGATATTCTTGTCTTTATGAACAAGCTAAAATTAAAATAGCTAAAAGAACTGTCTCGAGAATTGAGCATTGACTGCGAGTGGGAGCTGACCTCAGGACTCAGAGAAACTTTAGTGTTATAATCGACACAAATTTGAAGTGCTGCTGATATTCCTAATTATCACTCACACACACACACACCAACACACACAGTCCAAATGAATCTTTGCAGCAATAAAAGCAATTTGCCGAAATTAGAAAAAGAATGCGAAAGTTGACCATGTTCAAAAGCAGACTATTTGGACAGTTTATTATCTGTCTGCAAAGAAAATTATTTAGTGAAATAGTTTTGCTGCTTCGCCTCTTGAACAGATTTAATTTGACTGTCCGGAGATTGTGGCAGCTGACTGCCAATCGGGGCGTATGTGTAACATGTGTGTGACAACAATACATTGAGCACTTTAAACTTACAAAACTGTCGCAATAACGAAACGGTTCAGAACACACTTTAAAGTCCATTAGCGTCAAGTGGCTCGATAACAACGAGGAAACAATTGAAAGCAAGGAGTAATGTAAAAGTGAAATAAGAGGAGAATGCGCAATCTGTAGTCGAAAATCTGCAATGAGAAATCTACATCAAACAAGTTTGGATCCTGTCGAATTTTGTATTTGTATCTCAAATTTGCTGCAGCTTTGCCAATACTTTTATACAGTTAGTTATACATATTTAGCACAGCTTATCCGTTATTAAAGAATGGATTGGACATTGAAGTCATTGACATTTTCTTGGAGAGGAGTCATTGAAGCGTTTTTTCTTCAGCAAATGCGAAGATTTTATTTCGTATTTTCTGCTTTGAGTCAATCTCCTTTCCATTTTGGATGGCCCTTTTTCCATTTTCTTTCCTGACAGCAAAAAATAAACAAAATAAAGTTGCAAAAACTTGTCAAAAATCGCACTTACCGTAGCGTAATGTTTTCTTATTTTTATTGCTGCAAGTTTTTCCCCGCATTTTATTGGAGTTGACAAGAAGAAATGCAAGGATATCCAAGAAAATATATTATATTTTTCCAAATTATCGCACTACATTGCTTTTAAAAAACTTTTCCTTTGACGAAACTTCATATAAATAAAGTAAATGCGTTCCGACAACTACATAAAGCTTTGCAAAAAATACATTTTAAGATATTTGGATAAAACCTTAAATAAACAGTGTATTTGAACTTAATTGTAATTTAATTAGCTAAATTTGTAATTCGGAGTTTTATAATCTTACATATAAAATCCTGACTAGATTTTCTAATCAATTAAATGCATTTTTTGTTAATTTTTGCACAATTGTAATAATATAACAAGTTTAGCACTTGCATAAATTTAAACATCACTTTTTAGCACTCCAAATCGAATTATCCCAAGTCAATTTTAAAGTGTCTGTCGTCTTATTAGGGCAAGGGAATGTCGCGACATACAAGGATATATTTACGAATCCTCGGTGTCATCAGTGTCGAGTCACTAACAAATTTCGAGCAATGAAAAAACAATGGAAACACGATTTGCCATTATGCCGGAAATCTTCGATAATTTCAAATAATCCCCACATACAAATTGACACACTGTGAGTGTGTATATGGAGACAGCCTGAATCGATGTGCTGATTCAATGTTAACCCCTGGCAATGTCTCAGACAATCAGCACTTTAGACAAACAACAACAGCAACAACAACACGACGAGACATCAGCGGAAACCAAGGGAATAGCGTCTGTGGGTTTGCGGCAGCTTAAACCGCCAGAAGAGCCAGGACAATCAGGACAGCCAGCAGGACTTGAGTGAATAAGCGAATGTATAAGCGACTGACTGGCTGGCTGCCTGGCTGCACTGGGTTAATGGCAGTCGACATCAGACGCCAAATGAGGCAATGGACCAGCAGGAGTTGCCACAGCATTTGCACTGCCTGCCAGAGCTGCTTACAAAGTAAGTAGAAAACTTTTTCCATTTCTTACTGAAACATACTCGCATACATACACACAAACAGACACACACACATACGCTTACAATATTTAACATTTACTGTTGACTGTTGGTATTGTTGTTGTTGGGGTTGTTGGTGTATCAAACTTACAAGCAGCATTCGAAACTTGTCGTTGTCAAAGTCAAAGTTGCTGATGGGCTACAGTGCGTATGAGTAATTTTTATGAGCCGTTTCAGTGCCACTATCTGTTGGCCTTATTTCTTTGGCAGTCCGATGAGTGTTTAACTTAGCTCAAACTTTAATTTTTATATTTGCCACTTTACCATTCAATTTTCTTTGTTCGCTTGTACTTATTATTGGCAATCGGACAAAGGGTACGTTAATTTGCCTGTTGCCAGTACGTTTGACTTGATTAGGGCCTTCCTTTGCTTATAATATTTTTTCTGCCGATGAACTTAATCGAATTAGTCCACTTTATGGCAAAAATGAAGCCTAAGGACATTTTTTATGGCCTTGACTAAGTACAACTTCGAAAATTGTTTTCATTAATTGCATTCAAGTGGTTCACTTCAAGCGGAAATACCAGACATCCAAGGCTTCTGGAATATCTTACAATGTGCCTCAGGATATTTGGTATTTCAGCGAAATTGCACACAATCTCCGGCGCACAAGCGACTGAAAAATTATTTTAATATAGAATTTAATAAATACAAAAATGTAATATTTTCTTCAAGGTTAGCACAAGTATTTTTTTTTTAACATTTATATTTATTTTGTGAATTTGAATTGTTCTTTTCGTAACAAACCAATTTTTATCTTAGTCTATCTAATAAACAACTACGTTAAAATATATTTCTTGCAGATAATTATCAAATATTATTAGATCTATACTACATAATCAAATAGATAACGAATCTAATAAATAATCTCTGACACTTTCAATTTATGCCTCCAATAACTGAACACGACTTTTTGCACTTCTACTACTCGTATTAATAACATAAGATGTGAAGATATGCATATGACAAATCTGAAAACTTTGCAGCCACTTTGTTGAAATAAAAGTTTTATTTAAGTTTGTTTCTGGCCAAAACTTTTAATGCAATCTGCATGCATGTGTGTGAGTTTAAAGAGCTGAATATTTTTAGAGGAGCCAAATATGAACTATGACTTTCCGCTGCATTGTTTGATTGTGGCTTAGTCATTTCTTTGTGTGGCTGCTCATTTTTCCGGCTAATTGTGTGTTCTGCTGCCAAGTCGAAGGATGCGGCAAGAATGCTGCAGGAATGCTAAGCCATTGAGTATACAACGCTGGGAGTGGCAGAGCGCGCATGATGCCATAAATCACAATGGATATATGCATAAATTATAGCCGAGAGCACTCTGGACTGCCTGGCTGAAGGCAACAGTAAGAAATCAAAGTGGAAAAACCAAGCCAAACATAAGCTGAAATAGAGAGAAAGAGAAAGACAGGGAGGAGGGAAGATGGTGAATAAACAGGCTGGCGAATGTTAAAAAACAAAAAGCACGATAAACGAAGCGACGTTTAAGGATTTAACGAGAAAAAATCGCTGTCACGAGGACACAGGACGCATCGTTTTAATCAGTGGGCGACAGCCACAAGAGCGACTGAGACACGTACCACCCCTCTCTATCTCTCTCTCTCTCTCTTGACTCTGAAAATGGCTGCAATATTTTGTCCTGACCAAAGTCAACAGCCTGCACTTCATGGCAGAAAAAAGACAAAGCCGTCGCCACGGAGTGTGGGTGGAAATTTACATTGGCGCTGCAAAGTATGCAATGCATATTTTTACTTTACTTCTGTTTGATCCTCTCTCTCCCTCAGTTCAGCTCAATGGACCAAACATGTCCACATCCCGCGTCCAACACTCGGCTTGGTATCCGCTTTCACTTCCCTTTTGCATTTACACTTGTAATGTAAGTTTTTACCAGCAAAATTGCATCAGTGCCTCGGCCAAATGGAAGCTGGAAAATCAAAGGACTCAGCTGCTCTACTACTAATTATTTTTATTGAAACTAAATGATATTATTATTAGCACTAAGTTGGCTCATTCGGGAGGTAGCTGAGCTATAATGTAATTATTAGTTTTATCATTAGCAGCAACTTTTTTTTTATAATTGATATGCTCGAAATTATAATAATTTGATTTTTTAATTTTCTAAATATTTTTTTGTCTGTATTCTGAATTTATTCATGTGAAACTTATTTTTCGGTCTTAAATCGATAGAGGCAAGGGACTTGAATAAGATGTCTTTCTTATTAAATAAAAGATCAAAGCATTGATACTAAATATAGAAAATCCTTAGATTCCCAAAGCCACTTTCCTGTTAGAGTATGTCTGTATCAGAATCGGAAATCCTCGTTAGTCGCTCGAATGGCCCACTTGAATTTGTTGCGCAGCGTGGGATTGAAGACCTTCTCAATGGGAACCTCATTCCGCTTGCACCAGGCGACTGTGATGCGAGGATCGAGATAGTTGACCTTCGATGTGGTCAGGGCCACGTTGCTTCGCACAGACTCTTTTGCCAGATTCGTCTTTAGAGAGGACAGTTCGCTTTGCAGCTTATACAGTCGTTTCTTGTTATTGATGCCTGAATGGATATGGAGCTTGATTCTGCAGCGTTTCTTGAAGTGGACGATTTCGGCGTGCTTGATCTTGATGAGCTTCTGCCATTTGAGCAGCTTGAGGGAATTGGCTTTGGTCTTCGCACGTCGATGATTGCAAAATTGGGCTGCCAGTGCCACGGCTTTGGTGTAGACACTGAGTTTCTCACTGAGATTGAGTGAGGGATGGGTGAGATCATCGAGACGTTTCTGCAGGAGCTTGCTGGCATTGTAGGTGCGAAAAACTTTGGCCGTGAGTCCCTCCATTAGCTTTTTCAGATGCAAATTCAGATATTTTGCCAAGAGCAAATCGAAAACGAAATCTACGCTCCTTTTTCCCTTAACAAAACAACGCAAGTTCGCAAAGACTGTGGAGTTAAGGGCAACCTTGCGATAGAACTTGATTGAATCCTTGCCCAGAAAGTTGAATACGACAACATGGGGAATTCCCTCCAATCGATTGCATAGCTTCAAGTGCTCAACTCGCAGTGTGCAACAGCCTTCAGTGTCGGCTGTATTCTGCTGCTTCTCGTTGCCCACTCGGAGCATCAGCCTGTCAATTAGATAGAGGGCCACGCCTCGTTGCCGCAGCCTCAAATCTTTCGAGTGCCAATCATTCCGATATGACTGACGTATCATGCGAATATGAAAGGACAGTCGTCGTGCCATCTCAAACTTGTTGAGGTCCCTAATGCCTTCCAGACGTGATGCAGAGCTCAGCCAGATATACCTCTGCTTGCCCAGCATCGAGTCCTTCCATCGTGCCAACCAGCTGACCCGGTTATTGTGTATCGTCTTCCTCCAACTGTGTCCCTCAGGTGCTGCAGGCGCCCAACCGGCACTGCAATTGATGGTCACGTCTTCCGGCTCGACACGTGGCTTAAGCAGCCCGATCAGGGGATGATTGCCCCGCCCTCGAAATATGCCTGGCGGCTCGATGTGGTAGTTGGCGATCCTCTCCAGCTGACCATCGATCTCACAGTAACCAAAGCGATCAATCTCCTCCTGACGCTGTTGCTTCATCTGCTCCTTGCTGCGACGGGACTTCAGCTCCGCCTCGCGCTGACAATGATCGTGGATCTGCTCGAAGTTGCATAGCGAAAGCTTTTTTATTATCCTGCGTTGTTGTGGATGAAGCAATCGAACAAAACACTTGAAGAAGTTATTTTGCAATACGCGACTTTTGGCAATGTCCAACTTAAGGATCTTCGCATAGAGTTTGGCTGCCTCTTCGGCTGCCTCCGGCAGCTCGACGGGTATGGATTTGTAGTAGAACTTTACATTCGGGGGCAAGCGGATATAGGGTGGTCCAAAGACTGGTCCATTGTGTTTTAGAGTGCCCCATTTGATTGTCAAATGCTCTCCGGAAGCTCCAAGTTCCTTATGCCAGCTGGACTCCGAGGATGGTTGATCCACTGACATTGCAGACGAGACTTCGTCATCTTCGTAAAGCAGATCAGCTACTATGATGCGGTTCTCAGGTGGTAGGTCCAAATCAACATTCGAAAGGATTTGTTGATTTCTTGAAGCAAACTTATAAGGATGCGAACTTCTTGCTCGTTTATTTCTCGTCTTTCGAATAGATTTAACCATTATCATGAGTGTGACGTGTGTCTGATGTGTGTGTTATAAAGAAAATTATTTAAGTAAGCTCTATTTTGATAAGCTGACAAGAGATGCCCAGCTGTACAGATTCCAAAACTAATAATCAATGTTTTGTCTCTTAAGTGAACCATAGTTCCTTAAGATTGTCTGTAAAAAGTAATAATAACAATATATACATACTTTTATGAGTTGTCTATTATTGACAATCTCTGATTATAATCATCTTTGTACAAAGAAAAAATCATTCTAAGATTCCAGTTTAATATTCTTGATTTTGAAATGTATTCATAAAGTATGTATTCAGGAAATTAATATAGCACTATATGATTTTTTTCTACTTTAATAATTTATTTCCATTGTCTATTTAAATGCAACACTCTTTGAACTTGGGTAGCTTATTGACTTGCACACCGACAATGCGAAGCACCTGTTGGGAGGCAAAGATTCCCGTGCGGATGCAGTAGTCGAGGGGCATACGCTGAACTAGCTGGGAGAGGAAGCCACCGACAAAAGCATCCCCACAGCCATTGTGGTCCACAATAACACTCTTGTCGACCTTGGGCACCGGGTACTCCAGAATCTTTTCGTTCTCTTGGAAACATAGCACCGGGCAGACGGCGTCAGTGATCATGACAATACGTGGACGTATATTGTCTTTGGGCAGGGCTTGAAGTCGTTTACCGATCTCGAATATGTCCGTAGTATTCCAATCATGAGTGTCCGCAAAGGCCAACGCCTCCTGTTTATTTCCAATAACCATGTCTGAGTATGGCAAAATCTCGTCCAGCTGAGGTTTGTGCGTTTGCAGCACAAAAACAGCGCTGAAATTGAGCACAAATGTCCGATGATTTTCCGAGGCCATTCTGGCGACACTTAGAACAGTTGCAGCATTGACTGCTATAAAAAAGCCCGTCGCATAAATGTATTGTGCACGCTCCACAACGCACAGGTTTGCGTCATCGTAGAGCCAATCTTCTGAGAAATAGGCAGCTGCCCCCAAATTGGCTACCAGCGAACGATGGCGACCTCTCATGATGATCGCACAAGTGCCCGTCGGAGCTTCCTCTCTTTGCTGGTAAATTGTTTGAACCCCATCGGCCATCGCTCTCTTTCCTATGGTCTCACCAAACTTATCCTTGCCAACGGCTCCAGCGAAATACGCACAGAACGGCTTAGTCACGATCCACTGAAAAATCCGCATGGAATTCTGACAAGCACCACCAGCCGAGAATGTCACATTTTCCAGGTTGGACAGCTCTTCGAAGAGTTGGAGGTGCCTATCCTCGGCAATAATTGCCGTATTCTCGGGCAAATCGTATTTCTCCAGTAAAACATTTTCCTCCACGGTTGTGGTTATATCCAGCAGGGGATTCCCAAAGCCAATAAGTATACCCTCCGGAATATCCATGACTTATTTTTCAATTGGACCAGGTATCAGTTGCAAACTTGCCCAATTCGAGGTTCGCTTTAAAGGTCAAACAATAGATTTCTTTGAACTGCGTTACATATCAGTTGGCGAACGCCAGTCGCAGTAAATGTAAGATTTCAATGGACCATTGTAACTAGACTTAGGAAAAATTAATTTTGAACTTGACTACAGAAAGAGCTTAAATGAAATGAATAGAAACGCTCTGTGAATTTTATTTAAATTTCCAATTCCATATTCGAATCCATTTTACTCTTAAAAAGAATTACGAAAATATGTAGCATTGGAATGGTAAAAATAATATCGATAAGTCAGTAATCGTATTCTGCTAATTGCTCTAATTTAACCATATGATTAAATTCAAAGGGAAAAGTCGATAAAAACATGATACAAGTAATCTAATTAATTAAACTCGTAGTTATTTTTCCATATTTAAGACATATGTATTAAAATTTATATATTTAAATTTAGAAGCAAGTGTCTTTGAATTTGGGAAGTTTGTCGATTTGAATACCAACAATGCGTAGTACCTGCTGGGAGGCAAAGATACCCGTTCGAATGCAACAGTCGAGGGGCATATTCTGGACTAGTTGGGAGAGAAAGCCGCCGACAAAAGCATCCCCACAGCCATTTGTGTCCACGATGACACTCTCATCGACCTTGGGCACCGGATGCTCCTGAATCTTTCCGTTTTCCTGGAAACATAAAACGGGACATTTCGAGTCAGTGATCAGAACAATGCGAGGCCGTTTATTTTTCTTGGGTAGACACTGAAGTCGTTTTCCGATCTCAAATATGTCAGTGGATTTCCAATCGTGAGTGTCAGCAAATGCCAAGAACTCCTCTTTATTTCCAATTATCATGTCTGTATAGGGCAAAATCTCGTTAAGTTGCGCTTTAAGCGTTTGCAGTACAAAAACAGCACTGAAATTGAGCACAAAAGTCAGATTTTTTCTGGAGGAGATCTTGGCAACCTTAAGAATAGTTGCAGAACTGACTGCTACGAAGAAACCCGAAGTGTAAAAATATTTTGCGCTATTCACAATACACATATGAGCCTCGTCGTCCAGCCAGTTCTCAGAGAAAAAGGCTGATGCACCCAAATTGGCCACCAGAGAACGGTTAAAGCCATTGACGATGACCACACAGGTGCCCGTTGGAGCTTTGTCATTTGGTTGGTAAATTGTTCGAACCCCTTCGGCCAACGCTCTCTTTGCAATGGTCTCCCCAAGCTTATCCTGGCCAACGGCCCCAACGAAATACGCACAGAACGGTTTAGTCACGATCCACTGAAAAACCCGCATAGAGTTTTGACAAGCACCACCCGCCGAGTAGGTCACATCCTTCATTTTTGACAACTCCTCAAAGAGTTGGATGTGATCTTCATTGGCAATAATGGAGGCATTCTCGGCCAAGCCGTACTTCTCCAAAATGGAATTATCCTTCACGATCTTGGTTATGTCCAACAGGGAATTGCCAAAGCCTAAAAGCACACCCTCCGGAATATTTGCAACTTTCCGGGAATACGCTCTGCAAGCTCTCGGACATTGACAAATACGTGGCATTCTTAGGCTGCTTTTCATGGTGCTAAGATAATTTGAATTGGAAATTGTAAACATATTTAATTTTTTTTTTGTTATTTTCTACATATTATTTTTAGAATAAATGATGTTTCATGAACTAAAATGCTGTGAATAAATATTTTGTTTGAGGGTTTATTTTAGATGTTTATCTTTAGAAGTGTCGTATTCAAGCTCACACAATCAAAGTCAATGACGTTTTTCTGCTTTACACTGAATAAACGAAATGAAAGCATACATAAGTAAATTGAGAAAAGTATAAGTTGCATTTTAGTATGATAAAAGTCTTCCACTAATTTAAAGACAATTCCATTTGAAGTTTTATATAATTTGTATATACGTTCTATACTTGAGTAGGGGGCAGGTCGCAGTCGGGCAGTTGGAGCCTTTAATTTGGCTTTTAATTACCCGCATAAATCAATCATGAAATTAATGGTCGGTCCATTTAATATGCTATTAATTACGATTGCATCTTGTTATGAATTTTTATGTTTACGGAGTGCCATTACGAGATACACAGTGGTATGGTGGTGTGAGGGACAGGTGGTGTGTTGGTTTGGATATAAATGACGCAATTTCACTCATTTCGAGATGTCAGAGTACTTTTATTTTCAATGGATTTTAACTTTTTGGGAAAGGGAATTGAATATTTTCCGCAATAATAAAACATCTTGTTGGCATGCATAGCGTTGCGCTTGACGAGCAGAGTGTTGAGTCCCGGCCACCAGGAACGTCCTTGTAATGACAACAGCAGAGGCAGGCGCAGGAGCTGAAGAAGAAGATGGAACGGGAGCAGGGAGGAGAGAAGGAGAATGAGCTGGCGGCTTGCTGTTGGATGGAAACAATGGCAAGCAGAGCTTTTGCACAACTTGTCTTGCATAAATATTAATTTTTATGCAACAAAAGCAGCCGCAGCGGCAACAGAAACAGCCGTTGCACAGCCACCGAATGGAGCAAGAAAACCAGCAACAATAACAACAAGAACAACACTAACACCAACAATAGCAACATGCGTCGCTTATCGCCTGCATGGGCCGCAAAGTATGCAAGTGGTTTTCCACTTTGCTGCTGTTTCTGTTGTGAATACCCTGTATTCTAGATGCAGCGAGGTATTTTCGAAAATACCTAAGCTAAACTGAATCTTATTTATTTTAATTTAAACTCTCTAGGGCAGCGGTATGCACTTTAGTTTTAATGCTCGTTACTTCTAGAGAAAAAGTATGATATTCGTTGGAATGTATGCATCAGAGATAACAAGGTTGATCAGCATTAGCAGCAAGTCGACTAAGACAAATCCGGCTGTATAACATCCTTGACTTAAGCAACCAAAGTTGACACTTTGACTTATATGAACCCGAGGTTTTAATCTTAACTCAGTTTTTAAAGCTTTATACTGTTTCAATTTGCAGGATAATTGATAGATTGCAATTACTTTCTATATACGATACAAACATATCTCTGGGTTAGCACTTACTTATGTGTGAACATTATTCTTCGTCGTATTCCTTTAGTCAACCGCAACAGCGATGAGGAGCAGTAAGATAGTTTTTCATAGAAGTAAGCGGAATGAAGATGCAGCTTGAGCTCGACCGCAGCGGCAACGTGGCAATGCAGCTGCATAATGTGGCATGTGGTTAGCATTAAAAATGATATGCAACAAGAGCTGCATCTGCGTTCGGCGCAAAGCGAAAGCAAAGAGGGATGCATGCATTTTGAGGTGCTGGCAGTCACTGACAGCCGCATGGCAATTATAATCCACACCCGACCAGACGCGTACTTGCACGAGTAGCCACCCAGACACCCACCCACCCAGCGAACCACTCAAACCAACCAACCCACCGAAACTTTCACACGCACGCCCAACCGAGCGTATGTGGCTTAAGTGTGTTAACTGTAGCTTGAGGATGCCAGGGCGACTCGTGGTTGGTGGGGGCTGAGTGCGAGTGACGCTCTTGGTGGTGGTGGTGCTGGTGGTGCTGGTGGTGGTTGGTTGGGGTGTCAAGCAGCAGCTGCCACTGACACACAATGAACACATCAACATGACACTGTCGGCCTGACAAAAGCTTAGATGCAACAACAGCCAGCTGAGTGGCAACCACAGATACGACCCACCAAGCTCCACCCCAATGTCCATTCGCTCCTTAATCCAAGGATAGACATTAGCACGCTCAACGCTTTTTTTGATATCCGCTTCCACTTCCGCTTTCGTTGTCGGCAGTCTCACATTGTTATGTAACAAGCTTTTTATGTGATTACCTTTACCTTCTGTTAGTTTTACTATAATTTGGCCCTTACTTTTAACGAGATTGTTGTCAGATTTTTCAGCTGGAGAGCAGCTAACATCCATGAAACTGAAACGTGGCGCCATTCGAGCATAAAATGCAGGATGCTTCAACATTCATGAGTACTTCGAATAAGCGTATACGAGTACTCGTTTGTGTGAGTATGAGTACGAGTGCTAGTTGAAAGGTAAGACTTTTGTATTGCATTTTGCTGCTCATTCCCTGATATTTTGCAAACGCAGGCGTAAAGCTAAATAATAATTAGGCTCTAACAGATATACATTAAATTTTGCTATTCAAGAATTGGACATCTATCCATTGACGATGGATTTATTCACAAAATTGATAGGTATTCATTGATGACAAAATCGAGACTCTACCAAGTCAATAAAATCTCTGAGGCACAACTTCGATGAAATAAATAGATGCAATTTTTGCATTGAATTTAATTGGAATCCCTCAATACTTTTACATTTTAGTAATACATTTACGACCTTTCAAAGGAAATGAAAATATCGATTTATATAAATATATATTCATATTGGAATCGGCAGAAGTTTGCTTACCATATATTAATACCTATGATGCGTAATGTGATGAAAATAGTGGATAACAAAAAGACGATTGTATTAATAAACCATCGATATATAGTAATGTTGTCCACTTCCATATTTAAGACTCATATCAGTTAAATTTTTAACTTTAACACTATTTGAAATTGCACGAATATGCTACTTTGATTTTACACGATAGAAAATAAATCAGAGCCAACAATGCAAACTCCGCATTGAATTTGTGACAGATACCCATTTTACAATTTATATATACATATATGGGGCTTATCCATAAATTTTAATTATACCGTTTGCGTTGCTCAAAAACTTAAAAGAGCCTTTGATAGCGTCATATTTATTTTCCAAGAATTTAAGAATCCTCCGATAAACCATTCAACAACCACCAACAAAGGTTAGTCAAAAGTCTTCAAGGGTGTAATAAGCCTTTAGGCACTTGGCCTATTCTATTGACAGCACTTTCAATCTCTTATTTAATTGTAAAACATATCTAAAATATTCTAATCACATTGCAACTTTACTTAAGTCAAAAGTAACTTTTGTACAATATTTTTTAGTTACCTACAATTTCAGCAATTTCTTAAAAATAACATTTGTAGTATAGAGTAAAGATCGAAATCGAGTAACTTGAAGTGAAAAAGAATCAGACATTATGTCCCAGTACGCGCCATTTATAAAGCCCTACATTGAGTACAATCAGGATGGCTGGGGACCCTGCGAGGTGCCCGAGCTGGAGGTGCCCTATCAGCCATTCTGCAAGAGCGATCGCCTGGGCAAGATCAGTGACTGGATGGTCCCCGTGCAGGAGAAGAAATACACCAACAAATATGCCTCGACCTTTGGCAACAACAATAGTCACTATGCGTACTTTCATGAGGACGATGATGCCACCTTTCATTTGGTGGATGGCTCCAATTTACGTGATCTGAAGCCCTATCAACGCAATCGCTATCGTCCCAATCAGCGCAACAATTTGCGTGCACATGGGCGCAATGGGCGTGGCAATGCTGCAACTGGGGGCGGTGCTGGTGGCATTGGCGGTGCAGGGCTCGGAGCTAGCAACAAGTACGGGAAGGGGCGGGACATGCGACGGGGTCACATGGGACGTCGCTTTATGCGAAATGCGCCGGTGCGACTTCGGGAGACCTCGGTGTTCGTCCGCTCCGACTGGGTGTCCGTGGAGGAGATTGATTTTCCACGTCTGCTCAAGCTGACGCTGCCACATATCAAGGAGGGCACGGATGTGGTTACCTGTGGCACCCTGGACTACTACGACAAACAATGCGATCGCATCAATGTGAAGAAGGAGCGTCCGCTCCAGAAGATCGATCGCATTATCAATGTGCCTGGCACCATCGATGATCCCGTCATACGCCGTCTGTCCAAGTCGATGGGCAATGTTTTTGCCACGGACGATATTATTGCGACACTCATGTGCTGCACGCGCTCCGTGTACTCCTGGGACATTGTCATCGAGAAACTGGGAAGCAAGATATTTCTGGACAAACGCGATAATGCTCAGTTCGATTTGCTGACTGTGAATGAAACGTCTCTGGAGCCGCCACAGGATGAGGACGGACTCATCAACTCGCCGCAAAGTCTGTCCCTCGAGGCCACGTTAATTAATCACAATTTTAGCCAGCAGGTGCTCAAAATTGGCGATCAGGAGCCAAAGCACAAGTTCGAGGAGCCAAATCCCTTCGAGACGCCCGGCATGGAGCTCGCTTCGGTCGCCTATCGCTATAAGCAATGGCAGCTGGGCGAAGATATGGTTCTCATTGTGCGCTGCAAGCACAACGGAGTCATCAAGACGCCAAGTGGGGAACTGCAGTTCCTGTCCATCAAGGCCCTCAACGAGTGGGACTCGAAGGCGGCTAACAGCGTCGAGTGGCGCCAGAAGCTGGATAGCCAGCGTGGGGCAGTTCTGGCCTCGGAGCTTCGCAACAATGCCTGCAAGTTGGCCAAGTGGACCGTGGAGGCGGTGCTCGCCGGCTCCGATCAGCTCAAACTAGGCTATGTTTCTCGGGTGAATCGTATGTATTGCTTAGAATCAAACCCGTGATCTTTCTAAGGATAACTCCTTTAACAGGCAAAGATCATTTGCGTCATGTCATTCTGGGCATGCAACAGTTCAAGCCACAAGAGTTTGGCACACAAATCAATTTAAATATGGACAATGCCTGGGGCGTGCTACGTTGTCTCGTCGATATTGTTATGAAGCAACCGGATGGCAAATACCTGATCATGAAGGATCCCAATAAGCCGATGATACGCCTCTATGAAATTCCCGAGAACGCCTTCGATTCGGATGGCAACGACGACGAGGAGACCAGCGATGACAAGTTATTTGCCAAGTCAATAGGCAACTAAATGTACATTTTGTTCTTTTAGATTATACATATAGTTATTGTCAATAATTTATTGTAATTATCTGAATAAATGATTTGTTGCGCATGTGTTATGAGTGAACTTTGCCTAATTGCAGTACCTATAATCTTTCAATTTATCAAAATAGGTTTATATAGTTATAAAAAGTCATTCATTGTTAAAATAATTAAGCTCCTTGGATTGCAATATTTCATTTTTTAACTTGTTCTAACAACCATATATTTCATATTGTAAATTACAAAAAAAAACGTTATCTTACTATTGCAAAAAAATATTAAATATGTGAGATTTATTTCAATGTCAATATTAAAGTGGTTTTCTTATCATTTGTCTGAACACTGTACTCAAACAGAGAATAAATCGATATGAATGTTATTGAATATTTATGCACAATATCGAATCGAATGAATACTCAGCGTTATTTGACTAATAGTTGCCCTCGAGCTGTGAATCCAGATAAATGAGCTCCTGACAAGCCAAACACAGAGACATCTGCGCTTGACTGGCGCTAAACAATGGAAATAAATACAATTTAAATTGAGTTTTCGACCAAGCAGCATACATATGTAGATGTACGCATACATGTGTGTGTGCTCTACTCCCCCAATGCCACAATTCCCCTCGCTCAACTCCCTCGAGAGAGTCACAGTTATATGACGATAACATGTCTACATCAATCATTGCGGTTCTGCATACAAAGAAATACAAAATAAAACCAAGTTAAATAAATGTTCATTGTCAACGTGTGTAGCACAAGATGACATTTGACATTCTCACACACACATACACATACACACATGTATAGAGTGAGAGAGTAATTGAACTCTGGACTAAAGCCTGTTGTTTAGCTGGAGATGCTTCAGGTTCAATAAATCACAAAATGGCATCAATCAATGCAAATTTCGAGGCAATTTTATTGACAGTGCAACAAAATATATTGTTCACCACTAGTGAGGCAGAAAGACCAATGGAAAAAGTCAAAGAGAATTTAATCGAATGGCTAAACTGTTGCGGCTGCCACACGATTAAATTTCTGTACGAATTCAATCACTATCTAATTATGAGCCTAATTGCTTGCCTGCCAGCCACAAAGCCCTTGGGAATCAAATCCCAAACAAATCTGAACTACAAAAATATTATATGCATAAACAATATTTACACAAATATGTAAAAACAAGACCCTTTAATTGCGGCTCCTAAATTAAGTTTTGTTTATGAATAAAAGTAATTTGCTAGACCATTAAATTAAAATATTTTAATTGCTACAAATACTCAACACCTTGTTCATTTGCATATTTCAAATAAATTGTTGTCGTTTCTAGTGCATTTTATAATTCAAATTGAAAATCAAACGTAAACGCACATGCAAAAAATATCAAAAATTATTTAATGTTATTTAACTTGTTTAATCTTGTAACTTTTATTTGCGATCCCTGTTCAATATTAAAGATTTACATATATTAGTTTTATGTCTTAAGCAGTATCAGGTAAAATTTGATTAAATGGAGTCGACTGGCAAGTAACCTCAGGCATATGTATGTTATTTTTAAGCAACAGATCAAGTTGAAATGTTCAGCATAGACACATTTTGAGATCCCGCTTTACAGGGTATAAGCACTTGAGTGTTATTCAATTAAAACATTTTGTTTGCTAAATCAACATATCCGTTAGAACTACAAAATGACTTTTGTTGATGCTTTAAAGCGGTTGCCACAGAAAAGTTATTACGCCTGGTTAGCTGCCTCAGTGCCCGTTGGTCCTCGTCCTATGGTCTAGTCGGGCTGCCAGGGCTGCCCTGTGCACTGGGCATTTCAAGGTCTGCGCTTGGCTAACCACGCCGTTGAAAGGCGTTTAACAAACTGCGCAGTTGGCAGAGGCATGCAGCATGCTGCATGCTGCATGTTGCCTGCTGCTGCAACTTCCAAGCCAATTCAAGTGGCGCCTCAATGCAAAACTTTTGTGCATTCCATCCAGTATATGCAGGACTACGGCGGGTTGAGGAGTTGTGGTAGATTGTGAAGCCGGTGGCTCTCAGCTGAAGGCATTTGCATATGCAACCGCAACCGCTGCAGCCTCATGCCACCCTGTCCTCTCCTCCCTTTTATCCCTCTCCACGCCACTCCACCCAGCTAGGCCAGAGTGAAAAATGAAAAGTTAAGCGTCGAATGAGGGCGACAAATTGCAAATTAAACTCTTTTGCATTTTACACACATGAAAATAGTTGTAAATAAAAATTCAACTTTTTTCTGCAACTGTAAATTGAATTTAGTTTCAGTTTAGTGTGAATACTCAACTCACCCCGCCTCACAAGACTCTAATACACAATTTCCTTGGAAAATAAAAATCGTAGCCAGCGGTCTTTTAACCGCTTAAGCAACAAATCTGCCAAATGTCAAGCTTAACCTTCCACGACTGTCGATTTCTTGCCTTCCTTCCGCACCATCTCTTCACAAAGAGTCGAGGAAAAAAGGGCCCAAAGCGTTTTCTTTTACTGCGAAATTTGAAAAAGAGTTTAGAATTGACTTGAAGAGTAAACTTTTTGGATTTCTTGAATTTTCTTTGCCTTTTGGCATATTTAATTTGGCGACTTCTGTCAGTTGCGTTTGCCCTAAAGACATTGGCCATGTCAATTTTTTTGACTGTTAGCAAAAGTACTGTTAACTTTTCAAATGCAGCTCATTTAAATATCATTTGTCAAACCAATTTTTTCCCGTTCCTTCACCTTTTACAAAGTTGACTAAATTAATTGTGTTGGCCATTTAAGCCATCTTTAATGATTTTCGCTGATTGAAAGGGTTTGATTTGTTGGGGTAGTAATTGTGTATTGGAAGCCTTAAAAAAATATAAATATCACCTCAATTATATTTAATATCTGTGGACAAAAGTCCACGCTAGTGACGAAGAATCGTGAAGGATGCTTTTAATATAACTTATGATATTAAAGCCAATATTTAAATATGTTAAGGAATAATATTCATTGTAAAATAAAAACAAGGGGGCTCAGACCCCTGCTCGCTTCGATCACCTACCCCCGACTCGCTTTGGTGCGGTATACTCGAGTGTGCTCGTCTGTAGGATACCCTGTGCCCTGGCACTCCGAGAGCCGCATACGTATTTGCACGCCGTTAGGCACTCCAAAAACTGCAAAATGTTTCCTTATTTATAGTATTTACATGGTATTCTTTTAATATGAATGGATTTGTCAAATCTTGATAGATTTTCAAAAGGGATGTTTTTTTGACCATTTTATTATTATATACAAATTATTATTATACAAATATTGATTTGGTATCAAAATTGTCGCATAGCCGCATAAGTATTTGCACGCCGTTAGGCACTCTAAAGTTTGATATATTATATAGTGACCCTTTCTTAACCAAATTTGGTCAGAATGTATGACATCATCCCGAATGAAGGATGGATGCGAAAAATGTAAAGAGCTGCCTCCTGTGAGGACTGAGCTAAAGAGGCTTGTTTAGAGACGTCAGCAAGTAGCCAAGAAATGAACTCAGAAGTTCAGCTGAGAGTGATCGATGATCGAGAACTATTGATAATAGTTTACGATACCAAAGACAACAGCTCCATTCCAATCAGAAAACATGTGTTTGTAGTTAAGGAAATTAAAAGAACGCATGGGAGTTTTTTCTATTTCACCTGGCACTTTACAGAGACTATAGAAAACTACAAATAGAATAAAATGAAAAGTTTACTTTGAAGATTCAACATATATCTCCAATAGGGAGTTGGAAGACAAAATATACTTTAGTTCTGAATATCACCAAGGGGAAACAGCAAGCCGCAGACCGAAAAAACAAAAAAGACAAGAGCAGCCACAAAATTTCACCGTCAATTTGCAAATCTGTAACAATAGTGATAATTTTTCTTAACCGCTGAACAAAACCATAAAACTTTTCCAAACATTTTGACAAAGTTTTTGGGCATCCAATTTGATGTTCCTTGTGCTCTTCTGAACGAAGCGCAGCGCAGAAGTTTTGAAAAATGTAGAAAATATTATTTATGCAGAGCTGAAGAAAAAGAAATGGAATAAAAAAAAATGTGAATATAATTCGACGGGCTCATGTAAAACCTTATGAAGGGGTGGCCAAAGGGGGAGCTCAACTGCAGTGTGGTGCTTCGGTATGTTTAAATCATTCATCCTCAGAGCCATAGTTTGAGGGCTTTGCTTCGGTTAAGTAAAGGAGAAGGGAAAGCAGAATGAAAGAAAATCATTGCGTTGACACCGGGCACAATGACTGTAAAAAGTTTTTGAACAGCCGTCCGTCCGCTCGTTCGTCCGCCTGCATTGCATGATGGGTAAAGAATTATCGCCCGCCAGGCCGGAAATCATTCCTGCTTTCCGGCTGCGACTCACACAGATTTCAGCTCCCAGCTGCCAGTTCCCAGTTGCCAGCTTTTTATAGCCACAGACCATTTTTCATAGCTCCAGCTGGGACTTCCAGCTGGCAATTGAGTAACTTCTGTTCTACACATTTCTAATTCGTTTCCTCGCCCAAGATATTCTCCCCTTCTTTCCTCTTCCTTTAAAGTCCTGCGAATGCAGTCGGCGCATTTGGCAAGTTCGATGCCAGTGCCATTGGCATTCATCCGGTTGCCGTTGTCTGCATCTGCATCCCATTGACTGGTCTGATCTGTGGATAGAGGGTCGAAAGGTTAGGTAGGGAGATATGCGGGAGAAATGCGGAGGGAGGGAGCGTGGCTGTGTCAGAGTGTGAGCCAGCTGGTTGACTGGTTCGCAAATCTCAAATTAAATTCATTGAATAGTTGTCAAAATATTCGAACGGTCGTAATTGGATTTCTGCTCGTGTCACATGTGGACTTTGCACTTTTGAATACTATTATATCAAGTTTAAGACACTTTTGTTATCAATTGAAAAATCTTCTCTCCTTTGGGGTGACAAATTTTATTTGAAAACTTTAATTATGGATTGAAGGCCGACAAAATTATACAGGTGATAAATATATTTGAATGTCTTACTTAAACAAGAAAGAAAGAAATTTTTGTACGTAATTATGTATCTTTCAGATAAAATATTTATTGTATATAGATCGAATTTTAAGCATATCTTGAATATGAAGTTAGCGTATTACGACTGTATTAAAAGTATTTCCGCTTCGGCATTTGTGAACTTTTTATTTTTACCTTACTCACTTTGTTTTCACTTATCTGTAAATATTTTTCTGAGAAATATGTTTTTCTTTTCGAATGCAGGAGATCAAAAACACAGTTTCATTTCACTTGATCTGATATTTGTGATTATTCTAATCAGGTTTTTCTGTGGAAAACTCAGACAAAGTGTGCAAAAAGTAAATCAACAAGTTGCTGAAGTTCAACGCACACCATCAGAATATTTTAAGCTCGACGAGCTCTTAACTGCTTAAAGTTTTCAACATAAATATTAAGTACACGCACGGCGATACACCTACATCCAAGCACACACAAAGCACAGCCAAATGTACAAAGCAAAATAATAAGGGAGAAGAACAAAAAAGCAAATTCAAGAGAGGTAAAAATAAAAAAAAAGATGAACAACAAAGTTGGTTTACTTTTTTTGTTTCTTTCATTTTCTGTTTCTTTTGTGCATTTTGCCAAAAGCATGAAAATCGATTACCTGTGCGAAATGGAATATACTCATGTATACAAAGGTGTCTGTGTGTATGAGGAAGTTCCACAACAAATGTGTGGCTTATTGGGGGAGGAAAGCTGATTGTTTTGAGTAAGCAGACTTTGCATAAACGAATGTGAATACATTTGAACAAAACAACATTCAAACTACGAATAATATGAGCATTCCCCCAAGGTGTCTGAATCGAATGCAAATGCGAACCAATACAGCTGAAATGCTTTTTGATTTTTTTTTAATTTCACATTTTCAACAATCGACAAGAAACAAATAAATATTGGCACACTAAACCAGTCAGACAGCCAACCAAGCAGACAACAATCCGTCAGATGCAATTCGTTGATTTCGATTTGGACTTAAGTGCAACTAGCTAGCGTTTTTCAGAGGATGAGAGACAATTTGCAATGATTTTGTTCAATTGGATGCCATTGCTTGGCTTTTGTCTTGGCACTTTGTCTTGGCAGCTCACTGGCTTATATTGTACTGCATACTCTATCTTAGGGCATTATTACTTCACCGTTCATGAAAGGGATCATGACGAAACTAAATATACCAATAGATATACAGATTTTCAAGTTAAGATTAGAAAGTATGTGAGTTTAGTCAATGGAATCGTTTTAATTGATACCATTAGACAAGAGTATTCAAACTGCGACATGGCCAGAATTTCTATTTCTTTGTCGTTTTTGTTTTATTTTTGAACAAATTAGGTTTTATCCATCTGTGTCCTAGGAGTGTGCTGATGCGTTGACAAAGTCCAGGCTGATGCTGTTCTTGGCCAGTCGTCGTATCGGTCACAATGTTAGCACAACTCAAGATACAGATACACTTGCAGCAGATACTCCTTGTGTGTGTACACTGTTGTGTGTTTGCACAGAGTTTCGCACAAAATTAAATTCCAGTCCACCCAATGTTCAATCTTTACCTCACTGCAATCTGCGGCAAGTTGCAAGTGTGTTGGTTCTGCAAAATTTCCATCATTGCAACAAAAATGTAAGAAAAAAAAAGCTTGCAACACATTTCCACTTCAGCAAAATTGACCCAACGCTGGCAACGTGTGCACATCCGTTCCATTCCCATGCTCATGTCCAGATACTCAATCTCGTTGCCATTCGCAAGTCCAGTCCAGTGGAAGTGTCAAGAAAAAGATCAAGTGCAACACTTGTTGGCGTCACAAAAATGCATCTCAAGTTGATTTTGATAAAGTTACGCGAACAATGTGAACAGCTCTTGGCATCTGCACAGATTTCTGATCTTCCCCCTTATTTTGGTTTTTATTTGAATTGGCAAAGCATGTATGTAAGAGGTTTCGATATAAAATGGTATTTACTTTTTGCCTTGCAAATATTTAGCACAGTTTTGTGAGAAATATGAAAAGTATAATTAAATTTTGAATTTGGGTTTTCTCTCAAATTTGCTAACACATTTTATTTTGATTCTTAAATTCAGCGCTTGTCGGAGCTACCGACTTTCTATAAAAGACGTTTTCTAAAATTCTGTTAAGAAATAAAAAACTGGAAAACAAGTTATTTTTATTATAGTTAGCAAGAAAGAGAAAATAATAAACTGTCACATGTATATAAACTTAACGTAAGCTCAACATACAAAATTTCTTTTAAGATTTGTTTCTTTACAAATATTATTTTATTTATTTCTACAAATTTTTTATCAGAACTTGTTCACATGAACATAAATTCAATAATATCGTTATATAATTTTTTAAATGAAAAATTCTCCTAGTCACGCTTTAATTATGACAACATTTTGCAGTTCTTTTATGCAGTTGAATGCTATTATTAAGTCATAATTCTAATTAGTCAATGTAATTTTGTTATGTCGAGTAAATTTAAATTCCACGAACATGTTCTCGGTGCTTGCTTCCATGTCGCCATATATTTTGTGCACCCCAGCCATATAACTTATCTCGTGTCCTGACTGCCGTCTTGCTAATACATATATCATATTTAATGTGTCTGAAATTCTTCTTGTCGTTCGTCCTGTGTCTCCGTGCCCACCATTTTTAGTTATTTTTCTCTATTTTTCTCTCCCTTATTGCCCTTTTGCACTAACTTCCGCGCTTTAATGTCCACCATAAACTGTGTTTAACGGTTTTCTTTACCAAAACAAAATACCGCTATCCTCGCATCCATTTAACTCTCTCCCTTCGTCCCTTATTTGTGTCTCCGACGAAGTATGAATGAGTGTGTCAAGTGCCAGGCGTTTAATGAGCTGATTTGAATTAAATTTTATGTGCACAAGCGCATTAAAAGCGAAACTGGTGCCAAGTACTAAACGTATTTATAAGTAGGTGACACACGTGAGCACGAGCTTTGGGCCACAACTTGACTGACTAATTACTGTGCCACTAACATTCATAAACTTTAATCAACTCATTCGGACACTTTCTATCAATAAAGTAATATTATCTCACATTTTAAATATTTATTCAACAACAAAATATTGATTATTATAGTATTCTTTATGAATTTTCGTTAATTTCATTTGGTTATGACAGCTGGATATTTAATAAAATATACCACAGAGAGACAGAGATAGAGAGAGAGAGAGAGAGAGAGAGGGGGAGAGAAAGCGATGAGCAAAGACCTACTTTTTTAATGTCTAGTTAAGGGATATATAAGCTATTGAAAAAATACTACAATCTGAATAATTTAAAATTTAAACAAACATAAATGATAAATTTAAGATTCACACTGCTCGTATCGCAACATCTACGAACAGTGAGTCCTATTAAATAATTTACGCTAATCAGCAAAAATGAAATCTACACCTGCTCCCACCAACATTTCAGGTGGTTCTTGAGGGGTATGAAGGAAATTGGCGCGCGGACGGCGTCGGTGGCGAAGCCTGTCAACTGAATTTAACATGACATTTGCTTAATTTGAATTTAAATACCTTCTTGTGCACAGAAATGCCAGCGACAAAAACAACAGGAACAAGAGCGCAAAGTAGATAAATCTGACACACGAAAATGTGGCAAATAGAAAGGGAGCAGGGATGTGTGGGCGTGGTAGGGGGAAAAAATGTTGCTGACAAAAAAAAAAAAGAAAGGAAAATCAAGCGACAATAAGCGAAAAACATGTTGGACGCGTTGTTAACTGACGTAGCGCAAAGGAGAGCTCTATGTTGTGGGGTCAGGTGTGTGTGCGTGTGTGTGTGTGTGTGTACTGGTCACATCACCTGGTTGCTCGCTGGTCGCTCGCTAAATAAGAAATTATTATGAGCATGCAGAGCAATGTTGCTAGTGCCACAAATACCAGCAGAGCCATGTTGAACTTCCGCCGACACACACAGACACAAGCACATACAGGAAATGCCACACATACATGTCTGCATGTGTTTGTGTGTGTTGGCCAACTTTCATAAACGACAAAACAGACAGACAAACAACAACATTTACGAGAAAAAAAAAGAAATTGGCGTGCCAAAACAAGCGCATAGACACGAAAAGGGAAGTTGACCGCTGGCCGCCTCCATTTCTCTGCATGTGTATGAGTCTTTGTGTGCTTGTCCGTATTTGTGTGTGTGTGTAGGTATCTGTGTGTTATTTAATGTATCCTGGATTTATTGTGCTGTTTCCTTGTTGTCGCTGCCGCGCATTAAATGTACACAAACTTCCTTTGTCTCTCTCTCTTTCTAGCCTGCTTCTCTTTTTAGCTTCATGTTGCATGCCGCTTGTCAGTGTTTCGCTAGCTTCCGTTTGGTCTTGAAACCTGCAAAAAGGCACACATGTCTTTATGCAGATGTCTGTCCAATTGTGTGTTTCTCTGCCGCTGGCTGCTTTTTTGCAATTTACAGCATGAAAAAGACGTCGCCTGTCTGACATTATTATGCTGCAACGGCGTCTTGCGCCCTACGACCCGGCGAGTGCACTTCCGACCACGCCCCCTCGTGCACCTAGAAACACAGGCGATACGACGACTGTGTAACAACCCAGCTTTGAATACCCTGTAGCTATTTCGGGTGTTGAATTAAGCTTATTAATATTTTGTTAACTAAATTAAAGAGATTTAATTGACAAGCAAATCTTATGGGAAAAACCTCCTTAATGTATTTCTAAAAATTATTTTTTCTTAAACTCTTCGTTCAGGGACACCTTTAAAGTTGTATAGTTTTTCCAGATCTGTGGAGCACCTTTAAATAAGCTATGTAGTGCTCTTGGTATGCTGCACTCTAGATACTTGATACGAGTAGTTGCTTGTTTATTTGACTTTTGTTCTTTCTTTTTTTTTCCTATTTGTAGTTGTCGCATTGCGAGGCAAAGTGACAGAAAGAGTCTTAAACTTTGTGCTCTGCTTGCGTCGGCCTGCCCCAAAGTGCATCTGGGTCTGATTGTGCTTTGCAATACAAAACTTTTTTGCCAGCCAAACGTTACCAAAGGCACAATGTAGCAAACAAAGGTATAGACTAAGAATGAGAGTGATAGAGAGAGTAAAAGAGAGAAGCAGAAGAATGCATGCGACACACAGTTAAACATAAACAAATGACACTGACACTGTCACACGGGGCGTATGATTTCTCTTGTTAGCGCGCCCTTGTCTCGTATTTAGGAAGCCATAAACAAACCAACTGTCATGCATGGATGAACCGTGCGGAAGCGTGGGGGATGGGCGAAATGTGCAAGTCACAATATTTAATCTCAGTCAAACCATTGTCTGGAAGGTCTGACACTGCGCCTCATTCATGTATCTCTAATACAAGCTCACCTTTTGAGGTCAATTTCGGGTTATGTGTGCTGCAACTTGCAAGTGTGACACTGAGTTATGTAATGTGACCCACTACTGCTTATTGATTGGTATGCTAGGGTCAGACACAGGACACCCGAGTTTTCCATTCATTTACTTCAGTTGATATGAGTTGTGGCTAACGCTTTGTCTTATATCTGCGAAATATTTCTTTTAAGTTGGTTTTCACCTTATGAGCTTGTTATTTATTAAAGTGCTGTTTTATTAATGACTCAATTTTAAATCATACTTTTTGTATAAAGTCATTGAAGAGTGCATCGGACTAGAGAACACATTACGTAGTTGACGTCTTTCTATTTACGATTAATGTGCTTTGTTGAGCTTCTTTCAAGAATTACTTGCTTTAAAAATTTAAGAATTTCTCGAATATTGAGTTTACTTTTAATATTAAACTTGCAGCGTACAAATTAAAGTATATAGCCAAACTAAGCTGAGCTAAAAGTTTTTAGTGGATATGCATTTTTTTAAATAAGCTAACTTCAAGTCCTTCACATTTTCACAAAAGTCAAAAAATTCGAAGGCAAGTACTGAATGCACAAATCAGAACACTCGGTGAAAGCGTTTAATTTCAAATGCCACTTAATGTGGGGGAAAACTCATTCTCTTTCTCACTGTCCCTGTGTGTGTGTGTGCGTGTGTGTAAGAAAAGTGAAAAGGAGTGAAGAGTGAGAGCATTTTATCCTATAAGCGACCACATTACACGCTGCATTGAGGAAAAGCTAAATGACCGCAAGAAACACACCTACCAGAGCCGCAAAATGCCTGTGCCCCTTTCCCCTGCCCCAGCCTCTGCCGACAACTACTCTACGGCTGCAGAGTCCCGCAGTCCCCGACTCCAATGACAGGCATGCCTGCCAACATTCTGTGGCATGCAGACCAAGGCAGCAAAGCAAAGTTTACTTTCGCTTTAAGTAGTCAGTCACCAGGCAGCCAGGCACAGCGGGTGTGGCAAGTCGGGAGCAGCATTCTATAGCATTTAGCAAAGGCGACCCAACACATATCTACTCACACACACACGCACACTTTCATATATGATGGCAGTGAGGAAACCAAGTGCAAGTGCATCCCACCCCCACCAGTCAACCGGAAATAGCTTCCTCGGCACTCGAACTGTTGGCATTATGATGCACTGCGACTGCCACTTCCACTCCCACTCCCACTCCTGCTCCTCATTTGAACTGTGTTTTCTTTGATGAAACAGCTACTCCATAGCTCGATCAGCAGCTGCCCATTGGTAAACAGACATCCCTTCGGACCACTTTGTGCCAGCGTCTAAGCCGCAACTGTCAATACTGCCAATGAGCAAAATGGAATTTGTCTTGCCTGCCACTGACGTCGCAACGTCTGACGTGCGGCAATTTGCTGCATGCTGCACGGAGTCGGCTCATGTCATCCTTAGAGCAACTCTCAGCTCTTTGAGCGGTAATCATTTCAAATGAGATACTCAGATACGAGTACCCTAACCCCATCTCCAAATGGAATAATGAGTTTATGCAACAGCTTCAGTTATTCGTATTTCCAGCTTGATGTGTTTTCTAATCTGTCTGTTATTTCCTTTGATCCTTTTTTTTAAGGGTTAACCTTGTCAACAGCTTTTTTAATTATACTATGCATCATTATAGTTTCTCTTTTTTCAACACACAATTCGGTGTACTTTTTGTTGCATATTTGTGGTTCCTTTTTATATTTTAATATAATTATGTTAAATTCTACATGAGTATGTCCATGTGACCGTGTTTATCCGTATGTGTTCGTGTGTTGCGGCTGTAACCTTTTCAGGTAATTATGTTAATAAAATTCTCCAATACAAGCTTTTTTGCCAGAGTTTACCTAAGCTATGTAACTTTTGGAATTTATTTTTAAATAGCATAACATTGTATTCATCAGACCATCCAAAACTAAATCCGATAGCGAGCTTAAAAGTACTTCTTTAGAAGGTTAATACAAAATCCCTTTATATATCTTGCAATCTATCATATTGTTTTATGTATGTATAGGAAGAGTAAAGACATATTTATTCCACGCACCTTAATAGACCAGTAATAGATTATCATTACGATCCGATAATAAACTCAAAATTTTTTGGAAACTATTTTTCTAATTTTCTTGATATTTATAAACATTTATTTTTAATTTTTTAGTAGTTTTTGTGACCAATAATGTGTTATTTTTAACTATTATTAAAATTTATTTTCTTCGTTTAATGCTTTCCCGTTTCTCTAAAATATGTTTGGTAAAGTGTCAACATTCAATTAAGCGTTGCCCACATTTCTAATGTCATTTTATTACCTCTCATTTGAATGCATATTTAGTGTTCAATGAATGAATCGAATGAAATGCAAACATATTTTAGAGTATGTACACATCTATTTTCAAATAGAAAGTTCAAAATAAAAATTCAAAATGGTGTGAAATATTTGTTGATCAATGTCTGTTTTCTATTCTTTTTTTTTTAATAAATGCAGAATGCTGACGAAATATTTTTGATGCGACGAATGCTTCTAAAATGT
Source organism: Drosophila rellima (assembly GCA_035043635.1). NCBI lineage: Eukaryota > Metazoa > Arthropoda > Insecta > Diptera > Drosophilidae > Drosophila > Drosophila rellima. The sequence continues at coordinate 14,920,292 of JAWNMV010000811.1, forward strand.
TCGTTGCTTGCATATATTTTATTTGTTGTATTTGCTGCCCCTAACCTCTCAATGCCTTCGCCCTTGACATTGATGCGAATATCGTATCAGAGAAATGAAAATGTAAACAAAAAGCGGAAAACGCAACTTTTTATCAATTCATTTGCATTTATTACACTTTGTTACCATCGCCGAAATGCGGCCAAGAGCGAAATCGTATGCTGAATTATTCATATTTCTGCCAATGGCCAGCGCCAATAAGCAGAGTTTGGATAAAAAAAAAAATTGCAAATCAGCTTAACAAATGAAAAATCGGAAGAGAAGCACATAAATAACTTAAGTCGGAGGTCAGAACTGTTGCTGAGGGAAATAGAGCTTGAACCGAAAAAAAAAGTTGCACTCATTTGTAACAATTTATTTGATTTCTACAAAATCTTGGCCGACTCTTACCGTTTTTGCCTTTCTAGCTTCCAATTCTTCTTCATCTCTTTCTACTTCTCATTTTAACGTTCAATGCAAAATCGCTTTTTATTCAATTTTCTGCTCACGTAATATTGACAAATTATTAGCGGGGATTTCTGATAGCATTTGGGGCATGTTTCCTTCTGATACACATACATACACAGAGTGAAAGACCGGAAACCAATGTCGGCGGTGCAAATTTGTACATATACCAATTACAAGTTCTACAAAAGGGTATAATAATGTTGCTTAAGGTTTTGTAAACGATCAATTAATTATGTTCATTCATTTCTATCAAGCATTCCTCAGTCCTCTTCACATTTGTCTGTATAAATTTAATATTTGCCTATAGGGTATTCAGAATGCTAAATATATTTTCAAGACTTTACGATTTACGGTTCTGATCATATTTCATTGTCTACAGGGTATAAGCAAGTTTTGCTGTTATCTTATTCGTGTATCCATTGGAGTACCTGGCTTAGAATTGGCATTCGTGGGCTTTGTTTTAAATTTTTTATTGGCGTGGTGTCCCGCCACATTTTAGGGCTACGATTTGGTGTTTGGGAAACATATTAAAATTGATTATTGCCTCGCTCCCATCGCCACCCCCTAAGCAACAACAGTTTGGCCGACGTGCACCCTATGTAAACAAATTTTTGTGCAAATGTTTGCTATTAATTTCTATCGACAATATTTTTGTGTACGATGCTACGACAGAAATTAATAAAATATAGATGCGGATTCTTCTTATCTTTCTCTCATTCCTTTAGTCTCCCCTTTGGCTGCACAAAATATCCAAAAACAATTCAATTTTAATGTATTAATTAATTGACATAAATTGACCGTGCTTTTATTACCATCGCGAGGAAATTGACAATTTGCCACCTTTTTTAACTGCCATTTTCAAATGTTCGAGCAACTTGTTAAATTGCCATTTAGACAGAGAGCCCGCTGTTAAGAATTTAACAGCCAATTAACAGCCACTGTGAGAGTGCCTACATTGCGCCTGCGTTCGCCTTGCTGTTAAAGGGATGTTAATGTTATCGCTGCCGTAAATCTCCGAGAGCTTAAAACTTTACCTTCGGCACTTAAGCAACACGAATGCGTATGGCAACTCTTATTGGCCCGTTGACACATATTTTCTAATTGGAATTTCCGTTGCAATGCACACGCAGCATGCCACAACTCCAACAATTTTGTCATTAGAATCACGAACGGAAATCCGTTTCCAAATATTCCCAGAATTTGCGATTGTATTTATCACCAAATGATCAATTTACTTTATTAACACATCACGACTCCACTATAACGAGCATAATTTACTAAACTATGTATAATTTATATGAATTCTATAATAAGTATTGCGTCTCAACATTAAGATTTATTTACATAGAATGTAGGGCTATCTGAACTTAAGACTCAATGAGCCATTTTTCAATTAAATAAAAAAGGCTATTCAATTTAACAATTATCTAGGCAAGCCCCAAAAATTTTTTGATATTATTAATGTAACTCTCAATTATTAAGATTTGCTTTTATTTCCAAATGATTTCATCAACTATTAACTTTAATCTTTGACTCAAAAGGCAACCTTTAAACCGTTCAAGCATGAAAATCAACCCACAAAAATGCTTAATTGAATTTTGAAATCTTTTGAATGCCACAAAACTAAAGGAAATTAGGCAAAACTAGCAGGCAACTTGAGACATGCCTCGTGGCAAGTTTTGTTATGCTAAAGAGCACGCACAACACACGCACACACTCAATTATACCGCGCTCAAAAGTATGCTAAGCATTTCAGCTACGATTCAATGCACACAGACAGTAGCCAGCATGTGATTGTATGGCTATTGCATTCACACATGCACACACACTTACACACACATATGGGTGGGTATATAACATAGCTGTGCTCTCATAAATCTTCATGCATTACAACAAAAGGGACGAGCCCGCTGGAAAGGTTAGCTCCAATATTCTAATTAACTCATGCATAAACGAATAATAACAAACAAAAGTGCTATAAATTTCCACTTGACTTGATTGATGGCCTCTTAATTTTATATATTTAGATATTATATAAACACAGACATGCATACATCAGTCCATTCGTATGCTTGATCTTTACTCAGCCCATTTGCCATTTTAGCCATTTTGGCATTGCAGTTTGCCCTATTGACATTTGCTGCCAGATTTGTATATTTGTTCAATTTAGCTATACTTATAAATTTGAGTTTCTTATTGTTTTTGCTACTTTGTTGAACGACTGAAGCGTTAAGCTGAAGGATACAATTTATACGACACACTTTTTAACTAACTTGTTTACGTAGTTTGGTCAACACATTTAGGCGGCGCATTGTCCGACGTGTTTGTGACCTCATTCCATAATCAATACGTGGCCCAGCTCCCAATTGATGGTTATAAATTTGTTGTGGAAACGCTGTTAGCAACTAAACACACAAAAGAAGCCTTTACCTGCCAGGCAAAAGGATAAATTGGTTTAAATTGATACCATTTTTCTAATAATATCGTTGAGTCTGTAGAATAAAGTAGACAATTTAATCGTTCTGAATATGATAAGGATATGGAGCCACACAACCAAACTCCGAAGTATTTTAACAAAACATTAAAGCGTCACTCGGTTCAAATTGGAGAAAAATCATATCATCTACTTGACTTTTCTAAGTTTAGCGGTCTGCGGCATTAAGATTTATCTGTTCCCGCTCTACTTGTATTGCCTCATTATGTTGATGCTTTAAAAGCCTTTGTATTTATTTCCAGCTTTTGAACTTAACATAAACTGTAGAGATTAAAAGCTAAGAACAATCTTATGTAGGTTAGTTTCTCGTTTACAAAAATGTGAACAGATTCTAAAGCTCCTTGCTTGGTACTTGACTAATAGATGCCAATTGTTTGTTATTTTTTTGGCCAAATTTGTTCCGTGGAAACGTGGAGTGGTTATATATTAATTTCCCACATTTTCATTGTGCCTTGCACCTTTCTCTCATTTCTCGTGAGTTGTTGTTCTGGTTTTTGATGTAGTGTTTACTTTGCATTAACTTTATGGACCTTAACACATCGCATTATACGCCCTATTGAGTGTGTGTTTGCGTGTGTATCTGTGTGAATAGATCCTTTAGGATGTTGTTTTATGCCCTCGTCTCGTCGTCGCTCTTGTGTAGGTCGTTTGTGATTGTCCTACATTTGATCAAATAATCGTAAATAAAATGTCATGGTAATAATTTTTTGATGGCCCTCTAATGAGCTTTACGTGAGAACAACAAGAATTGTGATTTAGTGCCTGTGAATAGAAAGCCTCATTCATACCTTGGAACTCACCTGTGGTAAATTGCGTTTCTCGCAAGCATTTTCCTTATCTTCTTTAAAAGTATCTAATCTTTAAGGTTTATTTTTTTGAGGAAAGTCAAATTTGTTTCTTTTCTTTTTAAGCTTAACGAATGCATTTGGATACAATTGATAATAAAATTAATAAATATAATATTCAAAAGGAAAAGCTGCTAATAGACACTGGTTATATGATTGACTCCACTTTTTCACTCGAATGAGTTTCCTTGACCAATTTATCTTTGTTTTCAAACAATTTGAGCAATTATTTATTTTATAGTAAGTTTTATTTGTCTTAATAATAATTGAAATGAAATACACAATCGGTTGAGTATTCGCTTAGTTTGCTTAAATGCATAAAGCGACCGCAATTTGTGCCTTCTTCCAGCATCAATCGATATGGTCGACACTTGTGGCTGAAAGTGTCCAACATACATAATTTGCTGGGAGTCTGAGCTTCTACCAGTTAGACAAACACATTTTAATTAAAATTACAATTGCTGGAGAGAACCAACAGAGACAGTCAGACAGTACGTCAGTCAGCATCGGCATTAGAAGTTGGCCAAGCTAGACAACCCTGTCTGGAGCTCAGGAGGAAGCGAAAAGCGGTGCGCGCTTAAATGTATTGGTTTTAGAGCCATGGAGCAGGTTCTTGGACAAGGACAACGGCAACAACAAGGACGCATATACGAGTAATAGCCAAATAGTTTTGGTTTTCATGCCACACGTTGCGGACAGGTTAACTGAAGCGCACAGGACACAGATGGTCAATGGCCATACAGGACACTGGGAAACACTGGTGTGTTATGCAGGAAATAAGCCAGTTAAGTGTAAGCGAACAGGCTTTAAACCGAGTCCTGCGAAGACAACTGCCCAGCGGCTGCGGCTAATGAATGATGACAGCCATTTAACGTCAGTACAACTCCCGCTGTTCCACCTCCCTATCTGTATCTGCCTTTGTCTGTATATCTCTGTGGATCTATGCTCTATGCCATCATTAATAATATAGCAACAGCAGCAGTACCACCTTCATCAGCAAAATTAAATTAAAGCCAAAAATGGCACAGCAAATTGACAATAGCATTGAAGAGACCATGAACTAAATATATCGACTCTGTCTCTATCTCGCTCTCTCCTTCAATGATTACACGTAATTGAAGTGCAGGCCAAATGGAGGTCCAAAAACGTTAGCCAGCCTTTGGCCACAGCCCATTAAAAATTAACTCTTTCTCTGTACATATTTCCGGCAACATTGGTTCCTCATTATGGACCTGTGCTGGGCTCAATTACCACGTCCACCTCAAATGGTTACTGCGTTTTCGAATCTTCTGCAAGCCCAGCGTTGGATATACACGTATAATTACTCTTGACTGGGCAGCGGGTTGGACGCAAAACATGGGCTATCGGATTGCCCACAGCCAATTAATGATGCTTAAAAGCGTCCGTGCTTGTTCGAGTATGAGTGCGAGTGCTACCACAGTTGGCTGCATTACTCATACGCACTATAGCACATGTAAATCAGTTATCTAAAAATGCAAAAATACAGTCAAATCTAGTTAAATCGCCACAGACGTGGTGCTCGACTGTTAGATGCCAAGGACCTGTATTCTTGCATTTGATTCAATCACCATGATAAAAAAAAAAATTAAACCAAATCACCAAAATTAGTTTATGTACATTTTATTGTCTCTCAATAAGGACAGATATTGTCACGAATCCAATAGCCTGTGATCTGTAGGATACTGGGCTAATCATGCTTGAAATATTGCATCAATTATTGGAATTTACGACTAGGTACAAAATTTGTATTGTATATTTTAAGGGATTTGTTGCAGCGGCAATAACAAATTATATGCATCGCCATGTGGTATATATTTCCCACCACAATTTGCATATTTTGGCGTCAAAAACTGTAGATAATTTGGTTTTGCTAGTTACTGAAACTATATTTATATAAAAAATAAAAGGCGTACTATTTGAAATGGAATTTTTAAAATCGCAAATTTATGCCGCGCACTTGGCATCCTCATTAGTTGACATCTCTTAAATCTATAAATAATTCATTACACTCTTTAACTAACCAATACTGACGTTTAACCAGTTTGATGCTGAGTCAGTGCCTACAATTCTGACACTTGACATATTTTTAATTCCGTTTGAGCGTAAATGTGCAATTTTTAATTAAATCCATGTCTACAATTTCGATGCGAAACTGTTTGCCTCATTACAAGACCTATACCACATTTAATTATGCATTTGGCTGGCAGTTGGGCTAGGAATATTCAGGGTGGGTGTCCGATTATGCTATTGCTGCTGCTGCTTTTTGGTCACTTCTGTTTTCAATGTAAACATATTGCAACAACAACAACAAAAATACATTAAAATTTAATTTTAATATTTTATAATTTGCCATTTAAATGAATTTCGAATTGTTTTTGCTGACATTGGCGCGATTTCCATCTCGAAAACTTCAGCTGAATGCACTTGACCCAGAAAATTGCAAAAAAAGGTCTACGAAAATTAAATACTCTTAGGTTGATTAAAATTCTATTCTGAAACATATCAGAATTATTAACCATTATCACTATCATTCTAAAATTCACCATAGACAGAGAAAGATTCAAAAATATAAAATGCCATTCTTACTGCAACTAAACTTTAAAGTGGGAAGTAAATTCGAAAGTCCGCTGTGATAGAGTAAAGAAAGGTGGCAGAATCTCGAAGTTTGATGTGTGAAAGGGCTCCTCAATGGGTTTGCTTGGCCTTAGCTTTTGGCTTGAATGTTGGCCGAGGCTAAATGCAGAGCAGTTAAAGCCAAATGCAAAGCTTACAAAACCAATGCCAAAACAAACAAAATCGTCTGTGTTTTGCAATTTTCAGCATTTGCTATGGATACTGCTATGTAGCAAATGAGTGGAGGCTGGCGAAATGGAAGAACCAACTATAATTGGTAAATGTTTGTGGGAAATTGTTGGTCATTTTCATATTATTGCTTTTGTACTTAGTTCCAAATTGGTTTTATTGTTGCCCTTTTGCAGTTTTAGTGCTGCTACATGCCAAGTCGCATATTTAGTCATCCATGGACCAAAATGATTATACGGGTGCTCTCAAAATTGGTTGCGTATACGTAATGTTCGCCACGCTATAAACGATTTACGCTCGAATGTTTTAAATACGCAAATATAAAAAATATGATGGTCCACATTAGTGATGTAAAAATTTATAGAAAGACCGACCATTTTATTGACTATCAGTCAGTTAATTATATCGATTTTCATAAAATATCGACAACTTACTGAAGTGTGTTTATCGTAGTTTATTTTTAAATATAATATTTAAAATATCTTGAACAAAAAATAATTGTTATGCACTGAATTCAATCTGAACACAGCTTAACAAAAAAATTTGAAAATTTCTCGTCCGATGCATTATATAACTATGATTTTAGTGTTTTTTGCATAAGCGTAATATTCATTTTCGCTCATCTTATGCCACGCCTACTTTTTTTTGTATATTTAAAACATTCCTTGAAATATTCAGAATGTATATATTAAAATGCAGACCGCTATCTCATTTAGTTTTAGAGTTTAATTTTTAATATTAAAAAGGGTATATTATTTGGGTATGACTTGAAACCAGTCGTCGTAAATTTCATTCGTTGTCTTGCGACGCTTCCTCTTCGAGGTTTTGAAATTGTTTCGTCTTTAAGATTCATCGACTGACGACGACGACAACGAGCTTAAAATGCGAAATATATGCTATAAAAATTGGAAAAGCAGTAACTCTGCCATTTTTCTTTATGGCACACTTCGCTGGTTTTCACAGCACATTCGATTTTTCGCGGCTTATTGACTTTATTGTGGGAAATCATTGCACATTTGCCATTTTAGAGATTGAGATTGAGTGTGGTGTGAAAAAACACAAAGATGAGGAATTTAGTGAAGATTGTGAAACTTTCTCTCTAGCAGATATTGAAGTGTATCTTGCAAATAAAAAGCCGTCTGATATTCCAATAAAACTGTTATATGTCTGCTTCATGATAGTACTAAAATAGAATCAATAGCTTAAGATATACTTCTAACTCAAACTCCACTTCTAAAAATTGCTTATAAAACAAGCAAACTTTAAGTCCAATGCCTGTTAAGAGTCAATCTATAAAATCTGATAGACGTTTAGGTTATTTGTACAGGTAACTTCTTATGGCTTATGCTAATTCAATAAATTTTTAAAAGCTGCGCTCTAAGAGTGGATTGAATGGGCATTTGGAAGGCTATTCATCGCATAAATCAATCAGATCAATAAATTTTTTTTTCATTTTGATTGATAAAATCGTAAAATCACGTCATGCATAAAGTGCACACACATAGACACACTTGCACACAAACAAATATACAAATGTATGCATTCTGTGTATGCAATTTGTTTGGCTTAGACGTGGTTGTAGCTTTTCCCTTTCAATCAATTTTTTATGCACCCAGACAAACATTGGCAAACAACTCTCGGGCACAGCGAGAGAAGAGAGACATAGATTTAAGAGAGTGAGAGGAAATTGTACTGAGAGGCTCAGCACTTGCATTGGCCAGAAGTTTCACGTAACACTTTGAAATGAAATATGTACCACTGCAGCGATTTCCGACAGTTGCTATAAAAATCATAAATAACAAAATTTTTACATTAAATACGAATACTTCCCATTTTTGCTTCTATGCACTTCACTAGAAAATCGAGCTGCCAAATGGTTATTTGAAAGCCAAATGGTTTCTAAACGTTTTAAAAAAAATCGTAAAAACTTTGACTGACCTGTACTATAAACATTTTTAAGTTAAATCGTGATAAATTTTTTAATTCTATTATTTATTAAGAATATAATTTAAATCGTATTATTTGAGACTTTTAATAATACTTATAATATTTATTCATATGCAATAGCTTCGCAATACTACTACAGCTCTCTCTGTTATTTTATCTAAACAATTAACTAATTAAAATTTATTAATTTCTCCGAATCTTCCACTCTCTCTTTTTTCCTTTTTTTTAGCTTTCATTCCGTCATTCCCCGTTAAGATCTCTTTCTCTGTCATTATATTTCTCTTAATCAGTGTCTTAATCTCTCTCTACCTGTGTTCGCTGTTCTATTCTTTCGTAACTTTGAAATTTTGTTTTAGATGAGGTTTTTGTTTTCCATGTAGTTCAACTGCCTTAGGTGCGAGTCATTAGATTCATAGTTGTAATACGGAACAAAGTGACCAAGCCGTAACCATGGAGACCACATTGTCTCTTAGAGCTGGCCTAGGGTGAAAATGCATTTGATGCCTGACGCGATCCTCGAAAAGCAGTGGAGAGGGAGAATGAAGAAGAATAAAATAGGAGGAAAACACAAAAAATTCAAAAAATGCAAATCTCTTCGAGCTGCAACGGATTGTAGGAGTGATGGGTCGCTGACAGCTACCTGCAATAGTTAGCATACGGGCAAGTGAAAAGCAGAGTGGCGGTGGGTGAGTGGGAGTGGGGGCCAAAACCTCGGGAAGCGGCATAATCAGCGAAGCCAATGCAAAATTGCTCACAAAATGAAAACTAATCGATGGCTACGTGGGCGGAAACCGCTTCGCGAATAACGCAACTGATGGCGGACGTACACAGGCAAGGGCTGAGAGGCAAAGAGGTGAGGCACAGAGAAGAGGGAAGAGAGTGAGGCATGATGGCACGCTGGCATTTTAGCTGTTTTACACACTGGACGTGTATAAAATGTGTGCACTGCGCTGCGTACGTGGTGGAGCGATACAAAAGTTGGGGATCCAGCGGGAAATTGTTACCAGTGATTCGGTTTGGTTGGCGGGCGGGTGACGGGACGGAATGGCGCGGGCGGGTGACGGGACGGAATGGCACGGGCCGAAACAGTCGACTTTTGCGCCATGTTGCTAGTTGCGTAGCTACTTAGCATTCACATCACGTATCAAAATTTAAATTAACACTTTTTTGTTAACGTGCCGTGGTTTTCCGGGAGAGAGGCGAAATCATTTTTCAGTTGTTTGACTCAGTCGACAAGGGTCTGAAGTGGCAATAGTTTGGGTTATGCCCCGATCCCTCATTAGCCAGCATTAGATATTTGTACATATGCTTTTAGAGTAGAACAATTCAGAGTACAACATTTTGTTTTAATTAGCCATCGTTTTAATATATAAAACATTTATTCATTCGAATTCCGACATCCATTCATGCACTCATTGTGCCATTTATCGAACACTCGACATGGCAAATTAATTGTGATTGTGATGTTCATGTTATTGTTTTGTTTATACTGCTATTGTCTACAATTTTCTATTGTCCACTAACTTTTTGTCATTGAGTTAAATAAATGCTGCAAAACTGAAGCGATTAGCTTAGTTTTCCAAATTAGCATATATTTCAATAGTATTTAACAACAAATTAGCATTCCATTTATTTAGAGAGTTTAGATATAAGTATATAAATAAACATCGAATCTATACCCAAATGTAAAACTATTTTTCCTAACTACATACATAGTGTCTGCTGATCAACGCACAGACGCAACGTTAAGAGCTAGAAGGCTGAATTATTCAGAGCAGCTTTGTTCTATTATGGAGATAAGCGCTAAGAAAAAATGCAACTGTTGTCCCGACTTACATGAAAAGAAACATATTAAATAATAGTAGTAAGCTAGTAATATATATAATTGTTAGTATTTACATGCATTCAGCGATATTCTTTTCAATTTAGTGTAAGTAATCTCTACTCGAATTTAATATAAATCGCAAAATTTTAAAGTTTGCCTCGGATATCTCATCTCATTTATTTTATCATTTTTTAAGACCCTTTACATTAAAAAGTAGTAAAGGTCTATAAAGTATTTGAAAGGGAAATGTCGTGTATACTCTTCATGTTAGACCTCAGACCTAAAACCTTAAAGACTATAAGAGGGAGACACACTTACCTTGGTATGTAGGTTCCTGTATACGAATTATAAGAGAATTTTTTTAATCTTTTACATAATAAGTACAGGGTTACTCACAGTCGTGGTCTCTTAACTGTTGACTTTCCTTCTAGTTTTTTGGGATGAAAATGCACAAATATCACAAATCTAATAAATATTTGTATTTGTATGTCTAGCTCATAGCCTAGGACGTTCAAAGAGCTTTCCATGATGATTGTTTTTCATGCAGTCAATTTCTCTTGCTTCCCTTTCTCTTCCTGCTTTCTTTGGCTCACACAGAGTAAAAGGGAAATATGTTTTTCATTACGACGCCCAAGTGCATTTTCTAGTGTTTCGCCGAGTGTTCTTGTCTGTCTCAAGCGCTCTTCATTTTCTTCCCCCTTTTAGTCAATTGCATAGCAGTAGCTTTTCCTCTCTATTGTCGTCAGGACAGTTTTCATATCGCCATGACAAGGCGCCGGGATGCTCTTCACAAATGAAGCGCAATTAAAATGTAATTTTTATGCAAATTTCGTGCATAAGTGAACTTTTAATTAATTCAGCTCGAAAATAAATGAGAACCTCGCCCATAATTATGAATTTTTCTACTAAGGAAACCTTTAACTTGTACCTTTTGCTTTGCCAGCGCGCTCCTTATCTGCTGCAATGCAAACTATTTTGCCAAGTTCGCTTGTAAGTAGTTTGTCGTGCTTTGTTTTAGTTCGTTGTCATTTTCTCTAGTTTCTTTTGCATAAAAAAAAACTACAGCTTGTAAAAAAATCTCATTGTGACGTATAATTTCCCAGACTTCACTTAGTCAGCGAATCGTTGAAAGGCATTTAAATCACACCAAATGTCATATTGCTCAAATTTATCAGCTGTGGCCAGTTCTCAATTCGATATGTGTTATGTTTTTTTATAATAAAATATCATTTAAATTATCGATTAAGATCTTAATCTACTTTATGATAGCCACCAGAGAGCTGCAACGAGTAAGCAGTTTTCGCTCAGGCTCGAATATCTACTTGTGTCCGTTGTGATTTCTTACTTGTTGTGAATCGTTAACACAAACGGATCAGAAAAGGAGTAACAAATCGCATCAATACTCGCATCATGATGCGAGTTACTCGTTTTTAAAATGTGCGCGACGGAGCGGGCAAGAGAGAGCAGCAGCAGCCTCGCTGAAGTCTACCTAACTGTGTCGATCTACCCAAATGTGCGAGAAAAAAAAAGGTCTACACTGAAAGAAATTATTGAGCAGCAGACTAATTATATTATAATAAACCACTTTTTTAAAATCATAAAGTCCTCAAACATACTTTATCGTTTCACTCAGTGTACAAATTGCCGCGGCGCACACACAAGATGCGTCTTTGCTATGTTGTTGTTGTTGTTCATTTTTATGAAGGTCATAAATGAAAAGGGTCGAAAATGCCTCGACTCGACTCGAGTCGTGTGCGACGTCGCCTGCCCCTACCCCGCCAAACCCCTGCGTGCCTACCACTGATAAACACACATTACATTGTACAGCATATTTGATTTATATTTTGAACAATGTTTTAATTTAAAATTGCAATTGCACCTATATCTTCGCTGACTGGCTGACAAATATTTATAATTGATAGTTTGTTGTTCTTAAACTCATTTTATCAAAATTTTAATACCTAAGTACTAGAACATAAAAATGTACATTTAATTTTAATAGGCTTAATTTATCGAATTTTTAGTTCCTTTTAATTCATTAATTAAATAAAATATATAATATCTAAAATACCTCAAATACTAATATAAATTAATAAATCTTTATTTTATAAAATTAATTTCGTGTCACTCTTTTTATTTGGCTTTAAATAAAATAAATCAAAGAGACACATCAAAGACAGACTGCCGCTTTCTATACGAGCATGCGCGACTCAAAGCGTTTCAAATGGAGTAACATACACGAGTTACAATACAAGTTAGCAAGACGAGTATCCGAGTCGAGTAACTCGACTCGAGTATCCGACTCGAGTATCCGAAAAGAATTACACAAACGCACGCTCGCAGTGCTTATGCTGTACAATGCAATGTGAGTTTATCAGCGGTAGGCACGCAGGGGGTTGGCGGGGTAGGGGCAGGCGACGTCGCACACACGACTCGAGTCGAGTCGAGGCATTTTCGACCCTTTTCATTTATGACCTTCATAAAAATGAACAACAACAACATAGCAAAGACGCAACTTGTGTGTGCGCCGCGGCAATTTGTACACTGAGTGAAACGATAAAGTAGGTTTGAGGACTTTATGATTTTAAAAAAGTGGTTTATTATAATATAATTAGTCTGCTGCTCAATAATTTCTTTCAGTGTAGACCTTTTTTTTTCTCGCACATTTGGGTAGATCGACACAGTTAGGTAGACTTCAGCGAGGCTGCTGCTGCTCTCTCTTGCCCGCTCCGTCGCGCACATTTTAAAAACGAGTAACTCGCATCATGATGCGAGTGTTGATGCGATTTGTTACTCCTTTTCTGATCCGTTTGTGTTAACGATTCACAACAAGTAACAAATCGTACACTCTACTCGAGCGTAAGCAGGGCAACGGAGAACAATTCAACTCGAATCTACCCGATGCAGCACTCTGATAGCCACATGGCCACATGGTGGTCAACATTAAGGATTAACAAACCAAGTGGCGTTAATATGGGCCACAAAAGTGCTAACATGTTTGGGGTCAGGCTAAAGTGTGCATAGACGCTCTTCAGAGAATAGTGTGCGAAATCTAAACGAACGCTCATTTAAGCTAAATTCTATAGCAGTTTTTCCATTTCATTCAATTCGATTCAAAGCCATCTACGAACTGTGAAATGAGAGAGCGAATGGCCCTTTGAGGGCTAACTCAATGGCAATGGGATTGGGAATGGGAGAGATCAGCGAAAGAGAAGTGCGGAAAAGGAGCAGTAAAAGAGGAGGAACAGCCGCCATAATAAGCTCTATTTCCGCACACGAACACTAAATTGCCCTCACTTACACACCTTGGATGGCAGACAGAGCCGCAGGTGCGAATAAAATGCTGAATTTGTGTGCATTTTGTAGGACGCGTTTAGCTTGGCGAATTTCCTCGAAAGAAATTGAAAAACATTTACCACAAACATACGTGAGATTCGAACGGAAAATTTCACAAAAAAAAACAGAAGGCAGAAAACGGCAGGCGGATGAAAAACTAACCGAGGGAAAGCAACAGCCCTACCAGGGCAGGTGGAAAAAGCTTACGGCTGCAGGCTAAGCACCTAAGTGCCAAGCATATGTCTTTCTGAACAAAAAAAACCAAGAAAAAAAGAATAGACACAAAAAGTTATTTGGACGCACTGCCTCCCCACCAATCGCCTCTTACACCCTCAGTTAACACAATGGCGCTTTAAACTTTTTTCTCCGTGCAATAGACTTGTACATAGAGCCGATTCCCTATGGTCCCTGCCATATATAATGTTCTGCAGAGGTGTGTCCGCCATGTGCAGGACTCCACCCAGCTAGAGCTCGCATCATTTCAGATGGATACAATGTTCCGGGATTCATTCTCTTTGTGCAAAAATTTAAGCAATGGCTACCCTGAACAATACGAACGACTGCATGAGAATTTCGAATGTTTTCCCTAAGATTCTTGTATTGCATGCTAAAATATTTGTAACATAGTTTCTAGAAACAGAAAATCATGTTGGCAAACATGAATGAGCTTATATGAATATCTCTCTGTTTTACATAAGCAATTACTTTAAGCTTAAGATAGTTTTTTAATCAGTTAAGCAATTTATTTGAACTATATTTCAACAATTTTCTTTAGAGTCGACGAGTGTCATTATTGGAGCCGAAGCCATTCAGTTGGCAAACGATCTATGGAGTCTCAGATAATGACCTCAAGCATCATTTGTGGCTGTGGCGACTATAGCCATTTATTACCTCCGAAGACTAAGTAAGCCATCATCCTCGTGTTTACAGTTGTTTTTGCACCGTGCCATTTTTTATCACGTGCTGCTGGTGAGGCGCACGTACCACCGTGCTACCATGCCAACAGACCACGTTGAAAACAGTGTGAAGGAAAGGCGAAAAAAGATTGAAAATAAGCTCGAGTCCGCTGGGTCTTGAAAGTCCAGATTCCTGTCGGATTCTTTCGGCATCCTCGCAGACTACATAAACAGTGTGACGTGAACAGGTTAAAAGAATAACAAAATCAGAAAAAAAAAAGAATTGTTCAAGCAGTCGGGTTGCCTTGTGTTGAGTTGTTCGCCAAAACTTACATTCCAGAATACCAAAGTTTTAAAGTTAATTGTTTTAAAAGCCCAGCACGCGCAACCTCAACTCAAAAGTGAAAGAATTGCATTTAGCAATTGCTCGAACTCAGTCTTGTTTACTCATTCAACGATTGGATGACTTTAATAATACGCAACTTATTAAAGTAAGCTTTCAGCAGTTCATATTACGTATACGACCCTTATACGACACGCACTGAGACAATCACATAAACTCGCATTTGCCGCTGAGTGGAACAAATTAAATTACACCAAAGCTGCTTTTATGTTTTGGACAGTCAGTATGCTCTTCGCTTCGGGTGCCATCTAGATATCGAAAGAAATCGTAATTCAAATAAAACAATCTAATTTGCACACCGACACATCGGCACAGCAGGAGGCCTCTTCATATAAGTGCCGACTCTAAGCATGCTCCACACATTCCTAGAAAATGATCGATAACAATACAAAGACCGGAAATGATTCCGTGCTCGTAAGTAAATACCCAAATAAATAAATGTATTTTTGAACTGTATTTGTTCACTTGAGCTCTGACATATTAATTGTTCTCTTCTTTGAAATTTGATTAAAATCTACTGGATAACTCTATAAAATAAAGAGCAATAAGTATTTCGCAAATTAAAATCAGTAATAAAGACTTAAGTAAAATCAAACAAATACTATTTGATCTATTAAATATTTGTTTTAATCAATTTAAAGATCTAACTGTGTGCATATGCTCCAGAAAACTGAGAGACTTAGTAACATACTTACTAGCAAATAATCGCAGTTACTGACCGAGAATCCATAATAACGAGTCGAGTACACTGACATGAATACACTTTGTAGAATTTTATGCATTATACACACAGATGACTTTCGTCTGAGAGTAGTTGTCTGCAACTCGTAGGTATAAGTACTTATGTTGTCAGTAATTTAAGGAATACGCCCATACAGACAGACAGAATCGCATATGGAATTTATGGTAAAACAGATGTACTTGGCTTTATTTATTTGGGCTGTGAACACCCTTCCCCCACTTCCCACTTACATAATCTCAGTGGGGCTCACGCACGACGAACAGCAACAACAATATCAACAAAGGAAAGCGGATACAGATACTGAGATACTTTAGCACACAGAGGGACAAAAGCCGAAATCATATCAGACAAAACATAAACATACAAATTCGCGCAGAACTCAACGAAACAAAACACAACACAACACAGCCATGAAACCAAATCCCTTTGCACATTTTCCGAAAATGAGAAAATGCAAAAGTTTTGCTTTCACATACGATGAAAGACAATGGATGGCAACTCCATAGAAAAGCGGCAAATTAAAACAAACCTCAGGTTGCCCGTATTTGGAAATGAGCAAAAGGCGCAGCAGGAGTGGCACTCACAATAACTTCAACAACATGCAAAAGGAGATGGGGAATTCCCTTTTTATTTCTTTACTCTATTTTTTTTCTGGAACCAAGTTGATGGAATTCTTTGAGTTGTGGCGAAAGGGGCGTGTCGGAAAGCCGCTACGGGCCTGCCCCTATTTCTGTGTGTAGGTGGGTGGCAGTGAGAGTGTGTGGGGTGTGTGAGTGTGTATGTGAGTGTGTGTGGTGCGGGCAAATATGTTAATGTGCGTTCATGTTTACGCACGAGAATTAACTTATTTGTCAGGTACTTGTTAAGCTAATAGGGGCTTATTTAATACGATTAAGTGAAAATTAATGTCACAGCTCACTTCCTTTTCAATTTTCAATTCTTTTCGAAACATTTTCCACATGAAGCCTATCGAACTTTGGAGTAATGGCGTAGGGATAAGCACTTTCTATTATACGTAAATAAAGAATTCTCTAGGTTTTCTAAAAAAACAATATCCGAAGAAATTGTTAATTATAATTTCGGAATTAATACACTTACATTGCAAAATAGATCGGTTAATCTATTAATAAATACAAATCTGCTTGCCTGTGCTTATGAACATAAAGTGAATTTCGCAATCAGTTTTATAACGAAATCAAAAAAGTATTTCAAGCACACTTTATTCTAATCCATAACAATATGTTACAAAAATTGAATTTTACTTTCGCTAAAAAGAAAGAAACCCTCTACAAGGTTTCCAACAAAGTAATCTTAGTACGGTAATCATTTCTTATGCTTATTTACCCTTGAAATCAATTTTATCTTGAGACACATGCATTCGAGATGTAAGCAAGAACTACATATTGAAATCAAATAATAATTGATTTAAACGCTTCAGTTATAAACCTGCAATGCAATCGAACAAAGAGTTGAATAGTTTTCCTATTGTCGGGGCAATCGAATACCAGATACCCTTTAGACTTTTGTAATGCACTTTCGATTAGAATCGCTTTGTCGAGCTTTTGGTTTGAAATTAATATGCCTTTCCTTACCTTCCAGTATAAATTGTGAGAGTAGAAAACAAAATAAAAAGAAATGGTAAATAAATTGTGAACGAATCGAAGCATTCAATAAAATAAATTGCGACTGCTTAACGGAATCGAAGTGGGTTGAATGTAAAAGAAGAGCAAGCAAAAAGTCAGCTCCAATTGAATCAAACTGAAATACTCACATAGGTAAAAAGTTAAAAAGCTGAAATACATTGACAAGCTGGAGCGGAGGCTTCACTGAAGCGTGACAGGACTTGGGGTAATTTTTAAATATATTTTTTTATTTATAAATATTATTCGAACGGGGTAAATTGTCACTTATGAAGATTGTTTGTGAATTTATCAAATGTATCTAGTTTTAAGCATTGAAAATGGTCTTCGACTGCCCGGGAACAGCTGGCAAATGTTGTGTGTAAATTTGTTCAGCAGAAAATCAGTTTGACACTTGGGAAAGTGCCACAAATCACAGTTAACATTTGTTGCACGATTCCGAACGCTAGACAGAATGTGCCGAGAAAATCAAAATCGAATCAGTGGCGCATTTGAGAACACACACCCTTTCGGAAATGTTAGTATATTTGCGAAAACTTATTTATCTTGAGACTTCTTACGAATTCCTTTGAAAAATATATTTAAAATCAAGAAATCAAGGATATAAAAAATATTTGAATGTGACGTTCCTTTATATTCATCTAATTTAGTAGAATGCAATAAAAAACGTATGCATAAAAGTACCATTTCCATACATATTAAAAAAAATAATTGATTCAGGGTAATACTTAGTTATTTCTTTGATTGGCAAAAAGATATTAAATAAAATATATTATTTTCTAATTTTAAAACTCCAATGAGAAATGTCTTGGGTTTGAGTGAAAAGTTTATAAACTCTGTGTGCTCGAACTTTTGTCGATAATGTGACGAAGAAAAAAATGTAAATAATTCTTAAACCGAGTTCAAAAGAAAAAAATTATATGAAACGCTCTATCAACAAATGGTGGTTTGAGTGGGTCGAATAGAGAATATGCATAAGTGTCTATCCTTTCTTTGGGCTCAGAGGGCTGAATTGGATATGACATCGAACGGTATTTGAAAATTCAACCACAGCAACAAATGTAATTGACGTTTCTTAGAGTGTTCACATCCCAACCCAAACCAACCAAATCCAATCCATTCTCACAGCCAAAAACCAAAGGCAGAACTTTTATATATGTGCATGTGTGTGGTCATATATGTGAACGTGTAATTTTGTAACACGTTGTTGAGAAGTGCATATGTGTGGATTCATGGATGTATCCGATGTGGAATGTGGTATCACACTTAATGAATAGTATCATCGTGCAAACAGTATTGATAGCTGATACTCACTTTGGTAAATATGAGCTTAGGAAATGAGCTTAAATCGAAATGGAATCATTTTCAAAATCTTTTGACTAACTAGCGGGCTTTCCGTTGTTTTTTATAAAAATACATTTTTATGACATCAATTCAGGAAATGGAGGAGTGAGAAGACCTAAAAAATCCAATCGAAAAAGTTTTAGGCTTCATATTAAAAACTTGGCAACTTGTTAAATTTGCACAGAGAAGGATAATTTTTAGAGCTTGGCGAATAAAAGAAGCGATCCTAAACTAAATTTAATCCAAACTCTACACAAAATGCAATAAAATAAATTGCAACAATATCCGCTGTTGAAAAACAAAAAAATATATGTATATAATAGTGTTTATACTTTCCAAAGCGGAGGCAACTTAACAACAACAGAAGCAAAGAAACAAAAACAAAAGTAAACGATGAATCTAACCTTTTTTATTCTGGATTGTTTGGTCGAATGTTTTTTTTTTTGAGTCTGGCCAAAAAAAGCGGATAAAATAAATGTTCTGTTCGTACGGTGTCTGGGATTGAACTTGCCTAGACAAGAGGTGCGGAAGACCGGCTCAGTGCACTTGACGCCGGTCACAGTATGTTAAAGGTGACAGCAGCCGCAGCGTAGAAATATGGCTGCAACAAAGGCAAAACTAGCGTGAAATGCCGAAAAAATGGCGAAACAATAATGCTGGAAAATAAGTTGGAGGCGAGTGAAGAGCTTAAGTGCCCGTTAAATTTCCCAGCGGACTAATGATAAAAGTTACGCGAATTGCCCCTTTTCAAGAGAGGAATGAGTCGACGGGACTTCATTGGCGGCAGGACGATGCGGCCTAGTCCTGGCCATATACGAGTATATATTGAGTATATATAGCCCTCACCATTCTCCTTTAACCCTTTTTTTTGGAGTTTCCTTCGGTATGGCTAGCGTTAAATACATTGCGGCATTCAAGCTAATTTACCACAAGCAGCTGCAGGAAAAGTAAAAATAACTTGGGGAGTGAGGAAAAAATATACTTCCCCTCAGGTAGAGTGAGATCTTAGCTCGTTTATTAACATTTAACTGGCACCATTAGATTCAATTACCTAATAAATATTCTTAAATTATAACGCAATCAGCCTAATTCGGAAATTCTCTCTAAATCATACAAAACTTTTGTAAACATCAAAAAATGAATAACTGTAAATGTATTCGTTTTTCAAACCCCTTCTATAGAGTCTTCCCCTAAGATTTGTAATGTTTGGTTTCTATACAAAACTAAATTTATTTCACTACATATGTATTAATTTTTTTCAAACTTAAGCCTGCAATAGTTTCTGTTTTTGATTTTATTTTTCTCGTTGTTAGTTGTAAGTGTGTGACTGTATTTTTTTATATTTGCATTTGTGTGATGTATAATTTATCACTGAATTTGAAAAAACAAGTGTCAAAACTGTAAATGCGAGTCCCCTCAATAGCCGCCCTTTGTTACTTGACCCTTGCCCTTTGCCCTGTGACCCCCTCTGTTTGGCCAGTTGAAATGTGAAAGCAAATAAAAATGCGTAAAATATGCAGTAAATTTACCTTTTCATGTATACAACATGTGGTAAAAGGTGTGCATGAGAGAGAGAATGTAGATGTTTGTATGATTGTGTGATGGTGTGTGCATATGTATATACACATATATATTTGTCCAAATGTTCCTCTTTTTTTCAGCAGTGTGTAAAGTTCATATTTTCTCATGTGTTTTTACTGGTTGACTGGTGCTGACCGCAAACTGTTGGCAGGCAGTGTCCATTAACATGCAGACCCGAACCAGAACTGACCCACAAACCGGCCCACAATACTGACAGCCAGACTGATGAGTGTTAATTTGAATAATTTATTAAAGCCCATGATGAGCGCGACTTCAACCGCTGCTCCCCCGACTTATAATTTGCCTTGATTCCGCACCGCACCGACCATCGACTGCAATTAAGGAGGGCAAAAAAAAAAATTAAACCAATGCGACCGAAAATAAATTGCACCACGCATTTGCAGCATGCAACTGCGAAGCGTTGCCATGTGCAACAAAATTGCGAAACAGCACAGGAAAATTGGAGGCATGTCAAATTTTTTTTAGTCCTTTTCAATGGTTTTCGTTTTATATACCCTGTAGATTTAGCAAGAGCAAGGAAATATATGTTAAATTTTTCATAATTAAATATAAGGAATTGGAGATACAAAAATAAGTCAAAAACATTTTTGCTCTTGCTTATTCAGGGAAGAAAGCTGAAGTACATCAGCTTAGATGGTATCTCGTAGTCTAGTAGTTTATAGAGATTTTTTTTTGAATTGTAACCGCTGGGCAAAATTGTTTGCATTGCGCGTTGCTGATGCATGCGAATTGGAAAATATTTGCAATTTAGCAAAATGCGGCCGGAAGCGTTCAATGGCAATGGCTCGCAGATAGATAGATCCCTGCCGGCGAAGGAATCTACAGATACGGATACGGTTTCTGATTTGTATTTGTGTTTACAATCAGCACCCCGCGGTGCTTGCAGAATGACACCAATTAAGTTTATCTGTTTTACATCGGATTGTTTCCCCTTATATTTCTTTGTTTGGGTTAATATGTTGTTATTGCTTTAAGAAGAACTGAAACATTTTAGTTTAACTATGACCTTATATTTAAGCACACTACCGTTTATGAAAAATTATTTTACTTTCGGTTCCAAATATATTTATTCCAAACCAAACCACTTACTTAAATCAATCCTTCAAATCCAAAGTTGTCCATTTATAACGGTTCAACGTATATATTTTCTTAAAAATCTGGAAATATATAAGTTTTTTCTCAGGATTACATCATCGTTTTTACATATATTGCTCCTCCTTTGTTCGTTCATCACTTGATTGATTTATAGTATGATATAATAGGCAGCCAATAACTGCAATTGTCTGAACGAAAGCTGGTTCCAGTTTATATCCAATGCTTCGTCTTAAATGTCAATAATACGTGAAATTGAACTGCCAACTGAATATTCAGCAACTCCTTTCACTGTGTGGGTGAGCATGTGGTCTCAGCTCTGAAAGTCTGAGGGTATGAGAATGATTTCCATATATGCATTCTGGATTTTGCATTTGTGCGGATGAATTCCATGCTGTTTTATTTATACGTTATTTCCTTTTTTTTGTGTACGCTTTATCGCGATACCATTCTCGTTCATATTGAAAAACTATTTGCAAGAGTCTCAGCTCCCAAGTGTGCTGGGATTTAAACGACGGCTGCAAATTGTACGCAGATCACATTACACTTTCAACGGCTCCAACTGCCATGTCATGTGCGACTTGAATCCATTGACTGCACTCGCTGTCTGAGTGTGGGCGAGCCCGGGATGGTTGCAACCGAGAATTGATTCACATTTGGTTGCATTTATTTCTTTATTCATTCGAAAAATTGAAAGATTTATTTCTTAGTTATTTGCGATTACATTTCATCCAGCTAATGTGTTCCGATTGAGCGCTTTTATTCTGGTAGTTTGTCAAGTTGTCAACTACTGAACGTAAAAAAAAACACGACAAGAGGGCAACCAAACACCAGAAAAGTAATCAATTGTTCAAATACCCAGGAAAATAATATGAAATTGAAAAATCAATTTAATACCTTGCCACACCCAAAGAACCTTTCAAGGCAGATTGTATCTCAAACCTGTTGATTGAAAGCATGTGTCGCGCAAATGTCGCTTTGGTCATTTATAACGCTCGTTTAAAAATGCGAATACTCGATAATTAAATACAGTGAAAAGCACTCGTTTAGTTTTTCAGTTATCAATGGACATTTGTTGGGCTTCTTGACGAAGGAAAACTACCGAAAAGAGGTATAGAAAAACTAGAAAAATGTGCAAATTGGTCAGTTAAATGTGTCTTCTCAGTCTGTGCGGTTCTTCGTCAACATCTTAAGTTGTGTTCATAGTTTAAACGGAAATTTTCATAAGCTATCGAGCTAAGAACCCAATAACTTAAATTACTAAGTAACTGGTAATTTTGTGAAAATTCGATATAAAGAAAATACATTTTTTGATTTACAATATTACCCCAGTTTGTTCGTACCAATTAAACTTGCTCATAAAAATGCTTTTTAAGACTTTTCTTAGTCTAAAAAAATGCATCATCCACAATAGTTCGCTTAATTAACAAATATTGGCGTCATTTCGTAATTTTAATGAGCGTCGAAGCATTTTTCACTTCAATTCCCAAAGTGGCGCCAATGAGAAATTAAATCAATTTAATAAATCGATTGATATACAAAGAAAACGCGCAAATGACGACAAGTTCGTTAAAATTTCACGTGTGCTTCGTAGTTATCCACTTTTGTTTTCTTTTCTTATACTAACATAATTTTCAGCATTGAATTATTCAGACCAATGACCTTATCGATGGGCAATGCTAAGCGCAGTATAAATTTTCGTGATTTACTTTTGTCTGCAGTGAAATCACATGTTTCGATCATCTGACCTCAAAAATATCATAACCAATTTAAAATAAAAATATAAATTACAGAACATCAGTTTATTAATTAAACTCATCAATAAAATATATTTTTATCTATGGTTTATTTGGGGTAGAATAGATACTCAAAAAGCTACAAAAAACTGTGAGAAATGGAAACGGCAACTGCAATAGTCGATTCTACTACATCACCCACGGAACTTGTAAGCCCGTCACCAGTTGCAGCTGTAGCCATCGTTGACACTTCGAACACTCCTCTTGTAGATGAAGTGGTTCCACCGGTTGAAACAACTGAATCTGCCGCGTTACCTGTTCCAGTTGACGAGGTCACACCGTCTCTAACTGAAGAGCAGACTTCAGTAGCACCCTCATCTTTGGAAAAACCTACCGCTCCTGTAGTTGTGTCTGTTTCCACTTCAGTAGCTGCCATGGAAGCACCACCAGTGGAAACACCACCAGCAGAAACATTCATCCCAACACCACCAGTGGAAGCACCCGTTCCCGCAGCCAAACCTGTTCTAGTACCTGAAGTGGAGACTCCAGTGGAAGCACCACCAGCAGAAGCACCCGTCCCAGCCGGAATACCGGCTCCAGTTGAGGGAGTCGCAACTCCAGTGGCTGCTGTTGAGACTCCAACAGTACCACCACCAGTGGAGACCACCGTTCCAGCACCGGTACAGATTCCAGTAGCTGCCGTCCAGACTCCAACAGCAGAACCGCCAGCAGGAGCATCCGTCACAGCCGCGGAGCCTGTTTCAGTACTTGCCGTGGAAACTCCAACAGCAGCACCAACGATAGAAGCAACCGCTCCTGACACCATTCCAGCTCCAGTTGAGGTGGTCGCAGTTCCAGTAGTTGCTGCCGAGACTCTAACAGCACCACCACCAGTGGAAGTCACCGTTCCAGTCGCCAAGACTCCAGCACCGCCACCAACAGAAGAGGCACCCGTTCCAGCCGCCGTACCTGTTCTAGTAGCTGCCGTAGATACTCCAGCAGAATCACCACCACCAGAAACTTCCGTTCCAGCAGCCATACCGGCTCCAGTGGAGGTTGTCGTAGTTCCTGTAGCTGCCGCCGAGACTCTGGCAACACCAAACCCAGTGGAAGCATCCGATACAGCCCTGATTCAGGTTGCTGTAGCTGCTGCCGAGACTCCAGCAGCAGCACCACTAGTTCCAGTCCTGGCACCCGTTCCAGTCCTGGCACAGGTTCCAGTAGCTGCTGTCGAGACTCCAGCACAGCCACCATCAGTAGAGGCAGCCGTTCCAGCCGCCGAACTTGTTCCAGTAGCTACCGTGGATACTCCAGTAGCAGCACCACCAGCAGAAACTTCCGTCCCCGTCGCCATACCGGTTCCAGTTGAGGTTGTCGCAGTTCCAGTAGCTGCTGCTGAGACTCCAGCTGAGATTCCAGCAGCAGCACCACTAGAGGAAGCACCTGTTTCAGCCCTGGTTCAGATTCCAGTAGCTGCTGTCGAGACTCCAGCAGCAGCACTACTAGTGGAAGCACCTGTTCCAGCCCTAATACAGGTTTCAATAGCTGCGGTCGAGACTCCAGCAGCAGCACCACCAGTGGAAGCATTCGATACAACCCTGATTCAGGTTGCTGTAGCTGCTGTCGAGACTCCAGCAGCAGCACCACTAGTGGAAGCACCCGTTCCAGTCCTGGCACAGGTTCCAGTAGCTGCTGTCGAGACTCCAGCACAGCCACCATCAGTAGAGGCAGCCGTTCCAGCCGCCGAACCTGTTCCAGTAGCTGCTGTCGATACTCCAGCAGCAGCACCACCAGTGGAAGCACCTGTTCCAGCCCTGGTTCAGGTTCCAGTAGCTGCTGTCGAGACTCCAGCAGCAGCACCACCAGTGGAAACACCTGTTCCAGCCCTGGTTCATGCTCCAGTAGCTACTGCTGAGACTCCAGCTGAGATTCTAGCAGCAGCAACACTAGTGGAAGCACTTGTTCCAGCCCTGGTTCAGGTTCCAGTAGCTGCTGTCGAGACTCCAGCAGCAGCACCACCAGTGGAAGCACCTGTTCCAGCCCTGGTTCAGGTTCCAGTAGCTGCTGTCGAGACTCCAGCAGCAGCACTACCAGTGGAAGCACCCGTTCCAGCCCTGGCTCAGGTTCCACTAGCTGCTGTCGAGACTCCAGCAAAGCCACCATCTCTAGAGGCAGCCGTTCTAGCCGCCGAACCTGTTCCAGTAGCTGCCGTGGATACTCCAGTAGCAGCACCACCAACAGAATCTTCCGTTCCAGCCGCCATACCGGCTCCAATTGAGGATGCCGCAGTTCCAGTAGCTACTGCTGAGACTCCAGCTGAGATTCTAGCAGAAGCACCACTAGTGGGAGCACCCGTTCCAGCCCTGGTTCAGGTTCCAGTAGCTGCTGTCGAGATTCTAGCAGCAGCACCACCAGTGGAAGCACCTGTTCCAGCCCTGGTTCAGGTTCCAGTAGCTGCTGTCGAGACTCCAGCAGCAGCACCATTAGTGGAAGCAGACGTTTCAGCCCTGATACAGGTTCCAGTAGCTGCTGTCGATACTCCAGCACAGCCACCATCAGTGGAGGCACCTGTTCCAGCTGCCGAACCTGTTTCAGTAGCTGCTGTCGAGACTCCAACAACAGCACCTCTAGTGGAAGCACACTTTTCAGCTGCCGTGGACATTCCCGCAGCACCACTTTCATTAGAAACACCAGCTGCAGCTACTATTGTGGAGACTCCAAAAGCCGCACCTGCAGAAGGGATGGCTGTTACTGCCCTGGAGTGCCCAGTTACCGTCGTGGAGACCTCAGTAGAACCCCAAGTCACGGAGACACTCATACACATCGCCGTATCTTCAGCAACTGACTTAGAGACTGCTATACCGATTGACAGTCCGACGAGTGCCATTGATCAGATTTTAGGTAAGACTCTGTCAGCTTGCCACTTATGTGGTAAGAATTTATTCATTGATCACAAATTTTTTCGGTTCCATCGCAGAAGCTGTGCCAGTGGCAAAGTTATATCCCACCAGAGATCTGAATACGACAGATGTGTCCCTATTGGCGATTGCGGCAACTTTGGATGCTATTGCTGATAAGCTTAAGGCTCAACGGGCTAGGAATCAAGAAGTCATCGATCGAATCTGTGAGATAGAGAAGATTTTGGGAATGCCCAAACAATAAACGTTTCGTTAATCAACTACAATATTTCACTAACTTGTTGTAAAACTTTGAATATTCTAATAAATTAAGAAATAATAAACCATTCAATGGAAACTGTTGTTTAAAATATTCAAATTTTGAATATGCATTACTTATCATTCCCGAGAGTACAAAAACGCTTTCAGAATTAGCAAAAAAACGAAAAGCAAATATCTTACTTGCTGTTTTACAAAATGTCAAAGGTGTGGCACAAAATTCACATTTATTAATATTACGTACTCCTGCTCATTTCCGCAATATCTTCCAAAAACAATTAGTCAGCTACTCAAAACTTACATCTCCGCGTTTAATTTCTTTGCAAACAACGACCGCTTAAATACTTCCTTCCCTTTTTGTCTTCCACACGACTCTGAAAAGAAGACATGTCTAAATTTGGAAATTAATTACTACTCCTTCCATCTTTGTGAACTCCTTGTACTTCCCCAGCCCCCAATTGTCGCTCAACAACAATAACCGCAATGGGGCTGAGAAATTTGTAGCATCGGGACACGACTTTTCTTAGTTGTTTATTAATTGTTTATTATTTTTAAATAATTATAATTGGCTTAAATATATTCCGCTTCACAGTTGTATAAATAAAGCTTTATTTCTATTGAGATTGAAATTGTGATTACAATTGCAAATTGTGAAAAAATCGATTGTCTCAACATTCTATAAATAAGTATATCTGAGCTGGGTGTGATTTCGCTATAAAATTCATTTCAAAAGTCATAACACTCAAAGAGGGTAAAATTTAAACAATTTTGTTTTCTAACTTTTGATAGTTTGCCGGATATGAGTTGATCAGTGCTATGCTAGTGTTGACTAGTCAATACGTATCGATAACACAGCACAAAATGTAAATGCTTCTACTCATTTACAAAGCCCAAATCGACCATTTTGACAAAGGCGCCGGCAATAAAATTCACTTTGAACCGAATTGAGCCTTAAACCAAGACCATTCGAGACAAATAAAATTTTAAAAGACTAACAAACTAAATAAAATAGCTGACAATTGAAGGGTTGTTGCGAGTTCTGAATGTGCTGTTCTTATGGGCATTATGGGTGTTATTGAGTAAAATGAGCAAGTCAAACACCTACGGCGATTATTCTAATCATTTGAATTGTGTCGACCTCTAGGCTCTTTTGCTTTCTCATCCTCTTTCTTACATACACGATACCCGTTAGCCAGCAATCTCTGAAACTGTGTCTGAGTTTTGGGGTTTCATTTTGGTTCAATCCCCAATAACATGTTCGACAGCTCAATCTAAATCTATAGGCAAAGCGCAACACTAACAAATTGAGAGAGCTAGACAGATAGATGTAGAGAGACAGAGAGGGAAACCAAGAAAGTAAGAGAGAGGATGAAAAAATGCTAAAAACCAATTCCCATTTGACCATTTTGACTGGGAACAATAAAATGACCTTCCATATACCCACACACACTAAATACAAACACACACACACTCAAAGCACACACCATAAATGTTGCAAATGGAGCAACAGAGTGAAGTTGTCATGCGTTCATGTTCTCGTTGTTGTTGTGCTTTTTATTTTTGTTGTTATTATTCCTTTTCTACTGCGGTAAATTCTCTTTTTGTCATTTACATTTCGGATTGTGGCGGTATGTAGGCTATTCAAAACAGACAAAAATGGAAATAAAAATAAAAGCAAAACAAAAATATTTGTTAGTCTTTTTTGGCACTTTTAACATGACTTCTATCCGTGTCCCCGAAAGGGGCACATAGATAAAAACCTGTAAAGATACCCTAGTTGAAAGTGCTAGACTAAAATATTATCAGCATATCCCTAAGATACTGGCAGACGTGTCTTTCTCCGTTTCTAAAATTGATCACAACTTTCTTATTTTAGTTTATAGTCAGCAAATTAGACACACGAAGATAAGATATTACTTGTGTGGTCGTTTACAGAGTATAGAAACGAAATGAGTTCTACGCTTAAAAAATGCACGTCGTGGTACATGAAAAGCATATTCTGACAGCAGTGCGTTATGCAATTTAAAGGCATTAATTATGACCAAATGTTGCATGATGGAAGAATGTACTCCAAAATGTATTAAAAGCATAGGGTGGATACCTAATCTCAAATTGCCAAATGTAATTATTTTAATGCACGTCTTTTAAGGGATTGTTCACTTTCACTTGTTCAAATAGTCGAAAGAATAACGAATTTTAGAAATTTCAGGAATTGAAGCACAGGGCTTCTACAAAGCTTGAATAGATTATTTCCGACTCTTGACTTTAAGCAGTTGTGGCATTCCGACTCGAAGGCAATCTCAACTGACAGATCAATCAGTCAGTACGCATAGATGACAGCTGGAGATGAGTAGAATCTGTTGGGTTTCATAATTTCTGAGTGAATGGCTTTCCGGTAGTCTGACTGTCACCCGACTCGTTACTGCTGTCACATTGCACTTGAGGCTAATGCAGTCTGTTGCAGTCATTGAAGCAATGGCTAATGCACAACAACAACATATACGTATAATAGGCCAACATCAACATCGCCTGTTTGTCCAGTTGTAGTTGAGCCTAGTTGTTTCCGAGTTGGTATCGAATAAATTTTGAATTAATTGCGCTTATCTCACTACTAAAATTTTCGACAGTTTTACCACATGTCGTGACCCGCAGGACAGAGCTCAATTTACTTTCAGCATTTACAATCTCTACCCCTTCTGCCTGCCTTGTTCCCCTTCAGTTTCTGTGCTGTCGCAACAAATGGACAAACTATGAGTCCAGCCCTTCCTTTGGCAGTTATCAGAACATGTTGTCCAGCAAATTGTTGCAGACTGTTTTCAGTTTTCAATTGCTGGCTTAGCGAGCTGCCTGCTCATTCGTCTGTGGCCATTTGTTTGCCCGGTAATCGTAAGCCATGTAGTTGTCGTTATGTCGCTCACCGCTGTGGTTGAGGTTGAGCTTTGTTTTACAGTCTGAACCAGCTACAATTAATTGACACGAATTGTTTGCGTTTGCCCCAAATCAAACTGCAGCTGTTATTCGTACGTATAAGTAATATCCTAGTGCTGTTGCTTCTGATGCTGACTTTGTTCGCTAAGCCGAAACTTAATTAAAGTGCAGAAAATGTCCAATTCGCTTGATACTTTATTCTTCGCTCTTTTTCTGTTTTTGGTTTAATTGCTGGTTTATTTTTCTTCTTTTTTGCTGGCCTTTGGACATTTGCAAAGTCTGTTTCGAATTTCATTTGATTATCACTGTAATCACAAAAGCGTTTGTCCAATTTAATTGCATTAACTGAGCTGACCCGTTCGACCGGACATTCTTTTATCTTTCACATGTCTTACGTTTTTTTTTCGTTTACCTTGACTTTCTGTGATTAATGACTTGTAAAATTAAAAGGTATGCAGAAGTTCTTAAAGCAATTTAAAAAAATACTGTATCGCAAATGCCTCACAGTAAAGTGCTTCTTAATTGAGTGCTATTGAAAAAATGCCAGGCTGCAATCGATTGCTGCACTTTAATTGGTAGAGAGCACAAATAGAGTTACATATACATACATTTTCTTAATTTTTTAAAATTTACAATAATAATTAAAACGCTTAAGGTATGTAATATTTTAATAGGGAAATGTATTCGAAATGGTCACTAAATGAAAGCTTGCTTGGATTCACATCCATTTTGAAACATGTTGTCAGAATGATTATCAACAAGCAAAAAAAAAAACAAATCCTTTTCATTTACCAGGAATGTGTGAAATTGTTTTAACTGCCGTGCTGATGTTTGTGTGTATGAGCGTTTCTTAATAACTGCGTGTGTCTTGTGCAGCCATTGTCTTACAAGCTTTCATCCTGGCAACATCAGCTAGCGAACCAGAACCGGTTCCAGGATGTTGTCAGTGACAGAATCCCTCGTAAGTAATTTCGCGCATATGTTACGCCAGAGTCGCTGCATGCAACGCTGCTGCAAAAACAACAACAGCGAAAGCGGCAACTATAGCAACTGCAATATTACGGCTAGTCATGGAGGGGCAGTGCAAGTGACAGAGTGAGGGGAGAGGCAGTCAGATTGAGAGACAGCGAATTGTGGTCTTCAGTATCAGCTGCAGTTTCAGCATGAGCTTAAACTCGGCTGTTCGGCATATTCATGGCTGCTGCACACGACAAATTGAATTTTATGGAAAGGCCTTTCCTCCTTTGCCATCTAATGCATTGTACTCTGCCCCTCTCGCTCTCTCTCGCTCTTTCTGGCTCTCTACTCTCTGTTGTGTTAAGCGGCGACATCTATGGCCCGAATAATAATTTGGCCTGTTGTTTGCTTTTAAGTTGACTTTTTGTTTTTTATGTGTGCGTTGCTCTTCGCGCCGAACCCAACACTGGAATATTATGTTTTTCCTTGTGCTTTGCACTTGCCAGTCGTCCTGCGACGCACATTTTCAATGCTCCTTTTGTTGTGATTGTTGTTGCCTGCGTGTCCCAGTTTCAGCGAATGTGCCTGCATTTGTCCGCTCTGTTGTTTCTTTTCGTCCTTTTTCCATATTCCTTATTTTTATTATATATATTTTTTTTTTGTTGGGATCCCAGACAGCACCAGCGCCTCCAATGTCTCCATTGTGTGTCGCCCAATTTGCCGGCTTGACGTTAATGAGAAATTATGTTATCGCACTGTTAAGCGGCTGTAAGTGTTTGTGTGTGTAACAATTCGCTTGTAAACTGCCAAGCAGTCAACGGGGATTAACTCTGATTATGATTATGATACGGTCATTTGTCGTTTATGGATATCTCATTTTTGTTTTAGTGCTTAAATCTTAATGAGTCGTTTTGACTTTATGCTAAATATACTAATAAATACTTTTATCACATAAACACTTAAAAACAATAATTAAATTTGCATTTGTTTTAAAGATTAAAATTGCCGACGACAGCGCCACCACGCTCTCTTTTTTGTTTCACAGGCAAATGTTAATGTAATTTAACAGGACTAACAAATGTTAGACTCTATAATGTTAAAGCCCTTTCGCTCTCGCTCTTATTTGGTGAAGCTCTCTTAGCTTACAGCTGTTATTGCAGATTAACAGAGCAGCGTCCCTAACAGCAAAGTGACATTGTCGCTCCGTTTAGTTTCCTTTTAGCCGGTGTCGCGCGTGCATCGTTCGGCGCATCCCAAAGCCGAGGGTGAGACACAAGTCGAGTGGGGAATGCGGTGGACTAAACAAGTGAATTTGTTATCAAATTAAATTGTGATTATAAACATAATAGTTTCATGCACTATTAGTTAAAAATAAATAATTTGGTTCATGACATTATCTGAATTAGTGTGCAATTAATAAGTAACTAATTAAAATTGATCTCTACTTGAACAAAAATTTAATTTAAAGTAATAAGTTATCAATCAGTCCTCATAATTATTTTGATAATAAATTGAAGTTTTGATCCCAAGTTCAAATGACAATCAATCAAATTAATTTTTAATTAAAAACTTTTAAAAATGCATTCTCAAATAAAAAAATCTAGTAATAGCTCCTAATAACATTAAATGATAGTTTTACTATAATTACCAATTTGCCAATTGGTTATAGCCAAGTAATATCATCTTAGCAATTTCATGTTTACCTATGTGAAAATAATGGCTTAAGTATTTCGATAAATCTTTTTCTTCTATAACGATAAGGTAAAATCTGTTTTAAAATGTTTCTCCATTTCGGAATATTTAAATTGCTTGTTATTTGTTTACTCATGAAATATACATTCGTACAATAAATAAAATCTTCAAATGTCTCATATTTGATATCAATAAAAATAATAGAAACATAACGACGAAATAATAAAATAAATAAACATATAAATTTTAGTAACAATAAACTGAATTACAAGACGCAAAAATACTGTTTCCGGTTCGACGACGAACAAATTTCATTTTCCGTCCTCAGTTGTTTGCTTTGCCGCAGAAGGAATAACAGCAACAACAGTTCGTTCAAGAGCAACAAAAACAATACTGTCATAGAAAGCAAAGAACAGAAAACAGAAGCCACATTGAAGGCGTAGAGAAAACACAAAACCGGGAATTGTGTTAAATCATTTACACTTCCGCTGTTGTTTTGTTTGTGCAATCAATTTAGTATTATTTACGTTATCATCTGCAACAACAACAGGATGTAGGCAGCTCCTTAATGCATACAATTCATTCGTCCAGAACATTACATTTGTTTAACATTTGCGTTAACGCATCATTGACTCAGCTATCCCGGCATCAAGCTACCCGTTTGCCATTACTTATGTATGGCTGGCATTTCTCAAACCGATTTACCCATTTCCATTTCACTTTTGGCCCGGCCAAAACAAAAGGCAGAAACCAAACGGCATTTATATCATTATTCCCTACACAACTCAAAAGCATAACAAACCCCTCCAGCCCCGCCTTGTCTTCTACACATCACCGACAGACTGCGAGGTGAAGAACACACCGTTGCCAGCTGTACCTCTACCTATCCCAACAAAGCTTCCAAAATCCTTTCAATTCGTAAGCGCGTGTTGTGAATTCCTAAGTTCTGGCCTCACTGTCTCTGTGCATATGTCTTTATGCGGCCGTGTGTGTGTATGTGTGAGAGAATATGGGCGTGTTTGCTGGCCATATGTACACCTTTTACGCCCGACTAAACACCCGCATAAATATATTTCGTTAATGCCAAATAGTCTCGAGCGTAAAAGAAAGATGAGGCAACAGCAGAAGCGAAGGCAGCCGGCCAAATGGAATGCTCCAACACACACAAATACACACACACACACAGCTGCTTGCATGCAAACATTTATACAGCAAATTTTATGCGGTTTACTAATCATATTCTTCCCCATTTCGCCAATGTTCTTTTGTGCAGCTTACCTAACTGCAAACTTTGAAATATCTTGAGCAAAACGGAGAACATATTTAACTTAAATGCCTAAAGTGTTATATTGTTGTTTGAATCCTTTAAATTCCTTTTAGTACTTTCAATTCAGTCTGAAAAACTGAAATGTATAGATCCTTGTTTTGAGCGCACATATCGAAATGCAGATTACTTTGATTGTACAGCAGCTCTTCTAACTGCTTACAGTATTATTTTGCGAGAGCTTACCTGTCCATAACGTTTAAATAAATTAGGCGATTTCGATTTGTGGAACGCAGTTGTAACTAATGCTACCGCCCACATAACTTAACCTAAACTCACACAAACATATCAAAATAGGATTTTGCGCATAACGTAGCCATAAAATAACTCGGCTGCTTGCAAGGGCCAAAAGGAATCAGCTTTTGCTCTGGCGCATTGTGGGAATATTTAAAAGCTGGCCAAGTGCTGGTCTTGTTCTTTTGCTTGTTCTAGCTACCAGAGACACAAGCTGTTGTTGTTGTTGTTCTTGTTGTTGTTAGTGGACCTGGCATTTGGCAACTGCAATATACTGAAATATTTGATAAGCTTTGCTGAGAAACCAAATACAAAGCAAACTAAATCCATTAAAGAGGAGAACAGTTCGTTTCGTTTCGCAAATTAGCATAAGCAATCACTGGCGAGTCATCGAGCTTATGGCCTAAAACTGAAAAGCATATTCGGCAGCAAAGTGTTATCAATATTAGCTAAAAGTTGAGGCCACATTCCGCATTGCCCACAGCTGCATGCGGCAAAGCAAAGCTTCTGGCCACATACATAGCACATGTGACCCAGTTAAGCGGATTTGCTGCCACGAGGACGACTAAGGACGAAGCGCGAAGCAAGGATTAATAATTGGCCTGGCATTTTTAATAGAGCCTTGGCAACATGTGTTCCCAGGCTAGATTGATCAGTCTCCTGCTCATCTCGCTGCTTTTGGGTTTGCCGGGTAAGTTTCTCAATTTTTGTAATTTTTTTTTTTTTTGCATACTATGAAATCAGATTTTGGCTACATTTGCTGCATATTTAATGTTTCTCACTTTTACTTACATACTTTGTACTTTATGTTTTTGAAATGAAAATAATTTGATATGCGGATAGACGGGCTTGAAACCATTTTTGGAATAAGGCAGGTGGGGCTGAAATTATTTTCCACGGTGTGCTGCCTTTTTGCATAAAGGCAGAAAGGTTTTTGTAACAGCTTAAAGTACTTTCTCTCTGTCTATCGTGGTTAAAAAACACGATATTAGAGTAAATGGAGTCCGGTTTCTTTAAAAGCTGGCGCTGATGCTTGACTAGCAGTACTAGCAGTCAAAAGTTGCCCAAGAAAGGGAATTATTTAATAATAGGCTAGGGTAAATTACAAAGTTTAAAATTCTTGACATTATTAATACTTTCTCTAATTTAAAGTAACCTGAAATTCAATAATTTTGAGTATCACTAATCTACTGTACTACTTTTTATGGGATTTTTAATTGAGAAATAAATTTCAATTTTTATTTAATGAAGGAGCGAAAATAATGTTATCACAGTTTATCTAATTCATCTATGCCTCTTTTCGGGTTTGATTTATCATTATTTAAATTTATTTACTGCATAATTGCAAGTATACTTGTAAAATCTTAAGATTTGTGTTCAGGTACAAGTTCAGATAATCATACATAAATCAACAGTTATAATTACAGTAACAGTTAGTTTTATACACTAACTGAGGGAATTCTATCTGTCTTAGCAATAATTCGTTGTAAAACTACAAGCCATAACGTTTCGGGTGAAATGGTTGTGTAACAGTTTGCAGTCTTGGCAACAGGTCAAAGATATGAAGTTGAGAACACGACAAACCTAAATATTGTCATAACATATGATATTTCCTAACGAGATGCACTACCCTAATTACAATTTGCATTGTTTTTATGAAATGTCCAAGTAAATGGGAAGAAAGTTGAATTCCCATTTGGAAAGCTCCTTGCAAATGGCACCGAAAAGTTGCTCACGGCAATCAAATTAAATTTGAACAAAGCCCAAAAAAGTGCATGGCACTCAAAATGTATTACCATCGCAAACAAAACAAGGAGCAGGAGCAGGGGAAAATGCGAAAAGAGGTAATTAAAATTAAAATGGAAATATGAAAAGGGGGCAAATTGTAAAACTACGTAACAAAAAGTGACTCTACAAAATTTGCCATCAATGACGAAAATTCGATCAAACGAATGGCCACTTTTTATAGGAACTGGAAAATTTGGAGCAGATGAAAAGCTAGTGCAATCTGTTTCCAACTTGGGGGCGGGCCAGTGGAAATCTGTGTGGGTGTGGCGACTAGGTGACTTATTGGTAAATTGTGTTTAAAGCTGGAAAATAGACTTTTGGCTTAAGCCAAATGCGGATGCCCTCAGTCGCTCTTTCCTTATTTTTTTATTATATATTTTTTTATTTTTGCGATTGCTGGCCATGAAAGTGGTGAACGTAGCGCTACAGAAGCTACAGTTTCGACTACAATTGAACAACAAGAGTTACAAAAAAAAAAATGCTACCAAGTCGAGCAATCAAAACAACAAAACACAACAGCATAAAGTGGCTGCTGCTCAGCGCTCGAGCTGAAAACTTTTACTTTTGTTTAATCAAATTCTGCAGCAAGTCGAGCACCATTGAGTTCTTGTAACAAACTGACTTATGCCACCCGCTCCCCTGGGCCAACTGGGTGGCTTGGAGGGCCAGGCCCTGTCGGTCCCAGGGCTAAAGCGAGGACCCAGGCCCTTTGCCAGTAACTAACTCATTCGCTTCCCATGGCCACAGGCATTTGGCCGCCGTTTCTCATTGTTGTTTTGTTTGGCTTTTTCGCCGTCTTGCCCTCTCTATCCGACTGCCTCAGTCATCCGGCTTGTCAGCTCGTCCGCCTGCTCCAGCTACATTTCCCACGAGATACCACTGGTTAGCCACCCAACTGGCATGCTTGACTTAAACGCTTAGGCACAATTATTACACAAATTACGGTCTGGTGCTGGCCGGAACGAAGCTGGTCGCGTCCTCGTCATTATTAGCACCATCACGACAGCCATTTGATGAGAGTGACCGGCTCTGTGGTGTTCTGTTGAGATTACATGACCATCGACCATGCTCTAGACAAGACCGCTGGGGAGTGCCTGGCACCGTGAGCCAATTTTCATCATCATCTCAACAACATGCCCATCATAATTAGCAAAAGTGTCGAATTGTTGTCAGCGGGACGGGCATAACGATAAAGCGCCAACATCAGTACGGCTCCGTGGGAGGGTTACACACAAAGAAACAATGTGCAGTCAATTAATTCAAGTGGAAATCGAGTGGAAAAAGGAAAAAAATAAGATCCGAAGAGCTTCAGATGTTAAGGCTCTCTCTTTTGAGGGTATTGTGAATCACTGAAATAAGTTTGGCATATTTTAAGGATTGCTTAAAAATTATCATCATTTTCAAATTGGAATATTTCCAATTTTTTCGTAGCTTAATAATAATGCTATGCTCGAATAATAATGCAATGGAAAAACTCTTTTACTCCTTATCGAATCATTCAATATTCTTGAGTTGTAAATAAATTGGAGGAATACATTTTGAATATTTTCATCTATGAATAAATCCAAGATAATTTGTGAATTCCATATCATTTCGATTAACTGCAACGATTCTGGAAATGAGAAAATCGTTACATCTAAGCTACAATATGTATCATACTATTCTCCAGATTGACAGTCTCAGTATGGAAATTTTTCGCCAATCTAAAATTTTGCATTGATGGCGTAACTGATAAACTTTTTGCTAAGCTAATGAAATATGTAGTATGTATGTACTCAAGTATTTCTAATACTCATAAGACTGTCTGTTAGACGGTTTTATTTGTATGCTTGCTACTAAAATGCCCACAGGGTTTAGCTGGTTAATTTTAGTGTGCACTTTAATGCTTGGATAGATGGGCGGGAGAGTTGTCTCAAAGTGTGTGTGTGTGTGTGTGTGTGTGTGTGAGTGTGCGGATGTGTAACGTTTATAAAATGCTTGCTGTAGTAAACTCGATGAAATGCTGCATGATGAGACTCAAACTCATTTTATGCCTCAATCCCAGTCTCAATTCAAAGTCTCAGTCGAGCGAGGAGTCATCGAATCGCCTTTACCATTTGGTCGAGCCTCATTACGTAAGTTTGTGCCACCAATAAGCGGAATGCAGGGAACAGACTAGAGAAGAGGTAGAGAAAGAGGGAGGGAGATGAGCTGTTCCCTCATCCACAACTGGGTCCGTAATTTTATCTTTTTATATTTTACTTTGTACACAATTTGCGTATGCTCTGGGTGAATGGGGGTGTGTGTGTGTGTATGTCTGTCTTTTTACAACTTTTTAGTTTGTTGCTTGCCTCTGCTTTGATACTCAGAGATTAAGCAAATTTTCGGAGCATACTTTAAGGCTGCGGCTGCTGTAGTCGCCGTCTAAAGTGATATTTTTCTTAATATTCCGCTTCTTTATTATTCTGTTTTCTTTTTTCGCTTTGTGCGTTGCGCGTCTCTTCCAAGTAATTCGCTTGTTTTATTGCACTTTTCTTTTTACGCTGTTTTGATTTGTTCTTTCCTCGTTTCTTCTTTTCCTTCCATCTACATTCCATGCCTAGCGCATGTTCATGTTTCGCTTTTATATGCAGTGAACTCAGAGTCAAAGTCGGCAGCTGTTTGGTCCTTCACTTGTTTACGGTTAATGAGTTGAAGCAGCTTTCGCACAATGGGACAAAGTCGCAACCAAATGAACTAACATTCAAGATGGTATCGAAACTGTTTGGATAGCTACAGAAATTATTTCTAAAATTAATTTAAATGTCATCTCATCTAAAGACGCTAAACAAATTTTAATCTCATATTTTGAAACTCCTCTTAGCTTTATCATTATTAATTTAATTTTGGATTTGTTTGAAAGGGTATGAAGAGGTTCAGTGGCATAGTCAAAGTGTAATTCAATATGTGGAGTTGAACATAGAAGAAAATTCTTCTTCTGAGAAATGAGAATATAATTTACCTAATTATACTTACTAATTTAAAAGTTTTATTTTAAAACAAATCTAAAAATTGTATTCAAATATAAATTTAATCATTTATGGTAATTGGAAAATTTAAGTTACTAACCGCTTTCAAATATTAAAAACATAATTAATAAAGTCAAATTCGTTTAAATGTGAAAAAAGTTGCTGAGTGATTTAATCATTAATGAATTTGGCTTCATAGAAAAATGGAAATGTGATTAATAATTCAGTTAAATTCAGTTGATGAATTAAAATATATAATAATTTATTTATTTTCTGACAACTTAGCGAGTATTGCCAATTGTGCGCGCTTGATGTGGTTGTGGTAACTTAATTATTATTATGTTCAAGTTGTTGCAGTGCATCATTAGTGCAGGCAATTAAAAAGTTTTTATATGGAATCGCTTTATCTTTATTGCAAGCACAGGAAGCATAAACATAAAACATGATAACATGGCTCGCACACACACACACACACATTCGCATACACAAACACAGGCATACTCGATGTGGGAGTCGTAAAAAGCCGCCGTCGAGTTTTGCATTTACTTGAAGTGCCTCTCAGTTGGTACTTGAATTCGAAGTCCGCCGTTTGTTGGACTGGTTGATTAGACAGTTGGTTGAAGAGTTCAGTTATTGGCAATCTAGTTGGCGTTAGTGTGGATGTTGCATAACTTAATTAACGTAAACTTGTGCATGCGTTCAGGCTCGAATATTGCTCATACGCAGAGTGCTACGAGGAAAAAGTTGATGTGAGCATTGCCAACTTTTGGCGTCTGTGCAATTTGGCTTGAATTTTGCACTTTACTTGCAAAACTTTATGTGAACTTTGTGGCAAATTAAAAATTGCACTCAATATTAATTAAATTGAAGAAACGGCAAGTGGCAAATTGAGAAAATCGCAGCACATGCATGTGGCATGCGGCACTTGTCTTTTTGTGGCTTGGCACAGTTTCTCTTTTTTCACTCTTTGATGTCCTTTTTGTAGTCATTTTCTTTCTCTCTCTCTGACTCTCGGTCTCTAGGAAAGTTTCAGTATGAAATTTATGGCAACAATTTGGGAAATTTACGCGCAGCTGCAGCGCAAGCCAAACCCTCGATATGGATTGCTAACAAGTGTCATAGGTGCATAAATTATTACCAATTTCTTTTATTTTATTACAATCCTTTATACTTAATGCAAGGTGCGAGTGAGCGTGTGCGGACTGATAATTGAAGCGCATAGAAGAGTAACTGCCTGTGACACATAGGTGTATATGTGGACATATTGAGCTTTAACAGTGAAAAGATAAATGAGAACGACATTTTAAAAAAAAACTTTTTTGTGCAAAAATGTTTGCAAATGCCAAACGCATCTATAACTTAAGTATTAGATAATGAATCTATTAATTTTAAGTTTCAAAGAAATTTTCTTTAAAATAATTTTTAAAAAGGTATAGAAAACTACTCTAAGATATTAGATACCGGCGATTCAGTCTGTTTGTGGTTTCCACTAATAATGTTTTCATTAAGAATGAGAATTTTTAAAGTCGCCAATGTCCGATAATTTTGGTCATGGTCGATCCGCTTTATTTATTAAAAATAAGACAATATTTTCCAGGAAATGTCCTCGACTGTGTCTATCGATTTTTTAGTATTTTGTTTCAAGTTTCAACATTTCTAAAACAACATTCAATAGAAAGTAAATTATGTTGGAATTTCTAAAAGCTCTTACTATTATAATTGAGGCATTTGGTTTAGTAAACAAATCTAATTCGTTTCAACACAAAAGCCGCTAAGTACTCAGTTGGGAGACGTGTTTTCTAACTAATTTCAATAAAAAATGCTCTAAGCTATTATCATTATATGAAGTCTATACTTTTGTTTCCTCGGAATTCTTCCACTCCCATTCGCAAAGTACAATTTCAGCAGTGCCACCAAAAAGTTTCGAACAACTTTTATGGCGTGTTCGAGAGGTCTTAAATTTGGACTCACACTTAAATTATGCAAAGCAATACAAAGTCCACTTATTGGTCGCCCTTGAAGTTAATTAGCTAATTAATTACGAAATTGTTATAATACGCGGACATAAACTGAGGTGGAGGAGGATGAGTTGAAGGGTGAGTTGTGGAATAAGGGGAAGGCAAGTGATATCTCATCAAAGGCGAATGTACATACATTAA
Source organism: Drosophila rellima (assembly GCA_035043635.1). Lineage (NCBI taxonomy): Eukaryota > Metazoa > Arthropoda > Insecta > Diptera > Drosophilidae > Drosophila > Drosophila rellima. The sequence continues at coordinate 14,960,748 of JAWNMV010000811.1, forward strand.
TTTATTGAACTGTATTTCGTTAAATTCGCTTGGCTGGCGATTTAAATAGAGAGCCGTAAATCGTTTTAATTGTTGCTGGCATATTAGATAAATGGGATCAGAGTAGTTGAAATATGTAAGCCGCTTAAGGGACAAACAACGAGCTGGAGCTGAAAACAAAACACAAAGTCATTAATTTGCACTCGCATCTTTCGGTTTTCTTTCTTTCTCTCTTTTAGGTTGCCGCCTCACAGCAACAGCTCAAGGGCTGGAGCTGGAGCTTGATCTGAAAATGGATGTGGATACAGCGCGGCAGCTGCAGACAGAGCCGAAAGCTGTGGCGATAGCCAAATCATTGTCAATATTAAAGAGCGACACAATAAATGACAACACATTTCATAGAAGTCAATCAAAGAGAGCGGCGACAGTGGCAAAGTCGCAGCCATTAATTTCAGCGACAACGCAAATTACAAAACCAAATGACGAGCGAACAGCGACAGCGACAAGGACAACAACAACGCCACCAGCAACAACATCAATAAGCAAAAATGGTAGTATGTTGAATGCAGTTGCATCTCCCTTGGCAAACCTCAGCAGCATTAATAACATTAGCAACAATGGCGATCAACGACGATGGACAACTGTGTCCACAATGGCAGCATTCGTGCCAGGAGTGACGGCTGCACTGCAAGCAAATCTTATTAAGAGCAATAGAAACGTGGAGGAGCAAAAATTGGACGAACACGAGTACAAAATTACACAGAATAACATTGCATTGTTCGTCCCGAGCAGCAAAATTTACAATAGCAGCAACAACAACCAGTCGACGGCAGTAACATTTGGGGTGGCTGAGGCAAGCCAAGTTCCTGCGACAGCACCAGCAGACGAGGCGCCAACAACTACATCAACAACAACGACAACGACAACACGTCGACCAGCGCCAAGGACAACACTGAAGCCACCGCCAACAATAGATGATTACCAAACAATAATTAGCCAAGCGGGAACCCACGCCTATCTGCCCTGCAATGTAAGTGAGGCAACCGAATCCAAAACCCAAATTCCCTTTAATTAACAGTCCATAATGTGTGCCAAATGAGACCCCCAGTACAGCTTCAATAGGCTAAAGGAGAACTGTTTGTGTACAAGATTATTTTGGCAGTTGCACAAAGGCCGTGCCAGGATACAAAAGAAGTCATTACTTGCCAATCTATCTATGTATGAGCACTCGTGATATGTGGCTTTTCAAAAGACTCCTAATGCCTTAATTGATCCATTGAGGAGGCGTTAATATACGCATTACTGAAAGGGGACATTAATAGCATATGCAGAGAATATTTATTTATAAATTTCCATATATGTATGTACATAAAATTTTGGCAATTATATCCGTATTGATAACTTAATAGTCTCTACCATACTGTATTTACAGTTTCTTTACTAGTTTCCGAAGGTATTCAAAGAATTTTTGGAAATTAATAATGATACAAAGCTCAAGTAAGGATTTAGATTTCTGTCGAAAAAGATTAATACATAAATTTCAAAATTAAAGGGTAATTCAGGTATAATATAGAATATTTATTTTCACAGAATTTAGCTGCCTTTTCACTATAATTTTATTATACTCTAATATTGTTTAAAAAACAAAGTGGTAACCATCATATTAAATTACAAGTAAGCAAAACTAAATATTTTTAATTATAATTGCTAGTGACCATAAAGTTGTTGTGTGCCAAATATTTAAATACTTCTAATATAATTTTTAGTGATATGGGATTGTATCCTAAATCAATAGGAAAATAACTTTTAAGCAGCAATGCAACTTTCAAGATTCAATTGAATGACATTTCAAGCTTGACACCTGGCTAGCACTCAAAAATACTTGAATAAAAGGCCCTCAAAGTGAAGAGATTATACAAAATATAATTTACATTTTGCTATTATTTATTTATTATCTTTTATTTTTTTCTTTGCTGTTATCAATGACTTGCATATTCCTGACCCTCTGCTTGATTGAATATTAAATTGTTGACCAAACTGAAGACGGCAAAATGAAAAGTTGATTGATTTTGCTGGAATCCAATCAACTGGCGCCCCACTCGTTCGTGTTTATTTTATACCTAAAACGCTGAGGTAATTCTCTTTTCTTACATTTCTTTATACGTTCTTTTTTCTTTCTTTTTTTTGTAAGCATAAGAATAACAAATCTATTGACAAAGCATTTTCGCTTTTCAATAACCACTGATAATTTTTAATAAGCAGCTGATTATGCAGACTGCTTTGCTCAATCAGGTCGCCTCGAAAATAGCAGGGCAAGTCGTGGTTAAAGAGAAGAGGGAAGAAAGGCAAGTTGGGCAGAGGTTTGGATAGCAGGAGATTCTCGCGGAAGTGGCACCCAACGCTTTGGGGCACACAAATTTGCAGCGCTTTGAACTAATTTACGTTTGGCCCTGTCGGAACTGAAAGAAAACAAACCGGAAATTGCCGCTGCCACGCCCAAAAAGTCCTGCCTCCTCTCTGCCAACTCTCTTTCCATGGCCGACGGCAAAGCTTCTCAAATGCTGACCCAAATACTCTGAGCTGCGTCCAGTTCAAAATACTCCCGACTCACACACACACTGACACAACTGCGATGCCCCGAACTGAGAATGGGTATGTGTGTGTGGGTAAGACTGTGAGTGTTTTGGACTTGCTTTGGCCTCTAAAGTCCGTTCGCTAATAACTTAGTTACTTCTGCTTCGCTGCCTTGGCGCAATGCCCGCCCTGCACCGCGACAGCATCATCGTAATGATCATTCTGATAATTTTAATTACAAGCATAAGCATAATAATCATTATTGTCATTATAAATGGCGCACTCGCTAGAACTGTTTACACTAGCAATTACTGAAAAACTCTTCCTTTTCGCTTAGCAAAAAACTAAGGATCTACAAATATTTTGATTGTTGCAGCTGCTTGAAAAGCAAACGAATACTTTTCTGTTTACTCAAATGAACTCGATTGTAACAATAACAACAAGAAATACTTTTGGATTCCATGAAACCCAAAAGCACCTGCGAAATATTCAGTTAGTGAAAGATGACAACATTGAAAGAGATTTGCTTACCATTTCTCAATTCATTAGAATTTTAATGTATTTATATTTATATATATATTTTTTTTTACATAATGCTTCGAAAAGCAATTGACGAAAGGGTAAAGCTAAATACATAAAAGTTAATTGAATTCATTTTCCATAAACCGCGCAGATTAGAAATAGGGAGATGCTTAATAAAATAAAAACTTGTTAGTATATAGCAGGGCAACTGGTGATTGTCATATATTTACTAACAATTGCACACCCGTATGAAACAAATATTTCTTAGTATTTATTAGCCTTTAATTTCATTTAAATTTATGCTCATATCCTCTCATGCATATTACAAGGCTCCTTATGGGATTTTCCTGAGTTTTGGTCCGTTATCTCAAAAGCAAACACATAACTAAAGCACGATAATCTGGTAAACTGAAAACATTAAAAATAATAATGTAAAAAAATATATATCTTTTGAATTTTGGGAAGACGTGAAATATTCATAAGTAGCACTGACACACTCACAGCCTGTGAGTTGTCATAACTTGGCACAATCTTGAAATCAGCTTAAGCCTAATCAATTAATAATAAATTTCAGTCCGTAGGCGTTGCATAGACCGAATATCGACATAAAGGAATCCACAAACAAATATTTTTGCCTGCAGGCACTTGATATTTTTTCGCAGAAGCGAATTTGGTTTTTTTGCCCTCCCTTGCTCATTTTGGGTTATTTTGCGAAGTCTGCGAAAACTTATTTCCAGATATGAAAATATAAAACAAGAAAACAAGAGAAATGTTATCCATGAACGTGGCGAGGGGGCTTATGTGAAGTGAAAGTGGATGGCTCTTTGAGGTGTACTGTTGTGTAAAAAAATTGGCAAAATAAAAGAAATTATTTACAAACAAGTTTAGACAGAACTTGCAAATGTTATGGGCAAACTTTTTTGTCTGCGTTTTGCGTTGCTGACGACAGCAAACCAAATGGAATATAAAAGGAACGAAAAGCTCCAACAAACCTGAGGGCTAACCATGATATGGGTAGCACAATTGTGTCGAGGCCTCTCTTAAAAAGTCAAGCTCTCGAACTATAAGTGCCACTTGGCTGAGACTTTGAGGGTTTTTTACTGCCCATTTTAAGGCGGCTGACTTTAATGCAATGATAACATTTGCTTAAGGCTCGGTACACACAAAATGCAGTCAACTAATTAACAATATTTAAATTGCAAAACAGTGAAAGCATCTTGATAAATGCGATGCCAAAATATGACCATTAATTTTTTGGCAAATTGTAGGCAGTCTACACAAGCTGCAGACCTTCAGACCAGTCTAATACACCCATCCATAAGCAAGGAATTTAAATTAGATAATGGCAAGCTCAGTTGAGGTCGTCTCCCAACCTGAACCCAAGCCACACGAATATTTCTCAGTCCAAGGAAGTCTGTAGGACACGTACTCCAAAGTGCCGCTGGAGGAGTTCCCTTCCAAGCTCCAATTTCTGTATCCCAGCCTGGTCCTTTATTCGTCTAGTTGACAGACTGCCTCCCTGGCTGACTGCCCAACGTCTGTCTGCCTGGCAGCTCGAAGGAGTGGATAAGCATCTTCACTTAATACTGAGTATAATGTCGATGCTCAGCCTGATAATAATGTCCTTTGTGCCTCGTACGACACTCACAATTTCAACGCTTCCCGCAACAAAATAAATGTCAAGAATTATTTATTATTTATTTGGTAAATTACATAAGTAGAATATTGATATTGAACAGCCTTAACTTAAATTTGGATTTAAATATTTATTATTTTATCCAACTACAACTGAAGTTTTCCTATAAAAGAAGACAAAGTTCATTGCAATGCTAAGCTTATCTTTTCTGTATTAAGACAATATTTGGTGTGTCATAAAAGCAACCTATTAAAAAATAGAGAAAAAACAACTTAAAATCCTTTAAAAACATTTGCTGTTATTATTATGAACAGTAAATCTCATAGGCGAATTAGTAATTTACGCATTTGCCTCCCTCATGTTGTGTACTAAACAAAATTATTTGCATGTATTAAATAGTAGAAAGGGATGGGATAAAGAATGAGTGAGGGGGGGGGGGGGTGTACTCATTTATGGTCGTCATATTCATATAGTTTTGACATCACGTACAGCAACAACCACAGCTCGAGGAGAGGGCCACAAGGAATGCCAGCAATTATGGAAAACGCAGACAGACAGTCGGCCAACTTGGGAGATGGGCGAAATCACAGCGGAGTGAGGGGTGGTTGAGAGTGAGGGTCGGTATCGGGCTTTGGTAGGCGCCTTTTGTGTGCGTGCCTCAGACACTTTTAGTTCGGTGTGTGGCAACCACAATGAAAAACAACAAGCACATAAAACACAAATGATTATAGTATCTAATCATGACGTCGTTCAACGACACTCTCCCTGCTCCTCCTCACCCAGCCAGGACTTCGGTCTCGTCGCCATTGCAAGAGATGTGGCCAACACCGACAATGTAGTTGATGAAAGCAGTTCAAAGTCTGTCATTTGCCATTGCCATCGAGTCGGCTCTTCCCGAGCTGGCAATCGCCATTTTAGAAAGCTGCTGCGCATTCCGCCCACCCTCGCACTACCAACTATAGGATACTCTGTTTCGCAATAAATGTATATGTGTGTGTGGGTGAGGAGCTACTCACACTGTGCGCAAAGTGTGCTTGGAATTTAAAGTGGAGCAGACTGGACTAGATCATAATCTAGCATAATCCATCTTTATACCATAAGTAGATTACATTTTCTTTAAAATACAAAAATCTAGTGCAGAAAATTAGACAAATTTGGAATTAACAGTTACACTACAAATTAGCGGGTACAATTCATTATTTGATGTTATTATTTGATTTTGTTTATGCTCATTAGTTATTTTCTTTAAGGACTTCCATATCAAGCATCTTTAATTTTGAGATATTTTTCTTTTAATTTAATTACTTTATTATAACTTTGTAAGATCTTAAGTTAACATAAAACGATTTTTTAGAACTTTACTAAAATCGTGTTCTGTTTGTTGCTTAATTTATTTGTATTTTAATTGATTATAATAATAGGAATTTAATCAGAATTAATGTCTTTTGATTCATATTGTTTATTTATTTAGGGGTTTATTATGATGTCTACATCAAATGTTGGAAAAACCAACCAAAAAGTCTTAAGCTGTCAATGCAAATAAAGTCAAATAAAATTCGCAAAATTGGCAAGAGGAAAGCATATCACAAATTGTGACAAGTGTAATTACAAGTGGTCCTTAGGGCACATACCCATACATACACGTTCACTTACACATACACACTTACATTTATAATGTGACTGGGAAGGACTACACGTCTTAAGTTCAATATATTCTTTGAGAGAGGCAGAGAATGGAAGTCTGTTTTGTAAAATTGCTTCTAAATTATTATTGTCATTATTGACAGAAATGTATCGTCATTTGCCGTTATTGTTTACCGATTGTTGTGCTCTGCTGTTGTGTTGCTCAAAGTTTTGTGGCAGGACAAGAAAAAGCAAAAGTTTCGCTGACATCATTCAGTTAGTCAGCTGGGGATTTGATTTGCCAGCCTCTAGAACATAATTGAGTTGATTGTAAAATGAGTCTATAACACAATATTGACAGATTGTTTTCGATTATTGACTAATTTGATATTAATTTGTCATCCTTCTCCTCAGGTCAAACAATTGGTAAAGAAGCCCATTTCATGGCTTCGCATGAGAGATGGTCATATTCTTACCGTGGATCAGACCACCTTCATAGCGGATCAGCGATTTCAGTCTGTCTTCTCGCCCAATCCCGAACGCTGGTCGCTACAGATCAAATATGTGCAGCTAAAGGACGAAGGGACCTACGAGTGCCAGGTCTCCACGGAGCCCAAGGCCAGCGCCATTGTTCATCTACGTATTGTTGGTGAGTATTTCTGAGCAGGATTTTGTTATACTCAAAAAGTTGTACCATTTTGGCAGTCATTCACTCTTCATCAAAATAGTTAAAGCTTAGAGTTACTTTAAGGAATTAATTAGTTTTAACTAAACTAGCTTGAAATCAGACTACTTCCCAATCTGCTGCTGACTTCAATTGCAATTACTGACCCATTGGCCATTTCCTTTTGAAATGCCACAAGAGAGACAATCGACCGTCCCAAATGCAAGTCCGCCCACGAAATTCGACACCCCACAGCCTGACAATAAATCACAGGCAATGCCAATAAATCAGTGCTGCTGCAGAGATTTGACCCGATTGTTGCGGAAGTACTAAACGTGATTGTGTGGGTTTCTATCTCTATTGCAGTGCCTAAAACCGAATTAATCGGTGAGTCGACGCGCCACGTGAAGGCCGGAAGTCAAGTGAAACTGCGCTGCATAATTAGCCAGGCACTGGAACCGCCACTTTTCATTAATTGGTTTTACAATCAGAAGCAAATCTATTTGCATAATCGGCGTGGCTGGCGTACGGAAATTGAGCGCATCGATCTGCCAACGGAAGTGCCAACAACGTCAACGGCAGCGACAACGACAACGGCAGCGACATCAACGTCAACGTCAACGTCAGCGTCAACTGCGACAGCGACGCCATCAGAGACGTTAAATGATATAGCGGCCATAACACGTTCATATATTCTTGATGCGATTGCTGTGGGTGACGGCACATCCATGGCCGGATATGGCTACGTGTTGCCAACGACAGCGACGCCTCTGCACACAGCAGCCACAATGTCAACGGCAACATCTGCCGGTGGTGTAGTTGCAATTGCAGCAGGCGCTGCTACAACGGCAGCGGCAACTGCTGCTGACACGCCGGCCATATTGACGTTGCCAGCAACAGCAACAACTGCTGCAACAACAACACCAGAAACAGCAACTATAACGGCGACGTCAACAACAACAACGACAACGACAACAGAGCCAAGCACAATGACAACAACACTGCTGCCAAGCAGCAGTTTCATTAAACAGATAACGGTAAGTGGCTTACCGCACGTGTGGGCGTGTCTCTTGTCATTATCATCCCCAACCGCCTCCTTTCTCTCTTCTCCTCTCTTTATCACTCTCGGTGTTCTTCACTGCCTTTTAGTACTTTCATTAAACGCGTTTTCATTACGCAAATTGCCTTAAATGCGAGCGAAAAAGAGAGCGAGATAGAGAGAGAGAGAGAGAGGGAGAGCGAGAACAAGGACATTTTTATTCAATTTTCGTAAAACTGACGAAAATTGTCAGTGTCGTCAAATTATAATTTTAATATTATACGAGTGTGTGCATATTTTGTATTTTAATTTTTCTGCCGCGCAACGTGACACTTGAGAGCTTCTACCGTTTGCAACTTCGTTGATATTCCACATACGCCCTCCGTATGTTCCTCCATTTATCTTGCCCGACGTCTGACAACTGTCTCGCCAGCTCAAGTGTCGCTTTTCTCTATAATATATGTATATCTCACTTATTGCTCTTGTATCATTGCAGACGGCTTCGCTCATCATACCCGCCGTAGTTAAGCTGGATTCCGGCAACTACACGTGCAGCCCCTCGAACAGTGCCCCCCGAACCATCGTGCTGCACGTGCTAAACGGTAAGACCGCATGGAAATGCTCACGGGCAGAATGGATCGAGGGGACGAGGGGATGAAGTGGGTCGGATCGGGTCGGGTTGCCCTTTGCTGTTGGCTTTTGACTGTGCCAACTGTTTTTGTATCGCATGCCAATTGAATTAAGTTTTCATTTAGCCTAATTGAATTTTATTTCGCTGGCATTCAGCACATCTGACTTTTGATTCGTGAGCATAGGTACAGTGGGACAAAGTTGAAATAGTACGGCTTAAATTAAAATTTTATACATTTTTAAGTTACTAAACAATTGAGAAAAGTAATTATATTATGAGGAATAGTCGTAATTGGATCTAGAACTCTTATTAAACACGGTTCAAGTACAATGAATGACTAAAAGGCCAAATCACCCAAATTTGAATCTATCTGATTCAATAAGTAGTGACTGCGTACTTTATTTACTTATTGATAGTATCTCTATTCAATCTTATTAAAAAAAGTACTGCACAATTTCTCTTTATCTTTTTTTTATAAAAATCCATTCCATAGTGCACTATTTGGTTTTTATTTTATTTACACAACTTTTACGATGCTGATGGCCACTCGGGCAGAAGCTCTTACAGCTACAGTTACAACAAATATACCAGCAACATTAACAACAACAGAAACAGAGGAAGAAAAAGAACAATAGCAACGGGTGCACTTTTATTGTTATCTGGAAATGTCCACAATTGCGTTATTTGCTCGGTGTCCACGACGACAACAAACGACATCAACTACGAGACGACTAGAGAGAATGACGTTGTCGACGACAATGATGATGATAATGACAATGACGACCTATAAACAGACAGACTGACAGACAGATAGACAGACTTATTCGTAGTCATTCGATATATCTGTTTCTGTTTGTCAAGCAATGCACAAAAATACATTTGTATCTGTGTATCTGCAGCTCACATGAACAAGTAAACGCATCTGTGAGGTGCAGGTATTTGTGGCCCAATAGTCGGTCGCAATTTGTGTTTGTATTTAAATCGTTTGGCTTTCAGTACTAGTATTTACCAATTGTTGTTGTTGTTATTCTCGTTGTTCTTGTCGATGTCAACTTTGACATATGTTCTCTCGTGTCGTTAGCAGTTGGAATGATTCTACTTCAATGCGACTCTCCCAACCCGTTAGCTAAGTGACGATGACACCTGATGTGACACTCATGGTAGTCCAAAAAACATTCAGATCCCCGACAGATGAAGGACAGATGTACGTCGTTTACAGGTTGCCCCGTCGCGACAACTGCCACATGTTTATTCGGGCCAAGTGCTGCTAAAAATAATACCCATAAAATTGGCATCAGCATTGGCCAATTGCCGCATTTGTGCCCTCTTCTAACATGACCTAGTGTGTAAGCTGAGCACGTTCAATCCGAATCTCTGGTGTTTCTCTTGTCTTTTTTTTTGTGTCACTTAGGGCAAACAATGATTTAAGCCCAGCCATTTTAGAATTGTGAACCCTTGCCCAACCCATACCTTAATTGTGGGGTTGACCGTGTAATGGTTAAGTGTTGAAAGCAAAACAGAGAATCTTTCAATGACTTATGGCACAAACAATTTCTATTGTCATTGTCCTGTCATAATATATATATAATACGCACGATAAATATAAACTTACATAAACAATATTTAGCTGAAAAACGAACTCAGCTTTGAAAGAATATAGCTCGATACCAATGGAAAGAACTCAATTTAATTTTTGCTTTTTTCCATTTAATTTTTAAATTTGAATGTATGCATAAATTACTTATTTTTAATTATGCTTCTAATTAACGATATAAAAATAATGGAATGTGGCAAGAAATAAAAAAAAAATTACTTTTTTCGTATTTTAATTTTTTGTCTCCAGTCTGGCGAAAAAAGTTGATTTATCTGTGATGTAAAAAGATAAATAAAAATAAGACACTTCAATACATTCAATTTATGCATATTTAATATGAGACTAATTGGAGTAGATAAAATGCTGCTCGTGGCATTTTAAAATACAACAGATGAATAAAATGTGTTAAAGTTGAATCAGGAAAATCACAGAGATCCGGGTTTGTGGACAGTAAATAAAAGAGGCGAATGGATGTGTGTATATTTTTCATATAAAAAACATACATTTTTAATGACACTATAAAAAAATATAGTGATAAACTAAGACATACCACGTACACTCTTGCTGTAATTTAGATCTGTTCGAAAACTGTATCTTTTTTGACTTTTAATTGGCTTAAAAGCTTTGGAATTACAAGTTGCCAGGCAAGAATATACATTTCATAATAATCGATTATATAGCTCTGACGCAGTATTTCTACATTTAAAATTTCAAAAATGGTTGAATAAACAGTTGAAATGTGTTTGGCGCAGAATATTAGGAATTTTGAGTATTATTAACCAAATGTAGAATTTAAAGTTGAAAATTTATAGAATGTTGTAAAAAAATTCCCTACTACGCCCATTCAATGGGTATTGAAAGTGTAAAGCTGTGCGCGCCGGCGACTTTTGTTTTAAATTTAATATTTTTTACATGGGTTTTTACATAAGTGCCAGAGGGTTAATATACTTAACGTCATTCTGTGGCACTATTGTTATGGCCATTACAATGCTGAGGCAATTGCCGCAGTTGTTATTGTTATGGATGTTATTGTTGTTGTTTTTTTGTTATTATTGTTGGAAATAGCTGCTGCAAAATGGCAGCACATTTCCAACAATAATGACAATCATGACAAATGATTATTAATAACTTAATGATTTAATCTTTTTTTATGTATGTGAATTTTTCTTTGTTTTTTTCGTTTCTGTATGCATACCCTGTGCTAAGGGTGTACTTAGATTGTGCAAAAATTTTTAACAGTCAGACGAAGTTGTGGTTGTGTTCATAATACATATTATACATACAAAAACACATGTGTCGATGTGTCTGAATTAACAAACACAATTTCAGAGACGATCTACGTAGAATCCATTTCAAATTTTAGATATAAAACAAGTGGGCGCCGGCTACAGTCTAGTGTGCTCGACTGTATAATACCCTGTGCCCTAGCTCTCCGATAGGTCATACGTAGGTGCGCTACGTTAGGCATGCCGAAGGTGTGATGATGCGGCATTAACTTTTTGACTAATTGTACGTATTACATCTATGTAATATAGTGAACCGATTTAAACCAAATTACAAATTCTCAATCTGTGAGTTTGGTTGACTTATCTCTAAAAACATCTAAAATTTTCGTACTTTATCTTAAAATTCGTTCCTATGGCAGCTATTTGATATCAGATTTCAACCAAACTTGTTCAGGATGTAGAATACCATCCCAAATGCGTATTCTGTTAGTTTGGTTGAAATACCTGAAGCAACAAAAAACTTTATCATACTAAAACTTGATTTTGGACTGATCGTTCCTTTGGCAGCTATATGATATAGTGGTCCGCTATCAACCAAATTTTACTAGGATATATAGGACCATCCCAAATGCAATTCCTATTGGTTTGGTCGAGATCTTTCAAACAACAAAAAAGTTTATTTTCGACTGATCGTTCCTATGACAGCAATATGATATAGTGGTCCGATCGAATAAATTGTATTTAATTTAATTAAAATAGTAAATCGTAATCGCAATCGTAATCGCTGAAATTGATGTTGCTCATGGCAAGAGTAGCCATTATCTAAAATTTACTCAGCTTGTTGAAGTCCGGCAACACCAAATAATCTCTCCCACTCTTCTTAATCATCGATGTTAAGCATTTGAATACAATGATAATAATTGAAAACCTATTGAGCATATGTGCGAGCTTACTAGCTTTTTATTAAACATAATAATTATTATAAATTCAGAGATTTCAGTGTTGTAAAATGATCTGTCGTCGAGGTGTCGCTTTTTGCAATGCATACTAATATCTACATACATATATTTTAACACAATCTTAAATATGTATTAACTTAAACCATGTTAATATATTAAAATAGGATAGAAATTGTAGCCAATTGATATCGATAATTTTGCCTATCGCTCGTATTTGCGTTCGCACTCTTCGTACACGTGCTCACTGTTATGTTTTTGCGCAAAAAAATGTGCATATGCTATCTCGCTCGCACTTGCCTATGTCTATGATTTTGATTTATGTGAATTAAAAGCAAATTTGAAATATCTTCTCTATTTAATAGTCAATCGCTTTGAAACTTCCAGAGTCATTAAATTGGCTTACTTCTTATCTTCCTGTTTAATAAGAAGTGTTTTTATTAAAGATCGCGTCTGATAATCGTTTTTTGCGATTGGCAGGCGAAAGAGGCGTGGCATTTAAAATTTAAAACAAACTTGATCTGCGCCCGCTATCCAGCAACCTTCATACCAAATTTGAAGTCTCTAGCTTTTATAGTCTCTGAGATCCTTTGACTCAAACAGACGGACGGACAGACGGACAGACAGACGGACATGGCTCAATCGACTCGGCTATTGATGCTGATCAAGAATATATATACTTTATAGGGTCGGAGATGTTTCCTTCTGCCTGTTACATACATAGCACAAAACCATTATACCCTTTTTGACCATTTTCAATGGGCACGGGTATAAAAATAGTACGAAAAGTTATATACAGACGAATAAACACTTGCTGTAAAGCTAAGTCTCCTAGACGTTGGGAATCTCGTAGTCGTGTCCTCCGTCTTACTTGCATAAATTTACCTGATTAATTCATTTATATTTTCACGAAATGTAAAGAGCAACATCCACTTAAGCGGATAAATAATTTGTACTTTTATAAATATAGGTATACGCCTTTCTATATTGATAAATATATTTATTATACCACTGCATATGTTCATGATTGTTTGTACTGGAAATAAATATATAATTACAACTATTTATCAAAACAGCGGTTTTTGGTCGAACACATTTAGCTATAATTATTTTGCATAACTTATTTTCGGCAATTATTGTAAATTTAAAAGTATAATGGCAATTTGCTACGAATTGTGTAAATATTAAAATATATACTGTTTAAGCTCATACCTGTCTTTTTTAAGTTGATGACCTTACTCCAAAGTCTGATAATTTATTAGGTGTCTTATTAACCTTTTTGGGTTCGAAAATTTTACGATAGAAATATTTAATTACAAAATGCCAGTATTTATTCAATCTGGTGGCTAAGCACACGTTAAATTATAAGCCGGTTAATTGCTTTACATGCAATTCGAGCTCAAATTGAATGTGTATACATATGAATGGGAGTTATTGAACGGGACACAATCATGAATAGTTGTGGGTTGGGTACTCGTGTTCATTTATGTAGACCTATGTTATAAATTTTTACCATTGTCAATTACAATTTGCTCATATACAAAGTACACGATTTTATATGTATTTTTCTGTTATGCCGTAGGTGAATACTCTGCGTCGGCCATTAAATCGGCCAGTGTCAGCTGGAATACGCTAATTGGATGTCCTGGCTGTTTACGTTGGCCGAATATTTTCACGATTTTGACACTTTTGTGGATTATTAAATTTGTGCTCACTAGCAATGTGACAACTTGCTGCTATCGTGGTCGAAACAAAGTCAACAATCGACCAGCACTGCAGGAGCCAGCGACACAAGCTACAACAACAAGAGCAACAACGAGGACAACAGCAAGCAAATGCGTCATCGCCAGCCGCAGGCTCAGCAAACAATCCCTGAGCCAGACGACATCCCGCAGCCAATGGCGTTTCGAACTCGACTGCGGTTGCGGCTGCTGCTGCTGCTGCGGCGATGACTGTGGCCACGTCAGCAGCTCAATTAGTGACACCAAAGTGGCCGAGGACAAAACTTGAATACCAAAAATCCATCCGCAGATCAGCTCAGCAGACGCGCATACCAGCAGACCAGCCGACCAGCAGGACAACAACAAGGATTCACAATATAAATGTGAGAGATTCAATTTAGACTATGCTTAGACTATTAAGCCCATTTCCATAAAAACATATTCGCATCCACGAGTATATTTAATTGCACGAGTACATTTATGATCTCCCCTAATGCCATAAATAATTCTAATCCGAATACTAATTGCTTATAGATATAATAATTGTATATGTATGTTAAATATTTAAAAGTCCAACTTATCTTCACTTTTATTTCGAATAACTTTGAGTTTTTTATCAACTGGTTTTCAATTAACACTTGTGTAAATAAAGATTCATAACTATATATTCGTTTTGTAATATTCAAACGCTTAAGATTCTCTGGTTATTTAAGCACTTAAGTTAATGGTTGTATCATGATAGTACTAAGTCTATCTAAGCTGTATGTCAAATGACTCTAAATATTCCGAGATAAATGAAAATTTAATTAATTGAAATTTAATACATTTAATGAAACCGATAAATATAAAATTATTACAATAGAGTAACAGAAAAATATGAAGTAAGGCAAGCTCTATCTTATAGTAACGTGAAAATAATCTGTACGATAAGTGTTTGATTTAAAAAAACTCTAATGCAGTGCTCAATAAAAAACCGATTTTCAGTAATTATCAGAAAATTTTGTATGTTTCTAATTTTTTTTTTAACTTTCTTTTGAATTTTTCCTCATTTCCTTCAGAGAAAGTAGATTCACTTTATCACTGTAATAAAAAGTTAAGTTTGCACCTTAAATTAAATAACTTTAAAACATTCAGATATTACTAATAATAATTGACAAACACTTCTCTTCAGTTAGGAATAAATTGTAAATATTAAAAAACTTGTAAGTTTTCTTGTCACACTTAGCATATTAATAAACAAAGTAGAACTCTGCATATGTGTAAACAATAAATAAATAAAATGATGCATTAATTGATGTAAAATGTAAAGTTCGAGGTAATGGTGTAAATATGAGTATCGAATGTCTAGGCAGCTGCGTTCCTTTAATAAAACAAAAATTCCATAAAAACGCAACTAAACCTTAATTCGTATTAAAGACTTTCTGATATTTTAAGTAAAACTTTTACCAAATATAGATCGAATTAAGATAGAGTCATTAATTTGTGTTTCAAAATTAAATATAAACTAAATAAAATTAAATAATATTTGGAATAAGTTCTAAGATGTTATCGTAAGGGATAATAAATAAATAAAAATAATTTTCTTCAATGAAATAATTGTTTCAAATATTTTCATTTAATGGGTGAGGAGGCATAAATAGATGAAGGTATACTTTAATACAGAATTGCATTAAGAAACATTTTTAAAGACTGGGTAGTAAGCGCATTAAATTGGATTATAAATTTGCTTTACGAATATAACCCTCAAACACTGTGTAATAGATTTCCCAGAAATTTATTCCAAACCAATACTATAGTCCATCTAATAGAATGAAATATTCTCTAAATGCAACCACATGCCTCAAAGCCACATGAGATGGGACAAGAACAGAGACTTTTGCTTGGGTCTGTGTGTGTGAACTAGTCGTGTCAACTAAAATATTCAAACAGTGCTCATGAATTGTGCACAAGTTTGTTAAATATTCATTCATTTGTCGACCAAAATTGTTGGAGAAGTGGGGCTGACAAATTCAAAGCGCAAATTGTTATAAAAATTTTCAACTGATGCTTAACGTACAACAATTTTATGTAAGTTACATTCACGTATTTCGAATTTGGAGCCAACAATAAAAATTCACAATTGGATAGAATTTTCGATGGGTTTCTTTAACTTCCCAGAAAAGTGATGAAATTAATAGAATTAAGCTACATCAAGCTTATTAATGTTATAATTTCTATAATACATTTCTGCAATTGTAATCAAACAAACCGGTCACACTGTAAGTCTTATAATCTCCTATGACAACTTATTGATAATTTAGCTTCTTTTTTAGATATTTCTGAAATTGTTGGTCCAATGGAACTCAACGTTTTCTTCCATTTCTAAATAATATATTACACAATCGTCTGTTTTTGTAGAACTTTTAGTATCAATATATCAGAATCGGCTGGACCAATGAGACAATTTGCTAATGCCTTTCTCGAATCTGACATGTCGCTTCCGACACACGATTGTGTCTTTCGTGTTGGACTCAAGTGGCTGAACAGCTCTTCTGTAATTGTGGTTGGAGATAAGAATATGGGAATGGACTATAAAAGCGCTGCTGCTGTTGCAGTTAATTGTACAGTAGAGAGGTTATTACATACTCAAAACAGTAAAAACTAAGTGAAGGACTATTTACAACCATGAGAGTCTGTAAGTCTTGTGGTCGAGCAAAATACGTTGACTACTTCTAATGACAACTGTTGCCTTTACCGCCATTTAGATAACTTGCTGCTGCTCACATTCGTGATTGCACTGTCTTCCCTAGCTGCGTCCAGCCAGGCCTATCAGCCCGATTGCTCGGACCATATTAATGGCCTTTCTTTTGCGGATCCTATCAGCTGCTCCAGCTACTATGTTTGCCTGCGTGGTCGTGCTCTGAGGAGAGAGTGCGGTCATGGCCTGTTCTTCGATCCCAGGACCCAAATCTGTAACTTGCCCAGACTAGTTGAATGCTACAATGGCGATCGTAGTGGTGCTGTTGTATCCATCCACAATCATGAAGGACCTCACGGACCTGCAGCTGGAAAGGCTCCATGCGTAACCACTCCAAAGCCGCCGTGTGATAAGCCAAAGGCAACGACTCCTTGCCCAGATCCAGTTCCGGAAACAACTCCTTGCAAGACAACAACTGAATCCACACCTAGCACGACAACTACAATAACCACTACAACAACGACAACCACCACGACGACAACGACGACAACGAAGACCACGACGACAACAACGACAACTACCACGTCTACTACTACAACGACACCCTGTGAAACAACAAAAACAACGACAACTAAAACTACTACAACAAAGACAACGACAACAAAGTCAACGACGACAAAGACAACGACAACAAAGACAACGACAACAAAGTCAACGACAACAAAAACAACAACAACAAAGACCACGACAACAAAGACAACGACAACAAAAACAACGACAACAAAAACCACAACAACAAAAACAACAACAACAACAACAAAATCAACATCAACCGCGCCTTGCGAAACAACAACGACACCCTGTGAAACAACTAAAACTACAACAACTAAAACTACAACAACTAAAACTACTACAACTAAAACAACGACAACTAAGACAACGACAACAAAAACCACAACAACAAAAACAACAACAACAAAATCAACATCAACCGCACCTTGCGAGACAACAACGACACCCTGTGAAACAACAAAAACAACGACAACTAAATCTACAACAACTAAAACAACGACAACAAAGACAACGACCACAAAGACAATGACAACAAAAACAACAACAACAAAAACAACAACACTAAAATCAACATCAACCGCACCTTGTGAAACAACAACGACACCCTGTGAAACAACAAAAACAACGACAACTAAAACTAAAACAACTAAAACTACTACAACTAAAACAACGACAACTAAGACAACGACAACAAAAACCACAACAACAAAAACAACAACAACAAAATCAACATCAACCGCACCTTGCGAGACAACAACGACACCCTGTGAAACAACAAAAACAACGACAACTAAAACTACAACAACTAAAACAACGACAACAAAGACAACGACAACAAAGACAACGACAACGAAAACAACGACAACTAAAACCACAACAACAAAATCAACATCAACCGCACCCTGCGAAACAACAACCAAGGAACCTTGCACTACAACTAAAGGACCCTGCACTACAACTAAGGCACCCTGCACTACAACTAAAGAGCCATGCACTACAACTAAGGCACCCTGCACTACAACTAAAGAGCCATGCACTACAACTAAGGCACCCTGTACAACAACTTTAAGACCTGTGGCCATTAAGGTCAGCCCAGCAGCGGCTTTGGTCTCCCTGCGCGATTGCCAAGGCCTCGAGGATGGAGCGTACTTCACAAATGACAGGCACTGTCGCCGCTTCTACGTCTGCCGCAACAACCGCGCCAGACACCAGGTGTGCCCCATTGGTCAGTGGTTCGACCGCGAGCTGAAGATCTGCCGCAACAGCCGTGAGGTGAGCAACTGCTTGGCCGGCCGCAATTAAGCGTTTAAGGCCAGAAAACCATTTGAATGTCTTAAAGAGACTTGACCCCGCAACCGCACCCGGACCTATACGATTTGATCTAAATAAAATACTTCCTTTCTATTCTACATACGCCACTTTCTAGAATTCTTAATGCAATTATCTATAGCAAAACAGCAAATAAATGTAATAAAGCAGCATTTAAAAAAACGTAAAACATAATGATTTCAGTTTTGCAAATTTTAGAACTCTTGAAGTTGGTCTGATTTCGACCCACAAACTATACAAGTTTTCTTTTAAAACTCTTTTTTGGGAAAACTTAATAATCGATATAGTTTGAATACATATAAACTCGATCAATTTTATATCGGTTATCATATTCCGATATAATGTTTGATTCACAGTTTGGCTTTACATTAATGAAGGCAGGTAAAATGTCATTAAAGGAGATTAGCTTTGAAGTCTGTTAATACCTCTTTTAAAGATCATCAGGATTTGCTTTGACTAGACTTCTGGTTGCTTTTAATTTTCAACAGCATCCACTGGCAATGTGGGTAGTGCAAGATTCTGACATGTAACTAGGCAACACATGGGAATAGCAAATTGAAAGCTTATGTGCAACAATCCTGTACATGTGCAATGCCTGAGTTGTATGCGGGTGGGTTACAATGCGGGAAAATGGTGTATAAATCATAGAGCACTTTGTAGGCAATGGCTCATGAGTGCGTCCTCCTCTCGTGCCTAGCCACCCTCCTCTCATTTGCCCCCTGTTGGCAAGGACAGCGACAACGACAACGACATCGACGACAACCTCTCATCACTCACCGCACATGTATCTCTCGACAGCCAATCATAGTTTTCACACTCTAGTTAACATCATTGTCACCGAGTTTCAGTCAATGTAGACTTAAAAAAAAATTGGTTGACGTTTGCAGTTTGCCTTTTTTGTGTGTATGTCCCATTTCACTCTCTCTCTGTCTATATTTCTCTGTATCTTTGTCCTTTTCACTTGTCTCACCATTTTTTTCACATTTTGTGGCTGACTTTTGGATTCCCCCAAATTTTTAAATTCTGTTAGCTCTGAATTCTGCGTTTGTCGACGGAAAATTTTCCAACGTTGACATTTAAGTTAATTTGCATAGAACCGCAAAAATTCACAAGGTTACAAAAATGATGGCGACTGAGCTGGGGAGGGAGAGGGAAAGGTATGAATTATTATCTCTGTTTCATTCTTTCAGCCCCTCTCACATTTACTCTCACTCTTACTTTATCTCTCCCACCCGCTGCTATTAAACAGAAAATTAACATAGGTGCTCGTATGCAAATATGTGTATATTGTAAATATGCATAAACACATCAGGTATGATATATATAATAATGAATATTTGTGAAAATAGTTGACCTGCACTTTGTCAGTGTTTTTATACCCTGTGCCCATTGAAAATGGTCAAAAAGGGTATAATGGTTTTGTGCAATGTATGTAACAGGCAGAAGGAAGCATCTCCGACCCTATAAAGTATATATATTCTTGATCAGTATCAATAGCCGAGTCGATTGAGCCATGTCCGTCTGTCTGTCCGTCTGTCCGTCTGTCCGTCCGTCTGTTTGAGTCAAAGGATCTCAGAAACTATAAAAGCTAGAGACTTCAAACTCGGTATGTAGGTTCCTTGATAGCGGGCGCAGATCAAGTTTGTTTTAAAATTTGGATCGGACCACTATATCATATAGCTGCCATAGGAACGATCAGTACAAAATCAAGTTTTAGTATGAAAAACTTTTTTGTTGTCTGAAATATCACGACCAAACTAGCAGGATATGCATTTGGTTTGGTCCTATATATCCTGATAAAATTTGGTTGAAATCGGACCACTATATCATATAGCTGCCATAGGAACGATCAGTTCAAAATAAATTTTTTGTATGAAAATCTTTTATAATGCTTAAAGTATCTTGACCAAATTGACCGGATATGCATTTAGGAAGGTTCTATACATCATGATCAAATTTGGTTGAAATCGGACTACTATATCATATAGCTGTCAGAGGAACGATCAGCCCAAAATCAAGATTTAGTATGAAAAACTTTTATGTTGTTTGTAATATCCAAACGAAACTAACAGGATTTACATTTCGGATGGTCCTATACATTTTGATCAAATTTGGTTGAAATCGGACCACTATATCATATAGCTGCCTTAGGAACGATCAGTTCAAAATCAAGTTTTAGTATGAAAATCTCTTTTGTTGTTTAAAATATCTTGACCAAACTGACAGGATATGCATTTAGGAAGGTTCCATACATCCTAAACAAATTTGGTTGAAATCGGACCACTATATCATATAGCTGCCATTGGAACAATCAGTACAAAATCAAGTTTGAGTATGAAAAGCTTTTTTGTTGTTTGAAATAATTTGACCAAACTGACAGGATGTGCATGTGGAAGGGTCCTATACATCCTGATCAAATTTGGTTGAAATCGAAACACTATATAATATAGCTGACATAGGAACGATCATTCGAAAATCAAGTTTTGGTATGAACAACTTTTTTGTTGCTTGAGATATCTTAGCCAAACTGAGACAATATGCATGTGGGATGGTCCCATACATTCTGACCAAACTTGGCTAAAATCAGTCTACTATATCATATAGCTGCCATAGGAACGATCAGTCGAAAATCCAGTTTTGGTATAAGAAACTTTTTTTTTGCTTAAGATATGTCAACCAAACTGAGACAATATGCATGTCGGATAGTCCCATACATCCTGACTAAACTTGGTTAAAATCGAAACACTATGTGATATAGCTGCCATAGGAACGATCAGTCGAAAATCAAGTTTTAGTATGATAAACTTTTTTGTTGTTTAAGGTATCTCAACCAAACTAACAAAATACGCATTTGGGATGGTATTCTACATCCTGACCAAGTTTGGTTAAAATCGGATATCAAATAGCTGCCATAGGAGCGAATTTTAAGATAAAGTACGTAAATTATTGTTGTTTTTAGAGATAAGTCAACCAAACTCACAGATTCAGAATTTGCAATTTGGCTTAAATCGGTTCACTAGATCACATAGATGTAATACGAGCAATTAGTCAAAAAGTTAATGCCGCATCATCACAACTTTGGCATGCCTAACGTAGCGCAAATACGTATGACCTATCGGAGAGCCAGGGCACAGGGTATTCTACAGTCGAGCACACTCGACTGTAGCCGGCGCCCACTTGTTTATAATTCATTTTAATTTCACGGTAGACCATTAATTAGGGAAAAGGGATCCAGTGTGGACCAAGAAACCGAACCCAAACCGGATATAATGCACTTCACAATTAATCAATGGATTTCATGACTAATGCATGCTATTTGGTTTTTATACCCGTGCCCATTGAAAATGGTCAAAAGGGTATAATGGTTTTGTGCAATGTATGTAACAGGCAGGAGGAAGCATCTCCGACCCTATAATGTATATATATTCTTGATCAGCATCAATAGCCGAGTCGATTGAGCCATGTCCGTCTGTCTGTCCGTCTGTCCGTCCGTCCGTCTGTCCGTCCGTCTGTTTGAGTCAAAGGATCTCAGAAACCATAAAAGCTAGAGACTTCAAAGTTGGTATGAAGGTTGCTGGATAGCGGGCGCAGATCAAGTTTGTTTTAAATTTTAGATGCCACGCCTCTTTCGCCTGCCAATCGCAAAAAACGATTATCAGACGTGATCTTCAATAAAACACTTCTTAATTAAACAGAAAGATAAGAAGTAAGCCAATTTAATGACTCTGAAAGTTTCAAAGCGATTGACTATTAAATAGAGAAGATATTTAAAATTTGATTTTAATTCACATAAATCAAAATCATAGACATGGGCAAGTGCGAGCGAGATAGCATATGCACATTTGCTTGTGCAAAAACATAACAGTGAGCACGTGCACGAAGAGGGCGAACGCAAATACGAGCGATAGGCAAAATATCGATATTTGGCTACAATTTCTATCCTATTTTAATATATTAACCTGTTTTAAGTTAATACATATTTACGATTGTGTTAAAATATATGTATGTAGATATTAGTATGCAATGCAAAAAGCGATATGTATAAATGCCACTTTATAATTTTGCACCTTGACACCTCGACGACAGATCGTTTTACAACACTGAAATCTCTGAATTTATAATAATTATTATGTTTAATAATAAGCTAGTAAGCTCGCACACATGCTCAATAGGTTTTCATTTATTATCATTGTATTTATATGCTTAACAAATTCTGCAAAAATAATCACAAATATTAAAGCATAGCACTTAAATTTAAATTGCGCGCGCAATGCAGCAGCCTTTAACAGCTGATTTCGATGATTAAGAAGAGTGGGAGAGATTATTTGGTGTTGCCGGACTTCAGCAAGCTGAGCAAATTTTAGACAATGGCTACTCTTGGCATGAACAACATCGATTTCAGCGATTACGATTACGATTACGATTTAAGATTTACTACTTTAATAAAACTAAATACAATTTATTCAATCGGACCACAATATCATATTTTTGTCATAAGAACGATCAGTCGAAAATAAACTTTTTTGTTGTTTGAAAGATGTCGACCAAACTAATAGGATATGCATTTGAAATGTTCCTATATATCCTGATAAAATTTGATTGAAATCGGACCACTTTATCAAGTCTTAGTATGATAAACTATTTTGTTGTTTGAGGTATCTCAACCAAACTAATAGAATACGCATTTGGGATGGTATTCTACATCCTGAACAAATTTGGTTGAAACCTGATATCAAATAGCTGCCATAGGAACGAATTTTAAGATAAAGTACGAAAATTTTTGATGTTTTTAGAGATAAGTCAACCAAACTCACAGATTGAGAATTTGTAATTTAGTTTAAATCGGTTCACTAGATCACATATGTAGATGTAATACGACCAATTAGCCAAAAAGTTAATGCCGCATCATCGCACCTTCGGCATGCCTAACGTAGCGCACCTACGTATGACCTATCGGAGAGCTAGGGCACAGGGTATTTTACAGTCGAGCACCCTCGACTGTAGCCGGCGCCCCCTTGTTATAACAGAACTTACGGTATAAGTTATAAGTAAACCCTTTACTTGTAGTGCTAGGTTGGTTAACAGCACAAGCAAGTCCACTTGCCTATCACATTTCTCTTTGATATTTTAATTAATTTGATTAATGAATGGAACTTTTCACCATATGTTTGACAGATATGAAGGACAAATAAATCATCAACTTGAACTATGAGTACGACTACTGTTTTCCTTAATCGCTTTATACTCATGCCAATGTTAAGTCTCTGCTGCTAATTGTCCTCTCAGAATGCTGCATTTACTGTTCGAAGGGATTGCAATTTATCGTCACTTGTTCTATGACTCGGAATTCGCCAAGTATCCCCAGCTCTGGGGAGCGACAGCTTCTTAGAGCTCATACAGCTCAACAGTGAGCATCGCATATTAATGAAGGCTCGAGCTGAGCTTCGCTGGTTAAGAGCTGTAATTCCATACAGAAATTCACAATGCCATCAAATATGCGCGCTTAAACCAAAGAGGACCCGCATCCAGGAGCCGCAGCTCTCACCCAGTTACCCACATCAACACCACACCACATCCACAAGGGATCACACTTGTCTATTCGCGTTTAGCACGGCAACCTGCAACCTGACGGGATGCCTCACCTGCACACCTGCAGGCAAGTGCTGCCACCTGCTTGCAGCACCCAATTTCCGGTGCTTACGTAAATACATTATGCAGCTTACAACTACTTAGCGGGCTGCAAATGCTCGCCACAGTCGCACAAGGCAACTCATTTTGTAGCAGAGTTATTGAAAAATATTTTAAACTGAAAGTTACTTAAAACAATACATTTGAAATAAATTAACTTGTACTTGCTATGAATAGGATACATTTCAACAATTTGAAAAGACATTTTCCAGTCAATAAATATTTTGTTATGCATACATTTTTGGAATCATACGGCGTAGACATTTGATTTTAAAAGGATCAGAGAAAATGTTATACGATTCATGTTGATGTCTTGTTCATGAGTGAATTAAATATCTAAAATAATAAGAGATAAAAAAAATAGTAAATTATAAAAAGTTTAGAAATACCTTTGCTCCACAGTGCACTGGCTGTGGCTACAAAAGACTTGCTTGGGTGCTGATTCCGTGGCTGCTACGTGGCATAAAGTGGCAAATTCAAAGGCGCAACTTTTGTCGATACAAGCGGCAAGTGCTCGAGCGCCCGTAAGCATGCAATAAAAGTGCATGGCGAAATTGTGAGAAAGGTGAAGATTACGCACTGAATACGAATGTATTCCATCCCATCATCCACATTCCACATTCCACTCCCCACTCCTCACATTTCTCTCGCCCATCTGACTTTTGTGTTGCAAACTTGGTGAGAGAATTCGCACATTTGTGTCAGCTCAACCGCGCCCACTGAGACACTCTGAGACAGCAGCACACAGACAGTGCACTCCATTCGTATGACAAACATGTGTGATACGCCACTTGCACCTGTAGTCTATCTGCTGTTGCCACCCGCGATACTCCCTCCGCCCCTCCGTCCACCCGCCCCATGATGCTGCTCATAAAAGTTAAGGACTTGCATAACTTCTGGCATTTATGAGCGCTTTTCACTTGCTCTCAGCAGCAGCTTCGCCTCACGCTTACCCCATGCTTCATTACGCAAATGCCGTGTTTTCAAATTATTTTACATGCACATGCACCCAAACCACTACACTTTTCACCCGTCCTCCAGAACCACTTCGCAGTTTCCTCCCCCTTTTCTCCCTTCGAAGTCTGTCTACGTGCTTGTTAGTGACATTTTTGTATGTTTGTTGCATATTTTATGGCGCAGTGACAAACTCTACTTCGACGGTTTAGCGCAGCCGAGAAGGGAAGCGGAATGTGGAATAGTGGGTAAGTGTGGTAGTGAAGAAGGAGACTACTGATTAGCGTCACATTTGTGTCATAGTTGCAGTTTATAAGCTCTCCTCAGCGCCACATAAACTTCTTTAGCTGCCTGCCAAATTGTAGCGCTGTCAGTTTTTCGCGTTCTGTTTACAATACTAGTAGTTTAGAACGAATATATATATATATGTATATATATATATCTGCAACTATAAAGCCAAACACCTATGACCATAGATGGTAAAGGTCTTGAATTTGTAGATATGACAGTGTAATAAAATTAATTAATGCAAAGTTCACCCCTAAGCGCTTTAGAATTTGAATAAATAAATAAAATTTTGCACACAACTAATGAACTAAATGAACGCGCATTTAAATAAGTTTATAAGTCCGATTAGGTACGCAAACATCCGCAGTAAAAATAGAAATAAATAGTTGCAACTGTGTTTCACAAGTCTCTGGAGATTTTCATGCCTGTCTTCGTTAAATGGCAGATATTGGATTTTTTTATAACAAAGGTAGACGCCTTATGAGCAATTTATCCATTTACAGGTCCAATACACGGTGACGATTTCTCGCAGATATTCACAGATGCTCAGCGGGCTATTTCAGAAAACTTTTTAAATATGCTGGAGGAATTGGCTAAGGAAGGACGTGCTCACTATGGCAACTGCGAATTCCGAAACAATGTTAAGGAGACCAAACTGGTGTTGCTTCACATTCATCACGATATTTGCGATAATATTGAATTGGATGAGTTTCCATAAACAAGCTTCAATCGAGACCGAGAAACTATTATTAAACGGATCTCAATTATTGTTCTCAAAGTCTGGGTATAATTAAAGCATTTTTGAAAATAAAGTAATTTTTGAATATATCGGAATTTCATGATTGTTTTCAATTAAACAAGGTGGATTAAAAATTGGTCAGATACTTACAACATCATTTCTACACCCGCATATTATTGGCATGGAATTATGCCCAAAAATATTATGTGAAAAGATGATGATGATCTTCACGAGCATTGCAAGTAGAATTTTTAAGTTTATCTACATTAAACGTAGATTAATAAATAATATATATTACTTTGTCACTTATTCAAGCCTTCTAAGTCAGATCCATCTCAAGAGTTTTATTATCTCTTGCATAAATTACAACTTTCTTAAGTAAAAAAATATATATTAGAGATTTCGACGAATATAGTCTGATCCAAATCTATACTATAGTCGCCAAATTAGCAAATAAGTGTTTTCCTTCTAAATTTTTAGTATCAGTCAGATGTTTTGCCCCCAATTAGATCGATGTCATATTTTACATTTATTTTTCACGCATTTAAGATCTATCAGATGGATGGAACTAATTCCAAACATCCGCAGTAAAAATAAAAATAAATAGTTGCAACTGTGTTTCACAAGTCTCTGGAGATTTTCATGCCTGTCTTCTTTAAATGGCAGATATTGGATTTTTTTATAACAAAGGTAGACGCCCAAAAAATTTTGTTCAATTTAACAAATATTATTAAAATTAAGTAAGCTCTAAGCCTAACTCATTCAATATAAATTTCAGAATTATTATTAATTCAAAGTCATCTCTATATAATTAACAAGCTCATTCAACAATTCTTTTCTGCATTTGTTTTCAATTTCAGAAATAGTTTAAATAAATAAAATAAATTTTACATATTATCAAAGAAAACATGCTTTAGCATTGCAGCTGTAATCTGGTGAATACAACCGCTATAAATCGGTCTACTGATCAGAAATATGTGTTATATTTAAATCAATCTTAAATACGATCAAATTCTAAATTAACTTAACAGATATATATAAAAATGTGTTTCCAAGGCATAAATATTATATTTTGATGTAGTGAATGCGCTAAATGATGCTACAAGCGATCTTTAGTTAAAAAAATAATTAAAGCACGACATTCAACAACACAAAGTTAATGAATCT
Organism: Drosophila rellima; assembly: GCA_035043635.1. NCBI lineage: Eukaryota > Metazoa > Arthropoda > Insecta > Diptera > Drosophilidae > Drosophila > Drosophila rellima. Next base: position 14,988,328 of record JAWNMV010000811.1, read on the forward strand.
GAAAACCATGGCATTGGCCAAAAAGGTTCAAGTTGGCTTTACATAATTATTTCATTAAGTGTGCGCTCAACGCTCTCGACGTCTGTCGCAAAACACCCGACGCCCGATACTCCACACTCGACCCTCAACATACTGCATTCGGCTGCTGTTACTGGCAGAGGAGAAGGAGGTGGGGAGAAGCACAGGAGGAGAGTCCAGTTGGACTTTCTCACTTTTGCACTTACTAATTCTTGCATTTAGCGGACCAGACGCAAAAGTAATTCGGCTTGAGACTTGAGCCTTGACCTCAGGCAATGCTCGGCAGTTAGTCAAATACATTTACAGACTAACGAAGAATCTGTGAGGGAGAAAGAGAGAGAGAGAGAGGGATTGGGGGCATAGCTCATTAACAAACATTAGTTACAAATGCTGTGAATTACTTAAGGAATTAATATTCCATGCTTCACACACCGAACGACGCGACGCGACGCTTGCAGTAGCAGAGTTTTAGCACATGTACGTACACTACCCTACAGACATACACACAGGCACACACACCGCTCACACACACTGAACTGACCCAGAGAGAGCATCAAATGAGCAGCCGCCACAAGTCCCAGCATATTTCTTAAATCATGCTTGCTTAGCCTTGGCGTACACTGCTACGTATACTTAATGTGAATTCATTTATATATGTATACCCACAAAGTCTATCAGTGGATTGTGCTTATCAGTCATCCACATTATCGTGATAATCTTCTTCATCGTTGATTGGAATGATAAAACTGGGAGCGCTTATTTGACTGGAAAGTGTCTCTGACTACTTCCCAGTTGATGATAGCATTCTCTCGGATAAATCATCACATCAATTAATGACCCTTAAGCAGCATTTAACTTTTGCTTAAATCAATTTTACCATATGAAACTTTCACTCTAAGTTCTGTAAATAACACGTTTCTCTCTTGATTTTAAGATCTCGATACAAAATGACCCCAAAATAATTTATATTTTTTTAAAGAACTTTGCACCTAATCAAACATTTTAATTTTTTTGCATTTTATGGGTGAAGCTCTAGATCTTTGAAACGAATGGAACTCATCCGATTATTTTCAGACTCTCACCAGGTGAATTGTTAATAAAATGACTGATGATGTCGCGCCCAAGATTAGTATAGAATGAGAATCCGTCCCATGCAAGTCATGAGTTACTTAAAGGTTCTGATCGTTTTGCTGTGCCTTTGGTCGACAGATGCCTTAGTTGGAGATCCGAATCATCCGACAGTGAAGCTGCCATTTGGCTATGTTCGTGGACTCAATAATGGGCGCTATTTCACCTTTGAGTCTATTCCCTATGCGGAGAAGATCTGGACTCCATTTCAGGCGCCTTTTCCATACAACACTCATTGGGAGGAGCCCTTTAATGCTACTCAGCCGCCAGTGGAGTGCCTTCAGTGGAACCCTTTCATCGAGGGGAAGGACAAGGTGACGGGCAGCGAGGACTGCCTGACCCTCAGCATTTATAAGCCGTTGCGCAACTTGCACCGCAAAATTCCTGTTGTGGTGGATATTCATGGCGGCTTCTTCATGTTCGGAGGTGCCAGCAAGAAGTCTGTTGAAAGACTCATGGACCGAGGAAATGTCATTGTTGTGAAGATCGTCTATCGTGTTGGACCGATAGGTTTCCTGTCCACCGGCGATTCAGTTATTCCGGGCAACATGGGACTGAAGGATCAACGCATCGCGTTGGAATGGATCAAGGCGAATATTGCCAATTTTGGAGGAAATCCGCGCAAGATTCTAGTAATTGGCAACGACGCTGGAGGGGCTTCGATTCATCTGCATTTACTGAGAGGAGATTTTAACCATTTTGCAACGGTTGCTGTTTCTATGAGTGGAAATGCTCTCAATCCTTGGGTTATGCAACAAAAATCACGCCAGCGCGCCTTTGAATTGGGCCGCATTGTGGGCTGTGGTCTTCTTGATGACTCTTTGGCTCTCGCCACGTGCTTGTCAGTAAAAAGTGGTGCGGAAATTGTGAGAGGAGCCCAACAATTTCAGATCCTTGATAACATACCCATTACTATATTTGGGCCTGTGGTAGAGTCCGCCGATTCTAAAGATCCCTTCATCACCCAACATCCTGTCGAGCTCATCAAGAGTGGAAACATTTCTCCAGTTCCATGGATGGTCTCATACGTTGCCCAGGACGGTGGTTATAGTGCTGCCCAGCTTCTCAGAACACAATTCGATGGACGTGAGGTACTTGACGAACTTAATTATCGCTGGAACGATCTGGCGCCCCTCTTACTCTACTACCGTGACTCGATAAATAATCTCGAAGAATTGGACGATTACTCGCGGGACATTAGACAATTCTATTTGGGGGATGAGAGCTTCAGCACCAAAAGCTACTTCAAGTTGCAGCGGATGTTCACGGATGTGTTGTTCAAGAATGGAACCGAGATGACTATAAAATTACATCGCCAGTATGGAAAGGCGCCCGTCTTCGCCTATCTATATGACAATTTAGATTCATTTGGCACTAGTCCTCTTGGCAAATGGTTGTCTCAGCGGCAAGATATACCATTGGGTAGGAATCGGCATATACTCAAACTTATTTCTTATTCAACTTATGAGCAATTTATCCATTTACAGGTCCAATACACGGTGACGATTTCTCGCAGATATTCACAGATGCTCAGCGGGCTATTTCAGAAAACTTTTTAAATATGCTGGAGGAATTGGCTAAGGAAGGACGTGCTCACTATGGCAACTGCGAATTCCGAAACAATGTTAAGGAGACCAAACTGGTGTTGCTTCACATTCATCACGATATTTGCGATAATATTGAATTGGATGAGTTTCCATAAACAAGCTTCAATCGAGACCGAGAAACTATTATTAAACGGATCTCAATTATTGTTCTCAAAGTCTGGGTATAATTAAAGCATTTTTGAAAATAAAGTAATTTTTGAATATATCGGAATTTCATGATTGTTTTCAATTAAACAAGGTGGATTAAAAATTGGTCAGATACTTACAACATCATTTCTACACCCGCATATTATTGGCATGGAATTATGCCCAAAAATATTATGTGAAAAGATGATGATGATCTTCACGAGCATTGCAAGTAGAATATTGAAGTTTATCTACATTAAACGTAGATTAATAAATAATATATATTACTTTGTCACTTATTCAAGCCTTCTAAGTCAGATCCATCTCAAGAGTTTTATTATCTCTTGCATAAATTACAACTTTCTTAAGTAAAAAAATATCTATTAGAGATTTCGACGAATATAGTCTGATCCAAATCTATACTATAGTCGCCAAATTAGCAAATAAGTGTTTGCCTTCTCAATTTTTAGTATCAGTCAGATGTTTTGCCCCCAATTAGATCGATGTCATATTTTACATTTATTTTTCACGCATTTTAGATCTATCAGATGTATGGAACTAATTCCATTCTTCTCAGACTCTCTCGAACCACTTTTGAGGACTCACAACTCTGTCAATAAAACGACTGACGATTGTAGCCGCTTCGAATAGTACACTTTGAGAATCGGTTGAGTTCACGTCATGAATTCCATAACAGTTTTGTCCGTATTGCTTAGCCTATTGGTAGCAGGTACTTTTGCACAATTGATGGTGGAGACACCATATGGCAGACTCCGTGGACGCGATCGGGGAATATTTTACTCCTACGAGTCGGTGCCATACGCAGAACCACCAGTGGGGGAGCTGCGACTCGAGCCACCGAAGCCGTTCAACCGCAAGTGGGACGGAGTCCTCGACGCGTCGAGGCCATCTGTGGTGTGCGCACAGTGGAGCCAGTTTATTCAGCAACCCGATAAGCGGACGGGAAACGAGGACTGCTTAACTCTCAGTATATTTAAGCCGAAAAATGAGTCACGAACTACTTTTCCGGTTATCGCCAATATATTTGGCGGTGCCTTTTCGTTTGGAGGGACTGTGGAAGATAGTCCTGAGCCACTAATGGATAGCGGGAATGTCATTGTGGTGAAGATCAACCACAGAGTGGGGTCCTTGGGATTTTTAAACACTGGAGATGCCGAATTGCCGGGGAATATGGGACTAAAGGATCAGAAGTTGGCATTGCGCTGGATTAAGAAAAACATCGGCTACTTCGGAGGAGAGTCTGAGAAAATACTTTTCCTGGGGTTCTCCTCGGGAGCTGCATCAGTTCATTTGCAAATAATGAGTGAGGATCTCAAGGAGCTGGTCAGCTCAGGTGTTTCCATCAGTGCAAATGCCCTCGATCCCTGGGTGGTGCAGGGCAATGGAAGTCGACAAGCATTTGAATTGGGTCGCATTGTGGGCTGTGGTCAGCTAAGGGACTCCAAGAAGCTCAAGGAGTGCCTGAAAACGAAGGATGCTATGGACATAGCTGCTGCTATGGACAAGTTTTTGGTCTTCAACTTCATGCCCTTTGTTCCGTTCGGTCCTGTGGTCGAGCCGGCGGACTCGGCTGAACCATTTATGACCCAGCATCCGCGTGACATTATTAAGAGCGGAAAGATTGCACAAATCCCCTGGTTGGTCACCTACACTCCGGAGGACGGCATATACAACGCAGCTCTCGTGCTAGCGAGACAATATAATGGCAAGGAGGCGATTTACGAGTTGAACAGTCGCTGGTTTGAACTAGCACCACATTTCTTCGCCTACCGCTACCAAACGAAGACCGTTGAAGAGATGGACAACCACTCGAGGAACCTTCGACAACACTACATGGGCAACAAGAGCTTCAGCATGGACACCTACTTTGACTTCCAGCGCATAGTCACGGATGTGATGTTGAAGAATGAAACAGAAAAATCATTGTATCTTCATCGCAAGTACGGAAGGAGTCCTTTATACACGTATGTCTACGATAACCCAGCTGACAATGCACTTGGTCAAATTCTAGCGGGTCGCCATGATATTCTTCTTGGTACTAATGCCTATATACAATTGAATACTTGTACTTATATCAACTACTCCAATTATAGGCACCGGACATGGCGACGATTACTTCCTCGTTATGAGCAATCCAATTCGAGAACCTTTGCGCGCGGACGAGAAGGTCATTTCATGGAAATTAATCAAGATGCTTGAGCGTTTTCTCGAAACTGGAACCCTTGTTTATGACAATTGCGATTTCCCCAATAATGTTGGCCAAAATCAATATCAATTGGTCGTCATTCAGCGAAACGGATGCCACCTGCGGCAAGTGGACGAGTTGCCTGCGACTGTGTCTGACAAACTTCCAAGAACACCAGTTATACGCTACTAAGGAAAGAGTTAAACGCGTCTTCCCGCAAATGCGTCGTCTCAAATCGGACTAAAAGTGATTTAAAATATCTTTATTTGCATAAAGAATTAACTAATTATGGCATAAAGAATTAAACATATTTATGACGCAAAAATTTTGTAAATATACATACGTGTAATTTTATGGTATGGGATTAATTTGACATTGTAAAATAAGTTGTGAAATAAGTTCGCACTTATTTCAACTTATCGCAACCCAAATTCGTTTCGAATCTATTAACTGCAGCAAAGCTAGTATTCGAGTTATGGGTGTACAAATTTTGGAGAAGTTTCGGAGTAATTGGTTTTATTTTCTTAAGCTTTTTCCATGATAACGTACGTATAAATATATTTATAATTTATTAGGAGGCTGCTCATGAGTTCATATCAGTCAGCTGTCTGATCGGCTCTTATGCTAGAATACGGTCACTGATAAGGCCAATCAGTATTGCTTGTATGTTAGTCTATGTTAGATTATCGGTATTTACTTAATTCAGCACAATGAGAGATAATCCTAATCATGGTGTAATCAATATAAGGTAATGTAATGAGAGTAATAGCTCTAGATTTTCTTTCAGTTTGCTGAGACAGTGGACTCTAAAGTTTTGAGTAAAACATGTAATCAATTTAAATCATTTGCGACACACGTCCGACTGATTTGCTTTAATTCTCAATCTTTAATTTAAACTTCGTTTCGTTTTGCAATACTTAAACTAGATTTGTGTAATTCTTTAAAAGTTAGGGATGTGAATGGTCTTAACAGATGTTAGGCTAATCTTAATTTCCCTTGGTATTTGAGAGAGCTCATGACCTTACCTTTATTATTACATCATGTTCCGAATAAAATCGTGTTCTACCTTGTACATTCTTTCTCTCTATCTCTAAGTTCAGTTTCGAGTGCTATAAAAACTGTCACTGCCTTCGCATAGAATAGTACTGTTTGAGAATTGACCGCGAACAAAACATGAACTGTATTCTGTTTTTGACGGCTTTGATTTGCCTCGGGGCAGCAACTGCCTATGCAGATCATCTGATAGTTGAGCTGCCAAATGGAAAGCTGAGAGGTCGGGACAACGGAGGTTATTACAGCTACGAGTCGATACCCTATGCAGAGCCTCCTCTGGGAGAGCTGCGATTCGAAGCACCTCAGCCTTATACACGGAAATGGGAGGATATCTTCGATGCCACCAATCCTCCAGTGCTGTGCATACAGTGGGACCAGTTCATCGATCACCATGATAAATTGGCAGGTAGCGAAGACTGTCTGACCGTGAGTGTGTATAAGCCGAAGAACTCAAGTCGTCCGAGTTTTCCTGTTCTTGTGCATATCCATGGCGGTGCGTTCATGTTTGGTGGAGCGGCTCAACATGGACACGAGACACTGATGGCCAGCGGAGACGTCATTGTTGCGAAGATCAGTTATCGACTAGGACCTATTGGATTCTTGAGCACAGTCGATTCAGAGATAACAGGAAACTTTGGACTGAAAGATCAGCGACTCGCCTTACAATGGATCAAGCAGAACATCGCTCGATTCGGAGGAGAGCCCGATAATATACTTGTAATGGGTCACTCTGCTGGAGGTGCCTCAGTTCACTTACAACTACTTCAGGAGAACTTCAAGCAGCTGGCAAAAGTAGCCGCTTCCCTCAGCGGAAATGCTCTCGATCCGTGGGTTGTGCAGAGAGGATCTTCTCGTCGTGCCTTTGAGCTGGGTCGCATAATGGGATGTGGATTACTAAATAGCTCCAAGGATCTTAAGAAATGTTTAAAAACTAAAGAAGCCTCGCAGATAGTCAAAGCTGTGCCTCACTTCTTGGTCTTTGACTATGTTCCGTTTACTCCGTTTGGCCCAGTTGTTGAAGCTGTCGGAGCCCCTGACTCATTTCTTACTGAGCATCCCCTTAGTATAATCGAAAGAGCAACTTTTCCCAAGTTCCATGGTTAACATCCTACACCCAGGAAGATGGCGGTTACAATGCCGCTCTCCTTTTAGTGAAACAGTCTGATGGGAGAGAGGCGATAGAGGAGTTGAACAGTCGTTGGAATGATCTGGCACCTTATTTTTTATTCTATCGGGATACCTTCAAGACCATTCAGGAAATGGACGATCATTCCCGAGATCTGAGACAAAAATATCTGGGTAATCGGAATTTCAGTGTGGATAACTACTTTCATTTGCAGCGTTTGTTTACGGATGTGCTATTCAAGAATGAAACCCAACTCGCAATGGATTTGCATCGTCAACATGGAAAGAGCCCAGTCTACGGGTTTGTCTATGAGATTCCCGCAGATGCGGCAATTGGGCAATGGCTGGCCAAGCGCAGTGATATTTTCCTAGGTGAGTTGCGAGAATTCAAAATACATTTATGGACTTCTCTTTATAAGCCGATTGTCTACTTGCAGGTTCTGTTCACGGTGACGATTACTTCCTAATATTTGATAGTACAATTCGTCAACCTATTCGCTCCGATGAGAAAGTTGTTTCGAAGAAATTAATAAAAATGCTGGTCGATTTTGCTCAAACTGGCACAGTGGCCTATGACAATTGCGTATTCCGAGACAATGTAGGCCAAAAAGAATATCAATTGGTGTCCATTAAAAGCGACAAATGTGTCAATTTGCAAGTAAACGAGTTTCCTTAGACAATGATCAATATGATCCATTTGAAATTCAAATACAGGTTCCGAGTTGAAAGCCAAAAAACCGGTTGAAGCCTAAATTGTATTGTAATTAAAGTTGTGAGTTTCAATTAAATTGGTTAATTCAATCATGACATTTTTGTTTTTATCTTCCAGTCAGGCAACGACAATTATAACCAAGAATTCAGAGTATTGAGAGCAGTATAAAAGTTAAACATTTAACGAGTGAATTTTTTAAAACCGTTGGCGAAATATATTCAATTTTTATAAAATCGTATAAAAAACCCCCTTTCATTAATTTTATTATGTTTCAGCTTCAATTTAATTTTCATGCTTTACAAAATTTGTAACAAAATTATAATATCCTCGATTAGGGTATACAAATGTTGATTTCAAACCAGATTTGGCTCACAAAGTCGTTAAGTACACATTGAATGCAAAATATTATAACAAAAGCGACTGACGCTGTTTTACTGGTTATAGTCTTCATTTGGAATCGGTCGGTCGTGTGTCATGAATTGTATTATCCTGATTTGCCTCTGGGCAGCAACTGCACATGCAGATCCCCTGATAGTTGATCTGCCAAATGGAAAACTGAGAGGTCGGGACAACGGAGGTTATTACAGCTACGAGTCGATACCCTATGCAGAGCCTCCTCTGGGAGAGCTGCGCTTCGAGGCACCTCAGCCTTATACACGAAAATGGGAGGACACCTTCGATGCAACCAATCCTCCAGTGCTGTGCATACAGTGGAGTCAGTTTATCGATCAGCCAGACAAACTGACAGGCAGCGAGGACTGCCTGATTGTGAATGTGTATAAGCCAAAGAATCCCAGTCGAAAGTCTTTCCCAGTGGTTGTAAACCTACATGGAGGTGCCTTTATGTTCGGCGGAGGAACTGGATACGGGCATACGCTTTTAATGGCCAGTGGGAATGCGATTGTTGTCAAGATCAATTATCGAGTAGGTCCGATGGGTTTCCTAAGCACTGGCGATGTTGACTTACCGGGAAACATGGGACTGAAAGATCAGCGACTCGCGTTGCAATGGATCAGGCAAAACATCGCTTATTTCGGCGGAGAGCCGGATAATATCCTTGTAGTGGGTCACTCCGCTGGAGGAGCCTCGGCTCATTTGCATCTACTGAAGGAGGACTTTAATACGTTGGCCAAGGCGGCCGTTTCAGTCAGTGGGAATGCCCTCAATCCCTGGGTGGTGCAGAAGGGGGCTCGTCGGCGGGCCTTTGAATTGGGTCGCTTTGCGGGTTGTGGTCTGCTGAATGATTCTAAAGATCTTAGGAGCTGCCTGAAGGCAAAGCATGCTTCGGAAATAGTCAGATCTATGCAGCATTTCTTCGTCCTGGACTATACGCCATTCAGTGTGTTTGGGCCAGTAGTGGAACCCGCCGATTCCAGAGATGCTTTCCTGACCCAACATCCCATTGACATTATCAGGAGTGGACGATTCTCTGAAGTTCCATGGTTAACATCCTACACACAGGAGGATGGAGGCTATAACGCCGCTTTCCTTTTAGTGAAACAATCTAATGGGAGAGAGGTAATTGAGGAGTTAAACAACCGATGGTACGATCTGGCACCCCATTTACTATTCTATCGCGATTCGTACAAGACAGTTCAGGAAATGGACGATCACTCACAAGATCTGAGGCAGGAATATCTGGGTAATCGGAATTTCAGTGTGGATAACTACTTGGATGTGCAGCGTTTGTTTACGGATGTGCTCTTCAAGAATGATACTCAACTCGCAATGGATTTGCATCGTCAACATGGAAAGAGCTCAGTCTACGGGTTCGTCTATGATAATCCCGCTGACAGTGCAGTTGGTCAATGGCTAGCAAAACGAAATGATATTTATCTAGGTGGGTAAGGACTCTCTGTGCTGAAACAATGTTATGATAACATAATAATCTTACTACAGGCTCTGTACATGGAGACGATTATTTTCTGATATTTGAGAATTCACTGCGTCAACCAATTCGCTCTGATGAGGAAGTTGTTTCGAAGAATTTAATAAAAATGCTAGCGGACTTGGCCCAAAGTGGCACAGTGATTTATGACAATTGTGAGTTCCGAGACAATGTAGGCCAAAAGGAATTTCAATTGGTGTCCATAAAAAGCCAAAATTGTGAACATTTGCAAGTAGATCAGTTCCCTTAGGCGAAGTTCTGTAACTTATCAGAATAAAACCTGTTTAAAAGTAATTAAAATTTTATTTGCTGCACTCCATTTGTGTTCATTCATTTAACAAAGATGCAAAACCAGTTACAACCTTGTCAAGGCAGGTTAGAATCCTTCAAAACCAGTCAATAAATAGCAAAATCAATAACGAGTATCTAACAACTGTTTTGCCGGACAGCTATGGGTTAAAGGGCCAACTTCTGGCACTAAAAAAAGAACATCGAATCATATGATTGTATCTGCAACTGCTGAAAGAGGACAGGTTGCCAGGGGTGCCATATCAATGACTGGAAATCCTTTGAATCACTGGCTGATGCAGCAAGGTAGATGAAGTCGCACCTTTGTCACTCTAGTCTATTACTGACATGGCAAACGACATGGCTAAAAAAATGATCTCCATTTATCAAAATGACATTAAAAAAGTCCCTGAACTCATTTTTGAAATTGATAATGCATCTAAAGATCATTATAATTGATACAAAAAATCGGAGATATTGTAAATATAAATAATACCAATAACCGACTCAAGCCCGGTCGGTCGAAATAAACATGTTTACATATAAATACGAGTATAATTAAATTAAGTTAAGGTATTTAAACCGCGAGGTAAGTCATTTCATTACTAATTATTATGAGTATTATAATACTGATAATTATCAGTGGAAGCTCATGCTTGACCAACAAAATTGGCGAAACTGAGCATTCTAATTCTCTAACATTTCAGTTTTCATATCTATGTCTTCTCCTATTCTGAATAATCCTAGGAGCGTTTCTTATGGTGTTCTGCCTTGCCTCAAAGTTCACTGTATTCTGGCAATGCCCCAACAAGGCATCAACTTTCTACCTACCACACATGCAATTCATTTTAAGCCGCTTTCAAATTTCTCGTTGTGCTTTCAGGCTTTTTGTTTAGCAGCTCCCCTGTTGTTGATTTGTTTTACTCGGCGAAAACGGGAGGGGAATGAAGATTTCGAATGAACAAAGCACGCACCACAAATTAAAACAGGAAATAATATGTTGTTAGAAGGTGAACGACTAGGAGATACTCAATGATAATAGGTAAATAATAGTGTTTCCCTTTTTAGAAAGAGCTTCTTGACAAAAGAACGTAAAGTACCCTCAATTGCACCTACCAATTCTCTAAACTCTCTGAAAATGTCATATATTTAAACATATTACTGTATAAATTAATAGATCAACTGTCATACTTTATTTAGGCAGTAATATCAGTTGCGCTCTGTTCTTTTGATTAAGCATAACCTTCGAACGAATTCATCTGCCTACTGGATATATAAAAAACTCATAAATGTGAATGGCGAACGTGAACAAAACAGAAGGTATTTGGAACTACTGGGAATAGGAAACAAATGGCAAATGGCACTAGGATTCAGAAGCCAGAAACCAGGAAGCAGCTACCAGGCAGTATGAAGCATGGAACGTGGAATTCGAAACGCGTGCCTTGCATATTCTATGATAGTTAATTATGTTGGTGCTCTGACGCTTGTTGTTCCCTTCGTATTGTCTATGCTTGGGTTGAACGAGTATTTCACAATTTTTAGATTTATTTCGGGAAATTAGCCAAAATCGCAGCATGGTGTATTTTGTGGGGGGGGGGGGTGGTTGACGATGCATCGGCTGGATGGAAAGACAATGGAGAATGGCAACCAGCTGGGGGAAAATATGAAAAATAACTTACGCCTTTTATGTGCGAAATATTGAAATATTAGGCAGTCAGTCTGTACGGGAAAGGCAATGAGGAAGACCGAACCGGACCCAAAGGATTCATCAGCGGTAACAGCTGTTGCCGAAGCACTCGGCACTCGACGCTCGGCACTACCAAAAATTTTAGCATTTGGGATGATGTATCGCTGGCATCATTATAACAGCTGCCGTTCCGAAACCGACAGTCGGTCCCCAGTCCCCCTATACATATCGCATTCTCATATCCATCTCCATCCTTATTCGTATCCCTGTCGCCAGTAGTTGCCAGAATGAATTTGGATGCGTTTTGCCTGGTTGATGGGCAACGGCTTGTGCGTGCCTTGGGTACTTGTTGTTATGTTTATCACAGAAGTGTACTTTATCTTGTACTCAGGCCCGTCGAGCATTGGTCACAGTCGCCTCAGCGATGGATCAGTCAACATCTGCGCTCCTCGGCGTTGGCCTCAAATCACCAGGCAAACAATTTTACATTTTTTACCCCAAAAAATCTATATCCCAAAAAAGCATATACACATTATATAAGCATATACTTGCATATATATACATATTTAAAAATATATATGTATTGTTTCGAAATTTATTGGGCCCTTTTTTGCGTGCCGAGTGGAAATTAAACTTGCATTATGGTCTGGGGCCAACTTTTCAGCACATTTGTATCATCAACAATTTTTTCATATTTTTTATAACTTTCTCAACATTTTATAATACTCTTAGAAACGAATGTAATAAAAGCTTAACAGATGTTTGGACCTCTCAGATTTGATGTTTATTTGCCCAACGAATGGCTTCGGTTTGCATTTTTAATGATTTCTCCATTTGATAAATTGTAATAAAAATGCTTTGGACATGTGCAACGAATATAATCTTTTTACCATCATCTGCAAGCTTAAAGTTAATGGCTTTAATCGAATAAAACTAAAGCAAACAGAGAAAGTATGAGTAACTTAAACTAATTGAATTTGATTTAAAGTATTAAACTCTAATCTTATTTAAATGCTATAAATCATGAAACTCAAATACACAAAAGGTACTTGTTTTCTTTCCTTGACAACAGCTATACGATTTTAAATATAAATATTTTAATCATAAAAAATCAGCCAAGATTATCCTTAAGTCCTTTGATAGTTAAGTTCCAAGATGCATTTGAAGCTACATGTATTTTCTTGTACATTTATTAGCTTTCAATTAGATTTAAATCGTTATCTTTTAATTAGGAAACAAAATTTGATGCATAACTTTTAGGTACAAGCTATAAATGCCTTTTTTTTTTACTTAATTCTATGGTCATCCCTAAAGTATGCTTTACTTATACTAGGGCTCTAGTCTGTTGCTGGCAGATAAAACTCATAGATAATTTTCCACACGGGGCGATGAATGATAATAAATTTCATATTTCAACACGACACCAACTCAATTGAATATAGCTTACCTACACTCTCACAAATACTAATACAACATTTAAGACCACGAAATTTATGTAAATTTGTCTCATGTTTAGGAATATTGATTGAAACGCAAATATAGGAGCTACGATGAGACTTCATAATTGCATGAGTCCATTTGATGGCGTAACTATAAGTATCATTTATTTGGTGAACTATATTATAGTGGAACCTGTCTGAGCAGGTTCAGATAACGACATCCCCTTTACAGGTCACCAGGCTGCGTTCAATTGGGACCATACCCCACTTAAGACCATTGGTCATATCCAATCTAAAATGTCGTTCATTTCCAGTTAGCTGCTGTTTAAATTGCAGGGAAGTTTATTTAGAATTCATTATTTCCGCATGGATTTCGTAAACCGCTTAATACTGATTTAAGAGTGCAGCAATAAAAGGAATATTCCAAGCTAAAATGCAGCAACAAATTTAATAAAGGAAACATGACAATATAAGTATATTTTCATTACCTTGCCCCTGTCTGTATTTGTGCCACAACTCATTCGACCTTTCACTTGTTACTTACGCTGCCAGCAGACATCATTATTCTCGAGTGACTGTGCGTTGATAAACTCACAAAGCATAACAGTTTCCTACTCTGCAGAGTCCTTGGGTCCTCTAGCCAGCCTGGTCGATAGCGTCTTCGTCTTTTGCTGTAGTCATCCTTTATGCAAAATCAAATAAAGAAAATAAAAACATTGCAAAAGGAAAAGGATGAGAAAGAAGCAACAACGAGGCTTGGCCTTGTTGAGTCTTCATCTTTTGGTCTGCGACGATGCGCAACATGATGACAATAAAAGAATGCTTAAGATTTATTGATTTCATATTAGAGTATACACTCACACTCTCACACATACACACCCACACCCGTCACAGAGCTTAGATCAGGGTGCTGCATAAATTGTATGCCTGAAAGTATGCAACAATCTTTGGATTTCTTCATGTGCGCGCGAGAGTGTGTGTGTGACATCGAGGTTAATGTCATGATTTCAATTTGTCAGCCCCAACAGACGCCGCGGCGTCACCTGCCCCCTCTACGGTACAAATCGAAATGTGGGTCACTTTTTCGGTTTCACCCAGACGCTTTACGGATAGAAGGGCGGGCCGGAGTCAAACGAAATTATGGTGCTAATCTGCATGGTAAACACACACAAAGAAAATTTGGTAATGCCTGCTAATTGATAGACAATTCAACACTTTAATAATCCAATTTCATTTTCTTCTCAGATTTTAAGAGCTTTAAAATCAGAACTTTCCATAATATTTAAATATATTTATTTTCAGTTTTATTTTAGTTTTTAGATTGGAAATTAAAATATCTGTTTAGTTTTAAAAACAAATTTTGATAACTTGATAATAATATGAAAAAAATCTAAGTCAAAAAACAGTAGAGCACTATAGCTGAAGATATTTATAGAAAGTAGTTCATTATACAAATATTTGCCGGCACACAAGAGAAAAGTTATTTAATTTTGCCTTTTATTAGTCACACTCTAATCATATTAAGGGCTAACGCAGTGTTAAATAAAATTTTAAAAATCTACTTACTATTTGGATGAAGCACAAACCATAGTTTTGTGGATTTGATTCCAGAGTGGAATGGAAATCAGATTGGAATATAACTTGTGGATAAATTTCAAGAAATCTATTGTTATCTAAAAAGAAATGTACTCAATTACATCACAAATTCATTAAAGCATTGTAGAGAATATTTTGTGTAATGGATACAGCCACAATTGCGTATGATAAACATCTAATTTATGGGCGATGCAAAAACAGTTGTTGGCAATGGTTTTGACATGGAAATAATTACACTAATGTGCACAGCAAATGCAAATGTATAGACAAAAGACAAATAACAAACAACACAATGCATATGTATAAGCCCAATAGAACAGATTAAACTCGTATTGGAGACATCGACAGATTCAGAGTCATAGTCACAGTTACAGTAACAGTTGAGATAGCAAATGTTGAACAACTGTGTGGGGATTAGGCGCATAGCAAATGGTCAGGTTGGACAGTGTAAATATGGACGCTACAGTTGGGATTTGCATAAATAAAGGCATATTTATTCAATAAGAAGAGCCAAAAAGGGGAACACATTCGGCCAATCGGCTTTAAGACCACTTAATAACTGACATTAAAGCGCCTACCACCCAGAGGTGGAGCTGTGGTGCGAGTGGGTTATGCTGATTGCCCATGCGGTTGGCATTAATTTGGGTGGAGCACAGGCAAGCTCTGCTTAAATCTGCTATGCAAATCAAATACAACTAAATGTAAACACATACAAATGCAGCTGACGTCCGTCTCTCTCTCTCTCTCTCTCTATCTTTCTCTTAGATTCACATTCAGTTTCAGATTTGATTTCGAAAGGATTCTAATACCTTGGCTCCCCGCTTGTCTATCTCGCCGTCTATCCGTCCGCCTGTCGATTGGGAAAACTTTTGCTAGGGCGACTTGACTTTTTTGCACGTGTGCAGCTGGCCAGCAGAGTCTGAGTCAGAGTCGGGGGCAGAGCAAAGTCGAAGAAAGAATAAGGTGCTGCCTGCCACATGCCACATTTGTATGCAGGCACTGATGCCCTGGGTAAACACACCCGCTCTCCCCCTCCCACACACATACCCATAAATCCGCACACATCTGCATTAGTCCGTTGCGTTTCATTTCTTCTCTTCTATTTTTCTCTTTGTCAGCATTGGCTAAATTCTTTGATTGTTCGTAAAATCCTTTAAAATGCTTTCCCATTTCGTTGAGTTAAGGACCTGAATTGTTTTTCGCATTCATTGAATTTTTTTCATTTCGAGCAGTAACTTTTTTCTTTATTTGTTTGTAGAACCATTCAGAAATGTTTATTTGCGTTCGGCTTTTTGTGCGATTTTCAAATGTTAATTGGGTTTGTTAACAATTTTCTTGAAGTCTAAAATTTTCGTTTCAGTGATTCTTTGCTTTGAACTAAGTTCTTACCGAGAGAGCTCCAGGTTATGCATGCTCTATTAATTTGCATTAAAAACTAAATTTCAAAAAACCGTAACATAAGTTCGATACAAAATCAACACAAGCTTCGATCACTTCCGTCCATTCTCCATCTATGGAATTTTTGTGCATTTCTCTGGATATTGTCTTATTAAAACTCATCTGATTACAGCTGTGTTAAACCCATGAGTTAGTCAACGGTGAAAATGTTATCCTAGTCAAGGTCAGCCACGATCTACTGTCAACAGAGGTAGATGAGTATTTTGTCTGACTCGTTAAGATGAACAAAGAAGCTCAGCAGTTGATGAGACTGGTAAAGCGGAAAGGTAAATGATCAATGGCCACAAGACATGCAAATGAAAACGAAACCTTGGCAAAAACCTTAACAAAAGATCGGCAGGTAATTAACAGTAGATAACGCATGAAACCTACCGTTACAGAAAGAATCGGTAATAAACGTAATAATAACAACAGCGAAGCCTGAGCAAGAACAAAAGATGAAATCATAAGCAAAAATGTAATTACACACCTCTTCAGACCTCTGCCGACGTCGCGACGTCGCGTCGCAGCTGCGCATGCGCAACATCGCGACGCGACGCTTCGGGTTCGACAGCGCTTCGAACCTGTTGCCATACGAGCCGAGGCGGACGCCGCGCAGTCGCAGTTGTCTCGCTGCATTTCTTCGTTAGGCGAAAAATGGGTCAGCCTATATAAAGACAAGTTCAAGGCGATTGCCGTTTCAGACGTCGACAGCAGCAACATCAACAGCAACAGCAACGGCAGCAGCAACACGCGAAGTGAAAATCCGACGAATCTCGAATTGATCGAAAGTTTCTTAAGCAAACATTTAAAAAGAAAGATACAAATAATTGGATAAATCTATTGTGACCCATTTGAAATTGCAGTGCAACAGGTGATTTGAGTTTGGCAATCGCGTGCAGCATTCAAAATTTGTGCAAGTGAACGAATCACGACATCTGCGTGACTTTTGTGCATCTTTTCAACACTGAAGAATAATAATTACAATCTTTAAAAATCAAAAATTCAGCTAAGGCAGCTGCAAGTAAATAACAGAAGGTAAGCTACAACAGAGTTAAGGAGCTTATCTGCTTTTATATAGAATCAAATTAAACTATGAAAAGCTTTTAGAATATGTATAAGATCATTTAAATGAAATTAAATAAAGCATAATTAAATGCACTAATAACATTTAAAACAGTTTTTCACAGTTAAGTTCTATTGGATCAACAGAATATATTGAATTTGATAATACTTTTACATCAAAATATTTTTTAGGTAGTTAACTGACCCTTTAACCAGACATTAAAAAACTAATATGTTTCTATATTCAAATTTAATTAAATAAACTTTATAAAAAACAACCAAAAAGCTATATCTTCTCAATTTTAATTGAATGAAACAAACTTAAGACTTAAGTGCTATTGCAATTAGAATAGAAAGATATTTCGAAGCACATATCGATAAGTAGACTACAGACAGCATTGTTTAAATTTCTCTATTAAGAGAATTTAATCCCTTCCAAAAGACAAAATAACTGTTGAATTTTGCATGGCAAATAAGACTGATTAATTAAATAATTAAAGCAAATATCCCATGACTATGTTGCCATAACAAAGTAAATGCTTTTCAAATAATAATATCAGAAATTTTGGGCTAATTAAAATGCAGTCATGCAGTCTTATCAACAAAGTTGACTTAAATTTATTAATATTTAATATAATCTAGGAGGTGATACAATTTTGCATAATATTGCACCAAATATTGTTATTGATTAATAATTTTTATACTAATAATAAGCTTAGGGATTGGAAAGTTATTTACAGAATATATCAGAGAGAGATGGGTAAAGTCCAGCAATAACAATTGAGGTCAGGCCAAGATATAACAGAACTTGTAAGCCAACAAAGAATTTCAGTTAATCGAGTTAACAACTTTGCATGAAAAAGCAAAGCAAACAAATCCAAATACACACACACTCGTACGCACACACACTCACGCAACGTTTGATGGTGGGACACAACACGTCAATAGAGATGACTACTCGAATAAGACCTGGCAGTCGTTTGGTGTTGTGTGGCATGCATCGAGTGCCATATTGTGCATTGAGCCATGTCTCTAGCCGTCAGGCTTTAACTGGTGGCATGACAACTTGAAGCCGATTTTGGCCCCACCCATTGACCCAATTTGAGCGTCAATTGCGTGGCCAACAGAATTTTATTTTTGTTGGGCGCCCCAACACACCTTACGCTTATTTCCGTGGCCTTGATTCTGCTGAGAGAGACAGAGAGAGGGAGAGAGAGAAAGAGAGGGACAGGGAGAAACCGATCTTCTCTTAGATGTCGCCAATTAACGCGTTTCCTTTGAGTGCGCATTCATTCGATTCTCATGCGGAATTCAATGTTTAGTTTATTCATTAATAATTGCCACAAAAAGACAAAGTTTTTGCCGTTTGTTTACCTACTCTACTTGTCTATCTGTCATTCTGTCTGCCTCTCCGACCGTCTTTTCCTTAACCCATTTGCAAACCGCATTGCTTTGCTTAATTTGCCTTAGAAATTTCATGACTTTGACTTCAGTTTTGTTCCTCTGCCTCTTTGCCTTAAAGCAAGTCGTTTTGTAACTTTCATTCATGTGGCATTTGTTGCTATTGCTTTCTTTGTCGTCGTTGTTGTTGTTGTTGGCATTTTGCGGCTTCTACGTTGTCAACATGTTGGTGTTATTGTTGCTGCAGTTGCTGCCTGTCGTGTTGGTGGTGAAAGTTTTTCTTCAAACTTTTGAAGCGTGTTCAATAAATTTCGTTAGCGTTAAATTGTTTCTCATTTTTTTTCTGGCAATTCAAGTAGAAATAAAATTTGTAATTTATTAAAATTTTAAGGAAATTTCTACTTGTAAACAATATTTGTTACAAAATATCTAAACTAACATGTTCAATCAATTTAAAGTATTGCGAATACATTTTATAACTTTCAAGATTATTGAATATTTGAGAATATTATTTTAAAAGAATTTAAGCTGTCACAGCTGTAATTTGGCCATCAATAGAAAATACATATACCAGGCATATAATAAGTGGATTGAAATTGCAATTGGTTCTGCCTTTGTGCGGATTATAACTGTGATACACATTGAGGTCGGCTGAAAGTAAGATTAATGCAAAGTGTCGCGATGCAACTTTCCTTTGATCTAATCTACTCGAATGAATATGAACGAATGAATACTGAATATATTTGTATGCAGATTTGAACGATATTTGTTTTTGATTATGGTCGAATCGTATTGCGTCATTTGGCGTAGCGATGCGTTTGTAATTGTTAAAAAGAAACCCGTTGGCACATGTTACTAAATAGCTCGTTAACGTGTCGCATATTTCCAAACGCATTGAAATGCAGCACAGTGTACCGTTAGGCGGCGTGGCATATAGCGAAACAAAAGACTAAAGACGTGAACTTGCTGGATAGTTCAGCGACCAGGTGAACAGTTATCACCGCGAAATCCATTCACAATATGATGGTTCACTTTTAACCTGGCTTACTTTTTGGCTAACCATTTATCGAATGGTCAATAAACCCAAAAGGTACTCGAATTCTTGGCAAAAAGAAAGTGAAACGCCACCAGACACGCGAGCTGCGGGTTTCTCTCGCTCCAAACCAGTCGATGACTGGCCGCAGTTGATATTGCCATTGTAGTTGTAGCATAGTTGTTGTATGGCAGCTAACCGAAAATGAATGACAACAATAAAACAACAACAATAACCAAATAATCTAGCAAAGAGAGAATGCTTCACATTTTCACTCTTCCGTTGGCCATACGAGTATAAAGTGGAAAGGTACTCGCTGAGACTCGAAGTTTCAGCCAACCGCTTTCTCATCTTTGACTTTGACTTTGACCAGACTCAAACTCAGTGGGGCGTGGCATGGTGCCGGCTGAACTGAAAACGAAATGGGTAAATGCACCTCAGAAAACCACTGGTACAATAAAAATAAATTGCGGTGATATTTTATGTATATTGTACATTTTCTGCTATAGAACTGCACACATACAAAACTGACTCCCCTCACAGTCGAGCTTTCGTTTCGTGCGGTTATTATTAGTATCTTTTATTTTTTCTACACTTTCTAATTTTTTGTATTTGAAACTGAAATTGCTGTTAGTTGTCGACTCTGAGTATATTATTATTATTATATTTATTATAGGACACTCTTGTTGTTGGTGCATTAAATCAAATCCATTTGTTCGGTTTAGTTTTAACGTTGATTGTTTAATTGGCGGCATTTAATGCAATTTCGCTGTTGCTCGTGAAAGTAAAAGTTGCAAAAATTACCACTAAACTCTCAAGCTACTTAGTTATTACCGCCATCCTCCCAATCTGAATTGTATTTGAATTAATTTCACACATCTTGCTAAATGTGTTGAAGCGTTCAAGCAATCATTTAACAAATATTATAAGAACGTTATATCATAGTGCATGTTTGAAAGATAATTAAATTATGAATGTGAGGGTGCTTATGCATATTTGTTAGAAACTAGTTTTGAAGATATTAAAAAGAAATATACATATTTTTGTCTTTTGTCTATGTTTATGATTCCACATTCTTGGTAGAGTTCTTCATCCATCGTAACCACGGAAAGTCAAATCAAGTACTCACGTAGATCTCAAAACGAGTGTAGGAAGAGGTAATGAAATAGAAAGAGAGGAATTCGATATTCCCATGAACGTTACGTTAAACTTAAAGTGATGTTGCACGTTCCTAACAGCTTTCTAAATTTACATAGTTGCAATAATTTTCAAAGCGTTCCAGACTCATTTCGAACGCTGTCGCAAGAGATGAATCGTTGTTGATTAATGATCGTTTGAATGTGTGCAAAATAATTTACATTTATATAATAGAACCCGATACCTGAGATCCATTCTGTTGACCCATTCAGTTGGCCTGTTTTCCGCTATAGTTAGCCGTTGGCAACAACAAAAACTGGTTGGGAAATTAAATGGAAATCAATGTAATCGCATACGCCATGGTCTTCTATTGGCATTCCTACGTTTTTTCTTCCAGCGGGTTTCTTATTATTTTTTTAACGGTAATATGTTGCATGACATCTGAGCAAGAACCGCTAGTCGAGGCATTAACAGTGAACTGGTTTGTATCACAAAATGATTGAAGTCTTCGCATCCAGAACTGTTCTCTCACTCATCGAGCTCTTGGCTAATTTCCATTTGAATATCGACACATATCTGATAAGTACGACTTCAGGAAATCATAAACTCTAATTGCTCTTTCCACCTCAACGGCCGTTATTTGTAGCGGCTTTCTAAGTACCACAAACGAGTACTCGTTGTATTCGTATGTGGATTTTCTTTTGAATGAAGCCATCGCATCTCTTGGGAGTCATGATTATCCATTGTAGCCTTCCCCCGGTCTTGACCAATTTCGTTGTTTTAGCCACTTTCTTGCTGCTCTCTAATATGGCTCCTCGCTTTTGGAACAGGTTCAGTTTGACCGAAACTGTAATTGTTAGCAGTTAGACTAGTTTCTAAGCAAGCAAACATTTCGGAAGTGGCTTGCATTTCTTAAATAACCCCACCAACAACTTTCATATTTTCTTCTTCCATTGAAAAATCCATTTCTTTTTCGCAGCCGTGTGAATTATTTAATTATAGGCGCACTTTAGTTGAAGTAATTTAATGGTTTCTCATTACCTAATCTGCAGCACAATGCAAACACAGCAGTCAGATGAGCAGAAAAATTATTGAAGGAAATTCATTGAGACCTAGACTTCTTATTAATATGCCTTTATATAGTAATTATTCATTTAACGACACATATTTAAATATAATTATAAATTAAAGATTAAAATACCAATTAAAATTTAGTATTAATAGTGTGATATAACAATTCAAAAAGTTGCTTAAGAAATGAGCACACGCATTAACTCGGGCGACAATTGGGCCAAAACCGTAATGAGGCAGTTTTTTGTTGTTGACATGTTTTAGGTCATTTAAATGCCCGTTGCGTGCTCAGGTTCAAACAACTCGTCTGCTCGCTGGCAATGTGAAAGTGTTAAAGGGGTCTAAGCCGTTGGACATACAATTTAGAGAAAAACAAAAGACTGAAGACACAAACTTGACTTCTCTATACTTTTTCATCTATCACAGACAGATCGCAATGTTGAATCAACGCAAATTAAACGCCTACCTGCTGCTCTTCATTGTGGCCAGCAACTGCCTGCTGCTCACCTATGCCTTTCCGCAGCAAGAAGTCTACCAGCGCAAGCATCAGTTGACCCAGTCGCCAGTGTACCGTCCAGAGAGCAATGCCCGCAAGTTCGCCGTGAAACCGAATGCCTCCAAGAAGGTGGCATTGGATGATATTGAAGATGATATTGAGGGCAATCAAATTCAGGAGAGCGTTGGCGGACCCGGTGGCTTCACCTGGTCCAATATGCTGTCCACCGTTATGACCATGTTCTTCAATGGCGCTGCCAATGCCCCTTCTAAGTCCGACGATGTGGACAGCTCCATTGGACTGGGCGGCAGCCCCTGGGCTAATGTTATATCCATGGGTAAGTGTCACCATTCTCAGAGTCACTGACAACATGATAATTTGTAATGTAATTCACAGGTCTGCGCATTATTAACACACTCCTGGGCGGTGGTGCACCCAGCGATGGCATCGACAAGGTCGACAATGGCGGCTCCCCCATGCAGGTAGTTCAATTATTCTTATTTTAAATAGTCGTAGACGCTTTTGTGCCATTTGTATTGAGTTGTTAATTTCAGTTAACCCATACATACTTATTATAATACTCATATGGTGTTTGGTCTTATCGCTATCTTTGTTTGTTTTTTTTTTGTTTTAATTTCCTGCTATTCCTCTACCTCTGAAAACCAATTCGCACAGGGCATCTTGGCGGCTGTGTTGTCGTCCGTGTTGGGCACCAGAGATCCAGATCAAGTCAACTCGATGGC
This sequence comes from Drosophila rellima, assembly GCA_035043635.1. Taxonomy (NCBI): domain Eukaryota; kingdom Metazoa; phylum Arthropoda; class Insecta; order Diptera; family Drosophilidae; genus Drosophila; species Drosophila rellima. Next base: position 15,011,584 of record JAWNMV010000811.1, read on the forward strand.
CAAGCAAGCTGGCGAGGTAAAACCATTACTGCTTAGTACACATCGAAATCACTGAGCGTGCACTATGCAACAAAATTGAGGTTGAGGTTGGCTTTGCTTATACCCCAAACTAATCGATACTCGACTTTCGTCATATTTATGGATCGAAAGTTGGATACGTTTGAGTAGTGCGCTTATAAATACTTAAATTCAGATATCATCTTTCAATATATTCGCAGTAATATATTTCAAATAATAATTATAAGAATTGTAGCTTACAATATTACTTTCGATACAGAGTGCTTTTCAGCTCAGGTGCCCAATTAATGTTGCATAGTGTAACCTCATGTAAATTATCACACACACAACACACTTACTCGGACACACACACACATACAAACAAGCACACACACACACAAGCATACACTATATATTCTTATATAGCTTTAGTATTGGCACAAACAATGCAAACTAATTGACTAATGCTTCCCATGCCACGCCCATCACTCTACCAACTATTCGACGCTCCCATTCACAGTTCATACAGATCGTGATGAATCTACTGGACGCCCTGAAGACCTCCTTCTCGCACCGCTCCCTGACAGCCCGCTCCCTGGGCAAACGTGACTCGGTGAGCGACGCTGCGGTCGCTGGCATTGCCCTCCTCAAGGGCTACGTGCGCACCTATCGCAACTCGGAGGACAAGTGCATGCAGCGTTACATGTGTGATGCCAACACCGACTGTGTGCGTGAAATCGGTGGCAGCAGCATCTTCTGCCAACTGGGATCGTGAGTACTCTGCAATCGATTGGTCAACTTTAGTCTAATCTCATTTATATTTACCATATTTTAGATATGCCACTAGCTATGTGCTTGGGCGCAGCAGCAATACCAACTTCGAGCATCTGTATGACGCTGGACGTCGGGGGCGATCCGGTTTCGATTGTCGCCAGCTCTATCTGGAGTGTAATGAGGTCTGATGTGAATTACTTTTGACTGGACTCCTTAAAGTAAATTAAATTAATTTATGAATGTGCTGACTTCAAACTAGGTTTTAGATATTTAAATTATTTATTTAAACTCTGTATTTATTTACGATTTGCGTTTCTCAAAATGCGCCATTTTCTGCAACGTATATGAAGAACAACAAAAAATATTAAAATATTACATCAAATGAAAAATTAGAGGCGTTTCTTTTATAAATATATTTACGTAATCCTATTAAAAGTAGTTATTTAGCTTATGAAAATAAATTATTTGATTACAAATTATTTATACATTTTTGCAGACACAATTTGAAATATAACGAACTGCAAAGATTGAGAACTGCTTCTTTAGCGAAAATTAAGATGCTTGCCACGACACTCAATATCAGACAGCTTTTGGTGGGCTTTCATCAGTAGTGCAGAAAGCAGTTCCCATGGGGTGCAGCTTAGAGCAAGCAGTGCAACTGCAAGCAGTCTACAGTTTTATTTTGAATTGTGAAACAATATATATGTATATAAAATAAACAAATCATAAATAATTAAATTACAATTTGTGGTGTACAAACAAAATATAAACATATTTATGATATTTTAATAATTATAAGCTGTTAATCAACTCCTTTTTCGCTCTGTATAACTTCATCTCGAACCTCTACAATATTTCGGTTGCTTTCTTTTTGTCACTTTCAGTTGTATGAACAACACACTAGAGTGTTCGTTGGCAAGTTTTTGGTTAAGAAAAGTTTGAGTTGGCGACGGAAATAGGTGAAGGATTGTGGTGATGCCACTGCGCCGCTGTAGATGCCCAAAAGTTTTCAACATTTTGATACATTTTGAAGAGCCGCCTGAAATTTATTAGACTGACAGACGACTAATAAAACTGCATGCAAAAGGAAACGTGCAACATATCTGCACTTCGGGGCATACAAAAATTCGAACACACTTTTAATGGGCATGTGCGGTAACATTCTGTTGAGGAATTAAAGCGGGAAAGGGACGCGAGAGTTAGCGGGGTGGCTACTCGAATTGCATTTTCAATTCGCCAGCAGCTGAATGCAACAGCAGCATCCAAAGTTATGATTAATTTGGGCTCCCCAAGTTTTGCCGTTTACCAGAAGTTGGCCGTCATTGAAGTTGTTGTTCGTGTTGTTCAGTTGTCGCAATGAAGTTACCAACAACTGCATCTTTTCCACTATCTGGCTCAGACCAGCTGTAGAAGACCAGAAGCAGCAGCAGCAGCAGCTAGGCAGTAATTAAAGGCGCTGCTGCTGAACTGGATGGTTGGCATGCTGCATCGCTTAAAATTCCATTTAATTACGTTGAGTGTTGAATGTCTTGGAGAGCGCTAATTAGAACTGAAACTGCCGCAAAGTTTTGGACAGCAACTGCAGACATCACAGAAGTCATACTTTATTCTCTGTTCAGCTAGAAAAAGCAAATGAAACAATCGAATTTAAATAACGATTTAATTTGTTCATGGCTCCAGCAGGCAATCCATATTCAGACCAAATTGCATAATTTTGGCAGCTATCTTTAGGGTAATCAGTGTCTAAAAATGAAGACTTGCTTACGCTTAAGTGCATTTCACTGCAGAATTAAATTTAAAAATTGTTACATCAATATTTTCTGATAAAAAACAATTATACATACATATATACATACATAAAACGAGTAGACGGTTAAAGATATTAAAATATATTTTTTAAATTTTTGATATTGAGTTAAAATCATCATGTGAAAGCCAAAGAAGAAACCTCCTTCGTGATCCGCAAGGCTTGGCCTTAACCTCCTCTGGTAATATTATTTTAATGATGAAACTTTATTTTTAATTCGAAATTGTTTAATTCATTTGGAACAGCTGAAACACATAGCGTGAAATAAAAGGATATAATATGAAACATACATTTTTATTTTTACAATTTTATTTATTGGACCGAAAAGTGCCCAAAGCTGTTTAATTTATGCGCTGAGCATTTTATTGACTGCGGACACAACAACAAGAATGGAATAGCAACATAAACACCGAAAAATGATTAAATAGCGAGCAAAGTGAGCGACAATTGCAAAGCAAACAAAATCAGAGTGTTTCCTTAAATCGAGTCGGCTTTTCAGCATTGTTTTCTGGCATTTCGTAAGGCTATGAAAACTGCCCACCGCAATAAAAAATATACAAAAAGATATAACAAAAGCTCAAAAAAAGGAATAGTATAAAGTCCTATTAAAAATTTAATGTTTGCATACAACAATTTCCTGCCACAGGCGACGAATTCTGCCGTTGACAACTACAACGAGTTGCAGGTTCAACATAGTAACAACACCAGCAACAACAAGTGAAACACCGAAAACACAAATATTAAAAAACAAAAAAAAACAACTGAAAGCTGAACCAAACAAGCCGCAGTAAAACGCCGGAGGCTGCACTGCGGGTTGCCGTGCAGGCAGTTAAATCGATACACTATAAACGACAGAAAACCAATAACGTGTGACACTGTGCCAAATTTGCTTTTGGCTTTTTCTTTCGAAAAAGCCCTCGCAAAAGTGAGGGACCAGACCAGACCGTACGCCTTTCCGTGTGCTGTAAACCCATTTTGCAAAAGGCCCCTCAGGCGACACGAAAGTTTGCACGTTTATGTCACTGTGTGCGTGTGTGTGTGTGCGTGTGAGTGTGTCAGTGGGGAATGTCAGTGGCTGTCACCATCAGCGTCAGCATCAGCAGCGAAAAACGCGACGTTATTGGCTTTTGGGTGTCGCAATGGAGAAACCGAAAGGCGCCACATCGACATCCATCCGCATACAAATTTGAGGACCCTCTAACCAGAGTTTGTCCCTAACATGATGCACGAAGTTTTGCCATTTGTTGTGTCTGCTTATTACATTGTTTTCAACATTATTAGAGATTATCTGGTACGACCTCAAGCCAAATGTACAAACCAAATTCGATCAGTATCTGATTTACTTTCCCACGAATATTTAAGGGAGTCCAAAAAATTCCTAGACTGCAAATGATTTTTGATATTCTGCAGTCAAATTATACACTTCTTTGTTAGAATACCATGATAGCTTAGTCCTTTTTAATAATCCTTAAAAACGCCACAAATCACATTTTCTATTTATTTCCTTCAGTTTGTTAAAGAGAAACTCCACTATATCAAAACTTGTCTTCAACAAATATAGTTGTATATCAATTTGAATTCCATTCAAACAGAAATGTTGCATAATCTGATGATCATCATAAATACAAGCGTAAATACAAATAAATAGGCTATTATTCAATAAAGTTACTTCCTAAATTAATCCAGAAAAAAACCGGATGATTTCGTAACACTTTTTCCATATGGTAGACCACAGTAAATCGTGTTGGCTTATTCCATCAAAAAGTGTTTTTCCTTCCCTATTTCTATCACCTTTCAACTATTGAAGCTCCCAAATTTTGAATTTTACGTGGAAAAATAGCTACGTTGCACTTGGTTTAAGCTGCTCCGAATGTGTGTCGAATATTTGCGGAGCATTTCCGCAATATGTTTGGATCACGTAAAGTAAATTATTGAGAATTCTTTGTTGCATGAAATGTGCTGATTTTTGTATTGAATTAATAAAATCGGTTTTAGACCCTTGAATATTTAATTGAATTGTATAAAGGAAACGGGTCATACAGATCTCTGCACGTGTCCAGCATTCACATAGGATTTCCCATTGGTTAATCTGTGGTTCCGTTTTGCATTTGACATAAGGTTTCCACTGTGTGGGTGTGGGAGAAATACCTACTTTATGTGCATACCCAAAAAACATGGCGAAAAGCCATTTGGCTACTAACTACTTTCCGTTTTTAGCCCAGAAAGAGAGATTCGATTGGGGGCGCTTTAAGCCATGAATGGAAGGTTGTGGTAAAAGGGGATTTATCGGTTCGCATAGGCTCGCTCGATTTGCTTCGTTTGCTTTCCTATCGCCATCCCGAAATACATATAACGTTGCCTCACGTTCCCGTCCTCATTGCCGACGATGTCTGCCGATGATGTTGATGCAAACAAGCTGTCAGAGCGACTAACATCCATTTGATTTGCTAAGGACGATTGCTCTACTCTAATGCCAATTGGGTAGCTCAGTTAATATTCAAATTGCACACTTATAAACAATAACCAACTACATTAATTAACTCAATAAATTCAATCACATTATACGGATTAACAGTTTTATTATGATGATTATCATTTCACTTTTGTAGCCACTATTTACAAAATAAAAAAACATACTAGTGGAATTAACAAATATTCATTTATTTTTTAAGGTAATGCACATTTCAGCAGAATTCTATCGAAAGCAGCATTCAGCACATATCTGGAAGTCTGTTACAATGTTTATATTTATCATATTGAGTTAAATTTTGAATGAGCTCGTTTCTGAAGTGTATCTGTCTCGTTCTGGTTGTATTTATAGCGCCTGTTCGAGTCAGTTTCATGTCGAACTTATCGACGGCATCGCAACTGTCCGTTGTAGCATTCGGTCCCAGGGATGTGCGTTCATTTTTTTTTTACATTTTTCTCTTTTTTTTTTTGGTTGTGCCTTATTCCCGGCACAAATTGCTTAAATTGGAAAATTGCTGGCGCTGCGATTGTGTGGATCTCCCCGAGCCGAAAGCAACTGCCAACTTTGGTTTTTCCTAACGAAAAAAATTATGTACACTCGTATTGCATTTATCTTTTATTGGTCTCTGTATTCCTTTTTCAGTTGCTCTCTTCCTTTAGTTATTGCCATCAAATCAATATTCGATTGATGCCAATACTATTATCATTTTATTATGGCCATTTATTTGTCAGAACACGCAGTTGGAAGCAGAGCACTTGAGATTGCCACTCGGTGCTCAGTGCTCCTGCTGGGCCTTTATGTTGGTCCTGTCAAAGGCAAAAGAAGAGAGCAGCAAATTCAATTGTCTGAGTAAATTAGCAAGCCGAATTGATTAATTGACTTGATCTGATTGAGTCCACAGACCTTTCCGACACACCAATGAGATGTGTGCAAATAGATTTCATTCCAAAAAGAATCCGCCCAATGTCGCCTTGATATTAAAGCAACAAAGCCGAGCTCAATTCGGAAACCCTTTCAATTTTATATTCCGTCGATAAACAGTGTATAAGCTCGTCAATGTTTTATGCGATATAAATTTTCGACATGCATCAGCAGTTGCTACAAAGTGCAGGTGGATCATATCATAAACCCGATTCAAAGATTTGTTTAAGAATAATAACAAGGAAGAATGATTAAGTGCGAGTACACGACTAGAAGTTATCCTTTGAGTAGATCATTACAAGCAATTGTATTGAAATTAATAGTACATCATCGTTTAGTACATCAACGTCCAAATAAAAAAAATAAAAAAAAATACAGTGAACATCAAGTATCTATACTGTTTAAATACCCTTTTTAATAAAATGCATTCATTTATGGAGATAGAGAAGTTGCATGTTACACTCTGTTTCCAGTGTACAGGGTATTTACACATTTCACCGCCGGCTGACACTTTGGCTTTCCCAAGAAATTGACGGTTTATGCTTAGACATATATATGGCCTGACAATAAAAAGTTGGCCAAGTTCAAGTTCGTTAAGACGCAGCTCACTTTATTGGTTATTTAATTGTACTTTGCAAATGCTTTTTTTATTCGCCTTTAAATGACGACTACCCCTCACTCACTCCGCTCCCTCTATCACTGTTAGCGCAAAATTAAAACAATTGTAGGTTGGCTGTCAATAAATACAAATTCGGGAATAAACACGATGCCACAAATGTTGTAGACTTTTATTGTTGTTTTGTTGTAGAAAGTTGCTAATTAAAATTTGTCCGCCAATTGGTTTAATTAGAGCTGCGAATTCCTGCCAAGTTTATGGCCAAATAAAAACAAAGCAAAGACGAGTTTAGCGTTAATTTCATTCAGACAGACAGCATAAATTATTCCAAGCAGAACTTCAACTGAACAAGTATCAGGCCTTAAAATCCAATTTATATTTAATGAAGTATTTAAGTCCTTGTCAAGGTTTATTAATACATTCATACAAGATAGACAGGAAGAAAAAGTAAGGTCGATTTTAAGATTTTTTTCTGGAATTTATTTCTTTTTCTAGAAAAGTTTGTATCTCGCAGCTAACGTCATCATCATCCTCTTTATAATTTTGTTTGGTCTTATCGGACGCCAAAAAGTTAAGAATAATGTACACTTCAATATTTGCTCATAGTTTGTGTAGGCCAAACATAACTTCAAGCAAAAGAATGTTTGTGCCTCCTTCATAATTTGTGTGTGTGTGTTGTTTGTTGTTTTGACTCGATTTTGTTAGCTTACATAACAGGACTCCGTAAGTATTGAGCATACGCCATGTGCGCCACAGCATAAAACGAAATTGCTCACATTGCGAAGTTCGTAATGAGTTAGTTATTCATTGAAAGTAGCCTCGCAGTCATTTCGCTTATTTGTATAGTTTTCAATGCCACAAATTGGATTGCCAGTCGCGCATTCGCATTCGCAGTTAAATGCAAATTTCTAATATGTATTTATAACTAGGCAGTGAATTCATCGGCGCTAATAGTAGGCGAAAAGCAATGCAAAGCCGTGTACAACGTGAAGAGTGAAATACCCACCGTCCTCCCATGTAATCCACAAAAGCACCACAGATAGCACCAATAGGCCATTTGGGCTGCTGATGCTCCGCGGCAACTGGAAAAGCCGCGCATTGACGCTCCGATTGTGGTCCACCTTCCTTCTTCATTGCGTTCCCCATGCAAATGCTCTTGACAACGATTTGCATTTAGGTTCAGAAGCCGCCAGAGGGAACACACAATTTGCAGCTAATATGGACAGTAGTATCTGACTTTGGGTGGGAGTGAAACTGGCAGATTGTTTGAGCAAAAATTTGCCGTGACGGTAACCTTTTTAATGTTGATGCAGGCCGATGATGCTAATGCTAAACGAATTGTATTTTTTGGCAGCCTGCAGAAGTCATTTATCTTCCTCAACTTTAACGCTTCAAATGCATTGCGATAAAGGATCATATTTGGATTTAGCATTTTATCACGCAGCCTGACACCACAAATACAAAGAAAATCTGTTTTCAAAACAAAAATGTAGCCAATCATGATATATATTCCGATAAATGAATGATCCGTTGCCAACTCTTAAGCAGTTAAAGATAATTTATCTATGGACTGCTTTTCGGCAAGCTAATTTTATTATTGCCTACTTTTGTGCTGCGATAAATAGCAAAAAAATTCAGTGCACTGCTTGCTTAGAAATTCACACGTAATTACTGTTGCCTACTGTGCCGCCGTGACGAAAAACAAAATCGCTGGTAATTTTCAAAGCGACTCAAAAGATAAATTATATTTAATTGCATTTACACAGGCTGCTTAACCTTCATATACTTATAAGGGGCTTGATAAATGCAGCTCCTATGATAGACAGAGTATGGGAAGTCAGTTTGAGACTGAAAATGTCCATTTAGCTAAAGTTCATTGTGTTGTCAGATAAATCACCTCATTGAGCAGCCATTAGCCAGCCATCCATAGATTATTGCTTTTAAATAAAGAAATAATCGAAGCGACAAAAGAGCAAACAGAACTGCAATTACTTTGCTTTCAATAAGGAGAAACTGAGAGCAGACGTTAATTTATTTACTTTTGGCAGTTATTTGAACTGATTGAAAGTTATTTCTTTTGTTTTGTTATTCAATTACATAAAGTTTATTTTTGCTGAATTCTAGCCAACATTCAACAATATTGGCCAAGAGCTGAAACCACGCTTATTTATTTACTTTGGACATTTAAGACTTTGGCTAGTACTGCCTTATTTACTGTTTGCCGAAATGCGAAACCGCAAACACAACTAAAACCCCCATAGACCTCAGCATCAGCACCTTCCCTCTAGCTGTATCCCAAGAAGCCCTCGACAAAACATGCAAAACATTTAACTAGGCACATGGTCAAAACACGCTAGCAATGGGCGCCATGAATCTGCCTGCATGCGGGAAAGTTAAACCAAAAATACTTTACCCAACTTAAATGCTTTTCAGAAAACTGCCTCAAGACCAAGACCAAAAGCAAGAAGCAGAAAGAAAAATGTGGACAGGCAGATGTAGGATAGGCGGAACGCGTAAAGCAGTGAAAGGGCCAACTCGGAAGTACGAAATATGTAAAAAGGCGACCGAGCAAAGCAAAAAGCTGAAGTGATTCCCTGAAAGCCAAGTGGCCTGGTGTTCCCTCAAACAGCAGACATCAAAAGCACACACTTAGACGCACACACATTGAGAAGTGGGTTGCCGAGAGTTAGCCTCGATCTTAACACAATTAAATGGGCTCGGCAGGGGGAGGCGGAGGCGGACGAGAAAATGGTGCACGATGACCGACAAGTCAGTGCAGGATGTCATTTTGTGCACTTGCCTCTGCTTCCTATGTATTTTTCAGTCATTATTTGTTTTCTTTTCATTTTTTTCTTTGTCATTATTTTTTCTGTTGTTGTTCTTGTTGTCTTCTCGCAACAAATGGCCAGTCATTCGGGTTTCTTAACCGAATATTTAAAAATTGTTTCTCAACATGAGCAACAGCAACAACAGACTGGTAGAGTAAAGTGAACAAAAAAATTATATTATTTTTTATGAGATTTCCTTGGAGTCACTTGAATTGCCATGCAAAGTATCTGATATCCTCTGCACAATTTTTTGTTACTTTAAAAAACGGAATTTCTACTCAAAGGGATAATTTTGTATGCTCTGAGTCAGGATAAAAGCTCTACGATTTTGCTTACATTATAAAGATAAAAAAAATAATTGTTATGAAAAAAATCTAAGTCCATTCTCGAAGAGTAAATGCTAAAGGTATGTAATTTAACAAGAATTCAATTTGCTTCTCTAGGAATGGAAAAGTAGATTAAAAAGTAGTGAAAGTTCTACGTCGGATAGCTTTTTTAGGTGATGAGCTCTTGTTAGGGTACAAGTTTGTTAGTCTCAAGGTTTTGCTTTCATTTTAAAAAAAAACTTAGAATATTTCAATGGAAACTGCAGGAATCACTAAACTCATATGTGAATGAGAAGAGATCTTGGCGGAGAGACACACTTTCTTGATACAGGATCTATGAAGCTTTCGTCAACTTCCTTGACACAGACTATTGATTGATTGCCTTGCTAATGAATTGAGTTAAAATTTATCAAGAGTACATTCCTTTTTTTTTTGAGAGTATACTCTCCAATTGGAACCGTACTGGATCATTGGGAATTCTCCAGAAAGTATCTTTCACATATTAATATGTCCACTTCATTGAAGATTTTCTAATTAGTTTGTTTCTGTTGTCGACCTCTTTAAAGTAAGAACTCAGCTTTTGCTGAATGTATTATATTCTCGACAGTAAAAACACTTTTAACTGGATCCTTGACTATCTTAATGGGTTCCTTACTTGAGCATTATTTATTCCTTCCCGCCCCGATTCCTCCTTTTCTTTTAGCCTGTTGTCAGTCAGTCAGTCATCAGCTTTGGAAACACAGTGGAAAATATTTACTGCCTGTTTCGTGTTTTTGTTTTTCCACTTTGCTTTTCTTGGGATATCACCCATTTCCCTTTCAACTCCCTTCCATTTTGCGGGCAACGACAAATTTTACGTGCCGCTTCGTATTTTTCTTTATTATTCTTCATATCTTTTTTTTCTTTTTTCGGTGACTGAGATGTGATTTCCGCTGCAATAAAATAGAGTCGACGTGTACCTTAAAGGCTTTATAGCCCCATTTTGTCGCCGCCTGGAGTTCGTTATTTTATGGTTAAGGCTCTTTTTTATGCACTTCCTGCTTGGAGTTGCGCAATTTCGTAAGTGTTGGCCATTTGATACGTTCCCTCCGAAGTCCACTTGAAAGTCGGTTTAGGTCACCATTTCTAGACCCAAAAATATTACCATAAAATATTAAGTTATTTATTTATGTATATTCTAAGAGGAATGAGCCCAATTTTGGCACCATTGTCGTAAGCATGTATTTATCGTGCTGAATAAATTTGATTAGCGAATCAATATAGAGGCTTGTTAGCTCTAAATTTAGTCAGCTCTAAATTTATAGAATTCTAGGAACTCGATAGCTAAAGGTCATATTTAAATCTGAATTGATATAAGCTTGCAAAATTTATTCTCGAGGTAAACGTTTAAAAACATAAAAGATAACATGGAATTACAAATTGTTGTTTAAAGCCTCGCAAAAATTTTATAAAATCATATTAATGCACACACCAATCCATTTTGTATTATTTTTATCAGTGGAAATAAAATACCTTGCGATGTTCCATTAAGTAAAGTATCTTTTTCAAAGCCATGAAAGGGATCAGTAGAAAAATGAGGCTTTTGGTTTGAATTTTACATCAATTTATTGAATTTGATTTAAGTTTCGTTTTAGTTGGCTTACAATAATCTAATTATTGATCTGTTTTCACAACTCTAAATAACAACATATCTTTGATTTTCTGATCAGAAATTGTTTCGTCTTAGGCTAGAAATAAATTGTATTACTCATATATGTAAGTACGTATATTCCTGTTCCGATTAACAAATTCTCAGGAAGTGAATTGTTTATATCAGACTGAAGGATTTGGAACTGGCCTTATAGACACATTTTTATCTGCAATTCGATTTTGGGAAGTATACAATACACATATAGAAGCATACATATTGTGAGATTGAAAGAAAACTGTAACTTTTAGCTTAATTATAGAAAGTTGTACCTTATCCCTATATCCCCTGGCAGGTATTTACAATGACGCCTTTAATTAATCTCTAACCTAAATTGTACAACTGCACATTGCGCAAAGCTTACAAATAATTGAAGTCCGAGCTGGCCTCTCAATAGGCGAGTCACGTCACGAGTCACGTCTTGGACAGCAGTCCCCATACTCCTCGCACTCCTCGTTCTCCGAGGGCTCGCAGTAGGTCCAACAGTTCCATCAGCATTGCCGGCAGCCTTAGGGCCAACAGTAGGAACGTGCTGCTTGGCGTTCCCAGTGTTGCGGCGGACTTAATAGCCGATGCGGAGTATTCACCTGTTGGCAGTAGGTGTGTGAGTGTGTGGTGACAGTTGCAATTAATATGAATCATTTAACTTGCTGACAAAATAATTCACACGCACTCGCATTCGCAATCACATTCACACTGGCAATCGCTATCACAAATGCAATCGCTCACGACAGACCAGTCAAACAGTTGAGAGTTACAGTATAAACATATATATTATAAGGGACTCACCGCTCAGGACGTGCAGGTCCACGGATACGGAGACGCTGTTCGATGGCTGGCACGTATAGTTGCCGGAATCCTCCTTGCGCACGAACGGTATAATTAATGAGCCGATCTGTAATTAATGTAGGCTTTATTATTTCAACACTTTAACTAACTGAAAAGCACCTGTGGCGACAATTATACGCAAGCAATATATACACTACTTAATCACTGTGGACTACTGTCCACACTAGTAATGGAACAGACCCCAAAGCCGTAAATTATACTTTACTTTTGCTACGAAAGTTCGATCAAACCGATTTAAATACCAAATAAAAGGCAATTAAGAAAACTAAAAGTTTAGGTGAAATATGTATGTATATTCTACTAAAGAGTATTGTAACGTATTATAGATTCAACGAAATAATTTAGCATAAGGCAAAATTAATTTTTGATACAAAGTACCTACATATAACTTAGTGTATCACAAAATGTTATGTTAGAAAATTTGGGGCTTGAATTTGCTTTCGTCACTACATTTTTACCTCGCGTAGAGGTTTTTTTAAAATTCAAAAATAAACTCGCAAGTTTTACATCTCAAATTATTTCGGAGAGTGTAAAGTCAACTGAACGAACTTACTGTATTTTGACTATTGGCAACAGTGCCAAATATATTTCGATCTATTTGCGTATACCAGCCGGTGCGCTCGTCGCTTTCGCTAATCTTTTTCTGTCCACGAAACCATATGATATATTTGGGAGGATCCAGCGTGCCTCTTACGATACAATGGAGCGCTACCTTGCTGCCGGCTTTGACAAATCGGCTCTGATCGCCAATAAGCTCAGTCTTGGGTGCTGCAAAAATAATGCGTAATGAGAATACTGAGAAAGTGTAGAGAGTACACAAATCCTACTTACTGATCACTTCCAGATGCACCTTAGCACTCAATTTGGGCTCTGTGGCCATTTGGCACTCGTACCAGCCGGAATCGCTGGGCACCACGTATTTGATCTGCAGTGACCAAGTATAGTCGTGGTCCTCCTGGAATATCGACTGGAAACGCTCGTCTGCTATGAACGTGGTCTCATCCACGCTGATTATGTGGCCATCACGCAGACGCACCCATGAAACGGGCTTATCCGAGAGGCGATGAATCTGTGAAGCATGGCGTGATATTTAAAATGATTTGCAGAAAACAAATTTAAATTGATAGGATAACTATTACATGTTTCGAAATTAAGTTCGAATAAAAATGGCTCTCTGTCCTCAAAAGTTTACTTAAAATAATATTGTCGAATTGATAAGAAAGGAACGTAGGAACGTAGGAATATTGGTATATTCGTATTTTTAATTTTAAAGAAACCTCAAAAATGTTTATCAAAACCTGAAGTTTAGAATTCAAGTTTTCAACTTGAGAAACAATTTTCCTCTTACTCCTTTTAACTGGACCAGAGATAAAACTAGGTACGCGTATATAGAATATATTAGCATATTGTAGAAGGGGACAAATATAAGTGGAGACAGAAGTACACTTATTTGCATACATACTACGTATTGTGCTATATGTATGTATGTAGTAAAATATATACATATAAGTTTTTCTATAAAAAAGTCAACAACAATAGCAACAACTATTTGAAGAGGCCTCACATTTACATTTACATGAGTAGCTGTGTCTGTATTTGAAACTCTTTGAAACAGTCTTTGTGTGTGTATATGCATGTGTGCGTGTGTGTGTGTGTTTGTGTGCGACACACTTTAACAGAAACCCAAAGAACACTCGATGTAAAAAGTAAATTGCAGAAACGTACGAGCTAGTCGGCAAGTTGGGCCCTTGCTTACGTCACAAAAATAAACGTAAACAAAACAAATTGTTGATATGCAAATTAAATTATGCTGATCTGTTCACAAAAGTTTTTGCTCAGACAGCGAAAGGTAGCGCGAGCTGCGTACTGTCCTCGGTAAGGGTTTACTTAAAGGCAAAGTATGTACATATTGAAGTAGAGAAACACATCTACGTTTGTTGGCTGGATTGCAACTGACCAACGTAACTTTGTGAAAACCAGTTGTAAAGCAGATGAAAGGATAAATAGGAAAAATTAGATCAATTTTACTCCATGGACTATTGAAGAAGTGTTAAGTTTACATAAATTGAAATTGACAGACCAAAAAGTTAGAAATAAGTAAGCTCTATGTTTTCATAGTCTTATGTGTTCTCTTAACGATGGATATAAGAATATGTACATCGACAACTCGATTTTCGTGGATGCAATTGAAGATCAAGTTTTGCAATTTATTGATAATAATTCAGCATCACTCAACTTCTATTTTAGGCTTATCTTAACATTAATAGAACCCTTTTAAACTTCTTATTCTAATTTAACTATTATGAATGCTGTAAGTCTTTAAAAATATATTGCTTATAAAAGGGAAACTTTAATTGTGCCGTATTTTTATCTATCTGAACTGGGCATAAATAATTCAAATCCTTAATATATGGTAAGTGGAACAGTCAGAAACACTTCCAGACTCAACCAGAATGTTGCACACATCGCGCATGAAGGGTGGAAATGGATGGCTTGGATTGGATTATAGGTTTGGATAGGGACCTGGGTCTGTGGTGTCTCACCTGGCATGGCATGTACGCGTGATTTCCCAGTTGCGCTGTGATGTTTAGCACGGGCATTGTCAGATTTTTGCGGGGCGTTTGGCCCGGCTGCAATTGCCCGTTGTGGGAGGCCAAGTACGAATGTTGCTCATTAAACATTTGTTGGCGCTGCTCCTCCGGTGACAATGTCACAGTCTCCGAGGCCATTGTTGAAGCTGCAGCTGCTGCCGCTGCGGCTTTGGCGATGGCAGCAGCCTCCTCAGCTGCAGCTGCTGCAGCTGCTGCAGCTCGGTAAGCTGGCAGATCTGCGGCGGCGAACACGGGAAATGGTGGCAGGAATGTAGGTATGGAGAAGCCCTTAGTCAGTGAATCAGCGCTGGCCGGATGAGGCAACACAGCATTCTCATCGTCCACCTCCGCCCTCTCCCCTGAAGCCAGTGACGTTGCCATTTCAATGGAGTTGTGGGCATTCGTTTCCGTCAACGCCAACGCTAACGCAGTCGCAGTTGCCGTCGCCGTTGCCGTCGCATTGGTTGCTGCCATTTGGACTTGCAGGACTGGGACTGGTGTCTCTGTCTGTGTGCCTGTTGTTGATGCTGGATAAATTGTTGATATGAACATCGTTGGCATCGCCCTCGTTGTTGTTGCTGTTGTAGATGGTGTTTGCTTCTCAGCAGGCACAACAGTTGTGGGCTCCGTAGTTAGCCCAATTTGTGTGGACTTAGTTGCTACTGGAGCTGCTCTTGTCGTTGCCGTTGTCGTTATCGTTGGGGCTGTTGATGACATGGACAGAGCTGTGCGCCCATGACCTGTTGTTATTGTTACTTGTGCTGTTGGCTTTTTCGCTGTCAGCAATGTTGTTGAGTTTCTGGCTGTCGTAATTAGATCGTTTTGTGTTGTCATTGGCCTATCTCGCAATGTGGATCTCGGGAATGTCGTTAACCGTGGCTCCGAGCCACTGGCCTGGTCGGAGGCTGAGCTGCAGGTGACAAGGTCTGTGGGTAAACAGAGCATACAAATGTACTGTACTTAACTGAGCCACTTAACTATGATGAGGACATTGAGAGAGACATTCAAAATGTTTTAAAATATAATTTTAATGAAATATTTCTTAAACTGGTTCTAAAGAGACTTGCAAAACTTAATAATTTAAACAAATAAATAAGCTACCGTATTGCGAAACTATGTCATGTAAATAAAAAAAGCTTTTGAGATTATGTGTTAATTTATATAAAATTGAATGCTTTCTGAAAAAGAGATAGTTAAACATTTTAATTCAAAATTTGATACAAGACCGTAAGCCGATTAAAAAGTTTTCTTTTGGTATATAATGAAATCTGTCCAAATAATTATAGAATTGGATTATTCTCCTAAGCCTATATAGGTAGAGATGGAGAGCGAGAATGGGTAAGTGTAGGAAACAAAGGGGATAAGAGAGAAAAAAGTTGTCTTTAAAGGCAGTTTGAGCGGTTGATTTGGGATTCAATTTACTTACGCATGTAATAAAAATTTCATTACCAAAACATGTTTTTTAATAAGACGAAATTGTAGTTGATTTTCATCTTGCATTCCATCAAATACATTAAAAGAAAAGAGTCTTAGGCAAAATCCTAAGTAAACAAATAAAAATGTAATGCAATCTTTAGATGGTAAACGAATCTGAATATGACTACAGGGCGTATCAAAGTGAGTTTAAGAACCTTGGAAATTTGCAAAATGTTTATTCATGCTATATTTTCTTTAAACAAATCTACGCAAATTTCTTAGAGTAGTATGTATATGTATATGTGAATGTGAGAACTCTTACTGCTCTGTTATTTATATATTTTGTTTCAGTTAATTTTCAATTACGCTTTTATGCTAATTAAAATCATAAAAATGTTTCATTTCTGTTGCTGTTGTGGCTTTGAAATGGGCTTGCCGGAGGGGGAATGATGCCCCATTGAAAAGTTTTCGGTTTTGCTTTTTGCCTGAAAATGGGTCTTAAAATACATGAGAATTTATATGTTTATGGGCCGCAGAGTGAAATGCCGCTTAAAATGATGACAGGTTTTTGCAGTATCAAATTAAACATTTTGTGTAATTAATTATCGCACTTGGTATTATCACTTAACAGCTAATAATGAGAATAAATTATCATTAAATCATATTTATCATTTTGTGAAATATTTATTTATTTAATTGTTTGACAAAGCGCTCTGTTTTGAATTGGATTTATTGCTCTTAATAATTGTATTGAAATTGGTTCATAGTTTGATTTATATATTAAATTGCATGGGTCGCTGTTTTAATATTTTCGAAGAAGCTAAAAATTTTAGACCAAGAGCATCAATATCCATACACGTAGGTTTTGATTGTGTTCTGTTCCGTTTGACAAAGAACGTGGCTTATACAAATAATATTCCTTTGCTCTCTAATAGATTGATGGAGGCTGGTCTAAAATTCTAATTTTTGAAAAAAAACAGCTCTTCATTAAAATGTGTCAATAAAGTTGTGTAAACTATATTAAAAGATCATACCTAATCACTTCTGGTAATAAGTTTAAACATTTTTTTTCTATCAATGCAGTGAGTGTTTGTGTTATGTGTGTGTGAAAGTTTTGCAAGTGATTAGTTTACCATACATCTCAACTTTTCTGTGTTTCTGTGACGACCCGCAAAAGAACATGACGCCTCGGGGTCAATAGGCAGCGGGTGGTGGCGCCAGAAACAGTCGTCAAAGAAAAAAAAGATGATGATAAGGGCGTGAACTGAGAAGTGGAATTCATCCATGTGAGAAATTTAGTAAGGTTGAAAAATGGAGCAGGCAGCACATTTACAGTAGGCGAAAACAAGTTTTCTGCACTTTAGTAAAGATATTTTTGTTGGCATTATTTATCTGAAAGTGGTTGTAATTTGTTTAACAGAAAAAGATTAACTTTCTACCCATTGCAATTAAGTTTCTTTTTCAATTAGACTATAATATCTTGTAATTAACTTAAGTTTTGTTGAATTTTTTTCTAAAGCAAAACCTTGTAGTTTTAAAGTTTCAATACAATAGGATAATATACACAAGCGTAATTCAAGCATCTTGGGATGAAGTAGTTCTTATTTGGGAAAACAGAATTATTAATATTAGCTAAATAATATTTAAATATAAGTTATCGTAGATAATTCTTTGAATCCCCGTTGTTTCATTATTATTCGTTACATTCGATTCAGATATCTTGGAGCATCTTTTGAAAGCGAACATGAATTATATTAAGGTAAAATCCAATTTAATTTGCCCTGCAGATGGGCTAACAGACTTTAAGCATTTTAACGCGAGCCAGTCAGGGTAACCTTGGTTTGAAGCTGATTGCAGTCTATTTTTTGGTTAGATTTCAACGCATTGATAAAAGAAATTTGCATTTTTAAATTAATTCATTTTACTTTCTTGTCAGGTCTTGATTTAGGTACAACTTCTACCTGACGCTACGTTTTCGGCCAGAATCGGCCAAGGGGACATCAAGTTTTCGGCCTGCGCACAAAAAAATAGCGAACCGCATAAATTTTCATACGAATGAGCGAATGTGAATGCGTGAGATTTGGGTGTGTCGATAAGGTCTCGGGTCTCGGCAGCCAGTTGTAAAAATGGTACAGGCCAACCCATTCAAAAAATGTGAAATGCTGTAAAAATGCAAATTGAAAACAAACCGCAATAGTAAATTTAAATGCACTACACAACTCTTGCCCCATTGATGATATATGTACTTTTTCCATTTTGTTTTCTCGATCTGACAGGATACAATATCGAAAGACAAATCCAAATACGAGTTGTTGCTCAAGGCATCAAACGACTTTGTCAGTGGCTGAGTTTTCAATTAAAACGGATTATTCACTTTTATGCAATAATCCGCTTCTAGGCTTAGGCTTTACCTGCACTCCAGTTGGCCAAGAGAGATTTTTGTGTGTCACTTTTCCTATTTGGTTAACGAAAACTTTGTGCCTTTGTTCGGATTGGGAGCGATTGGCCTCTAAGGCGATTTAGTTTTTAGGCCAGGAAATTTGGCGTGTGTTTATTTTGTTGTGTGGGCACATTCAAGTAGAACTCTCATGAAGTGTGATCTTAACACTTATTTCAATTCGGCGACAAAATGGCGCAGGCAGGACACACCATTCTGGAGACGCCCATCAGGCAAACCACAAAGTTGGCTTGGATAACAAAGCCAAATACAATGAATAGGAGAGGAGGGGAGAGGATAAGAGTCTCTACTGGGCGAAGAAAACCCGTCGTAGGCGATGTCAGGACATGTAAGCGAAACGTGCAATAACACTTAAATTGTTTTTGTTGCTTCTGGCCGTCTACTTGAATTGGCCTGTTGGCATGGTAAGTGGCTAAGCTTCAACACCGTCCTCCGCCCACTTACCACGTCTACTTCAAACTTGGCCATGAGATTGTTTTAGTTCGCCAAAAGGTTCATAATTTAAGCATGTTACCACAACGAAAGACCATTTCTACACCCTTCAGCCAACTACTCTTCCACGCTGCTATTACTCCAGTACGCAAACTGAATAGTAATGCTCCCAAATGAGACCCAAAATTACTCAAATTAGGATTGTGGTGCTCGACACATACACAAAAACGAAATACACACAGGTACACACACTCACACTTATTGATTGTGTGTGTCTATATGTAAATTTCGATGTCTGCTTAGACAACATAATGCGTCCCTCAACAGGCTCATCAACATCATCGGCGACAGCACAAGACAGTGGACGAAAACACATACATAATACAATGTTTCTCACTTTATGATCGAATACTTTTCACTCATTTTGCTAGCCATTTGCCGAGTGTCTCTCATTGTACTTTCAATGATAAAATGTTTCATTAGCTTTCGATGCTTTGTCTAGCAGTCATTGCGAACTTTGTCCAGAGACAAAGGCACATACTGACATATCTATATGGAGTTGTGGTCATTGTTCTCTAACCCATTAGTACGAGTGTATTTTGAAATTGAAACAAGCTGTTTATAAAGTTAAATCGTAAGGATTAGTTTCCCAAAGCTGAAATTAGTACAGCTTATGTCCTCTGCATACTTATTTAAAGTATATCTCGAATGAAAGTAATTAGACAGGTTTCCGTTATTAGACATGTCCGCCTGAGCTCACACTATCTCCAAAAATGTAATTTTACTAAAAACTAAGCCAGAAATGCACATCCCGACCGTGTGATCCGTTAAAGGTCAATGGATTAATTATGCTTTCATGCTTAGCAGCATTTTGTCGTCCATTTTATGCTCGCACACGTTTGCGAACATCATTAGCGAAGTATTAAAACTGGCATTAACTTTGTCCAACGACAAGTGAAACTTTTTATGGTTCTTTTCATGTAATTATAAAAAATATGCGACTGTAATTCGGAGCCGCCACGGGCCTAAAGTAATTACATATCCAATAAACAGTCATGGTAGCTGTTTGTGACCATAATTAAAAATGTCGCTATCTATGCTAGATAAAAATTACATCTTATGAGAACATGTTCAAACTTCTACTAGTATGCGACAGACTTGGAGTCTGTATAAGGTCGTATGGTGAATGTAGACCGCGAACTAACCACCGTCTCGGACTTCCATTAAAGCAAAACTTTTCATTGGGGACTACTTTGGGTTATGGGCGCCTGGAGTGCGCATAAAACACGCGCTAGCAGATTGCCCAAGGCGTTTGAGCCAAGTTCCAGACCAAAGTGTCGCCACCAACCACTTCTTAACCAGAAGCCTGAGCTTGCTGAGCCAAGATAGTTGGCTTACTGCCTCTATTTTCTTGTTGACAATTCTTAAGTTGTTATTTTTGTTTCTATTGCTGTGGCTGTTGTTTTGTTGTTGTGGTGGTTTCTAATGCGGTTACAGAAGTCTTTGTTGTGTGGAGCAATTCAAAATGTTTCTCCTTTGGGTATTATTAATAAGCGATTTCAACTGTTGTTAACTGAACAAACTCGGATTTCAGTCAGTTTTGCATTTAATTTTTAGCTGAAGTTCACTAAAATAACTCAAATATATGTTTCCTGCTTCAGCTTCTATATAAAATCCTTTCTGGAACACCGCGGTATTTAATATAGAAGATGGCGTTTGCTAGGAACTCTGAAGAGCAAATCAATTTGCACTTATGTCAAGCTGTCGTCAAATATCTAACCTCTAGCCTTTGTGTGATTTGCATTTATTCACGCTGGAGTTGTAATGACATTTGACATATGTGCGTCGTTACATAAATTTCTCATAAATATTTCAAGTTTTTATTTAAGAAACATTTACAAAATCGATCAATAAGCAATTACGAGAGTCTTTTTTCGGGAATATATAAATAAATAAACATATTTGCAGTCATAAAATTATATAGATATTGTATCTGTATTCTATGTAAATACAAAATGCTGTCTACGCATTAAAGATACATTTGCATGTGATGCGTGGATGGTTGAGGGGTCTGTGTGGGCAGTAAGTAAATGGTGAGTGGTGGGGGGGGGGGGGGGGGGTGGTACTAAAGACAGTCTGCTGCCACTGCCACTGCTACTGCTGAAATGTTGTGTTTAGTGAAAATTGCTTCAACAATTTTCTTGTAGTCATTCAAAGTGAAACATATGTTGGGTGTCACAGTTAAAATATATGCGATGTTCCCAACCAGGACCGTGTGAGGGAGAATTGTCGGTACGTAAGGCGAAATTCAATAGCAGGAAAACAACTCGAAACGAATATTCGACTCGTCGCGACTCGTCTCGACGCCCATCCCACTTCATTCCAAACAAACGGCTGTCTCAGCGTCCTTTAGGCCCACTTCAAGTCCTTTGTTTTGGTGTTATACTTTCGCTTTTTGGTGGCGCTGCTTCAATTTATTTTTATGGCATCGTGTTCGGTCGGTACGTGTGGCAAAATAAAGTTTTCTCGCCTTTGGCTTCACGTTCAGCTGTTTAAATTGAAACTGGAGCATTGCCCAGTGTCACATTACGTACTCGCACTGTATAGTCACTTGGTACTCTAGTAAATGTGTCTCTTAAAGCAAACATGTGATTAACATTCTTTTCGTCCTAGTACTTAGTATGTTTTTTTATGTAAGTATTCTTCTAGTTGTCTTTGATGCAGAGAGGATCATTAAAATTTACGAGAGCTTTTAAAATGCACTTGTACAATTTTAAATGTACAATAAACATGTATACGACATACATGCAAAGAAAAAGCAAAAAGTTTTCTGCTATATAAATTTAAAAAAATAAAAATTCCAACCTATTGATTAAAAGTGGAAAGGTCAAAGTAAATATTCATAATATTATAAAATACCTTTTTACAATACATCATTGATTATCTTAATTAATTTAAGCAGCAACTTTGCATACTTTCCTTTATACAATTGCCCTTAGCTAATTTACTGGCTACTGTGGACAACTCCCAAGTGGACGCGTATAAATCAAGTAAAATAATTATGCGAATATGCAGGACATTACATTATCTGTTTAGACTTTTCCGCAATGCTTTTTATCTCGCAGCTTTTATTGCTGGTAACCAAATATTGTCCCACCCACAATAAACAGAGTCAGAGCATTCCGCCTTGCCCACAGGAAACGTCTCGCCGTCATGCTGAAACCGACAACTTTGGACCTCAGACCGCCTCCTTCTGTTCCACAATCGCCGCCGTCGGCACAGCTCATAAATAAGTTCCAACGTCGGCAAAACAAAACATTTTTCATCAGGCTTAGGCCCACGATCGACCGTTGTCCGTCCTCGGTCGGTAGACGCTTCGGCTTGGCCATGGAAATATTTCATAAATTTCAACGTTGAACAAAACTGAACCTGTGCCTCGCACACACCATTATGCTGGTCCTTAGGTTAGTTATTTTTGGGCCATTTTCACACTTGAACCAAGGGGGGGCACTCGTAAGACTCGTTGACTTTTGTCGGCTGCAGTCTGTCATTCGTTGGGCACTTCTTCTATTTTCAACAATTACACGCCCCCAACCACTAATTCCACACTCGTTGTTGTCATTTCGCTATTGTTTTTTACTGTTTTGTTCCTCTGTTTGCTTTGTGTCTTGCACCCGCAACGACGCGACGTCTGCAACAGCTGCGCTGACCCCCTGAATTATTTAAGCCCCTCGTTTCTTATCCAAAAGAGCAGCGAACTGTGTGGACCAGAATGTATTGCTCATGCCATGAGCAAAATGGTTAGTTTCTAAACGCGAGCAGTGGTAAGCGATGCAAGGGATGATCAAGTACTAATAAACTAGAACGACGAAATACAGAGTCATTTAAAAAAGACAATTGAGTCAATTGGATTCCTTTAAAGGGATTCTTTTAGAGGAACAAACTTTATGCCAAACATAAATTAAAAGCTCGATGAAATATACAATTTTTTTTCAACCTTCTACCAATTGTCGAACAGTGGGAAATTTAGTAATCCTTATTGGTTAAAAACAAATTGTGCATAAATCAATCAATTCATAACTCAACAAAAAAATTAGTGTTTTTCGCCAGAGTTTTTCTATTAATACTCAATTATTTGAAAAATTTTTAATAAAGCAGATCCGCTAGCATAATTAATGGTCTTTGGTTTGATTTTTCATATTTTTTACCACTGCGTATCATAAACCATACAATTTGCTAGGATGTGTCACAACCTCTGTACAACACAAGACACACAGCCCACGGCACACAGCTGCTGCTCCGTTTCGGTTCGTTTGGGTTTAGTTCAGTTGAGTTTTTTGTTGGTCCTTGCGAGGACATGTCAAGTGCAGGCTGGTGACAACATCAGAGACAGAGGTCAACCGACATGTGCCCGTGTCCGTGCCCCAGTACATGCGGGGCTGTTGTGGATTCATAATTTATGAAGGTAAACAAACACTCATGGCCTTTGGTGGGATAAGCACGATCTCTCATAGCTACGCCACTTTGCTGGGCTTTATAGGATTGGATTGCTTTGTCTGACCGTCAACCTGTAGCGGGTTTGCCGCAAACTTTGGAACATTCCCCAAATTAGCAGAGTGCACATAGTACAAAACACTCTGTGCTAAATCCCGTAATATTACAAAATTTATATAAAAGCAACAGCAGCATACAAAACTTCAGTTATTTGGCATAACGAGCTGCACTCAAACTTTTATGAAAGCGCATCGAAATGGGATGCGCTTGTGGATGCCTTGGTGGCTTGGATCTGAATTGGATGTGCACTTGCCACCCCTCAACGAATCCACAAAGTGCTACGTGCCACTGAAAATGTGTTTATTAAACATTTTTGGCAAGTTTTCAATTTCGTTAATGTTTTCAGCACATTTTTCAGAGTTCTCTCAAGCTGTTCAACTATAAATTTATTGTTTTATTATTCTTGCCATGCATATGCGTCCAGGCCAAGCAACGTTGCAAATGCTTTTCCATTTTCCATTTACAACACAGCTCCACAGGGCAGTCGGGTTAAGAAACTCATAACTGCACCCCGTTAATTATAGTCAAGTGCATCTGAAGAGCCGAACACTTAAAAGATTATTGAAATTCCCGCACATCTGTTCACAACTTAAAAATTCGTCTGAAAACTTATAGTTGGTTGGTTTAAATAAACAATGCATTTGTGCAATGCAACTCTGCAAAAGCTATTCACATGGTGAATTTCACAATAGGAATATTTCAAAATAGAGAATTTCCTGAAACAGATCCATTATTGGTTTTGCTTCTAATGCTAAGACGGATCGGCTTTGTTTTGCCCACTGATTTGACTTGACTGACTGTACGTTTGCTATAACAATAATCGATCAATATCATTACTGGCAATTAAACTGAAAGAACTGGCATCACATCTGAAAATACCACTGACCTTTAAGGTTCACAAAAACAGCAACATAATTGACGAATTTATGATTTGATTAATATTTTTCATCCGTCAATTTGGCGTTCTAACAAAAATTATAATATTTTTATAACCCCTCGCAGCGTATAACAGCCAAATATATTTTAGAGCATGACTTTTTCAAAAAAAACCTCAATATATTAAAAAATATTGATTCAATCCCCTATTCAAATTTTTGAATGCTTTCCGTTTCGGTAACTAGCCTAAAAATGAAATTTTAGCACGCGCTTGTTAATCCGATTAAATGGTTGAAATCGGAAAATATAAAATTAATTAAATTATTTTACGCTACGTTTCAGGCTTATATCTGCTCTACAGACAAACAAAATCTGCAACGCGTCGTTTTAACAAAGTTAATGGGCTAGACTTTTGCATGACTGCCCGAACGGTCGCAACCTCTGATATTTGACACTTGCACAGTGGTTGAAAGGGTCTGGCGGAACAAAGCCCATAATATATATGTACCTACATATATATCAAGACCGCAAGCAATCAAAGTTCTTGAAGAGGTTCCGTTCTTTGATTTGAACCAAGCAAGAGCTACGTTCAGTTTAAATATTATTTAATTGAACGATTAACAAAACCATTTAAAATATTACATTCGATTTCTCAATTTTATGATTTAAATATAAATAGTTGCACGATACTAAGATAGCATGAAACTTATAAAAATATAATTTTTTTTTCGAACCAAGGTCAGGTAGACCAACATTAATTTAACGATATATATATTTAACGATCTTAGACCACTGTGCGCCTGCAGTCAGGCGGTAAGAAAAACAAACATTACAAGCGAATTAATCAGGTGGAAGTTATAATTTCCCTACAGCCATTGCGAAACGGTTAAGCCAGATAAAAGAAATAAAGGTGCTGCTATAGAATACACTTGAAATATGTAAAGATTTCCAAGCTCTATAGTCTTATGATTATCTATTCCAAGCACTTGAATAGATCAAATAGATCAATCGCTGAAAGTTAGTAAGCTGCTCCCCTGAAAATTAATAGACAGACGTTTTAACATACATTTTAAACAAGGTTTCAAGATATATAATAATTTAAAATAAAGTTCGACAAAAACTTAAGAAATAAACATTTAAGAACTCCAGCTTAAGGAGAATAAGCTGATACACTTAAGACAAACGTCATGCCTGTGTAGGGGGTTATGTTTAAATCAGAAATTTTGAAAATTAAATCCAAAGTGCATGAGTGGTAGGCATACATATCGAAATGCCCCGGGCTGTACTTACAAGTTGCAAAGTTGACAGCAGCGAGAAGCACAAGAATCGGAGCTGCCAGCCAGACGCGTTGCCAAGTCATCGTCCTGGCGGTGCGTAAAAATTGGCGACGCTTCTTTCCAGTTGCCAGTGTCGTTGGATTTCTGCTACTTCGGGTTGTGCTGTTCGTCCTGCTCGTCCTATGCGTCCGGTTCTTCCTGTTTGTCGTCGTGGCAGTCCCTGTGGCACAGTTCCTTGCTGCAATGACATTTACAGCTTCTTTTGTGCTCTCATTGTCTGTCGTCTGCCGCCATTGGGGACTCGTTTGCGGAACCATCGATAACATCGTCTCCAAGTGCTTGGCACGTTGCTGCCCTCTGCAAACTCTGAATGCTTTGCTTTTCCTGATTGCACTGCGCCTTCTCAGCTGTCGAACTTTTACGCATTCTATGCGAAAGGTGTCTACAGAACCAGTTCTAGTCCCAGATAAATAGGTTTCCTTCTTGCTGCTGCTGCTGCAGCTTTCCGCTTATTTTCACCAAATTTCAACTTTTATGTACTCTGCAGTTTTTTGAATCTTTCTTTGATTTTATGGCTATGCGTTCGCTAAGTTTTCTTTTTTTATTGCTTCAATTTTGTGGTTTTTGAATGGACTTTTAGTTATAACTTCTTTAGGTTTATGGTTAAACGGCTTCACTTCAATAGATTATGTATTTATAAAACACTCCATCAGTTAATTACAAGTGTTCGAAATTTTTAAAGGAATCAATCATTTTGAATAAGGTCAAACCATTGGCAACACCCCTTTATTTTTAAGTGATGCTTTTAAATACTCTTGCATGTTTGATTTCCCACTATTAATGTTGTTATTAAAGCTGCTGTTTTCGATCCAAGAGGGTTTTGTTTAATTTTTTTTTTTTACTTATATTTTTTCACGGATTTCACGCAACTACTTCAACTTTAAGCCACACATGAACTTAAAACCTACAGCTATTAATCATAAGTATTCGCATAGTATCATCCAATAACGAAAACTTTAACCATTCCATCGATATTCCGCTGAGTTTGTAAATTACCCGTTCCATATGCCAAACTAACACGAACACTATTTTCAATGAGAAATGGCAAAAGTTTTCCACAAAGACCTTATTATTATGGCACCTGCCACGTTTAGCGAGTTTTCGCTCACTTTTCACTGGGGCTCATGTATATCGGGATAATAATAAGAATTTATTGTCTTTGGTTTTTTTTATATATTATCCTTAAGCACATGAGAAGATATTTGCACCGGAGTTAAACCTTATGGCATAATCCGCGTTGAAAAGATATTTTTAAAGTACTCTTTTCACCAGGACGATACACAATAATCTCTTTTTACGGCATTGCTTCAGCTTTTCTTTATTTGTTGCTATTTTGTTTTGTTTTAATATTCGTGGCACTTCAGTGTCCTTTGCACATTCGCGTCGCTCTTCTAATATCCATTTTATTACAACCAAAACAAACGAATTGTAAAAGTGATTTCGGCACGACAAGCTGACTCAGCCAGGACGACACTCAGGACACCAAATGGTTTCACTTTATCTTCAGTGCCGTTTGGTTCTCTCGCATTCAGCCCGTTCTTAAAATATCTTTGCAGTTGTTATTCGCATTCGCTTTACACCTATTTGCGGCACACAGTTGTCATCTCTGCTCGAACATAAACAAAGAATTTTGGCAGACAACTGGTTGCGACGCGACGGCTCTTTCTTTGAACACGTTATATGACTCGTTCTAAAATAACTCGCACGATTTCAATTCAAACCGCTGTACGCGACAAGTTGGCATCCGTTTACTTTCTGGCCCGAGCGAGTCACGTCCGCTCGCAAAGGATGCAAATTTTCAACTAAATCGCGTGCATCTAACAGCAGGAAACTCGTGCTCCTTCGACTTGTCTGTCTGTCTGCCTGTCGCTGCTGTAACTTCTGATGCCGCCTGTTCCACGTTACCAACAAACAGCATTCGCATCCTTGGACCACTTCTCCGCCTTTCATTTCGTTTCGTTTCGTTTCAAGTCGAAGCGTTTCGATTCGTTTATTTCATTTCACGACGGGGTAGATGGAACTGTAACATGGACCAGAAGTAGCTCCCCTTAGATTTGCCGGTTGCACGGTTTGCGCATGTCAGCAAAGACTTGGCCAGAATGGCTTCATCATGTATTTATTCGCAGCTTAGTCGTACTAAGTTAGCTATCAACAAATAAATCTATTTTAAATAGACTCTGCAGCCTGATTTGATGAATGTTTAAGGGATGTGATGACCGGAATGGTAAAGAAACTTCGAGTACGATAGGGTGAGTTAAATAACTAGTACTATCTAATTTAAATATATTCTTGATAATGTGAATTAATTTGGATAGTTAGGCTGGACGGATATTTTTTGTAAAGAACTTTTTCAATCTAGTTGACGTCAACTAGGGCAGTTTCCACCAGAAATTTCGTTAGTAACTAAATTTCAAATGTATTTAAACATTTAAATATTAGTTTACTTTAAATAACATTTTAAATTAAAAAATAATATAAAGCCGCATTGTCCCAGATATTTGGATGGGAGTGGTAAAAATTGTAGATTCTAAATCAATGTGCAAACCACTTTCAGTTGGTGTCTTAAATTAACTAAGGATTTGAGCTTCTGAAATCTTAGCCACATCCTTTGGCTTGAGTCAAATTTAGTGCGTCTTTGTTGGATATTGTGTTCCGCCACTTTGTGTAACAATAAAACTACGCAGCGCCATTAAATCTGACCCAATATGCGAGGCGTGATATACGGCCTGGTCTAATCTTGTGTGCTTTTGTCAAAGAGCAAGTAACAAATAAATAAATATTATTGAACTTTTAAGTCCCCCGAGGGCAACAGCAAGAGGCAAACGCACAGCAGGCAATTGAGTAAGGAGGGATGGTGGTGGTGGTGGGGTGTGCGTGGGTGGAGCCCTGTATCGCTGGAATGTTTGGCTCTCACAAAGTGCCAACATAAATTCTTGCACAGTTCAATTTATCGTGTATTGACACAGCTACCGAATAAGCAGAAAAAAAAGAAAAAACAAATAAAAATGTTTACAAAATACGGGGTAGCGAGGTGGGTGGGAGCTGGTGGCAGCCGACTGTGGATCTGGTGGCGGATCCTCACGAAAGGCTGCAGGAAAACTCGTACCAATGCCTGCAGACACAGACACACACAACAGGGGAGCACAGCCATTGTTATTACCTCTTTGTTGTGTTAACACACCATTTGTGGCTCTTCCAGTCGATTCCATGTGCCATTCCCCTTCACTTTACCCACTTCAGCGAGATCTTGTGGCGGCCTTTTGCGCCGTTAAAGTAAAATTTGAAATGCAAATGATGCCGGTGCTCTCATCATGTAAGTGAGGCCTTAAAAAATATTAAGCTTTCGGCTCACAAAATAATCAAAGTATACTTTATGTCGCATTTCGGGAGCTCGACAAATTTCAAAGCTCATGAATTGTGCCAAAAAGCAAAACATGCTGTTTCTCCGCCTCATCCCAAATTATTGCTGTTAATTTGAGTGTTACACATTATGTGACTGACTCGTAAATTTTAAATGTTTATGATCCAACTAAATGGAACAACATCTTATTTACTCTCAATTTATGATTTGTTTACAATTCAATCTGAGTTGCCTGCTCTGAGTTTTTAGTATTTTATCAAACTTTAAGCAGTTAAATAATAAATCTAAAAAACCTTCTGACATTCTGATTAATATATTTAATTAATATAAATTTTTTTAAGGCAGAAAACATTTCCTTCTTTTACGTTTCCCAAATACTTTTAAAGTCTCAAATATTGTTAAATTTCGTATCTTGATAATCAGAAATTTTGTCAACCTTAAGTTTTACTTGAATTTAGACTAGTATTATTCTCAGCGGAATTATGCACGAGCCTTAAAAGAAAAAACTTTGAAATTTGTTTGAGTATTTATAAATCACCCATCGTTAATCTGTAACATATATGGAGATATAAATAAAGTGCTGGCATCATAAAGGAAAGCATGCATGAAGGAGTTCAATAAGCAGGTGCTTTAACAGCTGAACTGATTCAAATACTGCTCAAATATGTATTGACTTCAACTGCGAATATACATTCTATATAAATACTATATGTATTTGTCGCGCTTTTTCACTTAGTTTCGAGCCAACAGGAATTGGAGATGTGCTTGAATGCAGCCAATCCTTGCAAATTCAAGAGATTCGATGGTTGAGTGCACAGGAACTGAACTCTTGAACTTGTTCTTGTGTCAGTGTCGCACAGTGACACGGTTTGGTGGGAGTTGAAAGACTGTGAGTAAAAGCAGAACATTGCAATTGCAACGAGGAAAAGCCAATGGAAAAGTGAGAAAACTCGCTAGCTAGCTAACTGCTAAGGAAAATGGATGAGTGTTGCAATTAAAAGCAAACAGAACGCGTAATCGAATGCCATTCAAATGACAATTACTATGGAAATGGTGCAATGCTTAACCAGAGAACTGATGGAGAAGTAGTGAGAGAGAGATAGAGAGTGTGTGTGAGAGAGAGAGGGGAAAAGAGGTCGCATCCCATTTGTATCCGTTTGCATCCTTTGTTAAATTCGTGCTGTTTGCTCATTTTATTTGTTGTGTTGCTTTGTGCACAACCTTCGCTGCAAACAGAGCTTAAAATCCTGGAATTAACAGTAAATATAATTACAACGCTTGCTGGATGGAAAGTGAGAAAGTGCAACCCGCCCCTTTCCGCTCTGACATCCACAGATCCGATTAGGACCGGGTCCTACCTCAATTAGTTTAAAGCTTGTCGTCGTGTCTCTGATTAGTGCAGATTGCCATTCATAATCATAACTGTAAAATTAATAATAATTTCGTTGCTCATAATAGATGAAACACGTATCTTTAACCCGCCGCCCATCTGACCCTTAATTTTTTTTTTAAATTCATTGGGTTTTGAAACGCTTTTGCTTTTTCACTGCAGATTTACGTAACAAATTGCACTCACTTTGTTTGAGTTTGAGCCAATGAGAGAGCTAAAGTACCCTTCGAGTTCCACACTTACGACTCATTTGTTGACAATGCGATGATGCACTTATATTTTTGTAACATCAACTGATTCACAAAATTCTGTCAAAAGAGCGTTCAAGTGACCTTTGCTGTTAATTACGTCGGTTCCACGCCAATTTCTGTGCTCCATAAAAAGTTTAAGATGTAGACCATGAAATGTCGAGACGCTGTAAGTAAACAACCCACTCAATGTCGTCTGAATATCCACTTTGTTCCTTTCCGCCAAGCAACAGCAAGAACAACAACAGCAAAATGAAGGCTTCAGAAAAAATCTGATTCCATTTATTTTAATTTGCCAACCAAAATGTCGAGATTTAGACTGAGAAATGAGTGTGGCAATGCCAAAAGTTGGCAAAGAGTGGAGAATTTTCCCTAAACCTGTCATTCTGACTAATGTTAATTGTCTTTACTGAAGAGCAAGGCAATTAAATAGATCGCTTGTTACACAGAAGTCAAGCAAGATGTGTTTAATTTTTCTTAATTTTAAATTTTGAAGCTTTATTATTGCGCTACTTTAATTTCTTTTTTGGCTAAAATCTCTTTAAAAAATATTCCAGCTTACTGTTGTTTATTTAGATAAAACTCTTGAATAAAGTCACTTAAAGCTGAAATCACACCAAACTGTCTGCGAAATTATGCAAGTCTTTTTCTTTTAATAATTTTTATTATTTGTAAAGCCAATTTTTATTTAACTGAAATTAATGAAAATATTTAAAGTGGCTTTGAATTTAGTCAACCGGTTTTAAGCAAAATAAGCTTGGCTCAACCCAAAAGACTAACTTCATTCGGTAAATACTTAGATTAACTATAGTTTAACAAAAATGTTCGCAGAATAAGAACGATTGTTTCTACAAGTGTTTGAAAATAGCATATAGCATGCATATTTGAAGGCGGGCAAAGGAGAATCAAATCACCTGCTAGAGTCTGTGCCATCATCATCAAAACACAGAGCAGCAGGTTTTAGTACATGTAAGCTGGCTTTGGCTACTCTTTAGCTGAGTAATGTGAGTGCTTCCGTTTCCGTCTGCGTAGCCAGCCACTTCCGCTTTCGGTAGAAAATTCGAAAATACTTAATACTCAATTTGCTCTGCTGAGAAATGTTGTTGTATGCTTCTTTGCGTGGGTGTATTTGTCAGTGGGAGTGTTGGTGTGTGTGTTTTAGCAGCATGTTGTGCTGTATGTTAACTGTTCGTCACTTGGCCGCACTTCCTTTCAGGCTGATCGACTTTCTCTGCAACTGTAAGATAAAAGCTTATACTCCAGTCAAAGAAGAAGAAAAAGAACTTACTTGGCGATTAAATGACGCTTGAATCCATTCACTTTGATTTTAAAATTATCCTTTCGCGTTGGCTGGCAGTGGGCCTTAAACGATTTGAGTGCTTCAACTGCATTCCGACTGCTTAATTACACAATTTGCTAACTTGTTTAATTGCCACTTTATCATTTATATTCAATGTATCCCGCAGCCCATGTGAATATCGTGTTGAATGCATTAATGAGCAGCCGATTCATGCAGCTCTTTTACAAGTTACCATCAGTATTGATAATTTGACTGTGTATGCGAGATTGCAATTAACACTGACACTTAAATTATACACAAGGCTGCACATTTTACCCTGACTGCCAGCGTTTATCGTACGCCCAACTGGCAGCCCCGAATAAATGGCAAGTCATTCGTTTCGCTTGTTCATTCGTTCGTGCGGGTTCGCTTAATGCATTCAGCTTGAGCAGTCACCTTTAAGGTGACCATATTTACTTTTCCTCTTACTATTTGTCACAATCAACGCCCCCTGAGTTGACCTCGCCCCAGCTTCCGTGAGCTGTGAGCTGCTTCCAAATATCGGAACGACACCAGTAACAAGTTGGACGTGATGTCAACAGAAGTCACTAAGGAGTCCTTCCATAAATCTATTTAATACACACATGCATGCTCACTCCCCCCACACACACACCTACAAATATTAGTAAGGCATGAACACCTCTTAACAGTCACTTAGAAAAACTTATGCATATGTGTGCAACTATGCTTCGAAAAAATATCATTAGTTGAAATGTCGAAAGTTCTGAAGTCCCCATCTCTTTCTGTCTCTTTCTCTGTATATCAGGACACCTACGTGCTCTCCTCTTGGCAATAGCTTCTGTTTGTTGAATTTGACATTTTGGTGCAAACTGAGTCAATCGATTGGTTTACCAACTTGACATCAAATCTGCGTATATAGAAAGTTTTAAGAATATAAACAATATGCTGAAGTATTCGCAATACATTTGCATTTGACTTCACTTAACTTTTTTGTTTTTTACTAGTAACTTTTGAAATTGATTGGAGATACAATTAAGTTGTCGAGATGATAGTCGAGTCAACAAAAATTTTGCTATGTAAATTGAGAACTTTAAATCTTATTGCAGGGTGTTTGTTAGCCTTACACTTTCAGCTACAGAACCATTACCTGTTTTTCGAAAACAATTTTTTAGTCTATTTATCAATATTTTAAGGGGAGTGCAGACT
Organism: Drosophila rellima; assembly: GCA_035043635.1. Classification (NCBI taxonomy): domain Eukaryota; kingdom Metazoa; phylum Arthropoda; class Insecta; order Diptera; family Drosophilidae; genus Drosophila; species Drosophila rellima. Next base: position 15,045,028 of record JAWNMV010000811.1, read on the forward strand.
TTTTTCTTTATTTCTTGGCGTGTTAATATGTTTCATAATTAAAAATTTTCAGTTTATAATAAACAAAGCCCAAAAGCATTTGAGAGAATGTATAGAGACAGAAACAGAGTAAGAGAAACAGTGAGATAATGGGAGTGCAAGTCATCCGATACCGCATCCTGACAGCGAGTTTAAGAAGAAGTTCAATTTGGTTTTCAAGGACGTTAAGAAGACTTAAGCTATAATAAGCCCCGCCAAAGGTAAGAAAAATAAGCAAGCAAAAACCCAACCTCACAATTTATCTGACTTTGTAAAAGGGCTTTAAAACTTGAACCATCCTCAAGGCGTAATTTAATCAGAATCAAAAAAAAACCTGTAAATCCAGTTTTTGTATCAAAATGAATGAGATGCACTTGGTTCGTTTAAAAATGAATGACTTGAATGGCACTTGTCTGAGTAACAGGGCATTCATTTCCACTAATTAAAGGTTAATTAAAAAAACGAAATGCTTATAAAAAAAATCTTGCAAAATATGGGAAATGTACGAGCAGACTTGGGTATACTCTTTACTGAGGTCACTCCTTACAACAGAAATTTTTTCAAATCGACTGATAATGATATTAAATCAAAACGTACATAATAATGGGGTCAGACTGTTGCAATTATTTGCATAAAGTTGTCATAAGCATTATTGTACATTTTGAATGGATAGAGTGTACAATTGCGAACGGATCTTAAAAAGGCAAAGCTCGAATAGTTGTTGACGGTTGAATGGTCATTTGCAAATTTTATCCCTTCGAGTTTTAATTTTTCATTTGGAAATATAAAAACCATAATGGGGAACACTTTTTATACCCGTGCCCATTGAAAATGGTCAAAAGGGTATAATGGTTTTGTGCAATGTATGTAACAGGCAGAAGGAAGCATCTCCGACCCTATAATGTATATATATTCTTGATCAGCATCAATAGCCGAGTCGATTGAGCCATGTCCGTCTGTCTGTCCGTCTGTCCGTCCGTCCGTCTGTTTGAGTCAAAGGATCTCAGAAACCATAAAAGCTAGAGACTTCAAAGTTGGTATGAAGGTTGCTGGATAGCGGGCGCAGATCAAGTTTGTTTTAAATTGTAGATGCCACGCCTCTTTCGCCTGCCAATCGCAAAAAACGATTATCAGACGTGATCTTCAATAAAACACTTCTTAATTAAACAGAAAGATAAGAAGTAAGCCAATTTAATGACTCTGAAAGTTTCAAAGCGATTGACTATTAAATAGAGAAGATATTTAAAATTTGATTTTAATTCACATAAATCAAAATCATAGACATGGGCAAGTGCGAGCGAGATAGCATATGCACATTTGCTTGTGCAAAAACATAACAGTGAGCACGTGCACGAAGAGGGCGAACGCAAATACGAGCGATAGGCAAAATATCGATATTTGGCTACAATTTCTATCCTATTTTAATATATTAACCTGTTTTAAGTTAATACATATTTACGATTGTGTTAAAATATATGTATGTAGATATTAGTATGCAATGCAAAAAGCGATAAGTATAAATGCCACTTTATAATTTTGCACCTTGACACCTCGACGACAGATCGTTTTACAACACTGAAATCTCTGAATTTATAATAATTATTATGTTTAATAATAAGCTAGTAAGCTCGCACATATGTTCAATAGGTTTTCAATTATTATCATTGTATTTATATGCTTAACAAATTCTGCAAAAAGAATCACAAATATTAAAGCATAGCACTTAAATTTAAATTGCGCGCGCAATGCAGCAGCCTTAAACAGCTGGTTTCGTTGATTAAGAAGAGTGGGAGGGATTATTTGGAGTTGCCGGACTTCAGCAAGCTGAGCAAATTTTAGACAATGGCTACTCTTGGCATGAACAACATCGATTTCAGCGATTACGATTACGATTACGATTTAAGATTTACTATTTTAATTAAATTAAATACAATTTATTCAATCGGACCACAATATCATATTGCTGTCATAAGAAAGATCAGTCGAAAATAAACTTTTTGGTTGTTTGAAAGATCTCGACCAAACTAATAGGATATGCATTTGAAATGGTCCTATATATCCTGATAAAATTTGGTTGAAATCGGACCACTTTATCATATAACTGCCATAGGAACGATCAGTCCAAAATCAAGTTTTAGTATGATAAACTTTTTTGTTGTTTAAGGTGTCTCAACCAAACTAACAGAATACGCATTTGGGATGGTATTCTACATCCTGAACAAGTTTGGTTGAAATCTGATATCAAATAGCTGCCATAGGAACTAATTTTAAGATAAAGTACGAAAATTTTAGATGTTTTTAGAGATAAGTCAACCAAACTCACAGATTGAGAATTTGTAATTTGGTTTAAATCGGTTCAATATATTACATAGATGTAATACGTACAATTAGTCAAAAAGTTAATGCCGCATCATCACACCTTCGGCATGCCTAACGTATCGCACCTACGTATGACCTATCGGAGAGCTAGGGCACAGGGTACTATACAGTCGAGCACACTCGACTGTTGCCGGCGCCCACTTGCTTAAAATATATTTTAATTAAAAGCAAACTTTTTTGATTGCGTATAATATAAATAGGATGCGCCCAAAAGCTGCCCAAAATAACAACGGCAAACAATCAAACATAAATTTACTCTTGAAAAATGCAGCAAAGTGCCAGAGCAACCCCCACGCAATCATCCCTATGTCCAAGCCCAGTCACACACACAGGCACACAAACGCAAACTTACTCATAGTTTGAATGAACGGTACAAATTTCCAATGGCTGCGCACAAATAGATATTTAATTTTTGCAATTTCATGCGGAGCTGCCCCGTCGAGGCGCCGCACTGCGTGCAACATGCGATGCACCAAATGCCCCGCACAACACACATTCCGGCGGACGTGTTATACAAACATGAATTAAATTTGTTTGCACCAAAAAGTTTCCCTAGGACGACGAGATTACTCGAAACTCGTAGCTCGTAAATGTGCCACTGACACACTTTCGGTTGCTCTGATGACAAACGACAAATGATTCAAAACTAAACGAATAATTTTGCTTTTTTGTTTAAATTTTTGCGCCTTGTTTTACAAGTGTGCAGAATTATTCGAACGTTAATCTAAATTATACCAAAACTGTTACCTGAATAAAAAAATTTGTTTAAGCAACTTTTAAAATCGGGACTCTTCCGGCTCCGTTTTGTCGTTATCCATGGACCTTCGAAATTAAATTTGGCACAACGAAACTTAACTTGGAGTCTCTAGCTCTTAGAGCCTCGGTACGAAGCACTCATACAGTCAGATGGACGGGTGATCAGCGACTTATCAACTTGCATATTAAAGTTGCTTGTTCCTTCTTCAATTGAAAATAGTAAGTTTCACAAGTTTTGCGGGTCCAGCCTAAAGCGATATTAGTAAGACTTGTTTCCTCAACAAGCAACAAGTGAATAATTATACAGATATGGTAAATCTACATAAGCACCTAGCAGAATTTACTTGTGCTAACTCGCACATATACAAGGGGTGCATACCCATTTGCTAATATGTGTCTTCAGAAAATTTTAATTACATCTTTCTGAAACCTGAGCAGCTGTTGACACATACATTGAAATTCGCTCACTTAAAGATAGTTGTTGGTCTTTCTAGTCTAAGTGACATCTGCAGGTTAAATTGGCTACGCATCATGGAATATTCATTATGGCAATTCCATGAGATAAATTCTACATTGTACATTGTAGCTTTCATTCAATAAATTATATTAAGTCAGATTAAAAGATGAAAATATGATATCAATTATATCAGACAAGAATGTGAACGAAAAACCCATCAACTAAATCAAACTATCATATTTACATTCATATAAATATTGTCGCACTATTATCAGCGGGTTTTTCAGGTCCCTATGATATTTTAATAGCGGGAAACTAAGATAAATTGATATTCGCACTCCCCAATCGCTGTAGCAATAACAGTATGAAGAGCAGTTATCATTATTCTAATGTTTTTAAAAGCTTTCCATCAACTGATTGATTTTTATTGAGCTCCCTTTGTGCGCTGCATTTAGTTTTTCCATGATAATTTGGAGAGCCCTTCAAATGGCGCGGAGTATTATTTTCGCATCGTTTCACACATACATACATACATAGTATATACATTTATATACGAGTCTATGCATATATATTTCATTTTGATTTGAATTGTTTCACGCTATCTGGTTGGGGAATCCGCCACATAGGCTTCAATTTCAATTCACAATTGGTTTTTGTTGACCCATTTATCAAAGGGCCAACACAATCAACTCACTTGTCAAATGATTTATCCACTAGATTGGATTGCACTTTGGGCTTAATCATTTCTAATTGAAAACATTACAGTATTAATAACAATCAAGTTTAGTTTCACGTGATTTAATTTTTACAAATAAAGAAAACAAATCGCAAAACATTTTCTAATGATGAGGCAGCTGTGCAGTTGCCTTTTGGCAATGGGTTTGTGTTCAGTTCTCGTAATTTTCAACACTGAAAATAATTAATCGCTTACTATTTCGCTTGTGAGCAGAAAGGTCAACAAACCAAATTAAATTTTTTCAATTGGATTATATACAATATTATTAATTCATATTCTGGGTTGATTCATTCCATATTTAAAGAAATTACCTTAAATGTTATAATTAATAACTGTATGTAGAATTCGATATTGTTAACTTTTATTATAAAGTGTAAAAGTTTTTAGCTTAGCTTACCTTTGACAGATTATTAACTTACTGAAATGAGGGCATGTCAAGTCGGAAAAGTTAAAAATATTTTTAACGAACTGTGTAAAATGTGCTGTAAAACGATTTAAAAAAGCATCAACTATTTGCTTGTTCTTATTTTTCGCACTGTTAGTTTATTGCTTTGCAAAATCGCAAACTTTTTTTTTATCGCAACGCAGATTAAATGTGTGGATGAATGTAAGTGAGGGTTTGTGTTTGTTGTTGTTTTTCAAACATAATTTGAAATTGTTTTGGTTGAAAATGCAGCGTCACGCTTTAGCGTTGGCCTTGTCTGACGCAAAGGGGAGCCAAGAACTTTCAAACACAGGCACACATCCTACAACACTCACAGCTAACGCACACTCAAGCACGGACAGTTCAACACACACACACACACACTTACTCACATGAATTCAATGTTGACTCTGCTTATACATATTTAGATATGTGTGTGTGTGTGTGTGAGTAAGCTACACATCCGCCTCAAAAATGTTCGTCCATAAGGATTCTATCCCGTTTTTTTCCAAACACAATAGACAATTTCACGAGTGTGCGTATGCTGTGTGCTCATATAAAATTTTCGCACATATGCCAAGTTGCTTTCATCCATTTGCTGCAATATTAAAACAAAAGTAATGCTAAAATCTTTTTCATTTTCAGTTTCATTTTTGCCAGACTCGTTCGTAGATAAACAATTGTCTGGCATATATAGAATATTGACTGCAAATTCTGTTATAGTCAAGGGCGAAATTGAAGTTGGCTTTAACCTTTTCACAATCGGTTTTGGGCCCAAACCGTTTGGCTCGCTTTACTTTTGACAATTAATTGGTGTAGCTGAGTATCTAGCTTCTTGGCATCCGTATTAATAACACTCAATTAGAAGCCATAAATTATATTTACTACGCATTCGTATATCTACTAACAGTATGCAGAATGTATGAATCCATGAATCCGTACACATTATAGCAATGAACAATGTAACTTCATATTTGAGTATCTATAAGTAGTATGCAGAATGAATCTAACATGTAATGCACATAATTACCGAGCAGAACCCATCTACGACTACAGATAAGTGAATCTGTGTATCTTGCATCTAGAATATAATGACACTCATTGGCGAGTTATGGTGCTTAAATATAAATGGGTTTTTGTGTTCCGCAATTCAGTGGCAGGATAAGTACAATAACTTTCGCGCAGTCAAACTTTATTGTGGCCTTAGCTGTATGTGTGTGGTTGTGTGGTGCTGAAGCATCTGCTCTTTCATGATAATGCAACTCTATCAAGACTGTTATTTTTATATAATAGCCTCTGTCGCTGTCGACGTCGGCTGCAGTTGTCATTGTTGTGGTTTCAGTAGCAAACGTGCGTATGTTCCATTTTTAAAATATGCAAAATAAGTTGAGTTATTTTAACAATGCATCCGCCAAGCCATAGAACCAAATACAATGTAAAATATACTAGTTTTTCTCAGTCAAAACGAAGTTTGCATTACGCAGGAAAATTATATTTCTTCCTCTCTAAACAAAGAGAAAAAGGACAACAAACTGCATCCAGAGCACTTGGAGCCTTTGGAGCATCCGGGCTTATAGCTGGCTGGCTGCTCCGAAGTCTTGGCAGAATGCTTGTTTGCTCGACTATCCGGACTCAGTCCCCGACCACATATAAAACGTTTCTTGTGCCACATTTGGCTAGATTTTTATGGAAATGTCTTCAAGCTGCCACACTCAATTGCTTAAGTTATTCCCATTCTATTTATATTTCTATTAATATTTGCTTCTTCAGACACTTAATTTAAATAACTTTGAAAATAATTTAATTTGCCCCCGATTTTTATTCTTAAAGTTTAATTCAGAAAAGTTAATTTTGTATTGACCACATAAAGAAAAAATGGTGTGGTTACAACAATCTACTTTCTCAATTTATCAGTTGGACAACTTTTAATTTAGTTCTGAACTATGTCACAATCACAAAATTTGTAAATAATATGTCTATAAATAATAATATAATAAAGCATATATTCATGTCGATGAATGTGAAAATTTTTTTTACAGCATTCATTTTTAGACAACTGTTTTATATGCCCTTTAACAAAATGTAAAGAACAACTTATGAAAATAATGTATTCAATTAAATTTAATTACAGGTTAATTTAAACAATCACATTTTGTAAATTGTACGCATATGCCATGTACAAGCGGCAGTTTGTTATAATTATTAATTTATTAATTTTTTTGTGAGTCAGTTCGTTCTAGATGTAATTGCCCGTAATTTTAGCTTTAGTTCACAAAAGTTATACTTCAAAGTTAAGGCAAATATTATAACATACCTCAGGAGAATGTTTGCTGAAGGATCGAAAGATAAACAAAGTTACAATTAGTTTCGAAATTGCACGCTTATCAATGTTCGAGCTTCATAATTTATTTTTTTACAGTTGCGTTAACGACTCCTTGCCTTACAAAACCTTGTTCTGATATTCGTTCATTATTCAGATTTTTATTAAACTATAACTTAAACTTTATTTATTTATTTAATGTCAACTAAGAGCAGTTGACCAAAATTAAAGTTAAAATTAACTTAAATTTAAACAATATAAACAATTTAAAGAAGCTTTAGTAATTATATTAGTATTTATATATTAACTGAAATATTAAAAAAGTAAAATTAAAGATTAAGAATTAAGAATCTGGGGGTATACAAAAATTAAAAATGATCCAACATTTGTTGCAAGGATTGGGGAAAACCCAGAAAAACCCAATCAGATCAAAAAGTATTAGTAGTAATAATTAGTCGAAATACTCAAGTATTGTAATTAGTAAGGTCAAGGATTTCTAGAAAGGAAGAGGAAAGGGAGGATTTTAATGAGGGGAGAGAGAGTTCTGAAGAGCAAACGTGATAAAGGCTATTATAGTCTGTGCACAAAACACGAAATTAGCTGTGCAAAGCGTAATTAGTTGTGCATGTAGGTAAACATAAAGGCTGAAAGTTTCTAGTAGCTCTACGGGGGACCGAAAAAGTGAGGCGTTCTAAAAGAGAAAAGGAATCAATCTCGCCAATAATCAATTTATGAAGAAAAACGACACCAAGAATTTTTCTACGATTGATTAAAGACGGAAGATTGAGAAGAAGAAGCCTACTGGAATACGATGGTAAACGAAGGTTGGGATCCCAGTTTAAACCACGTAAGGCAAAAAGCAAAAATTGCTTTTAAACGGATTCGATTCGATCCTGGTTAATATGATACTGCGGGCACCAAATGCATGAACAGTATTCCAGGATAGGACGAACTAAAGAGACATAAAGGAGTTTAGTGGTGAAAGGGTCATTAAATTCCCTCGACCAGCGTTTAATAAAGCCAAGAACACCCTTGGCTTCATTAACTATGGTTGAGATGTGCAAATTGAAGTTCAATTTGGAATCGAATAAGACTCCAAGATCTTTTACCGAAGATATACGTTGCAGTGGAGTACTGTCAATCGTGTATAAACCTAAATATGGCCTGTTACGATTGGCCGAGCACCATAGTTGCATAGCATTTAAATCGTCTTGCAGACAATTATGAAGAAGGGAATCTGTGTATGAGAAGATAAGCTTTACATCATCCGCATACATTAAAATAGAAGAATGAGACAGAATGTTGGGTAGATCATTAATAACAAGTGGGCGCCGGCTACAGTCGAGTGTGCTCGACTGTATAATACCCTGTGCCCTAGCTCTCCGATAGTTCATACGTAGGTGCGCTACGTTAGGCATGCCGAAGGTGTGATGATGCGGCATTAACTTTTTGGCTAATTGTTCGTATTACATCTACATATGTGATCTAGTGAACCGATTTAAACCAAATTACAAATTCTCAATCTGTGAGTTTGGTTGACTTATCTCTAAAAACAACAATAATTTTCGTACTTTATCTTAAAATTCGTTCCTATGGCAGCTATTTGATATCAGATTTCAACCAAACTTGTTCAGGATGTAGAATACCATCCCAAATGCGTATTCTGTTAGTTTGGTTGAGACACCTCAAACAACAAAAAAGTTTATCATACTAAAACTTGATTTTGGACTGATCGTTCCTATGGCAGCTATATGATATACTGGTCCGATTTCAACCAAATTTTTACCTATTAGTTTGGTCGAGATCTTTCAAACAACCAAAAAGTTTATTTTCGACTGATCTTTCTTATGACAGCAATATGATATTGTGGTCCGATTGAATAAATTGTATTTAATTTAATTAAAATAGTAAATCTTAAATCGTAATCGTAATCGTAATCGCTTAAATCGATGTTGCTCATGCCAAGAGTAGCCATTATCTAAAATTTGCTCAGCTTGCTGAAGTCCGGCAACTCCAAATAATCTCTCCCACTCTTCTTATTCAACGAAATCAGCTGTTTAAGGCTGCTGCATTGCGCGCGCAATTTAAATTTAAGTGCTATGCTTTAATATTTGTGATTCTTTTTGCAGAATTTGTTAAGCATTTGAATACAATGATAATAATTGAAAACCTATTGAGCATATGTGCGAGCTTACTAGTTTATTATTAAACATAATAATTATTATAAATTCAGAGATTTCAGTGTTGTAAAACGATCTGTCGTAGAGGTGCAAAATTATAAAGTGGCATTTATATATATCGCTTTTTGCAATGCATACTAATATCTACATACATATATTTTAACACAATCGTAAATATGTATTAACTTAAACCATGTTAATATATTAAAATAGGATAGAAATTGTAGCCAAATATCGATAACTTTGCCTATCGCTCGTATTTGCGTTCGCACTTTTCGTACACGTGCTCACTGTTATGTTTTTGCGCAAACAAATGTGCATATGCTATCTCGCTCGCACTTGCCTATGTCTATAATTTTGATTTATGTGAATTAAAAGCAAATTCGAAATATCTTCTCTATTAAATAGTCAATCGCTTTGAAACTTTCAGGGTCACTAAATTAGCTTACTTCTTATCTTCCTGTTTAATAAGAAGTGTTTATATTAAAGATCACGTCTGTTAATCGTTTTTTGCGATTGGCGGGCGAAAGAGGCGTGGCATCTAAAATTTAAAACAAACTTGATCTGCGCCCGCTATCCAGCAACCTTCATACCAAATTTGAAGTCTCTAGCTTTTATAGTCTCTGAGATCCTTTGACTCAAACAGACGGACAGACGGACAGACAGACGGACATGGCTCAATCGACTCGGCTATTGATGCTGATCAAGAATATATATACTTTATAGGGTCGGAGATGCTTCCTTCTGCCTGTTACATACATTGCACAAATCCATTATACCCTTTTGACCATTTTCAATGGGCACGGGTATAAAAAGGGTAAAAAATAAAGGTCCTAAGTGACTTCCTTGAGGTACACCAGAAGTAACTTGAACCGAACTCGAAATGGATGACCTCAGAAGCACTTTTTGCGTCCTACCTTTTAAGTAGGTGGAAATCCAACTTAAAAATGCGGGTGGGAAACCTATACGATTAAGTTTAAATAGTAAGAGGTCATGGTTCACAGAGTCAAAGGCTTTACTGAAGTCAGTATAAATGACATCAGTTTGCTTTTTCTCTAAAAATGCGTCATTTACCAAGGAGGTAAATTCATGCAAATTGGTCGTTGTGGATCGACCTTTAACAAAGCCATGTTGTGCAGGGGAAATAACTGACTTACAGAGATGCTGCAAAGACGAAATAAGGATTTTGTCAAACAATTAGGGAATGGCTGATAACTTTGCAATGCCTCTGTAATTCGAAATATCAGACTTACCACCTTTTATGTGGAGAGGAATGATATATGATTCTTTCCAAGGATACGGAAAGATACCGGACTCAAGGTATAGATTAAAAAGCTTCTGCAACGGAGCAGCTAAGGAAGAACAGCACTCCTTAAGGACACAACTAGGAATGTTGTCAGGCCCAGGAGAGAAAGAAGATTTTAAAGAATTAATAGCAGAGAGTAGAGTGTTAAAAGAAATATAAGGAGCAAACATAGTGTTAGATGGAAGAATAGTGTAAGGATAAGACGAGTTGGAGGGGAAGTTAGGAGAATAAGTCGATTGGAAAAAGTTAGCAAAAAGTTCAGCGGCTGCAGAGTCATTACTGGCTTTATCTAACCCACGAAAGAAAGAGGAAGGTAAAGTAGAGGATTTACGCTTCAAGTTAACAAATTTATAAAATTGTTTAGGGTCACGTTTAAACTGTCTTTTGCATCGAGCAAGATAGTTCTCGTAGCAAATTGAGTTTAAAAGGGCAAAGTTCGATCTGGCTACTGTGTATTTGGACCAGTCGGTACCAGAACCTGACTTCTTAAATTTTTTAAAATATTTTTATTTAAAATTCTTTAAATAATAAATCTAGGTGTAAACCATGGGGACGCAGGAATAAATTTGGGAATACACATGTCTAAAAGTGCATTTAGGGTCAGATAAAAAGTATTAAGGACAGTATTAATATCAGCTGATTTTTCTATAAATGACCAGTCGGTTGCAAGAATAAGTTCATTGAGTAATGAGTAATTTCCTTTGCGAAAACAACGACGTGGTGATTGCTGAGATAATAGAGGCAGGTTAGAAGAATTTGATATAGAAATTGAAATTTGTATAGTAGGATGATGTAAGTCTTCAGGCACTGATAGTGGGAATGACCTAGAGACGGCAGAATTTGCGAAGTCGTTTACGAATACCAGATCAAGGATTCTATCTAAATTATTTTTGATTGAATTCATTTGAAACAGTGAATAATCAAAAATACAGCTTAAAAAATCATGATGATTTGAAGGAACAAGATGATTTGCGCTACTGAAGAACGACCAAGAAATGTTATGTAAATTAAATCACCTAGCACAACAAATAGGTCATTATCGCTAACTTGAAGGGAGACCTCATTTAAGCAAGATATATGCTGCATATAAACTTCAATATAAGAAGTCGGAGGTATATACGAGCAAGTGATGAAAATGGATCGATTTGGAAATGTTACTTTAACAGCAACAATTTCAACATCAGTAGGCACAATAAATGAGATACGTTCAGACTGAAGTGACGATTTAATGGCGATTAATATACCACCACCTTGACGAATTGGGCGATCATATCTATATAAAGAATAGTAATTTGACATTATTTCACCATCAGATACAGTTGGCGTAAGCCAAGTTTCAGATAAAGCAATAATGTCAGATTCAAAGGAAAAACTACTCAAAAATAGATTTTTGAGCTTAGACAAAAGGCCTCTAGCATTCTGATAATGTATTAGGACAGAGTCGGGACACGGAATTAGTTTTTTGGGGCACTACTGGTGGAAGTTTGTGGGACTGAATTACCAGCTGATAAGGTGACAGGCTCTGATCTCCTTTTTGACTTAAATTCATGCACAACCATATGTGGCGGCCAAAATTTTGGATCACATATGACGTCAAAAAAGTCGTGAAGAACACTAATTTTGAATGATGCTATTTCTCGAGGCGTAGAAAAATTGAATTTTGAAATAGAGACATTCGCAGCGGATTTACTTGCAATGTATGCTGCTACGGAATCACAAGTAGTGTCCGAGGATAGCCGAGACACAAATACTTGTTTTCGTGGAGCAACAACATTGAGAATAGGGATATCAATGTTGCTTCTTCCTTTAGGGGCAGAATTGCGAGGGGGCCTAGCTTTCCGACCAGATCCTGCCCGCACTGAAGACTCGGTGATTTGGGCAGACTCTGTTGTCAGAGAAGTAGCATCTCCAATAGAAGAGAGACCGTTGAAGATAACGTTGGCGTAGCGTCAAGATTATGACGAGATGCCAATGGAGTTGAAAGAGATTGGGTAACAGATTTATTAGGGGGAACAGATAAAAATTGAGAATCTGAATTATTAATAGGTGGTGAATTAAATTTAAATTGGCTGAGCAACACGATACAAGTGTCGAAGTCGCGCGAAAGAAGTTTAGCCACCTTATTAAGTTTTAAATATTGATTTCTCACAGAATTATACATCCGTGAGAAGTCAAATTGCAAGTCGATACATACAGGGCAAGACCAATTCAAAACTTCACACTCCTTTTTAGCAGTGGCAACGACCCGAGAGACCAGCACACTTAGCATGCATGATGTTGTCACACAATCAACAGTAAACAAACTGCGGTTGCGCAGACTCATCAGCATGCTTAACAGTGCAGTTCTTCTTGCAGCACGACATATTTCCAACAGGGGTCAAACTAAAAATTGCAGACAGATAAAGCGCACGTAAATAGAGCGGGAGGCACTCGAATCTAGCTCTAAGCGAAGAGAGCAAAAAAAACAATAACAATTGCTCGTGAGAGCGCGGTGCACAACAAAAACGAAATGCACAAACGAACACACAAACGAACACACAAACAAATGCTTGTGTAGGCTAAGAAAGCGCGGAGACTGAAAAATGCAGATACGCACTAACAACAAAACTTGCGCGAGCGAGGTGCAAAGTGAAAACAAAACACAAACAAACACACGCACAAGCAAATGTCAAAAGGAAAAAAGGCAAACTATGCTTAGCAAATGCACAAAATTAAAAATGCTATTTGCTGAGATTTACAATGCACAACCAATTACAACTTACTTACAGTCGATAACTTGCACAAGATCACAAATTTATAGTAGAAATTTAAATTAATTGGTGCAATAATAAGGCACAAAACAAAGTAAAAATCAAGAGCACAAAAAAAATACGTCTGATACACTCAGCTGAGAACTCTGAGAACTTAAGTTAAAATAAAAGAGCTTGTTACGGAAATAAAGAGTAAGCAATATTTGTTTTTTAAATTTTTTAGTGCAATTATTAGCAATGTTTATGAAGTTATTATTGCGTTTGATGTTGAAAAAGCAATCAGCAATCTATGAAAACACGATTCTTAATTGACGTCCATTTGTGCATGATGAGTGATGAGCCTGATGTTCTTGTTCCTGTTGCATAAATTATTCATGTGCCTGAGGGTGTGTATGTTTGACAGTCTGAGATGGTATCTTAGTTTTCCAATAGCTCAAATCGGATGATGGCCAGTGATAAACATTCTGACAGCTTGATAGACGTGCCGAAAGCGCCCGCATGTTCGATGAGAATGGACCTAATGGCCGCACATCAGAGCCAAACACAGATGCTAGCCCACGATATGTATGAGTGATAAGAATATCTTGAATTTCACTACTTGAAAAAACTGTTTTACGCAACAGCAGCTGCACTTTAAAGTCGAGGTGTGAATTGAATTCGATTCGGCAACGCCACTCGCACTGCGGGATGCTAATCAGCTTCAACATTGATTCAACTTTGTCACTAGCACAAACATGTCTAACAGTTGTGTTCTTGGAAATTTCCCCCTTTTTTTCTGCCTTTCCTTGCGGTTGCTTGCTGGCAAAGTTTGTCGCATTGTTTGGAAATTTGTTTTTGATATCGAAGTTTCCGCTTTGCTATTGTTCTTCAAATCAGTTTCTGATTCGACTGCAATTGTATGACTATTGATCTTGACCTATCATTGAAGTTGCCATTGCTTAGATCCCGAATAATGATTTCCATTTGGCCAGGTCAGTTTACAGGCTGAGCCTCCTTAAATATGCTAATTAATTTAAAGCCTGTGCCTACAATTTCGCAATACAAAATGCTCTGCTTACACATTCAACTCACTCTTGCTTATTTAATTAGGTTAACACATTTCTGTGCACGTTTTTTGGTACGTGTTACCCCCAGTGCCGAGAACTCCGGAATCTTAATTAATTTATCATTGCTTTTGCCTTCTGTGGCTGCTTTTACTTTAGCTTGTGATTTTGTCATAGTACAATAACTTTATTGCTACGTCTGCTGACCTAAGTCTTATTTTATTAACAGCCCAACATATTCTCCTACTCATACAATCCAATGCTCAACTCTCTTTTCTGACAAGTGGCCCCAAATTTGATAAATAACCACAGCAGCTGCTCTTCTAAAAGAAGTTTCATATCCAGGCAAACAAAGCCAACTGAAAATCAATATTATTAGTGAGAATGGAAATGACTTCTAAAAGAGCCCCATACCTTTGAGTGGATATGGCCAATCGTAATGGCGATAGATTGTATTGTCAGACAGCCTGATCTATGTGCTGCAATTTGTTTCAATTTAAATCACCCGAAAGTATCTGGAGAATATTACTAGCGAAATTAACATATTAATCAATGCTCAAGTAAATCGAATTGTTTAAGTAAAAAACAAAAAAAGATAAATAAAAAAATTAATAATTACTGAAATGAAAATTCATGCAGCTCTTATCTTATTTATATATGAGCTGATTTTTCTCCAAATATTTTTCTTGACAATATTAAAACCTATCCGTTAATTTAATAAGACTTAAATGTGGGACTTAATCAAGTCAACAGTTGAAAGATTTGGTAATAGAGATTGTTGAAGGATTATCGAGAAATCCACATTTAATATGTACTCACATGTGCATTCTCGTACTAGCAACATTGCAACAACTTGACATTCTAGCATGAAGCTTACACGCTTAACGAAAAGCTCAAATGCATCGCGCGGTAATTTGCATAATTGCGGTTAATTGAAATGAACATGTTAATAAGTTGAAAGGAGCAGCTGGAAGGATAAAGCAGCACACACATGTACACACACGTATATGATACGTATGTGCGTACGTATGGGTGTGTACCAACAAATTGGTGTGTTATTTGCATATGGATATAACGCCCTGAATTGGCACAGCTTCGCTGTCGCAACAGTCTCGTCCTTGTTTTTAACTCGGTTTCAGCCATGTTCTATGCAAATGGCCATTTGGCAGTGAACTGCTCAGAAACGACAAATGTAGCTTTAACTTTAACATGAAAACAGTTGGCAGAAAAATGAGAAAAAGTTCTTGTTTAAAAGACGTGCTAAGTGCAAATGCAAACGATATTTCCAGCCATAAACCGATTAGCTCATATGAATATTTATGCTTTTAATGCAAGGCGAAGAAACTGCTGCTACTGTTGCAGCCCTTGGGGCTCGTTTAAGGAGCATGCAACAGGACGAGAGAGGACTTGGCTATAATAATAATTTCATTATGTGAGAGATAAAAATATGATATTAAACAGGATTTATTTGCCGGACTGGTCATAAATAGAAATAATAAGTTTATGAACTTTAATTCAATCATTAATGAAAACATGTATTTACTTCAATTTAGTTATAATTATATTAATCGAACAAAACTATTTGGTAATGTTTATTAAACAGCAACAAAATTTGCACATGATAAACAAAAATATTTAAACGTCTAATAATAAAAATCCATAACTATTATTCGATAGTTTTATATGTAAAAGTTTTAAAAATAGTTTTAATGGCTTTTTGCAAAGATACTGTAATTACACACAATTTGGTATACTTAAAACACAAACTGCATTTGTTCTTATTTATTATGTATGTATATTAATGACATATATACATACATAAATATAAAAAGCATACACGTCGCAAGCTTCCCAAAGGGCACTGAGCTTAACAGATGTGAATATGAAATATTTATTTTAATGACACTATTGAAAAGGGGAAGCAGAAAAGAGAGATCAAAAAATCTTTGTTTGGGTTATGTCCGCAAAAGTATTCAAACGACAGTTCGTGTGATTGCAGCATATTTGCATCATTGTCGAGTGTTGTGTGGTAAATCAATAAACAATATTGCTCCAATATAAATACAATATTTACATTTAAAAGGTTTTTACCGGCGGACAGGCACAAACAATGTTGAATTTACATATACATTTCGGCAACAATAAATTTGCAACATGTCTCGGTTTGCATTGTGGGAATCATTCATCAACATAAATGATGAATGAGTTTTTGGCACTATTCAGAACACACAATTTGAATATACTAATGAAACAAACTCACTCCTCCTAATTTTTGGCATTTCGAAGCATTCGCATTTAGATATGAAACATGCTTGCAGTGTAATGGAAAGCAAGTAAATATTTGGCAGTTGCCATCCATCACTCGCATTAATGGCCAACTGACCTTCAAAGCAGATACAATGTGAGATTTTCTTTACTTAGCTTCGGCTTTGACTTTGGCCAAATGGCGCAATGTTGCTGATTTATGCTTTGAATGGATTAAATCGATTTTAAGCGTCCCATAAGTGAGCGCAATGAAGTACTCAATAAAACACACGCGAATGCTTTGGGGGTCGCCTGGTATGTTGCCAACCATTGAATGCCTCAACCAGTCAATCTTCTCAAGGGCTCTTAGGCACACGAGCTCTATGTCGAGGCACATAACACCGGAAGAGTGGAACAGCAACATCACAGAACAACGAGTTTGTAGTGTGTGCATGAGTATTGTTTCAGTTGATTTGTTCATCGATAAATCTCTTTATCGCCATAATCGTTAAAGTTCATTCGTCACGCTCTTTGATTGCTCCACAAGCGATTGTTCAACTCAAAACCTGATAAAACGGTTTCTACAATGGTATCTTATAGAGAATCGAATATACTCTATTATTTTATATAATGTTATTCATTTAATATTTCAAAAAAATGTTTTAATTGATTTTCTTTAGATTTATCTAAATAATGATATGAAATTTAAGAAAATTTATGATCAATTTCAAAAACAATTGAATTATTATTAAAAATACTTAATTCCTTGATATGTAAAAATTTAACTTAAGTTAAAATATTAATTCCTTAAAGAATATTCAATTTTATGTCACTGTAAAAAAGCTGTTTACTTGCAATGTTTGCTCCGGGACATTGTTTTTGTTACAGCTCAGCGCTTTGAATGTGTTCATTGGCTCAGTACTTATTGCAGTATTCTCTTCCTGAACACATACACATCCTGACATTCCGACAGGCCTGCCGAGTAGACAGTTTCCCTCCGTGTACGAGCTCGGTGAGTGCAGTTGAGTGTAATGCTGTAAGTGTGTGCATGACAAATTTGTACAAGCAAACAGTTTAATAATTGATTAAACGAACACTTTCGACATTAATAATTGCCTTAAAGCATTAACTGTATAATGTAGTGGCTCTTTTAAAGTTTTATATTAAAGCAAATAAGTGTGCTGGCATTGAACTTCGATTCTGGAATTGAATAGAGAAGAACATAAGCTGGGCATGTCGCAACTTTAGTGAAAATTCAACAATTGTGGATATCTCATAGGCAAGAAAAGGGAAATAATATTTGAAAATGTGACTCTTAAGTAACTAGATAGTATTTATGAGGAAGGATACAGTAGTAGGGTATTTTATAATCCAGTGATTAGTAGAGAAAGCCTGACCATGTAAATGGGGAAGCAGCTTTCTATTTAAATTATTTAAATGCTTTCAACTAACAGTTTAAGCTTAAGCATCAGAACACTTCTTTTGGGTGTCATCCACTTGTTATAGTATATGCGCTTTTGCTGGAGCAGCTGCCTCGAGGAGCATTGTAAACGAATTTCCATTTGGCGTGGCAGAAAGTTTTTGCCTGCTTGTAATGTGTAACAAATTTTCTGATTTATTGTTAAAGTTTTGCGCATTTGTGTTCAAATAGCTGAATGCGATATGTGCCGACGGTTACTTGCCTGTCAGAACTGTGCAATTTTAGGATCTGTTAAATGAATTCAAACTCGTTGCTTTCATTTTGTGAAAATGACATGATGAAGCTTATTCCCAGCATGAAAATTAGCTAAAACTAAATGTGAATGCTGATCATTAAATTCTTCTCAGAAACCAAGTTACGTGTAAACAATTAATAGAACACTTTAAACGTAATATTTCTGGTAATGTTGCAATATTTCCTGGCATTCATTTCAATTTAAAAATCTTTAAAGCTCATAATTCGGTTTAAAAAATTCGAGAAATACTCGTACCGCATGAATCATATTTTTACTTCTGGTTGATATTTTTAAACTTAAGCAGAAACATTGCAAGTATTTACGACATCTTAAATAAAAGCACGTTTTTCGTTGGGAAACCGACAAGCTCAGCCCCTCAATGGCAGAACTTATACACCTGCTTATAGGTCGGGTACCCTTACCCGGTTGAGCTTCAAGGTTCACCATAAATGGTAAACGCTTTTCACAAAAAAAGCAATAAAAACTAAAACAATAGCTTCATGCGGGGAATGTGTACGAAAAAGGGCAGGTGGAGCGCATTACTTTGAAGCACATTGAGCTTGAAAATGACTTTGTAAATGGCGCTCGACAAATATTTTATTACCAGCGAACAGTAACAATTTACTTTGTATGCTTTGCCTTCTGCCACGTTAAGCTTTCAACAAAATTATTAATTTAAAATCATTGAAAGTAAAGACATTGTTTTATTTAATGACACTGCCTGCTTTAAAATTATTTTTTAACATTAAGTTATTTGCTAGTTAGTTTTCAGCTAATTTTCGTAATAAAAAAACACCTTTACAAATAAAAAATATGAAGGGAAAACAGTTATTATTTTCCGGCTTTCAAACAAAAACTTACAAAAATTCAACTTTCCATATGTTTTAAAAATACGATGGATCGTGAGCTTTGTCAGAATGTATAAAACAATACCAAATGCATAACTTGTATAAATCTAAAATAATAAGCAAATTTTGATTAGTGTTCCTTTATTTTCTAAAATTTCTTACGACAGTTTTTAATACATTTTTTTTAATGAAAGGCTTAATTCAAAATCATTGATAAGTAGAAAAATTTTATGATATAGCTGGCGGCAATGGATATGACTCCTTTGGTATTCAATTCATCGAGCACCCACCGTGTAGGCTCTTTTTGGAGCGCTTTCTTTTGTCCATTGGTCATTGTTTTGGACGATGCCATTGTGTTTGGGCCCGTTGCTTTGTACACTTTGTTGTTTGCTCTTTGCCACAAGCCTTTGTTCCGATTGCGTGGAAAATGTTTTCAACTTTGAATTGTTGGCTGCCGGTTTTGTGGTCGCTAGTGGCGTGGTCGGCACTGGTTAAACACAGAAACAACTTCATTACAGAGAGACAACAGAGCAAAAAGAGAAATCCTTAAAATTAACGCCCATGTTCAGCTTATTTCTTAATGTCATTTTCTGACACAGACTGGGAGGAGCAGCTCCATAGCCTACTCCATTGTCATACTTAGCCGCAGTCTTCGTCGTTACCATTCCCTAAAACCGTATTGCTGAAAAAGGCAATGTCTCCATCTCCAACTTCGGCTCTGACTCCTGGGCTGCCGCGTAGTTTGCATTAATTTCGCGTTCATTTCGTGCGATAATCGCATTTCTCTTTCAGCTTGGCAAGGGGCAATCCGGAGTCGTCTGGGTATCCATATTGTTTTAATGGCGGATAACGTCCTTAATGGCATCAATTAAACATTTAATTTATGCACTTGAAAATCACATTTAGGCATGCGTCTCCTTCAGTTACAGCGGCCAAAATGTTGCCAGTTAACTGAGAACTGTATTTATTTGATCATCTGTCTGTCGTCTACAATTTGATTATAACAAATGGCGGAAAATCGTAATTCCGGTTATAGCTTGGTACAATTATAGTGTGCATTGAATCATCTCTTTATTGCAAATAAAATTAAATTATCCGAGAAGAGAAACTTTAGAAACAAGCAACCATTGCAGTGACTTTTGTGTCCAAAAGCGATGAACAAAGTAAAGTAAAATTTCATAATGGTATAAAATACATTTGTTAATTTAGCACAGATGCACACGAATTAAATGTAGCATGAATCACGGAATTAAATTGATAAACAAGTGATATCTACATTTAGGTTAGAAAACTATTGCATACTCTGCCATTCTTAAATTGGGTAATATTTTGATCGGTCGCAGACCGTTGCTAATGCAATAGTATGTTCTTGTTGAAAATGTACCAGCCTCAACTAAGCTTAAAAATAGTCAAGTATTTATTATATTTTCGATATCTATTCAACAAGTGCCCTATTTCTAAATTTATTTTCAGTGTGATTTATTATGATACTTAACTATTTAATACGATCTACTACTGTTGCTTTACTTTTACCGCCTAATTCGCTTAAATCCCCGTCACAGAAAATAGACAATTTTGGCAACCAGTTAGTAATCCAAATAGATTTTCATATACCCGTTAAAGTCATGCTAAAACGAGGTATTTAAGGGAAAACCTTCAACAAATTCTAATTATTCATTGTAAACGCGGAGCGTTGACAGCGAAAACAATGAACGCACTCAACTGTGAAAACTGCAACAATGCGCATTCCAGACATGCCGGCAGAGAAACAGTGAGAGAGAGGGCCAGAGACTGAGTGAAAGAGAGAGAGGAAGAGGTCAGGCAAACTGCCAGTTGTAGGGGATTTGGAGGAATGGATATAAAAATGGCGCGTCAGGGCAAGAATTTGAGCAATGGACGAAACATCGTTGACATTTTTCACAATTTTCTAGTCGTTATTTACCATTGTTTTAGTTGCCATTGTAGTTGACAACACACACACACGCACACACGTAAATACACTTAGATACAAATAGATACAACTGCAAAATGCCATTGCCGTGATGCAGATATACTCACACATATTCGCATCTGTATCTCTGTTCGGTATGAGCGCAATTTGCAGCATTTTGAGCCAAGTCCATTTAACTTTAATGCACTCGCATTGAATAGATAACTGAAAATCCTTTAGATACGCCAGAGAATTACTGCAGGCAATCGCGTGTTGATCTCTTTGACGCCCAACCCGGAAATGCATTCAGTTTGGCTTTAAGCTTGCCATTCGCATTCAGATACCAGTAATATATACGATAACAGGCTTCAACTATTTGCTACTGACCCTGGACACACGACAAGCAATTGGCAGTGCTGCCAAAAATTTGCATCTGACCTACACGCAATTAATGAATTTTATTTTCGGCAGTGTGCCAAAATATTTTCCATACCCAGTAACTAACATGATAAAAAAAGGTATGACCAACTGTTGGATGAATGTGTCTCAGGACCAGATTAGTAGCGGTACGGTATGTAGTTTTTTTTTATATTCTTATTTTAACTAAGCTTTCCTTAACAAGTTGCGTGTTACAAAACAGATGGTGAAGCAGGATGGTGCTGATCAAATAATAGGGCTTTTTAAACAAAGGCTCATCAGGATAGGTTAAGACAGTAAATTGATTGCAAATAAAACATATATGCTTATATTTGCGTGTAGGATATCTGCTAATCGATCATACTTCACAATCCGAATTTAGTGTGTGTTTTTTGTGCGCATTGCGACAAAGAGCGGAAAAAAGAGACACAAACACATCAATATGCCACAAACAGGAAGGACATGATTAAACTTTACCAAAAAAATCCACACTTTAAGTACAAGTTAACCGGTTCGATGTGAATAGTAGGCATCTGTATAAAATCTACTACACTGTAATGTATTAGCAAAATTTCTGTTTCTTTTATATGTAAGTATGTATTTAATCAAACTTAAATTATTATATTTGTTTTTTTTTTTTCTTTTTTTTTTCTATGCCATTTATCGTATACCAAACTTATTGAGTAATTATATTGATCGACTCATCGCCAGATGAATGCTTTTGAAGGTACCGCTGGGAACAGACGAGTGCACTCAAAATCTTAGTAGTTCCGATACGGAGACACACTTAGATTAGCAGGGGACCAAATGGCCAATATAGTCGTGAACACAACCTCGCCGATGGCCGGACGCCGCCTGAACCGGGACGTGAACAGGCTATTGGCTGCGGGGTATCGCACAATTTTCGACGATGACATGACCAATTTGGATGTGCGCCTCGAGGGACCAATGGGTACCGCCTATGAGGGCGGTGTTTGGACGGTTAATGTCTCAATGCCACAGGAATATCCATTGAAGGCGCCACGATTGCGTTTTGTAACCAAGATTTTGCATCCGAATATTGAGTTCACCACTGGGCTGGTGTGCATGAATGTCTTCAAGCAGGCATGGTCCGCCAATTATGATCTGGTTAATATATTTGAGACATTCCTGCCCCAGCTATTGCGGCATCCGAATCCCCACGATCCCCTGAACCATCATGCAGCTGCGATTATGAAGCGCTCGGAACAGGATTTTCGTAATTCCGTGTCAATGTTTGTTAGGATGTATGCTCTGCCAATTGCCGTGCCAGGACAATCCCAGGATACAGAAAATCTCGAGAAACGCTCCTCAGATTTGAGCTTATCTGATCTGCTTTCCGATGACGATAATGATGATGACGACGATTAACTGTTGGCTGGTCTTTTGTTTTTTTTTAATGGTGTACACTTTTCTCGAACTACAAAATGATATTTTTCATCTGATGAGGATAAAGTATATGAAATAGTATATTAAAAAGGTCCGAAAATATAATTCATGAATGCATTTGTTGTTTAATCTGAGATGTACCTAGTTGAAGTATTGAATAGTTTCCTTAGCTCACATTACTGCTCCTTTAATTATACAGCAGTTGGATTTTATTTATTTACGAGCCCTGTCAAAATATATATTTATATGCCACCGGTACAAAGACTTAAGTTATGGCAAAGCTGCGGTGAACTACAACAGCCTTTAAGTATTCACTGAATATTCACGATGGCTTAAGGTGCTACTCAAGTGGCCCATTTACGTATATCAACTAATGGCCGATTAGTTTCCTCCAATGCTCAGCTATTCATTTTGGTAACCCTCCCGCAAACTTCCCTTCTCTGAACGTCCAGAAGAAACGTCAATAAAGATATATTATTTATGACAACAACGATTTAGCTCTCATAATTGCCCATCGACAATTGCATTTAATTTTTGTAATGTCAATGTCAAATGCCAATCGACAAACGACCAATAAATATTTGAAATATGACATTTTAATGGCTTACTGACCTCTTCAGTGGATTCTTTGTGGATTTCTATGTTTTATTCCAAAAAATTTGCAATATTTTTTATATGTTTTATACAAATTTCAATAGCTTATAAAATTCCGGCTTGTTCACCTTAATCTCTTTCGTCCCAGTTGACCGAATACTTTTAACGTTACGATTTGACGAGCGTTGGAGAGAAATGTTAAATCCGCTATAAAAGCAACTTCCGGCATATAACTTGGTATTACTTTAGTATCGATTACAAAGCCATAAACATAATATTCTATATGCTATAAAAATAAATAAAAGAATGAAATGCTGAGATTAATTTACCAATTCAAGATCAAATTCCATTTTTGAATGGACAGCTCAGTGGGAAATTGGAAACGCGTCGCAGTCCAACAAAAACCATTTGCATCAAATAATCTTGGTGAACCATTTACAATGCCGTGCAGTAGTCCATCTCTAATTTTGAATGGATACGCATATTTTGGCCATGTTGAATTTTGAGAATGATGACTCCATTCAAATGATTCACATCCTCCTCAAATTTAAAACGCACGTACAGAGCAGTTCGATTTTGAACAGTGCGATTTATATGACAGCTAATCTGGATCATCTCATGCCATTGATTACTAAACTCCGTTTTGGTGTAAAAAGCTTGAAGATTGGGCTGTAAAACTATACACATAGTTATCTTTTCAATTTTTCACAATTTCTCTATTGAAATAGGGAACTAACTTAAATTTACCTGTTTGAAAAATCAACTCCCCTTTGCTCCCTCTGAGAGCAGCCCCGTGCCAAGAACCAGAGCTGTTACAAAAGCTATCAAATTGCTGCCGTTCATGTAAAGTGTATAAAATTAGCTTGTAGCTTTGTAGCTTTTAATAATTGCAAATATATTAAGCGATTTATAATGTTTTGGAAATTATACATTTCAAAATCAAATATCAATGTCTGAGTAGTATCTAAAACTTTTGCGTAATTTTCTTTTTATCTTGGTGTTTGTTAGTCTTCTTAAAAAATATTTATGGCTGCGACAGGTTTATTCAGTTTTTTTTCGCTGAATATACAGTTTTTTTTTAGTTCATTTAATTAATTTCGGACATTAAGTTTAGCATCCAATGACAAATTTAGCCGCCCATATCCAAGAACTTTATTAACGCAAATTTCAAGGCGTGAGCAATGTTTCAATGTCGACAACTCCGGTTACCAGTTAGTTCGCAAAGCTTAATCACAAATATTCTTATTAAAATTCTCCAACTGCCACATAATTAACCAGAGAAATTGCGCGGCAAATGGTTAAGCGTCAGGCAGTGGAATCTTTAAACTTTAAGCTCTCAATTGTCAGTTAAAGCAATGGCTTTTACAGTACTCTGAATGCTTCTCTCTATTTTTCTATCACAAGTTTCTCGGTAATTTGGTCTCGTCAAATCAGCAGGCTGCAAGTCAATAGCCATGCGCCTAGTAAAAACTGTATAAAGCGAATTCATCGACATCTGCCTCTGATCTGAAATTGGTTTAAATCGTTGAAGAAGTATTCACAATCGTGTTTGTATTCGTTTTTGCCACATCGGCACCTCATCCATGTCATTTGCCGCCTGCCACTTGCCACTTGCTAATGCCAATGGCGTCGCTGTGCAACGTTCCGGGCTGATGCGCCGGCAACAACAATGGGGCATTCAACCAGCCAGATAACTAGACTATGGATGGGTTGCACGTGTAACAAGAAAAAAAAAAGAAAAAGAAGAGGAAAATCTATTCGAATTTCAAAGAATTTCGTTTTGTGGCCTCGAATTAATGCAATAGTCGTTTTCAGCTTGAAATGACTTTATCGAACATTTTGCGACATCGAAATGATGCCATTTGATAGAAAATCACATCGTCTGCATGCAAATGACAGTCAAATGTAATGAATGGTCCACACGCATTGGATGATGCAACTTGTTGGCATCCAAATGAGTTGATTATGGTCTGTCTAACAGTTGAAAGGCCACCATTCAACTCGGTGGCAAATGTGGCAAGGTTGAACAAACTTGCATAAATATTTGTCGGATTATTAAAAACGTGTCAAGTAGAAAATATATGTATATATGTATATGACAGTTGTTGATAGTTGACAATTGTACCAGTAAATAATATACCATATTTAAGATTTCATATCTAAATTAAAGAGTCGGGTATACTCGTAACAAAAGCAAATACTATGATATGTATTGTCTTGGAAAAATTTTAATAAAAACCCAAGAATAGCACAAAGTTTTTTATTACAACAAGTACATTGCAATAAATCTTAATTTTCATACTCAACTTAAGTATGTAACATACACTTACTTATCTGCCTTTTGAAGGGACACTCGACAAATCATACTCCTGCATTTAATATTGCAAGAAGCTTTCAATCCGGATAATAGACATTTAGTTAGGTGTACAAGTAATAAACATTCTAATTGAGTACGAGTATATTGCGCAAAAGTTATCATTAGAAAACTGGAGTACTTGAAGTCCAATCTGCAGTCTAGAGAGACTCTGTCACGAAAGCTGGTGAATGTTTGTAGAGACATTTGAGTACCCGAACGATGGAATTAAGTATGTACGAAGGAGTTGGAGGTAAAGTTGCTACGCAGGACGAGGGTCGACAACTTTAAATGGCTCGCTGGATTCGCCTGCATTTCTCACTAATTTATTCAAGTGAATTAACTCGGCTTTCGATGGAGCTCAGTTCTAGAAAGTAAGAAGCGAGAGATTGGGAGGTGGTACGCACGTTGATATTCCGAAAAGCAACTCATTAGCATATTCTAATTAATTTATATTATTCCAAAATGCACAAACTTAATTGCTACGGCCACTTAGTTAATGAAATTGTAGTTCAACTTAGTTCGGTCTGTGAGATTTCAGTTCTTTATGTAACTTTATGCGACTTGCCGATGACAATTTCAGCCGACACATCCGACTTTCTCAAAAAGGACCATGCTTACAGGTAATGCCAGATAAAAATGTGAATAATAAGTCTTCGTATAAACTTTTAACGAGAGTCACATGAAGCCAACATCATTTTAAGATGACACAACATTCGTGACTTTCCGTATCTATGTGTAATTTTGTGTGTGTGTGTGGAGTCGTCTTTCATTAAGAAACGGGGCGAATGTAACAGACTGAGCCGTTTTTGTTGGCAAACAAATTTTAGTAATTCTTGCCAAGAAGAAGAGGAGCCTGAAGTCGAGTTAGTTGCGGTTACGAACTTTTCAGGCGCACAATTTGCATTTGCCTTTCGCTTGGTAAGCAGATTGCGTTGCGTTGCGGTGCGTTGCGTTGCGTATACGCCGGGTTGTCCGCAATTCTTCCTCCTATTTCCATTCTTCCGACTAGCACTTTGTCACGAATAAAGTTTGAGTGTTTGTAAGTTATTTCAGTAGCTCTGTACGATTGTCTGTCTGTCTGCTGTCTTTCTGTCCGTCTGACAAGCGACAACACATGTTTTCAGAGTCGTTGGATCTGCTTTTGACACAATGCGGCTGCCTTGCAGCTAATTTATGCCAAACAGATTCCTACAGATTGGTCGAATGCCGAGCACCTTTGTGCGCCTGCATAAATGTCTTGTTAATAACATGCGCCAGCACAATTCCACAGAGCAAGTTTGCTTGGCCTTTACTCTGCTGTCTTTAGAGCTACTATTCCTACCCTAATGCCGCCTACACGTTCTCAACTTTCAAGCTGTGTTACCAGAGTGCATGACCATTATTTGCTACTATGAAGCGATGCTTACTTTAAGAGAGTTAAAGTATGAGCCAGAGTGACTAACGACCCTACCATGCCTCATGTGGCATAGAATGTACAACTTTCCCCCTTACAGACTAGAGTACCTATGTCTATTGTGCCGGCTGCGATAGCTTGAATTACCAGGCAGTTTTCAACTTCTTTCGAGTTAAGAGCAGAAAGTCTCGTTTCAGTGCACACAAAGGACACTTGGCAGTAGCTGAAGAGATGTGTTGATTGCTTGCTAAAGTACAATTTCTTTACAAAACCATTAAAAGTTAAATTTTCCAATTGACTATTTCTCAGACATTAACAAATTTCAATCCAAAAAAAAATGGTAAAAACAAACCAATTAAGTCAATTAAAATTGATGTTTCGTTACACAAATTGTAGTTTATTATTTACTTCCATTGACCATCAACAATTCTCCAATTAAGACTTCTAGCTGCAACTAATAAATGTCGAAGGAAACCCAAGAAATTATTGGCGATAAATTTAACAGATTTGTCAGATTACACGTTGAAGAAAAATGGATTTTAAAGTAATTGCCAAAGGACCTAGTGTCGAGAAAATATAAACGAGAAAACAAAAAGCAAAATCAAATGCGAAAATTAGGTTCGAGTGCCAAGAGACCGTATGGCGACCTTGCTCGAATCAGACAATATGACAAATGGGGAGGGGAAGGATACAAGCATTCGCAGTTTCCATTCAAATTGTTGGGCAATAAACGGATGTCGATAAATGAAATTGACAATGACAAACATGAAATCGAATGCAGTGAGGTTAACACGAAGATGAAAAAATGCCAGTCAATAAAAAACAAAGAAAAATACCGATAATAAAATCGTGCTGAGGTCAAATGCCAAATGCGAGCCAACTGAGAAAGTTAAAACGGGGAAACCGGCAAAAACCGAATATCCGAATAACCGAAAAACCAAAAACCTTAAACCAAAATGAACCCATCGGAGTGACAGCTGAACGTCTGGTTTAACAGATGGCAGAACATTTACGGCCACAGTGGCCATGTGTCAGTCGGTGTCCGAATGATTCCAGGCAGCTAAAACAAGAGGAACAACAACAACGACAAAAGAAAGGGGAAAATCAAATAACAACTGAAATGACCAAACGTCAAGTGCACAAGTTTCCACTTGCTTTCTTTGTTTGGCATGGGATTCAGCTTCTTCTGGTTTAAATGTGAACTAAAGAATCCCCAAAGGGTCAAAACTGAATATCATATGAGAGATGGCTTATTTGGCACTAGTTGCCTACCTCTTCTGGGCCAGAAAAGTGCGAGGAGGCCAGCACTGAAAACATTGGCTTAGTGAACGCAGCTTGCAACTTGCCGCTTTCCACTTGCCACTTGCTGCATTTGTCATTTGCATAAATCAAATTTGAATATGCATCGCTGACTGAAAGTGGCACCACCAGTCGCGAGTGTGGATCCAGATATGGACACGGATGTGGGGATACAAACTCAAAGCAGCTGCATAAACACGTACCTACACCAAATAGTGTGTGTGCCCGACTGTGTGTTGATGTCGGTGTTGGGTAGTGTTGCTACCTGTTCATGGACGCGCACAGAGTGAAAAGCACGCACCAAACTTGTGCACACTCGTCCATATACATACACATGTCCTTACTCTAATATGATCGCATACAAATGTGCATAAGCACAAACTGGGACAGCCATCCACCCGACAAAAGCAACTTCAACATAATATAGGATGCGAAAGGCGACTAGCTATATTTACAGAAAGAATGAAAAATTTACTACGACTGCCCAATGAAATCGAGCTATATACCGATCTAATGCTTTAACCTTGAAAAGTCCAAAATAAGAATCAAAATTTAAATAATTGCAGCAGATGGTTTTTTTTGGTAGTCTATCCAAAATCGATCTACAATTAATACGTCAACAATTTGAACCAGCAGATTCCAAATGCATATGTGTACTTTAATAAGTGACAAAAGTCAAATTGTCGGGTGTATTCCACAGTGATTTCTATGCCGTTTCTGGCACGTTAAGATTAAACTTTCTTTGCTAATTTACGATGTGTACACACATTTTAAATAAGTAAATGATCAGAGTTGAGTGCCAACTGGCGACTGCCGAGGCAGGTACACCAAAATTAAATAATAAATATATACAGTTCTACTCTAAATTTTACTGAAATATATTTCAGTTATGCTAGGAACATTGATGTCAGTAGTTTCAATGCTTGACAAAACATATTAAATATAACTCGGAAAAAATGAAAGATTGTAATCCATACAATGTCTGGGAACATGGAATGCGATAGTATCAAATAATCTGTCCTATTTGGTTTTAAGAAAGTTATATCGTTTCATTTATGTGTAAAATGGCTTATTGATAAAGTATACATTTATTAGCGTTCAAGTGATTCAGCGTACATCCTCATATTAACATAGCTAAACTATGTTCTGCTAAAATTTTTAATTTTTCTGAAAAATACATGTTGTTGATCGAGATGAAGTTCGGTGATTTTAAGTCATTTTGATTACTGTAGAATCGGCCTTTGAGTTTGGAGTTTAGCCTTCAATCTAATCGGGAAAATCGGTTTGAGTTGCTTTTGTGTTGCCATTGAGTACCGCTGAAAATAAAAAATTTAGTATTGAGCTGATGCAGGAAAACTAATTCCTTAAAAAAAATTAAGATATACTGTTTTCATTTAAGTTAGGGATTAGTTCATTTTCTGCCTGTGGAGTCGGGGCAACAAGCTCAGGACTACTTCCAAGAATTGACGACACAATAGATTTAAATATGTGAAGTGAGGAACCTGTTTGCGATATATCTCCATTTTTATCCAAAGCTTTCTTGCGAACACCATCCCCGCCTTCAGCAAACGGTGCCATCACTTCCATAGGAAAGGGGTATACTATAGTTAGATGATGCTCTTGCGCCAACGATGTTAAAGTTTGCAAGTTCCTTAACTGAGCATTTGATTATGGCGTTATAGATATTTGTCATTCGGGAAGTTATGAAGAATATCGTCTTCTATTTACCTGCAGGGTAATTTCATTCAGAGCCATCACTTCGGATGCTTCCTGCAATGCTTTTGAAGCACTAACTTCACCCTCAGCGGATATAATCTTAGCCCGAGCATCCCTCTGGGCCTCGGCCTCGCTTGCCAACGAGCGTTGAAGATTGTCCGGCAAACTGATGTCCTTACTGGAGACATGCATTCCTGAATAGGAAACTATCTTAACAAACTCGAGACTTACAGTTCAACTCTTTCAATCTTGACTCCCCATTTTTCCGTAGCATGATCTACTGCGATTGTAATTCTTTCAGATAATATTTGTCTGGAGATCAACAACTCATGGAGTGTCATCGAACCCACCATATTACGGAGCGTTGTCTGTGCAATGAATAGCGTGGATTCATGAACATTTGATATTTGGATAGTCGCATGCATAGAATCTTGAATACAGTAGAAGAGTACAGCATCAACGCTAATCGTGACAGAGTCCTTCGTAATCGCATCCTGAGATGGAATCTCTTCCACTCTAGTGCGAAGATCTACAATGCGATAGCTGTCAATGCACGGTAAATGCCAAACTAGACCCGGTCCACGTGCGGCCTTTCTACTCGCAAAGAAATTATTTTGCAAGTATTAAAACATAACTATTTTTGAATGTTACCTCACACGACCAAGACGAAAGATTATAGCTCGGTCAAATTCATTGACTATAAAAAAGCAGATAAATATGGAAATAGGAAAAGTAAACACAAAAACAATCCAGGATAATGCGGTTCCAATTATTTCGAAAAAAGATTTTGATTGTTCCTCAGCTGCAGAAAGGTTTTAGAGAAATTTAATCGAGTCCAAGATATAACTTTCAAATATTTACATGTTTTAATGTATCTTTTTCCTTTAATTTGTCCACTATGTACTTCATCGTCAGGTTTAATCTCTATCGTTTTCTTAGAATTCTCGTCCATTTACTTTTTTCAGCTTCTCTTCAATCAGAATGTTATAGATTATAGATTTATAGATTTTGAAAAGAATTCAGCTAAAAATTTAAAATTATTTTTGGCAAAGACAGTAGAATCGAAGCCACGCTTTTCTCTCATTAAAATATTTTCATAGTAACTTTGAGAATATTATTAGTTTGGATCCCTTCAAGTTTTTCTGGGAGGTTCTGAAAATACACTAATAAAATAACAGTTTTCATATCTATAAAAACTTGTTAATCGTACTGGTTAAGGTCTTTAGTGAAACAATTTCTTCATGTAATGCAGGAATTACTTCTAGGCTTTTCCTTTCATTGGCATGAATACATGAAGGTAAACTGGACATTGTTTGATCTTCAATAAAACTCGCTTCATTTCTACTAGCTTCAGATCTAGTTGAGCTTTCGGGTAAGCTTTCGAATTCGGGACTTAAAACTGGAAAAATGGACCCAAAGCCTACAAGCGCACCCCCTTTTTTCCGACCACTGTTCTCAAACGGTTTCATCATCTCCAAAGGGAACGGGTATAAAATCTTTACATTGCGTTCTTGTGCTATTGATGTTAAGATCTGCAAGTGCCTCAACTGCAGGATATTAAATAAATGTGAATAATGCTTATTATTTAAGGAATATTTTAAATATATGCTAATTTTGACCTGAAGGGTTATTTTGTTTTCTGCCATTACGTCAGATGCTTCCTTCAAAGCTTTCGAAGCACTTAGCTCACCCTCCGCAGATATAATCTTGGCACGAGCCTCCCTCAGTGCCTCAGCCTCACTCGCCAATGATCTTTCAAGACTATCCGGCAAGCTTATGTTCTTCCTATAAAATTATAATGAGTTATGAATACCATCTGAGGATTCATGCATCTTAAAGAACAACACAAAATTGGTACAAAAAGGCTTCTTCCCTAAAAAGAGATCACCAGGGCAACTCTTTAGCTCTCTCAAAATGGGAACTTACAACTCAACTCTTTCAATCTTGACTCCCCATTTTTCGGTAGCATGATCCACTGCGATTGTAATCCTTTCTGATAATATTTGTCTGGATATCAGCAAGTCGTGGAGTTTCATCGAACCCACCATATTACGGAGCGTTGTCTGTGCTATGAATAGCGTGGATTCATGAACATTTGATATTTGGATAGTCGCATGCATCGAATCCTGAATACAGTAGAAGAGTACAGCATCAACGCTAATCGTGACAGAGTCCTTCGTTATCACATCCTGTGATGGAATCACTTCTACTCTCGTGCGTAGATCTACTATGCGATAGCTGTCAATGCAAGGTAAATGCCAAACTAGACCCGGTCCACGTGCTTCTTTTCTGTTCGAAAGGGAAGTATGTGAGAAGTATAAAAGAAATTTATTGAGTATTACCTCACACGACCAAGACGAAAGATTATAGCTCGGTCAAATTCGCTGACAGTAAAAAAGCAGATAAATATTGAAATCGGAAATGTGATAACAACGAAAAACCAGGACAAAGCCGTTCCAATAGTTTCAAACGATGCTTTAGATTGATTCTCAGCTGGGATGGGATGGGATGCGTCTAGGATGCAGTATACAAAAATTTGTTGTGCTATTACTTGTTTGAACATATCTTCTCCCTTCTTTGCGCCTTCGTGAGCCGTGTGATTCTTCATCGGGTGGTTTTGGAACATCGTGATTATACTCTTGGGAAAGATCTTTTCTAATTTTCTCAACTTTGCTTGAAGGTTGTTTAGTATCCATAACAAAAAATTTGTATTTCTAATATGTGATATATTCTTATTGGATATACTTAAATCTCAATGAGGTCTTGACTAAATTTATGTACTTTCTTTTTGTTAAAAACTCTCGAATTAAAAATGCAGCCTACGCGCACATATTTGCATAATATTCTGAGGAAAAGTAACTGAAAACTTTAAGATTTATATGCAATTGCATTTTACCCAGTTTTTCAGTGCAGAAACTTAAGAAAAACAACTGATAACACTAGTTTTCGAATTTGGATTGCATGTCTATTAAATACCCTGTAAGAAAATAAAATATTATTCTTTAAATATCTCAATTTTAACTGCGTAGCATTCCATTTTATTCCATTAGTATAGGGTATAAAAACAATCGAAAGATATATGCGAAATGGTCAAAACAGAACGGGTCAGAGAAAAAACTTTGTCACAGAAAGTTGACAGAAGTTGGCTTGCTAAAAACTAAAAACTTTGGTTTTCTCGCCTCCTTTTTATGGAGAGATAACCAAATGGCAACTGTCAACTGGCAGAGTAGACACTGTCCTCCATGATGTGGGAAGGGGGTAATAACTTCAGAATGACTTTCGGTGCTTGCTGGTAATGCATTGTGTGGCAGTGGCAACATCCAACTTTTTCACTTCATGACCACATGTGCCGTCTGAAAGTAATTTTTCTCTTTTGTTTTTCTTTTTTTCATGCGATCCCATCATAAAGTAATTTATGTGATTTGCCCCTCCTTCGATGAATAGCAAATGCAGCGGCATATGGTCAAGTGCCTGATTCCTAGCGGGAGCATCACACAGCAAATTGACTCGACGCGTCAGTTGGAGATAGAAAATGACTCTATTATGCTTTGGACTCGAATAGGAAACATTCTATGTTGATTTTGATGTTGATGGTGGATATAAAGTTATTTGTCCCCAGGTCACATGAATGGCTGGACAGCTTATGAAGTTCCATCAGCTGAGTAAATGAATGTCAACTCAGACAAAAATAATCCGTCATTGTCAGCATTCGGAATGGAATACGCTACGTGCATCACAACAGAGGGATTATTCGTCGTTGTTAAAATAAGAGTAATGCAGTTTAAATTAAGCTTATGAGCATTAGATAATTCTCTAGATAGTCATGAAAGACTCAGATTTGCATATATGCTTCCAATTTAATTAGTTTATCCTAATATTATTCCTTAAGTATTTTCCTGTTTTACAGCCGTAACCTCCTTTTAGCATTGCCGATTTCTTGGCAGATAATATTAAATTATCATAATACATTTTAAAAATGTTCAAAGTGGTTGAATATTTTTTATTTTAGGGATTTGAAAAATAAATAAGGTTGCTTAATTTTAAGTTTTTAACTATTTATTTTGACATTTAGAATATCGAACCTATTATCCAATAAACCCAAGTAGCCAAAGAACTCTTACACAAACTAAAAACAAAACAAAAATAAAAAAACCGACTAAAAGAATTAGTTTTCCGAAATGTCAAGAAACTCGAGAGAAAAAATGGCCGAGGAAGATCTAAGAATAACTCTCATTGGTAGGTAGTAAAAATCTTATTGGTCATGAAGTTAACCTTCACCCAGATTTTAGCACCAGGCGTCAATCGCTAATAGATGGAGTAATACGAGTTATGTCGGAAGCAGTCGAACATCTGAAAACAACGCTAATATTGCCAAAAATGTTGGAAAAACCAGAAACATTGATTAAGATTCTGACTGGAACACAATTTGAGCCAGCCGTAAGACTAGTTTCAAACTTTCAACGAAGACGTGAAATAATTCTGAAGGATCAGCGCCCTCCACTGATGGATCACGGAATGATTCATATAATTGACTACTTTCAGAACAACACAGAGATGTATAAACTGTTACAAGCACATACGCATCATATGACGGACCAAGATCGCAAGCTTTTAAAAGCCTTCGAGATGCTGCTTGAAACCGCTAGGCATCATCTGAATCGACAGGCAAACGTACAGATTGATGAGGAGCGGCGTCTCTTTAAGATATACAAAGAGAGCAAGATTCTGAAGAAGAGCATTGACAAATTAAGGTTCAAGATTTCCTCATATCAAACAACGCTGCGATGGAAAATGGCAGCGAAGGCGGTCTATATGGAGAAAGCTCAGAAAGATCTGGATGAAAAACAAATTAAGATGGAACAACGGATTGAACATGAAACGTAAGTGGCATAGCTCGAGGAAATAATAAACCTTTTTACAAAATTTGTATAGGGATGAAACTCAACGCATGGGTCGCCATTATAAGAAGATTAGCTTGGAGAAGCAAAATCAACTTGAACAAGAGCTCGATCGAATGCGAGCCGAATACAATAAGTTGTGTAAAGAAAATAAAAAGGTCGAGAAACGAAATCGAGAGGAGAAGTAAGTATTTGGTGTTACAATTAACAGGAAATATGTACCTCACTACCCCTCAGAGGCAAATTGATAATTCAGCTCGAAGGAGCTATTAAAAGATATGATACCACCATGAGTGAAAAAATTACCGAGAACCTCGAGCTTGAGGATAAGTTGAATGAAGCAAAGAAAGATCTGTCCGAGTTTATGGTAGTCTATCGTAGAGAGGAACAAATTTACCATGAGATTGTTGTTAAGCGCGAGGAGCGCGAAGAACGTGAAAAAATGCAACGAATATTGAAATACATGATGAATCGGGCTGCTCGAAAAGTTCAAAAATATTGGCGAAATTGGCGCAGGGAGCGTAAATCGAAATCGAAAGAGAAAGAGAAACGTGGCAAAAAGAAGAATTAAGACTGACTAAGTGATCAATTTTTCGAATCAGGTATTAAAAGCAAACTATTTTCGAAAGAAATCCTTAGTAATATGTTAGGCATATCCAATGTCACAATGGCACATCAATGTTCCCTCGAATGGGATGTTTTATATTTTATGAAAAAAAATGCTAATAACTTTTGTACAATCAAGTTACCAGATCATATTTATTCTTAATCACAGTTTACTTTCATATCTGTTTAGCAATACTTGTGTTTACCAAGATGAGTTCCTCGCAGTCAATTCAGAATATTTATGAAATTGCTGAATATATAAGAAATGGTCAGTTCGGTACAAATCCGCTTACTACTCAAATAAATTGTGTGATTAGAGTTCTCAAGGAGTCTATTGAGTTTGTGAAGATCTCGTTGATTTTGCCACACATTTTGGGAAACCCGTCTGAAGCAAGGAAAACTCTAAATACTTCGCAATACCAACCAGCCCTACGACTACTAGACGATTACATACTGCGACGTGATATAATTATAAAGGGGAAGCGACCGCCCTTGAGTGATCATGGTATGATTAAAATAATGGATTACTTTCTTCGCAACCATAAGATGCATGAGCTTTTTCCGGGTCTCTTTAAGAAATTGACAGAGGACGATCGTAATTTATTGATCACTTTTGAGAGGCTCTACAAAATAAGTGAGCAAAATCTGCTACGCCATGCCAAAAAGGAAATTAATAATGAGCGTCAACTAAATAAGATCTACCAGGAAAACGAAGCCGTTAAGAACAGCATTATAAAACTCAAGGCCAATCTGGCTTTTCAAGTAGTCAAAGAACGCTGGCAAATGGCTGCCAAAATGGTGTGTCTCCTAAAGTGTGAGGAGAAACTAACCAGAGAAAAACAAAAGAATGAACGGCGAATGCGAGATGAAAGGTCAGTTTGATAAATGCATATTTTTCATTAGTATTAAATATTTTATTTAAATACATTATAGCGAGAAATGCCACCGTATTATACAAGTGAATAAAAGAAGAGTTGCAGACGAACAAAATGTTTTAGAGATAGAGCTAAAACAACTGCGTATGGATTTTGAAAAACAGGTAAAAGTGAATCTGCGCGAGGAAAAGAGGTTTCGGGACGAAAAGTGAGTAGAGTAGAAATATTTCCAAATATTCAAGTCACCAGGTTTTCCGTCAGAGAATTTTTCTTTTTCAAACTGGTGGTAGAATTTTTAATGCTTTTTTCTATGAATAGATATAATGCTAACTTATTTTAAATCCTGACCAACAGAAACAAGTTAGAGATAAAACTTCAGTCTGCCATTAAGAAATACGATCAGACAATCAGTCAAAAAATCGTCAGAGGTATGGACCTTCAAAAACAATTGGAAGAGAGCGAACAAAAAATGGAGACATTAATGTTGAAATATCGTAGCTGTGAGGCCATTTACAATGACATTGTTGCGAAACGCGAGGAAGAAGAAGAATTTCAGAAAAGGCGACGCATTTTGGAATATATGATGAATAGAGCTGCTCGCATAATACAAAGATATTGGCGTAAATGGCGACGATATCAACGGAAAACACTTCGCCGTGAACAAAGGAGTTTGATGAAGCAATCAAAAAAGATGAGAATGGGTCTATAATTTTCAAAAAATTCGAAAAGTCGTCAAAATTTTCAGTTGACTTTAGTCAATAAACTGACAGTCAATGATTTTATGATTGTCAATTCAAGTATTGTATAATATATTGAAGTGTTAATCGTAAGCTCATTGATGGTCGACAGAAATAAATATGTATAAAAAAAGACTTGGGAATTAAAAATTCAATTAAAAGAGTCGTTTAGATTGTTTCCTTGAATTACGTAATAATATTTACATAAACTATTCATTTATGTATATTAACTGAATAAAACAGAAAAATGTAATTAATGAAGCGGCATACAAATAAGTGGAAGCCATGGCTTAAAAAACGTTAGCAAAAATTCATTGAAATTACCAAGCGTGAAATGAACAGCTGTCACTGGAGCACAAAGGACATTGAGCAGACACGACCAGAGAGCACGCAATCACACACACACACACACACACAAGGACACCCTATCTCAGAGAAAGAAAGGACATAGACAGTGAGACATGCACACATTGACACGCAGACAGAAGCTGACAGCTAAACAGAGAAAGCGAGTGGCAAATTTGAAATTTCATTAAATTTCTCATTTTGCTTGGTAACCGTTGACTTCATGCAAATCCTTCGCAGCTCTATTGACTTCTACTTTGCGAAATATCTTTGTTTAGACGTATGAAAATTCATGAAAAATACTCAGAGGACAATAGGAGAATTTTTTAGACCAAATAAAAGTTAGTATTAAATTAAACGATGTCCGTCATTTTGCATAAAGCTCTCAGCACATTCACAATCTGAATACTCAAGTGCAGATGTGCTGCTTCTTTAGAAATTCCGTGTCGCCATAAATTAATGTTGAGCAAGCGACGCTTTTAATCTTCTCAGTCAAACGGGGCACTGAGCATTAAGTGGACGGCATTCTAATCAGCACGTTGTGCTTTCAACATAAATCCAGGCAACTCCGATTATTCCTGCCAGCCGGAAGGGCTCGGACAATCGCTTAGACAATGCTCGAAGCGCCATGGAGCAACAGCCACATGAACGACGGAGTGCGCAACCTGAAAGATAAAATCCCTCGCTTCAAACGGATTTACGCGCTCGCCAAAGGGAGAGAGCCAGGACATAGTTCTGGACATGGGTGCCGAGGACGACTAGAACAGGTCGGAACAGGATGCTAGAGGGATGCGTAAATTTGCCAATCCGGCAAAGTACGCAAGAACGTGTTGGCTTTAACAACTTTACTTAAATTTTACCAGGTCAGAAAACATATCGCACATATTAGAGCGATTAATGCATGGCATGACGGGAGCCAACATTAACAACAAATGGATTAGTTAGAAATGAAAATTATTCTTTAGAAAGAATCAGAGATTGATATGATTTAATCATTTATTTATAAGCGAAGGTCATCATCCAGTATAATTTCACCTATATATTCCCAAGGTAAAAGGCTTTAAAGCGATCTTACCAAGAGGTAAAAGCAAATTAAAACAGACACCCACACCCTTAAACATGCCGAAAGCTATGTATGTTATTTAATCTTGTGCTCTTTTAGAAAAAGTCTTCAGGTGATAATTCTCTCCGACTTTAATCAAATTCAAAAATTTCGAAATTTGGTCTAATTAAAGCAAGTTATTATATTTAAAGAAAAGTTTTGCCCGGAAACAAGCTGAAAATTTTAAATTAAACAAAATAAAAGTGTAATGAAAATGTATTTGCATTTCGTTTTGTGATACATGTTAAAAGCGAAATGTTAGCCAACTTTTCGGGGCTTGCATTATGTCTCTGTGGCCAGAATATTTGTATCTACGGACATGCAGGAAATATGCACACCACTTTATGAATACATATTTGCTACTAGAGGAGGGCAGTAAGTTATTTAGAGTATGCGGAACATAATAGAACCACTAACGAGACCAGTTTACTATCTTTTTTTGTTTTGTTGCAAAAGGGCTTTTGAATTACATTTTCCATTCATGTCTCGCATTTCATACGAAGCTTCGGACGAATCTAACCACATGAAATATTGAATGATAACGCGTGCTATTCGCTTTTATTAGCACCCGTAGCACCTTGGAATTGCTAAGCCTAGGCGTGTCATCAACTAAAGAAGGTGACCTCTTGGAAGTTCCAATATGGCACGTCCGTATTTGCCAGACACACGTTTGTGCAACCAAATCACTTGGCACTTGAGTGGGAATAAACAAGTAAATATTAAGGACTTATTAAAATGTAGGCAATTATACGATACTGAAATCAATTTGTATGGGCATTGAACTCAAGCTAAGTTTAAAAAGTACGTAATATAATGTAAGTTATGTAAGTTATGTAAATTACTTTCTTAATATAATATTCATAATTAACCTCTCTCCTATTTTTTTGACTGTTATTGGAGCCACAAGTACATACTTGTTCTACAACCGATTCCACAGTAATTATTTTAGTTTGAAGCGTTAGGTTTGGTTTAACGGTTTTAAATGCAAAATAATTTCGCAGCAGGCGGCACAAATGAGCAATAAATATGTTTCAATTGGAACTCGTAACAAATCGCATTGCATGTTCATTTAAAATTTCCAAATGCTGCCGACAACCATCGACAGCCGACAACCGCCGTAAAACAGTCAATGGGTATAAAATAAACCAATTTCCCGCCACATAGCCGACGGTTATTTGAATGTAGGAGTGAATCGGGTAGGTAGGGGTGGTAAATGCGACTGCAGGAGCGGAAGTGGAAGTTAAGCCGAAAATTGTTGGCATGAAAATGAAAACTTTGCGCCCAAAAGTTGTGAAAATGTGCGGATTCGAGTCGGAAGCATAAATTTCAATATATCCAAAATGTCACGCATCCGCCTAGTTGACCAAAAATTCCAGCGCAAATTAAAACTGAAACAATTCGAAGCTGGTTTGCATACAAGGAATACATATACACCGCGACCTGGGCACGTTTTAACCCAATTTTTTGCCCCACGTTCGGCGGCTGCCTGCTCGAAGAGCCACGAGCTTTTTAATTGAGCCTGAAGCGCCGTCTCCACATCTAATAATAATTGCCTATGTGTCCTTGTGTCACAGAATGTCCTCGGGCTCTGCCGTGAGACAGGACCTTACAATATTTCAATACTATCAAGGCAAATCATCGTCACGTTTACAGGTATTATCATCATTAGAATACCGCCGTTATTTCCGAAAAACAGTCATTGGATGGGGGACAGACTCGTTTCAGGTACTGGTGAACTTGTAAGCGAAATTAGGGTAATTTCCGAGTCGCCAATTTTTTTTCATGTCAGTATTTGACACGCCGAAGAGTTGACTCCAACCACGGACAAAAATACTAACGTTCCAGTTACTGCACCTGCCCCCGTATCTTGCTCCTTCTTCAACCTGCTACGAATTTTCTTACATATTTTGTTGAAGTAGTTTTTCACTTGCAAGCAGCATCGCACAAGAAGAAATGGGGAATCATGGACTAGCAACTACCACTTGCCATGCATACATTCTCAGAGATACATGCGGATCGTTGCACAAGCTGAAATGAACTATCCCATTAAGGCAGAAATACTATTTATTAAATATAGTGAAAACCTTAAAAAAGCTAATTTACTTGTATCAGAATTTCCATGTTTCAGCAACAAACCCGTCCTAAATTTTAAATAAATTTCTTTGCACAATAAAAATATCATTAAAAATATTTTTTAAATTTATCGAAAATCAGTCGATTTTTGTGACTCCAAAATTTGATATGTATGTATATACATATGTGCAAAAATTTAGATCGCTGACATTTTAGGAACATTTCATTTAGTTGGTTTCAATATAAATTGTCTTCGAAATCTTTTTTGATTTGAAAATCGATTCCGATAAATGTTTAAATTATTTTCGCAAGTTAGTCCCACCTTGTTGTTACACTCGATTCAGAAAATAGCATGCCTTGCCTATAAGCTAAAGTATTTGTGTTTGTGGTTAAATTATATGCATAGTAGAATTTACATGTCTATATAAAAGAGAGTGTGTTTTCGTTTAAAAGCACTTGCAGTAAATGCATGTATTAACTCACCCTATAAACACACTCTTGAACACAATTTCAATATATTCAAAAATCCCATAAGCCTTCCTAAGCTCATATTTGGAGTCGAATTTCGTGTCAGAATAAGATCATTCTCTATATATATTTTTTTATGGGTTTTAAACTGAATACTTGGCAGCGTGAAACGTGTGGCCAATGTCCCAGTTGGAAGTTGGATCTGGATCACGATCCCGTCATCGGCAATCCCCCACATAAACTGATGACAACGGCGGAATGTTCGCGATTGAAGAGAGAATTACGGGTATCCCTTTCCACCAGCAATGGTGGAGCCAATTTCTGGACATTTTTAATGCTGGTCTTCGTCATATTATTCTGCATGGTGCTGACATTGTGGCTATTGGC
Organism: Drosophila rellima; assembly: GCA_035043635.1. NCBI lineage: Eukaryota > Metazoa > Arthropoda > Insecta > Diptera > Drosophilidae > Drosophila > Drosophila rellima. The sequence continues at coordinate 15,086,807 of JAWNMV010000811.1, forward strand.
AAAGGCATTTGTCTTTTCACGGCCACAGCCAGATGATTCCGAAGAAAACAACAGTCAATATCGACAATTGGGCGGAAGATCTTCAGTGGACGAAATAATGCAACAGTTGCGGGAGAAGTGCACGGCTTCCACAGAACAAGTTGAAAAAGATACTAATGATATTGCTGAACTCTATGTGCCGCCCAAGTTTTGGGATAGATTTCCGATGAATGAGTTCATACAGAAGTCGAATAAAGCTAAACAGAAGTTCAAGCCAAACGATGAAATTGAGACTGGGGATGATCCGAAGGCGGTGCAGAAAAGTGAAGTAGATGCTAATACATCAAATGGAACAAGCGATGGTGAGTCAACTGAAACCTCGTGTACAGAAGCACCAAGTGAGAGTCAATATATAAGTGAGGAGGCATCTTCAACATCAGGGGAAACAACACATTCTACCGGCGAGGAATCCGATCGATCTACAGATGATGAGAAATCAACCATAGATGATCAACAGAATATCCACAATTCTCTTGGCCAGATGCCGACATATTATAACCATGCAACGCCGGACAAAAGTCGACGGAAAATACGCTGGGCGAATTGGCTAAGACGCAGTAAACCAGTCGATTTTCAAGTCTAAAAGTAGGCTAAGTAATGACGACAAGAGTAGGAAAATATAAACACATTTGATTTAGACTTACAATGCATCCGAGTTGTAAGAGAAACATCAATAGCAGCGATTGCCAAAAGTGGATGAGTGAGGTGTTAGCGCATTGTAATCGCCTCTTGGCAGATAAACAACTCGAGTTCTGGGACGACTGGTGGCTAAACTGGCATCCAGTGGCATATTACCATCTACCCCATTTGAAGACCGCTTACGATTGCCAAAAACTTAAAAAAGAGTTAACGCTGCAACTGTCTGCTGCATCCTTGAACGCAGGAGTTAAGCGAATGGAGGAGGACCGAATTGAGCCAGCATGGCAAAACGCATTGATTCTGATTGTGGCATGCCTGGCCCTGATCATTATTGTGTCCATGGTATGGCTGTTGAATAGCACACTGCGGCGCATTGCAGAGCCTCGTTTCGGGGATTTCGAGAACCAAGGATTCTGTAGGAAAAAATGCCATGGTGCCTCGCCCAGATCATTCATTTCATTTGGCAAGCCATTCCGTCCCCTGACACGTTACGGCCCCTACAGGAGTAGAAGTATCGTGGTGCCCCGTGACACCTGCAGCGCATTCAAACGATGACTCGACTCATTTCACCACAATCTCTTGCACTCCCCTGACCATTCACCGTCAGATACATCACACAAGCGAGAGCTCAACGTGCGACTAAAATAAAGTTAAAATGAATTCAGAAAAAAGAAACCAAAATCCAAACTCAATTCAGAAAGAACCCCCAAATAAAACGACACTAAATAAAATCCAAAACAAAGCAAAAAAAGGTCCTGTCGCGGTTGTGCTCAATCGTAGAGAAGATTTATGAAATGTGTTCCGCTCCGATTTTTTCTTTATTTGGACTGGCCAACACACACAAACCCATAAATATCGTCCCCTGACAAGTACAATGGCATCGACTTCCATATTTTCTTTTTATATATTTTTAAATAAAATTGCTTACTTGCCACAAACATATTTCATGGTTTTTGTTGAGGTCTTCTACATCCTTAAATTTACCTGATTGCCAGCAGTTCCTCGTAATTTCTATTTATTATTGCTACAGAAGACAATTTTCATATGTAAGAGTGTGAGCAACTGTTTTTTTTTAGAAATTCAAGTTTATTTATTTTAATAATCAATTTACTAAAGCAAACATTAAAATAAAATTCACTGTCAGTAGTGCGTTATGGATATTTTTGTTGCTATTTTTGTAAGATATTTCTCATTTCACTAAACTGACTTCAATATGTTATTGTTTGTTATTGTATTTTGCAACAAAAAGCACCAATTAAAATGGTATAGCATTGAGCTAGATATTAGCTGATTCGTCCCATTGTGCGTGTACCTCAGAGATAAATAAATTGCCGTTTCCAGCCAAAATGAAAAAGGCGGCAGCAAGTCAAGTGCTGTGTCGCTGGCAGCGTATCAAAATTTGGCAGCCATCGCTCTGTAAATACGTAGAAAGAAACGGTTAAACTGTTTCTAACAGAACAAACTATTCGAATGGCTCTAATCTGCCATACAAGCAATTCCCCAATAAATGCAGTGAAAGCGGCAAACAAAAATTTTGATCGCGTTGAGTCAAAGTGCACAGAATTGACAATAAAAAATCTGCGGAATTGAAACTGAATTGTATGTGAATTGAATGTGCATATGATTGAAATGCAAGCAAACAATTTAGTAAAATGATTTTTTTATTGAGCTATGTATGCTATGTTTAAAATATTGCTTGCCTTATAAAGCATGGAAAATATACTATGTTTATGAGTTTTTCACTCCTTTTATTTTTGTTTGTATTTTCCTTATTTTACGAATTTATTTTAGTGGTTGAGTCGTCCCAGAAGCCCTGGCACTTAAATCACAGTCACTGCAGCGAAATTGAAAACTTTTGCTATATTCGTACATATATAAATATATATATATATTCACTTGTATTGTGTGTTTGTTTATGCTTTTAATTCATTGGACACTGCAGCTGCCGCAGTTTCAGAGCCCGCTCCTTCTCGCTCTGCCCATGTTCAATCGCAACTTTACTTCCATTTCCAGCGTGACTTTGATTTATTTGTGGGTTTTCATGCACAAATGGAATTAAAAGTTGAACATTTACTCTGTCTGTTCTTTAACAAAAAATATTTTATATAATTGACAAATTGATTTTGCTTTAATGTCAATACCCATATTGCATTTAAGTGAAGCTTTATTAACAATTGCCATTCAGATTATGACAGATCGTCGTCATAAATTACGCGGTCCAACCGCAAACGATTCCAACAATTTACTTGCAGTTCCAACTCAATTTATTTGGATCAATTTCATTCATATTCACATACGCTTATCTTTCGATCTGAACTCAATTTGGAAAAACGACAATATATTTAAATATGTATATTGGAGCTTCTTTTGAAGCTTACATAATTCAAAAACTCTGTAATACTTAAATATTTTAATGTGTTTTTAATTAAATTAGGGAAGTCGAGTAGAATAAAGACGACTTAAATTTCATGTGCTCCTATCAACCAGTTAAGCCTGTCAGAAAGTTTGTTAATGCAAATTTTAATTAATTTATACTTAGCTATTGATAAAATAGACAAATTGAGATATTCAATTAAATGATGAATACTAATAGGAATTGGCATCTCTTAAATTATAATTCCAGTTATGTGACTGGAATTATTCTAATAAGCAATTGGACACAAAGGCACCAAATGAGGCGCCAACTGAGAAATATGCAATTAAATTTACGGTACAGAGGCTTATATTGTTCAGTTTAGGAAGTCTTGTTATTAGTTGGTTGTCGACAGCTTGCGGCTTGTGGGCAGCACATGTATAGCTTTGATGAAAGAGCGAGGAAGGGGAGGATGTAGGTTGCGGTGGCGACGCGGACGGAGGAAGAGTTATAGTCGCAGCTGGAACTGAATCTGGATGTGAGGAGGGATGTGAAGATGGAGATGGAGAGGAAGGCCCTGGCTTTAATCTTACTGCAGTTGCATGCAGCTTTATTCTTTGCATGTTTTAACTCGTTGATTTTGTGGTTTGTAGTCATTAGGCCAACATGGCAGGGCATTGTTTGTACTGGTTTCTAAGCAACACACAGCTTCCACAGCATGGCTGCTCATTTTCCAATTCTGTTGGCCATTGGGTAGTCGGGCAGTTGGAAAGTCGGACAGTCGGTTGCTTCATTGTGCCGTCGGGAGAGGCATGCGTGCAGCATGTTGACTTCCATTTTGTGCTTGGGACTGATTTATTTTCATGCTAACGCAGTGGAGCAACGGCTGTGCATTTCAGCTACTCAAACAAAGCAGCAAAAGCTGAATGGAAAATATTAATAATCCCCCCTTAAGAATTCCTTTTGTAGGTCCCCAGCGTGGTTCATTGAATTTATTACGGCTCGCTCTTTATTGATGTTAACGTCATTCGTTGCCCAGAAAACACGCTCTCCCTCCGTCTTCAAAGATCGCCTGCTTTGGCTTTAAAAAAACTCGGTACACCTTCACATTTACAATCTGTCAATGCAATGATTACGGTAAACACTAATACTTTTTTTTCGAATTGAAAAAAGTTGCGTCATAAATAATTCAATACGTGATGTGCGTGTTTCCTACAACATCCACCTCGACGTGGAATATGTTAGCGTCATGCAAATCGACCCAAAGTGGAGGCATCATGTCTCATTCCTTGTCTAAAGACCATCATCCACACACATCGGCGAGCTACCTCACGGATGTTGATTTTATGGAATTCACATTGGAATTTAAATTTCATTACTGCCCTTGCATGCATGCACACAATCATGTGATAGTTATAGAATAGTATAAACACTTTATTGGATGATCAAGATATGCTTTAAGGTGTTAACGCAATGTGGGAATTATATAATAATTCATTAAATTTGTATATACTAACACAAGAGCCATTGTTCGAGGGAGCTTTAAAAGTGAAAGTTGTTGTAATAGAGGATTTGGAAAACTTCTCTATATAGTATTATATTTATCCATATCTAGTATCTATATTTACTAAGATGGCAAAGCGGCACAATAATACCAACTGAATTATTTCATATTTGCAATTTAAACATGTATCTTTGACAATGTATGTTTTATGTATGCTATTTATTATTCAACTCTAATTGATATGCAAATAAAACCCTTTTAATGTAATTTCAAATGTTGTTGCTTTAAACGTGTTGATTCGATTAATGAGCAATTTCGGGCAATTAATACGAACTTGTTTCAACTTTAACCTTAATGATTGCAAATGTTAATGCTCGCAATCATTTCCATTATGTGCAAATCAGCTTTCACAGCAAATTAGCCAGCCAAACAGTGAAACTTTGACAGACAGACCAGGCGCAGACACGAGTTTGCCCTGCGGTTCTCTAAGCACATACTTACACATGTACATAAAAAAATATCTATGAATATATACGTGTAGACTCTATAAAAGTTAAAAAGTGAGATCCTAACAGAAAGGGTGGAAGAAAAGAAAACACTCTAAAAATGTCACAGAGAGGCCAAAAACTTTTGGGGCGGTCGCAGAAGCATGAAAAAGCCAAAGAAATTCAAACAAAAGTGCAACAACTTTTGAGGACAACACTGTTGTCACATGGCTTTGCCTCCTCTTTCCCACCGATTTTCTATGCATTCTCTCTCCGATTATACAAAGTTGTGCTTTCAAGGATTTTCCTTTGTCATTCATTAGTCAGGCTCACAACTGCATATGCTGGTTATATACGCTAAAAATAGAAGAAAAAAATTCTTAATAAAAAAGTTGAATAAAAAAAATTATATTTTTTTTTGCTCCTTTTTTAAAAGGCTATATTGGGCATCAGTTAAATTGGTTGAGCGATTAATTCAAATGATGGTAATTTAAAACCATTTAAGCCGATTTTGCATTCATTGGGATTGTGGAAAAAGGGCTTAGGATTTGGTTTCCCTTTTTGTTGTACGCACACAAATAAATGTCAGTCAGTCAGATAGTCATAAAGCACACAAATGATATTGGGTTGGGTCGATCTGGCGGATTTCTCGCACTTTGTGCGAATGTTGGTGACTGCTTTTAGGCCAAGTTGACGGCAGCTTCTGAATCCGCAATTGGGTGACGCCCTTGGCGCCATTTGCTGTTCTCAGGTCACAGAAATTCGGAAAAACTCAAAAGAAATCTCACGCAGTAATTCATTTATTCTCTCGCCATCGAATTTTCTATTCTCCCATATTCCCCTTTATCTAAATCGTGATCTTTTTGTCAACCAAACTTAGCCATAAGAATCCTAAATTTTACTTCGTTGCTGTCTCGTTTCGTAATTGTCTTTACTTTTAATTTCGGGCATAATCTCTGTTTTTGTTTCCATTTCGCACAGTTTCTACTTTGGAGTATATTTCTTGAATGACAAACTGTTGCTTTTGCTGACAGCTTTTCCATGACTGCGCATGACTGTTCCCAATTTTCGAACACTGTTAACCGATTCAGCACTGCGAGCTGTTCCCAGTTTTTGAAAAATGTAAGAACATGATGAGAATCCTTTAAGTATACTAATAACAAGTTTGGAAAGTAGTTGAGCTCCAAGTGCATAAAAGATATTTATTGGTGTTGGAAATTCTAAGCAAACAATTTACGTATGTATGTATGTCGACAGATCCATTCGATTCGCTCAACTTTCTAATTACCAGAACTTTTAAGAATTGAAAATTAGCTATTAGTGCACTGAACGACTGAAAGATAACCTCTCATAAGTCCTTTAAAATCAAATCAGCCTAGATTCACTGCAAACTCTGTAAATAATTTTGGATATTGTCCGATACCTGTTCTCCATGGGTATGGCATGGAAAATGGTTCTCTTTAAATTTTATTTTAATATGCTCCAAATTTTATATCAAACAGCCCATTAATTAAATTAATGAATGACGAATATTTTCATTTAAATTCATTTGTTATCGTAAGCTCAAACTCAACTCATAAATAATTTAGTTCATATTAAGAGTGTCTCGTTTAAGTGCAAAGCTAATTAATTTCTTATTGAAATCGGTCAATAGGTCAAAGGCAAACACAGTATCTGATTGTTTTTGTCACTTTGCTAATTAAACGAGTGCAAAATATTTTCGAGACACTCACTGGAACTCAATTCAAGTCCAACCACCTCCCACATTGACTACACTTTCTGTTTAAGGCTGACTAGAAACGCCAATGAGATAGGGTCGCCGGAGTCTCAGTTTGCTTTTAAGATACTGTTTTTCTGTTTTATCGGTTTCATTTCAAGTATTCAAACAGTCGCAATTCTGTGAACTCCAGTGATATGAGAATTAAATTAAAAGCATCTTAACACGCGTTTTAATTGATGACCCCGTTTCTTTTGCTGACCTTGAAAATTGTCGTTGCAGTCTTGGTTGCCCGTGCATGGAAAATACAATTTCCTTTGAAAAGCTGACTTCGCCAGATCTGCCAATAACTCTCCGAAGAGTGTAAACATTTTTATTGTACGTAGATATCTAAAGGAGATAAACTATTTTCAAGATACTGCATTGAGTAAATTTCACTTGAAAAAAAATAAGAAATTTATTGAATTGATGTAAAATGACAAGTAAGTTCGAAAACTGAGTACTTCTTTCAGTTTAAGGCTTTCAAGGCTATTCTCTGTGTAGAGTTAATGACAAGTTGTTTTTTTAAGAAGGCTTCCTTAGGGCCCGATATATAATTTTTTGTTTTTGCCTGTCTACAAACCTGCAGGCAACGAGTCCACGATGGTTGGCGTCGTCAGTCGAGTGTATTGACTTTTCTTCTGCTGGAAATTGGGTACGTGACTTAACAATACGGCGGAGGGCACACTCCACGGCGGCAGCAAGAAGCAAAGGAGCCGCATGAAATGCAAATTTGGCAACATTAACAGGCGCGACAGCTGCTTGAGGAGGCATGGCAGTGAGTGGGGAAAAACTTTTTGTCTTAATTTCGTCACTGGCAGCTTATTTTCATTAACTGGCCGTTGAGAAACAGCATCCATGCTCCATAATGGGAGCACGACCGCTCGTTAGTCCGACGCAGCGTATGAGCAATCGATTAAGAATAATACGTTTCCAAGGCACAGAAGCAGAGAATCATAGAAGCAGTAGCAACATTCAATTTACAGGCTGCAGTGTTGCTGCTGAGCAATCAACGTTAAGCGTTTAGCTGCTCGGCCTTCAATCACGGCTGTCAGGGCGTATGATGGCGAAATTAAGAACGCAGCATATTTTTTCCAGACACTCTTCCCATACAGCTCTCCGTCCCGTTGCATTGTTCCCGCAGTCAACGATTCGCAAAGTCTGCTGTCAGCAGCCTCCCAGAGGAACCTCTCTCTTAGTACTCGTATCTGCAACAGCGAGTGCTCGTTTTCGCATCTGCTCCATATGCAGTTGATTATTAAGTTGCGGCCTTTGTGGGGCGGAAGTTTTTTCTTTGTTGCCTCTTAATGCCAACTGCATTTTTCTTACAGTTATCCCTTCTGCAGTTGCCTTCTGAAATTCGCAAACACGCTTTGTTGTTGTTTATGTCTGCTGAGAACTGTGGCTGCAATTCGCCAATATTTTTATCGCGCTTTTATTTAGCTGTCGACGTCCGTTTAAGCCTCGTTTACCGTTTCAATTTCTCCGATTTATATGGCACTTGTGATTAAAAACATGACTTTTCCTATCAGCTTATTATTTGACTATCATTTAACTATAGATATGCGATTATATAAATTGTTTAATTTTAAACTGTTTGATTTTAAAAGTTAAAACTTTAAAACAAACTCAAAATGTTTATTGCTTTTGTTTGGAGAACGTTTTTAAATTTAGAGGTGATATATGTGTGCCTATTTAGTTTCGAGAGGACTTATCTTCCGCAGGAAGCTTTCAAATCATTGCTCCCAAATTAAAGCTATATTAGAGCTTAAAGCTTTCAAATGTCTGCGTCGTAAAGCTTAAAAGGGGTTGTTAAACTGGAAAACGCACTTCACTAAAATTTGTTAAAGCTTTAAGTTTAAAAGCTTTTCCGATATAGATACAAATTTGGTGTTAAACTAAGCACAAGCTTATTGCAGAAGTTAGTTACTTTACTAAATTCAAATTTTATAATCTGCCCGAAAACGAAGGAATTGTGTGTCTAATATATTTAGTCTGAGCAAAAAAATTTTATTATTTAGTATTAAGACTTCTTTTCTTTTTTTTTAATAAATTCCTTCATTCAATAAAATTAATTTTCTCATAAGTCTGAACAATATCAGCTAAGGTTCAAACCAAGGGTGACAGCTGTAGAACTTGTAATTTATTTAAATTCTTTTCATATCCAATTAGACTACTTAAATACGAAAAGAGAAGTGAGCCCAAAAGTATTGTCCGCAATTTTCAATTGTAAACATATTCAACATAGGTGTTTTCATAGACTTCTGTTTAATATGACAACTCTTTTATTAAGGCGCAGTCTTCTACTTTGAGTTTTTGGGCTGAATATGATGCAATAAATATTGCGTGTACATGCGGTGCGAGTAAATAAAACACTAAAGAAAAATAAAAATAAAGAACAAATTGCAAATGGCAAATAGCAAAGAGCGATTCAGACAGTACATATACAAAATATGAAAGAGCTATCAAAGAAATGATTCAAATCAGTACGCTTTTTTCCGTCGAATTCGCATCTGTCGCTTGTCCCAATAAAAAAAAGGACATGGACGCACGCGGTATATCTACCCAAAACCTTTCCCTGGGTATCCTACTGTAAGCTGATGGAATGAGTAGTACACGGAGGACAGGGATTGCATTCACGTGGCAGCATAAAAAACAAAAAACAAATTCAAATTCGCACGCGATTTGCCATGTCGAATCCATAAAAGCGCTTCGAACGATTGGATTATAGTGTGAAGGAGTCACGACCTCAGGGGAATTGAACTCTCAGTCCTTTTCAGCTGATTACAAGGCGGTCCGTGCTATCAATAGTAAATTTATTTGTGGCACTTCATTCTAGACACATGCACACTCACACCTTGGCACTTTCAGTATGTATGTTCGAGTATGTGCCTTATGCAAATTCGTGTGTAAATTTGATCTTTGCATAGCCTTGACCCAGCATTAACTTTTCATTTTTAAGAGTCATCCAGAAACGAGTATAGACACTGTCTGGGCCGCACAAAACAAAAAATCAGAAGATTTACGAGATGACTTGCAAATTCACTTAAACACTACATGAAACTCTTCTCTGAATTCTGATTAGTTATAAGAAAAATCGTAATTTTGAGTGTCGCAACGTCTAAAGGTCAGGCGGATCCATAAAGTTGCATTTAAAGCGCCGTAATAGTGCCCTCAGCTTTCTCCTCTTATCAGCTATTTTGCATAATTCATGCTTTTATTAAAAATTTAAAAGCAACAACAACAGCATCAAGTACACAAAGAATCAGCGCATTATCCTGCACATCCTTCGAAATCTTCCTTGGCTGTCAAATGACTGTTCTCAACTAGATGCTTTATATTCATTTATGCCGTTGCGACTCAAAACAGGCACTCGAACTAAGTGAATGCATACAATTCATGAATATAGTGAGAGAAAGTTGAATGCAACGCGACAGTTATTGGAATTGTAAGAGTGAAATTTTTGAGGAACTCAGTTTTCCAGGACAAACAGAGGGCTCTATAATGGATATAATGAAAAGAACGTATAGTAAGTGATAACCAATATTTCGGTCTTGTTTCCCAACCAATTAGTCATTTATTAATGCAAGTAAATGGGAAAGGAAAATATAAATGATTAAGCAAAGAGAGAAATTAAAATATTTATGGAGAACCTGCAAGAATGATAAACTCAGATAAATGACTATTGTTATGTTAATGATTTCGAACGCCAAGATCTCAGAGTATCCACAGTAAATCTATTTTTTAGATTAAGGAAATGTAATTTTTAATTAACTCACAAAAGTTTTAGAGCAATTGCTGAACTAATTGTTTGTATAGGTCCGAAATTAAAAGACAAAGGCGAACATTGTTGCTTAACAATGAATTTGCTAATTATTGTAAATAAAGCAAAATTCAGAGACTGAAGAGTGAAATATGATAAAGGACAGCTTCCTGCCAAGCTGCAAGGAATACAATTTAAAGTCACGCAAAATCCTGCACAATGTAGCCCAGCGATTCGCTTGATGGAAGCGACAAAGCCAACCAATGAACAAAAACGAAAAAAACGACAACAACATGAAAAACAAAAACAATAACAACAACAATGTAACTAATAAACCAGGCATGGCGCCAATCAATAAAACGAAACAACAGCGAAAAATGGGAGCATCAAATATTTGTAGGTCTCTGTCGGAGTTGAGATGTGGAAAATCTCCCAAACAGCCGCCGACCGTTAAAAGCAAACGCTGTGGAAAATGGAAGCTGCTGCCGATTCTGCTCAACTGAAATGGTTACACGCCACACGCTCACGCCTCATGCCCCATGACCCCCATTACCACATGCCTCACAAACTTACGCGGCATTAAACGAGATTTGGTTGTAATAAAGACAAACAAATGAAATAATTTCGACTGCAAACAATAAGACATAAATTTATATATATCGTATATAGTATATATTTATATAATAACTAAACAGAAGAATCCGAGGAGCGTGAAATGCCCCTAGACAACATCAGGCTGTCTGACAGGCTATCCACATTACGTATACGCACAGTTGCCTACATTTTAGGGGCGCCATAATTCACGACACACGGCGCTGAGCCGCTGCCAAAATGAAGACATCGGCAACGTAAATTGGTTTAAGCTGACGTCAGGCAAGCGGCAGAACCACCCGCACCACCCGCTTCATCATCTACGCTGAGTATTTGACCCATCGGAAGTAGGGGGACAGGAACTAAGCCCACAAACTGGGTCGAAAGCCCGACTAAGGACCAGGCCTGCCAAATTACGTAAATTTTTGAGGCTCAGCAATGATAAGAGAGGGGGATAAAAAGAGGATACCGCCCGCCGTCTTGAGATATAAATCATTTAAATTAACAACTTTTGGTTTATTAACACAATTTATTGGCAGCAGTTTGTGTAGCATCACCGCACAGCTCCTGTCGTGTCCTGTCCGAGGTAAGCGAACGCACGATTCGGCTATAAAACTCTCTTTTCCCCTCTTATCTGCCCCATCGAGGAACAGGTGGGTGGGTATTTGTTCTCCGTTGTTGTTATTGTTGTTGTTATGTGCTTTTGTTGCTCGATGATTTGTTATTTGTTAGTGAAACGATAATAGCAACAAATGAGCTTTTATTGCTAAGATGGGCAAACTCTTAAAGCCGCATCCGCACCGAGTTTACGTTATTCGATATAAATTCATGAAGCAAAAGCCATTCAATGGGATTTGCATAATTTGTTGCCTCTTCTATCGCAGACGCATTCAATTCACTCGGACAGAGGAGACGAAAACCATCAAATAATATTTTATTCATTCATACTCAAAGTCGAAAAACAATGCAGAAAGATGACAATTCACATTCGGTACCTTTGAGAAAAATTCAGTTAACTGTCAAACACATCTTTCATGGGAAAAGATTCATCAGATATTATTTAATCAAACGCAATGATTATACAGTCAGACTCACATACATACATATGCTATTCAGCCTTGAGTCTGCTTGTGTGTGGCCTAAGCAATTTCAAAAATGGAGAGGTGATATTGAAATTTGAAATTGTTTGAAGGGGAGAGATGCAGATGGAGAATGCCTGCCTCATAACATGGCAACTAGTCCGCCCTCGGAGCCTTCACATTAATCAGCCATTGATATCTGGGATCACAAAAGAATGTTAACAGGCAGCAGGAGAAACAGTTCCCCGATTGCCGTCAACCTGTCTCCAGTTGCCTGTGGGGCTTGTGTGCATACGAGTATGCGATGTTAAGGAAAATATGATTGTTTTGCTGCTGCATGGTGAAATTAAATTTTCTCCAACCGAGCGGCTTTTGATTTTGCATTTAAATTGGCACGTGCCTCACTGGCAAACATCTGGGTAACCCTCAATGGAACTCGAGCCGAGCTCGTGTTGTTGCTGCAAAATGAAAGAACAACTGACTGTTGCTTAAAGGCTTTTCCAAAAGCTCACATTGTGCTCGGCTATTTGGCTGTTATTCGATGACAGTGCGGGTAACTTGCGACCCAGAATACCCAGTGCAGGGACTATACCAGACCCAACTGGGGATAGTAGCTTGTATTCTGGCTAAACTTCGCTTAACATAACAACTTGAATGTCGAAGCTGAGATAACATTAAGTAACATTGTTCAAAATACTTCACAGTTTAACAAGCCCGCAAACGAAATGAACTGTTGATTGATTCAAGGTATTCAAATAAGGAAATGAAAACATTTATCAATGACTCAAATAAATTCATATCTTGCCTTAACGTGTAGAGATAAACCTTGAGTTGTTGTTTTCTTATTTATGTTCCAGCTTAGGACTAAAATTGCTCAACAAATTTAATCGTTTATTTCCGACTACTTTGGAAAATGAGCTATCCTGTGCTATTTTAATGGAAACAGTCAAAACTCAAAATTCGATTCTATTCCAATTTGCCACTATTCACATTTGCCGCAAATTTAAGACTCATCGTCTTTATGCTGAAGGCAGAAACATATTACAATACATGAATCGCTATACATAATTGAAATAAATCGCCTGACAAACGATGTTTGCCCCGAAGCCAAGCCCAAAAGCAGAAAGGCAAAATAGCCACAATAAAACCAAGGAAAATAAAAATGTATCAAAAAAACCTCTTAACACTAATCATGACAATGGGACGAGAGAGCAGACGAGAGAAGTGAGAGTCCTAAAAGGGACGCGTAACACTCGAATTCACTGACCTCCTATTCAGAGGCTTAAAACAGCTCCACAACAGTCAATGGACAACTGACTCACACTCACATGCGCACTCAACTCACACTTCCAATTCCGATTTTTACTCCTCTTCCGATTTGACTTCCGTCTTCACACTGCGGCCTTTATTGTGTTGCCGACTACTTCAGCTTGTTGTTAACTTTGCCGTTGCGTCACTGGACATCATCGATTTTGGGGGGAATTTGGCCGCCTGATATTGAAGCTAAGAGTTTATAAAGCTCTTCGAAATGATTTGACAAATGATTTTGTTTGTATTTTTCATTTCATCGAATTTGCCACTGGCTACCAATTGCGGCCAACGGCCATCAGCCAACAGGGCCAATACATAAACAGGCAACGAACTGGAGGACTTTGAAAGGACAGAGATAAAGAGAGAAAGGGAATTAAGTAGATAGATAACCGAGAAAGTCAGACGTTTGCAACATTGACTGGCCCCAAAATGTTGTGAACAGATCATCAACATTGATTTCAACTTGAAATCGTTCCATCAGCAACTTCCTCATCTTGATAACTGTCAAACTGGCCCAAAAATTATCCTCTTGTCGTTTGGGGCGTTACTGGGAGCTGACTGTTCCAATTTCTAGAGCTCAAATAAATTGTATGTCATTACGACTTTGAAGTTGTTGTTGAAGCTATTCCCGTTGGGAAGGAGACGCATTTATCAAGTGTTTCAGTTCTATTAAAGCGTAATATTTAGACATTGAAAGTGGATATATTTAGCTTATGGAAATGCCCAGCGAAAACATATTTTTATACCCGTGCCCATTGAAAATGGTCAAAAGGGTATAATGGATTTGTGCAATGTATGTAACAGGCAGAAGGAAGCATCGCCGACCCTATAAAGTATATATATTCTTGATCAGCATCAATAGCCGAGTCGATTGAGCCATGTCCGTCTGTCTGTCCGTCTGTCCGAGTGTTTGAGCCAAAGGATCTCATAAACTATAAAAGCTAGAGACTTCAAATTTGGTATGAGGATTGCTGGATAGCGGGCGCAGATCAAGTTTGTTTTAAATTTTAGATGCCACGCCTCTTTCGCCCGCCAATCGCAAAAAACGATTATCAGACGCGTTCTTTAATATAAACACTTCTTATTAAACAGGAAGATAAGAAGTAAGCCAATTTAGTGACCCTGAAAGTTTCAAAGCGATTGACTATTAAATAGAGAAGATATTTAAAATTTGCTTTTAATTCACATAAATCAAAATCATAGACATAGGCAAGTGCGAGCGAGATAGCATATGCACATTTGTTTGCGCAAAAACATAACAGTGAGCACGTGTACGAAGAGTGCGAACGCAAATACGAGCGATAGGCAAAGTTATCGATATTTGGCTACAATTTCTATCCTATTTTAATATATTAACATGGTTTAAGTTAATACATATTTAAGATAGATATTAGTATGCATTGCAAAAAGCGATATGTATAAATGCCACTTTATAATTTTGCACCTCGACACCTCGACGACAGATCGTTTTACAACACTGAAATCTCTGAATTTATAATAATTATTATGTTTAATAATAAGCTAGTAAGCTCGCACATATGTTCAATAGGTTTTCAATTATTATCATTGTATTCAAATGCTTAACAAATTCTGCAAAAAGAATCACAAATCTTAAAGCATAGCACTTAAATTTAAATTTCGCGCGCAATGCAGCAGCCTTAAACAGCTGATTTCGATGATTAAGAAGAGTGGGAGAGATTATTTGGTGTTGCCGGACTTTAGCAAGCTGAGTAAATTTTAGACAATGGCTACTCTTGGCATGAACAACATCGATTCCAGCGATTACTACGATTACGATTACGAATTACGATTTACTATTTTAATTAAATTAAATACAATTTATTCAATCGGACCACAATATCATATTGCTGTCATAAGAAAGATCAGTCGAAAATAAACTCTTTGGTTGTTTGAAAGATCTCGACCAAACTAATAGGTAAAAATTGGGTTGAAATCGGACCACTATATCATATAGCTGCCATAGGAACGATCAGTCCAAAATCAAGTTTTAGTATGATAAACTTTTTTGTTGTTTGAGGTATCTCAACCAAACTAACAGAATACGCATTTGGGATGGTATTCTACATCCTGAACAAATTTGGTTTAAATCTGATATCAATAGCGTAGTAACGAATTATCATAGTAACGAATTTTAAGATAAAGTACGAAAATTATTGTTGTTTTTAGAGATAAGTCAACCAAACTCACAGATTGAGAATTTGTAATTTGGTATAAATCGGTTCACTAGATCACATATGTAGATGTAATACGAACAATTAGCGAAAAAGTTAATGCCGCATCATCACACCTTCGGCATGCCTAACGTAGCGCATGTAGCCGGCGCCCACTTGTTATTTATACTTTCGAGATACTATCGTAGCTTTTAACTACTATCGTTGGTGATAAACACGAAGAAACAATTATGCTGCGCAGTTGCTTTGTAATATATTAAGTTTATGAAGAACTCAAGAGCCCCCTCATTGATTATATTTAATTTTAATTTATTTTTCTTTGTTTTGAAGTATTACAAAGTGTTCCCAGCAAATATTTTATCTTTATAATATTGGCATAATTAGTTAAATGTAATATCCATAAATTTTAATGGTTTTCGTTCCAACTCAATTACTGAAAATGCCAGAAAAATCGCTTTGGTGGGTTTTTCATTGAAAAATATGCTCAAATTACAGATGGTTGATGGTTGGCAACATCGCTGGAACCGGCGCCAGTGTTATCAGTTTAAAATAATAACAACAAGCGCAAACAAACGCATATTATGAGATACAATTTAGCTTACATGCGGGTGAGCACTACAGAGACGGCGATATACCCTAACACACAACTGCATCAAGAGGGTATTCCAAGTTGCATAGAAGTCCAACCCAAAGAGAGTCTGCCAATATCAGAATTTATAAAGGTAAGCGATATTCTATGATTTGTGTGAACAATTTATTTTAAATTTAAAAATATTTCAGGGGTTTGAAGCCTTTGTTAATATCCAATCCTTCAGTAGAAAGCTAAGTTTATAAATTTCAGCATGGATATCATATAAATCTTTAATAAGCCAATCAATAAACAAATCATTTTTATCGAGATTCTTTTCTTTAAATAATCTAAAAGAGGTATATTCTTTGGCATGCTTGAAAATTAAATACCTATTGAAATTAAATGTGTTAAAATTATTATGTTTAAAATAGGCAAACCATTTTAAAAAAAATATATCAACCATCTTAATCAAATCCGTTTTTAAATTTTAAATCTATATAAAAATTCGAGCTTTTTAAATGTTGTCAAACTTTAGTCTAGGGCAGTCCCTAGACTATCACTTGGACGTGCTTGGGCGCTGTGGCCCAGTGGAAATGTTGCCAAATATTGGACTACACTCTCGGTGATTACGAGTGCGAATATAATTTTTGAATGCGAATTGCATGCGCTCAGTTAGCTTTTGGTTTGCCAGCAAACAATTCAAATGAGATTCTGCCATTGAGCACTTCATTTATATTATATTATGTTAATACTGTGACCGACCAAACTGAACGATCGACCGTCAATGCAAATTAAATTTGCAATCAACATTTATGCCCGCACATGTCAAAATGTGGACACGTGTCCGGTTTATCTTTTCACCTACATAAATAATACAATAAATCCATGATTGGTCAACTTATCAAACTGACAGCAGATGCAAATCGATTTCTGGCCTAATTGGTTACGAAAATATTATAATCTAATTAGTGAATTTTTAAGTTATTTTGTCCTTGTACTTATTTACCTCTTCATTTAATACCTAATAAATTTTCTATTATATTCCTTTTCAAGTGTATTTAACAGAATAATTTGTTAATGGTCATATATTCCTCATAAGCCGTATTAAATTTTAGAATGCGACACAAGTCATTAATAAATATGTAATATTCTGAGGTAAATATAACAGCCCCAGTGAGAAATAATATTAAAAAAATATCAAAACTCATTTTAGTCATAAATATGGTTAAATACCTTAAAACACAAAATTTAGTATACTCTTAGAAAGTGAAATATAAAATTAAAATTCTGAATCATATCAACAGACTTGTTTGTACAATAATAAACTACGGAATCGAGTTTTGCTTTTCTTCTATCAGTAGGTCGTTTTAGTTAGAATCTGACAGATTTTAATTCATTCGACGAAAACTTTTTCCATATATTGTGAAAAATGTTTTTTTTTTTAATACTTCAAATATTTTTTTTGAAGTTTCTAATGAGCAACATTGTGTCAGGCAACGCTAGGGATAATAATCTCAAAGTTTGGAAATAATTCTTATACAATTTTAAAAATTTGGAAATTTTTCAATTGCTTGTTAATTAGAAATAATGCCGCGATCGAAAGTTCTAGATTATGACCCTATATTTGGCTTGTGGAAAATAAGGTTAATAAGAGACTCATGCCAGACATAGAACCTGCAGCTCTTGATCTGAATGGCGACAGATTCTTATTAAAAAAAATTCTTTTATGATTTATGATTAAATATGCATTCGGATATTTGACCTATAATATTTGCCATTTGGAAAGCCAATATTGAATTTAACTTATGAAACATTTAATTTGTTTGAATACATGTTTAAATAAGTAAATGTCAGAAGAAATAACAATCCGGCTTTATAATAATCAAAATTCGACAAAATTCAACGTAAAATGAAATTCATTGACCCCAACATTCGGTTGGCGAGAAGCATATTTAAATTATATATGCAAATAATGACCTAGTGCATAGCTACGAATACTCATATATATATGTACATACACACACACATTAATAAGGATGTATTGAGTATATAATTTGTATTCGGTTGCTTTTTTGTGGCAATACACGGATTCTATTTAAATGCAGATTTACTTTTGAACGTTAAAGTATATAAGCACTGTGTATATAAGTATGTATACATATCTGTTTGCTATATACTCGGTTGCAATGAAACAAAATGAATCGCATCACACACATGCTTAAACACAAATACAACATACTCGAAACAGTGAAAAAATTCTGGAACAACTGCACCCGGCGGGTAAATTTTCACAGTTTGTCTGATACGTAAACATGAAAGTTCGAAAAAAAGTAAAATCATGTTCTAAATATAAACAAGATTGCTCATGAGAGAGCGAGCTATCTCAAGAAATGCAGAGAGTAATAATGAGAGTAAGAGTAAGAGATAGATAAATGCATTTGGTAAAGCAAATTGATTCGTCATTCGCTCGATTTAAATTGATTTTCATATTGTATGCAAGTTTAAACAAATAAAATAAAATAAAACTATGATATGCGAAACAAAAACACTCTATTAAAATAAGTATTGAATATAATACCGAACTACACAACATTTAAAGGTTTGTATTATAGTGTCTTAAATTAAAGAAAACCGGAGAAAATACCATAGTTTTTATCAAACTAATATTAAAAATCTGAACAATATGTTTTTATATTTGAATGCAGGAATATTTTAAGTGCAAATTTACTTCGTCGACCTTCACAGAAATGCTCAGCAGTTTATTGTTTTTATAGAAAATTGCCAGAATGAAGTTTAGATTTTTTGTAACAAGTTCGTTGACAAAGTGTTGTTGCGTCTTGCGCAAGTGTCTCGTATCGTAAAATAGAAATTTGTGTAGGTTTTTCAGCCATGTCCAAATGAGATTTGAACAACAACAGCTGCGGCCACTTTGGAAAATTGAAAAGCGGCGAGAATCGTTGATTTTCCCACAGCACGGGACCTGTGATCACATCAGTGATCAGTTCAGTGCGCGAGAGTGCGTCGTCGAGCGAGGAAGCTAAATCCCAAGAACACAGACGGAAAGCGAACACGCCGCGAAGAAAGCCAACGGGAACTGTGTGTAGCCAAGTGAAAGTGTGAGAGTTATTTATAGAGCGTGCACATATATAGGCGCCTATATACTTAGAATCCACAGATACACATAGATATATATAGATACTCGTATATAGCAGTTGCATAGGAAAAGAAAAGAAATGACGGACGTGCCGGAGCCCGTGCGCAAGTGCGCCAATCTCTTGAAGGGCACTCGCAGCGATACTGAAAAGTTCGCGGCCCTGTTCATGGTCACGAAGCTGATGAAGGGCAAGGACTGCAATACGGCGGGCAAGAAGCTGCTCTTCGAGGCAATTGGATTTGCATTTCTGCGCAAGTTGCTCGTCTCGAAGGATCTGCCCACTGATTGCCCACCGTTGGTGTATAAGAGCGTCGCCTTGTCGATCCTCACAGGGTTCTGTCAGGAGGAGGAGCTGGCCACGCACAAGGACATCATTGATGCCATACCCACGCTGCTCGAGATCGTCGAGCAAGCGGACGACGAGGACTACGAGGATAATTTGATTGTGGTCAGCGAGGCGTACAGTTGCCTCAAGAGCATTGCCAGCTATGAGCCTGGTCAACAGGCTCTCCTGGAAACGGGAGCCATACCAAAGATGTCTCAGATTTATTCGGCCCAGAGTTTCCAAACGGATGAGGCCCTGCATTTGATTGTGCTGCTGGTAAAGAAGTTCGGCGTGATCTCATGGCCGGAGGATCCCACAGCCTTCCATGCTCTGATCCAGCGCATCGCCCTGGACATGGAGACGGATCACACGGAACGCAAGTACGAGCTGTGCCGCATTCTCGCCGATATTCTGATCACCTGCCGTCGCGAGATCGTGCTCAACTCGCTCGAGGGTCAGATCTGGCCGGAGAGCTTGTTCAAGGGATGCGGCGACATACTCAAGGCCAAGATCGGGCCTAAGCAGCGGGATCCGGCGTTGCATTTGATCGCCACCACGCTGCAGGTGCTGGGCATGCAGTGGGTCTTCATGGACGAGCAGAAGCAGTTCTTCCTCATGCTGCTCCAACTGGCCGCCATCGAGGTGCGCATGCAGATGGACGAGAAGAAGCTGGAGACGACCTTCAAGCAGGCCGAGCTGCTCACCTGCTGCTTTGTCATCCTGGAGCAGTGCATCGAGTACATGGCCACCGATCAACTAGACCTCGAGCCAAAGGAGAAGCAGACCACCTACACCGCTCTCAAGGGCGCCTTCAACCAGGTGCTGGCCGTGCTGACCCGTGTCAGCCAGGACAAGATTCGTGACAATGGCAACCCACGCGATAAGGCCTTCATCGTGGCCACAGTCCGAATACTGTCCGCCTGGTTGGCCCAGGAGACAACTGCCATGCGACCGGCCATCTATAAGCTGTTGCCTTTCATGCTGAAGATCGGCAATGAGAGCTTCCACGAGCTGAAGACCTGGCGCGCCGGTCCTCGAGAGGGCACTCCTCCTGTGGACATTCTGCGCGTGATGATGCCAGCGTTGTGTCACTTTGCCGTGGAGGACGAGGCGCGTCGTGTGCTCTTCACACATAAGCAAGACGAGGTGCTGCTGGAGTCGATCGAGCTGTACTTCAGCATCGCCCACTGGAAGCGTCCACCGATTCCCCGTGCGGAGCGTCTCAAGCGCATGAACGAACCGGATCCGGTGCCCACGCCGGAGCAGCAGGCACAGATGAAGGAGGCACGCAGTGCAATTGTCGCCCTGTGCAATATTCTCATGAATTTGACCGTGCTGGAGCCAAAGCGGGCCGAGGATGCTCCCACCTTTGTCAACCTGCTGAAGTTTGTAGTTGAGAATCTGCCCGAGCTGAAGGATACGCCCGAGAATCTGGTCATTCACGGCAATCTGTCTGTGCTGGGTCTGCTCCTCCTGAAGCAGCAGTCGAAGAAGGTTAAGCAGAACGACTTCTCCATCTGCCGTTACATTCAGGCCACAATCCGCTTCCTTTGGGATGCCTACAACATCGACGAGAGCAACGATCCCACGGCACTGGTCGTGTCCATTGCCTACAAGGGTTTCTGGTCCGACATCTCGGAGCTCTGGTTCCTCGGCATGCAGACCATGTGCGGTGTCCTGCCCCTAGTGCCATGGCTCTCGGAGTTCGCCCTCGAGTCCGGCTGGGCCGAGGGTATCGTAAAGACGCTGAAGAAGGTCAAGATTGGCACTCTTCCCGCCAATGTGAAGTCCGCCTACGAGGACTTCCTCTCCCAGCTCGTCGATGTCAATGCCGACGTGATCGCTGTGCTCACAAAGGCTGATGCTCTGCGCGTATGTCGCAACCACCGGATGATGGATCTGGGCAAGAAACTCTTCGGCGATTAAGTTCTTCCTTAGTAGACTATAGGATCTAGAATCCAATATCAACTATTTTTGTACGAGCTTTGTTTTTATTCGGTGTATTCCTTCTGTGGGCATTTTGTGTATATGCACGAGACGTCATTCAATGTGACGTGGTATGACGTCGCGCTTTGCTTTTGATATGAAATCGACAACAACGAGTTAGAGAAAATTCTTTTGCTAACCGAAATGAAAATATTTTATGCACTCTTATGCTTATTCACTTATTTAATAATTCAAACATTTTATAGACGAAAATAAATACAAATTTAAAAAGAAAATAAAAATAAAAATACAAACAGCGTAAATAAATTCCACTTTCAACCACAGTCGCCGCACACAGTTGGTTGTCATTCATTAAAGTTAAGACACAAACAACATCCGGATACTGATGCAAACATATATTCTATACATATATACATACGAGTTTTAACATATATTAATACTTATGGCACGTAGCATTAGTTTTGTTTTGAAACAAAGAACAACACGTCACGATATTCTGTTGTGCTCACAAAGAGTCAAAATAACAAAAATATTTAAGAGCTATTTCAGTTTGGGATCGAACGAGTCATTTTTCTTTTTCAGCTCAAAGTAGATCTGCAGCAGACCTGGTTTCCGTGCGTATACGTATTATGCACATATCAAAGAGCTTGTTAAAGCAATGGAAACTGGCAGCAGCAGCGGCAGCAGCAGCTGCTCAACCAGCTAAAGCCGTCGATAAATCTGCTATAAATCCTGAAGCATTGCGACAATTTTCCAATGTATAGCCATCGCCAGGCAAATTCTTATCCTCTCCTGTCCTGTCAACAGGCTCAGGAAATATTACACAAAAAGTATTGCTCAATCGTCAGATAACGAACCACCTTCCCCATCGCCACCGTCAATGGGCATTCCCTTTGCTACGTGCTGCGTGTTTGCTTTTTATTACGATATAATATTTTATTGCATACTTTTAGACGTTTGAATATTTGGATGAGCTCAACAGAGCACGGACCAAGGGACGACCACGAGCGACCCTAGCTATCGAGCTACCTTTCGAATCACCCTTTTTTGTCTACCTAAATGTGTAAATTTGTTTTGGGCCTCGGCTGTTGTGTCACGGATAGCTGTATTAGAAAGCTGAATAGCTGAAGGGGTCAGGTGCAGAGACAGGTGGGGAGGAGTGTCGAAGGTGTTCTAAGCGCTGAGGATTTCAGCTATTTGTGCATTTGACAAAGGTAATAAAAAAGACATTTGGCTTTTGGCGTGGACTGCTTGTTTATGCTTAGAACAGCTTCTGGCTACAAAATATTTTTATACATTTTCTGAATTTCTTATTTGCTTGTTTAAATTTTAAATAAGCCGTTTGAGTGTTCAACTCAAAAGGACTTTAAATCAAATTATTTTCCGTAACATGCTAATAGTTATTACATTATTATTCAAATATTGTATTGAGGTTTTCCTTCAATTTGAAATTTAATACGATTTGCAAGCTCATTATGAAAGGTAAATTCTTCTGAATGCAATACAGCAGAAACACTAACTATTGACAACTTTTTTTTTAATGGAAACCATTTAAAGTTTTTTTCTAAATGAAATTTTTATTTTTCTTTTAACATTGTCTACACAGAATGCTTATAGTAATCATTTTATCCTAATCCTATTATTAAAAAATATATATATGGGTATATCGTATTCGTTGGAATCTTTGCAAGAGGGTGCATTGTTCTTATAAAAAAAAATACAAAATATAAATTCACAGAATTCGAAGAATTAATTAGAGACCTCTTTTAGCGTTCCACTTCAATAGATTATGAGAAAGCAGCCCCCCAATGTCACTTTCCTATAAACAGGAAGGTAACACAAATATACGCAGAGAATCCAATTCCTCTTTTACCCACTTTATGCCTCGTTACATCTCTTGTGCACTTATTGGCAATTTCGTTGCCATGTCCATTAGTTGACTCCAAGGTGCAAGCTTCCTGGCCAATCAAAGCGAAAGTTCTGTCATATATATAAATTTCATGTTAGTCCTGAATATGCTGTTGTCACTCAAACAGCTCAAATTCAAACTGCATGCATTTGGGAAAAGTTGTTTACATCATTTACTGTTTATATATTGATACAATGATTAGGTGAAAGTGTAAAGGAATGAGCCCCAGAAATCGCTAACAGTTCACAAAGTGTTTTGTAATTGGCTAATTGAAGAGTTAACGTGAAACTTTGTCTTTTATCTGAGGCAAAGATGCATTAGCCGAACGTGCGTTCAATACAGAAGATGATCAAGACAGTAAACACTTCAATAAGCCAAAAAGAAAACAGGAATGAAAAAAATGGGATATAATCGTATCATGCAACGTTGCCTGCAACTCGTCGGTCTTGCCCAGACTCAAAAAACAAGCACGGCAACAAGTTGAAGTTATCTTGATTGCAATTAGCAGCCTCCTCATACATTGTTGCTAAATTAATGAAAGGAAAACAAAAGAGTATCCCTCCGTCTTCTTTGCAGCCATGGCAACATATAACGTTGTTTTTGTTACTGCTACAGTTGCTTCTTTTCATATTATTTATATTGCTGTTGTAGCTGATGGCACTTCAAGCAACTCGTTCTTTCAACGGCGGTAATCATTTTATAACGGAAAACTTAACGTAGCTAAGCTGTACGCTTAACTAACGCTTATTCATAAATAAAACAGCAACTTAACTTGGCCAATTATAAGAAAACGATCAACATCTGAAAGTTACTAAACTTTGCTTTCTTGAAGATGGAACTGTTTAGTTATTCAAATAATAAAAGTAAATCATTATTATTTTACGTCGAAACTCCATAGCTTAAACTGGCAATACAATGATCAAGATTTTTCCTATAAATTATAATCAGAGTGATCATTTGTTTCGTTTTTAAAAAAGGTAGACATCCTACAGGTTTTATACAGAAAAGATAGCAATATAATTTCGTAATATCAATTTAGTCTTGATAGACTTTTTTATTAATAAGTTTCTCCTTAAATATTCTGGCATTCTGAACGCCATTCCCAACTTTATCACGTAAGTATCTTTATTTCATATCACCATATAGATTACATTTCCTAACAACGGATAAGTATATGAATATTAAATCAACTGCATTGCAATTACATTTATTCTCATGATACTCAAGCATACGAATAAAATCCTATAGATGCATAATCAACTGTTTCGAAGTACATTCTACACCTTCTTCCCAAAAGGAAATAAGCACCCCAAGTTTAGTACCAGAGTCAATAGAGGAGGATTTCATTTGATTTTGATTGCCAGGATATTCAATTGTCATTGTCACTTGTTGGACCCCTTAGCTAAAGTTGAGACATCCTCCTTTCAGTAGCTACAAAAAGCAATCGCACTAAGTAAAAAGGGGTGGGTACAAACAAAAAAATGCACGCACGAGTGGGCGTCCTTCGTTTTTATAGTACGGACCCAGGTCCATGTCTTTCAATAAGATAAAATAAAGAAAATCCTGTGCACAAGTTTCCAATTGAATGTTGCTTTTATTTTCAGACAATATCGCGTAAAGTGCCATAATTGAGGAAGCGAATGAAATAAACTTTAAATGGATATTGATATGCGAAGAAAGCGTTTTATTTTATATGGTTTTAGTCTTTAATGAAGATCCTCTCTCTCAGCAACACGAAGTTAACTCATTCTAAATGTGACTAAAATCGCAGCTGTGAGTAATTCATAAATTATTCAAGGCACTTGACAGCTGCTACTAGCAAATTTTCCTGAAACCCAGCTTCTCCTAGTCTGTTTATTTAACTCGTTTACCTGAATTGGCTTCTTATGTATGCTGCAAGTCCTTCTCTATATTTTTCTGAACTTTTTTTTAAGTTTTTAGTTGTGACCCCTTTGTCAAATGTGTATCTTCCTCTTAATAAATATTACTCAAGAACGTGGTTGATATTATATGCAAAGCAAAACGACTGAAATTTAAATATATCTTTTCAAAGGCTGAACTAAAATTCATAACCCTAATGTACCCTGAGTAAGCTGTTGAAATCATTGCCAAAAGTAACCCTTTCCTATTTTAATTCCATAAACATTTTGGGCCATTGAGTGAACCCGTTAATTAGCTAGCCTTTGAAAAGTATGTCATGCTGATGATGTACTCTTTGTCTGTCAACTTTTGAAGTTGTTGTACCTGAAAACGACCTTGGGGAATATTTTGTGTGATCAATGAGCAGGCATGCCAGAAATTTTAATGGCTATCAATTTTGAACGATTCATTGAACTTGGTTTATCAATTGCAAACAGCAGGTTTGCTGTTGGTAATTAAATTTGTCAAAACGTCCAGATGCCAAATGGTTGTTGTAGTGGTCGTGGAGGGAGAGAGATGGGAAAAAATAGGGCGCCATTAAGAACTGACGCCTAAAAATAGGCAACAATTTATGTGAAACACGAACGAAAAATTCGCTATAAAACTTTCACCAACATGTCAATGCACTCTCTTAAATTGCGTTCTCTCTTACGAAAGCAAAAGCTCTTGGGCAAAGCTTGCTTGCCGGATTTGCTATAAATGTTTCTGTGCAGCTTTCGACAATATTTGCGTCAGCCTCTTGATGGTCGCCGTTAATGATGCGTTAAATTTAAATGGCTATAACAATTAATGATTATTGCCCCTCACGTTATTGTTAAAATTTTTTAACTTTTGAAGAAATTTAAATATTTATTTGTCAGCATTTATCTGTTTGAAATTGAATTTTTGTCGTTTTATGAAACTAATTGATAATTACGAAAAAATTATGAAAAAAAAGTAAATCAAAATTGATTGAATGTTGACGGTATATTTCATGAGTATGTTGGTCTGTTACACGAATTTCGTGTACTATTTAGTATACACAGGGTTAAATGATTGAAAGATTAATATTTTTTTATTTATAATTCATTATTAGATCTCACAAAATCATCTTCAGAAGTTTTCTCTCATAGTTTATTTACAAAATATATCATTTAAAAGTGAACTTTGGCTACTTATATTGCCCGTCCGTCCGCTCTACAGCTAAAAAGTTAACCACTTTTAATTTATTTAGTTTATTAAATAAATTCAATTTTTTAGAGTTCCACTTTGCAATGAAAAACTGCACTTGCTGCCATCATGACCTTTGCAATCGAACACAATGGAAACTGTGCCGAGCACCATTCTCAATAACCATTCGAAATTCACTCCAATAAAATGAAAATCAAAAGGAATATATGCACTGAATGAAAGGGAGCAAGGGAGTGATGGTGAGAGGTTACAAGTTAAATGCCATCGTAACACGAAGGGCAGGCCGTTCAGAAAGTGCACTTGTTGCCATTCACAAAACTTCCTTCATTTTTGCAAAAAGTTTTACCCAACGAGTTGTCGACTACCAACAGGTAAGAAAAACTAATAGCTCAAAACAACAAATATATTTTATGTTTACGGTTTTGGATTACAATTTCGAAATCGAATCACAAAACAATGCAACAAACTGGCAACTGCCAACACACTTAAAGAAGCAAAGGACTGCGCGCTTTAGGATAAAATAGTTTTACTGCAGAGTTCCTTTTACAGCCATTTTGAATAGTTGCCAGAAATATATTTAAGAAAACAAAAACAAACTATTCATTTAAGTTTCTTACCTCTGCAGCACACGCTGCGTATACGTAACCACATAAATAATCAGGGTTCTTTACAAATAAAATACGTTCTCCAGACTCTGGCCAGCACTTTCAGAGAGATTCTGGTACTGCCTCCTGAAGCACTGTGTCAAAGGTTAGTTTACGCATACAGTGTGTGTTCCACAAAAACAAAATAAATTATTGCAAGTGGGCGTCACATACGTAGTTTCCCTATGTTCCCCTATTCTTCCCCTAGCTTATCCGGCCTCTTCTCTTTCCTTCTATTTGTGTATTTATCTGTTGGTTCGCTCAATTGGATAAAAATAAATGCATCCTAACGATAATAGTTCCTCTCTCAACTTATACACGATAATTCATATCGCTCGTACTGTCCTCATTTACGCGGCCTTCCAATAAGGTACATATAACAATATATGTATCTATGTGTGAGTATATTTAGTATCCAATAAGATAATCGACAGAAGACAAGGACTGATTTGAGATTGCGCTTCCATCGATGACGTGTTAATAGAGCACGCTTCCTCTGAAATAGCCGCATGCTGTCTTGCTACTTTGTTGCCTTACAACGGCTGCATTTGGCGGGAGGCGATGTTATAGCAAGGAAATGGGTTACGCCCGTGTAAAACTGCCAGCCTGTGAAATATTATAAATATTGTAAAGGAATAAATAAAATATACCCCATTGCACACACATGCTCAAACATATTTCTTACATATGTATTGAATTATTATGAGACAGAGTTGTCAGCATCATTTAAGAAAATGTATTTTATCAAATGTTCCTTATTTAATTTTCAGACATCTCCTTGCAAAACTGCCATTAATTTAAATTCAAATATCTCTCTATAATTTTTCTCCAGTCTCAATATCAACTGAGCTCTCGTTTTTGCTTCCACATTGTTTATCATTATAATTTTCTTAGTTTTCTTTCATTTTACTTTGCTTTCCTTTACATATTATCACAACTGAAATTAGCTGACAACCCATTTTCGTCAATTTCCGTTACATCATTCAACATCCTTCTAAGATTTTCTTTAATTATTCTTATTTTTTTCGCATAAAACAATGCATTTTATCTCGGCACGGCAATGAGACTCTTACACATTTTATTTCTTACTCTACCTCTCCGACTGCTTCATCCATTCAGCTTTGCTATAAACCCACACGCAGACAATGCGGCACTTTAACGCCAACCGCCTGCCATATCGAGTGGACCAAAAAACCCTATTCTAATAAGTTAATTTATCTCATTCAAAAATAAGTTTACTTACATTTATAAATAGACCATTAGTATGTAAAATATCTTTTTGGATTTAATTTTATTATTTTATTAAGTAAACTAAATTAAACATTTTAAATATATATAAAATTTAGTTCTATGGATTAAATACTAACATTTATATCTTATTAAGCTCATTTGAAACGGGAAAAACTAGAATAATTGATTTTTGAAAATGTATTTAATAGTTTCCTCTTAGAAAATTGGCAAGTTGTTATAGTTTTGGTCCACTCTACGACAGCATTTGTTGCCAATGAACAGTGCACACACTTGTTTCCCTTTCCATTCCCTTGCTGCAGACCTTAACCAGCTGCACGGCGGTAGAATGCATGCCTAGCTATGATAGATACGAGTACTACAACTAAATACTTAATTTCATTGTTTGCTGCTGTCTTTGATTCTTTTAATTTTCCAACAACCAAACAGAGGAGACACTGGGAACGAGGAAACGAGAAAAGAAGGGGTCAAAGGGCCCAGACTAGTACAGAAGGGAGTGGAACAGAACATAATAAAATAAAATATAATGCAATAGAATAGAATGTTAGGGAACCGCCTCATGCTGTGTACGTTGTTTCGCCTCATTTACAGCCTACGCACACTCAAATACACACAACCCACACACACACATGATGGCAACACTTGAGGCTGCCTGGAAGACAGCTGTTGTGGAGCACTGTGCTGTGGCAAATGCAGTCTGCTGCAGAGTAAGTCGGTCTTTCGAACGCGGCGGACGCATTAATGCCCCTTTTGGATTGCCACTGGCAAAATCGCTCATACGCCGCGTGGCGCGATCGATTGCGAGCGAATGGGCGAACGTTTGATTATTGTTGCTGATGTTGTTTTTTGTAATTTTGATTGAAATATAAATAATCGAACAAACGGGCGCCAAGACAAATATTGTGAGACTTTCATAATTTAAAATGTAAAATTTGAACCAAGTGCAGGCCAATTGACGTTGAACGTCAAGGGTAGTGCAGGCTATCCGGGTGACGTCTCTGTTTCTGTTGTGTAATAAATCAATTTGCGACTTTAATTTTTCAAATTTTTCGCCAACATTTTAAAATGCTCAATTGTATACAGTTGAAGGCCATACACAATTTTCCAAGTGTGCCTCAGTGTATCTGCTTGTCGTGTGTCGGAAAACAATATTTAAAAATTAACTTAAAACCATTTGTCTATTTTAACTCATTGTTTTTATTAACAATTGGTTTAAAATTACAAAAACTGACTGTCAGCCTTAATTGCTGACGTGCTGCCATTTAGTGGTTTGCTGGCAATGCAGTGGTTTCTGTGTCCGACAATAGATTAATTATGAAAATATATTTATATGTCGAATTAATAGACGAAGTGGTATTTTGAAATACATGAATTAAAAACATATAATAAAATTTCGGAGAAGAAACTATTTTACCTGGAGTGTAGTTTCAATTGCTTAGCAATATTTATGCAATGTGATTGTTGAATAAATAATCGTGCTGATCCAATGAGTACCTCAAATGGGATTCTAATAAAATGATACGAGTATTTTGTTATTTTGAAACACATTTCTAATGAACTGCACATACTAACGTCCACATACTCACTCGTAGAGATTATTGACGGTGTGGGCTGAAATCCCATATATATTTGGCCAATATGTTGCTCGCAATGAAATCTCATTGAATTCACAGCCAGTTATGCGAAGGCAAATGCTGATTCGAATGTTTATGTCCCAACTTGTCTAAAAGGAAATTGGCCAGAACTACGACGACGTCCCAATCAGACTGTCTGATGCGGGTTTGTCGGCCTTTCCGTCTCTAAAAAGGGAGAAGGAAGAAGAGAGGACAAGCGTAATACTAGAAAACATTTCAAACGTGTATAAAATAAACACAAAACAAAAAAAAAGTACAATAAATTGAGGCGAACTTATATACAAATACATTTACATATTCAGACACGTATGTAAATATGTATGTGAGCTATGTACGAATAACAAAAGTAAAAGAAAATACAAATATCGAACACAATGGAAACAATAACGTGTGAAGCGATTGGAAACGCGCCACAAACGTTGCCCACTGTCGTTGCCGCAGTAGCGGCCACAGTCGCAGCCACAGCCGCAACGCTGCCCGGTCAGCGTCCGTCAGTCAGAGTCAGAGGCTGAAACACAAGTAGTAGCCGAAGTAGCAGCAGAACCAGCCGGTTAGCCAGCGGGCCAACAACAAGTCGCAGGCATCGACAAATACGATAGACAACAACCAAATCGATTGGAATTATCGAAAAATCTCATCTTTCTTGTTGTTGTTCTTCGTCCTAAAAATATATTTTGTTTTAATTGAAATGAAATTGCAATTGTAGTTGCATTTGCAGCAATCACAGCCACAGTGCAACTGGATATAAGTTATAAATTGCGTGTGTACTGCGCCACAGAAAGTGTTGTCGAAAGTGCAATGTGCTAATTATGCGGGCGCACTGGGCGTATGCGTGTTGAAAGAGCATCCAGTGATACGATATCCGATACAATATATACATATTTACGACACACGCTGTCAAAGCAGGTAGAAAAGCTCAAACACCTACGACTTGTTGCTGGTAGATTTATATTCTTATTGCCGTCTATGGCAAAAGTGTCAAGAAAGTGCAAAAGCCAACGTGAAATAATGTAGAATGTGAAGAATGTGAATGTGAATGTTAAAAAAGTGTCAACAAATTGTAGTGTAAGCTGAAATGTTTTCATGTGATTTAAAAGCCAACAACATTCTACCTGTGTGCATATTTTCAGTTTAGTTAATTGAAATAATGTCATGCATTGGCTCGACGGCATTTCCTTAGATGACAATTTAATTAGCGGACGCGCCAGCGGCAGTAACGGCGAGCACAGCGATAGCAATCAGCGCAAATCAACGCAGAGCTCATCGCCATCGAAAGCAAGTAGGTTACACCACAGTTACACACTGATACACACACACTCACACAAACAAAACAATCACACATTATCGAGCGTCTTTATTTAGAAGTGATAAATAAAATTCCAAGTCTGTAAGCGCAAGGGTACAAGTGCCAAAGTTATACCATATATATCCATATTAACAAGTTTTTAGTCTCGAAAGATTGAAATTTTATATTGGAAATTTTAGAATCTATTGGAGTAAAAATTATTTTATTTTAAGAGATATTTTGATTGATTGATTCCTACTTATTGATTCTCAGCTGATGTTCTAAGCAAGACTGAGAGCTAATATACCAGACGGAGTAAAATTAAAATGCATGAAACTTATTAAAAATTTTTTTTGCAATATCCATAAGGATTAACTCCATTACTTACAAAGCTAGACAAGTTTCACTTCTTTTTAAAACCAATTAACATTCCTTTCAAGATTACAAATCGTGTTTTTTTTAACAAGTGACTGACTCTTATTTATTAATTTTACGTGGCATCATGGCATTTATCAATTTTAAAAGCATTCCTATAAGCTCATGACGATAATGTGCGAAACACACATAACTGTCAAGCTAAATATATTGCAGAATTACAAATAAGAAATAGATTAATTACAATTTGCCATTACAAGAATCCATTTCTGATTTTGGTATTCCAAAGGTATTATTTGTATGTCTTTCCTTGGGGGCCATTAATTTGATCACCTGTGAATAAATTCTGCTGCTGTGCCATTGCCAATGGTTTCAATCAGTTGTTGTTGGTTTAAAATAATGCACAAAAGCATTGTAAGATTTATTTAAATTATCCATAAAATCTACTTGAAATCGATTTAAAATTCATTTTTTTCTTTCTGTGTTATTTAAACCGCTCCCACAGTTTCCGATGAATTTATTATACGGCTAATTAAACGACGACAAGCAGCGGTCAATGTTCAATTATCTGGCATTCGGCTGGACAAATTTGTCTTTGGCATCAAAAGAAAAATTTTTGAATTTCATTTTAATTGGACAGCACATTATTTTAGCTTTCCAACAACCAACCAAATTGTCAATTGTTAAAATTGATTTTTTCTTGACCGATTTGTTTATGCATTCTTTTTTGCAGGTCCAATTAATGAATACGCATATTTATATATTCATATATTCATATGATTATCCCAATTTGGTTTCCACAATTATCATCGAATCAAAATAACAATGGTAAATGCTTAAAAGTCTTATTTGAATTTCATTTGCGCTCATAAAAAGCGGTATCTGAACATTGAACCTCAAATTGCTGGCATTGCTTATTTTCCCTTGTTGATTTTCATCTACAATAACAACAACAATAAGGTATATTGTTTTATGGCTGGAAAAACTGAGCTCGGCTAATTTTCGATAATTAAATTGATTTTGCTTCCGCCACCTTGATCGCAGTCTCCTCCACAATGAAATCGAAGCCAAAATCCCATTAATTGAGCGAAATCCAACTGTGTTTCGATACTCTTTCAAACAGTATTTGCATTTGTTGATGAAAAATGTAGTATAAGATAAGATAATCTTGTATTTAAAAGGACCAATATATACTTTGATAAATATACTTGATGATGATTTGGATTAGCTTAAGTCCAACGCGGTTATGACTTTGAAAGGGTATTCAAGTTTCAGCATTCGAAATTATATATATTCTTTGGGGTTTTTAATGTCTTACGGTTGGATCGCTTCAATTAGCACTGCCAACAACCGTGTGACGCATTGTTTTCATTTTCGAAATTAATTACCCAACAGCTTGGAGAATGGGCCGAAAACAAAAGGATAGATATGGGAATAGCAAGAAGCAAAGGCCAAATTGAGTGTTACTCGTACTCGGATGTAAATACATACATATTATCATTTGGCCAAAT
The DNA here is from genome assembly GCA_035043635.1 of Drosophila rellima. Classification (NCBI taxonomy): domain Eukaryota; kingdom Metazoa; phylum Arthropoda; class Insecta; order Diptera; family Drosophilidae; genus Drosophila; species Drosophila rellima. Next base: position 15,120,212 of record JAWNMV010000811.1, read on the forward strand.
TGCGGCATATGGCATACAAAATTTCAGCTTGTTTACAAATTTTGATGCACATTTAGCTGGCCAACTGGAATGTTATCCAAACTTACAGCTGACTCGTGAGGCGTGAGTCACAGAAAAAAGAAGGAGAACATGGAAGAGATATTATTAAAATAGATTTTGGTTGATCTTCGCACTCACCTTTGGACAGACAGGCCGAAGAACGTCAGGCCGTACAATATAAACAGACAATTTGTTTGGCAATCTAATTTAGTAGAATTTCTGACACATTTCAAATAAATAAATGTGTTGCGCCAATCAACAACTATTTAAAATACATTTGAAGAATTTATACAGGAGAATTAACATTCCTTATTAAATTACCAAACATAACATTTTTATTCACTTTTACGTATTAAAAAAATTTGGAAAGTGTTTTTTTGTGTATTTATATAATACATCGGTGCTTAAGTTTTCATCGCATTATCTAAGTAAATATTAGGATAGGACAAAACTATTAAATGAGAAACATTTATTTGTAGTTTATGTTATCCAGTCAATGACTGCAGACAGATATCGTTAAAAACCCTATAGAATTAATGGTATCGTCATATAAAATATCCAATTCCAGCGCCAATAATGCCACCTTTTCGCTTACACTTTTTTAAGTCCATGAATTACAAAAGTCATAAGTTGTCTATTAAAAACTTTGACTGCAACAGACTCACTGCAGGCAGATCAAAAGTTTAGTCGATGACTCCCACTCATCATGAAGATGAGTATTTAGAATATTGTTCGTTTTTGAATGATTTTACATAAAGAGACAGACTTCTAGCGAATAAGTAAGAATAAGAGACTTTAGATGACGAAATTGGCATACCCTTTCTCATTGCTCTCTCGTGTTATATATATATCTTTTATTTTTCATTTTACCTAATCTTGTCTAAAACTGGACAATTCCTAAGGTTACTACTTTATAAATGTATCACAATACACACTTCTTGACTACATCTTTGTATCCTCTGTAAGGGAATAACAAATAGACATAAAATATGATGTGGCAGACACAGAAATGAGTGAACTGGTCGTCAAAACAGAGGCATGAACTACAACTGCATCAAGCAACAGGCAACAGGCCATGGAAAATAAACATTTAAAAAAAATGCAAACGTTTTTTGAGGTTCTTTAGAATTTTTTTTTCAGATTTGAACAGTGCATTTGGTTTTGGCCACGCACACATACCGTGTGTATTTTTGTGTGTGTTCGTTCTTGCTCTCAATTTGTTACAGCTCAGCTAACGGATGGATGTAAATTTGACTTGAAAACGCACACACATTCCGTCACAGAATTGGCGTGCAGCGATTTCCTCTTCCCCACCCTCTCACACCATCCTCTAATCAGCATGTGTGTGTTTGGAGCATAACAACAAGAAGGAAAAAAACAACAAATAAAATGAATACGCAATTATTTAACATGAAAAGCAGCAGCACACACATGTACACACATACACAAACGAAAACTAAAGCGGCATGCGTTTCGTCGTCGCGAAGTGGTTGCCCCGGACGCAGTGGTGCAGTTAGTAGTCGCGTGCCTGATAGGCCACAACGTATCCGTGTCCGTGCCCGTGCCCGTGCCGCGTTCGACCTGTGCCCCATACCCGTGCCCTCTCTGCTTTGTATTTGTATCTTGAAACTCTAGTTGTTGCTGTTGCTATATATCTATAACTGTATTTATATCTTTATCTGCATCTTTGCATTGTCAACGTATTCGTCGTGAAGGTGTATCGACCGGACGTCGCCGTCTTCGATACGTATTTTTGTCTGGGCCCATATTTATTTATAAATGCCGTTTACGATCCACTTATTTTAAATATGCCGAGCATGCGCAAGTGCCCGAATTATAATCCGAATTCTTTGTTTTTTCAATCGAACGTCGTTTCATCGACGATCTGCTAATTGTTGTTCTTTTCATCAATAAATCCAAGGAAAATTTATTAAATACGCGTATTTACACTTATTTATGAGTTCTTATTACGATACCGAGTAAGTTTATAAATAAACATAAATCTGCCCATAATGTTCGACTATAAAATTATTCGATAAAATTGTGAGGTATCATTTAAATTGGATTGCGTTCTCAGAAGATCGAAACTGGCTTTGGGTAATATTGTTTCAACCAAAATGTTTTCGCAAAAAAATATTTAATTGTGAGAAACAGTTTTGATATTGCTGTATGAACTTATATTCGGAAGTCTTAATGGGTTATTTGGACACTTCTGTACGAATTTGAAATTTAATAACTAGATTTAAGAAGATAATGATTTTAAGAGATATGTTAAAGGTTACTTATTTAAGAAATATATATAATTAAGTATATAAAGTATTAAAAGATATTTATTAAAGTCAGAAATAATATTCCTAAAATTTGTCTAGGTATTTATGAAACGAATAGCTTGCTGCAGTATGAATCCCTTAATACTATTTTAAATATTTCCGGTATGAATTTGAAGGAATTCAAAATATATAATTCCATTAAACTTTTTTATTTTTATTATACCAAATCAATAACGTATATATTATTCAATCAGACAATTGCCAATGCAAATCTCTTGGCATTTGCAACTGTTGGATAATTTGGATTTTGTGGCTCAATGGTAGCGTGTCTTCGTAATAACACATGTAAATACTGATGAATGATGACAATGAACACTTGACAACTTAATCGATAAATCAATTTCTTTGGCAGATTATGCTGTTTTTTCTCTCGACCCTTTTAAAGAAAATGCCTTTCGACCTAACATACTATCACCACTCCTTGCACCCTACAATTTTTTATTGTCTACCCCATTGCTGAGCCCCGGAAAGGAAAAGAGCGAAGAGGCGGGGTCTTGTTGAAAAAATGTCATTGTATGGCGTCTACTTCTATTCGATTGAAGCATGCTGCGTGTGGTTAACATACAAACATATTTTCTTATTCCTTGTAAATGTATGAGTATATATAATTTTATGCTTTGACTTGGGCATTGTGTCTGAGGCAGACACTCAGGCACTATAGAAGGTATAAATACTCGGACTAGTAGAATGTCATTGAACATCAAGATATTAAAGTAGCCATTAATATTCGGCACGTCAGCTCCTGGATTTGTACAAAGTTTTTGTGTATCTCCAGATGCAACTGCAAGATTTAATATCTATCTGATTTATTTGTATCTTTAGTTGTGATTTATTGATTACTAGCAAAAAAATTTAAGACATGCGCTTACAAACTTGGTTGTTATCTAAATAAACACGCTCTTAAGTATTTATAAAAACTGTGAAAGAAAGAAAATTAGAAAACCCTGACGTTTGAAGGATAAACAAAAAGAAGCAAAGAATAAAAATTGGAAATTATAATGTTTACATTTTTCACACACATGCTTACCAACAAACGAAAATAATTTTTGAAATTTTCTCGTTGTGTCTTTTGTTACTGTTTCGGTTATGTTTTTTTTTGTGTTTTGTTTTTCCTTTCGTTTTTACTTTATGTGCCTTTTGTTTTTCTTTTGTTTTGTTGGTTTTTTTCATATGCGGGAAAACTAACGCACGACTATGCTCCGAGAACGAAGACGTCATGCACACTATAAGCTAAATAGCAGGTAACTTAACCAATCTAAAAAAATATATATAATTCTCTATAGACTAAATGTATCTTTTGATATGCTTCAAATTTGCAAGCAGAACGGTTTTGAGATCAGTAAAAGCTTTTAAGCAGTGCAAAGCTCTGTCAAACTAAAGAGAGAGCTTTTTTTCGTAAGCAACTAGTTCAGTTCATTTTAAACTATTTTCTAATATATTCTTTTGTTGTTTATTGAAAATTAAATTTTATAACTTTCGAGTACCTTAAAATTCATAACAAGCACAATATTAATATAAAAGCATTTTCAATTACCTAGATATTATTTAAATTTATTATTATAACAGTTTATTGAAAACTGGCAGTTAGTTTATTGTGCATTCATTTCAATGAAATCCCAACAATTTTTCAATAATATTAAAGTACTATCATGCAAGATTAAACTGTCTCCGTAAAATTTATGTCAAAATAAACAATAGATACAAGCGAAAAGAATGACATGCGATAAGTTTAAAAGCAAATTGCCGCCTATTTGCAAAATATGAGAAGACAAAACATAGTACATAGTATTTCTGTTATTAATTGCCCGCATAACCCCAGCTAATTTTTTTATAGTTGATAAATTATTTAAGTTTCATAAGCAAATATAAATAAAATATTTTTTATGTCAGCCGAGGTTACCCTGCGAGCTTTACAATATAAAAATATGAAAAAATTATAATAAATTCGTGTTTTTTCATAAGAGGGCGGAATGAGCGTAGACAACTTTGATATGTTCAATGTGCTCAGTGTCGACCATTTAGCTTTATTATTTGATCCTAGCTGACAGGCTATTGTTTTATGCATGAGATTCTGTTGTGTGGGCATCTAATACACTTTTAATTTGCACCACTTATAAATACTAATAGTTGCTCAGTCATAGCACTGACACATTTGAGATACTTATTCTTGAATTGTTTTTTTTTATTGGCGCAGCGCTTAGTATAAACGACTCGGCCAGTCATTAGCCTATAGACTTTTAATTTATAAAAAGAATATTTTTTAATAATTTACGAACTAATTTAATTTGATCTCGGTAGCTCAGCTGTAAAATTAATTGAAATGCGGTGCAGTTACAAAATTATATTATCCGCTGTTTATTGTTAAAATAAATTAATTTTTGTAGTCCTCTTGTTAATTGTAATCGAATTGTAAATGTGCCAAAAAAAAGCATTTCCAGCTATAAACCAAACCGTGTTTTCAATCCGATTAATGGGTTGATTAAATTTTATTTATTTTCTATGTAATCAAACCACATAACAAAAAAAAATTTTAAAAATGCAAATCGTAATTGACATTTAACCAATTAAATAAACTCGTTTTTTCTTCAGTTATTTAGTAGAATACTTTTTCCGTCTTGTGTAAATTTATATGAATATTTAATGATAGAAATATAAATCATAGAACGATTAATATCTGGGTTAATATATACCAAACAATTTTTTTTTGTATATACTTTTCTAAATTTTAAGTTAATAAATGTTTTAATAACTTTTATTATTACGCTTACATTGTGTTCAGATTGAATATTTTTAAATATATGTACATATTTGTACATATATGTACGTGAATGTATTGCTCGAGAAAGCTTTCGGTTGGACACTCGCCGACTCGACAACTACGTCAAAAGTTCAATTTCTGACGTGATATTTTATTTGCATACCCTTTAGAGTGTCCCATACACACTTTTGCATCAAAAGACTAACAGGGATTGAAATTAACTTATTCGGTTCTTAAATTCTATATAAAATATTTTATTTAAAATTAAAAATTTTAATAGTATAGTAGATCCAACATCAACAAGAACTAAATACTGTCATCCACAGATTTGGATATTGTCAATAAAACCCTTTTGCTGAGGTTAGGTTGAAATTTATCTTCGTATACATTTTTCGGATCACTGTTCAAGCCAAATAAACGTTCACAAAGAGCTTGAGGGTTCAAGCATCTGATTCATAAGGAATAGATACTGTGGCCTCCCAAATATTTTAGGACATCGAAAGCATAGGGCATTTGTATGTCGATGTCTGATTTATGATCAGTATAGGTTTGCTCCTTTTTTTATATTTAATCTTTAAGCATTGAGAACGATGATTTGTTGATATTGGTAGTGCTTTAAGATATACTCGCCGCATTTGCTTTATGAAATTTTTCAAAGATTTCTTCTATTTCTTTTTATTTAGTTTTATTAAAAATTGAATCAGTGGCCGTCATAGACAGAGCTTGTTGCTCTTGGCGGCATTCAATGCCAGTCGTTGGCGTTGTTCGTTTGTTGCTTTTGTTCAGTTCTGTTGTTCTAGTCATTTGTTTTTGGCCAAAACTGATCTCGCCCAACTGTCAGTGTTCTGCTTGTAGTCGACTCGTGCGGTATTGCAATTCGAACATATTTCTTCGGGTAGTTGCGGTGAAATTTCTTATGTTATCTAATTTTTCATAGTATACAAACAATTTTCTTTGAAAAAAATGTGTTCAATGCTCAAAAAGATATTAACAAATTGACGTTTTAAATATTGTCTTATACATATTTAATTGGATCTATAGTTGTGGACTATCCAAGTGGACTATGTGTATTGTGTGACAAATTAAAAAGTATTGTCAAAGTTTGCTGTTTTAAATGAAAGGCGCAAAAAATACTCGGACGCAATATGACCGAGCCCGTAAAAGCAACAAACGCTCGGAGAAGTCAGCTAAGTAAGGTTTTTGCTTTGGTTTTCCATTTTGCTCAAATTCTTAATTTCGCACAAACATGTGGCTGTTATCGATAAATATTAAAAGTCATAAAAATTTCTAATATTCATATACTTTAGTGATCGTTAAATAAACATTTTCGCCTCAAGCAGAACCGAACAAAATATAAATAAAGTTTATTGTTTATCAACGAGTCATGTACATTGTCCAAGTTAATTTTACACGTTCTACTAAATGTTTACTCAGTATTCTAGACTTTGGTTTTCATACGGCTCTCTCTTTCGTTCTCCAAATCAACACCACATTTTATGAATAAAACTGCCAAATGTTTTCTCATTCTATCGATCATACAGTTTTATCGAATTATTTCCGTATTTACACGAAACGCGTATTTGCTCTCTTGTTTTAAAATTAGAATATCAAATTCAGGGCTGGCGCTAGTTAGTTCCGGAGCGGAATCAGTTTCTTAAAATTTTCTTGGGCACATTTTTCAAATATCTAGTGCAGGATTTGTTACAACTATTTCACATTATCAGCAAGTGTACATTTTCTTTATATGAAAAAACAATTACGATTCTGTCAATAGTAAAATTGGTATAGATAGCTCAAACAATAAAAAAGTGTCAATTATTAAAAATTGTCTATATGTGAGAAGTAATGACTTTTTGGACTTTCAAAGAGCACAACTTTAATAAAACTCACCCGATTTCCATGAGGAATGTCTTATTTTTATACCCGTGCCCATTGAAAATGGTCAAAAGGGTATAATGGTTTTGTGCAATGTATGTAACAGGCAGAAGGAAGCATCTCCGACCCTATAAAGTATATATATTCTTGATCAGCATCAATAGCCGAGTCGATTGAGCCATGTCCGTCTGTCTGTCCGTCCGTCTGTCCGTCTGTTTGAGTCAAAGGATCTCAGAGACTATAAAAGCTAGAGACTTCAAATTTGGTATGAAGGTTGCTGGATAGCGGGCGCAGATCAAGTTTGTTTTAAATTTTAGATGCCACGCCTCTTTCGCCCGCCAATCGCAAAAAACTATTATCAGACGCGATCTTTAATATAAACACTTCTTATTAAACAGGAAGATAAGAAGTAAGCTAATTTAGTGACTCTGAAAGTTTCAAAGCGATTGACTATTTAATAGAGAAGATATTTCAAATTTGCTTTTAATTCACATAAAACAAAATTAAGAAATAGGCAAGTGCGAGCGAGATAGCATATGCACATTTGCTTGTGCAAAAACATAACAGTGAGCACGTGTACGCAGAGTGCGAACGCAAATACGAGCGATAGGCAAAGTTATCGATATTTGGCTACAATTTCTATCCTATTTTAATATATTAACATGGTTTAAGTTAATACATATTTACGATTGTGTTAAAATATATGTATGTAGATATTAGTATGCATTGCAAAAAGCGATATGTATAAATGCCACTTTATAATTTTGCACCTTGACACCTCGACGACAGATCGTTTTACAACACTGAAATCTCTGAATTTATAATAATTATTATGTTAATAATAAGCTAGTAAGCTCGCACATATGCTCAATAGGTTTTCAATTATTATTATTGTATTCAAATGCTTAACAAATTCTGCAAAAAGAATCAAATATTAAAGCATAGCACTTAAAATTAAATTGCGCGCGCAATGCAGCAGCCTTAAACAGCTGATTTCGATGATTAAGAAGAGTGGGAGAGATTATTTGGAGTTGCCGGACTTCAGCAAGCTGAGCAAATTTTAGACAATGGCTACTCTTGGCATGAACAACATCGATTTCAGCGACTTCGATTACGATTACGATTTACGATTTACTATTTTAATTAAATTAAATACAATTTATTCAATCGGACCACAATATCATATTGCTGTCATAAGGAAAATCAGTCGAAAATAAACTTTTTGGTTGTTTGAAAGATCTCGACCAAACTAATAGGATATGCATTTGAAATAGTCCTATATATCCTGATAAAATTTGGTTGAAATCGGACCACTATATCAGATAGCTGCCATAGGAACGATCAGTCCAAAATCAAGTTTTAGTATGATAAACTTTTTTGTTGTTTGAGGTATCTCAACCAAACTAACAGAATACGCATTTGGGATGGTATTCTACATCCTGAACAAATTTGGTTGAAATCTGATATCAAATAGCTGCCATAGGAACGAATTTTAAGATAAAGTACGAAAATTATTGTTGTTTTTAGAGATAAGTCAACCAAACTCACAGATTGAGAATTTGTAATTTGGTTTAAATCGGTTCACTAGATCACATATGTAGATGTAATACGAACAATTAGCCAAAAAGTTAATGCCGCATCATCACACCTTCGGCATGCCTATCGTAGCGCACCTACGTATGACCTATCGGAGAGCTAGGGCACAGGGTATTATACAGTCGAGCACACTCGACTGTAGTCGGCGCCCACTTGTTCTTAATATTAACCCTACTTTTCGTTTGCATTTGCATTTTTGATTCTGAGACAAAATTTTTACAGATTTTAAATTTTAAATTTATTTTTTTTATTGACTCCAGGTGATAAATTGATAAATTTTCAAAACGATTGCCCCTGCTCGCTTCGCTCGCCTACTCTCGGCTCGCATCGTTCGCGAGCAGGTGCGGCGGAATCTGTGAGTTTGGTTGAGTTATCTCTAAAAATAACAATAAATTTCGTTCTATATCTTAGAATTCGTCCCTATGGTAGCTATTTAATATCCGATTTCAACCAAGCTTGGTCAGGATGTATAATACCAGTCCAGATGCGTATTTTGTTATTTTGGTTGAGATATCTCAAACAAAAAAAAAGTTTTTGATACTAAAACTTAATTTTCGACTGATCGTTCCAATGGCAGCAATATGATATAGTGGTCAGATTTTAACCAAGTTTGGTCAGAATATATGGAACTATCCCACATGCATATTGTGTCAGTTTGGTTGAGATATCTTAAACATCAAAGAAGTTTTTCGTACTAAAACTTGATTTTCGACTGATCGTTCCTATGGCAGCTCATATAGCTGCGATCTAAATTTGAAAACAAACTTGATCTGCGCCCGGTATCAAGAAACTTACATACCAAATTTGAAGTCTCCAGCTCTTACAGACGGACGGTCAGATACTGATACTGATACTGATCAAGAATATATGTACTTTATAGGGCCGTTGATGCTTCCTTCTGCCTGTTACATACATTTCACAAAACCATTATACCCTTTTTGACCATTTTCAATTAGCACAGTGTTTTTCACGTGTTTTTTCTAACAAGTAAATATAAAGAAAAAATAAATATCAGATATCGCCATAGTCGAGACCCCGACCATGAGATACCCCGGCTCTAAGTTAGAATAAAACACTAACATGTAAATATACCACATTGGTAGGCTGACTACAGGGTATTGGCATTCTTCGACCATGAGATACCCTGGCTCTAATGTAGAATAAAAAACTAACATGTAAATATACCACATTGGTAGGCTGACTAAGGGTATTGGCATTCTTCGCTTGGCAGCAGTTGGTAAAACGCTCGGCAGTTTTTCAAAATTATTCTGACGACAGTGTCAAAAACAAATTCATGCGCATTTTTTTTATTTGAAAAAAAGAGAAAGAAACAGTGTAATTCATGAAAAATTCGCAGAGGCTTTTTTATGGATCATTTGGGATTCACAGATAGCTTTTAATTGTTATAATTTGATTAGAGAAGATAATGATTGTCATCACATTTAGAAATGCAAGCCGAATCGTAGAATACTCTAGGATATGATATGATATATGTATGTACGTATTGCGTGATAGAACTATGTACAGAATACTTATTTATGTTTTTAAAGTCTTTGTAATTTATGGTTTATTTGCGTTTTATCTTTTTCTAGACAGATGAGGCATATCACCTCCAGTTTATTGCTAGGTTACGCCTTCTTAAAATTTCTAAAAAAAATTTGATCGAATTTCTGGCGCGCTTCAAGCCATCAGTGCCTATATATTTATTTGTCTACGTCGCTTTTTTTTATTTATTTATGTTTAGCAAGTGTTGAAAGATCACAAATACATATCCAATAATTGGGCTAAGAACATACAGAAACTGGAACTAACCCATTCAGTTGACTTACTTACTTAGTTAGTGATAAGAAAAACATATATAGATATATATACACATATGTTTATATATTTATTTGAAAAATATTTACGGAATGCTGATCGGCACACGCTCGCAATGGCAGCCCCTGACAAAACGAAGGCAATATAGTCTACATATACAACAATTAATCAATATGTTAAATTATTAAGATAAGTGTAATCCTAAGACTTGTTCTGTTTACAGATTGGACAGGAAGTCGTCTCGTGGCATGATATATGAAAATGAAGAACTTAGATTGCGCACAATCAATATAAATGCGGAAGTAGAAAGAGGTAAACACCAAAAAAAATAAACACCCTTTAATAAATTATTTCAGTGTCCAGAAAAAATTAATTGGTTTAATATAAGTCGTTGGAAGCTTCAGATGTCTTAAACAGGAAATGAAAATAATCAGAAGCTAAATGTTCGAAGCACACAAAAACATAAAAAATCCAATTAAAAAGACATTTGAACGTAAAAAAGATTCGTAAAACGTAGATCTTCAAAACAAAATAAAATAAAGGCAGACATATGTAGACATGATATATATATATATATGTACATATGCTTGTATGTATAAATATGTTTATATCTACTTGTATGTTATTCCATATATATTGTTTTCATTGCCAAAATATTTGTTGGGCAAATATAAATAATGAGATTAAAGATGACCAACAGTTCTGATTATCTCTCCTACTTAAATTTATTATTATTATTTTTATTTATTTTATAATGCAATTCATGTTAACATTATATTCCTAAACGTTGGTATTTGCATTCACAGGTCAGTCGGATATCAAGCGCTTACGTCGTGAGAATGAGCAGCTGCGTCGGGAGATCTGGACACTGCGAGACGAATGCGATCGCCTGAACAAGCGCTTTAAGGCGAAGTTGAACGAGCACGAGTTCGGCGGATGTCGTGGCAGCGGAGGCAGCGGGCGTCGCTGTAGTGGTGGCGGCAGAGGAAGCGCAGGTTGTGATGGAAACAGTGATGTGAGTAGTCGATTTAAAAATTCTCAGATATGTAATTACTTCACGTCTTTGGCAGGACTCCGACTCATGTGATACGTGTCGCTGCGAGGACGGCGGACACTGCAGTGACGAGTGCTGCCAGGAGGGCGGATCGTGTGTCTTAATCAAGTCGCCGTTGCCCCCAGAAGAGTCTGGACACAAAGCCGACGAGTGCCATGCCCCGACCAAGCCGGATAATCAGCCGATGCACTTTGACCATCTGTCGGTGGTGTCGGAGGAGACGCTCAGCAATCCGGAGATGATGCTGTCCCATCAGCCGGAGCATCTTATGATCTGCACCCCCGATCTCAATGGCTCGCACAGCACGCTGCCCAGCCTGGTGGGTCCCCTAACGCCCCTCACGCCCATCGAGCTGGTGGCCAATCAGCTCAGCGACCTGCAGGCGACGGTGCCGCCGCTTTCCTACTTCGAGAACATCCTGCAGCAGTACATGGGTCCCAGCACGGGTGAGACAAATTATGAACTATTGAGAGGCTTTGTTTTTATTACAACTTTAATTTTGCAGTGCTGACTCCCACGCCCGAGCTGGGTACCAGCTCCAGCACAACGACGGGCAAGACCATCAAGCACACGAACGGCTGGGACTACAATCTGCAGTCGCCGTTCTCTCAGCGCAAATACTCCAACACTTCCTCGCCATCACGCTCACCGCCACCGCCACAGCCACCCATATTGACCACATTTGTGCCCACTTCGACGCTGCAAGCGTTGCCCAAGGTAGCCCTAAATCTGCCGGGCACGTCGACCGGCGGTGGCATAATCGAGACTGTGGCCATAACCACAAACGCAACGCAACAAGCGCTTAACAGCCCCAAACATTTCTTTGCCCCCATTAAGCCGCGCCTAAAGCTCAACACCAAGCTGGCCAATCAGAACTCAGACCCACTGCCGCCGGGCTCATCACCACCGCCACCACCAGCGCCACTGGAAACAGCAGCACCACTGCGTGAGCCGCCAGACATATTCGTAAACAATGCACTCGCATCGCCTTATCAGCGTCCTGTCCAGCGGCTGTCACCTCAAGTAAGTCCTCGACACCGCGCCCGCACGCATTGCCAGCTCCACCACCAGCCCTGCCAGGCTCATGCCCATGCCCTGGGCCACGCCCAAGCCCAGGGACACGCCCAGCAGCAGCGCCAACACCAATGCCAGCAGCAGCGGCAGCAGCTGCAGCCACAAGATTGTTCCTTGCACCGGGCCGTGGTCAATGTGGCAGCTGCCGTTGGATTAGGTGTTGGTGGTGTTGAAGGCAGCCCCTACACTGGCAGTGTGGTTGATATTTACACCGCTGCGCTAACTGCTGCCGCATCAGCTGCCGCTTCAGCATCAGCTCCCCCGTCTTCGTCACCCTCTCTGTCCTTGCTGCCCCTGTCCCACACTGCTGAGCCTGTCTACGCCACCGCACAAAAGAGTTGCCAAAGCACTTGCAAGTCGGCCACCGTCTTGACCAAGCCCCTGATGACCGTCAGCACAAGCACTACCAGGATAACAACAACATCGCCGCTGAGGCAGCAGATAACGAGCAACAACAACAACACCACGAACAGCACCACCACCTCAATCACCACCACGTGTGCGGTTCAATGCAAGCCAATTTCTACAGCTAGAGCAACTACCAGTATCGCGGATATTGGCAGTCAGGTGAGGATGATCCTCAGCAGATCATCTGCAGTCATCGTCGGCTTCCACATCCAAATTCTTCATTTTTTTTTAGAATTCAATCTCCACTACTTATTTGGATAAAACAATGTGTGTATGTTATATCATGTATTTTATGTGTAGATGATCTCAAACTTAAAGGAAATGTCACCTTATTTGGTTTAATGTTAATCCTCCATTCGACCGTAAACGAAAACCATTGGAGCTCTCCATTTCATATTTTGATAGTACTTTGTGTGTCTTTAATTTCTAGCGAATGATTTGTAAATGGATCATAAATTTGTAGGAAATGCATCGTATTTGGTTTAATGTAAATCCTTCTCGTATTTTTACATCGATCCTAAATAGGTGTTTTTTTACAAATGGTTAATGATCTTTCAATATTGTGTTCTAGTATCTTTTTAATACATACTAAAATTGTAATACCCTTAAAGATCATGTGATATATGTGTTAGATATACCCCCTATAGAAAATCAAAATCTTTCCCTGCTTACAATCGCCAAATAAATTAAATGTCATGCTTACTTAAGTTATTTATTATTTCCTGTTACTAATCCAAGCCAATTCTCCCCCAGACGGATTCAGTGAATCTGGAATCGATACTCAACGACATTGAGACAATTTCAGAGGATATTTTGGCCATTCAGTTGGAGAAGAGTAAATCGCGGGATTATCTCATGGCCCATAACAACGATAAGGACAACACCAAGAAACCCTATCGCTCCGAGATGAACTTGTATCTGCAGTATGATGGCACGAATCCGACAATTTCGAATGGCACCTTCACAACTGGGACACCAGCAGCTACCACGGCTAGCCACGCCTCTGATTCGAGCAGTGGGCGTAAGCTCTCTAGTCGCACGCGTTCCCTTGAGAGAGAGCACACAGACAGCCCGGCCCCCCATATGCCAGATCCGATGGCGCCGTTTCCGGAGAAATGCAGCTATCTGGGATTTGAGCAGCTTAATCAGGCTGCAGGACAGTCGCCAACTGGACAGAAACCGCCAGTGGCTGCCAAGCCGAATGTGCCAGCAAAGCCACCACCACCGCTGCCACCTGCGCGCCGTCCAGCGATGCCCACGGAGCCACCGCCATCGCCGCCAGTGGGACTCTCGCCGAACAAGAGTCATCTGTACAAGTCCTTGGCTTCGGAGGCGGCCAAAAGAGCCATCTTTCGATCCTCAACGTCACAGCTGACCCGCTCACTGGACGTGGAGTGCACGACCAATGAACCAGTCATTGAAGCAATCGATTCCCCGACATCAAATGAGGTAGGACTTATCCGTAACCGTTGGTTAATGTATTCCGGAATCATACGTGTTGTTCCCTTTTGCCAGAATGACGAAGCGACCAAGCGAAAGGCCCGTCGGGTCTCCATTGTCTGTGGGGAGGAGCAGCCGGTGGCAGGCTCTGTATCCGATGTTCCCGCTGTGACCACTGCCCCCACCACAACCACCAGTTGTATCGACTTAGCCAATGTATTGACTCATCCGAGCATTAAGGCCTTCAAGCAGATGAGCCACAGCACGCCCAGCTCACCACATTCCTCTCGCCGACGCACCAACAGCAACACAATGACAGCGGTCCATGCCGAGGTGGCAGCCTCGAACTCGGCACCGCCCAGCACAACGCACCACCACCACCATCGGAAAGAGATCAGCGATACGGCACCGATGACGGCGACCGTCAGTCGGACAAAGTGTTCACGACGGCACTCGGAGGGCACTGTGCACAATGTGCATAGGATTAGCAACTCGAGCGGCGGGGCAGGTGGTGGGCACCACCATCACCACACGCACCACCATCAGCACAGCAGCCTGATCAGCAGCAATCCGCACCACAGCCACCATTCCCACCAGGATAGCAACCACGAGACGGTCACTTCCCTCTCCGATCGCAATTCCAACAGCTTCGGCTCCTCTCGCGAGTCCTCGACGAGCTTCAGTATGCGCTCCAATCGCCGGAAGATCTCGATAAGTTCCCACACTGGCGGCAAGATTCCCTGGTGCGGTTGTTGGGGCAATGGGTGCCTCTAAAATTTGGAAATGTGTGATGAGTTCAGCATATGATTAAGAATTATCTAGGGGCCATTGGGATAATCATAACATAGATTATGACTTAACATAATCAGCTTAGCTGCCGTCCTGGAGCAATAAAGATGCATATTTTGAGATCCTTCTACATGTTCCCTTGCGAATTAGCTAGTGTTGAATTTAATAGAATCAATTTATTAATTCATTTTGAATAGCATTTTCAGAAATCGCCAAGTTCAAACTTAAAGTTCACAATTTGAAGCGGTTCAACTTTATAAATTACATATATTGTTTATTGTTTATCGCGTAGTATAGATTAATTTATGAATTCCGTACGAAATTGTTTGCAATTTATTAATTATACTTAAATATAATTGTACATATCGAGTATTTTAATTTGATGTAGTACATATATTATTTATAAAAACTTATATATTTAACTGTAAAAAGCAGAAATAAATAATTATTGTTCAATTTGGATCAACCAAAAAATCATTGACAAGTTTAAAATTTTTGCAATCCCTCCTTATATGTGGAAATGTCTGCGAAAAGAATGTCTTAAATTTATTAAGAGTGTAGTTGTAATACTTCATTATTATTTTTTTTAAATTGGTGTTTTCTTTTAAAAAATTAACTCAATTTCCACACTCTACATAGATTTTAAATAAAAAGACAAAAGATGCATAAACGTTAGTGAGAGGAATGAAAAAAGACAGTTGGCAAGTGGAAGTACAACTGAAATTGCGCAACAAGCCAGAATTCTCGTATACAATATGTAAATTAGCCTCAAATTAAGGTGTAAAAATGCATGACACACAAACGCCACTGGCAAATGCACAAAACAAATTAAATTTTCACTGCTGAAGTGCGCAATTTGCAGTTGCATAAAACACAACAAAAAATTAAAATACATTTATTGAATGCAAGCGAGAAAAATGGCGAAATGTCTCAAAAAATAGTCCTCACGTGGCAGCGGTCAGAAGGGCTATGGGAAGACTGAACTACAGTTGTATTTTAAAGCTGTTGGTCCAGTCTTGATCAATTCATTAGCAGAATAATTGCGATCTAAATTTGTGGCATCTGCATTTAATTTATAGCTTTCCACGTTAGCAGATTGCTATAAGCATGATTTTATTGGCTACTTTATTTTGAGCACTTCTGAAATCGATTCTATTGTTCTGGCATTGAATGATTCCAGATGCACAAAACACATCAAAGCTAGCGCTAAACGAGATGAGACGATAATAAATTTGTAATCATTATCCATTGTTTACATCAAGTATTGAGCCGGGCATTGTCATTTGGCAATGAAATACAATTCATGGCTCCATCAAATCTTCATTCTCTAATTATATCAATTTGCTGCCAAATGTTTTCTGTCTGCTGGTGAATGAAAGAAAATATAGATTAGATTACATTTAATCCATACATTAAATACAAAATTAATTTAAGATTATTGATTTATTTATAATCATTTCGAAATTCAGAATTAATTTATATATACCTCGAAATCAAAATGAGAAAACAGTGGTGTCCTTTTCTGATTTCTGGGCTGATCAATTCCACTCAAACATTAGATTATATGATAATAATAAGCTCGACAAAAAAGCAATGAGTAAAAGGCACTAAATATATTCCTTCTGAATCGACTGGCGACCTTTAAAAGTCGAGTCGCGTTTGAGTAATTGCTTCAACTGTTCGAGGTGGAGCACACATGATTTGAATGAGGGGTTGCAGTATGAAAAAGGCAGGAGCCAGCATTAAATGTAAATACTCATGCAGGTGGCCACTATGGAATGTTATATGGCAGCATTTACTCGACTTGAGTTTGTGGCTTTTGCGTTAAAATGATTTATGCTCAGCGCATACGCGGCGTATACTTGTTTTATGAATTCTCCAAGTGTGATGAGGCGTGCCATGGCGCCTCATGTCAGCGTACTGTGTCTGCCTATACACATTCTTAATCATTACGATACGCGCATATTCACAAACACTCTAAACCATGTCTATGGCTTTTATTACCATAAATTCTGTCGGCTTCAGGCAGTCGGCGGCGAAAGCAACAACGTCACCATCAATTTCTTATATAATATGTATGGCTTTACTTTTTTTTCATTTTATTTTTGTTGTTATTGCTCTTGTTATTGTTGTTGTTGTTGACCCTGGCTGACTGGAAAGCATCAGTGCCTTGACGTATTAACAATTTGTCATGCTGAATTAAACAGCAGCCGGCGTGGCGGCGTAAAAATCAATGCATAGCAACTAATTACTTGGTCTAAGCACATGGCAGACATACAGGCTCTTAATGCTTCCACGCCCCTTTTCTACTCTTTCCCTTGTTGTCGTATCCCTCAAGCAACTTGACTGACTTGCTGATTACTTTGCAACAGCAGATGAACTCTTTTCCTTTTCCCCCACTGCATTTCGCAGTTGCTGCTGCAGTTGCATTTTTGGTCCGTATTAACTCAGTGGACAGGACACACATCTGCTAGGATCTGCTGAATATTGCAAGTAGCAGCTGATGATGTCCCAGTTGGCACACACACACACACAGGCACACACACAACACTGTCGTGTAGTAGATTTGTGGGCAGCAGCTGCTGCATCTGCAGTTTTCCAGAGCCAAACACTCACTTTGATCATTTCTCATTTTCCAAGTGACACATGAGCTTCCTCTTTGTCTTCTATCTCCTGTGGCCCCATGCTCTCTGCAACAGCTGCTTTCGTGCTTCCATGTGGCATTGTTGGACTTGCGTGATATTTTTATTAAGAAATATATCAAATGCACATAATACACATCATATGAAGTTGGCTAACAAAGACACGTCTGCGGCTCGCAGAGGGTGATGGTTAGATGATATACTTGTATTATCATAACATACAATATATGGGGTGTAATTTAATTTGTGCAAATATGTGTTAACTGCTGGGCTTAGCTGGCGTTGCCCAAAATAATGTATCTTTTCAACGCTTCTACTTTTCACCAGTGGGACTGAATTCGCTAAAATTTATATCATTTTGTTTTTAAAAACTTAAAATGTTAGTCCTTAAATTTCTCTGTCATCGAGTTTTACGCTCTTCAATTGCATTTACCAACTCAAAGTTAACATAAATAAACTAAAGTTTTATTGCGTGTTCCACTCATACAATAAACGAAATCTAATTTATTCATACAAATCTCTGTGAGGAAAGAGCTTCGGTTTGGTGACCTTTCATGGCGACAGCAGGCCTAACAGGAGGAGGATTTGATCCAAAGAGCCTTTCCTGCATTGTAGTTACAGTAAAAGCAAAAGCGAGTGAGCCCTACACTAAAAATTTGCATAATCGCGTGAAGCTTATTTGTTAAAACGAAGCTGAGCAAAACAAAATGTCACAAATTACATGGTCGAATGACGAGGCGGCATTGCTGGATTGCAAAAAGGTCAACGTGCAGAGGAAACGAGAATGTGTGAAGGTGCGAATGTGTGTTGAGCTTCAGCAGGTGAGTGAGAGAAAGTGTGTGAGTAAGGGTATTTTGAATAATTTACATTTAACATGCGCGTCATGAAAAGCAAATAAACAACGTCTTGCCTTAGCTCTCCTTTCTTCCAGCCTATACTCGTGATCCTCCCGCTGCTCCCCTGCTGGCCATAAAGCTGAGTGGCAATTTGTCAAACTGCTAACTGGCATGGCCAACCACTCGGTTTTCACTTAGTTGATTTGTTGCACTCGTTTTTCGTCTGGCTAAATGCCTCAAATGCGATTTGATATGTGGCCCATGTGGCATGGAGCGCCTGAAAGCGTCCATTTCCGCTTGGTTACCATGACGTATACGTAATTTTTCCCACCCGCCCGACCTAAAGTCTTGGCTCTAATAACTTTCTTTGCATTAGTTATAAGTTAAGTATGCGCAGCAAGTTAGAAGTTTATTGAACTAACTCCAGCAAACATCTACATCTTCATCCTCATCTCATACATCTCATACACAAATTAACATAATTTAGCCAAAAAGCAGGACTTTCTTAAAGGAAATTGTTAAACTTTTGGATGTAGCGCAGCTGCAAGTCAATAAGCTGTAGTAAACTTTTGGCCAACATGATCAATTTCACCCAAACGGAATATGAGAGAGTCAAAGCATAAAGTTGATTAATATTAATGTGAGACGGACACAGAACACAGGACATGGATAAACAATGCCATGTAATACTTTGACTACAATATCAATAAACCAAATGCCAGCGTCGCTGCTGGCACATTGATGATTTATTGTTATTTGGTCAGCAGTCATACATATAGAGACTCGATGTCCTGGCTCTTTTTCCGCCTGCTTAAATACGTTTATATTGCATATTTCACCTATGCCAGGATCATGCTCCATTAAATCTTTTGCGACACATTCAATGAGCCCCATAACGTGCGCCCTAATACCTTTCAGTTGTGTGTGCTGACCAGAATTCCCAGCTCTTCGTCCCCCGATTGACCAACAAAATCTTGTTGTCACACTGCAATAATCGCTTGACCAGCGGCTGCTGTCGTCATGTGGTGCAAACAAGCGCTTGGCACTAATATCCCTTTGTTTATAAATGTTCTAATGGGGGGCAAAATTATAGGTTTTTTTCTATTGTAACCCTGCAACCTCTTTTCCACCCACTGCTGCTCTATGAACCGCTGCCAAAAGAGCCACAGCCACAGCCACAGCCGTATCCGTAGTGCAAAGGACACTGTACACTGTACATCGGACATCGGACATTGGACGCACTGCAAGCGACGAGCTTGTCGCTTTTCAAGTGATAAATTGATTGGACCTCACGCACACACATGTACATATATACACAGTCTATCTGAGTGTGCATGTGTATGGCAAAACCAACAGTCATATCGACGGTCAGGCGTAGTTCACCCCGATGTCAACTCCTGGCATGTTGCGTGGCTATTTAGCCAATTTATGGTTAAGGTTAGTAGCCCGGCAACGGTCAAAGGATAATGGTCACACAGTTCCTGCACATGACTCGAGACCAAGCGACCATATAAGTCTGTGAGACTATTATAACCACATAGCCCATAGGATTGGGCGTACTTTCGAGTTGGTTTTGTCTTTGACCAGGCCAAATTGTTTGCACAAGATCAAATTGCACTCGCCCTGCTCTGATGCCCTCTCACACACTCTCAGCAGTGTGTATATGTTGTCTGTATTAACGGGCATATTATATTCCGTTTATATACCTACATGAGATATCAACGCAGAGCAGCAGCAACACTGCAAGAAATCCATTGGACAATTATCTCAACTAAAAAAATATTTATCTAAATGTAGAGGAATTTTCTTCTATTTGAAATCCCATTTTACAACAAATTGCGAAACAATTTCTCTCTTTTCCATTTTGTGAACCTAGCTGAATTTTTCCCATTACAGTGTATAAAGTATGGACATTCTAATACATTATGAATATGTGCGTATATATGTAAATGAATATATGTAATTTTTCTTTGTGCTTTTATTTTGTCGCATTTTTCGTACATGCTAAATTATAATAAATTTCTTTGTACTTTTCCAAAAAGACCTAACGCCACATTGAGAATTAATTTATGGTGTGAAACTTTTCTCCATGCATTCAAGTATATTTTGTGCCCCTTCCCTAGAGCCAGGGACACCCAAGGTAAATAATATTTAATGTCACACTAAGAGTATACGAGTATTTGCCATATAAATTGCCGACCTTCCCCCTTCTTTTCTCTGAATGCGATAAAGGAGAAAGTACCTACCTCAACTAGAACTCATCCATTGGGAAATATAACTTAATAAGCGGGGCAGACTGGCTACTACTACGATTGCCGATAATGCTAAGATTAGTAAGATATTAAGTTTTATATGACAATTTTGCATATTAGGTATACGTAAATATTTGAAAATATTTAACCATAAATACATTAATATTAAGTTTGAATAACATCAAGAAATAACTTAAAATATTTAATTTTAAACGTTTTCAAAATAAAAAAGAGTTTACGTTCTTTTTGCAATCAGTTCATAATTCAAAGTCGCAGCCAAATCAACTGTGCAATTAACCAGCATAACGAGTCACAACCTTAACATATTTTGCACAAAAATGAAAAGCCATGAACTACGTTCAAGCAGAGCATAAAGTATAGCAACCAAAGGATGCATAATATAAAAGTGAATGTATAAATATTTTAATGAAAGTGTTATTGTTTTTATTGTGGCTATCAAAATCAACGCTGCGGCTGGCCAACAAAAGGGTGCTCTGCTTGATTACACTTATAATATGCCTCATTAAAAATAATAAACTGTCAGCTAAATGAAAATGTTTTTCCTTTCTGATATTTCCCTTGCTTTTTGTGTTTATTGTTGGTATTCTAATTTTGAAATTTTGCAAAATTAATTGCGCGAAGTGCATGTGCAAATGTGAAATAAACTCTCATCTTTTTGTTGGGAATTTGAAACAGGACTCTATGACCATCTCTATTTCTCTATTTCTCTTTCTCTCTCTCTCTCTCTCTCTCTCTCTCCCAGGCAACCAAGCGTCTCTTTGTAACTATATCCTTGAAATGCAAGCTCATATCTGCCATTTTTACACACAAAAAGCATTTCTGCATTTCTCCCTATGATATGAAAACTTATGCTACATGAATATATACTGATATACCATATGTATATGTATGTATATTGTATACAAATAAACATTATTGTGTGTGGTGCTGCTAAATGCGGTTTTTCAGTTGCCTTTTACTTTATTTTTATACGCTATACCCTGTGCATTAAAAAAGTGCATACCAACTTTATGCAAATGTATTGTAAGTCAAAAGGAGAAGGAGGCATCTACGACTCTATAAATAATTTGCTTACTTTGATCAATATTTAAAGCAGCGATTGTTTGGTCTGTCCTATCTCCTGTGTGTCAATCTCATTACTATCTCGTAATTATTGGTAAGATACATTTTTTGTGATTCTGATTAAGAAATAGGATTTTTTATTGTTGCATATTGTTAAATAGACCAAGTATTGATCAGGTATCTTGGTTGCTGACCAATAAATTCATGAAAATCTTAATTTAATTTAATTGAGTGCTTAGTTATATAAAAACAGGTAGGTGAATCGTAGGGCTGAAAAAGGGTATCTCATAGTGAACCACTTTCACTTCGAGAGCCTTTACTTTTATTTTATTTTATTTTTTTCGAATTTTTCGCAAGTGCTGCATGTAGTAATGTGGCATCTGCATGTTTGCAGTGGGAAGGAGGCATGTTGGTGTTTATGGCAGTAGAAAAGGCCATAAACTGAACAAAAAGCATATTCTTTTGTCAGAATGTGTGTGCGATGTGTTTGTGAGTGAGTCCAAGCTAAACGGCATTTGGGGACTGCAGCTAAAATGTACAAGAACCAAGATTTGATAAACTGTACCTTCTGCTAGCGATGATAGCGTGAGTCGGCACTAAATAACAAATTATAAAAATTTTAGCTATCGCAATATTATTAACAATTAAAAAATCAATTTGTGATGGTTAGTTCATACCTAAATAACAGTCATTGGAAACCTATCTTTGTATCCATCGGCTGTGTCTTGAGACACATCTCTGCCTAAAATTCCGGCTGCAGTTTGCATTAGATTGTCGAAAAAGTTGAAATAGAATGTGGAAATTCAAACACGGTTACCCACAGAACAACAATCATCGTCTTGACGCCGTCCGAATGCTTTCTCCTGCTCCTACACAGAAATGACAACCGACATTGCAGAGGGATTGGGCGACCATGGTCCACATGGAATGAATGTTGTTTTGAGTCCTGCTTGTACTGGCATTAGAAAGCCGAAGGGGAGGGGGAAAGAGGAGAGAAAGGAGATTGCGGCTCAGACTGAGGCTGTGGCTGCTGCGCATTTGTTTGCAGCAGAAATTAAAATGTTTACACAGCCGAATGCCGACGACGTTTTGAATTCATTTGTTGTTGGTGTCGTTGTTCTTACTGCTGGTGTTGTTCAAGTGGGTGTTGTTGTGTTTCATGTTATCCAGTGCATGTCCTTCAACAACATTTTACTGCATGTGGCAGTCTGCAGCTGCTGAAGGTGTTGATGTCGACGTTTCTGAATTTCCCTCGATATTCCCTTTCCACACTGGCTTAATTCTATTCAGCTCATAGCCTCAGGCATTTGCATTCCAAGTCCTATAAGAGTTATAAATGAAAAGTTTCTTGTTGTTCACTTTTTATTCAAATGCCATCTGCTTAGGCGAAACACGCGCATGGATGAAATGAAACCTTTTATAGTCGCGCCAACGATATAATTGTTGAATAGCCCCTCGCTTACAGGTACTCTGCGTAAAGAGCTTATGCGTTCCCTTGGCGTAATCTTAAGTACTTGTCGATAGATGTGCTGCCTGCCGCAAGTGGCATTTGCGGCAGCCGCAACTTAACACCGTTTTAATCTGCCATTTGGCAATGCAACGATTTTCATTTCCTGTGTTTATTCTTCCTGTGCTGCTCCTCTGAATGCCCGACTGCTTACGACCCGAGCCACGACCGATGGACTCCACTTGAAGTCAAGGTGCTGGCGGGAAAACACTCGCAACATGATTGCAGGCCAGCAGGCAACTTCTTAGCGCCAGTTTGCAGGCTAAAGTGCAGCTGAATATTTTATGAAGTTGCCAAGTACTTCGTCTTAAACTTGGACACACCGGAAACCACAGCCCAAGGCTGTCAAGCTAGCTAACATGGTAGATAGCAACAACAACGACTAAAAAACTTAAACAGATTTCAGCATGAGCGCACCGGCAGGTTGTCGTCATATGTCATTTCCACTAAATAAATAAGAGAGTTTCGAGAACGAGTACATATTGGAGTTAACCATCCATAGCGTAATTGCTTCAAAGCCTGGAGTTATCCAAGATTGTTGGCAATCATCTCCTAAAATATTTACACAATTAGTTACACTTCTGCCAAACTTATTAATACTACCAGGGATTTGTTTCCATAAAGTTTATTATAATGTTTACTTTTAGAAATGAAGTGCAATTTACCTGCCTTACCGCCATTTTACTTGTAGGTCAAGAAAGATTCCCAACAATTACACAGATCACATAATGGACTGCAATATATTTCATTAAAATTTTTCTTTAAGTATGCTTTATTTATTATTTGCTTAATCTAAACTGTTTATCGAATTCTGGCGTAGTACTAAATTATCTTTTAGTAGAATTATTTAATATTTCAACATCATTCATGAAACTGATTAATGTTCAACTCAGATGTCGTTTTTGTACATCTGCATTGCTCTTTTTTTATTTTATTTATACACAATTCAAGATTCAAGGACTATTCGATCTAGATCGACCACTTATCTAAGAGACTTTAAAATCGTAAAATCCTGACGTATTTCTACGTCTGCTAACAAATTCTTTCAAAAAGTTGTGCTCAATATATAATTTAATAATTTAAGTGCATTTTGTTACCCGCAAACTAAATGTAAATTTGTTTAATATAAAGAAATTGATTCAGCAAGCACTCAGTTTCACTAGTTTGCATTTGAGATGTTTTCACAAAAAGAAGTAAATTTATTTTGTTTTCACCTTGAATAAAATATGCAGAAACATATTTTTGGTTTGCCTTTTATGTGAGTAGAAAAAATTGCTTTTGTGGCTGTATAGTTGTTATCGGTTAGTTGCAGTTCAGTTGCATTATTCAGAACTTGCTAATAAACTAACGTTTAAGCTGGGTCAATGACCCAGTTTATAATAAAGTTGGGTAAATGGTTCGTTAGTATTTAATTTTAATTTAAATTCATTAGATTTATTTTTGAACCTTATGGGATAAAAAGCTTTCAATTATGTTAACGCTTGCGGACAATTTGTACTGTTTTTGCTGTTTGCGAGGTCGTTGCCAGGATTAGTTGGCCAGGTTAATTCGACCCACTCTACCTGAAGGAAGAGGCTCCCAGTTGGCCGAAAGGGGAATTGAATTCGCTAAAGCAGAAAATAAACAAAATGAAAATACGGCATACAAATAACGGACAAACCATATTTCTTTCATTTCGCCTCAATTTGGAGCAAAGTACGGGGTTTGAGTCGAGTTCTCATTTTTGGTGATTTATACGGAATTCGGTTCTGGGCCTTCGGCTGCTCGCTTATTTGTCTTATTTGTGGCTGACTTCTGGTGCTGGTTTCGCTCTCTGTCTATTTTTATTTTTCTTAGCCTTATTCGTTTTCTTTTACTCTTGTTTTCGTTTGCCGTTTTCGTTATGGTTGCCAATTGAATTTGCTTTTATTGCATTTATTGCGGGTTCAGGCCGGCTGCTTGTTGTTTAGTAGCCTCCGATGTGGCTCTCTCTCTCTCTCTCTGTCTCTTTCTCTCTCGACTGTGTCCAGTACATTATCTCTAAATAATTTATGTTTGTATACATTTTAATTTAATTTATTTGTACAACCAGACTATTTGTTTTTGTTGTTTCTATTGTTGTTGTTGCTGTTGTCCCTGGTCTAATGTTTGGCCAGCAAACAAACCGCCAACAAATACAATAAATTCTTCATATGAATGTGTCTTCGAGAGTGTTCATATGTATATATTGGTGTGTATGTCTAAGTGTGCTTATGTGATTGCGGTAAAATCCAATATTGATTGAGTAGCCGCAATGTTGGCTTGCTCCAGCAAATAAGTAAAATATCGTAAAAGGCCTCGCCGAGTAATTGCTTATATTGTATGGGTACATACATAGTTTTTATGAAGATTGTTTCTTTCTCAACACTGGAATTGCACTTTGGGGATTTTTTCATTACACTTAAGAGTGATAAAACTACCCAGCGTATACGCCATAAATCAGACTTGCAACTTCCACATACTCACACTCATTTCAAAGCCATTTGAAAGGGAAAATATGTAAACAGGAAAGAAGGTAATTGGATACCTAAAGAAATAAAAATTGTTTAATGATTTAAAACGTATTGGCAGAAAAAGAATAAGTACTTTATTAATAAAACTCTCATAACTGTAACCGCAAATATACAACTGAACAATAACTAAAAGGAACTCAGATAAGCGCATCCACCTGAAGATTCTCACAGCCATTCCGGTTAATCGAAACCAGCTGTATTTGCATCTGTTTTATATTGTCACTGAACTTGCAGTTGGCATAACTCAGGCCTCCATCAGAACCTCGTGCAAAGTCTTCCATCATTTGAATAAAGTTCTGTGATACGATTTTCTTGTCGGTTGGCAACGTGCTCAATAATTGCTTGCCGAAAATTAAAAAGAAGTCGTCGCCATGTACAGTTCCTGTAAGTGCAATTGGGCAAATCTTAGTTTTTTTAAATGGAAGAGATTAATGTTAATGTTATTATACTACCAAAATGAATATCAGAGCGCCTGGCCAGCCATTGGGCAAGACCCAATTCTGGAGGATTGTCATAAACGTAAGCGTAGATTGGACCCTTTCCGTACTCCTTATATAAATCAATTACTCTCTTAACACTGTCCTTAAACAAAATGTCGGTAAACATGCGCTGCACATCCCAATAACTGTCCAGGTGGAATCTGCGATCTCCCAGATATTCTTGCTTGAGATGATCAGAATAATTATCCATCTTCTTAATGCTACTCTTGGATTCCCGATAGAATAGAAAATCGGGTGCCAGCTCGTTCCACCGGGTGTTTAGCTCTTCAATCAGCTCATTGCCATCGGATTGTTTCTCCAGCAACACGGCGGCATTCCAGCCTCCTTCCTCAGTCGCGTAGCTAATCAACCAGGGAACCTCTTCGTGGTTTCTACTTCTGATGATGTCCTCAGGATGTTGGACGAGAAAGGATTCGGTCGCATCATTGGGTTCTATCACGGGGCCAAATACTGCGAAAGGCACATAGCCAATGACAAAGAAATGACGGACAGCACTGACAATGTCCTCGGCATCCTTAGATTTCAGACATTTCTTGACTTCTGCGGAGCTACTCAAATCCCCGCAGTCCACAAGACGGGCTAGCTTAAACGCCTTTTCACGACCGCCGTTCTGGACAACCCAGGGATTCAGGGCATTTCCGCTAAGTGAGATTGCTCCCTTTACCAACTGCGTGATATCCTTTTGCAAAAGCTGCAAATGCACCGAAGCACCGCCAGCGGATGCACCGAATAACAATATGTTTTCCGGCTCTCCACCGAAACTGGCTATGTTCTGTTTAATCCAATTTAACGCCAGACGCTGATCTTTCAGTCCTAAATTTCCCGGCAAATCGGCATCGCCAGTGCTTAAAAATCCCAGCGGACCAAGTCGATAAGTGATCTTGACCACAATCATATTGCCTCTTGAAAGTATATACTCATGTCCGATGTCAACTGCACCGCCGAACATGAATGCTCCACCGTGGATAACTGCCAGAACTGGGAAACTATTGCGACTGGCATTTTTCGGCTTGTACACACTGACGGTCAGACAATCCTCGTTGCCCATCAGTTTATTGGGGCCATCTATCACCATGGTCCACTGCAAGCAATACTCTGGCGGTTGAGTAGCGTCAAAAGTATTCGTCCACTGTCGCAGATTTGGTCGAGGTGCCTCAAACCGCAGTTCTCCCAAAGGAGGTTCCGCATACGGTATAGATTCATAGCTGTAATAGCCTTCATTGTCTCGTCCTTGCACATTTCCATTAGCTATCTCCACTAAAAGAGTATCCTCCTGTGTTGCATCAACACACAGAACACAGAAACTTATCCACAATGCTACACATTGTGTCATGACGAGCTCTCGAAGACGCATCTTTTTAGATCTAACCAAGCTATGACAATCAAATGCCGTTTTATAGCCATCATCAAAAACAGAAACGTTGCAGCAACACCTCTCAATCGTGACTATCCAAAAACCGCTTCTAGTAATATTAAATGGCTTGAAAATAACATATGGTTGAAAATTACCAGATGTCATTATAATCAAATTAGAACGCAATGGTGGAGTCTCCGACTATAATGTACCCGTTACTTCATTTGAAGTTAATAATTTTAATATTAATTAATTTATCATATATGGACTGTTGAAGCTATCAAGAATTTAAATATACATATTACTTTATTGGGACAACCAAACCTCCTTGTCACTATTATATCACTGCAGCGACTAAAATATAACCTTGTGCTCTTTGAGTAACGGGTATACGGTCGAATAACTTGTGGGTAACACGTCAAGTCCCCTTTACAATTTTTACATGACAAATAAAATAAAAAATACCCTTTCTTTTTATTTTGGATTCCCAACTTGCTGTGTTATTATAGCTGCTTATGGTTCTTTGGCATTTTTATTAATTTTTTTATCTGTGATTTCAATTTTTGTATACAATGTACATGTGTAGTGTTACGCTAAGTAATGCATCCAAAGCTGGTATGCTTAACTTAATAATAAAGTAGTAAATACTAAGAGTAAAGAGTATATTATAATATCATCAATTCTATTGCGTGATGTGCAGTGCCTGCAACAAAGAGGTGTGTGTAGAATATAGCTTAGAATCATGATTGTATATCATTATATGAGCTGTCGCGCTTTATCCGGTTAATGCGTTGTCGATGAATTTTATTGTTACTGAAAGAAATTGTAGGTATCAACTCAATGCCTAAAATAATAATAACTTAAATTATAAAAGTGCTGAATGGAAATGCTGACAAGGTGGAACATTCACAAAACTTGGTCAGAAGTTATTAAATTATAATAAATGCACAACTTGGTTGAGATATTCCAAGAAACAACAAGTTTTCCACACTAAAACTTGATAGAAATATTTTAAATTTCATGGTAGGTGTAGATATAGTCGGATTTTATATACATAGCACACCCCTAAAAATATATTACGCTTATTACGTTTTTCTATGAAATGAGATATGTAGACTTACTCGACACAAATAAGATTGTTTAGGCAACTATCATATTTTTATTTGGCAACAGTTTTTATGGATATGCTCATATGCAACTCATGATGCATATGACCACATTCATATGTATACGTGAACGTCGTGTGGGATGTTCATATTTGTCTCCCTTTATGCGCCTCACAATGTGGGATAGCACGATTGTTAAATGCCAACGGAGTCTTAACTAATGAAATACTCGTATATATGATAGATATATAGAAAACTAGAGCCACTCACATGTGTTGTAATGTGAGCTTGTGCTCTGAGGATGAATTTCCACTGCTTCACGATTCGCTCACTTTTTATGTTCAGCTTGGAAAATGGAATTCTTATGTATTTTTGCAAACAACTACATATTTACTTAATTTATGTGTATATAAATGCATATATTTGCACAATTTCTTGTGCTGTTTCAGTCAACGCTTTAAAGTTTATATGAGCCCATAGACTGAAATGGCCCTTAACGGGCGTTGATCATATTTTGCACTCCGGATGCCGTTGTACGAGAGCTCGTAATTTACATAAACATAAAGTCGTTTGTTATCCATGGAGCGTAGCAGATGTATTTACATACACATATATTTTGGATGTTCCCTTTGGTATGAGTATTTGCTCATTATACAAGTTTAATGCCTCATGTTCCGAAATCAGACGCTCTTCTTCAACTGACCTATGGCTTAGCATTGGGATGTGTCAGCTTTGCACTGAATATAGTCGTAAACTTGGCTGAGAACTTCGTTTTACATTTGCTTCCAAGTCACTTCAATATCTCTCCATCCCCTCTCAATTACCATTCCTCACGTCAGAATGGGCAGCTCAAAATTGTGAATACAATGTTCAATGGCCAGTAAGCGTCTTGGCCAGATAGTAGAACCTGATGGCCAATTAGTAATAAGTCTGCAGACAACGCCCTTATATTTGACTTGAACTATTTTCATAATTAGGAAATTTAATTTTTATAAGTTCTCTTATTATAATCCTATTGATGAAATCAATTCGATTAATTGCTTATCTGCCAAAGTCTTCAAATCGTCAAGGCTTAATATCGATTCTATTTCAAAATGTAGACAAACTTGCTCTATAGTTGAGTCTTCCTTACATTTTGGCTTTTCGACTTGATATTTCTTTATGGTTGTCACGAAGATATTGACTGTTCATTCACAATCAATTTTAGTCGAATCCTGTTATAAAGAGTTTTATAGTGTCTTTCAGTTTTCTCCCGTTTTGACTACAGTTTTCTGCATTGTTCAGTGATGTGAATATCTTGCTGGTGACTTGGACTGCAGAGAAAATTGCAACGTTGTACTTACTTGTAACAGATTTCAATGTCCCACACCCGACTCCCCGTAAGAACAGACTGTCTCGACAAAATCTCTTTCTGTTTCTGTGTATTGTCGGAAAGATGTTGGCTGCCTGTGGATGGGGCTTGTTAGCGTTGATTTTATGCAGATTTCTACGGAAAATTTATGTAGAACTACGCTGAAACAAAGTATGTTCGTTTGGGAAGGAGGCAGAAAGAATGGGCCGGCAGTTTCCCAATAAAACAAAAAACAACGACAAGCGGACAGAAAGTACATGAAGTGTAAGTTTCATTTCAAATTGATTTATGCAGCTTTTTCTGTTCAAGGTATTTCTACTTCTCTCATCTATGGATTTGCTAATATATATTTGAGCAAGGAGCAAGGGCATATCTACTTTGATTACATTTAAAAACGTTTACCGTTATCAACCAAATTATGGAAAATGCCAAAGCAAAGGCTAAATGGCTCTCTGCGATACTATCAATTTGGCAAATAACCAACAATCTGTTTCATCTAATTAACCCTTCTATTGATATACAACACTGTATAAAGTGGACTGAACACATTTAGCATACATCGGCAACAATATTTCATAATGCGGTTGAAACATTTCATTTGCAGGTATTTTCAATAGTTGCAAACGTCAAATATATTGCTAATTAGCAAGAAAAGTTCCCACGCACAGCTGCTATTAACATACATTACGAGTAGAGTACGAGAGAGTGCGTGATTGTGGGCGACATGCAAATTTGATACAAACTTTACCTATTGGCAAATTAATTTGAATTTCATTTGGGTCGTGTCACAGGTAATCGCAGAATGGGATCGCTACCCCGACTTTAATCTGCCAGACAGATTAGCTTATTGCCGGGCCTGATAAATTTTGCTGATGCCAGGTGATAGCGATAACTCTCTTTGTATTCAAGTGTGTGTGTATGTGCGTGAGTTAGTATATATGTGTCGGTGTGTCACATTAAGGTTATGCATATGTGTGTGTGGTTTGGGGGAGACGATTGCCAAGCAAGCCCCTCATCGCAGAGCTCTATTAGACGCCATAATTAATAGCAGCTTAACTTATAATTACGGTCACCCCAAAACCACAGGCAACCGTTTTGGCTTAATTGTTGAGGTAGTTTTGTTATTGTTGCTATTCCGTGTGTGTGTATGTGTGGGTGTGTGTGTGTTTCAGTTTCGGGTTTCTGGCAAAGACACATGTAAATTTAAAAGACATTAGTTTAAGACAAAGCGGAAACATTGCCACAAAATCAATATGTTTAATGTGTATTCAAGCGATATGAGAGTTTAAATTGAGCATATAATAAGAGGCTTCTTCAGAACAAGAAAATTATTTTAAGAAAAATCGAATAGGAAGGATTAAAGATTTTTACAACTACATATTTTACTGCTTTAATGACATTAAAATGTAATGTTCAGTTAGTCAAATATAAATTCATATTTTAATAATTAATTTAAGCTTATCAGCAGAATATCAAGGTATATAAATAATAATTTGTCCTTGCGTTTAGACAAATTGCATAATTTGGCTTTTAACATAATTAAATACAAATATAGACGACAAAAAAAAAACATAAAACTTTTATGTTTATTTGCACACTAAATGCTCTGCCAATAATGTTTTATAGGCAAGTTCGAATTTATAGTTTTGTTTGTTTTCATTACGTTTGTCGCATTTTATTTGCTATTGTTTTTATTACCAACTACCAGATTTATGCATTAGCAGAATATACTAGCAGAAGGTATACTAAAATTTTAATGGATCATCAATATTCTACCAAAGAATAATATAGTTTTGCAAAGCGTTAGTTAGCTCAATAAATACATATACGCATATTTTATCTAGAATAAGGCATGTAAGGCGTTTCCAAATTTATATTTGTACTTAATCCTAGCGTAATTGAAAAACATTTCCCAAATTACACCTCTGTAAATATTAAGGGTAAACAAATTTTGAAATTTGAAATATTGTGCAAGCTATCGAAATTAATGTAAGGTGATTTAAATATTGACACTAATTGAAAAGAAGGCAAGGCAAAAGCATTTAAGCGTTTTCTAATTGAACTGATAAGAAATGAAATATGAGATTTATGCACGGTTTCAAAGAAATTTGAGAACAGCAAAGTTGTAGTCGCTTTAATTTCAAACAATTTATGTGCCATGGCGTTGAAAGGAAAGTGTGCACCAAATTTGGTCGGCAGTAAAAAATCTTGTGAGATTTATAAGAAGTGAAATTAATGTGGCAGCGCGTCTTGAAGGCAAAAGCAAAACACAAAAAATATAAAACGATGCCAAATCCTCAGCAAAAAGTGTGGAAAAAAATCAGCCAACAGAGCGATGATTGTGGTGGAGAAGAGGCCTTCGGCCAAGTCAAGCCAGGCCCGCGCCAAGTTGGGTAAGGGTGGGCCGGGACTCCTCAGTGCCCAAGTAAGTTCGCAGCTCGCAATCGAATTTATTTTATTTAGAACACCATCCCGGTTGCCGTCCGCATCTAGGTTGTTGTCCTTACCAGCCGAAAAGCGAAACTTTTCGCGCTTAGTTGCCTTCTCAGCGTAGAGAAGAAAGAAACGGACTCTGGCCACTTTTACTGAGCTCTCTTTATGTCCCATTCTCTCGCTTTCTTTTCCTCGCGCATTTGAAGTTATTTGAAAAGTTTTTCCCTTTCCGAATTTCTTGCTTGTCCTATTTTACTTTTGCTCCAGTCACCAAATGGCAACTTATCGCGTTCGGCGTGAAAACAGCGGAAATTGAAATAAAGAACTTAACAAAACGGCAGCACTTGGTCAATTCATACGGTCACTAACCATTAATAACAATACACTAACACACTAACTATTGAAACATAAAATGCAAAAAATTCATATTCATCTAACTATTCAGTCCTGCGATTTTCTAATAATTATAACGAATAACCATAATATAAACACAAAAACAGTCAATTTATCCTTTTCTTAACAGTTTTCAAAATTAGTTTTGCCTTAAATTCCATCAGACTTTGGTTCACCTGTGCCCTTGAATGTGAAGAAAAATTCAATTTCAAGGCAATTCTCATGCAACGAAACGAGAAATTCAAACTGAACATTCAGTCGATATGCTTCCGGGTCTCTCATGCTGCCCAAATATCTTTTCCCCTTCCTGTTGTAGTATCTGTTGCCATTTACTTTTGGATGGATTTCATTACTGTTGGTCTTCTCGTTGTTGTTGCTGTTATTGTTACTGTCGTAGTTGTAGTTGTGCCCAATGGGCTCTCTCACTATGGTTCTACGAAGTATTTATCCATCACTGACAATGTCAAATATATTACTCATGATGAATGACTCTGCGGATTTGATGAATGTGTTTTGTGGCTTTTCGCCTGCTCCATAAATGGTCGTCCTTCATCGTATGTGTGCGGCAGAGCACCAAACAGATGGAAAAACTCAGAGAAAAAAACTTAAAAAGAAAAATATGTATATAAAATAAAAAAAAAATTGGGAATCTGCACATGATTTATAAAATTTCAACGGCATTGAATGCAGATACTCGTACGTCAGCTCTAATGTATGCGTTCAATTCGAGCTTTTTGGCAAATCGAACAATATCGTTTTATTCTTTCAAAATAATAAAAAAAAAAAACTGATGCCAATTTTCTGGAAGAGGCAAAAAGCTAAAAGCTGAATAAAAATATTAAGGGAAATTTATCTTCAATTGAAAGCATTGAGCTCAATTCAACACAATACGCACCTCAACCTATTCTGTGGAAAACATCTCTGGGAAATAAGATTGTGTATGTTTAAAACTGTGATATATTAATTGAGTGCAACTATTAAAGCATTCACAGCCGAGGACAGACTCAAGAAGAGGTGGCACACATCAAAGGAGTCGAGCGTTGGCAATCGAATAAATTACTCAGAAAAGCAGGCACGTTCCTGTAATAATGGCTGGTCAATTTTAATGAGTCTACGTAGGAGCACGCACATGGTCAGACGCACTCTTATATAAAGAAAAGACAGATAGACAGAAAGACAGATAGACAGTCAAAAGGGGGGAAGTCAGGACGGCCTCAAGTGGAACGTTGCCATTGCGGCTATTGGATGAGTTTCTTCCCGAGACTGTCAGTTACTGCTGGTCCGGAATCTGCGTCCTTTGGCAACATGTCAGGGAACAGCACATATGTGCGAGTGTCTGTATAAGCTGGAGAAAAATGCTGCTGTAATTACATTAACAGTAAGGAAATGGTGTTTATCGAAGTCAGCTGAAATGTAACTATTTTCATTAAGATTGAAATATGTATCTTTATTATGGTCCAAGAAAAAGTGTTTCGGCTTTCTGCTTCTGTCCTTCTATTGTAGTTCCAGGTAGAACACACAATTGCGAGTGATGAAGAAGACATCTGGATATATTACGAAGAAAGCATAATAATGTTCAGTATACCAGCAAGTAGCCTGGGATGAGCAGGAATGTTGAAAAGGAGAGTTGGGTTCATATATTATATTGTTTTAGGTTCATCGGACTTTTTGAAAGTCGAAATAGAAGCAAAATAATAAATGCTGAGCCATATTTATACCCGTGCCCATTGAAAATGGTCAAAAGGGTATAATGGTTTTGTGCAATGTATGTAACAGGCAGAAGGAAGCATCTCCGACCCTATAAAGTATATAAATTCTTGATCAGCATCAATAGCCGAGTCGATTGAGCCATGTCCGTCTGTCTGTCCGTCTGTCCGTCCGTCTGTTTGAGTCAAAGGATCTCAGAAACTATAAAAGCTAGAGACTTCAAATTTGGGCGGGCGCAGATCAAGTTTGTTTTAAATTTTAGATGCCACGCCTCTTTCGCCTGCCAATCGCAAAAAACGATTATCAGACGCGATCTTTAATAAAAACACTTCTTATTAAACAGGAAGATAAGAAGTAAGCCAATTTAGTGACCCTGAAAGTTTCAAAGCGATTGACTATTAAATAGAGAAGATATTTCAAATTTGCTTTTAATTCACATAAATCAAAATCATAGACATAGGCAAGTGCGAGCGAGATAGCATATGCAGATTTGTTTGCGCAAAAACATAACAGTGAGCACGTGTACGAAGAGTGCGAACGCAAATACGAGCGATAGGCAAAATTATCGATATTTGGCTACAATTTCTATCCTATTTTAATATATTAACATGGTTTAAGTTAATACATATTTACGATTGTGTTAAAGTATATGTATGTAGATATTAGTGTGCATTGCAAAAAGCGATATGTATAAATGCCACTTTATAATTTTGCACCTTGACACCTCGACGACAGATCGTTTTACAACACTGAAATCTCTGAATTTAGAATAACTATTATGTTTAATAATAAGCTAGTAATAGGTTTTCAATTATTATCATTGTATTCAAATGCTTAACAAATTCTACAAAAAGAATCACAAATATTAAAGCATAGCACTTAAATTTAAATTGCGCGCGCAATGCAGCAGCCTTAAACAGCTGATTTCGATGATTAAGAAGAGTGGGAGAGATTATTTGGTGTTGCCGGACTTCAGCAAGCTGAACAAATTTTAGATTTACTATTTTAATTAAATTAAATACAATTTATTCAATCGGACCACAATATCATATTTCTGTCATAAGAACGATCAGTCGAAAATAAACTTTTTGGTTGTTTGAAAGATCTCGACCAAACTAATGGGATATGCATTTGAAATGGTCCTATATATCCTGATAAAATTTGGTTGAAATCGGACCACTATATCATATAGCTGCCATAGGTGCGATCAGTCCAAAATCAAGTTTTAGTATGATAAACTTTTTTGTTGTTTGAGGTATCTCAACCAAACTAACAGAATACGCATTTGGGATGGTATTCTACATCCTGAACAAATTTGGTTGAAATCTGATATCAATAGCTGTCATAGTAACGAATTTTAAGATAAAGTACGAAAATTATTGTTGTTTTTAGAGATAAGTCAACCAAACTCACAGATTGAGAATTTGTAATTTGGTTTAAATCGGTTCACTAGATCACATATGTAGATGTAATACGAACAATTAGCCAAAAAGTTAATGCCGCATCATCACACCTTCGTCATGCCTAACGTAGCGCACCTACGTATGACCTATCGGAGAGCTAGGGCACAGGGTATTATACAGTCGAGCACACTCGACTGTAGCTGGCGCCCACTTGTTTTATTTTTTATTTAATCATATTTGTTTTAAGTTATGGTACTTACTATAAAAATTCTACCATGAGAAGCATGGATCAGTTTATAAGTTGGAAATATTCAGAATAAATATTGCTCAACATATGGATGAAACATAAAGTAAAACTATCGCTCAAATTAGTATTCGGTCCCAACTTATTTATAGTTAATATTAAATTTTGACAGTAAGCTTAATTTATTAAATATAGTCTTAGCTTTAGAAATCAACTGATCAGTTGCTGTAAAAATGTTAAATATTTTATGAAAAACTAAGACAAAGCTGCATGAGCTTGTGATGATGAATATGGCCAAAGGACTTGTGTTGGAGCCACAAGTGCGTTTAATGATATCCGGCTAGTGCACAGTTCATCGGATTGGTCATTAAGTACAGTCGCTGCCATGTTTTATGGCCACGAAACATGTTGGTGCCTGTTTGATCAAAATACTTTTAAAAATTTTACCATAATTTGCATCCTCTTTCCTTGCCTTTTTTTATTAGTTGACATGAATACTTGCGAATTATGTCTGACTATTAAAATGTTGTGTATGTATTTTCAACGTATTTAATTAAATTTTTATTGCATTGCCTGAAAGTTTTTGCGTTATTGTTGTTGTATTTTTAGTGCTTGCAATTAGAATTGGGTCTCAAGTTGTAACTCTGGCCACGTGCCAAGAGCAAAAATGTTATCAGAAAAACATTAATGCGACAATTACGACATTTTTAATTGTCTTTATGTCGCACTCGTTTATTGCCGGATTGTCGTATTGTCATATTGCTATATTGCCATTTGCTGTCGCGTTTCTTTTTCTCTCATTTTGTCCTTCTGCCTCTCTGTTTTTCATTGTCCTTGCTGGAAAACGGGTAATTAAAAACGTGTTATGAAGCAACTGAAGCAAAAAAGAAGAAACGCGTTAATTGCTGGCTATTTGCAGGGTCGGGGAAATTAATGTTCATTTTAGAAGCATGGCACTCCATCAAATGAATGACTGATGACATTATAAATGTTTGCAACTCGAGTAGATACACATTTCCACTGTCAATTTGAACTTTGCACTAAAACCTCACGCAGCTGGTAACATCAATAGCTTGAACTAATAGTTGACTTGAACTTTTTTCTGGAATCTTTTGACACTTTCACCAATAACTTTTCAGACTTGACGCTGCCTGGCGTCCATTAAATTATTAGTGTTCACTTTGGGTGCTTAAGGAACGCAGTGTGAACGCTCTAATTGCCGGTTATTGCTACAGAAAAAAAAGCCAAGGAAAATGTGTGGAGAATATACGCAAATGTTGGCAAAGTTGGTGGAAATTTCATTAAATTTTCATTTCTAATTTTCCAAATGGATTAACGTTAAAAGATGCAGAAATCTTTCATCATAATTAGCATGCGGCGCTGGCCAGGAACCAACACGCAGCACAAATAGTTGTCCACTGCTCACACACACACTCGCACACGCACACAGATGTATTTTAAGACACATACACACATACATATTCATGAGCAAGACCAGGCAATGCGCTGTGTTCACTGCTCCTTAAATCCCCATGCGCATCTCCCTGTTAACCAAAATTCCTGGTATTTTTTCATACCCTTTCCATGACTGTCATGATACAGGTTCACAGCAGGCTCACACGGTTGTAATCGTTTAATTTTATCAATCAGTAGTTGGTCAAGACAATGACATACAAGCGACTTTAGTTTCAGTTTCGTTTTCAATAATTCCACTCAACTCTTGTAAAAGGGTATTTAAACTTCGTCATTAAGAATAACAATTTAACTTTCTCAATTTTTTTCCACTTTTGCTTATGCTTTCGCTTCTATATTCAATGTAGTCGACGGAATGGCCTTGCGCCTTGTTTAACTAACTCATTTTGAACAATTTGTGAGGCTGCCACACCCGCAACGCCCTCACTCGCCCCCTGCAATGCCGGCCGTTTAATTAAGCGTCAAGATAAGATACTGTTGCTCGTAAATGTGCTACAATCTGTTGAACAGAAAGTAAAATATAATTACACTTGCACAAAATCAGCTTGTAATCTTCATGGTAATCAATATTTAAATAGTTCTATATAGTTTTATATACATATGCACCCTGCATTGCTCTTTGAGTTATTCAATTTCATTTAGTATATTCAATGCTACGCCATTAGCGTTTATTGTCGTCCTGAGTTCTATTTTGTCAGTTGCAATATACGAATTTGTCTTGCGCTTAAAAGTATGCTATGAAAATATTTAGTGAGTTTATGAAATTGATAAGGAGTGTGCTAAACGTTAAACATTTTAAATAATATAATAGCACTTTAAATAATATTTAAATATAAAATAAATAATTAAAAGCATAAGCCAGTATGCAGAAGACACTGCTTGTCCACAGTTGAATTAAATTGAAAACGAGAAGATCACGTGGTCACCCACAACTCCAGAACATGAGAAGATTTTTTACAATTTACTTTTGTTATTACTGCAACTTAAGTCGCACAAAATTCCACACATCTAAAGGATTTTGCAGATTGCTCATAAGTCTGTCTCGAGGGGACACTACAAGTGTAGTAAGGGGTGTGTGTGTGTAGGGAGACAAGTGCATTTCCTTAGACGAAACTTGAAATGAACTCATTTCGTCGCTGGTACGCAAAATTACAAAATACTGTCACGTATGTCGCTTTTAGAATATTGCAGTGTTTTTCGTAGAAGCAACAGAAGAAGCAGACGGAAAACAAGAACTAATGCCAAAGAAAATATCAACTTCTTACATAAATTTGGGTCAAAAACTTTAATTTAAACGAGTGCCATTGCTGGCGTTGCCTACATTGTTGTTCTTACAGTTATTCTAAGCCAAGCATCACGTATACGCACTGTAACACAAACACAAAATACAAATAAATTAGATGCACTTATAACCAACAAACGTCGACCGGTAGCAAGCAGACACTTGTGAACAGAAGGGGTACGAGGTTAAAGAGGACGCTCAAGTTGGCAGCATTGCGAACGCAAGAAAGGAAATTTACTAATTTCAAAGTTTTGCACGCATTAACCTCGAAAATCTGCGCACAGTCCAATGCCGATTTGTAGAAGATGAAGTAAAGCAGCGGGCGGGCGGGTGGTTGGTGAAGAGTGAGGCACATGAGTCGAGTCTGCCGCACAACTTGAAGATACTTCCAATTGCCCCTCACATGCATACATATAATTGCCATACCCACGCACGCACACTCTCTTCACTTGCACGTTGTATTTGTGCAAACAATTTGGGTCACGATCTGCACTCGGTCGAGAGGGGGGAGATTTGAGGCAAGGAGCGTTGCTGGTCGAGCTTTGCCTTGCATGTTGAAGGAAGCAGGTGGATAGGGACGCAATCGAAAGACAGCTGCCGACGAAAACGACGACGGCGAGTATGACATGTTAACGCGGCGTATACGCAACCTCTGAGTTAAGCCGCGGCTAAAAACGGCTGAGGACAATAAAGACGTGGGAGTGCAGCAAGTCGAGTTGAACTATTGTCAAGTTTTAACCTCGATATGCAACGATGTCAGTTTAGGCGACGCTACCCCTTACCCCCCACACACACATATATTTATATGTATATGTATATCTAGACATGTACATTGGATTTGCGTTGCTCCCTTTGGAATGCAACGTCGTTGGGTACTCCAAAAATATACGTAACAATTGCCACACGCGCCGAGCAGACGAGGAACTCAGCAGCTCAAGAACGGGCCAATGTAGTGGGCGGGGGAGCTGCAATCGTCAAGCAAATTGGGAAGGAATATGCGGCACGGTGACAGGAACCGGGCGAGTAATCATGCAACGTCGACGGAGATGTACTCGACAACCCCTTGAGTGCATAACAACAAATGAAATTGTGTGACAAGGGGACCAGCTTGGATAACACGAAAGTACTAGGGACAAAATTAAACCATTTCAACTCAAACTAAAGTTTATATTAATATTTTGATATTATTTGTTCACAGAATTGAAGATAGGAAATTGGAGACGGAAGATTATTGTTGGTAATCCGAAGAATTGATAGTTTGATTGAAATATCATCAAATAGTTTTAA
Source organism: Drosophila rellima (assembly GCA_035043635.1). Lineage (NCBI taxonomy): Eukaryota > Metazoa > Arthropoda > Insecta > Diptera > Drosophilidae > Drosophila > Drosophila rellima. Next base: position 15,160,777 of record JAWNMV010000811.1, read on the forward strand.
AATTTTAGTTTTTGATTCTAGTGGACGTTGTGTTATTATTGTAGAAAAGTGTCGATTCAATGTTTCAATGACGAATAGACACGACTCAGCTCGTCCTCCTTATCAAGAATATATATACTGTATGGGTTTCACCATGACTCCTTTCATATAACACATTTCATTACAAAATTATAATATTATTTTTAAGGACATAATAAATAAAAGATAGTATTAGCAATTGTTCTCGAATTTCAAAGATTAACTGATTAAATCAATTAATCGTCATTCGTGTTGTAAACTTTTTGAGCGCTAGAGTAAAGTACTTGAACCATTGTAAATGATGTGCAGTAAATGAGGTTGAGGTTACTTAGAAGCGGGAGGCCGCATCACGTGACCAGCCCCAGTATTATTGTAGGCGTGGTTGTGCGCCATGGGCAGTCGACATGTGTGCATTTAGGTATTTCCATGTCAGTTCCAAATGCCCCCAACTCAACGGCAGTCCGCGTTTGTCGTACAAGTTCAAAATCATGTCTCGTTGGTTGCCTTTTCGGGCCGGGTCAGGACTATCTGCGGTAGGCCAGACATGCGGACGAGGCCAAAAATGACTTGTGAATTCGCCGGGGCACATGCATTTAAGGCGCTTGCATTCCTGAATAAGCAAAATAGTTTTCTCATAATGTGTGCGCTAGCAAATTGTATATTTTTTGTCAACTCTTATTGTTGAACTACTGATTCCGCTTCTATTAAAAGAATTGACCTTTTTTTGACCCACACATATTCTGGGACACATATTGGACTGTGCTGGCTTTTCACAAGAATGAAACCGAAATGTAATCAGCTATACGAAATAAATATAATATATTCTGCATACACTTTATGATTAAGCCCTCCAAGATAATCAAGTTTATACATGCAACAAATAAAACCAAACAAATTGTGGAAAAAACACTATTGAGAACTTTGCCAGACCAAATGAAAAAGTTCAAATAAACTACGGCGAAGAATTCTCAACTTGTAATGCAGTTTCAATATACAAATCAATAAACACCCCGAGGATGTTGATGTTGAACTGAAACAAAGGCAGCTGGCTGCGGTTGAGTGGCTGAGAGGGGCTGCTGTAGACTGTACGAGTACAGCCTTAACAACAGCCGCAAACTGGTTGACTGCCCACATTGCTGAGAAAGTTTTTAGACATTTTATTTTTCCTGATTTGCAGCGTCAAGCAAAACGGCAAACTGTAAACCGACAAAACGGAAGGTGGAACGGAAAACTGCAAGACCATAATACATACATGTATCCAAGCCGACTCCGAACGAGAGAAAGCCAAGTAAAAGTTAATGATGTCACTTGCACTTGCCGTAGGCAACCACACAGAGACAAACTCAGACCTACAACTCTTATATGAGCAAAGTGCAATTCTCCAGTCCCAACGAAGCTACTGTCCCACCGATTTCTTCCCTTCCCCTGCCTAAAACCACATATCCATTTAAGCCAAGTCAGTGGGCCAAATATGAAACAATTTAGCTACCCATTTAAGAATTAAGTGGGCAAATTTCTATTGAGTGACGCTTTGATGATTGAATCCCAATCTAAACTTTAGATGTAAGCCAACAAACTTATTAGTATTAGTATTAAATTTAATTTGCCGTACTATAATTGTGACTTTTTAAGCAAGTTACTTAGAAGTTGCATATCTAACTGCATTCAAGTTAATTGAAAAACTGTATTACTGCATAGCTGAAAATATAATTTTGTTCTCATTATACCCGTGCCCATTGAAAATGGTCAAAAGGGTATAATGGTTTTGTGCAATGTATGTAACAGGCAGAAGGAAGCATCTCCGACCCTATAAAGTATATATATTCTTGATCAGCATCAATAGCCGAGTCGATTGAGCCATGTCCGTCTGTCTGTCCGTCTGTCCGAGTGTTTGAGCCAAAGGATCTCAGAGACTATAAAAGCTAGAGACTTCAAATTTGGTATGAAGGTTGCTGGATAGCGGGCGCAGATCAAGTTTGTTTTAAATTTTAGATGCCACGCCTCTTTCGCCTGCCAATCGCAAAAAACGATTATCAGACGCGATCTTTAATAAAAACACTTCTTATTAAACAGGAAGATAAGAAGTAAGCCAATTTAGTGACCCTGAAAGTTTCAAAGCGATTGACTATTAAATAGAGAAGATATTTCAAATTTGCTTTTAATTCACATAAATCAAAATCATAGACATAGGCAAGTGCGAGCGAGATAGCATATGCAGATTTGTTTGCGCAAAAACATAACAGTGAGCACGTGTACGAAGAGTGCGAACGCAAATACGAGCGATAGGCAAAATTATCGATATTTGGCTACAATTTCTATCCTATTTTAATATATTAACATGGTTTAAGTTAATACATATTTACGATTGTGTTAAAATATATGTATGTAGATATTAGTGTGCATTGCAAATAGCGATATGTATAAATGCCACTTTATAATTTTGCACCTTGACACCTCGACGACAGATCGTTTTACAACACTGAAATCTCTGAATTTATAATAACTATTATGTTTAATAATAAGCTAGTAAGCTCGCACATATGCTCAATAGGTTTTCAATTATTATCATTGTATTCAAATGCTTAACAAATTCTGCAAAAAGAATCACATATATTAAAGCATAGCACTTAAATTTAAATTGCGCGCGCAATGCAGCAGCCTTTAACAGATGATTTCGATGATTAAGAAGAGTGGGAGAGATTATTTGGTGTTGCCGGACTTCAGCAAGCTGAGCAAATTTTAGACAATGGCTACTCTTGGCATGAACAACATCGATTTCAGCGATTACGATTACGATTACGATTTAAGATTTACTACTTTAATAAAACTAAATACAATTTATTCAATCGGACCACAATATCATATTTCTGTCATAAGAACGATCAGTCGAAAATAAACTTTTTTGTTGTTTGAAAGATCTCGACCAAACTAATAGGATATGCATTTGAAATGTTCCTATATATCCTGATAAAATTTGATTGAAATCGGACCACTTTATCATATAGCTGCCATAGGAACGATCAGTCCAAAATCAAGTCTTAGTATGATAAACTATTTTGTTGTTTGAGGTATTTCAACCAAACTAACAGAATACGCATTTGGGATGGTATTCTACATCCTGAACAAATTTGGTTGAAACCTGATATCAAATAGCTGCCATAGGAACGAATTTTAAGATAAAGTACGAACATTTTTGATGTTTTTAGAGATAAGTCAACCAAACTCACAGATTGAGAATTTGTAATTTGGTTTAAATCGGTTCACTAGATCACATATGTAGATGTATTCATACGACCAATTAGCCAAAAAGTTAATGCCGCATCATCGCACCTTCGGCATGCCTAACGTAGCGCACCTACGTATGACCTATCGGAGAGCTAGGGCACAGGGTATTATACAGTCGAGCACACTCGACTGTAGCCGGCGTTCACTTGTTTTAATCAGGTTTAGTGATGCAATTTTTGAAAAAATATTTTTAAATTGTCGTCTCTTAAATTCAACATTGCGTTTGAAATGAACAAAATTGAAATGGATATATTAAATTAAATATTTAAATTTTTTTTAACACTCAACGAGTTTGCTTACCAACTATTATGTTTTAAAATTGGTTTTCGAATTTATACACCACAGGTTATGTTTCAGCAACGGAAATTATAAATTGAAATAACAGAAATTTTGTTTTTGATTTTTCAAATTAATCGATTCATAAAGACAATGCTCCGTTCTTTATTGTTTTGCCCAATTTAATAGACACAATGTTGCCCAGATGTGTGTGTTTAAAACTGTTTTTTGCCTAATTGGCAATCTGAAAACAATTACATTAGTCGAACTCAAGATTGTCCCTGGGGGAATGGTAAAAGAAAGGTTATAATCGGGATAGGCACTCAACAAAATTTCAAGCAATTAAATCTTTAAGACTCGTTTAAAAAATTTTCTGTTTCTTCTGTTTCTTCATTTTTTTTTCTGTTTTTTGTGGGGCAGCGAACTAATTATAAAACGGATGCGATGGGTCCCCTTGGTTTTCGGTGCTGTGTTTGGTGCAGAACGGGGCATGGACGCTTTGTTTAAGGTCCAAAACCGAAAGGACAGATAAATGCGACGGTCTGCGCCGCGAATAAGAGTATTTTGCATAATTGTTGACCCAGAAAGTCGAAGGAAAGCAACAAAAAAAAATAGTACAAAAAATGAGCAACAACAATATAATTTCTCTGTTTCTCTTTTTGCATTCTTTCTTATTTATTTTTTGTGCTGCAAGGATATTTTTTGGTCTCCTTTCTAGGCGCCACCGCTGATTTGTAATTAGGAAACGGCCGCCAACTGTCGCCTTCGTTTTGGTGCCGGGCGTTGCGACTGCGGCAAGAGCCACGCCCCATTTACACCGCAGCAGCGGCAACGACTGAAGGCATTAGCGAACGTTAAATACCCGAGTGCCATCTGTTGGATACCCAGCCAGTAGTAGTCGCACCTCCCCTGACCCCTTCATTCTCCTATGCGCCAAAGTGGCAGCTAAGAACAGGGGGCAAAATTAAATGAATGAAAAGCGCTAGAAGAAAAGTGTAAAGCAATGACGCCCCATTCCCAAAGGACATTTAAGCCAGCCAGTGGCAAAGGCAGTGCCACTTTGCGGCTTTTAAAACGTGAAGAGCCGAGTGAGGGCTGAGAGGGGAAGTCGTCGTAAATTTTCCCACAACAACTGCAACTAGTCGGAATGAGAAAAGGATACAAAGTCAGACGGTTGTGGCAAATGTTTATTAAAAATTTAAATTCAGTTTTAATATTTTCTTTGACTTGTGCCTTCTTCAAGCAATCTGGTGCTCAAGAAAATGCACAAAATTGAAATTATTTCATGTCCGGTGTCACCATTTCGAGCTTCCGCTCGGCACCCTTTTTTGTGAAAAGCTGAACCATACTGGGTGAGCAACTTTAATCCCTTTTCCATTGGTGCAGAACTTTTCAACTCAACTTTTTATACGGAAATTCTTTATACTGTCCGACGACCTTCAGAGCATGTCCTTACTGCTCCTTTCCATTGTTTACTTACAGCTTTGACCGTGTTGCATATTTCCGCTTCTTTGACATCTCTCCAGCTTCTTCATTCTCATCCATAAGCTATTTTGATAAAAATTCAACCAAATATAAGATACTTTTGCATAATTTCGAAATACTGTGTTGCTTTCCGACCCAACCCGAAACCTCACAACTGTTCTTTATTGTTTTATTTGATTTATGGCTTAATAAAAACTTTTTTTAAAGAAACAAAAGAAAAATAACATTAAATACTTCATAAAAACTAAATAGACAATTTAGTCTAACATATTTTTAAGAAATATCACAGATATTTTTTATCTATCGTCATCATCCTATGGGACATTATATCATATAAGTATATTAAGTCATCGCTGTTGCAAAACGAAGCTACTCTAAACGACTCTAATTTGTCTGAAACATAGAAATCAGTGGAAAGATATTTTTGTTGGCTCTTAAATCGCTTTTGGAGTGATTTGCACAAACGTAAATCCCTTTCAGAAACCGCACGGCTTTTATACAAAGCGCCCAACTAACACTGACACCCAAAAGTTTAGCACCCAGACACCAAAATGGGCATTTGGACTTAAGGTGCTTGTTGGCTGCGGCCAACTTTTCCGGCTTTGCTTTCTATAGGCATTAGCTCACGACCAGGTTGGCTCCTTCAGGCACATGCATTTCAATACTTACACCTGATGAAAGCGTGTGTGTGTGTGTGAATAGAATGCAGCCCACACACTTTCGGGCTGAACACGGAAGTCAGATGTGCAGTGTGGTGTCCTTAGTGAATGGCAATAATGAAATCAAAATGTGAATGCACTTTGCATTTCCGTCATAGTTTGACCCTGTTTTAAGCACAAAAGTCCTCGGACGAACCAGCTGAGCTTCTCAACCCCTCTAGTTGCCGGGTGTAATAGCCTTAGTATTCCTGTAAGTATCCTCAGGCTGAATTCGTGCTCATTAGATCTCATTTAGAAGCTGTTGCAGCTTCTTCCTGCATTTGAATGCGCCATGGAAAGTTAATACACAGTGTATTCTGTGGCACGTGACATATTGTGAATTGAGTATGAATTCCATATCTTGGCCGCTTTACAATCCCTTGGATTATCTTTTAGCTGATTACGGAAAAGCAGTTGCAGATCGAACAAAATCATAAGCTGATTTATTAATTAAATGCAAGATTCCATTTAACACATGAGCATTCAAGGTATTTAATTTTATAAATATTTCAGTAAAAATATAAAGAGCTGTTGGTGAGGATTTAGACTAATAAGAATACGCTTCTAAGAAATCTGGAAATTAGCATGAAAGACGGTGAACTCATTTATCCTATCAAAGTTGATAAAGCGACGTGCCGATGAGCAATTTAGTTTGGGATGGTTCATTTAGAAATGGTCGCCATGTGGAGTTAAAATGCTGCATATATATTAAAAATGAATAGATAAAAGAGAATAGATAATATTTATTGACAAAATGGTTCAAAAAGCAATTTGTTCGAATGAATTAAAAGCTGTGTTTTTAGTTTCTTGGATTATTATTTATTTAATGCAATAAATTTTCTCAGTTGAGAGTTTCACATAGTTTCATGCTCGTTTTTCCATATAAGTATTTAGTTATTAGTTGGTACTTAACGATAATTTCGCTATATGTTTACACATTATTTTAAATATGTATGCATATGTATAGTGTATGTGTATATTTTTAAAATGTTTCTCATATCATGTTCGTATTTGTATTGTGGCATATATTTACAGAAAAGTATTTTAACATTTTACTATTGCACTGAACCGACTTAAGTTTCAGTTGTTTTCCTTTCAGTTTTCATCTCATTTAATTATACGAATATTGAGTTTTCATTAATTAAATTAATTTCGTGCCTAAGCTTACCTTGGCTCACGTTGGTTATTACTCGTAATTAGTTATATGAAAAACACTTAATGGCTTAGAAATGTATTTTGATTTCGTTTAAAGTATTTTCACTATTCTCTTAATATCTAAATGTAATCATTGTTTAACATTTTAATGAATGCTGATTAAGTAGCTAACTATATGAGTGTGAATCGAAGGGGGTTCAATAAATCCGATTGATCTTTTAGAAAATAAATGATTCATAGCTGATGGGGGTTTGCTCAATGACGGCTGTTTGACCACAACGACCGCAAACGTTTGATTCGTGATTATTTGCCTGGACAGAGAAAAGGTAGGCTTTAAAAAGTTGTGGAGCGCCACGGGCAGTTGACCACAGTGTTGCCTCATTTACGCGCGGATGATTGTGGTTGATTTTATTAATGACCGACAAGTAACTCATACACACGCCACGCCGCCATTTGGCATTATTTTCATTTATATCGAGTATAATTAATGTACATTCGATTACTTGGACTTTAAGTTAATGCGCAGCGACTAATTGCAATTAAGCTTTTATTGTTTATTGCATTTGTGTCAACAATTTGGCTTTTATTTGGCTCTTTCAACTTCAACATATTTGCAATTTTCTGTGTGTGAGCAGCAAACAACCAATTCAAACTGTATGAAAGACAATGTCAGCATCTTTGTTATTTCTTTTGGGAGCATATGAGTATATTTTTTAGTAGCTTTTGAATATTTATTTACCTTATTGTATTGCTTAAAATGGATTGAAGTGTGTAAATAAATTCATGTACTCATGCAATTCGCCAGCTGCTTACACAACAAATTTATTCTATTTTTAACTAGATTTTCATTTTTTGTATCGTTTTAAATGCAATTTATTAGTATTTTAAATACTTTCCCCCATGGGCAAATATTTCATTGATTCCTTTTTCTGTTTGCATTTTTATATTCAATTAATTTACATTCTTGTGTTCGCGTATGTACAGTTGACTCTTACCCTCTAATGCTTACGTAAATATGGATGCGAGTCTCTCTCAATCAATTAATTCTGTAAATTTTTTCATGCATTGTTTGCAGTTGTTGTAATGCAAATTGAAGAGTTTTTTTTTACATATTTTCCAGTTTATTTGAGAGAGGATTTAAGGGAAAATATTGTTTCGAAAATATTTGCGACTTAACGAATAAAATATATTAAATTGATATATTAAGTTATTGAAAGCATATAATTTTACAATAATTTTTTTATCTTTTATGCAATCAAATTTGTTATTTACAACTCTTCAAAATGCAATTTAAAAAAATGTTGCTGTGAATTTTTTTTGTCTAATACTTCAATATAAAGGTGTTTCTGGTTTTATCCGTCTGTTACATTAACCGAATAATTACTGTACACATAAGTTTTACTTCAATTTAAAATTTCTATACAATTGATTTCCAGTTACAAATAAAAAACCATTAATTCATTTAATATGAAATTAAATAAAATACTAAAGAGAAACAAGGTAAAGAGCATTCTAAGTCTCATTGAGTGAAAGTGAATTGTACTAGTAAATATTTTCACTTTGTTTTAGTTCACCAAAAGTGTTCTATTTATTGCAATTTCAAATTTCATTTTATTTTATTTGTGATTTTTTTCATGGCAGCAAGGAATATGAAAAGGATAATATGAATATCGATGCAATTTCATACTAAATTCAAACACAAACTTATCCTAGTTTTTAAACAAAACTGCAACAAAATGCCAAGTCAGATAAACGTGTACGTATACGAATACATGTATTCTTAATTTGCCTATCTCTAAAGTTTTACGACTAGTTGCTTAGAGCTCGCAGAACTTACAATTAGTTGGATTCTTTTACAATCTTTCCATTGCACATTATCTGTCGTGACTTCTTTAATTCTCTTTCTAAGAATATAAGCTAGCAGATAAAACCAACTAGGTTACAACATGTAGTGGATTATATTTCATATGACATAGTATTATCAATTTGCTCATTTTCTTCTCCTTCTCTCTTTTTTTTAAAGTTATTTATAAATTTTGTTTGCCGAGTAATTTTGCTTACTTTAACCAATGGATCTGCTTCTATACGTATTTTCCATTAAATCAGTTTCCGCTTTTGCTCAGCCTCAACATGTCATGTACTGTGTCCGACTCCGATGACAATGACACTTAGGAGCAATCCCAAAATGCTTAAAGTGTACGCCCGAGTTTTAGGTGCCGATGACGTTACCGCTGAGGCAGATGATTCCCCTGTAAGGATAAGCAATAGCAAAATATTGTTTATTAAAATTAATTTATTAATTTTAAAAATCGTATAGCTTGCAATTATTATTGATTTCAACCTAGGAAAAGGATTTGCAGAATTAATTTATGGTCTTTCAATCGTTTGTGTATAATTTAACTTTCAGTTTATGCAAATGTTTACTATACTATTTTTGTCGTTCTTTTTAAATATTAATATGATTCTCGATAAATGAAAATTTTAATTTTACCTTTTTTAATTTAGTCAGTTTGTTTGATGATTAATATTTGTTAACGGATATTTTGATTAATAGCAAAAATTCGCATATATTGCAAAATATTATATTTGTCTTAAAATAAAGCTGATGTTTTATACATTTGTCGGTGTATGAGAAAACTTACCATTTATAATGTTGAGCGTTACCGTCGCACTGGGACTGTTTGAGGGGCTACAAGTGTAATTGCCATTGTCACGCTTCTTGGCCGACTCGATGATTAATGAGCCGATCTGAAATTCAGTCAGATTTTTAGAGATATGCGCTCAAAATAGAAATGGAGACTGTCAACTGAAGTGCTTTTTTGGCCAAAATGCCAAAAAACTTTTGAGAACTTAAGCAAAAAGATAAACAACAACAGAGATGCAGAGATAACATCATTTATCTGTGGCACGGTAACTAAATATTTATTTTGTGCTTGTGGCACGTTTGCAATGACCAGCTCTAATTTCCAGATATTATGAATATTTGGCCAAAAGACTTTGCCAGACTTTTTCGGGCGCGGCTCGAACTTATTTTCCGGCAATTTGGTAAGTGAAATGCGACATAATTGAAACTTTTTTGAAACAGTACGAGCATTGTAATTTTCTGAAGTAGACAGACAGAGGTAGAGGACAGGACACCAGAAGCATACAGGATACGCAGGATACGGCACACGGACAACAAGGCGCAATTTGAAATCAAGTGTAATTCAATTAAAACGAACAAGGGAACAATCGAACGGACTCACCGTGCTCTGTCCCTCGCCATTTGCCTCTGGCAGATTCGGATCCAATTGTGTGCGATGGCGGCGCGAGTCGGCGGCCAGCTGCTCGGCGCCATGGTACCACATGATGAATGTTGGAGGCTCCAAGGCGCCGCGCACAATGCAGCGAAGGACGACATTGCTGCCAGCCTTGACATAGCGATCGGGCTCACCCAGAATTTCGGTGCGAGGAACTGGAAAGAGAAAGCAAAACATACGTATATCATGATGACGTTCATAATTATAATGATTATGATGATGGTGACGATGATGACGGAAAGTCGATGGGAAATGGTGCGCGTGTCTCTGTGAAATTGTGACATTGGCGCTAATCTATTGAGTTAACAGCTGCTAGTCACGTCGCACACGTAAATCTGCGCACCTTTTGGGGTCGTGTACAGAGCAGTGTGGAGCAAAGCAGAGCACAGCACTAGGAAAATCCACTTTTCAATTTTTCACTTAGTGATTCCAACTGCCTCCTAGCCCACAGACACGCACTGACATAACGAACTATGCCTCAGTCTGTGGCAAGTTACAGTTACAATTTACAAGTTGCAAGTTGTGTCAAAATGCGAGATCCTATATAAAAAATACATGAACGAAAGTTGAAATTGTTGGCACATACATTCTCACATCACTCTACCCCGCACCAATGTGCGACGTGCGCTTTTATATTCGGCAAAATCACGTATACGCTGAGCTTTCCCTGCTGTTACACACAAAACTCAGCACAAAATGAGTGTGTGCTGAGAATTTGCAGAAAATGCGAGAGTATCTAAGTGAGTGTGTGTACTCGAATGTGTGTATTGGGGGCCCTCGCGTTTGGTCTGACACCAAACTGTGTCAGCTTGTCAAAATCGTCATGTTGTGCATGTTAACTTTCCAGTTGCTTGACTAGAGATGCACGCGGCTCCAAAAAGCGTATGCAATGTTATTGGCCAATGCCTCTATCCCCTCCACTTTCGTCCATCCCAGTGTTGCCCTAGCTTAGTTGCAACACTCCACTTATTTTCTAGTTTTTAAAAAAAAAAAAAAACAAAACAAATCTTATAGCACTCTCAGACAGGTTCCGAGCGGCAACATAAATTGGAAATTTGTTTAAAAAATAAACAAAGATTCTATAGATCTTCAAAAGAATACATTACAAAAAGGGCGTGTAAAAGAAATTTGTATGGCATATGTCTGTTTTATTAACATATAAATAAAAGAAATAAGAAAACAAATTTAACCTTGACATGTTCGACATTTATTTAGAAAATTTAGAAAATTCTCCCCCCTGAGACATAACGGAATTCGTATATACACAGTAAAAGATAAATTTTAAAAGATATATTTTTTCAATTTCTTTAAAATTCAGAACCTACGATAATGTCTCATATGACATGCTATGATAGACATTCACAGAAAATTAAAATAAAGAGACAAAAAGTTTGCGGTAACCACAATTTCAGCTAATTCTATGGTGAATGCAGCGAGTGGACCGTGTGAAAAGGGGAAGGGGATTGGGAATAGTGTGGAGCAAATGAGGGCAACTTAAATTAATTGGGTTTATGGCGAAATGCTTTTAGGGAAATTAGTTAAGTTTCAAATGTGCACCCCGGGTGCAGAGGCTTCGTATAAACATCACTGCGAAATTGTCACTTTTGATGGCGAGATAAAACCAAAGGAAAACCGTCCAAAAGGAAAACCGCCTTCCTCGCTCCCGTAAAAAAAAATAAAAAATTTGACTTTGACTATACAAGATTAGCAGCAAATTAAATAAGCAGACGAACACATCCCAATCCTGTAAATGATTGAGAATCAAGCAGAGAAGGAGAGCGAAGGGAAGAGGTTAAAGAAGAGAGCAAAATCAAACGAGACGAGCGAAAACAAATCTCATAAAACCAAATCTAGTTTGTCGTTCAATGATGTAGAAAAAAATAAATTCGTTCATTTCGGTGGTTGTGTGACTGACAATGGGCGCAAAATTGATTATTTCGGGAAAAAGCTTTTAAGTATTGAAATTTAAAGCATTAAATAGATTAAAGATACTCGTCTCTACCGCCTTAAACTTTGCTCTCCTGCTAACTGGTGAATTTTGTAGATAAAACTGCAGCTTATATACAAAGATTTTCTGGCCGATAACTGAAGTATTTATTCCATTTCCATTTGCTACTTTTAGCGTTTCTTTCCATTGTGGAGGACAACATCAAGTAAATAAACCAATGCCAAAGGAAACTGACGTTTTAACCGACAACAAAAAAGAAAATAAATACAAATTCACATACCCACCACACACACACACTAATATAACACGGACGCACGCATTGGCATAACAAATTGACCGAAAACTCCGATCCCATTACCCCAACGAGCAATGGCCAAGAGGGCTCAGAAATCAAGCATCAGACAGATGCAGAAGCAGAGCCTAAAATAAAATACATTGGCATTGGGCACTGGTGCTGTGGAGCTGTGGCGATGGCTGGTAACATGACCACCTCTCGGAGCAGATCAACGAAGACAATCCACAGAGGCGAGAAGGCGAGAATCGACAACATGCAAAGGGAGTTTTAGTCGTTTGCACAGACAAAACGATGCAATAAATACAAATTACATGGCAGGGCACAAATAAGAAAGAAAAAGAGGCTGAAAAAGGAATAGGAGTGGGAACAGGAAGGGGAAAGGGAAGGGTGTAAAGGGAAACTAGGTGCTGCCGATAATGGTTATGGCAGTCAACTGAACACCTCTACCAGCTACCTCGCCAGCTCCAGCTCCATCTCCAGCTGCTCTTCCATCTTCCGCTCCAGTCCCAACACTAATACAACAGACAAAGCCAAAGTTGGACATGGGACCTCGAGTTGGCGGCGCAGAGCCAAATGACTGCAAATAATGGCCATGCTGTTCCTGGCCAAGAAAAATTCCGAAAATGGAAATGGAAAAACGATGCAGGCCGACTGACAATGAGAAGTGAGGCTGGATCCCAAAAATCTATTGTACTCGAATTCTCGATGGCAACGCACAGAAATCCTTTATGCTCCAACTTGTCGTTAGATTAACGCAAAATGTGGCCGCGCATATATAATTTTCCCTTCATGGCGACTTCGTTTCTTATTCCTTGGCCCTTTCTCCCCTGTTTACCACTCTAACCATCGAGCATTTGGCACGAGTTTCCCATTCGACAACCTGTTGGACACCACTGTAAGCATTACAGTAGCGTCCTGCTTTTTGGCACGGTTCTGGTCTACATACACATACACACATTCATTCCCATGAGTGCTTAGAATACAAATTTTCTCGACAGGATGCTCGAAAATCACTTTTGACAGCTCCTTATCGAATCCTCTCGCTACTCGCACCTATAGTGGCTTTCACTTCTTTAACAACTCTTACTTACTTACTACTTATCGTCTACAAAAAAAGACTGTATTCTATTTTAATCTTGTATTCTAAGTATTACCTGTAATATCGCACCCTTTCTACAAAGATGTACCAACTACAATGATAAACATTTATTTTCAATTATAATTGTACTCTTGTGTTTAACTAATGGCCCAAATTGCAGTGGTTATTTGTGTGTGTATGTGTGGTTGCATTTTGTGTGCAAATATGAAATTTAATTAACTCGGTTTAGCCTGACTCTGAGAATTGTGCCTTAGCAAACCGACTACGTACCTATAGAAAAAGTTTTCTCGTTAAAAAAAGATCTCTTGCTGAAGCTAAAGCAAAACTTTCTTTATGTTGGTCAGAAAGAGTTTTCAGATGTTTTTCAATGAAAATGCAGCAAAGCCACAATTTGAATGCAATTTTTGTGAGCAATTGCCAAAGCAAGAGCAAAGCGACCACATGGAAGTTTCATGCAAATTCACCCTTCCCCGAATACAGACTGGCTGAAAACTTTTTACATATGCATGCTCCCCTTTCATTGAAGTGTATGTTTATACTTCTTTGAGGTATATGTGTGCATGTAGACATTTACAGCCACTTGACCTTTGACATTAAGAATTAATTGTAGGCACTTTATATGCTCTGGCCTTGTAGCAGAACACGGACCAAACTCACGTCCTTGCTCTCGTCCTTGTCCCTGGCCGTGACTTACCAACGACTTGCAGCTGGACACGCGCGCTCACTTTCGGCTCCGTGGAGACCTGACACTCATAGGCGCCAGCATCGCGCGCCTGCACATATTTAATCTGTAGAGTCCAGTATTTGTCCGGCTGTTTCAAGGCCAGGAAGCGCTGATCAGCAATGAAGACAGCTCTGGAAAAAGAGTTAAGAAATATTGTAAAAATGTATTACCATATTTTACAGTTCAATTTTAAAAGAATTTTTAGACATTATCAATAGGAGCTAAAATATATAAATATTCAATTGAATGCACAGTATTGAATTTGGATTCCAAAAAGAATCAAATGATTGTCAAAAGCTCAATGAAAGTTTCGCAATTATTTCCGGATTAAAAAAGGATGAAAGGGTTTTGGGGTAAAAATATGAAATAGAATAGTAGTAAATATTTCAACATGTGCTTTAGTAAAGAGGAATTCATTTCTGGAAGAGTGCAGCAACACTCGTAAGTGGCCGGAACAAAGCCAACAACAGTAGTGGCAATAAAAACGGGCCCACTTCCTGGCTAAGCTTCGCTGCTAATGGCCACTCAAAGGACCCTCAGAGTTATTTAGTTGTGGCATTTAAACAGTCCCAGCCATGCCCACAACCCAGCATTCCCTCTTCTCGAGAACCTTTCTGCCAGAGTCGACAACAAAGTTGTGTATGAACTGTTGCAACAACAATAACAACAGTGGCAAGTGGCATCATGCAAATGAGTGGGTGCAGACCAGCCACTCATTGGGAGAGAGCAGAGTTGGAGAGCTGAAATAAGTTTCATTTAATGTTATTGTTGCAATATTTTTATGCAACGCTCGCTTCGAAATTTTCCTCTGCTATTTGCACAGAGTGCAAAACTCCTTCCGCCTCCAGTTGAAAGTGCAGCAACTAAAGCTGCACATGCCACGCCCACCCTTCCTACACAGGCAATGACATTGCTTATTAGGCGAACCACCCTGTCTACCTTCGACCCTGTCTTCCCCTCCTTCTCCTCCTTGCACTAACAAGTTTTGATACTAAACCCAGATTAGACCCTTGCGTTTTGCACTCGTAAAACTCGGCATTTTATGACTTTTGTCATTTCCTTTTTACCCCCCTTTTTTGCTAAACTCATTCTGTTTATTTCCCCGCTCCTTATACTGCTTCAACTTTTACTCCAACTCATGAGTTTTGACTCTGTTTCTTATCCAGATTTTGTAGTCACTTTATAATTTTCATCTCATTTTTAAGTTTCGCTCTGTTTCGTTGACTTTTTCCACAGTACTTTCCATATTTCATATAACATTCCAATCTCCTTCTCAGCCTTCTGTCTCTATGCATTTCCTTTGCCGTTGACCACATTTTTTAAGAAGTTCTAGGTTTCCTCAAGAGCATTCGGTTTTTGGACTTTTATATTACTGAATAGAAAATCACAAAAAAAAACTCTGTCGAAATTTGCATATGATATCAAATATGATGATCAAATTTGTTGCTTGAGAGTTTGGTCATCCAATTGTTTAGTCATGTTATGATATAAGCACGACATTCATTATAATATTGCAACTTACTATTTAGAGAGATAGAAAAACTCTAACTAGCTAGCTGACAGAGTGTTGTCTAATCTATTCTGCAACACAGGATATAGCTCTGTAACTTAAATATTTCAGAGAACAATCCAAATTTCGGAAACAATTTAAAAATGTATGCCAAATCAGGAATCTCGTGAAATATCAAATCTCAAAATCAGTCTGAAGATAGAATTCCTTTTTATACTTCTTGATACACACAATTTCGTTAAGCATTGTAATCCTTTATCTGAATCGTCTTGTCAACCGTCAAAGTAAAATATTTGCATAGCTGTAATCTACATATATAGAATTTACTAAGGAACTGAGGGTTGATCTGAGTGCTTCCATTCGTATTAAATGACACGCATCCCAGGTGCAAAGATAATAGATAACAAGTAGACATCAGCTACACCTGACGTAATTACCCAGCCCATGGAGTGGACAGTACGAGTACAGGACGTGTGTCAGACATGTGTATATGTCCTGTCTTGGCCGCACTTTAGGCCAAGTGCAAACAGAAATAATCTATTGTGTGAGCGGGGCAATAAATTCAAAGGGTTGCGTGTCCAACGGGCAAACAAAAGGGCGCCAAGCACGTGACATTTATATGATAGTGTAAACACATCATTTGAGCTATTATACAATACTCGAGCACATGCCAAGACCAATACCTAGACACTGGACTGTGCAACGTTCTGTAGCTAAAAGTTTTTGAAATCTATTTCCATTATGTGTGATGTGGAGGACATCTTTCGTTGCGGAGCTGAATAAGAAAACTTTCTAGATAAATGTGACATAAGACATTGGAGACATTGCAGCAGGAAAGGACACGCACACATTCAACCGACAAGAAAGAGAACGAGAGCTAGAAAGAGAAAAAGAAAGAGAAGGAGCACGAGTGCGGAAGTGGCTGTGCAGGAAGGCAGACTACACAGGAAGCAATCAGTAAAGACACTATAAGCTTAATTTCAATCGTACTCTGTGTGCTCCTCCTGCAGCTGCATCATCATCGTCAACCTGAACTCCAGCTACTCGTAGTTGCTGCACCTTCGGCTGCAGTTGTCCCCGGTGCGGACAGTCATTCATTTGGGCCAGCCATTCATCCGTTTGGCAGACAAACAGGCAGTCGCCTTATCTAATGTGAAAGGTTCATTGGTTTTACTTTTCTATCAAAGTAATAAGCTGGAAATCTTTGCCCCTGCCTTCACTCCCCTACTTCCTATTTTGCAGCAGAAAACGGCAACGTTTGCTGAAAGAAAGCACGAAAATAGGAGACACTTTCAAGTAAAGTTTTCCTGCTGGATTTTACAAAAATGCAATGAAATTGCAGTCTTGAGTTTCCACTTCGCATGCCACAAACACACATTCCTGAGATCAAAAGGACACACGACAGACAACTGGTTGCATGTACAGGTAGAAGCCACCTGGCGGAATGGTTAGCTTGTTATTGGACACGCAGATCGAAATTGAAATACATGTTGCCACTTGGCCCACTTAATTCATTTTCAAGTAAATTGCTTTCGTACCATTATGATGTAACAAACTGCTCAAAAACCTTGTGAGTGTCCTTTGTCAGCTTAAGCTTTGGCGTATGGTTCTCGATTTCTGTGTATCTATACACATTGGGCACAATAATTATTAAGCACTTGCAGTTTCTAAGGAATCTGCTAACATTGATACATAATAAACACATACGCGGATTGCTCTGCAGTTTTGAATATTTATTTGCATTAGCACTAATCATACAATTATTCTGATTTTGGTGACTGCAATTAATTTTGCAATACCCAGTCCGTAAGTTCAAATTTGTTATAATTAAATGTACGCAAGTTTTTTTTTGTAAATTTAATTAGTTAATTACCTGTCCACTGTGAGTATGTGTCCATCACGAAGTCGAATCCAGGACACGGATTTGTTGCCAAGTTGCTTAACCTGAGGAAAAAAAACTTAGTTAAATAACAATAAATTTTATAGAAATTAAGATCTGGCTAAAGCCATAACATTATTTATATTGCTATATAGTACAATAAAATCAATTTTTGGAAAAGTTAAAGCATTAGAAATTTTGGAGATTAATTTGAAAACGAGTAATTCAACATGTATAAACTCAAAGAAACCATTGCTAGCGTATTAAATTATTCAAGAGTATAGCCTCAAGCAATCTAAATTTTAAGGTTTCAAATGCTATAATCAACAAGTTACTGGGAGACAGAGATCAAAGGAGGTCAAAAGAAGCACGCCAAGTTGACCACAGATTAGACGAGTGCAAATTGCTGCGCCAAAATATATGCAATGCTTCTGCAAACAGAACGCACATAACATCACAAAATTGAAATGTAATTAAATACCAAAATGAACACGAAACCTATCAAGCAGAAACACACACGCACACTCCTCTATCTGATATAATCGAAATGTGTCGTAGTTAGTAAATCTAAAATACATTTAGACTGTGCAACACACAGAGACACCGACATAGGCAGGGACTCACACTCCCTTGCATATGAGGGCACATTTACATGGAAATTATTTTGTATTTGCAGCACTTGGTCGCAGATTCAACTACAATATATTCTCCTCTTCTTTTCCCCCGATCTCTCTTACTCGCTCACCATGGGCAGTTGATCCATTAAATACAGTGGCTTGTCACAGCTCTGTAATTTGTATGTAATGAACTCATTAGGCACTCGTTGCATGTGTCAGATTTAATTATAGTAGAACAGCGCCAGATATTCTCTAATTTAATACATTCTGCAATTGCTATAAGGCACTGAGTCGGAGGTATGTGGAGCAAGAATACTTTAAATACGCCAATTGCTACCTGAAACGCAGTCAAAAGGATGCTCAACGTCCTTCACGTCAACATGGCAAGGGACAAGTTCTACTTTGACTATCTCTCTGCCTGCGACAAGCTTTTCGCATGGCATCGACATGGAATTGAGGCATGGGGCAAGTCGTCGCTCAACTGTGGCACTTAAAATAGCAGATGGACAAAGAGCTGCATGGTATGCCATTCGCAGCAGTACCAGCTGAACAAAAAGTGAAAAAGGAACGGGACTACGAGTACTCGTAATTGACAAACATTCAGATGCGAGCTATTCACTTTTCCTCTTCACTTTTCAGCGGGAGGTTGCGGGCAACTGTCTTTAAAACTGACCATTAATTGACCATGACAACGCAAAATTAACATTGTTCCTTTTCGGAAATGGAAAATTTCAATGTAGGGCCACATGCATTAAATATTTCTCATCTGAGGCAGCTGCCTGCCTTACGATAAATGGCCATGAGGCCACAAATTGTCTACAAGCCACAAAAGAATTTGAATTTCATTCTGTCTTTAGCTGTGCCGTTCAGGCCAATTATTAAGCGTGTTGTTTGTTCTGGACTTCAAGAGATAGCCAGTGACTAAAGCAAAGTTTTATTTTCAATTTGTCCACTGAAATACAGTTGGGAATCCACCTGAATTGCTTTACGTGAGCCTCACTTTAAAGTTCTCCAGGGACATTATAATTTTTGTCAAATTAGCAGAGAGAGAGAAAGAGAGAGAGAAAGAGAGAGAGATAGAGTGTTTGAGAGAGAGACAGAGAAAGCAACAGTCACGTAATACTATAAAACTAATTTGTTGAAATTTAATTTCGGTTTTCGGTGGGCGCAATACAATATTTACAACTTCTAAGCAAACAATTTGCATGTTCGTACCTGCCGGTCAGAGTTGACCTTTGAACACCTGCGCAAACAGAAATCGACCCTGTGGCCCCCTTGCCACGCCCCAGGACCATAATTTGGTGGCATTTGTTTTTCAGCTTTGTGTTAAATACACGATGCGGTCACACCTCATGGCCGAGAGCTTTGAGTTGCCTCGCAAATATTTACGCAATAAAATTTAATGTGTTTCCTATGGGTGGGATGTTAATCGATAGCAACGAACTGGGTAAATGGGGGGATCAGGGCAAGCGAGGGTGCAAATAATAATAATTACAAAGGAAAACATGCACGCAAAGTCCGAGCACGCAAAAACTACAGAAAATACAACAATAGTAACAAAAATCAAATAAACAAAAACTAGATATTATAATTAGAAATAATTGTGCCGCATAAACAGTCCAATAATATGTCGACTGATTAGGATTAGGGTTGATTTTGAGCTTACCCGACACGGCAGATAGGCGTGGGTGCCGATCTGTGTGGTCACATTCGATGTGGCAAAGCCATCCAAATAGGGCTCCACGAGGACTCCACTCGCCATCAGGGCGCCGACCTCGGGCATTAAAGACGAACCATGAGCCGCCATAAATGCTTCCGCCGCCGCGACAGAAGCTGACGCTAAGGACGATGACGATGACGAAGAGGAAGAGGATGATGAGGATAATGTGTCCATGCCGTTCTCATCGAAACTGGCTGTTGCTGTAGCTGCTGCTGCTGCTGTTGCTGCTGTCGACTGGGGATGTGATGCTGAAATTGATTTGGCCACAGAGAAAGAAAGTTGTTTTCCTGTTAATCGAAATGGCAATTTAAGCAACGATTCGCCAAAGCTTCTGTCACGTACATAGCACACGTGAGACTCAAAGGTGTGTGGTGGGAGTAGCAGAAGCCAAAGCGCTGCTTTAAGTTGGATTTATTAATGCTAAGGGCTTATATTTCTTAGTCAAAAAGTTTAACTAACGTCTTATTCAAATATCGACATTTACATTTGACAACTAGAAATTATTTTTCACGTTTTAAGCAGCTTCAAACACTTCTAAGTGCTGAACATTTATTCGATTTTGCATTTAATTGCTTCGAATTGGGATCAAATGTTTTCATTTAATTTTATTTTCTTTTCATAAATTCTAAATTGTTTGAAAAATTATCCAAAGTCATTAAATACTCCAATCAAATTGTCCAAATTGTAGTTTATATTTAATAAATATTTTTTGTTGCTAAATATATATGGAATATTGCTTAATTGGAAACATACCTCTCATATATATATATTTTTTGACATAAATGATTAAATAATTTTGCACTCCGTTTCATGTGGCTTTTCAGATTGACAAACTGAGCCCGGTAGGATTCGCACCCCAACAATCACCTCCACCAACCTCCAACGGCGACAACATCAAAATCAACATCAACAACAATAATATAACAACATTAATTGACGATGTGGCAAATATGCGCATGACGCAAATTCACACAGAACCCGCAGTGCGAGCTAACAGCTAAACCGCGAAGTCAGCCAGCCAGACATGAGGACCTTCCACACCTTCGCACACACTGGCACACACACTCGCACACACACTCGCACAACAGGCAGCTGCAGGTGACGGCACATGGCGTGTCTGCTTTTGTTTGGTGGCGACTGTCAGTTTTGGGTTTCGAATTAATCAACGGCGTTTAAGTGGCTGCTACGAGTCGTCACCACTCGGCAACCACCACCATCCTTGCATCATATCGAGACCTATCCACAGAGCAACGCACCACTCGCTTTGCCAGTGCTATTGTGATTTTCGCGCTGCAAAGTTTTTTTAATGAATGGCGTTCATTAAAATTGATTGTTGTTTGCGGCGTCACCACAGCCGATGACTTGGCGCTACGCACACTCCACTTATACAGCAACACTCTGTAGTTGTAGCTGTTGGTGGTGGTGGTGGTGTTTCTGGTGGGTCATGCGGGTGACTCGTTCAGCGGGGTGGAGGGGTTAGGGGTCAGGAGTCAGACCCATTGGCAATGGCAGCTGCTACGCACGATATTTGCTGAATCGCCAATTAACCAGCCATTTCTCCAAATGAAGTGCTTTTCAGCTAAAACGCCCCTTTCCTCCTCCCCTAAAATCGCATCCACCGACAAAATTTCCATTGATTTTTGCGCGTTTCGATTTGATTTGGTTGACTTTATGTCTGCCTGATGACTGATGACACAGAACGCATCTTGTCGGTAAAAATGAATTTTTTTGTCGTAATGCTCCAGGCCCCAAATCGGGCCTTTGTTGCCAACTTTGACTTTGACGCATTTGTCGCTTGATGCCCGTCGCCTGTCACTGGCAATTTCATTTTATTTCCATTTCCTTTTCCTCTTTAGTTTTGTTTTTATTTTAAGCTGCGATTTGAAATGAATGTTTGCTTAAATTGAAAACGCGCATCAACTTTTTGATGCCTCGATTACTGGCAATTCGAATCGGGCATCTGTTTTGCACTAACCCAAATGCCCATCCAGTTGGAAATGCAATTTTTGAACAATTAAAAATGAAAAAAAGTACGAAAATATTTATTTGTGCCTTTGTTTTTTACATTTTTTTAGTTGTGAATTCTGTGATTGGGGTTTTTGAGCTGTGCAATGAAGTACAGCTTAAAAAATATTGACGGTCAGATATCCTGCAGTCAACGTTGAAATTAGGGAAATATATTTGCAGAAGTCGACTAGAACAGCGGAAGCAATCATTAAAAACGCTTTTCTTCAGATTTTAATTTAATTACAATATCTCAGATTATTATTAATACAAATTTAGGAGTAAATTAAAGATAATATCTTTTCGTTAAAACTCCTGAAAATTACTGTTAGACTGACTTATTAAAAGACTATCAAAGTACATACCAACTCTCTGCGTAAACCGCAGAATAGACTGCAAAAAATAGAATTATGGAAATAACTATCTCAAAGGTTTAATAATTTACGAAAACTATTGTATGCAAATTTTACTTATTTAACTCGATTTGAATATAAATAAACTTGCAGAATCTACACGTTACTTCAAATATATATTAAAATTTGGTTGCATTTGCATTACACAATTTATTTAAATATTTTACTTCACAAGATTCTCGAATAATTTTTTAATTCATATATTTGATAAAAATAAACTTTTAAAGAATTGTGTAGAATATACACGTGACTTAAAATACATATTTAAATTTGGTTGTATTTGCATTACACAATTTATTTAAATATTTCACTTCACAAGATTGTCAAATAATTTTTTAATTAATGTATTATTTAAATAATACTCGAAATTAAAGTTATTTAAGTTGAGTGACAGATGAAAATGTACTCCAAATATTTAAACATTTTTAAAATAAAGGAGCTAAGCGAGCTCCAAAAAATGTAAATTCTGTTTCCCTGTGGACGAATGATTTGATCTGAGTTTGTGCTCCAATTAAAACGGCGAATGATTTCGAGTTTGACAACTCGTACGTCAATTTAATTGCGACGACCTTTTGATGGAAACGGTGACGGTTAGCGTCAGTCAGTCAGGTTAGAGCGTTGGGAGGGGTTGAGGCATGACATGATGGAGTCAGCGGATGTGTTTGCCATATACTCCTGGAAGGCTGACAGGCAGTGGAATTTAGAGAGGGGAGACGTGGCTCCGTCTGTACCAGAAATCAGCAATCATTTCATCTTTGCGTATTTTTTTTTTCGACTCTTGAGCATTTGGCAGGAACGCTGTGTCAGTGACAGTGTGTGGCAGAGCCACAAAAGTGGAAGCAACGAAATTGACAAAAGGTTTCATGCAACCAATGGCACACCCAGCGCCCTATCGCAATGTTCTACAGTCGCCTCTTTGCCTCGCTGACAAGTATACGCACGAGTGCCTACATAACATCCACATACACACAACACAGCTACAACATAGCTGGCGGCAACACACCCACTTACACACACACACTAGCATTGCAATCGACAGGCAAAAATTGGAGACGCGTTGAAAAGATCAAAGCCGTTCAATTGTCAGTGACGAAAGCTTGAGAGCCTTGCAGGTTGCACAGGCAAAGCGACAAGGGACAAGTGGAGAAGGAGCTGGAATGGAGTGGAGTTCAGGCAGCAATGTGGGCTCCCGGTTCTCGGTTGAGCGAAAGGCGCAGTGTGTGATTTGTCAAAGCACGCCATGATTTGTCCTGCCCCTGGGCCAGCTCGCACTCAAACAATTTCCTAGGCAATGCTCAGTTTTTGCCTGAATTGTGCCCCTGGCTAAAATTTGTGACGTTTGCAGTTTCCACTATGAAACTGGCAATTATGCAGGAAGAGTGAGAAGAAGAATTTCGAACAGACTTTAAAGAGTTTTAAGGCGAATAATAAAAATGATGAAACGATTGGGAAACTTAAGTGCGATCGAAAATGGATTCAAGGGCAGTCAATCTTTGTACTTTTAATGCAGAAAAGACATTAAAAGAAAGTTTTCTGACAAATAGGGGAGTATTTCTTCTTGTCATTTCTTTTGTATTTATTACAAATATTCAATATAAATCCAGAATAGATCACAGATTCTGCTTTTGTTTTAATATTAATTTACTTCATTTATTATCATTTAAAATTTAATATTAAAGCCAAGATGATTAATATTTTCTCTATAACATAAAAACCTGAGTTTTGCACATCGGAATCAAAGTGTCTTTTAGAAATACAGCAATATGAAATCAAAACTGACAAATAATTTGTTTTGAGTTTTATATCAAGACTCACAAAATTCGAAAGCTGTACTCAATTCTCTAACGGGTTGAAGGTAAGAAATATAACTTTAACGATCTGAAAGCCATCATAAGAGATTCACGAATGCATTTGTAGTTTACGAATTGAAGATGTGCAGTTCCGGCTCCTGTTGTCAGCCTTGCTGCTTGCCATGCTGCCAACCCTGCTGTCAACCCTGCTGTAGCCCTTGCTGTCAACCATGCTGCAGCCCTTGCTGTAGCCCCTGCTGTAGCCCTTGCTGTTCATGCTGCAGCTGTAGCTGTTGCAATTCGTGTTGCAGCGGTTGCTGTGGGAAATGTGGACCGTGCTGTCCACCTGCATGCTGTTGTGGCTGCTGCGGTGGTTGCAGTGGATGCAGTGGGTGCGGTGCCTGTGGTGGCTGCTGCGGTCCATGTTGTGGCAGTTATTTTGGAAAATGTGGACCATGTTGTGGACCATGCTGTGGGCCCTGCTGCAGTCCCTGCTGCGGACCCTGTTGTGGTCCTTCCTGTGGACCCTGCTGCAGTCCATGCTGTGGATCAAAGTGCTGCTAATCCACCGATCGTCATCTGCTTAAACTACTGTATATCTGGAGCGCACAGGTCCTACCATAGATTCGATATAGCCCGTTAGAGAATTGAAATGAGACATCCACACTTCGAGCAATAAAAATATTACAACATATGATAGATATTAGTAATTATCTTAGAAGTTTTATCTCATTCGAATTCTAGGATCGTAAACTCTTCTAAACCTTGGAAGCTAATAAATCGACCATCATGTTTGATCTAGGCTTTAACATGAAGATCTTGATTTGGGAGTTCATGAATAAAAAGATTCAAGTTAACTTTCTAATGTAAACTGTTTATATATTGTATTGCTTAAAGAGTATCACAAATATCAGACATTTCAATATATGTTCCGCTTTTTTGGGGTAAAATAAAGTGCTGTTGGCGGAATATAAATACAAGTACATGACAAAACATTTTGTGTTGCTTTGGCTAAGGTATAAGTTGGTCATTTAAAAGTTATGTGAATTAGTAAAGAAAACTTTGTGTACGAGAAATTAATTAAAATATCAATTTCAGCAACATGACAGGGCCGCAACACGACAACAAAGAATACACACATACACTTACACAAAGGGAAACACAACACGAAAGACACACACACACACACACACACGCACACTGTGAGAAAGATGAGTCCCAGAAAATACTTACAAGCTTTTTGGGGGATACGCACAAAGCCAACGATGACAACTACAAGAATCTGTGAGAGACTCGAATTCGCATAACCGGATGTTATTTACAGCTGCTGGAGTCAGCGGCAGCTGACACAACTTTTCATACTTTAATTAAACATTCTACATTGCAGATGAACACACATACGAATTCACTCACATACCCAGAGAGAAAGAGAGAGATACAGAGCAAAACAAGCTAAGGAAAAGTTTAAATAAATGCTTGTTAAATGTCGCAAAATTGCCCGCAGACTTTTCTTAGTACTAACTAAGTAACTACCTTCGACATTCTGCGGCAGTTACTTAACAATTTCTCTGGAAAATGCCCAAAAGCACTTTCCGGCACACTCTATGTAACCATGAGATATAGATACAGAGACCAGTGACTGATTCAGATAGAGATACTTTCTGTGTCAGCTGTGCGGCAACTGTGCACCAGGGTCCAGCTACAACGAACTTAATTAGGGTTAATTAATGTTAGAGAAACACACATACTCGTACAGCCACATTTATTGACTCACGATAAATTGGATGACAATTTACATTCTGCTGCGAAGCTCAGCAGTAGCATTGGCCGAGGCAGACAAACCGGAAATGAGTTTTCAAAAGGCCGGAAGGCAGCAATTATGCGAGTTGCTTTGTGTACTTTTTTAGCTTTCACTCTAGATATTCACCATATTCACCTCAGTTTTAATTACTTTAGTAATCGACATTTTTCTGTGCTCGTTTCTAAGTCATAAGGCTGTTCTATTTAATAATCTGAAATAAGCCTGCTCTACGTATTGGTAACCTATCAATGTGTACACCATTTTGAGTAGATAGACGAGTCCAGAAACCTATTTGCATATTATCATCCAACGCCTGCTTCAGATTCCTATCGTGAGCGGAATAGAACGCAAAAAAAAGTGTATTCATGCTTGTGTACTTTGCGTATGTTTACACCATGTAACATGGCAAATCCAATTTAGACTGCTTCCCCTCTGCTTCTGCCTTTCTCCGAGTACTTGAGGCGTGGCAGTGCTCGGCCCTTTTGAGGTAGCTCGTTATCATAGTTCACTCAATCTCAATACGTGTGTACCTTGATTTCATTTTACTTCAGCTCTGCTGCAGAACGGCAACTGTTTGGTTGGAGGATAAATGTCAAGGGGGGCTATAAACTTCAATGGAACGATAGAAACGGCACTGTGGAGAACTGGCTAAAATCTTAAGATTAGCCAGGAAATTCTATTGAATACCTATAAAATAATAAATATTTTTTAATACAAGAACGAATTAACTCGACTTTTTTTTTTTGATAAAACTAAATAAATTAATTGCTTCATCTCGTACAAAGTTCATCTCAGCTTAAATACCAGTATTGGAGTTATATGTCATGCATATAAACCAATTTATTCATATTCAACCATTAATAAAAGAAATTTATTTACCATTCAAAAACATGCCACTTACAACAGTTTGACATATCTGAATCTAACATATAACTTTGTATTTTATTCAGAAATCAGAAAGAAACGTTGTCATATTTGTTGCCTGGAGTTTCCATAAATATTTGAAATGTTGTAAATATATGTAAATGAATACCACTCACTAAATATTTGTATTTATTGTGTAAACCAAATTTTAATTATGCTTTAGATAAACGTGACGACCAATGTTTGGGTGCATATTACGACAACATATTGTCAGTGCGTCTGCGTTTGACTCATTTCACTACCAAACTAACTAAATAAATAAATAAATATTAATGTTGAAGCAGCAGAAAACCACATATACATATATACAGATAAAAAAGAAAACAGACACAAAAATAACAACATTTGTATTCTGACAGCCATTAGATCACGCTTAATAAACCCTAATAGTCTGTGGTCTCGCAATTTGAGCGCTGCGCACTGAGAATGAGAGAGTGTCCATCAAAAATGCATTTCAAGCATCGATTAGCATGTATTTTGCATTTGTCGCTTTGTTCAAATCCATTTATTATTCTATTTATTTATTAATTATGCAACAAATTATGTGTTTATCGGTTGCCAGCTCAAAATGTCAGCCTTAACCGCATACGAGCAAACAGATTTTTCAACTTTAAATCCTTTTCCATGGCTTGGCTATAGTTGCACTTATGGTTTTGATATTTCCATTTGACTGTGGCATCACCCCTAATAATGAATGATCAAAACGACCTTTTTGATACCTATTATTATGGATGAAAATATGAACTACAATTATCCAGGCTTATATATGTATATATATAACTTTTACTGTTTAACTTCTAAGCTTCATAGCGATATCAAAGCTCAAGCGATTAACATTGAAATGATTTTGAGTTCTACCTAAATGAGCTCCAGCTATAATCAAAATAAAACAGAACTCTTAAATGAGTGGATGCTCAATTGAGTTGTCATGTGAAAAATATGAGTTATCCAGATATTTCCCATAGATTGAATTTGTTATTCAACTTAATACCTCAGTGAGAATTTAATACAATGTAGAATGTTGCTTCTTTAGTAGTACGAGTGTGTAAAATTGTATATTATTTATAAAATTAAACGCTAATTTCGCAGCATTACCGCAAAACATGTTGCAAATGTCCAAACGAACGTGGTCTAACATTAGATTTCAATTTGTGAGAGGTAAACAAATTGTTGTGCAGTTGGTAGAATTAACAAACTTTGCCAAATCCGGATAATGCATTTGATAATGAATGAATGAAATGGAATATTTTGCATTTGCAACATATTTTGTTTGTTGTTGTGGCAAATTAGCCGAGTTCAGCTAAGCGTTATGTAATTTCCTAATGGACACTGACGTGAGTGCTCTAGATACAGACATAATAGCTCCCCCACAGCACTCACAATACACCTACATGCTACGTTACACCTACACACTTCTATATATATGTACATAGGTGTAAATCTCCACCTGTGGCTACATTCATCCATCATTAGTTCAACACAAAAAGGATTTTATGATGCGGTAATGGTGACATAAAAGCACGCACCTCTCCACTCGAATCCTTTTTGGAGTGAGGACTGAGGTATTTTTTATGTTTTATGCCTTTTGAGCAAACAAGTTGGCGTATTTTTGAGCTAAACTCGGCATATAGTACGGACATAAACTGTCGACTGTGACTGTCGTCTGCCACCCGTCGTCCTTTCACACACATTTTAACTAAGCCACAACTTCCGCAACGTGTCATTCAAGCCGGTCGTATACTGTTAAGTCTCCTTTCCACCTCCCAGTCCATCTGATCATAAAGTGCATAGTAGCCTTACAGCCAACACGTAGACTTATCATACCCTGTAGCTGTCAGCATGGCTAAAAGGTTATTCGAAAGTTGTGCAAATATTGTGGCAGTTGTGTGGCAAGCGAACATTACATTATTGAATGTATCTCTCAGTTTAATTTGGCATGCAGACTTTCGTAAGTCATACAGATCCGAGTTAGTTTATTTAAGTATAGCATACCCTTCATTTTCAAATAGTCTAATAGCCAAATAGTGTATACATATTTGTTGTTTTATTGTAATGTGGGCATGCGATGCTCACACGTATTCGACCGCCTTTTGGCCGTAACTCAACGCTGCATCGCATAACTTAGTTTTCTATGCTTAATACAGTTTTGCGGGCACTGCACAGCATCCGGACCATGTCCTGCCCTCACACTCCCCTCCATTTCACTTCCATTCTCCCCTGCTGTAAAATGCTGCCCCTGTTCCGCTGTCAGGAGTCAGAAGCGACAACATTGCCGGATGCTCTGCAAATACTTTAAAAAGCATAAAAATTCCAACACGTCGTAAACTCGGAGCTTTTAACAGCTACTGCCTCTGCAACCCCTTATCCACTAACAGTCAGCAATCAACTGCACACACACAAACACACTGACTCATACACAGATATGACCACCCACAAGCAGAGAAACTCGCTTTGTTGCAAGTCATGCACATGAAGTGAAGTTGATGTTGTTGCTTGATGGTTGTTGCTTGTTGCCTGTCACTGTTGCTTTGTTGTAGTTGTTGTTGTTGTTGTTTTTGCTACTGGGTCTCGCCTCGCCACGTCACGGACACCTTGTCTGTTCCGCTGCAGTTAACCTGCAAAGTAGCGCAATTTGTTGATAGCAGCTGAAATTTCATTTGAGAGCAGTTTATATTTTTTATGCCACATAATGATGCAGCTACGAGTACAGTCCGGGGGCATGCATGAAAAAAAATGAAACGCGCTCTAAACACGTTTTGCGACAAATGAAAATGAAAATAGAAATAAATTTAAATGGAATTGTTTTTTATGTCAATTATTCGGACTGCTTTACTATCCGTTGACTGTCACGCAAACAACTCAGAGATAATTGCTGCAAATGTATTTCACAGATACTTATGTATGAGTGCAGAACGCATACAAAGTTGTCGAGATATACAAATTAATGACTGATACTCGAGGGAAGTCCTTGAATTCAGTCTACGAGGCTCAGTACTTTCACATGTATTAGTACATTTTGTCTGAGCTTTTTTTCTTTTTTCTATTAAAGTTGTGAAACTAATTTACTTACTTACTTATATCCAAGAAAGTAAAAGATAAACTAAGTCTCGTAAGCTCTTACAAAAAAAAAAATAAATGCAAAGTGCTGACAAATTTATTTAACTGCATGTGAACTTTTTTATAGAGTTTTCGCTCAGTTTCCTGTTATACTACTCGTAGTTTGGCTCACCTTAGCAGCAACAACATTAATATCACTTTACCTCAATCTGTCCAATTTACCAATAAAACTGCAGCTGAATCTCAGCCGAAGGCGCTTTAAACTGCTATGCCAAAGTAAAAGCGTCATGGCTCCATATTGTGGTCGAGAGTGTGTATGTGTGTTGATGTTGTTGCTCTTGTTGTTGATGGAACAACAAAACTGCCTTTTAACTTTTGCATAAAAACAACGGCAGCCGGCAGCAGTTAGTGCAGCAGAGTCAGAGTCAGCGTCAGCCCGAGCAAAGGATGCAACTTTCAGCTGCTAAACGAAAATATAAAACACTTAACTCGACTGCAGGCAACGATGTTGAAGCCAAAGCTCGCGCTGACGTTGGTGCTGCCCCTTTCCGCTGAGCGTGACGCTGAAGGTGACGGTGACTGTGACGCTGACGGTGACTCACTCAAACTGGTGAAACGGAACGTGGCAGGGATGCCTCGAACCAAACCAAAATACACACAACACACTCAACATACACAGAAATTGTGCCCGAACTCAGTTTGCCTTTCCCCCGTGGCAGCAACAATTTGATGGCAATGTGCGAGACTCTGACTGCCGGACTAACCGAACGACAAACCGACGGGCGAACGGACAGGCAAGCAAACAAGCATCAGAATCAGGCAAAGGCAGAGTCAGAAGCAGACAGAGCACAGTTCCCGCTGACTGGTTGTAAATTTGGGTCAGTTTTTGGCAACAGACAGTAGCCAAATGCTGTTCCATCTGGGTGCCAATAACAAACAATGGGAGAAGGTTAAGTAAATAAGTCTAAAAACTGCAATTTGTATATTTCTTTATTTGGACATCTGCTGGTATAAAACAAACTCATTACGTCTGATTGAATTGGGAAACAGTTACTACTTTTCTGTGAATCCTTACATCCTTTCAGTCTACATTTATTCAAACTTTAATTTCTAAATTTTATCATCAACTTGATTTGTAAAACTTTTAATTAATCTAAAAAGTATAGCCGTCGTACCTATTTACTGCTTTCGAATTCAATTCTTCAATTCAATTCTTCGCTATATTTATCTATCATTTAGCTTATTGCCAATTGCCAATATATATTTAAATAAATGTATTTATTTATTAATCTATTCACAAATGGTTGTATCTGTCTATAAAGTATTGCATTAATTAATCACTTCGTATGATAAAAGTATTATTCTACTTATTGTGAACTGATTAGTAGACTGCCCGAAATCAGTTCCGGTATTTGAGAAGTCGACTTTACTGCCGTTCCCACTGTGCTGAAGCTTCTTTGGCTGCCGATTACAATAGAATGCTCGACTTACAATGCTTGGGCAAAGGGGCTTGCAGGGAACTTTACGCGGCTTTAATAAATAACGAGCGAAGTTTAAATTGCCGTTAGCATAAATTATGAGCAGTTAGAGCCTTTGGCTGCTGTATTCAGTCAAAGTCGACGCCATTTTGGCTGTGCACCGCCTTTGACGATGAGAAAGAGGTGCACTTGGGAAGGAAATGCTGAGGGGCAAAATGAGTCGAGACTCGCTGCTGTTTTGGTTATGAATTTGGGTAGCTTTGTTGCCAGACTCGACAGGGAGTCACAGTGAAATTTCAATTCGCCTGCACACTGTTTATGGAGCTGAGGAAACGTCGACCAACTCATAAAGCATTTCCTGCACTCATGGATCGACTGCGGCCACAGTAAGAGCAGCAGAAACAGCAGCTGCCTAGCAGTTGCTTTTGTTGTTTCCTTCCTGATGTTCTTGAGCTTTTACTTTTTTCTTAGAAAATGGAACACTGGTTGGCTGCTTCCTGCAGCCTTGGCTTGGCATTACACGCCGCGGGTGGCCATTATGTTTACCTATAGATTTCAAAGCCAGCATCAACTACGACCAGCATATCCGGCTTTCATCGCATAGTTTCTGCATCTTTTGGTCTCACATTCAGACCGCAAGTATTTCATATTGTTTGCCAGCAAATAAAATGAATAAAAGAAAGTCGCCTGCACCGAATCAGCTATTTCTCCTGTTTCCCCTTACAAGTGGTCGGAGCTGTGAGTAAAAGAGTGCCATTATCCCGATTGTGAAGCAGGTCTTCAAAAATTTCTGCTTGTAATTCCCTTCGCCTTACAACTCATATTCCAAATATTCCTACAGCTCTCGGCCTTAATGCAAGCTGAAGTATTATTTCTTATATTTTATAATGCAATAAGCTTGTTCTTATTGAAGGATATGTTGAATATGTAAACCGAATTATGTCATTTTTAAAACTAAAACATTTTCTTATTTTTATGGGAATTTTTGTGCAACATTCAAACTATTTCTCTTTCAAAAGTCCACCCTGTTTCAGAAATGTATTCTGTTGCTAAATAAGTAAATTCATGTCAGGTTATATTTTGAAATTGATTCAAATTGCCTATCGAGCTGAAAATTCTGTATAATTTCATTTCGACAATTAGTTAATGATATTCCAAATATTGTTTCTCGGAAATTCACCCCATGGCTTTGAAGTGTTTTCCATTGGAATCTCCTTATCGATTACAATCTCCACAAATACCTAAACCACTAGCCACTTTGGCTGGTTTCAAACGGCTCGAAATAATTGATTTTACCATGCTGCATTTGGATTATTAAAAGAAAACTAATTTTGTTTTTAATCTACCAGTTCGAGCCACAATTTGTGTGCTTGACTTTGTCAAAGCTCACTACATACTGCTCTAGCCTGCTCCTCTCAACCAGCTCATGATATGAACAACGCTCAACCTCCATTGGGTGTCATTTGCATTTAAAACTCGAACGAGTTTTCTTTTTATTCTGATGCTAAAATGCACTGAAAATGAATTTTTGCATAATGTCCTTGGCTGGATGTGTGTGGCTGGGTATGTGTGTATGTCAAGTTAGAGTCGAAACGGGTAACAAATTCACAAGAGAATTTTGTGGCCTGGCAAAAAGAGCAGCCTGGGAGCGCAAACGACCAGTAGAGCCAACGAGTGGCCCACCCGATAGAGCATCCCACCTTCCCACCATCCCGTCAACCGACCATCCGACCATATATGCAAATTACGCGCATTGCTCTGTCATGAATTGTCACACATTTTCCAACTGAGATGCTCCGACACGCGTCCTGGCTGCACCACAGTTGCACAGTGACACTGTGAGGGCTGTCATGTGGTGCTGTGCGGGAGTGGCAATAGAAATAGACCACCACCCATCAGTACATCGTCATTGACAGCGGCCCCTGGAAGGCGAGGCCAAACCACAAAACACTCACCCACCAGCACTTACAGTTGCAGAGTTGCTTGTCCCAGTGGACGCCAGTATGAGCATGCATGAGTCTGCAACGCTCATACGCCCTGTGCACCAACTGGCAATCGGCATGAATATATCTGCTGCAAATATTGCCCACCAAATGGCTCGGAATTGCTAATTTGATCAGCATGTGAACCTGCATGATGGAGAATCCTTTGGCATTTGAATTTCATTCAATACATTGCGCATACGCAACGTTATCCTATCTTACGTTCGTTCGTTCTTATCTTTTGGCTATGATTCATTTTATGGGAGCCATTTCAGTTGGCCGTAAAGATTGATAATTATGTAAGACTAATATTGTAGGCCATAAAAATATGCATCAAAAGCAAAAATATTTTATGGCAAACATTTTGATTTCGGGTGCTTTAAAATCTTCTACATCTGTTGTTGTTGTACATAAAATGTTCGCTCTAATGGACAACGGAACCCGTAGCACCCGCATCCAATGAATATAAACAATAACAATTGAAATAATAGCAAAAACCGTATCCAGTTTTATCCTATCCTCGCACTCGTCGACGTTGATGTAGAAGGACTACAAACCAAATCCTACAACGCCGCATTTTTTTTCTTTTTTCTCTTTCTCTTCTTCTCTCAATTTATGTGGCTACCCGGCGACTTAATCGCAGTAATGGAAATGTCTATTTTTATTAGAGGTTTCCATTTGAACATATTTCTATTTGAGTATTTGCCGATTCAATTTGCAATAACTTTGGTGCCCTATGTTGTCGTTGCAAGTGGCATGGTGTTGACAAAAGTATAAACGTAGTGTAATATTCGTTCTTGAATAAGAAAACAATGCCATGATTTGCAATTTTAAAAAATGTTCAGCTGAATTCCAGTCTTTGCATAAATTTATACATATTTGAGTCTGTCAAAAATGTAATTAAGGAATCATTGAGCATTAAACTTGTTGGCTTTTTATTCGATTCTTTGAAAAAAGGTTTTATATTTTTTAAAATTTATTTTCTGAATTATCTCGGAGCTTAACTAGTACTTCTGAATATGAAAATATTTAGTCGCATTCAATTGCTATAGAGATTGCAACTTTATAAGTAATTGATCGCTAAATGTAACAATCCCTATGAGTGACACGTCTAGGGCACTGCCAGGAAGTGCACTTGTTTGGAGTTTCTAAACAAATGCTGAAATTTGTGAGTATACGAATGCAGCTCTCGATGGTTGTTGTTGTCTGTGCAGTTGTGTCTCGTGTCGCCAAATTTATGGCTAGCAATATATTTGAAAACTCTGTAGGGTCGAATGAGGAACAGGTTATTAGAGAACTGGGGAAGAGGCGACGCACAACAAATGGCAAGCAATGTAAATAAACAACGCGCAGTTGGGTGGAGTCGCAGCTCGAGTTTTGGGAGCTGCTGCGGAAGGAAAGCGAACAATGCGGCAGCGTAATTTGAATGCACAATGCGAGCCGGAGCTCGTGCTCCGTTATGTGTTTTGCCTGCAGATGCAGACCATGCAGCAGGATGCGGCAATGCACCCACTCGTTCGGTTTTATCTTTATGCCTCGTGTCATTTTATATTTCTTTTTGCTTTTGCTCTTTTCTTTTTTTCTTTTTTTTTTTGCTGCACTCGTACGCTTATTGCATTTGTCTCGATTCGTTTGGTTCGCACAAAAACAAATTGCCGGAAGTATGCAAATGCATGATGCAGCTTATCAGATATTGTTTGAGAGCTTGGATCTGACTATGGTTCTGGCTCTGGCTCTGATTCTGGTTTGGGGTGTGGCACTTGGCACTCATTTGCCTTGCAAAGGACGCTCGCCGCTTCAGGATCGTTGTAAACAAAGTAAGGCGACAGCGAATAACTCTCAGAGACACTTGTTCCGAATGGAACTGTCAGCTGCAGTGGGTCCTCCAAATCCCACCTCCCATATTCCATCTCTCCCAGCCCATACTCTGCTGTCATTGTTGCTCGCCAAAATTGAATTACATTTTCACTTCACTCTATGCTAAAAAGCCTGTCAAAAGCCAAAAGCCCAGACAGGCAGCAAAAGTAAAAATTAATTAAATATTTTTATCAGTGTCTGCGGCAGACTTTTTTTTTTTTTGACTAAGACACAAAAATCGCTCTAGCATCTGTCCGTTATTCATTTTGAATAGTTTTTTTTAGCACAATTTCAGGCATGGAAATAAGTGCGGACTTCAAGCTACCCTTGGTCAAAGCTATGAAAATATTATTGCATTTTGACTGTAAGATAATAAGAGAAAAGCCGTAAATCATTGAACAAATTTAAACAAATATTTACATTTATCTGAGCAGCAATTACACCTATTCAAAAGGGAATTTTAAGCTGATTAAAAGTACATATTACAGAATAGTTTCAATGTATTCAATTCTTGGCTAATTTAAAATACATAGAATTTATTTAGGCAAATGAGCAAATTGGTTTGAGAGCACGATTCGCAATTGAATAAACAATGCAATTCAGCCAAAGCTTAAAATATTAACAATAGTATTTATTTGATATTTAAAGCGAAATATTTAGCAGCAAATTTTTAATATTAAATTGTAAATAAATATCATTACGAAAGCCGATTGAAAGTGGGAATTTAGAAGTAATTTTTCGGAAGGGGTGATACCAATTCTATTAGCAGCATTGTGAACTCCACTCCTGAATGATTTTCGTTGTCGTTTATAATCGTTCGAAGTAAATGGCACTTATAGGCGATGACAGGATCCGACAGGGCATGAATTACCCCACAGCACAGCTCTATAAAGATGTCTCCCTCAATCCATTCGAATTCAAAAACTTAAACATATGGAGAAATAAGTATTTTCTGCAGGACATATACATGGCAATATCATATATTTTCACACGTTTTATACATTCTCATATTTTACGTCTCGAATGATGCACTGAAACCCATGGGATTCAGCGGCGGCACGGTCTTTTGTTGAGGGCGTGTTATCATCGCCCTGTCCTGAAACTTATTGATAAATGATTGTGAAGGATTTTTATTGGCTGTGCTGTCACAAGACTTGTCTCCAGCTTGACTCTTTGGAATTGATGGCAGAGACAAACCCTCCTGGTTAACTGAGAAAGCCGGATGCATAGCTGCTAGGGATGGACCACACATCCTGACACACTGTTGCCGGCCCTGTCTTCAGCTTATCAACAGTTTAGCGGCTTCTGTGTCAGACAGGTGAATAAAAGCAGCTGTCAACACTCTTTTTTACACCCCATCGTTTTGTTGTGAGTCTGCGTAGAGTTGCAGCTTCATTAATATTGATATAAGCCATATTGATTTTACTTATGGTTTTTTTGTTGTCAATATGTCTGGACAACCGATACTCTACTCATCGACATAATGACTTAACAATGTCATCGAATGTAAATTTAGCAACCATTCAAAACAAGAGGAGAGACAGAATTTTATGCCAACTCAATGACATAAGGAAATTCAATGGGCCCATGAGGGCCCATGGGCAAGAAGAAGGACGAAGGAAAGTGGGGGAACAACTGATGCAGTTCTGCTTTTAAGTCAGAACTCTGGTGTTAAATTTATTGATACACTCTGCTTCCAATAAAAATTGATGGCAAAAACACATTTACAGTCAAAAAGCAGGACGCACCAATGGGTAAGTGGGGAAAAAGGTGTCAGCTATAATTTTTCATATCATTGTTTTGTTTTTTTGTCAGTATTCATTGGGTGTCATGGGGAAACGCGCGAACGCAATGGATAAACTCTCGTAAATCTAAAGTAGCAAAAGGCAACGGTCACAAAATTCTTTCTATGCTGCAGAAGAAAAACTCGTGAAAATGGCAGTCGGAACAGGAAAAGAATTTTTTGTATTTATTTCGGTGGAAAAATGAGAGCGCAGAAAGCAGTGAGAGCACAAACATTCAGAAAGAAAAGGAAGAGAAGGGGGATTGGATAGGCAACTACAGCGACAGCCGAAAACTGCAATAAAACCAAACAAACGAAAATGAAAGCAGAAAAATAATGTTCCACGTTAAAAAGGAAAGTGAAAAGTTTGTCAATAATACGAAAAAATATAAGTAAAGCTCAGTTAAGAAAAAAGCAAAACTAAAACGTTGTTGATTTTATTTTGATTATTGCCTCAATTTATATGCGAGCACCATGCGAGCTACTAGCCGCAACCTTTGTCAGACTATCTTGCGTATACGTGATTTACAACACATGCACATTCACACACAAACACACTCTTGTAAACATCATGTACGCATTTAGAGTACTTAAATGTCCCAAAGTTTTAATTTCTCCTAAGCTACGGCAACCAATGGAGGAATTCGATTCGAAGCCAATACAAAGGGAAGAGACGTTGCAAAAAAAGGAGAGAAACAGAGAGTGAGAGGGGCATAGAGAGAAAGAGCAAAGTTCTGGCCGAATGCAAATCATTTTTAAATGCTAACAAATTTCGGTCAATTTATTTTACGCTTCTTCGAAATAAATTACAACAAAGCCGCAGCGCATGAAAAAGTTATGAATAATGTTTAAAAATAAAACGAAGCTCCAAACGAAATGGCAAATAAATCAATCTTACGCCCGACCAGCACCAAACTCAGCAAAGTCACTGAGGCTGGCCCAACTTTCCCTAGCAGCCTGGCGGCAGCTGAAGAGTAAAGTAAGAGACTTGCAGCCACATACAGTCAAAAGAAAATCAATAAAAATATATTTTAAAAG
Organism: Drosophila rellima; assembly: GCA_035043635.1. Classification (NCBI taxonomy): domain Eukaryota; kingdom Metazoa; phylum Arthropoda; class Insecta; order Diptera; family Drosophilidae; genus Drosophila; species Drosophila rellima. The sequence goes on from JAWNMV010000811.1 coordinate 15,198,912, forward strand.
TACCTACAAATCTTGGTAGTTGGTCAACTTTAAAGTCTTACTCTCGCTCAAATAACAACAACACGAAAAAAGACCTAGTTAGAGCTTAACATTCAATACAATACTTTTATGGCCTCCAATCAGTTGGTTGAACTTATTTCTACTTTCTTAAATCTTTCCTTTTGCGGTATTTTTGTCTGCTCATTTGCCTTGGTTTAACGGTTGTTTTGCTCCAAAGCAGGCCGCTTCTGCCTGATCAATTACAATCCAACATTTTTTTGCGAGTACATGAATTATGTTTTCATGTTTTGCCTTTTCGCTTCTTTCCCATTCGTTAAAGTCTGTGGCGACGGCAAAAAGTACGCTAATAGCTTCTTAAAACAGAAATTGAGCGGAAGCAGGCGAAAATTTCTTTATCAAATTATTTTTTGCTTGCACTGCTACATGCCCTTTCATTCCATCTTTCTCATATTGGGCTTTGTGCCAAAACTGATTTTAGCTTTACTAATAATATTCCACTATCATTATGGTCGTCTATTATGGCTATCGTTAAGGATAATTTCCATCATTTGGCATTGACAATGCAAATTTCGATTCAAGTGATATGAAAACTTGCAAAAGGATGATTCAATTCACGAAATTACGTGAGGGAAACCGCACAATACTCGCTTTGTCAGACTCTCGACGCGACTAAGTGAGTTAACTGTTTTGACATTAAGTGCATAAACGAGTGCATATGAGTACATATTTGCATAAGTGTACGTGGCAAATGCAATCATTGGAAAACAGGTGACAGGTCGACGCATACGGGGCGTATACGTGTTGCGCGTTGCACAAAAGCGAATTTATGTTGTCAACTGCGAACCTATTGCATCAGAATCTCAATCATATACCTATACCAGACTCTGTAATAACGAGTTTTAAAAAACCCTAAGATATTTTGATATCAATTTATAGAGCTCATTCCGGTGCTTTCTGTTATACGTTCCCTGATCTTAACTAAGTTCATATTTGTACAATAAATATTTTTTCATGCTCAAGTTGAAATGAATATTAAAGTATTTTTTGTTACTGTCGCTTTTGAAATTGTAGTGCGACGCTAACAATTGCAAATTTGTGAATTTCAGCGTTCAGAATTGCACTACAACAGCTGGTTGAGTCCTCTGAGGACTGCAGTCGACAAACATGTAACAAGAGCAGCAGCATCAGACAGATATTCTGGCTACATACGTGAACAGATGTTCTGCAATGTATATCTGGCAATTGAGGCTCTAGCTTAAATAAAAATATCGTCAATTTTTTTGCTATTTCGAACTAAATGTCACTCAGCTAACTGGACAACGACTGAGATTGAAAATTAAGTTTGCCTTCAAGTAAAATCGTGAAAGATTAATGCTCAACTGTGGAAATGATATAGAAACTGTAGGCCTGTAATCCTCCTGTTAATTAAGCTTTCAATTGTTGAATTTGACTTTTTTCTTCCTTAAAAAACATTAGTAATACTTCCATTGAAAATATTTAATTTAAATGTATTATCAAAAATACATTTTTTTTACTATTTCCTTTGCAATAAGTTTTTCATTAATATAGTTGAAATACTTAATTTCTTATTGAATAATTCATTTTTGAAGATTATAGAACTTACCAATTGTCATATAGAGAATGCCGCCGATAAGCAACTGTATCAGTTTTGGGCGGTGTTGGTGTGCGGTGGGCACCATGCCAATTGTGGCAATTCGCATTTTGGATCGATTTTTCCACAAGCGCATGCTGTGCTCCCTCAGAGCGATAAATGTTCACCTACGCAGAAATAATGCGAGTCTCGGCACTTTCACTCGTATACCGATGCAGTGAAGGTGGCGGCAATGGCCGCGTCCCAAATGTGTAAACGCATTTAACACCTCCCTAAAATCTTTTATTTCTTTTTCGGTTTCTTTGCTGAAACTGCACAATGCCTTTACGTAGTGACACTGGGGCGCATGTGGCGTATACGCAACGCGAAAAGATCTATTCGGTTAGATTTTTGATCCAGAATCCGCAAACGATGACAATTTTACTTTTGTTTACATCTCCAGAATACAGTTTTTGGGCACATAAAAGTTATATTAGATATTGTTTATTTAAATGACGATTTATGTGGGACGGTTTTGGTTTTTATTTCCAATTTTATTGCGCAATGTATTCAAACTTGATTTTTGCATGTTCACTTGTTTATTTCTACTATCTATCGAGTTATTTTAATTTGAGTCGATGATGCATTTGTTTGTTTATTTTACTTGGCGATTCATTTATTTTTATGAGATTTTCGACCGCTGCGTAATAAATAACCTATGGCTGTTTGCCATGCTTCAAGTCCTTTTTGCCACTCCTTTCACAATTCGTCCCACTCACTTAAGTTGTGTTTTTCCTGGAGCCACTCAGCAGTTAAAATAACAACAACGACAGCATCTGTCTGTTTTGGCCAAGTTTCGGGTTTGATTTCATCCTTTGGGTTTGTTCTGTATTGGTGTGGTAGGGTGTATCTCTGTGCGAGAGATTTTATCTAGAATGAAACAAAAGGCAATCAGGATTTTTAATGTTCCGTTAATAGAGAATCGATTTATACTCGACTGCTAAATGCCAACTGATTCTCTCTACTTAGTTATATCGTTGTTATGTCGTCGATTGTCTGCATATGTATTTGTGTGTCTGTGTGAGTAAGTCGTGGTCAGCTTCCATGCATGTGTATATCTTTCATTGTTGTTGTAGATAATTGCTTTTGCTGCTTTTGTGTTTAGTTTTGCGCTCAATTAATTATCTCAAGTTACGCCATTTGCGGACTTAGTGCCCACAATTGGCCTTGCCACATGACACGGCTGCCACTGCTGCCACCCACTTCCAATGCAATTTGTATTCAACACCACAACACATATCACTAAAATGCATTCATGTCCTTGTATCTTATTGAACATGACTACTGTTTTCAATGTCGATACAAATACAATTAAGCCTTAACAATTGGCTTAAATTATAGACTAAAATCAAACAGGAAAGCTATCAGAGAAAGCTGTGTCAGTCAATAAATGAGAGTCGTAATAAAATAAAAGATTGGAATGATTTAAGAAGAACTGCGCAGATCATATGCCCTCTGGTGCAAATATTTATTGAACTTTGTTTTCCTCTTCACATATAGATATACTTAAATTTTAACATTTGCATTGAATATGTTGGATAATTTTTCATAGAATTTGTGTTCATTTTGCTGACTGCCAACAGAATCTGTTGGCTAGCAAATGGCTGACGTTCGTCTGTCTGTTTTCCCTGAGTGACGCTCTTTGAGCTTTTTTACCATTTTTTGCTATTTTTATATGCTTTCTGTTGCTGTGCGCCAAAAAAAGACCAACACAAATTCATCTTCATAATTTTCCACACGTTGCTGGCAACTCATCTGCATAAGCACACACACACATCGAGCCATGAACGCATGACGTAAGTAGATATGCTTGTGTGTGTGTGTGTGTGTGTGTGTGTGTGTGTGTGTGTGAGCAACGCAGCAGAATGTCAGCGAAAGTGAAAGAAGCAAGCGGCGGCAAAGTGCGGAGTGTTGAAAGGACACAGCCAGTTGCAGCAGCAGACGCATCGGTAGCAGATACAGTAACCGCTCCAGTAACTTATCCCCTCCAACTCCCTCTCGCCCTCACCCACCCAAAACTGCGAGCAGATGCCACGCCGCGAATGCAGGCCACTGGCAAAATGTTGACTTTAATGTTGCTGTCGCTTAAAATTTATACAGCTGACGGTCACAGATCGTCCAGGCAGTCAGAATGTCGGGCTGTCTGTAGAAAGGGAATGCGAGAAACGAAACGAGTGCAAAGGGGCAGCCAGAGGCGGCGCCATGCATCCTTCGTGAGGGGTGGGGGTGCACGGACACAGACAAGTGGGCGTTGCACGAGGGGGCAGTCAAGCTGGCATGTTTCACGAAAATTTGAAGCCCCATCCGCATATGAAGATTTATTCGGGTCGCTTAATATCACACAAACACACACACAAACACATACCAAAAGATATCCCAAGCACACACACATACGCACACGTATATATATATATATATTACGATGAACGTAATTAAAAAGTTTGTCTAAACAATTCTCTAATTAAATATTATTTGCCGGTCGCCCACATTGAGCTGTTGTGTTTGTTGGTTTTGGAATAGTCGAAACAGTTTCATGACTTCCGGAATGTGGGGTTCTACGGTTTCAATATTAATGACCTGACATTTGCCTTCATGAAATTTTCGAGTGGTTCAACTTTCTGCCAACAGCTAACGTAATGCCAAAATGCCACAAATGTTACTCAATTTGGTGCTGTGCTCCTTTCGCCTCTTCCGCCCCGCACCTGTCATTGGTTTTCCTTTTCCTTTACAGAACGAAATACTCGTACCATCAAAACAACCAGTTCCATTACACCCAGAATAGCTTAATGACTAAACCACCAAGTACATAGTTGAGCACACAAATTGAGCAGCTCATACTTATTCCAACTGAGAGACATCATGTCTCTCTCTCTCTCTCATTCTCCGACCGTGTCTCTCCGCCGACATTCAACTATTGAAAAATGTCTAGGTATATGGTAGTTGAATTATCTGCGGCATAGGCAAATGCAACAGTTCAGTTGGAGGGGCTCACAGTTTGGCAATTTCACAGAATTTAATATTAAATTTGATAGCGGTGGAGTTACTTTGAAGCAAGGAATGTTATCATATCATATAATGTACCTAGCTACTGTAGGAAAATAGATTGTCCTAAGAAATATCTTTTTAATCGTGCAGTTATATATATTTATTAAAAAGTTAACAAACGTTTTATAAAAGATATTATTTCCGGTATATAAGCGTATTATTTTCGGACATAGACTCTTTTTTAGCATGATAAACTTAAACCAGCCTTTGAATATATTAACCTAAAGGAGCAATTAAAGGAACAATTATTAAGAAAACGCCACCAGTTTTGATCTTTACTTACCAAGAGAATTAATGAATGCTCATCGATTGAATTCAGGTTTGCTAAATTACTAGTGGTCATTTATTTTAATTAAGATCTATTATCCAAACAAAAAAAAACCCTGTGGCTGTAATTACGCTTAGTTGATTAATAAATAATTGCTTTGGGCTAATTTCGAATACATTTTTAATAATTATAAAATTTTAATTGAATTTCTAATCAAATTTGACAGCTAAACTAAACTGATTTCGCACTTTTGAATAGCCGACTATAGATTAAAACGCAACACAAAAAATTAAATTAAATGGAAACAATGTAATTGAAAGCATATTCACAGTTAATGTAATTTACTGAATCGATTTTAAATTACATTTTTAAAACAAAATGCATAAAACTTGATTTCGATATTTGTTTTCTATTTAACTTACAATATTGAAAGTTGTTTACTCAATAGCAGAAGCTAACTGTGTAAATGTAACATACACAAAACTGCAATCGGCGTATCACATTGTTATTATTGTTGTTGTAACAACTACATCATTCTTTCGGCTGTTGTCGGAGCTATTTTTTTTGTTGCCCAATGCTTTGGCCAGCTCTCTGGGGAAATTTATCTAAATGTTGTTTCAAAAGTTCAACTTTTGTGTGTGGCGCCCGAGGGGAGACTGTAAGAGAACTCAGCATGAATCCATTTTTCGCACTCACTCAGAATCTGTTTTTGCAGCGTACATTGGCTATGCCTTGTCCAGGGTATAGCATGCCCCCTGCGCATCTCCTTCCGGCCCACAAGTTGCTATAGTGCCAGGACACGCAGCGCAGTTGACACAACTAAAGACATTACACAACAGATTACGTGTACAGGCCTGTAGTTAAGAGTGTGTGTGGGTATATATATATATGTGTGTGTGTGTGTGTGTGTGTGTGTATATGTGAGTAGCTATTAAACTCTACCAGTCTCACGCACAAACTGCCTCAGCAGATTTACAACAACAAATTTTTATGTTATTGCTGTGAAATGGAGAGGGAATGGGAGTTGAAGAGAGAGAGAGAGAGAGGCGAGAGACAGACGCAGAGAGAGAGAGAGAGTGAGTAAGAGAGTAAGAAAAAGTAAAAAAACATTGACGGCCGGAATCCCCATTTGCAACCTCATTTTTTGACTTCGCTTGGGCCACCTCACCACCTCACCATTGGCCTATAACGAACTCTATGCTATGACCTTCAGCTGAATTAGTGTGTGTTCCCCTTTCCCGGGTAACCAGGAGCAGCTAAGGAAACTTGTTGTGACAGCGTCATGAGATGCGTATGGTATCTTCACATCTACATAATAGAAAGACACATCAACATGTACATACATACGTATACATATGTAGACAACGTCTACTAGACATGTGTTGGCACGATTGACCGTTCTTGTTCCAGAAATTTGCACAAACTTTATTCCCTGGCATCCAAACACTCTATGCCTGAGTCCATGTCTTCATCACTCTGGTTATTCTCCTGGCACGTTCAGCTGCCCAATGAGACGACTATGGGAAAAGACCAGGCCAAATAGTTTCTGCCTCCCCTGCTCATTTACTTTCATCCAATCTGCCTGTCCGTCTATCTAACTGTCTATCTATACGTCTGTCTTTCTGTCTGTCTATCCATCTGTCTGTCAACATGTTGTGTTGCTTTTAAAGGCTTTTTGCTTGCAGCGCAAGCATATATATTCCTGACTTTCATTGTGCAGCTTGAAAAGTCTTTTTACACTGATAATTTTATTTTACTTTTCTCCAGTCTACAGTAAAGTTTCTCGATCTACAATTAAAGTGAAATCTTTGCAATTCTCTATTAAGTTAACTTTTTTGAGATCAAGAACGAGTTTAAAATTGTCCTTGTTTAATTCGTAACACAAATGCAATCCAAGCAATCAGAAAATTGTGCCACATCAAAACTTGGAAGCAACTCAAGCTGTTTATGAGAACCGAAGGAATATCTGAGCATGCTCCTCAAAAAACCATATAGCTGACCTCAGGTCATAGACAGTTGAGCATTGGTCACGTTTTCTGAGACTTTGCACACACCCACACATACACACAAGAAATTATCTCAAGGATATTTATGTATGTATGTGGGTGCAATACTTTCTTTTGTAGTTAAGCGAAATATGTTTAAGGAGGTCAATTGGCGGAGCAGGGAAAGGTGAATACAACTGGGACACAAAACGTAAAGTCTATAAAAGAAAATATTGCTCCATCGACTCCACAAGCCAACTGCCTGCCAGCTTCACAAGCTTACGAGCAACAACAATCCAAGCTGACAGCAGCAAGAGCTACAAAATAAAGTTGACTATAAAAATCTGAGGTTTATATATATATTAAGAGCAAGTTGCGGTGAATGGACACAGTTTGTGGCTTTGCTATTTGTTGCCGTTGCTCATCGAAGCTCAAAGTTGCCTGCAACTTAACGATTATCTGAGTTAACTTCAAAAGACATTTCAGAGATATATTTATGAAATTATGATAAACAATATATACAATTTCTATATTTTCTTCTACTTTGCAGGGTATTTAAGAGTCGATTGAATAATGCTGTATTGCTGCCATAGCTCACAACTTGTGTAGATTTTGCTAAAAATATAGATCTTTTAATAAATGGCCAGTAGGTCCAGGTAGTCCACAAATTTTGATTTGGACAATGCGTATATACTGGACCAAACTATTTTTGGTTTGGTATCTTTGGCTTTCAGTTATTTGAAAACTCTAACCTTGTGGCCAAAAACGCAATAGCTTAAACTTATTAAATACGTCATTTTTATTTATGGCCATAAACATATTGCGTATACGCAACGTTGCTGCTCATATGGCAGAGATTGAATGTAATTTTTGAATTAGTTTCAACGCGCATAGTGTGGTACGGGCATAGTGGGATGTCGCTGACTCCCCACAGTCCCAATCCAATTAAGCCACGTTCCATTCTCCCCGCCAATGCTCAACTGACATGCCAATTAACGGCAACCAGGAGTAGACTACGTTACGTGTTCGCCATGTACTCGTACTCGTTTACTGTAAAGATAGAAGTCGTGGCAATGGCTGTTAATTTTTTTGGAAGTGGCAGCGGCCAGAGTGGCACTCCATGTTGTCTCTATTTAAATGCAGCATAATTGCACTGTGTGTAGGAAAGTCTATTCCGAAATTTTGTGTAGATATTATTCAGTGCAAAATTTAACTAAAATTTAAGTGCGTTTTTGAAAAACGACCTCAGAAGCCCAGCATCCGGGTATAACTTTACTGTTTGCTCAACTTTATGCAACTTAAGCTTTATTTGTGTGCTTATCACAGCATCGGCAACAACAACAACACGGGCTAATAGGAGTATCATATGTAAACAGGCTTGGCTGAGCTGCAAGCTGGAAATGCAATTGCAACTCGTTCAGGCAACAACTTTGTGTGCTGATGCTGCAAATTTTCGCATTAATAAATCTTTTGTTTGCTAATAAATTTCTAAACAGCATCGCTCAGTGTTTATTTATGTGTTTGTCTGTTGCATTTCCCTTCATTTCCTCGTTTTCCGATTATCGTTAAGGGAACGCACACTCTTATCAGTAATGTTGAATTTTGTTGATAGCGCAATATTTTACTTCATTAACCTGCTTTGTAATCAATTCGATTATTTTACTGTCTATGTACACACAAACAGCACACTTTAGCCGACGCCTAATTTACTGAATAAATAGTCGTATTTATGGCAGTGCTGTAACGATTAGCTATCAACTACTAAGTATATAAATATGTATGTAAAAGTAAAAAATACTTTGCCAGAGAAGATGCTGATTGTCTTTATCACCAAAGTGTATTTCCTCATCGGGTTCAACTTCTGCTTTTCTTGCGAGCCGCACGTAAACTGAGTCTGGAATGAAGCCAATACTCTGGTTTTTTCTTGAAGCTCTTAATTATAAGAAATAGTCTCAGCCCGGGACTCTTTTGAGACAGTGAAATTTGGAATAAAATGCTTTAAGCTCGAAATAAAGCTGAGAAATTTATAAAAGAGAAAAATATTTATAACGTACTCATTCTGCAGATAATAAAATTGAGTTGACAAAAACTTGAACTCTGGTATATCATTAACAATTAAACCAGAAATAATCAAAGCTAAGCTGAAACTTCATTAAAGTCTTTTTATTGTCATCTCTTTCGCAATTCAAAAGAACAATTAAATTGGACATTTCCAAACAGAAAATTTCACAATATTACTCTAGCATGTATATTAATGTATTTGCACACCTTCTGAGTGGGTTTTAAATTTATTTTTGCATACATTTTTTATGGCAACTAATTAACCTGTGGTTAAAAGCCTAGAGAAATAAAATTTTATTCACTCACTATCCTCGCGTTTTCACGTAGGCCTTTTTCGGGCATCACTGTCAACACTTTACACAAATTATTAAATCATTTTCCCACGAGTGTCAACACTTTACTCGGTGGTCGTCCACTGGGAAAACGATGGCAACCGCAATGAGCACTTTAATATTTAAGGCGGCTTGAAAAATGCAAAAGACAACAAACAAACCAAAAGACAAAAGGCCCACAAAACAGCACACAAAAGACACAAGACAAAGGTTAAAGCGCGGCCCAGTTAAAAGTGTTATGTAAAATATGACGAGGGATTGAGATGCTGTAGGTTAGGAGGAAAGCGGCGTGGAGACGAAGTCTAACGAAAAGGGGACTCCGCCTAATGTTGCGAAGCGACGCCAAGCGGATTTGGAAAGCGTCATAAAAGCTAAAGACAGTCAAACAGGCCGGAAGGTCGCTCGACTGTGTCAATGCCTATGTCTGCATATGTGTGTGTGTGAGTGTATTTAGGTTGCCTCGCTGGATAACTGCTAACGGGGGCAGACAGCTTCATTAAGATAAACCAATGGCTGCTAAATTGTTAACATTAAGCATACATAATGAATTGAAGGCAGCTGCGTAGTCAAACTTTAAGCTACTTTCACACCAACATACAAAGAGACACACACAATCACACACTCACACACACACACACACTGACACATACATAAACTTCATTCGTTACACATTTCACCTTAACCTCAGAAGCGTCAGCATCAGCAGATTATGTAGTCTAAGTTAGTAGACAGCCCCCCTCGCTACCTCATTCCCATTCCCACCAAGTCCCAACTGCCACATACACTCTGAGCCATGTTGTTACCTACGAGTATTTGGGGGCCAGGTCGACACTGTGTCGGGTCTCGGGTCTTAGACTGAGACTGAGACTGAGGCCGCTGTTTAGTCAATCGTTTCGCTTGTTAACAGTTCAGGACGTTGAGAGAAATCGGCTCCTGGAACGGAAGGCATTTCTATGGGCTCATCCACCTTTGCGTCAAGGTTGAACTGCGGCTGCCCCCTTACCCACCCATCCCCACCTCTTTCTGTTACCCATCCCTGGCAAATGACTGGCAGTTTCCAAATGCTTTGTTGCTTTTGTTGTTTTCACTGTTGTTCACCGTTGGCCTGGCTTACGTATTAATAATTTAGCAGCAAGTTGCGATTACTCGACGCTTGGCGGCATTTCACATAATTCACTTTCATTTGTAAGGCCTCTCCATTTCCTTGTAGTCTGACAGACACCTCTATAAAATATCCTGTACTACACATTGGAGCAATTAAATTTGAATGGGCTTGCGGTGGGCTGTTTATAGGGAGGCAATCAAAACTGAACAACTTGATAGAGACAGCAAACTTACAGATAAAAAGATAATGTTGTTCTTGGAGATATTATAAGAGATTGACACTTGAAGCCATTTATGTCTTAAGGGAGCAAAATAAGGGAAATTCTTGTATGTTTCATTAAATTTTTTATAATTTTTATTAGCTATTACCTATAAACCATTAAAAGGTACTCTTTATTTGATGGGAAATCTTAGCGAAACCTTTGTAACCTCAGAGCACTTGCATTTAAGTCATGCTCACTTTCTGACTTCAACATAAATATTTCTAGCACATATCTGGCAATTTTGTTAAACTCTTTAGCTGCTCTTGTTGTCTACTTTTCCTTCTGTGTATCTTTTTATATGTGGCTGTGTGTGTGTGTTTATTATGTCGCATGTTCATTTTCAGTTTGTAACAATTTTGTCTTCGTCTTGGCCTGAAGCCTTGGAGGTTATGTACTTAAGGCTTTCGCTTTCACTTTGTGACCTGCCCTGTCAGCCTTGGCCTCCTCACAGCTCAGTCGGCCTGCCTCCTTTTGGCCAGTGTTTACTGTTGACTTTTTACATAATTTTGCTGCATGGCTGACTGTGTTCTCCTTTACAGCCGGGCCAAGACAATTTTGCCATCATTCTGCCTCTGAGATATTCGCTTTATATATCGCTTGTGTGTTCTCGGAATTCTGTACATTATTGGCACTGGCAGGCTGAGATTGTGTGTTGTGGCCAGAGCTGCATGTAATTTACTTAAAGCCATTCAAATGACAATATATACAATGCAAGCAGCTTTCTCTATGCCCTCGGCATGTGACAGAAAGCTTTAAATTATATTATCACATCGGTTTGCAGTCAAGTCTCTAAGTATTCTGTGGCCAGTTTGACGACATAAATCAGTCGGCATTCCAGCCCAGGCCTGAGCTCGAGCCATTTGTGCTTTGTTTCAATTAAAATCGGCATTAAATTCGAATATTTCCAGCCATCTCTCATGCATTCTTGCTGCCGATGCCTCGGGAAGGGGATTAGCTTTCCGTTTCAGATATTTAATCAAATTGAATTGTTGAGAGAATTGTGTGTTGTGTGCGTTGTTCATACGCCACATTGCTTGCTGCACGAGTAGAAACTTTGCTCGGCCACGCCCTGCCCGCCAGAAACGCCCACTTGTGCTTAAGACTTTAATTCACAGGAAATCCCGTGCACGCTTTTTTCCAGTTCCAATGATTTCGCCTGATTGCCTCGATTGTTTTCGATTTTCTTGGCATCACACAGAAAGTTGCAGGGATCAGAGAGTGGGACGTGGGGCGTGAGGCGTTGGGCATGGAATAAAGCTAAAGTGCTTCTAATTTATATTAATTGGAGTGCCCTCAAAGTTGACACGTTGCAAACACTTCAAATAACTTGACAGTGGAAAGAATGTTTGCCTTTAATTGACACCATTTAAATACTTACTATCGAAATTTAAAATTCCGACAGAATTGGAATTAAAGAAGCGACATGAAAGTGGAAAATAAAAAGTTCATCCTTGCCGTCGCAGGACAACAAGGCCAACGCTCAGCCAACAACGGATTCAGTGAAAGCTGGGCGCGGCTCGAGGCGCCATTAAATATTGACGCGCCCAAAAAGGTCTAGAGGCCACAAAAGAACTCATAATGGCGACTTTGTTTCCATCATCGCTTTACCACTCTAATGCCGCTTTATCTGTTTTATTTAGGGTAAAGACGAAACAGCCAGAATGTGAAAAGAGGCAGACTGAGTGTCAAGTGTATAACATCAAACGCGAATTTGTGCCAGGTCATGCATTAAAATGTACAATTAGATACTCAAGAAAAGCAAAAAGCGATTCACATGGTATATTTTAACTTATATTTCAAATATATTTGACGTTCCTTAATCGAAAAGCAGCTGAAGATTTGCTAAGCAACACTTGATAACTTAAGGATTAGTTTTTGTCCTTTTTTATGTAATATTTGAATTTTTTATTCAGATATCAATCAGTCCTCAATCTATTTTTTTCAATGAGTCACTAAAAAGGTTTCCTGGGCAGAAAATGCAAGTTTATGAGTTCATTTCCTTGCTCGGCTCACAATTCAATGAAAACTTTTCGGTCAACTGAAAAGATAAAAGGAAGGAGCCTCGAGGTTGAGCTGTCGCTGCTTGGCTGGATCAGGATGTGCCGGATATGGGCATTATGGAGCGCACGGTCAATTTATTACATTGGCGCTCGCCTCATGCATGGCTGCACATTAAAACTCAAATTTAATTAACTTGAGCCAAACTTTTATTAATATTGAACATTATTGCGGGACGCCAGCTGCCTCCTGCGACCCCAAAAGCAGCTGAAGAACCAACCACACGACCTTACAGCACTCGTCGTCACTCGCAAGGCGTTAACTGCTCTAAGAAAGCTGGGCCAATAGTAATAAAAAGTAGCGCGTAAGAAAATAAATAAATAAAAGACAGCATCCCCACGCATTATGTACACAATTTACTTTATTACATAAACTGATTATAGTTTTAATGCCGCACAGGCGACCGCTTCACCCACAGAACCGGTCTCAAACCACCATACCACTGCACCACCGCACCACTTCGTCCAGGTCGTAGACGTCGTCCCTGCTCACCAGACCAGGCAGGAAAAGCTTAATATCCTGCCGTTATTATCATTATTAAACTGCGAATGGCATAATAAACGCACTGGGCCAACCGCAGAATGTCGAGCAGCACGAGCGACCTCTAAAGATGCTCGCTGAACAGTGGTTCAAAAACATTTAAAAACAACTGCATGCCATGATGTACCTCTTCTTCAAGTAATAAAAATCATATTTTATTTTGCAATCTATCAAGTGACAAAAAATACTCCACTTCAAATATAATTTTCAAAATCATTGAATACTTAGTACTTTTGTACCACTGTGCAAAAACTCGGTGACGTTGAAAATGTTCTGTTTACTGCCTGCTTAATGCGCGTGCTGTGCATTCTGTGGATTATATGCAACTTTGCCTTACTCGCAAGACAGTCAAGTCTAAAGACCGTAATCGATGTACGGTTTGAAGTTATTTTATGAACGCGTTATAATCTATTGAAGTGCATTTTATTGCGTATACGCCATGTATAATACCCGTAGCGACAAGCAGTAGAAACAACGATTCGCTTAGTACAATATAACAATAACTCGTAAAACGGCAAAGGCAACATTTGAGGCCAGTTGATGCTGCCACAGCGTTGCACTTAACGTTGCAGCACGCGCCACATAAATACTTTAAGTGGCCTTTTGGCCCCGGCCAACGGACGGCCATGCCAGGGCAGAACCAGGTCTGTGCTCTGTGGCACACTGTGTGGCAGACGTGGACCATTTATGGCTGCATAGCTTTACAGTGCACTCGAGTGCCATTGGTGGCACGCTAATTTTCAAATGCTTGACTACTTAATGCACTTCCAAGGCCGAGGATTATGGAGTCTCAGTCTCAATCGTAGTCTGAGATTGCGCTGCAACTGGGAGCTTCATGTTACATACGTGCCACATTTGTCTGCCACACTGATTTCATTTAGCAGCTCATGCATTCTGAACACGCTCGACATGTCAAGACACGTCGCATCAACTTCGACTTCAGCTGTAACTTCAGCTTGCTAAGTGCAATGGTCAACTTGTTGTACAAACGCTAATTAGTCGTTAATGATGCTTTTTCATAGTAGGTTGCGTGTCTCAATTATTTGAAACTAATGCCTGCACGAACGGGACACCAATTCCAAATGAAATCTGATCGAACACGCAAAATTGAAGCCCTGCAAAAGTCAACTATTTGCTCACGCTATGAGTTTGCAGTTTCACAGCTTCGGGTTGGGTTTTTATTTTGCTTTCATTTTCATACTCGAGCTTGAAGATAACATAGTCGAAAACTTAAAGTTGTATATACCACACTCTATTTTTATTGTACTTGGCATTTCAATATGTTCTGCGTATGCACATTATTATGCTTATTGCGTATTCGCACGCCGTGGGCGTGGCATTAAAATAAGCTAAAGGCATTAGTCTGGTGGATTATTATAAACTTGCCAGCTATGAAAAACCCGACATGTGTATATTACAAATTTACATAAATCCATGCAAAATGTTTGCTTTGTCCTTAAGCCGTTGGCGCTTGCTATTGCAAATTGCCAATTCTGGCCAGTAATTTGTATTCATGAAATATTTTATGCAAAGCTCTAGCCTTGCTTTTCATATATCTCTTCTCTTAAATTTCTCTCTGTTTATTCTCATATTTAAATTTTTTTTAAGCAAACGGGAAATTTTCTACGAATCAAAATTATTTGTTTGTTCTGTAAGCGTATTACATTTTCAAAGCGACTGAGTGCGTGAAATTAATTCGATTCACTTAGAGATTTTTAACTTGCATTATGCAATAAACAGTTCATCAAATAATGTTCATGCTTTCACATCTGATAAATTAAGCAATTTAATTAAATTAAACATGAATTGATTTGTTATCAGTGCGCCAAGAGAGAAAATCAATTAACAGTTTATTCACTGAACACGAATGGAAATCACAAGCACATGAGTGCGACGGACCATATAAGAGTCAAAGAATTACTAAGCCACAAGCAAACACAGCCACACACACACCAACACACACACACACAGACACATGCTGACAGGAAATGAAAGCTACGCGTCAAAGCGGAAAATCATGCATTTGATACAAGTGAATGGAGATTGTAAGATATTATTTTAATTTAATTAAATATAAATCATAAAGTTGAAATTAACAAGAAGATGCTCCATTGCATTTTGCATCATTTAATACAAATTGTCAATTAAATTTATTAAGCAAAATAATGTCTTCGATGATCTTATAATTAAGCAGTGGTATAACTGATATTAGTATATGCTTCTACTTCAATGCTGAATGAAGCACAATTAAGGGTCCGCTGGGGCGAAGGCCATTTCTCAGCATTCACAATACTCGACTGTAATTCATTGGTTTACTGCAGTATAAACAATTTTAATGAGCTGCTTGTATCAATATAATATTTATGCCCTTCATCATTTTTTTTTTATAATTATGTAACAACAAATTGCGGATTCAATCATAAGGGTGCGGCTACAATGACCATAAACAATATTAAAAAAAAAAAACATGAAAAATCATTTTCTGCACATTGCTTTCACTGACATGGAAATGTATCTTTAAATGTGGAAAACTTCAATAAAAATTACTCTTACAAACAAGAATATTCTTAGAATCACAGGATTCATATTCTGCTTATTGTTTTTTATGTTGCACATATTCTTAAGGGGGAATTTCATGGGAAAAAGTCAATAAGAATAGAACGCATAGGTAAGAAGATAATAAGTAAAAAGGAAAAGAAATGCCATTTGTATACATATAATATGCAGTTAACATTAATTAAAATTTTATTAGACTGAAAAAAAGAGAACAAATGAGACGTTTCAGAATTTTACTTATGTCACCCCCGACATAAATACGTAGACACGATATAATCTAGGCACACAAATTGCATTTGCGTGTCAGTCTTTGAATTGCCTGTGGCATCGGGTGAAACCGGATACGGTGCTTGGTAGGAGATTGAAAACAAGGGGAGCTATTGCCAAGCGTGTATGTAAAAGTTGGCAACACAAAAACGCGTATTAATTAAAGCGAAAACAAAAGCAAAAACGAAGAGAAGCAATGCGTGTTTTCAGCCACTTTTTCTGTCAAAGTGCTTTGGCCCAAGTCCTCATTTCATTCTGATAGAAATGTCTTCAGTAATAATACTTGAAACATTTTTCCCATCAGCCAGACATTTTGTTTGTGTTATTAGCATTTAATACTCAATTTGAATATTCAAAGACTACTTATATGCGCACCTGTTCGTCTTACAAATATTAAAAACTTGACCTTTCAGTTGTCTCTTTTCAAACTGTCAAGGACACAAATCAACCTTTAATGGAGTCAACTTATTTACATAGACATAAACAAGTAAAGCAGTTGAATGCTTATAACCCCTTTCGATTTGACAGGATTCTGTCTGGCTGTAATTACATTGCGATTATGAGGTAGCATTTCGAGGAATCGTAATTGAAATCTAAATAAATAGCCAGATGTTTGATGTGACGGGAAGCTCGTGTTGATTTGGAAATATCGTGCGGATTTTAATTGCAATTCGCATTAATTTAAGCGCAAAAGTTAGACCATAACCAGCACGTTGGCCACTTCATCGGTCATTATGGCCGACCATAAACAAACGAACCAACAAACTGAAAATTCTACCTGCCAGCTGCCAGAAACAGTCAACACTTTGCTTTAAATTACATGTTTCAACTGCCCCTTGCGGTTACGCCAAAAAGTAAGCAATAGAAAGCGAAAAAAGTGTGCAAACAAAAGAAAAAACTCGAAGGAACAAGGCGAAATCATTTATTATCATGTCACGTCAATCGAAAGCAATCTAATGACTGCACATGATGCCTATCTTAAATAGAATGGCAAGCCGGCCATAGCGAATCGGCACAAAAATTGGCCAACCCTCACACACACAGGCTCAAAATCACATGGATACATGTGTGTGTATGTCTGCTTCTGCTTTAGAAATAGGATGTGGCGTAAAAGTTTGCGGCAAAAGCGTTTATTATGCATTAGCCATGGCTCAAGCGGCCAAATCAGCTGTAAATCTCTGTCTCTCTCTCTGAAACAGCTAATAGTAGGGTCAGAAAGGAGGCAAAGGTCACTCACGAAAGGTTCCATGTGTGATGTTCATCCAAGCGTTAAAACACAACAACAAGTTGTTAAATCAAGTGTTGAAGAGCGGCTGACAAAAGCTAAATGGCAATAGTTTGAAATTTTCAAACAAATTCGTAATTGAAATTAAAAATCTTAAGCTGGAGCTTAGATAATAAAGTAAGTGAATCAATTACAACTGAATTAAAATTTTGGCAATCTCAAACCATTTTTCTTTCTTGATTTTCTATTTCAATTTTATTTATAATAAGTTATATCCCTTGGTGAAAACTGTTAACCCAACATTCAGTCAACTTAATTGAAATTTCAGCTTGAGTAGCCCAATTAGCATTCTAAATTTTATAGGATATAGGTCAACAATATACTTTCCAAATTATTTGTGTTGATTCAACAAGTTCCGCACTAAATTTTTAACCAAAATCAAGACAATTTCAAAGTGTTCTCGCTACGCACTTGTACTACTCATTTCCTGTATTTTCAGCTGAAATTAAAAATTCCTTCCGCGATGTCACTTACCTAACGTGCCAATAATTTCAAAAATGTACTTTGTGCCATAAATAACTGAGGGTTGGCAACAGAAGCCGTGTCTGCTTCTTGGTTCCACCTGCTGCTTGCCCCAGTGCCCCAATGCCGGAGTAACGACAACAAGCTGAGCATTCCAAAAATGCCGTAATTACAGTAGTTGTGGGTCAATGGGTGTGACTGGGTTCGTCAAATTAGGACCCATTTCGGTTTGTTGGTTGGCCAAATAACGTTGGCATGGACTGCACAACTGGAGGATTGGTTTGGTAAATCGTCGACGGGTAGAAACTTTATAATATACTTCCGTTTGCTATCGTTCACATGGCAGCGGCATTTCAAAATATTTGACATTTGCATAAATAACACGAGAGAATCAGGCAAACGAGAGTAGGTTGGCTATATGGTTATATATGAATGTATGGCAAATATATAATACACATTCTTTGCCGGGAGTTGTGCGAAATATGCAACGGCGCACTAAAGCGAACAAGCTCTCGGAATTTCATGTTACCCAATCCAAAGTCCCCACCAACATGAAAGCGACCAGAGTTCCTTGTGTAAATAAGATTTGGCTGAAACGCGAACGCAGCAACAAAAACGAGAATAGCTGTGACTCGACCATCACCAGCAGCAACAGTAGGCGGCAAGCCGGCAAGCAAAGCCACCTTACTAAATAAATGAATTTATAAACAAAGAGTAGCAGGAGCACAAAAGATTTAAGCAAAAACAAGTGCACACCAAACGTAATCGACTAGAAGATTCCCTGTAATCACATGCATGAGCTCATTCGTACATTAAGTTCAGTGGATTCCTCTGTCTGCTTGATTTCACGAAAATCTTCATATTTGCAAGTAAGACAGAGGATGGAATCGACTTTAAGCGCTCCAATTATCAATTATTATTTATTATTATTAATTAATCAGATTTAATTTACGATTATACATTTATAAGACTCTTTTTTGACTGTTTACAGGATATGCAGAGCATGAAAATTAAATGAAGAGTCGAAGGAGAAAAGCGGACGCAAAATGAAGTTTATTTATCCGACGAATGGGCAAAAATTAAAAGCTGCTGCATGCAAATTGGCAATTAGGAAATCCTTTATTTTATTTTATGAGTTCGCGGAGCGTCGATTTCATTTTCTCCATGTGGCTGGTTTTTGTTTTCAAATGCAAATGCGAATGCTTCTATATGACTCACTCTCTTACCGTTTCAATGGGAGAAGGATGGCAATTTCATTTAAGGGATGTTTTAGTTGTTTACGCTCGATAGAGAGAGTAAAGAAAGAGAGAGATGGGGCTGGTGGGTTGATTTAAATTCATCACGCTCTTATTTGTCGTTCATTCTGTGAAACGTATTTATTTTTCATTGCTGCATCGTAGACTTTTGGTTTATTTTCAGTCCTGTTCATATGTGTGGGTAGCGATATTTAATGTATGCGAGTGTGCGTTTATGTGTGTATGTATGTAGTGGGCTCACGCATTCACTATTGTTTGCAGAGCACTCGACCCAAATTTAAAATGGAATAAGCCACGGCAGACCTATATCCAAAGATCGCAACCGTTGTCACATTAAAAAACGATAGAATATATAATAATTGCTTGTGAAAACATTAACTGTTTAAATTAAAAATGTATTTTCTGAATTTCTGAGTCTACTTCCCTCCCCTTCTGAATAATAAATAATGGCACAGATCAGATGAAACTTTAATGTATCTACTTTATTTTATCAAATTAAACCTATTTAACTCAATAATTGTATCTAAAAAAAATAACAAAAGAATGTTGTAAATTTTGCTTCTCAGCAATTTCCGGGGAAAACGAACTCTTCGCTGAGGAAAAAGGTACACTCGAAACTGACATATTAAGAGGAGAACTGTACAAAAGTGCAAACAGAGAATCAGAAAAAAGAGAAAGAAATCACTGTTAAGATGAAAGATTGCGGTCGAGGCAGCACCTGGAGTACGCTGACTATTCTTGTTCTATCTTGTGCCAAGGGAAACCTTGAGTAAAAGTCAATTCAACAAATACACAGATGGGGGAAAAAAGTAGCTTATTTCAATCGAACTCGTTAAGTTGCGATGTTTAAATTGTGTAAATCCTTTTATTTAAACGCTTTTCAACGTTTTCTCCTTAGTTGTTGTTAATGCGATGTCAATGCGATAGCCCGCTGGCCCCTCCCCTTTGTCCCCCAGTGCCTTTCTCTTATCTATGTCAATTCCAGATTGTTTAGTACTGCTTTATGCAACTTTGATTTGGTAAGTCAACTGCACGAAACGGACCCTCCCGGTATTTGGGACAGGGATCATGGCAGTCTTCCAAATTGTCGGCCTTTATTTTGGTTCGTTATTGCCAGGCCAGGCGGCTTCTTGTCAAAATAAAAACTTGGTAACCTGTTGCTAGGGGATTACCCGTGCGTCCAACAAAAGGAAAAAGAAATAGGAAAATATTGGAAAAACCAGCAGAACCCACGCGCCCTGGCATATACGAGGACGAAGCAAAAGTTTTGCTTTGATATTTGATTTTTATGCTGTATATGAAACTTCCACGCCCATATCGCCCGTTGCGCCACTACTTGCCTGTTATGGCGCCCGCATCCATAGTAAAAATCAGTCAAATGGAAAAAGGTTCAAATTACCGCGACTTTTTCACTTTGTTTTCTACTCGCAGCTTGCTTTTCCGGCCTTCATTTTTGTCCTTTCTCTTGCCCCATCGCTAGCTCTTCGATATCTGCGGATAAGCGTGTTTCAACGTGCACCAAACGAAAAACCAATACCCAACTGTATCGGCATTACCACGAGCTTATTATGGCATCCCCAAATGCGTATATTTATGTGTAGGGAATGGAGAGGTGTCATACATATGCACACATGTTTTGCCACAAAAAGTTTAGCACCATTTAAAAAGGCTCGTAAATAGCCTCTGACAAATGCGTATGGCACTAAATATTACCAAACTTTGGTATCTTCATAACTATGAAGCTTTACACTTTATTGAACATTCTGATGCATTCGGAAAAATATACGTTTCCCATTTGCCAGGAATCTAAACGTTAGATATTGATATGGATTGTTGGTCTAAGTAGTTACTGTACATCCAGCAAGATATGTCACTTAGAAGCAAAGAACAAAATTTTATTTAAATTTAAGCTCAGTTGCAAATACAATGTAAATAATTTAATAATATTTAAATTAAAAGAAGGGACCCTACCACATTGTTAAAGAACAAATTTCAAGTGTTTAGTTTGATGCTTTAAATGTTTAACATACAAGTAAGACTTCTAAGAACTTGCTGTCATAAATAATGTATGTGTCGATGAACGTTTGTAACGTATGTACATACATACACACTTATGTATGCACATGTTTATGTCACATGACAGCCATTAGGAATATTGATTTCCATATCGCAATATTACCAAAGTCAGGACGCAAGGGCGCACTCGAGTCTAAGCAAAAAAATACTTGAGGCAATCGCAGGATATGCACATACACACACAGACACACATATACATACATCCTGTGAGTCACAGACACATGCCAAATGCGCTGACGTAATGTGAAAATTATGCGTTGTAATTTGCGCCAAAGCAAAAGCGGAAGACGACGCACTCCGAAGTCCGGATGTGCCAATGGCAACAAAAACAACAAGTTACACTCGTATTTCAAAGAGAAAAAAATATTCGCAGTCGCTCACACACAAACAAACACGTACTCACATGCAGATGAAGAGACAAGACAAAAAATTGAAACACTTTAACAGCCAAAACAGCTCAACTTTTTTTGCCATTGTTGCTATATTTTTTTTTTGGTTTTTTTTTAGGTGCTGTTGTTGTTCTTTGGCACTTTCTCACTTTTGGGCGTCGTTGGGGAGGCGAGGGGGGCGTTGGCAGGGCGTGGCGACGCGCAAAGGAAGTTGTAAAAATAAAACATAACACATTTGCAACTAAGAGAGAAGCAGAGAGTAAAACAAGTGAGAGTGCTTTAATATGGGTAAGCTCGTTTTACAGATACCCTTTAATCAAGTAGATGTTACTTTTATGAGGAGATTTGTATGCATTTTGTGAATGGATACAGAAAAACAATATTAAAAAATTAAACAAATAAATCACTATAAGTTTAATACAGATTAAATTTGAATTTGCCTGATTAATATTAATATTTAATGCGATATGGTTTTACAGTAACCATATTTCATTTCTATTGATCCGTTATTTTTTTGGATTTTCTGAGTATTTCTCAATCCTTGAAACGAATAATGGATTATTTGAATTTTTTATAACACCCCAGACTTATTAAACTGTTAGGCCCTCTTGTTATAGCGTATGCCTGCAGGGTATGGAAAAAATTTCAAAGAAAAATAAGTACACGAAAATTTGTGGTCGCTGAAGAATGTGCTCAGTTGGAGGCAGGTACTGAATGGGGAGGGTGTACAGAAGTTCTGAAAACTGCTCCCCCGTTGCGCTGGGATGCCAAAATTTGTGAGACACTAAATGTGGCATGAGGCAGCATACAGGGAAGAACAGCAACAAAGAGTAAAAGCAAAAGACAAAAGGAGGAGAGAAAAAACACGAGCTGTAAATGTTTAGAAATAAATTTGTGTCGCCTGCAACGTTGCCACAAAAGGAAAAGACCCTCATAAATGTTTACACCTTGTCACAGGGTATAGTGTGTTCGCACCTTACTCGTACCTACGACGCAACTTTGGCCAAGAAACTGCCTGGCTATGGCTGGAGCTAAGAAAACGTGTCAATGATGCGGCACAGACATCATAGCCGACTCTGTAATAACCATAATGAACACCAGTACATTCAACCGAACAGTGGAACCATCATGCTAAGGAGTTTCAACTTTTAAATACTTATTTTTTATCATAAGCTAATTGCTTCAGATTTGTGGCAATTTAAAAAAATTTTTAATTTATACAGCTTATATTCATATGTATGTATCAGAAGAATTAATTAATTAAAAAAATATTAGTGCTGATTCACTTTTTCTTAGCACAACCCTTCGTTTAATTATTTACATTAATTTAAAGAATAAAAGATAATCAAATCAGCTACAAACTTCAAATAAAAATCATCTCTTAGCCTTGTTAATTCATGGTTAAAAATTTCTTATTTCTCTCAGTTGCTGATACTTGATCAGTTGTTTAATGAGTATTAACCCACTGTGCAACAGTTTCTTTTTTCATATACTCTGCTCAACCCATTGTGTTTGTCTTCCTCTTTTTCCATAATTTTTTTAAGGTTTTCCTCGTGCTTATGATATGTTTTTTGTATTCGTCTTTTTTTTTGAAGAACTGGGAGCAGTCGGTAGTCTGCTACAATGGACACCGTAGACACTCAAGATTGTTGAGTTGAGTACATAATTTGTTTAATGGTGATTTATTGTTGGGTTTTTCCAGACGCCGCGGCGTCTCAGCTCAACAAATGGCATAAATTTGCATTTATTTTGTTGGTATACTTTTATTCAGCATTAAAACAGATGGATGTTTTTCTATTGTTACACATTTTCACTTGAACCCTTTCGCGAATTTTTGGCAAACTTTTCAATTTACATATTTTGAATTTTTATGCATTCTTAATTTAGAATAGTTTTTGCCATTTAATGAAACTAACTAATTGGATGTCGAGCAACAACACGAATATAATGCTGTGCCATTTTTTTATTTTTGGAAGTAGAATCAGGCGTGGCCACTGGCCGAGCCAACTGGGCGTAACCACAAATTTAACTGAATTAAGGCTTACTTTGGTCTGGCTCTTAATGCGGCAAGCGATAAATTTAAATGAGTTTGGACCATTTGGGCATTTGTTATACCCCCACCATCTAAATAGATGATGAATACTATGTGTTCCGAAATGCAGATATCTATATCTAAATTATTCGAATTTGTGTCAAAAATTATATCATTTGGACCACCCCTTCGTTTTATTACAATAATCTCTTCAAAATATTTCAAACATTTCCTTTTAATAAAATTCCTTAATTTTTCGCAATTATTTCTCAAAGCGCGTAAAAATAATATAAACGAATGCGAGACATTTTTAGCGAAACACAAAAGGAAAGGCTAACGCAAAAAAGTATAAGGAAAAAGCAGAAAGAGCAGAAAAAGCTAAGCCACAGCTCGTTAAAATTTTATATCAATTGCTGTATACAAACAAAACGAACAAAAACAACAAAAGCATTTTTAAAAAGTTAAATACAACAAGAAATGAAAGCCAAAATAAGCAACAAAAAATTCGAATTATAAATGCAAAGAAAAAGAGGGCAAATTAAGGACAGAACACTTCACGGACTTTAGCAGTTGCAAACAGACCTTAAAAGTATGAAATGCTTGTGCTTGTTTATGTGTGTTATCCAAATAGTCGTAGAATGGGAATGGCACAACATATTACGTATACGCATATTAAGTATATGCATACACCTTGTCCTGGGATATTGGGAAAGGGGGAAGGAGACGTTGGCAGTAAACTAATTTTCTTTTAGCCCCAAAAATTCTGCCGGCGGGCAGTGGAACTGGTGAGCGTGCGACAAATGAAATATTTAAATATTTCGGTCACACAAACATTTTGACAACACGCCGACAAAATGCCACAAAAAGTTGCAAATTGCGGTTATTGTGGCGAACACACAATAAATAATGTTATGCAAAGCCAAAAAAAAGACGAAAATAACTCAATGACTTGCAGCAAAAAGTGGCATGCGTTAAAGTTTTCAACCCGTAAGCAAGCAAAAGAAAAAAACTAAAATACAGAGTCATCATTATCATCATTGCAATGTTCATTCTGATATCAATTATGATGATGGTCGTGATGATCTTAAGCGTTGGCAGAGTCAAACTTTTTTTGCATTTGAAGCGGAAGTTATTTCATCAAAAATTCATATTAACTAATTGGATTTGATGCCATATTCCAGTTTTTTTCTGCTCAGTGCTACGGACATAGCCTGGCCCTTTACTCACACACATACATATACTCGCACACCATGCCCAGCGTAATAACCATGTTTATTTTAAATTAAAAATTTATTTACATACGTGTAAACGCCATATAAACAAATGCGACCACCGCAGGACATTGAAGGACGTTGCCAGTGACAATTTATTTCTACATGCATATTTTCTATGTATCTGTGAATTTGTCTAAATAAGTGTTTGTGCCACAAGTTGGTGAGTTCCCCCGCAGCACTCACCTAAAAAATACAAGAAAAAGAAAACAATTTATGGTCATTGTTGTATGAATAAAAAACAGCTGTTCTACAGATTGTACTAAGCCCAATGGATTGTGATATCCCTTCTAGCATTACAATTTATTTCAGTTATGGGAATTTGGAGTCAACCCAAATGTTCAATTAATTTTTCCATTCAATAACTGCCTATTATTTATATTCTATATAATCTAAATGTCCAGTTACATTCTCACATTCTATCCGCAATTGTTTTACGTCGACTGTTTTCAGAGAATAGTAGAATGATTTATTCATTTCAAGTTTCAAGCTTTGGAAACAGTAAAAAACAGATAGCACTAAAATTTCTGTGAAAACGCAAAGTAATAATTAAAAGGTACAAAGGGTCTATTTATCATGTCAATATTGAAATAGTCAATAACTACAGCCCTTCCAATCGAAATCGAAAAAAATATACGCGTTTTGCCACAGCTTTAGATTTTCTCCAAGTTTAAGATTGTAATTTTGAAATGCTTAAAAAGTTCGTGTGAAAACATTGCGGAACTGTGTCAGTTTGAGTGAAGCTACGAAAATTACGTATTCGCAGTAAGTCCCATAGTTTTTGCATATGTACTCGTTGTCTTGCCAGACAAGTAATGAACTCTGCCTAAAAGAGCACTTCACAGCTGTTGGTGAATATGACTACATTCTTTATGGGCCTCTTTAGATATCGTGTATGGTAGACTTGCGTACTTGGGCAGAGGACGTAGAGGTGGAGATAAAGCAGGAGTTTTCGCACTTGTGCGCCGCCTTGCGGAAGAACGCAGTAGGCAAAAATAAAAACAAGAAAACGTTGCAAATATTGCAGAATATTAAAAATGTTGTTGCCAAAGGCAGCAGAAATCGCGGCCAACAAGCGGCAGCAAACTACGAGTAATGCGAACTAGGACTGTCGTCATCGTCTGGCAGACGGCAGGAGCCAAACGGCTGCAGGATGTGCTGCAGCAGACGGCAAAAAGAGCAACAAAATAGCATAGAAAATTAATAATCGCGCAATTTTTGCGCCAGTAAACAATGGAAAAGTCTTGGCTCGTTAGTTTCCTCATTATTCTGAATTTCCCAGCGACGTTGAAAGCAAGCAGCAACGAGCTCTTGCTGTGCATTTCACGTTTACCATTTTGAAATCTTTTGCAGATGCAGTTCTAAGTCTCGGGCAACAAACATAACGCAACGCCTGGCGAAAGATAGATGAGTGCAACTGTCTGACAGGACGAGAATCAAGAATAACGACTAACTCGGAAATAATTCAAACTCAACACAAAAAAACCATTCAATATCATTTTTCATTAAATTTGTTGGTCCTTTGTCTATATTGCATTGTTCTCAATGAACAAGAGTACAAATGAGATTCCACAGATAAAAAGAAACAGAAAAGAGACAATTGACAAACCATTGTCTTAAAATAGCGTCTTAAAAATTTGTTTAGAAGAAACCGATTTGCTTAACCTACAAATTAAGACTGGTAGAAAACATTGTAAAATTTATTATCATTTTTGAGCTGTTAAATAGTTAAATAAGCTTCATGTAACTAGAAATTACTCCTCTTTTACACAACAGCAATATGAAATGTGTGAAATTTTGCTCAATATCTAGTAAAGGGGTCAGTTTACTAACTGAATGATATATTGACGAATAAATTACATTTATTCAGAATTAAAAAATATCTCCAAGTTTGTATTTAGCTGGACACTAAATAAATACCAGGCAAGTGCTACATCAATATATAAATAAATAAATATTAAATAGACATCACGAAATTAATTAACCTCATAGTAAGGTATAATTCACAATGAAATACACAATACACTAAATATCTGGCTAATTTTCGATTTTTTTTTTAATATTTTCCACTAGTTTAATTGAAGTATAAATACTCATTTTAAATTTAAATGAATAGTTACAGAATCATAGCAAAAACAGAATGAGTGCCTTTCGTGCTCATCTAATTGGCTGTAAAATTTATTACTTTATTAAATCATAGAAGAAGACAGGTATATCGAACTATAATATTTGCATCGAACCTATGTTGTGGCTGATATTTAAATTGGATTCTCACCTTAGTTATTTAACGTGGCAACACAACAATTAATTGAATCAAGGACTGGCAATTGTTTAACCCAATAAAATGCAGCATTGTGTGCAGTTGTATTGTAATACTGGTCACGGTATGACTCGACCATTAACGACTCGAATTTCATTTGAAAAAATAAAATGTGCAGCCAGAAAAAATTGAGGGACAGAGCTGCGACCACAGTTCGATACTAGGAACAAATAGCTAGCGACCAGTTCGACACTAGCCGAAAGGCGACAAAATCAAATTACATGGCTAACAGAGGGAAATAAAAAAAGAGCTAATGAATAAGGGGCTACACTCGTACAGTGCTGCGTGCCTGGCAGTGACAACGACAACGATCTCAGGAACAGCAACAACAACATCAGCAACGACAACTACATTATTAATGCACAACTAACTTTAAGTAAAGTTGGGGCGCGCGGCAAACCAGAAAACATGGCCAATTTAAAAATGTGCGAGCGTAAATTATATTAACGTGGCTCGAAGCGTTAGCAAAGGCGACGGCAAGGAAAAGGCAAATTCATAATAAAGTAAAATACGAGTAAAGCACGAATTCGTAAAGCATAATTCGAGGGCAAATTGCGTACGGCACTTTCGCTTGTCATTTTATTTTAAATTCAAAATCATCTGTTTTTTTTTTTGTTTCAGGAGGAGGCTTAGCGAAGTAGAGGGAAGAGTGCGGGGTGCGGATGCATTAAAAAGTTTTTCAGCATTTTTCATGGAAATTTCACCTTTGAAGTTATGATAAAATTTCCTAATGATTTTTTCATACCTGTTAAATAAACAATTGGGGGCAAAACTTTTCAGTTTGCCGGGCACCTGTTCACCGTATTTGTATGCGCTCTGATAGCAGCATTTTAATTTTATGCTCTCGGGGAAAGGGATTTCCCAAGAGGTAAAAAGGGAACAATTTTTTTGTTGCGTGCATGAATATAATCAAATTGTGTCATTTTATTTTAGGGCCAACTTAAGCTCATGAGAGCTAAACATTTATAATGCTGAAACCATGTGCCGTTCGAGCTCGAAAATGGCCTATAGGCTTAAGTGAATAATTTAGGAATTCTTCACAAAAATAAAGCAGTAAATTGAATATTTTTTATTTTGTAAAAATTTAAGCTTACTATAGATTAAACTAATACTTCCTACCGAAAGAATTGAAATGCATTTGTTGTTTTTTTCGGGTCATTCTTAAACAATTTCAAATTATGGAAATCATCTTTAAAGTTCGTTACAATAACAATAAAATATCTCTAAATAAATCATTGAATCACCATTGCCAATCTTTTCTTAAAAAAATTCCCAAAACTATTCTTATATTTCTATTTTATTAATTATAGTTTATTTTCCCAATTATAATTTCCTTAAGTGATGAAACATATTTAATTATTGAATTCCCAGCTACTCTTTGCTGTTCTGTCTGTCTGCTGGTTTTACGTGTCACGTTTTATAAGCGCCTCATGATTTAAATGTATGGTCCCCCATTTATATACATATACGTGTGTATATATGTATGTACATATACATATATATATATTGCACGAGTAATCCTAGTTGTTGCTGTTGCTCACCTTTTATATTCAATAAATTCTCTGCGTGTGGAGTAGAACAAAGAGATATCCAAAGCACGTGACAGATTTTCTTGGATTACACATGCTGGCACACGAGAGCACACACCCACATTCACACACACTGGCTCACATACAATAATCTGATGGGGAGACTCAGAGCTCTGTTATTATTGTTGAAATTCACATGACTGCGCGGCAAAAAATTGCAGATTGCCCGTCACACGTTATCCTTCACCCGATAACCGTTTTTCTGTTCACCCTTAACTTTTCGCACGTTAACTATCAGTCGTTAGTCGCCAGTGAGACGACACTTACATATGTATGTACGGATGAACATATATTTAAATTTCACTGAGATGACTCGGCGAGAGGCATTCACTTGGCTCATTCGATTAGCAGCAAAGGCAGCCTCTTAATCACTGATTAAATCGAGCATACGCCACGTTAACGACTCGAATCTATCGCACAAAACACACGCGGCAGTCCTGAACTCGACTGAAGCCAACGACCACGGCATTCGAAGTGGCGACACAGGCAATAGCGTCTCACTACGAACTGTGCCACAGCTAGCCGAAGCATCTGCCACACGAGCGACAGAGCCGAATGCCAGAGTAAGAGAGCAAAATCTGAGTCAGTTAAGGGTTTATGGCAAAAAGCATTGCCTACTTTTAAGAGCGCGCTGGCATTTGGGTGTGTTTTTTAATTTTGGGACTGAGCCTGCGCTCTTTCTTCTACAATAACGACACACCAACAGGCAGCTTAAGAGAGAGAGAGAGCGCGAAAGGTAACGAGTGGGAGAGCGAAAACTTGTGTCTTCCAATGCCACAGTTAGCTGTGTGTTCATTTGCATGCCACACGCCAAGTGCCCACAGTGTATCCCAAAGTTGTCCCAATTGAACAGCTGTTGAGTGCGAAATGAAGCCAATGGAGCAATGGCTCCTCGTTAATGCGCGACTGTCATCCTCGTAAACGTCCTCGTCCTTGTTGTCGTGCCTCTGACGCATTCGTTGTGGCATGTCTTAGGTCAGAAACATTTGCCATCGCCCTCGTCGTCGCCTTAACTGCGGCTAAAGGCAGCCGCATGCCACTTGCCACTTGCCGCTTTCCACTTGCCGCTTGCCGGTAAAAGCAGAATTTTTAATTATGATAAATGATCATTCATAAAAATTAATGGCATTGCAGTTGCGTGCTTATATTCCAATTTAATAAGGTAAATTTTTAATACAAATCAACAAATGTGATTATTCTGCATAATTATTATTACCTTCACCCTTCACCACCAGCAAATTTGTCTCATCATTACATTAGGCAGCGACTTGTGTTGCTCTCCTTTCATTTTGCCTGTTTTCTGTTGGCCTCTTTTTAGATGCTCTGCACTTGACAGCCAAGATTTATGCGGCCTGCATGGCACTCGCTGTGGCATGGGCTGCTGTGAGGCATCCTGCCATTGCCAGGTGTTGATGTGCCAGATGTGCTTCAATCACCATCAGCGTCACTTAATAAAATCACAGCACGACATGTGATGAATTGCAGCCATTTTTGTAACTGACGGGCAACGCTTTTAAGTGGAAAACATTTAACAAGCCTCGAACAGCTATTAAGCCCCAACTATCCGACCCAAACAAACCAATTGACATCGCACATAAAAATAAATAACACAATGCCAAAAGCCCAACACATCTCTCGACACTTACCATACACACACACACTTCCAATTGCAACATTATCTTGAATTCTCCATCAAAAAATTAATTGCTCCAACTTGTGCTTGCAAGTGCTAATTAGACATTAAGCAAAAACAAATTGTAACTTGAGCTTCACAGATAATTAAAGTAAATGTAAATTTAAATTTTTATGGAAGTAAAGGTTTTTATACAGTATATTTTTATACTGTCTAATTTAAAAAACAATAATTTAGTTTCATTTAATAATGTAGTACCGTTTAAAATTAAATGTTTCAGAGGATGAATAGATTAACTTGTGTGCTGATACAGGTCAGGGATATATATATATTATGACACATATATATGACATACATATGACTTATACATAAATTGTATTGTTCGACAAACGGAGTAACTGGACAAGGACCAGGACAATAACCTAGATCGACAAACTGTTCTCAATGCAATCTCGACTAAAACCAAATTGACCAAAGTTAATTTAACCAGTGTAAACAGGACGAGCCTCGGCGCCGGCAACTCAAATGCGGACAAGACGCCAGCCAAGACAAGGCAGAAGACAAGCAGAGGAGATTGAAAGCGCAGAAAGGAATTGGGGCGAGTGGAGTGAAAATCAATTGGAACGCCAACAAACGCTTCAATCAATTTTACTTTGGCAAACACTGAGTGCAAAATAAATCACAGCAGTAGAGTCCAACTTGTAAGTCGCTGCAGCGAGAGAGAGAGAGAGAGAGAGCTGTTCGGGAGAAACGGGCGAAAGAGACAGTGAGGCATTGAATGGTGTGTGCTCATACTTGTGTTTATCTTATTTATGCAAAGCTGTGGCAAACAGCAACAACTTCAACGGTTGTGGAAATACAAAGAAAGGAAAATGCCGAGTGGCAAGCCAAAAGACTGTAAAGCTGCTAAAAAATGAATGAATTGAATGAAATGCAGGCACCCCAACCATATTGGCACACTACACGCAGCTGTGAAGTCTTGGGCTATAATCCAACCAAGCCAAGATCAGGATATGTGTAGGGCATCCTTAAAGGAGTCTCCGGCATTGCGCATCAAACATCTCAAACGAAATAAATGAATAATTTATAGACGCATTCGAAGGAAGGGGAAGGGAAAGGGAAAAGCCGAATGCAGCTTAACTCAACAACGAAGATGCCACCTAAGCCACAACACAAATACACACACACACAAACACAAACACACACACACACACATACAGAGTACTTGCAGGTGCATTGACAAAATTAGATGTCAGACTTTTCCATTGCATTTATTTGTATATATTTGAGCTTCCTTAGGACAAACACCCCAAAACCCAAAATGAAACTTCCTTGGATTTTTTTTTGCAGTTACAACAAATACCAGGTACAACTAAATGAAAACTATCAAAATAATATTGTCTACATATTTAAGACATCATTCAGATTTACGGATGTCTTTATACATTTTCTAACTGCATAAAGGTTTTTTAAAAGCACAATTAAATTATACTTTTTATTAAAGTTTCACTAAAAATCCTTTAAAACCGAACCTCTTCCATTCAGTCGTTTATTCACTGACATTGATCGGAAAATTAAATATGGAGCTGTAATCTGATTATTATAATTTCTTTCAGTTTAAAGTTGTTCAGCATATTTCTGGTTAAATTAACGACCTATTCGGCATACCAATGCGATTATCTCGATATCAAATTTCTGTGTACAAAATCCAACGAGATATGCTTTGCACTTTGTGGGTTATGCGGTGCCGTCAAAGAAAAGTTTAAATAAATGACTCTGTAGGAAAAACTTTGCTAATCTGCTTTAAAAATCCCCAACAACCAACAGTAAGCAGCTAACATGAAATATGAAAATAGGAAGAGTGACAACAGTTGAATTTGACGCGGCGGTTAAACCGCAAAATTCGTCAATTTAAATGGAAAAAAATCTGCACAAAGTTTTTCGTCAGTGTGAAAAATATTAATTTAACTTTTTGCGTTAACAGAGCAATGACATTTGGTCTAACCGCAACAAACACCCCTCCATTTGAGCATCCCCCCTCTAAATAATTTTTAGCAGTCATAGTACCTCGTTAGATTTTGTTGTGTGTTGCCACTTTTGTGCCCATGCTGTTGTTGGTTTTATTGTTGCCAAATTTTTGTTGTCTATTGGGGCATACGGCGTTTGAGGTTGCGTCTGCTACTGCGTCCGTTGATGTTGATGTTGGCATCATTATCGTAAATTTTTATGCTAAATACATTTTGCTGTAAGCCCCCAAAAGACACACGCAAAACACAAACAAAACACAAATCGACAGAAGGCAGAAAGCGACAACAAAAAATGGCGCCATTTGGAGCAGCTGCCGTCACGTGGATGCTGCTGGACTTCCAATGGTCAAGCACGCCCAGCTGCGACAACAACATAATCAAGGCGCCTCCCCGCCCTTCTGACCAATCTGCTCTAATTCTCAAATGCAAATGAACTCCAAAGCGGTAGGTCGACCGTTGTCGCCTTATGGTGTCTTCCCTTCCATCCCTTCCCTGCCGTTTCACATAACAAATTGAACAATTTCAAACAGATTTCGGTTTAATGTGATTCCTTGCTGAAGAGCTGCATGTTGCGTTGAAGGAACGCAGATATGTCGGGTCCCATTCGGACGCTCGGCAGGACACCATCTCCATTTCTCGAAGTACTCAAATTTTGGAACATCGCATCATAAACATCCCTGACGTGCAACTTGGTCTGGCTAAGTTTGTTCACAGCCTCGTGCTTGGGATTCTCGTAGTCCACTCTGGCGACAAATCTCCCCAGGTCTTTCTCAGAGTCCTTTAGTTTCTTTTCGATATACCTATTGCATTCGTCCCAATCGTACATTTCCCGCATCAAGTACCCATAACGTTGACTGCAGAGCACACGCTCGTGCTCCACGTTGCGCTTGAAGGAGTCGACTTGATCAATTCGGCGCTGCAGTTGCTCCACTGCATCCATGTCCCGGCTGAGACTTGTCCTCAGACTCTTCAGAATCGTATCGGATGCAGTGCAGCATTGATGCAACTCTTTAAGCTGTCGCCTTAGCTTGTGACTGTTGCGCTGCAGCTTTAGAATCTCCGGGTGAACACTGTACCTACTCAGCTCCACCTGCATGTCCACAATGAGACCGCCAACGGGGCACTCGGTTGTATTTAGTTTGAACGTCTTGTCGATCAGCTCAACCCGTTGCTCCTTCGTCCTCATCTCGGCTCTAATGTCCTCCAGTTGCAGTTCATCATCAATGGTCGGTGGCTCCTTACAACTCTCTCCATCCTCATCGCCGTCGTCATACTCCAACGTTCCCGAATCATCCTCAAACACACAATCACACAGCAAGGTCCTTGACGGGGCCGGAGGCTCAATTTTTACAAAAGGTAAAATCTCTTCCTTTGTGGTTGCCGGCTCAGGGTCACAGAGGGGCAAACCCTTGGCTCTGCAGGCTCCCACCCCAGGAAAAGTGACTTCTATTATATCTTCCATTTGTTCAAGATGGTGTTAATTTAGATAAGATCATGAAAATAATGTATAACACAGCTAACAGTACTTTAAATTATTATTGTGTAGTGAAAATTTATGAATTTGTAAGATTTTAGAAAAAACCTGCTTGGATAATAGATATCAGATTTGGTATTTAGATCCAATATGGTATCTCTGCGATTCGAAAATAAATTTTCCTTATAATTTATACCTTAAAGACTGCGTATTCAATGTTTAAGGTTTGGTTTAAAATTCAGAGTTAACCAACTCATCGTCGTCTGTTTCAGGCTCTTTAATCTCTCACATTGAAAACCTGCTGAG
The DNA here is from genome assembly GCA_035043635.1 of Drosophila rellima. Classification (NCBI taxonomy): domain Eukaryota; kingdom Metazoa; phylum Arthropoda; class Insecta; order Diptera; family Drosophilidae; genus Drosophila; species Drosophila rellima. The sequence goes on from JAWNMV010000811.1 coordinate 15,233,162, forward strand.
CTGGTAAACTCTAATGAGTTGTGATTAGACAAATTAGGTTATTTCATCCAACCTCCTCGTATATTGAAGACCAGTTTGTTGGTTTATGGTGCAGCAGGTAGAGCAGATGGCGATGGCAAGGTTCGGCTCACAATGGTTGACATTTACAAAAGAGCTTAAGGAGCACTTAACCCAGAGCGCAGCTAAGCAACATAAACACATGATGATGACGAAGGGAAGTAGGGGAATTGGGGGGAATGTAGACAGTAAAGTTTGAAAGGTAAACTCATGTGTGTGCTAGCCGCTTAAGATAAACACACAGCCCAGACGCAGTTGCAACTGCAACAATTCATCTTCATAATGGAACTTAATGCCAACGACAAACACGTTTAAAGCGAGTTTCAAAAAGCTCAACGGAAGGAAGTGGGAGAAACACATGGGAAAAAAATATAACAAACGCTGATGAGACTTGTTGTTAATTAATGAATTGACACAGAGGACTCTTAACGAAAGGTGCACAACTAAGAGATACCCTGGAAAGAAAATTTGTATTCATGAAAATTGTATATCATAAGCAAAGAAAGCAAAGTTGGAAGATGAGTGTAGTATAAATTAATACCTAATCTTTTTTCAATTTATAATTAATTATTTTCTTATAAAGAAGGCCTCTTTCTCTTATACTAATAATGTTTCAGTAAGATTGTCCACAAAGCGGCACAAAAAACTAATTTCGTTTACATACTCGTAATTATTTTATCTGTTCTCACAACGTTGCGCCTTTATTTCGACCTCTCTCTATCTCTTCCATTTCTGCTGTTTTTTTTGCTTCGCCGCTTTCAATCAATTTTTTTACGTATGAACGCATAAAAAGTAAACCACCAACAATATAAGATGGACGTTGAATGGAACGTGTCGAACGCGTTGGATTAAATGACAGCTGAAAATGAAGTAAAATCTAATTAAAACCCTTAGCTGTAACTCCCCCCTACCACCTTCGACATAAAAATCACAATTGTCAGCGTTAAATTCATGCTCACCTGCGCACACGAGTGCAAACACAAACACATGCAGGTACACACGCACAAGACACAAACAAACAATTTCCCATCCAGAGGCAATAATACGCAAACAAACAACAACAAGAAAAGCAACAAACCAGGTGAAACAGACGTTGGCTGTCGAATAGCTGGAAAACTAGCAAAAACTGGCAACTTTCAAAGGCTTCATCCCCCTCATACCTTTATCCCCTATGCCTCCATCCGCCTGCCCCTCTTACTAACTGGGCAGCAAATGAAACGCACTGTTGCACACAAAAATAACAAGTTGCATTGGTCAATTCATCGAATGTCGGCCACGGCTGCCTCTTGGGCAACGTCCACGTGGGATGTGGGATGTGGAATCTGGGATGGTGAATGTGGATATGTTACCAGGGCCAGCTGGTTGGCTTAACTGTTACGCAGACTGCGGCCTTCACAAGGGGGGCCCCCACAACGACAACGGTATGAGCCAAAGTTTTGCCAACACACAAAAAAAATACACTGGCTGGGAAAAAAGTCAGTACGAGTAAACGCGGAAAATCCCCAGATCCCCCCACTACCACTAAAAGGCAGTTCCAAAGGGTGTCATCTCTGTTCGATTTGGATGAAATTAGTTTAGTTTTAGCCAAATCCCTGGCTAGCTTTTCAACTGACAATTTATATTGAATTGACGCATTCTATTAAAAGCTCCGCTGCATATCAATGGGATATCAAAATAAAAGGCATTTCAATAGTACACACAACCAGAAGAATATTTGTAAGCCAGGTTTAATCGTATCTGCCGACAAAAGGACATAATTGGAGTCCTTGATATGATTTCACCGTTTGAAGTTAAAAAGGCAATTATTACGTATCTAAAATGCACATGATTAAATATTGATTGTAAATATTATTAGATAAATCAATACATCTCAATGTCTTAAAAGTTTATAGAACGATTTAAATGTCCTTTGAGCAGATATTAGAAATGTTTATTTTCACTTTGGATTTTTAACTTTTGTACTTATATACTTATAAACAAATGCAATTAAATAATTTGTTAACTTAATGATGCTCATTTTTTATCGGAGGAATATTTCCCATAATTACAACAGTATTCAGGTTGAAAAAAAAATTGTTTTCAGAAAAACTATTCCTAACTTAATTATATCAATGTGTTCATTGTAATATTGTTTAAATATTGCCATTATTAAAGTATAAGGGGGAAACTCAGGATCATTAAGGATTATCAAATACAGAGATTAATAGTAAATTTGTGTATGAAGTAAATGGCAAACTCTCTTGAGTTGATGATAGTTACCTCTGCATATAATCACTTGGATTTGCTGAAACACATGATATGCGTGGAGCGAATCGAGGAGGGGTGAAGAACCCAGAGGAATGGTTCGCACCCGCATATGGTAATGCGACATATAGTCAGATGCCGATGGAGGGCATTGATAGAATAGGGTGAATGGGATATTTAAACACGCCTATCAAACTGAAGCGCTGCACACAATAAATCTTCGTCACGGGCCCAAATTGACATTTTACAACCAAACCCAACGGAGGACAAAGTAAGTTGCAGCAGTTGCCACAGGCAACTGGCGACCGCGTTTTAGCCAACTGTTCCACTTATTGTTGTTGCTGTTGTTGTTGTTGTTGTCAGTGTTCGTGTTGCTTGTGTTTGCTATTGTAAACGTAGCTGTTGTTGTTGTTGGTGCAGTTGCTGTCGCTGATATTGTTGTCAACAATGATGGCCCAAAGCATCAGCCACATGCGTTGCGGCAACAACTCATCCATCGTTCGACACACTGTCTCTCACCCATACATACATACATTCCCTCACATGTGCACACACACATACATACAGAGAGAGTGTGTGCACATTGAAGCTGTCAATCCCAGAACTGTGGCGCGAGCCTTGACTCCTTGCCATCTTTTATTGGCGCAACTCTGCGGACTGGCAAAAAATTTAATATCTGACAGCATGTGAGAGTGAGATTGTGTGTGTGAGTGCATATATATGTGTGTGTGGGTATGGCACTAATAGAGTTATCCTGCTGTAGTTGACGATATGAACGCATCACATTATCCTCTGTTCTGCCTGCGCACTAGCACCAATATAATTGGAGAGCTACAATACGCTCTCTAAGCTCCTGCCCCACTCTCTCTCACTCTCTCTCTGACTCAAAGTCATCACAGTGACTAACATCAACCACATGGCTTCCTTTTTGGGTAATCCGTCAGCCAGTCAAACGCCACATGGCAACGCAATGTACATTAAAAGACCTTAATGTAAAAATGCATTTACCACAAATTGTCAGTAATAGAAAACCTCAAATTGTTTATCTTTTTTATGAAGAATCATGGGAAGCATATCCATTAAATATTATAATCGGAACGCTCAGAGAATAACTCGAAAATAATAATAACTGAAACTTTGATACTAAGTATTAAACATATCAGGTTTTTGCTTTATATCTTAATACCGTTGTTTTTTCTACTTGGAAAGAGTCTCCCAGTTATCCAAATATATAGTACAGTAAAACTTCCATAAATCGAATCACCAAACAAAAAGTTCGAATTATGAAATTGTTTTTTCTTCTTCTTCTTTCGAGTTGGAGAAAGTTCGAGTTATAAAAGATCGATTAATGGAAGTTCGATTGTATATCTATAACGAGCTTAGGGCCAAATTTCGATTCAACTAAAATAACACATCAAAGCAACAATCGACTTTCAATAGTGTATTTTACTTTTGACCAAATAATGGATTTTTAAAAACATTGAAAATTTTTATTGTGGAACTCTTATTGTATATCAAAATGCATATTAAAAACAATTTAATTCTCGGTATAGTAGCTTTCTTGCATTTGGTAAGTTAACTCACAACATCAAGACTTGAATAAAAATTCTGCAATACTTAATGTACTTTCTTTTTAGTTTCTTCTAGTTCAAGCTGATTTTGAAGATGATGTTCTGGATGAACATAATAAATATAGGAAGAAACATGGCTGTCCCAACCTTAAACTCGATTCGTCCTTAAATGCTGACTGTAAAAAGTATGCAGAGGTATGTATACTACAGTGGATTTTTTTCTAAGATATTCTCGCAACATTTCACGTCAATTTAATCAGGAACTTGCAGGGGCAAATACCTTGAAGCACTCTGACGGACCTTATGGTGAAAACCTTTGCTATACAACTTCAAATCCTGTAACTTGTGTCAAAAATTGGTATGACGAAATTAAGGATTACAATTATGATAAGCCAGTCTTTTCACCTGCCACTGGACATTTTACGCAATTAGTTTGGAAGTCGAGTTCTACGTTGGGTGTTGGCAAACATTCAAGGTATTGATATGAACTGTAAGATAACTATTTACAATGCTTATGACATCCGGATTCAATTTCAGCTCCGATGGAAAAATCTACGTTGTCGCAAGATACAAGCCCCCGGGTAATGTTGAAGGCCTCTTTAAAGAAAATGTCCCAAAGTCAAGTCGGTAAGTTTCTGTCTTAATTGGCAATTGACAAAGTCTAATTACAAATTAAACGAAGCTCCGGTAACAAGGAAGACTGCTCCAAGTATCTTATTCTTTATTCGTGGATATTTATGCTGTTCATGCAAAGTTCCTGACTTCAATATTTTGTCATTGTGGATCGAAACAAATATCGAAGGGTGAAAGCTGAAAGTCTAGATTACTTTTGAAATGTGTTATAGTCTCTAATGTAAGGTAATGTTTAAAAATTGTGCCAAATTATATTTTAATTAAACAAATAATAGAAATTTATAATTATTCCATTTACTTTTCCTTATAATTTATTAAATATTCTCTAATCTTAAGATGTTACCTAACAATTATCTGTTAATTTATTTTTTTTCTTATCTATTAACATTCTATAGTGCGTTTCTTCTTCAATTCCTACTTCACATCTAAGCAACAAATAACATCTTTTATGTTTATAAGTGTATTAATTTTTATTGATCTCATTACAAGTTTGATACTGAAAATATTTAAAATTTATGTTAATATAGTTTAAATTTTAGAAATGAATGTATTTAACAGTTTAGTTTTTGGTGGTGGTCATGATGGCATGACTTTTGTTGTAGCAAGATACACACCTGCTGTCAATATACAGGAGAATGTTCCTAGACCAAATCGGTAAGTTTTTGTTTTGGAATTCCTTTGATGGCAATATATTAACATAATATATTACAGCTCTTATGTCAACTACATAAGTTCCAAGTACCTAACACCATCTGGCTGAAAATTTTTAGCACTAATTTCTCCTGGCTTTAGCTAAAATTATTATTCTAAAAAATTTAGCTTATATCTCTTCTTCATAAAATATTTGATCTTTACTGACCGGGATCATTGGATTATAATTGCGGAAGTGATGCCAATTATTGAATAAATCATGTCATTGAAGACCATTCTAAAATATCTGTTAAAACCATCTCGATTATTGTTATGTTATATCAGGCATAAATATAAAAACAAGACTATTTGCTTCTCTAATATTTTCAGAAACCTCAACAGGGTCCAGCTATGCCCTAACAAAACCTTACTTTGCAGTAAATTATCATTAACGTCAGTATTTGACTACGAACTCGATAGTAAAAATCACAACTGCGAGCTAATGTGATATTTTATTTGTCCTTTTTTTAGTGGTGCGAGTAAATGCCAGAGATCTCACATGTGGGTGTCTATCTAAATGTGCTGCTAATGATGATAGCCAGCAAATGGCAAACGGCAAACGGGACAACAAAACACAGCATATTTTGGGGCTGGAAACGGGAAGGGGGTTGAAATGGGATCTCTGACGTTGAACATATATGTGGGAGAGGGGTAAAAATGGTATTAGACATTCAAATAAGCTTGACACGCAGCCCTGTGGGGTTTGAACCTGTGGAGGGTTTGCTGTTGTCGCTGTTTTGGGTTAATTTGAAAACGTGCGATAAGAAAATTCATTTTTTTTGCCAGTGCTGCCGTTGCTGTTGCTAGTGAATGTGTCCTGTCAAAGTATTGTGCTAGCATTCCACACGTATGTATGTCTGCTTGTGTGTGCGTGCAAATAAATATATATATATATATATATATGTGTGTGTATGTGGGTAGTTCTCTTACGCTGACTTCAGTGTGCTTTTCTTTACTTTTTGGCAATCAGCATCAAGCCAACCAATTCCCCATTGGGACCCAGTCCACACACGAATGGGGCCCAGCTTTTTTCCCTCTTTATTTCAATGACGTTGTTATCCTTGTTGTTGTTGTAATTTTGCATTTTTTATCCCAAGTGCTGTTTACTGCAGGGAAAGCAAGAGACACATCGCCAAATTGAAGTCAGAAGACAAAACAAATACAACAAGCTGCCAGATCTGGGCTGAGCTGCTTTTCCTGCCAGGCATTTCCTGCCTCAGAGCAGAGCGGCAGCTGCTGCTGCCAACAGCACATTAAATCCTTAAGCACACATTATTATTCAATCAGATATGAAGTTTTATTTATTTATTTTATTTTTCAGTGTTGCCTCTCTCACCAATTCTTTTGTTCCTTTTATTCGCAACTGCTATTCAACATTTTCATGCGATGCCATTTTCAATGCACATAAAAACCTCTGTTGCATACACTTACAGCAACACATACTTGTATGTATACATATACATAACGTCATACTTATATACATAAGTGATATATGTTTTCAGGCTTTTTTGCTGCTTGTATCTTGGCTAATGGCAATCAAATTGTTCTCGACCCAGTTCATTTAATTTTAGCAGCTTAAATGACAACTAAATTATTATACACACATCAACTTTTTTAGCTTATAACATAAATCAATAAAGATATTGAATCTGATTAGTTGAAGCAGAGCTATAGAGTAGTATAGTTAGTCGGGGAATATCTTGTAAAATTAAAGCTATTGCGGTTTAAAATCACATATAACTTATTATAAGTTTAAAATAGTAGGTCCACAATGCGAAATAACTTTATTAAAAATATTCAAAATATGGAAAGCGCCTTAATTAATAGTACACTCGATCTGATTTTATGCATTGGCCACACCCAATAACTTTATCGCGAATGCTGTGTTGATTATCGTCCTCAACCTTGTACTCATTGCCCATAGTCATTCTCGGTTTCATGCTCATCATCAACTTTAGCTTCATCGTCATCGTCACTTCATCTTGGGTTGGCATGGGCTCATTGGGGACTGAGAGTTCGCCAGTTCGTCAACTATTTATAAGTTCAACTTGGTTGTAAAATTTATGTGCATCGTAAAGGCGGCAAATCGAGGCGAAACACTGACAAAATGTTATGAAATCAAATTTGCACACAAAGCGTCCCTAATGACGCGGCTTCCACTGGCAACAAGGACAACGTTAACATTAACGTCAACGACAACGACAACGAAAACTGAGCAATATAACCAATTCCTCAGTGATTCCCTTCCCGCCAGACCGAGTGTAACGTTCCTGTGGCCTGAAAATTGTTTAATTACACGCGCTCTTAATTACAAGTTTCCCCGTCGCTGGGTGCTTAAATTTGTAACGGTTCTGACCTAATTGAGTAATAAATAAAATTAAATGTATGCTAAATTGTTATTAATTATTAAAAAAAAAAGTCTACCGAACTCCGCGACATTAGCACCGAGTGCCAACTGCATTTTGTCGCATTCTCGTCCCGGAGGAGCAATTGGTTGCAAGTGTTGCCAATTGCCGCAGTAAGCGATTTGTCAGCGAATTGTCAAAAGTTATTCTGGCCAAATTAGAATTACACTTCGACTAAGTGCAAAATACAAGGGAAGGTTAGTTTTTTTTTTACCTAAATGGTTTCTTACTATTTGATTATTAATTTAAATATTTTATGAAGCTAGGTCAACAGGGTGAGCCTGAACACACAGACTTGAATTGCAAAATAATTCTATTTAATTAAACAAGGCTTAAGTACTCAATTCAGTCATGCAATTAATAGATTAAAGCAAAAAAAAACTGTCATAATAGGATTCTTATGTAATGCAAGCATAGTGTATATTGCGTATACGCCATGTGTTTGCAACTAATAGCAGACAGGAACGCTCATACACTCACAGCAAGCATCGACATTGCTGCACAGCAGTACATATGCAGACATATTTCAATATAAATTATTGTCAGTTGTAGTGCATAAAACGTCGCATAAAGTTGGCAGTTGTAAGCGAACAGAACAACAACAACAAAAGCAGACCACGTTATTCATAGTTAAAGCAACTGTGGGGTAACAACAAGTGTACCATTAACAACAACAGCAGCAGCAACAACAACAATAACGACGACAGACGTGACTGCATGGAGATGAATGCAAGGGGCGTATACGCAATGCGATATGCAACAAATTGCTAAACAAATCAAATTTATTGCTAGAATCGCGCACGCGAAAGAACAAAGAACAACAACAAAATATATGTATGTGTATTTGTATATTTATATCTATATCTATATGAGCAAAGCTACAAGAGCAACAACGCAATACGCATGTAAAACGTCACCGAGATAGCAGAAATTAATATGAGCCGACATTTATTCTGGCCTCGGGACTCGCTGAGGCTTGCTACAACTCTGAATTTGTTGTTGTTGCTGTTATGTTTGTTGTTCTGATTGTTGTTTTTGTTGTTGCTGGCGCTATCAGCGTTTGTATAACTTCATTTGGTTTGTTTGTTTGCTGAAACTGCTGCAAGCCCTGGGCCCACTTACTTTTTGTTAAACCGTATTTTTGCACACGCACACAGACACAGCTAAAGCCACAGACAGTATGACAGACAGAGTTGGAAAGAGAGGCAGTTTGGCAAAGAGAGACAGAGAGAGACGCGGCCGTGCAACGTCCGCACAGGCTGCATAACAACATGGCGCTCGGTCAATGCGGAAGTCCGAGTTGTTCTGCGTTAAATTTATGCCAGACTCCCGCGCTCTTACAATGGGACAAGAGCAACGAAATTAAGACAATAATAAATTTCATGACATTTAAATTTTTTACAAAATTTCACAAAGCTTTCACTGGTGCCGAAATTTTGGCTAATGAGATTTTTATGGGATGCAGAATATTTTTTCTAAGCGGACAGTCTATCCCTGATCTTTATTTAAGCTGCACATAATGCTTCTATAACTCTATGTAGAATGCATTGTCAGCAGAAGTGAAATGTATTTGAGTTTTTAATGTTTATATTTCAGGATGTCGAATTTGAATAATATATTATACAATAATTGCGCTCCATTTGATTGTAAATTATTCATGCTTCGAATCAAAGTTAAATAATACTTAATTGGTTTCACATCGTCAGCTTTTCTTAACAGTTTTCTTTGGATTCCTAAAATGTTTTTTCATTTTCAGTCATGCAAATGTTGACTTAGTTTTCGATTTCTGACCCATTGTTTATCCATTTTAGCTGTTGTTGCTGTATGCGCTTCTGCTACGGCGGTTGTTGATTTTTATTTTCGCAATTAGGAAGCTGTTTTTATTATTTTTTACAGTTAAACAAACTAAACACGCACACACACCACACCACACACACACCACACCACACACACGCAAGACTACACACAACAAACAGCAGCTAGCAGCGAGCTATTGCAATAGTCACGCCCCACGGTCCCCGCCCACGGTCCACTAAGGCACGGCCACATGGCCATGCAGACACTTATTCATCAGCCGGAAGTTTGCCTTGCCACTCCTATTGTTGTTGTTGCCACTGCTGCTGCGAGTTGCTATTGTTGCTATTGTTGTTGTCGAGCAGAACTTGTTAGTTGTTCGTGGGTGTTTGCCGCTCATGCAAATTGCACAAGCTGCAACAAAAAGCGGGGCGAGAGAAAAAAAATATGAAGTAAAAAGTTGCAAAAGCTCTATATATATTTTTTGAATTTATATTTAACTGTATTACATGGAGCGCACCCGCAACACCCAACCTCCTCCTCTTCCTCTTCCTCCTATCCCTTCTCTCCCTTATCCTTAGCCACGACTCATTCTCACATCTCTCTCTCTCTCTTTCAACTCTCTGTCAGACTGCGCTCCAAGTTTGCAGTAGCTTGTTGGTAACGGAATCGGAAGTTATAGTTATGCCGCTTGCGCGGGCGCATTTTCAAATATTTTCAACACCAACAACAACAGCAACAAAAACATCCAGAGAAACATGAAAAGTTTATTTAAAACTTTTGTGGTTAAGCTTGTTACTTGCCAGCTACTTTTGTGGGCGTGTCTCGAGTTTTCGTAAAATATTTAAGCTGCAGTTCGGTTAAGGAGCGAACGCTCATAAACATTGGCTTGGGAGCAGACTACAAAAAGTGGGTGTGATGGGACGTGGGAATGGGGAATAGCTGGGAATTGAAGTGTGGCGCGTGTCGCCCATTGGAGGCTATTAAAGTGATACTGGTCATGCCCTCCAGTGCTGTAAATGCCAAGAAGTTGCCGCATCTTAATCAGCAGCAGATTAACTAACTTTATTCAGCTGCTTAAATTTCCAGAATTCCAGCAACACGCCAAGCTGCACCCCTATATCCTTACCCATTCCCATCTAAGAACCACAGCCTTTGGAATGGCAAGCCCCATTGGAGCTGGAGTGGCCCGAGTTCCGGCAACGTCGGCATCATAAAAATTTTCAATTTCATTTGCGTTGCACAAAGACGTGCGTTGTCCATCGAGGAGCAACCGCTGGCGTGCTAGGGTTGAGATGGGATGGGATGGAATGGGCAGTGAGGAGCCAAGTAGCAGCTGCTGCAGGATGCTGCTGGCATATCGCTGCCGAGCACCTTTCAGCGACACGAGAGCCAATAAAAGTGTCAGCATCGGGTCAGAAACGGGGCGCACTGACAAAGCGCTGTCTGCTTTGTATTTATGATGAGCGTATGGTCATGCCTCCCCTTCCCCTCCCTCTCCGGTCCACGCCTTCTACGGGCAACCGGAGGTCATGCCTACAAAGCGTCGCTGACACTTGCCCATTACCCATGTCCCATGTCCCATATCCCCCGTTGCTCACTGCGCCTCTAACAGCACAGTTGGATGCCTTTGATTCGAAATTGGAGCAGAGCATGGTTTTAGAATTGATGGAATTCCTATAAATTGCACCTTCCTGCTGCTTCGAGCAGACAACGACAACATGACAGTAGCAGCAGCAGCAGCAGCAGCAGTAGCAACAGCAGCAGCAGCAGCAGTAGGAGCAACAACAACAACAACAACAAAAGCTACATCTTTTAGTAAGCAGAGCTGTTTGAAAGAGCTCTTGCTCCATTTCTTCTTGGCGTTCGCATTGTGCATATAAATAATGGCTTCATTCGAGAGATATTCTGGCCGCTGACTTTGACTCTTTTCTTGGCAAAAGCATTTGCGGTCACAAGATTTATCATAGACGGTTCGAGACCCAGATTAGCCACGGTCAACTGATGAAGAGCAGAGAGAGTGGTATGTCTTATAAGTTGCTCAAAGTCTTTCATTTCAATTAATTTCTAATTGCAACATACATGCAAGTTAAGGCTAAAAAAATGCGGAGAAGATTTCATTCATTGGCCAACTTCTCTGAATAATAAAAGAAAGTTCGTACAATAACTTTATTGATTCAGAAATGTTATTAATCGTCGTCATTCGAATGCAGTTTGACGTATTCTGCTGATGTATGCAGTTTTTATAGTACATAATATAGTCATTTTTGGTATTTTATATAGAATTTGGGTCATTCCATAAACTCTGTTAAATGTTATTAATTTACAGATATGAATAAATGACAAACATAAAGTCGGCTATTGAAGAAACGAGAATCAGCAAACTTTGAAATGCTCTCATTACTCCGAACGACAACGAAGACGGAGATGGTGTCCGGAGATGCAGGCGGAGACGGTGGCGAAGACGGAGGCGGAGACGGAAGGGTGGTTCCGCTGCTTGCACTGCCAAAGTTAGGCGTCAGAAAAACGGAAATGCATCAGTGTCAGATTTTGCGCGACGCGCCCAACGCAATTTCGTTAAGAACTGCGCAAAGTTGTTAAATTTTACGATTTAATTGCGAAACTATTAAAAATTACGTCTCTTTCACTGGGCGTGAGCTGCGCATTTGAGTTGCCATCGTTGTTGTTGCACTTGTTGTTGTTATTGGAGTTGTTGTTGTTACTGGCAGCAACAACAGCGATGAGCGATGCAAAAGTTTTAAGTACCAAAAATGGTTCGCTTAATGATGCCGCATGCAATCGCACCAATATTCTCTGCCTCTGCCACAGGACGCAGCGAATGAAGGAGACAGAGAATTGGAGTCTGTGTCTGGCTTCTTGCCATTTCTGTATCTGCTTTGCACATTTAGTAAATGTCATTCTACCCTCCCAACTTTTACTTTTACTACCCCGCCATGCGTCCTGTCAATGTTTGTGGCCGCCCGTAAATATAATTTGAGTTGAACAGTTTAAAAAAGTTGCAATTGATGTGCATGTGGACCGAGACGTTGAAATTGTTGCAATTTATGAAGCCAACTCCCTCTTGTAATGATCTTTTAACTACGCCAAAACACGCCCCCGCCCACATGCAACTCGCAAATGAAGAGATACTGAGAAGCATGTGCACCGTTAAGTTAATTACTGATTGTGGAGTGTGGAATGTGTAGAATGAAGTGTGCAGTGTGGAATACATTTTGATATTCTCCTCGAAATAGTTAACTACACTGAAGAGTGATTCTTAAACAAATATAAAAAGAAGAGAACCAATTTCAGGACCAAGGTCGGATATTCTTTTTCTATGTCGCAATCGCTCTCTGCTTCTTTCAGTTAGCTGGATGTTTTCCTCCTTTTCTTGCTTTTATTTCATGTTTTTCTTCTTTCTCTGTTTTATTTATTTTATACGTTATGATAGTGCTGTTATATTCCTGTAACACTATTGATTATTACTTGAGGGTCTCGCATATTCAGAATTTAATCGGATTTGCATTTAATACTCATAATATAATCACTGTAGCATACTCATAATATGATTAGGCTCATTATCCATGCAGATTGAGTTCGGGAATGCGTCTAAATGACAGCTGCTTTGGCCGTTAGCCCGTGGCACATTTCCGCTTGTGGTATGAAACTGTTATCAACAATTAATTAAATAAAAGCTGATCATTAGGCCACGATATGTGGGGCGTTTCTGTTTCTGTTTCCGTTTCCGCTGCCAGCTGACCAACAAATAGACTCACGGATTCCTGAGTCTCCCGAGCTGCCGAAGCAGACCTGCCCGCATAATGTGTGAGTGGACAATCACAATATAGCACACACTCAGATTCCTGCTCCCACTTTGGCATTGTGGCCATTGCCGTTGGCCATTAGTTGTTGTTATTGTTGTGGCTGTTGTTATTGTTATTGTTGATGGTGTTGCGCTTCTTGATGCCAATGCTACATAATCATCATGCTCATCTTCATCATCATTGTTGTTGTTGTGCCTGTGATTTGTTGGCATCGTTACTGTTGTCGCTCTCAGCAAACTGTGCATAAATCGTGTACACCTACATTGCGTTGCCATAAATCTGTAATGAACCACCCTACCCACCCTGCTCAGATCTCAGCACTCGCATGCAGATGCTAATGTTGTTGTAGCCACCAACCAAAACCACACACAAAACACACACGTACTCGCACACACACTGACTCGAAGTCAAGTTAATTTGCGTGTGTTTAAATGTGCGTAATTATTGTTTATCTACAATGCGTAATACGCCATAGTACATTACAATAAACAACCACAAAAGAGGGCTTTTGTTTGGATTTCCTTACAAAATCATTTTATTAATAATATTTAATATTTATTTAGTACTTTACAACACTTGTCTGGCTGAAGGACAGCAACGTTTATTTTTATTATACCCGTGCCCATTGAAAATGGTCAAAAGGGTATAATGGTTTTGTGCAATGTAAGTAACAGGCAGAAGGAAGCATCTCCGACCCTATAAAGTATATATATTCTTGATCAGCATCAATAGCCGAGTCGATTGAGCCATGTCCGTCTGTCTGTCCGTCTGTCCGTCCGTCCGTCTGTCCGTCCGTCCGTCTGTCCGTCCGTCTGTTTGAGTCAAAGGATCACAGAAACCATAAAAGCTAGAGACTTCAAATTTGGTATGAAGGTTGCTGGATAGCGGGCGCAGATCAAGTTTGTTTTAAATTTTAGATGCCACGCCTCTTTCGCCTGCCAATCGCAAAAAACGATTATCAGACGTGATCTTCAATAAAACACTTCTTAATTAAATAGAAAGATAAGAAGTAAGCCAATTTAATGACTCTGAAAGTTTCAAAGCGATTGACTATTAAATAGAGAAGATATTTAAAATTTGTGCGAGCGAGATAGCATATGCACATTTGCTTGTGCAAAAACATAACAGTGAGCACGTGCACGAAGAGGGCGAACGCAAATACGAGCGATAGGCAAAATTATCGATATTTGGCTACAATTTCTATCCTATTTTAATATATTAACCTGTTTTAAGTTAATACATATTTACGATTGTGTTAAAATATATGTATGTAGATATTAGTATGCAATGCAAAAAGCGATATGTATAAATGTCACTTTATAATTTTGCACCTTGACACCTCGACGACAGATCATTTTACAACACTGAAATCTCTGAATTTATAATAATTATTATGTTTAATAATGAGCTAGTAAGCTCGCAAACATGCTCAATAGGTTTTCATTTATTATCATTGTATTTATATGCTTAACAAATTCTGCAAAAAGAATCACAAATATTAAAGCATAGCGCTTAAATTTAAATTGCGCGCGCAATGCAGCAGCCTTCAACAGCTGATTTCGATGATTAAGAAGAGTGGGTGAGATTATTTGGTGTTGCCGGACTTCAGCAAGCTGAGCAAATTTTAGACAATGGCTACTCTTGGCATGAACAACATCGATTTCAGCGATTACGATTACGATTACGATTTAAGATTTACTACTTTAATAAAACTAAATACAATTTATTCAATCGGACCACAATATCATATTTCTGTCATAAGAACGATCAGTCGAAAATAAACTTTTTTGTTGTTTGAAAGATCTCGACCAAACTAATAGGATATGCATTTGAAATGTTTCTATATATCCTGATAAAATTTGATTGAAATCGGACTACTTTATCATATAGCTGCCATAGGAACGATCAGTCCAAAATCAAGTCTTAGTATGATAAACTATTTTGTTGTTTGAGGTATCTCAACCAAACTAACAGAATACGCATTTGGGATGGTATTCTACATCCTGAACAAATTTGGTTGAAATCTGATATCAAATAGCTGCAATAGGAACGAATTTTAAGATAAAGTACGAACATTATTGTTGTTTTTAGAGATAAGTCAACCAAACTCACAGATTGAGAATTTGTAATTTGGTTTAAATCGGTTCACTAGATCACATAGATGTAATACGTACAATTAGTCAAAAAGTTAATGCCGCATCATCACACCTTCGGCATGCCTAACGTAGCGCACTTACGTATGACCTATCGGAGAGCTAGCGCACAGTGTATTATACAGTCGAGCCCCCTCGACTGTAGCCGGCGCCCCTTGTTTTTTTATTGCGATTCTTAAAGAATGCAGTAGACTTATAATTTTGTGGATATGTATGAAAAGACCTCTTGGACCCTACAAATTTACAAATCTCAGTCCCTATGAACACCTAGATGGCCGGAAAAAATATTTTGGTAAAAGTTTTAGTAAAATAGATAAAATTACCATATTATTAAAGTATGTTCATATTTGACAATATTACTTATATTTCCATATTATGAAAATGGCTCATCATTGTATTCTCCTTCAATCAATTTAATGCAATTGGATAAGGCTTTATTTTCCGTTTCTTTAATGATTCTGGGATTTGTTTTCATATTCGCCAGGGTTACAATTCAATATGCTCGTACGACAGTTACATCCACACGACGGGATAATTAAAATGCGTTGCAAAAGTTGAAAGCAACGCTCGGCATATCGAACTGGAGAATCTCGACCTCAAACCTGTTTACTGAACTCTGCCCATCGAACTGGGCAATGTCATTACATCGCAATTATCAGCTGCAATAAAGAGGGCCACAACTCAAAATTTATTTCGAGCCTTGCATCATGTAATTGTTAAGTTTCATTACGGTTGGTCAGCGGAGATGGAGTGGAATGGGCCAGGGAGAAGCGTAGACCGGAAGAGTTGGCAGCAGTATGGGCAGGTCAGATTATGGAAAACAGCAAAAGCTGAAAAATGGCAGGAGTTGCACCGTTATCGACAGTGATGTGAACAAAGGGGATTTGCCTTGTTTGTCCCTAAAAACGAATTCCCATTAACCCCTTCTTGCCACATCGAATATCATCTGCCTACGCCTCTGGCTTTCATTATACACCACAAGTACGAGTATTGCGCATATTTGTCTGGGCCGGCAATTACGCGGGCACGCATACAAATCAATTAATTACTTTTATGATTCCATAAAGCCCACAAAACTCTCGCGTCCGCAAAGCCCTCGACCCTCATAATGACAGATGCAAATATTGGGTTCAACTTCGGCCACAGGTCAAGCATTGCTGCATTTTCATGCCAGCTGGCAAACTGTCGATGATGTTATCCTCAATGCAAGTCAAGGCCTTAACTCGATCTTTAATTTACGCTATGTACTTTTAATTAGTTGATTTACAAGCTGAACAAAAAACAAATGAATTACAACGTTAAACTTGTTATTTAAAGATACATATGTAATCACTTAATTTTATTTCCAATTCCGAATTCTGTTTTTAATCAGTTATAATTTCCGAGAGATTGTGAAAACGATTAAAGAGAAATTATAGGGGAAATCCGCCTAAAAGATTTGCCTTCTATTTATATGTTTAAGGTTATTAAACAAATTTTACAACAATAGTTAAGTACTTTTTCTAAAAATCTTTAACTCGAAAATGGATATTATTTTTGCTGGTAATGGTTGTAAAAGTAAAAAGAAGCGGAATGTCTAGAATTTAGAATAGAAATACAACATTTGATATTTTTTATTTATACCTTTTTATTTCAGGGCCACACTTCGAAAACGCTTCGAAAACGAATCCATATGCACAGTGAGTAAGCTTCACATTAAATAAAGAAAAGAATGTACGATTTCTTAGTCTCGTTTTATTTGGGGTCCGTCGAGGCGATGTCGCCCCCACCCTCACACACTCCCAAATACACACACGCACACACAACAAAGGACGACAGCTTTATCTATGGCTAAAGTGGCTGATATTTTGGTGGAAACTGCACAGCTGACACAGAGCTTCCGTTTTGCCCTTGTGGCTTACATTGTGTCTGCGTCTGCATCAGTGTCTGTGTCTGTGTGTCTGGGTTTAGTTGGTTGCTGTCCACCCCATTACATCCAGCCTCCTCTGACTGCCCCGACTGGTAGCCCGATAGCTGCAGCAGGCGCCGTTGATCGGAGCACTTTTCGTCGTCATCAGCGGACGCGAGCCTCCAACGCATCGCATCCTCTCTCCTCCTCATCCTCCTTCTCCTCCTCGCCCCTTGCCACTACGCATTGCCGTTAGTTGTGCGCTCTTATCGCTGAGACGCTTGCAAGCCGCTGCTGACTCTAAATAATCCTTTCCATACGACACTGACAGCTTCAGCGCCAGCGACAGAGCTGGAGCCCAGCTGAAAAGAATGGCACACGAGTGGGAGGAGCTGCGATAGCAGAGGGAGCAAGAGATGAAACGAATGCCGAGCGCGCTGTAAAATCCAAGTTAGTGCGCATAAATCAAGCCTTTAAAACGTGCCTCGCAACCGAAATGTCCTTGAAGTATGCCGTGCCGAAAACGGGCGGAGCAAACCGAGGAAACCGCTCGCTCCGCATAAGCAACGGCATCGACATCGACGCTGGCCCAGAAATTGTGGTGTGCAGTTTTCCGTATGCAATTTTATGCAACTGTGGCACATCAGCCACCAGCCACCAGTCCCCATTACCCACATTCAGATCCCAGCTACTGCCTCCCATCGACCTGTTCCAGTTGCATTCCGTTGTCCTGAAACTGTTTACAACTGCATACAATTTATAATCTTTATGGAATTTGCATTTATTTATTCAGCACTTAACAATAACCACACCAGAAATCACTGCAACTCCAGCAGCCCCCAAAGGCTGGCAATCATATTCCTCATTATAAAGATAGAGTGGGTTTGTGTCACACACACAAACACACAATCTTAAAGTGTCCTAAAAATATATTAGTTATGCTTACATAACTTTAACGGATAACCGTCATTTCAATAAGCAATATAATAATTAATTTAAATTAAATGCATACATTAATTTTGAAGAATTATAAAGTAAATGCCATGCATGCTTACCTTACTTAATAGGTAACTATAGCGTAACAGCTCAAAAATTAACTTTTAATTTGATATTTAGGTAATTTAAAGTATAGTAAGGAACAGAGAAAAACCTTCCATGTTAAATTTTCTCCATTAATTTTACATCTCTCTTAAAGATATTAAGCATGCTGGAATTTCTGAGGAAATATGTGACAAATTATAAGCAATTGTTATTATTATTCAATTAAAATCCAAAGGACGCCTAAGAACAAGCAATATGTTTCTTTGTATGAGGATTTAATTTCAATTAAAATTCGAATTGATAAATTCACACAAACTGTTGTTAAAAATCAAATCAAATATCAATACTAAATGATTCAACACAAACCAAATAGAAAACAATTATATAAAATAAACAAAATCAGTTTAAGTGTAAATCCAACATAATTGCAATGTATAAAAATATATAGAAAATTTTCAATTGAAACTGCTCCAACAGCTCAACGATGAAAATTGATAAACACTTCAAAAGTCAATTTCCTCATTTTAATTAAAAATGATTTTCGATGCGTTATGAAATGAAGCAAGAGGAATATAAGGAGGAGAATTATGCAGCGGTGAATCACCAAAATATTTTTTTTAATTTGAATAGAGTTTGCCAAATTGGGCAGTAAGAAAACAATCAATATTCAACCATTCAAACACATGAGGAATATTCTTAAATCATTTCAATTCAGATGATTATATTCCACAATGAGAGGGGCTTCAAAAATTGTTGGCAGACTTCTCGCTACAATTGAATTATATATATATATATATATATATATATATACACAAACACACACATATGTATATACATACAGACTTACGAAACTGCAGCTTATGATAACTACAAAAAGCACTTCAAGTGTCGAACTTGAAATGCAATAACAAATCACACAAAATTGAAATGCAACAAAAGAAGAATCTTGGAAAATCTCTCACTAAGCTCTTGCTCTTGTTCTTATTTTTGATGTTGATGTGCCTTTGCCTGTCCCTGTGTGTCTTTTTCTCTTTCTCTCACACACACTTTCTGTCTTTCTATATGACTCTCTCGTGTTTGCATGCTTAAAATGATTTCAGTAGTAAAGTTGTGTTGTTTCCCACTCTGTTTCCTTGTCACTTGATTGTTGAATGTCTCTATGTTAAGCGATGCATAGAAGGGCTTGTGAAAGTTTGTGCCCCGCTTAAAAATTCCACAACGAAAGTGAAACAAATGAAAGTCGTGCGAACGAATAAATTAAAATCCGTTGCTTTGTCCAGAAACAATGGGGGAATAAAAGGGTTGCATTATAAATATTCATTAGTGCACCAGTTGCATTTGCTGTCAAAATATGTGTGTAGATATGACGTTGTATGCAGATGACTCCCAGGTAGCAAGCAAGCTTCTAGGTTAAACAGATGCATATGAAAATATACTTTAAAGCAATCGATAAAGTAATGATACTAATAATGAGCACATTGATGATGTTCAGATGCTTATCAGAAAATAATCACAAAAAGTAACCAGCAATGTAATTGTAAAAATCTACAAATAGACAATGCTCTACAACTAAAGCAATCAAAAACGTCAAATTCCAAATACATTTTATTTAATAATAGTTGAATAACATAAATCAGAAAATTCGCCAACCAAACTCTTATTTAGGTAGTGTTGAAAGCTGGCCAGCAGTGCTTCATTTATATTCAAAGCATCCTACCCAGATGGAGTCCACCATAAAATATGAAAATGAATTAAAAGTTTTATTAAATAAGTACGCGGAGCTAAAACAAAGCCCGACAGAGATACACAAAAAAATTGTAGCTCTGATGTTGGTGGCAACAGTGAGCAAAGACAGTTCCCATCATGTGGTTCGGCAATGGGAGAAAAAGTGTGTGCCAGACGTTGCTACCATTAATCCATCGACCATGCACCAGTCACACAAACACAGGTACAGTGAGTTCATAACGCGAATATAAAACGCCGCAGGATATCGCAACAACAGACAATTTCCGCCAACTTAGATTTGAAGACATCTCCATGGAGCCACTGAGCCACTGAGACACCCACATATCCGGCTGCCTTTGCCAAGTTTCTGCTTCGTTGGACCTGAAAGCTGACACCAGCGGCTGCCACTTGGCCCCAACCAACGATGACGAAGCACAGGCCCAGTCGCGTGCATTTGACCAAGCATCAGGCCAAGGTTCAGCCTGAGTCGGAGCCAAAGCCCAGTTCTTTTCTAGCTTTGTTTTGCTCTCGCGAGCCACCGAAAGCGGGCAGGAAAAAATTAAATTATTAAAACATCACCGGATGTCCATTGAGTAAGGATACTGAAAACTCCAAGGATTTTATGGCCAACCCAGGCATCCAGCAAAGTGCCTTCGAGCTCTACACAACAAAATGTCTGAAAAATATGTCAAAACAAAAAACGTTGCAAGCCCAACACAATTTCCGGTTCGACCACGTGCAGAGTGTGCAGCATGATGTGGTCCCAATGGAATTAACGTCTGCAATCGAATTAATTAAAATGCTAATTTATTATAAGACTTTAGCACCTGACTTGGAAATATAATAAATCTACTTAAGCCTGGCGTCTTCGGAAGTGATTTTTAAAAAAAGTTTTGACTTCATCGGAGCAAAGTAAAGTGACAGTGAATAATCCCTTTGCCTTGTAGCTTATACTTAATTTGTGTTCAAATTTGAATGAATAGGTAGAAAGCTTGATAGACCATATTTATCTATTTATATCTATATTTGAGCATCTCTACTTTTATTAAAATCCACATTTTATCCATGTATCGATTTAATCCAATATTTAATTCTCCAGTTACCATAAATATTAAAATGATAATTTAAGCGGCTTAAAAGAAACCCAACTGTTATAAGTCTTTTTAACGACAACCGCTGTGACAAGGGGCAATTGTGAACTTAAAAGTTACAAAGTGCACTGGAGTACTTATTCTATTGTCTTGCAAGTGTGTAATAAAGAAATGACAGCAACAGAGTAAATAAAAGCCTTTTTATATGAAAATTCGGAGCATTGTTAAGGCCACTTGCTAATAGGCTGCCAGTTGCCAACACTGCCTTACAATTTTCACCTCTCGTGGACTCTGGAAATGTGAGCCAGACCACTTCACATGAACGACCACGGAAATTAAATGAAATCCTTTTCATTTTTTTGCAACGAACCAAAAGTGAAGAGCTTTTAAGCCAATGAAGTGGAGACGGGCGTGCACTTGTACTTCTCTATACCCTGTAATGTATAAATGTTATCTTTACCAAACGGGGTATCCTGCAATAATATTCTGAACCCATTGCCGTGTGAAAAACTTCATAAAAAATAATACAAACTTTGCTGCGAATAAAAGTTCATGGGCAAGCAACGGGGTTTTTCTGTATTCGGAACACTTACAAGTAATATGGCCATTTTTGTTGTTAGCTTTTACCTGCTGCTGATTTTAAAACCAAACAAATACACAGGTTCTTATGGGGATATTCGGGATGGTAAAGATGGTAAAGAGAAGCGGGCTTGGCACTTGGCTCTCCTCATGGCTGATTTATGCGCTCGAAGTGCAACAGCAACAAGGAGCACAAAAAAATAATGCCGTTTTCAAGACAAGATTCCAAAATGTTTGCACCACTGTTTTTCGACTGCCTGCCTCTTGCCTTTTGCCCCGTGGACCTGCTGCCTTTTCTAAGTGGTTTATACTTTGCGAGATTTTTGGCGAAATACCTATAAATTTTAACTCGTTCCTTCTCTAAGTGGGCAAATACAACTTGGCGCTGCTGCAGCCGCATCTCAGCTCCATCGTCGCTGCCAAACTCCTCGACCCTTCATGTCACCCCACTGCGTTTGCTGTTTTTCTGCACCACTTGTAAAACTTTGAAAACTGTTGTCTAAAAACTTTCTGTGTGGTTGCGTTTGGGCTTTGCGCTTAGCTCAACGCACAAATTATTTGCTCACGTTAGTCTCAGTTTCAGCCTCGACTCCGCCTGTGGCCCTTTAGTTGAAGGGAAAACCTAAACAGCAACATAGCCAATGCAATGCATTAATATTAATACAAAAATGTTTTCCTCACACGCAAACTTTATAGAATTTTCACAAAATTGCTAATTAATTGAAGTCTAATGTGCCAGCTTGAAATTAAATTGCATTTTATGAATCTACTCCGAGCTTCGGCGGTGTGGTAAAAAAGCTATGGAAACTTTGAGACATTAAACAGAACTTTATAATTAAAATAACGCATACATGAGGTGCAATCTTGAACTAGAAGAAGGAGCAGATGGTATCAAACAAAATAGTATAGAAATTCTAGTTTCTATAAAAATATTAATTGAGTTGCCCTTATAAACTTCCTACCTCGATTCGACTACAGTTTACATTTTGCTCAAGAATAATTAGTTTAAGTGCGCTTTATTTTGGCATAAATATTTCTTTCGATCTAGTACGTGCTTAACTGGGCCTGACCGATACTACCATAACATTAAAAGATATAAATATAGTTAATGAAATCGACCTAGTTAAATCACGCAACTAAGCAAAACTGGAGCCTTGTCAAGCGTAAAAAGTTTATTAAAAACCTTTCAAAATGTAAAACAAAACAAAGAAATATCGGCATTAAACCCATTTTAAAATTCTTCTTAAGTTCATGTACTTTGTATAATTCTAAAATCTGATTTGTTAACCACAACCAGCCAATCGGTTTGGTATCACGCTGTTGCGGTCGTTGCCAAAAGAAATGCCCGAAATAATAAATGAGAAGAAGGGAAGAAGGGAAGAGAAGAAAAAAAGGTGGCCACATAATCCCTCGTAATTACCGAGCATACCCAAATCGCTTAATTTTGCAAATCCACCGCGATAATTAACTGAAAGTGTCATTAAGTTTTAAGCAGAAGTAAGCAACAACTCCGACACCAATAACAACTCCAGCTCCAGCTCCATCGACACTGACAACAGCTCAAGTCCGTCAACAATACCAAGTATCGTAATTGCGTTGCCGGACCGAGAGGCAAGAGGACAAGGAGAGAACCCTGAAGCCGGATCCGGCTCCGGCTCTGGGTCCGCAAAGCCGGCTAAAGGAGAAAGGATACAAGGAAATGACAATACAGCAACTGGGCTCGGATGCCCAAAACAATGATGGCGACTTACACTAAACATCCATTTGGGTATTACTGACGAGGCGGAAGCCACACAAAGCGCGCAACCATTTGCGCCCAAGTGGCAAAATACGTCAGCATGGCCAACGTGGCCCATAGTGTATTAGCAACAGTGCATGCCATGCAGGCCATGGTCCAGTCCCTTGGCTCGCCGACTGCGACTGCAAACGAAATGACCACGCTAAGTGCAGGTTTACACAGGCCAATGATTATGGGGGCGATGACGATCCTTATTACAGACCGCGCTAATTCTCAATGGTAACTGTCACCAACATTGTTGCCCAGCTGCTGGACGATTCGGTACGGTACGGTATAATACAACAAGGGGCGTGGTCGTTGCCATTGTCGGGGGACTGCCACGGAGACACTCAGAGCGACAGTGAGTAAACTACAAAAGCGCATGTAAAAAAGGCAATGAGAAATGAAACTAGGAAGCGCCAGCAGCAAAAACGGAAGCTAAAACAGCTAAACAAGGAAGTTAAGTAAAGTGAGTAAAAGAAAATATATATAAAACGGTTCTTTTTATTGTACTCTAAACTGATACTCTGTCTCCACCTCTCTCACTTTATCTCTTGCAATGTGTCTCTCTTTCTGTCCACAGTAACTGAACGGAAATCTGAAGCCATCATGAGAGGAGGGCACAGTATTTGTTACAAACAAAACAATCAACAACTACGAAACTATTTTACTTTCCGATGTATGCCCTTCATACCTTGAGCTGATTGACCAGATAAGTAATTAGTTAAAAATAATCGCAAGAGGTTTTATTTTATAAATTAATTCAAGTAAAAATCAATTAAAATTTGAATAAGTTATGCAAGTTGAAAATAATCATAAAGTCTCTGTGGGTGGTTTAATATTTTTAATCACGATTTAACAACATTCGAATTTCAAACATTTTTAATTTATATAAAATACATGTTTGGTTTTCCTGATTCGGACTTGCTTTCCAGACATCTTAATTGCAAGTTGGAAAAAACTTTTCAAACATTTTCATTGTACAATATTTTTTTCTTGCATACTCGTAATCGTAACTAGCTGTCATTGTGTCGACACTTTGTAGCCTTTTTACTCGAGCTTGGGATGCCATTAAACTAACTTAAAGCATTTTGAGAAAGCCAACAACATCAACGTCATCGTCAGCTGCTGGACCCGCAGCCCGAGACCTGTCGGAAATGTGTTCCAAGAATGAAGGCAAGAGCTGAGCAACTAAGTAACAAGAATATCCAATTATTCCATTTTCAGCGCTCAAGGACGCATAAGATGCCAACATAACAGCATCAACAACAACTTCAACAACAATGGGTATACTTAGATGTTGGTAGCAGAACGCAAAGCGATTAAAATCCTTCGTTATGGCCTAAAGGCTTTAATAAATTTCCACATAATAAAAAGAAATCTTTGCCTAAACTTTGCCTATTAACATTGGTCGTCGCTATCAAACTATCACTCACACACACACACACACAGAGTCACGCACCGACACACATAAACTCATATACTCATCAGTAAGACAAAAGGGCACACACACACATACGGAGTTTATATTCAATTTCCATGGCAAATGCGAAAATGTCTAGAATTCCATTTACCTAAATCCCCTATTTAGCATGCATTCGGGGCATTTTCATTGTTTTTTATATTCTTTTTGTCAATTTTGTTTTTGTTTTTTCTATCTTTTTTTTTTGTTGGTTAGCACTTAACCGTATTTTTGTAGTCTGTCATCGGATTTCAAAGCTCTGAAGCTTTGTGCAGTTGATTTGGACCAGTTTCCGCTTCTTATTTGGCGACAGACATCGATGTTGACCCAATCGTTGCCTCTGGCTCGGCTTGTCACTCCCTTTTGTTGAATATTATCGAATTTCGATTGTCTTATTTGGCCCAAGGGGTGTGTTCAGTGTGCCGTTAAGAATGGGCGGGTTTGTGGTATTTCACGCTTGGGCTTAGACCACTAAACAGCAAAGCAAATTACGCTTATCGAGAATTTGGCCGGGTCGTTTCCAATCACAGCGATTTATCATGTAAATTGTATTTGTTTGTCATTATAAATTGATAAAAAAAATAAAATATATATTAAACAATTCAATTATCAGGGATATTCCCGCTTGACTTTGGGCTTTAAAGGACCAATAAAAACTGTTCTTTATAATAGTCTGTGTTCATTAGATCCCGAAACTAGCCGAGGAAAATATATTTGTCAATTATATTTGTGCGCTTGATTAAGAACATATTGAATTCACGATTCATAGTCAGAGCTCAGAGATTTCAATGTATATCATTTGAAATCATAAAAAAATGTTTAAAATTCTCGCTATTGAAATAAAAATTTTTAAATTTAAGATTTTGTCCCATCAAATCTTAAGTATTTTTATATTACTTTTAACTAATAGATATAATAAAACCTTATAAACTGGGTTCATTAAAAAAAGGACTTAAAACATAAGCTCGTTTAGGAGATCGGCGGGAGTTAAATCTGAGAGCTTGCTTAATTTATCCAAATCGGGAGTGTAGCTAACAGGCTCAGCAAATGTCATTATAATCGTAGCCAACTGGAGTTTCCAACTCATCTTGTATTCATTTAGCTCCCGAATTTGTAGCCATTCCTCCCACGTCTGGTGTTTCTTGTGGTTCCAGCTGATGAGTTCCGAACGCAATGATGTGGAGGCGCTGAAATGCAGCTGAAGAGGATGCAATGTTGGCAGACGCTGTCGATGCGCTAGTAGTTCCATTAACAATTTTCCACCATGGTTGGCAATCTGGCATTTGTGGAGCTCTAGGAGATGCAGCGGTGCGCTGCCCCTTAGAAAGTAGATCGGGCTGCTCAGAGTGGAGTCCATCAAACCGAACCGCTGACAGCTGAGAGGAAGGCTCAACCGAGCAGATGGATCTGCCAACTTGCAGTTGCTGAGAAGCACTTCCCTCAGTGCCCAGCAGCGGTGCAGCTGGAGCAACGATAGATCCAGTGGTGTGGTCAGCCAAGTTCCATCAAGGCTAAAGCGTTGTAGGGCGTTGCGTTTAGCGTGGACTATTTGCTGGACGATGGGCAACCAGTCCATGTCCGGCCAAAGCTGCTGGCGCTGCAATGTCAGATACTTCAGGTTTCTCAGGTAGCACACTGCCACCGGAGTCTGCAACATGAGCGGAAGCTGCAGGTCCCTCAACTGATCGCACTTCACAATATGCGCTATGTCCAGGTAAGTGTTCGGACGCGTCTCGTTTCGCATGTACAGCTGCTGCAGCAGAGGGCAGTTCTCGCAGATCAGCTCCAGCATCTCTTGGTGGATGCTCTGGTGCACGATCAGCGTGTGCAGATGCCTCAAGTTGACCGGAAATGGATCCGTAATGGCGGCCTGCATATTCAAGTGCTCGAGTCGGGGCAGCAACTGACCCAAGAGCATTAGTTGCCCCGTCTTGTTGCCGTCATTGCGCCTCAACTTGGGTGGCACCAAGTCGCATCTACGAATCAGCGGCATCTCGGACACGCCTCCCGCTTGGCCGAGTGTCTGGAATTTGCCAATGTCTCCGATGTCCATTCGAATTCGTGTCAAACGCTGTGCTATCATCGGCACAAACCTCTCCAGCTCCTCCTTGGGCAGCATCGATGTGATTGTGATTAAATCGGTTGTCTCCAGCAACTTTATCAGCCGACTAAAGATATTGGCTGTACTATTGGCATATCTTAGGCAAAAGCGCAAAGTCGCATAAATCTGCTTGAAAGTCGCAGGCCCAGTTGAGTTTGACAATGAGGAAGACGTTGTCAAAGCTTCTGCTTTAGCCTCATCTGCAGAAATTTAATGCGTGTATAAGCTGAGAAAAAGTACTCCTACTTGATATTTAACTTACTCGACATCTTCTTATCAGGTATATCAGTCACTTTGATGAATTTAGCGAGCTTTTAAAACTTTCCCCTTTTTCGTAGCAGACTTGCCAACACGAGTGCGGAACAGAAAATTATTGTTATCGTTAATCGATTAGATTATTGATATGATACAATTTCATAAATTGTCAATTGACAATTACAATTACAATTGACAGTTGACAATTATAATGAAGAAAATAAATACGTTTGTATTAACAAACCTATTGCGTGTATCGATATTGGAATTAGAAATAATATCGATGCGTCGCTTTTCGAATAGACTTTTTTGGAAGCTCGATAAGCTCTTTGTGAAATTATATTTATTATTTTTTAGATCGCAAATTGAGCTTATTTGAAAAAATTTATAAAGTATTGGCTTTTCTTCAACAGCTAATCTGGTTTACAGTGGCCAAGAGCCCATTGGGTGGGCAACTTTGTGGTAGGGTCAGTCACTTGACTTCATGGTCACATTGTTCGACCCATTGTTACCACAAGTTCAAGCCAAGTTGCAAACTTTTCACTTTAAGGATGCGCTCTTAAGCATTATTGTATGTCCATACATACATATGTATGTATATGACTCATATGTGCCCCCAAAATCCCAATTGGGACCAGTGACCAAGTCCTGATGTTTTAGTCTCGTCTGCCTTCTCCAACAGAAAGTACAAGGGCCTTAAACGGATATCTACATGAATGTGACTCGATATATTTATATGTCCGAATACGATTATGTATGTATGTAGGGGTGGCAGCTTCGTCTGGATGTGCGTTTGCCACTGTAGTAACTATGTCATTGCGGTTTCCTTAATTCATTTTGTTTGCTGGGCGTCGTCATAGTCGTTGTCAGCAGTCGGATTCAGTTGGATATCAAACCGCAGTGGAACTGCCTCCTCCCACAATTCCCCCTATCAGCAAACCAAGCCTGGGGGCAAACTCAACCTCCGCGTTGTCGGGCAACGAGTGAAGCGAATATTGTTTGTGTTGTTTTTGTTGTTGCCGTCATTGTTTTAGTCAACGGCGGCGCTAAGCGGATTAACGCTGTTATTTTAAGTTCAACAAACGAAGAGAAGAATAAATTAATGAGTTTTCACTGTGGTCGCGACGGGGCTGCCGGCAGTCGACGGGTTTAACAGCATACAGACAGAAGTACAAACACAAATACAAATACAAAGACGCAAACAAACGCATCAATGCACCCTCGCAATTGTTGGCCCGGCCATGACCACAAAATGGCCATTCTGATTCTTGTACCCATATACTCACACACTCACACACACAGCATTCACGTTCAGCCATTAAGCGCACTGGCCATAACCGTCATCTGTTTTATGCCTTTCGGTGAGTGTGTGTGTGTGTATGTGGCTCCCTTTTTTTATTTTCCCTGTGGTTTTTTCCCTCTCATACCACATTTGTTTTTGTACTTGTAATTGTTATGGTTTTTCCATCGAACTGGTGTGTGGGGCACCGGACACTGAAATTGTAATTAGTTGAAATTTATGCGAATGATGCCGTTTGGCTCACTTCCGTTTTTTGTTTTTAACGTCGATCACGTCCGCCTTTCTGGACCATTATTGTTTGTTCCCCGTCTGGGTCCTGTTTGTCCTTTGCAATTTTCCTTTTTATTATTAAAAATTAATTTTATGAATTTTCAATCCCAAATCGGATTACCGCATTAGTCGCCAACAATAACTTTTGCTGAGCTGTCATTCCGCTGAATGACCATTCCTCATTTTATTATTAGCACATTTCGTATTCCATGATGTTCAGCAAATGATTTGTTAATGGTCGTTAATCCTGCTCAGTTGGCATGACGATGTCTTAATGATATGCAAAGCAGCAATGCAGCTCTTAGCCCAGCATGGCCAAGAAGTTGCATCGCTAAAGCTTTTCGCATCTCGGAAACTTTTCTAATTAGACAGATAAGCAATTATGTAACATAGTTTGTGTAATTCGATATACTGTAACCGGCTGGCTGGACGTGACAGCCCTGTCACTGCAAGACTTTGACGCATCCAAATAACCGGAAAATTATGCTAAGACTTTGGGCTTAACTCCGGCTGAGTCTGCTTATAAAATATTTATAATTAGCTGAAGCTTTGACATGCTTGGAGCATCAAACAAGTGATTGGCAGATACAAAACTGCGTATCAGAAATTAAGAAAAAGTTGAGTTAAACGTATTGAAGACACTTTCCAGAAACTTTGGACAATTAGGTAAAAAGTATTTGCTGAGGTGGAAAGTGAAGTGATATTGTTGATCTTAGAAAATCGGATTCTATAGCCTCTAAGATTTTGATGTGCTTCTTTATTATTTACTATAATTTTATTTGCATTACAGTTTAAAAATGTGAAAATAAATAAAGACACATTCAAACACGATTTCTGTTACCAAACAGATTATCTACATAAGTGCATGCAACAACTGGTGTTTCTCTCTAAGTCCCTATTTTTTTTTGAATTGCAAATTCCTAAAGTAGACTTACCATAAAAATTATTTAATGCGGGACACGTTGAATAGCTGTTGTTTTTCTTAAAGTGTTTCCTTCTGGGAAGCGCGGAAGGCATTCACTTTGAGCGGAATAAGGCAAAAACCAGAATACAAACTCCGCTGAACTGCCGAGCTGGGCAGATATTAACCCATTCGCATTGAGCTTAGCCAGTGAAGGGAAGCAAAATAAAAAGTAGAAGGCAAAATGAAAATAAAAACTTTGCCTTTGATTTCGGTTTTTTCCTTTATGACATTTATTCGTCCTCCTTTGCCCGTCTTTGTCGCCTTCATTTATCACTCCTGCAGCGCATTTGTCGACTTGGCTTATCCTGTTGGCAGCTCTTCAGAGCCCACTCACCAGAGCCCTTTGTGGACCTGGATGCCAGATGAGCTGTCACTGCTATAGTGGCTGGCATATTGAGAACTGAGAAGTAAAAGGCTGAGAACTGAGTTCTGAGTCCTGAGACTGGCAAAAGGGCCCTGTCAAAGGACTGCGAGATGTGAATGCTCAGCGGAAAAATGTCGTTTAATTAGTGTTTAATTGAATCGCCAACTGGAATTTTAATCGAAAATTGCAGCTCACCAAAGTTTAGTTTGACTTTTCCGCACAGTTTGCATTGTATCTTGAGCTAAATTGGTTGTTTGCTTTTCAAACTTAACTGTCCATTGATAGTCAATTCTGAATCAGGAGTTTTTCTCATTGCAAAGGGGACAATTAAACGTTGTGCATTTAGTGTCGTAATATATGAATCGATTACTTTCAAAGTAATTCATATACCTGAATGTATTAATTTTTTCTTTTGCATGCTAAACAACTTTAGATGTTTAATTGTGATCTACAGATCGGTAGTCCGATTTAAATTATTGCAAATTGCAAAGACTGCCTCTCTGACTTCCTTGAAGCGACAAGAACCTCACTTATAGATATTTATTTTTTATTTATTTATTTATTGACTATTTCCTAGTGCTACAAGTAGGAGTACTTTTAAATTGGTGCACTAGTCACGCTTGATAAGCTTATATAAATTATTCCAAAATTATAATTAACAATTTAGCTATTATTATTAACATCTAGTTGGAAAATTGAATTTGATCTTAATATATGTATTACATTTTCTTCATTATTACTAATATTACTAATATTATTACTATAATAAATATTATTACCACTATTATTATTATTACCATTATTAGTATTTTTATTATTATTATTATTATTATTATTATTATTATTATTATTATTAATATTATTATTATTATTATTATTATTATTATTATTATTATTATTATTATTATTATTATTATTATTATTATTATTATTATTATTATTATTATTATTATTATTATTATTATTATTATTATTATTATTATTATTATTATTATTATTATTATTATTATTATTATTATTATTATTATTATTATTATTATTATTATTATTATTATTATTATTATTATTATTATTATTATTATTATTATTATTATTATTATTATTATTATTATTATTATTATTATTATTATTATTATTATTATTATTATTATTATTATTATTATTATTATTATTATTATTATTATTATTATTATTATTATTATTATTATTATTATTATTATTATTATTATTATTATTATTATTATTATTATTATTATTATTATTATTATTATTATTATTATTATTATTATTATTATTATTATTATTATTATTATTATTATTATTATTATTATTATTATTATTATTATTATTATTATTATTATTATTATTATTATTATTATTATTATTATTATTAATTAATTATTATTATTATTATTATTATTATTATTATTATTATTATTATTATTATTATTATTATTATTATTATTATTATTATTATTATTATTATTATTATTATTATTATTATTATTATTATTATTATTATTATTATTATTATTATTATTATTATTATTATTATTATTATTATTATTATTTTTATTATTATTATTATTATTATTATTATTATTATTATTATTATTATTATTATTATTATTATTATTATTATTATTATTATTATTATTATTATTATTATTATTATTATTATTATTATTATTATTATTATTATTATTATTATTATTATTATTATTATTATTATTATTATTATTATTATTATTATTATTATCATTATTATTACTATTATTATCACCAGTGTTACTATCAATGATATTGGTGTTTCAGGTGTGATTTCAGCCTAGAGCTAAAAACTGATGTGCTTCCAATAGTCTTAATCTCAAGTGACAGCTGATTCCAAAGTCGAGCAACTCATAAAAAGAAGTGCTTGTCAGAGGATGCAAGTTTAATTCTAGGACAAAAAATATTACAAGTCCTTAACGATATTGCAAAGCGTAATTTGTCATATAAATAATCAGGCGTTTTTGTAGTTATAATCTGATGGAGCAGAGTTAGCGTTTTATATTTAGTCCAGTTAATTAAGTCTAAGTCAAAAATACGATTGGCATAACGAGTAACATGGTCGTATCGTTTAAGTCCAAAAACGTAGCGTGCTATATTGTTAAATGCTACTTTAAGCTTTTTCTGACTAGCAGTATCACAGTTGGCAAAAATTTCAATTCCATAGAATAGTATTGGCGAAACTAAAGTTTTCGCGATAGTCATTCTTGTTTTTACTGGCAACCAGGGCTGTGTTAGCATAAGCTGTCGAAGTATGCCATAGGTCTTTCCCACAGCTTTATTGACCTGGTCTTTCCATGTGAGTGTATTGTTGAATGTTATTCCTAAATTATCAGCCTTTTCCACATACACAATATCTACATCACCAACACGAAGTTTATCTAAGTTGTCAACATTAAGTTTTTTTTTATACATTACGATACATTTACACTTTGACGGGTTCAAACAAAGACCATTGTTACTTGCCCATTTACAAACACGTAACAGACAGCTTTTCCTTTTTCTAAACCCGGATTGCATATTGCTAAGAAAATTATTTGTGTCCATAAAAGTTGTAATTTGTGTTGCTAATATTTTTCAAAGACTTTAGATATAAATGGTAAAATAGCTATTGGTCTGTACTCGTCGTTACTTTTAGGGATGGGCATGATCTTGGCGATTTTCCAAATGTCAGGAAAAGTGGATGTAGTTATTGCATAATTTATTATGTGAGTTATATGACCTAGGATTAATGGAAGTAATATTTTGACAAACTTAGGGCTAATTTCATCCAATCCACTTGCATTTGATTTGATTTTTAATATTGACTCAAGTACATCACATTGACTAACACTAACAAAATAAAAACAATTATCACAATTACTCAACGATACAGAATTTAAGTACGGATTACATGTAACTGGACAAACATTGATATTGACAAAACTACTATTAAGAACATTTACATCCAAGTCGTCATTTATCACAGATTTAACCCTTCCGATTCCAACATTTTTCAGTTCCTTCCATATTTGTTTCGTAGAGTTTGTGCTAGAAAACTTATTTTCATAGTATCTACGCTTAGCACAATTTATCAATTCATTTACTCTGTGTCTGGTAGTCTTGAATAGTTGATGAAAATGGTCAGTCTTATAGCGTTTCCACTTCTCATAAAGCTTGTCCCTATATTTTATTGCACTTTGAATATCACTGTTAAACCATGAATTTAACTTTGGCTTTATAGCTATGGTTCTAAGAGGTACATGCTTATTGTACAGATAGTCAATATTATTTTGCAGCAAACTTAACTGGGTGTCAACAGAGGGAAGAAAGTAAATACTGTTCCAGTCACACATACTGCAGTCACTGTACAATCTACTATTATCTATATTTTTAAAATCCCTGTATTGAATAGTCTGATTACTAAAGTCAAGTTGCGTGTCATAAGAAAGAAAAATCAGGTCATGTTTTGAAAAAGCAGGTACTGAGATTTGGTCATACAACATTACTCTGTCAACTTTATTTACAAAGATTACATCAAGTAATGTATTGGCAGTTTCTGAGAAATGCGTCGGTGTTGATGCATTTACAAGTTTTAAGCCCAGTCCATTCATGTCGTTTGATAAGTTTTGGTCCTGCAGCATATTGCTGTTTAGGTCGCCAATTATTATAATGTCAGTATAAGTCAGTGGCAAATTTGCTATTGTATCAGTCAAGCCAGAGTAGTCAATGTTTTTATGCGCCCTGTATACATATCCTAATAGCATCTTTATATCATTATTCAGGCTATTTAATTCTAAAAATATATATTCTATTGGGCTGTCAAGGGGATGTTTTAATACGACTTTACATTTAATTCTCTTTGTTACAAAAACTGCTACACCACCTGCATGACTTACACGATCAGAACGAAAAACATTAAAGCCATCACAAAAAATAGACAAGTCATTTAATTCAGGGACAAACCACGTTTCAGAAACACAGACAATATCAAAATTAGAATTCACAAACATATAACGAAACTCCTCCTCCATCTTTTTGACAAGGCTTTGAGCATTTATATGACAAATTTTTAAACCATTATTTTGCTTACATAATACTCTAACCATGGCATGGCCGCTCGCTTTGGTTGAAATCAGAGATGCGGATGTACATGTTGCATATATATTTAATTAATTGCAATTACTTACATGCTCTAATGCAATTCGTCAAAAGCAAATTGTGTGGCAATGCCTCCTTTGTGGATGATTGAGCTGCATTGCAGCGAATGGAGTTGGGTTTAAACCTCAGCCGGGCTATAAAACCCCGGTCAAGCGGGTCGTAATGAGTATGATGATGTATGTAGCTACCGCAACTGCAAATACCACAATTAAGTCAACAGCAGAATACGACGACGCAGACACGGCCAGGATCATTGACAAGGACACTAACTCTACTCACAGCTGCCGCGCACATACAAATAACTTAATTATTATCAACGATAATTAATTTGTCCGTCCCACATGGAACCAAGTCAGGCATTAAGTAACAAGTATAAAAACAAACTTTATATATCCTGTTACAGGATATTTTTCAATATCAATATCAAATCAGATCCTCATTCAAGGTTCAACTAAATCAACTCGCTTCAAGAAGCCTAACTGGTTATATAGCAAGTAACTCCAATTAAAATGAAATGAGCAACTTATCTACACTTAAACATTTTGCAATTGTTTTGTACATATATCGTTATCAAAGCCTGATACATTATGTGCTTGTCTTATACAATATGAACTGATGTGTATGGGTTTGAGTTATATTGTTTGCAAATGCAAATATCAATCAAATGAAATGTAATACTTAATGAGCTACTTAACCGACATTTCCACAAGCTATTCATGTATCAACTTAACTGTACTGATGTATGAATAAGGATGTGAATATACTCATGTCTGTGTGGAATACTGCCAGTTTTCTATAATTAGGTTGAGTGAAATGTGCGCAATCCAAACAGATTAATTAAAGGTACTCCAGAAATGTTTAGTTTTGAGGTAGGCCAACTGATTGTCCATGGCAGTAGCAGAAGCTTATAGTAACATTTTAAGCTCAACTGAATTGAATTTTTCTGAATAACGATATAAAAGAAAACTTATTACTTATTTTTATATTTTTCTTATATAAACTAAAATTCCTGATTATTACATTCGTCTTGCCTACAATGATTTTGTTTTTTATCGATTGTCTTTTAAGACTTTTAAAAATAATTGCCAACATTTTTGAAAAGTTACTTAAAAAATTAAAATGAATACAATGAACTAGCTCTTTATATGCGGGACAATTTCTCGACGCTAGAAATGAAATAGAAATAATCAAGATTCTTCTAGACTGTTGTCAGCTCTCAAGTACATTTTTGCGTGGGGTGCAACCTCAAGAAATGTAACGAGCGCAATTTAAAGGCAATAAAAAAGAAGCAAAGACATAAAAAATACATCAGAGTCCTTACCCCACTCTAAGCTTTTGAAATAAATATTTCAATGTAGAAATGCTTAAAGCGGTGCGCATGAGAAACGCGAATATAATAATCCCAGGCAATACTCCGAAGAAGAGGCGAAGGACGTAAAGGACTCTCTTAACTGGAAATCAGACGAGAATGGTTCTACTGCCATTTTGTTTTGGGCTAACAAATGTTGCCTTTACTTTTCTGGGGCTCTTGTAATTGTATGCCACACATGCTGTCATACATGCGGGTTTACAATCCACACCATGCACCACTTCGCCCGAACCACCTCACCACCCAACCTTAACGCACAAGCCGCATATAGAGGGGGCTCATCCCCTCAACACGACGACATAACAATAAAAAAAAGATTCACGCGCCTTAATGTCGGCAAGTTGACAACACGGAGTGTTAGCGGATTTACAGGGGAGCACACAAAAAAACCCACAACACATCAGAGCACCACTCCACCACATTCTGGTACTGACTTGCTAAAGCCAAAGGATTTTTATTGTACTTTGTATACAGTTTTGATTGATACATTTTGCATTTGGTATTTTAACGGACTTAAATCACAATTTCTTAAGTATGACAAATTGTGTGAGGGGCTTTTGGCTTAAAGAATTTTAAGGAATGTTCGGCAATTGATATATGTGCCTTAATCCTTTCAGGATGTGCTGTAATACAACCAGATTTGAGGTGTCCCATAGGCAGATTGGACTATTTCACCTGGCTGTCAGTTTTCTGTTGGAGTTTTAGAAAAATTAGTTTATTCTTTCTTTAAATTGTACAATTAATATTTTTTATCCCAATCTTAGTGATGTGGACTATAAAATCATGAACTAAGTAGGCCCTTTCTATTTTCAAAAGTCACACTTCATATTTGATTATAGTACATCACAAACCACTAAAACACGCAGACAAAATTATAAAAGCCCATTTTATATTAACTACTGAAAAAGGAGATACAATTTAAGACGCCAAAATGAATCGAATAGATACAACAATGGACGATATGGCTAACACCAAGTTTTTGACCCTTTACAGTAGCCTCATTAAGCAATTTACCGCTTCAACGGAATTTACCAACACTGAAGTCGTCTGCCTGTTAATAATATATTATAAATTTGTGCAAATTAATGGTCCTTCAGCCAAACAGATGAAAAAGAAACAGATGTATAACTTATTTTTAGTGCTGTTTAGGATTTATGATATGAGTATAATAGAACGAATATTACTGAACATCACAGCAGATGTCAGCTTTATTGGCCCTGAAGCCTGGATGAAACTGTTTTCAGTATTTCTAAGCAGAAACTTGGAGGAACGTATGCAATTTGCATACAAAGTAAGTAACTCTAATAATAATGGCCTTAAATTTATTTACAATTTATATTTTTAGGTCTATACGACTTCTTCCTCTGGCACACTGAATCGTGAAACCGTCGGCATGGCAATTAATAGTTTCTTCGTAGGCGAAGATGATGATGAGGTTAAGGAATTGCAAGCGGTATGTATGGAATTGCTTTCTTATTTGTGTAAATCCTATTATCATTCTATTTAGGATATGTGTGAGTTTATATTCAACAAATTTGACTTGGACAAAGATGGTACCATCTCGTATGAAGAATATTGTGAAGTTGTAAGTAGTCAGCCGGCTCTTCTGGAATTTCTAGGACAGGTGTTCCCAGATGTATCCGACTTAACTATTATTGCATATTGCGGAAACATAGGAACTTTGTTTCCTGGAGAAGATTAACTTATGAAAATATCTTAAGCAAGGTAAATATGATAAATTTATCTACAATGGTAAAGAATACTATATAATCTTAATATATTTAATTATGAATTTATGTTGTATTTGTATAGATTGTTCAACAGCATAGTTTACAGCATTGGGGCATATTGTAAGCCGGCTTGAAGGCAACTACTTGATCATATGTTTCAAAACATATTGTTCAACAATTGCAAATTCGATTTCTACCGGTGAATCATTTTAATTTCAGTTCAATTTTGACCATTTTTTATAAAAAAAAAGTTGCTGAAATATTTGATAGGGGGTATGTATGGAACCTGACAGATTAATATTAAACTATAAAACAATAATACAAAAAAAATATTTTAGGTAAATGTGTTAATATATGCAACATATCCGATTATGAATATAGATCTGTCGACTGTCATGAAAAATAGCAGACGAAATCAATTCAATGAAATATATTCAAAATTTAATAAGTTTCTGCTTATTGTAAAGAAAGGATGCGTATTACAGGTGATGCTATGGAATTTTTGAATAAGCTGAGAGTATTTTTAGTCTCCCCAAAATTATCGATGTGTTTCTATTGGATTTAAGTGTGAAATGATATCAAAATATAATTAATATCATGCCAAATTTTAGAATAGATAATTTATATATTTAATAAAAATGTTTAAAGATCATTGTATAAAATTATTAAAATCATAACTTGTGTTTATCATATCATATTTAGGTCAATCAAATCATCATTTTTGTTAATATCCAACATCTGTAGCTAAAATAAGTCGGCTAACTTCTGGTAATGAGAGAACCGCAAGGCAATTGGGTCTGGTATAGTCTGGTGTGTGTTTTCTGTTCTATTCGGAACTGACTACATAAAGGACGTAAGTGTCTGAAATTGGCGCTTTAGGCCCTCTCCACATTACAATGCAAAGTACTTTTCTATGAGGTATATATAAAAGTTAAAATTGCCTTTCGAGCTGTTGTTGTTCTCCCATCTCTGTTTGTGGGTAATTGTTTCTGTCTTGTTTGCCGCCTTTACTTTTAACTCCTTCTTTTGAATAGAACTGTGTACCGTAGATGTTCTTCTACTATTACATTGCCTGTGTGTGCTTAAGGCAGCATTTGTTTTGTGGCTTTATAAAACAATTGAAGTCGACAACACATGTGGGTGTTATATATGAAAGCATATGCCTATTGCTTTAAAACTGGATGTAGCCATGAACAAAAAGCTAAAATGAAAATGTTTAATTAAATTGTCGGACGGCTTGAAAGAAAATCTAAATAAATTGTATTTAAATCTATGATTAAATAAATATGCTTGTTTAAGCTAGACTCTTCCAGAAAATTCGACCACCCGCCTGGTATGTGCTTTATTTTAGTGGGCATGACTCAGAATATACTCCAAGTGACACCACGCGTGTAATCGAATTTTTTTTAATAATACCTGTCATATGCCTAGCGTATGAATAAATATACAAAATAAATTTGCAAAATAGTGCCTAGGTCCCTTTAATAGTAATACAATTCCCTGGTTTAAATGAATAAGAATATTTCATATTATAGGTCACTTAACCAATTTTCTATGTGATACTGTATCTTCTTTTGCTCCTTACGTGTGTGTTTTTCTCGTCGTATACGTAATTTCGTTGACGTACATCTGTGCGTATGAAAAAAAAAAACGGAGTGAAGAATAAAGTACACAACAGAGACTGCTTGTAAATGCAATTTGGTGTATAACTTGGCACTTACTTTGAAGCAGACGGCCAACATTCAGACAATCAGAAAGCGGGACAGCTGCCCTTTGACTTCGACACGGGACAGTCAACGACACACTCCCCATAAGGGCAATGGCTGGCTTAAAAATCAGCGCATGAAGTTCAGCCAGACAGCTGGTAGCGGCTCAAAGGAAAACATGAAATTCTGCTGTTGCCAGCCAACCACCCGACCATTCTGTCACCCCACCATCCACCATCCCAACACCAACGAGCAAGTCGACTGCAAATCTTGACGTGATGAACGCGACCCCATGAGTTCGAGGACCAGTGACCAGAGGCGCTCCAGTTCGTCACGAGCTTGGCACTTGACGTTGTCGAGGGTTGTTGTTGTTGTTGTTTGTGTTGTTTTGAGTTGTGTTGTGTTGTGCTTGCCCCTTCTGCATTGACACGCCGCCTCCTGTTGCATTTCTCTTCAAAAAGTCGAGTTTCCCGCAGCGCGTGCTTCAGCTGTTTCATCAACAGTTTTTTCGGTTTTATGCCTCGTGTTGGTTTTTACCAAAGGTACAATTTTACTCACATTTATATTCTTAACACACACTCAAGCCAGCTCTCTCATACACACAGAAATACTCACACACGTTCCACGCTGTTTATTTTTCATGACTTTTGACCAACATTTTTTTGGTTTTTGCAGTAAACAATTTAATGAAGTTACAGAGTATATAAATAACTATAAACATGATATACTCTAAAAAATTAATATATTCAGTCAGTTATTTAACGTGCTCGTTTCAAGTAATGTTAGAGTTTTTATTGATTTCGGATTATTTGCTCTTTTAGCAATATTGATGGTACTTGGTTAAGGAGTTCGCGTGCTCCTTGTTGATTCTAAATATCGCATAAGCTTAATTCGAGGTTTTATGTTCTTAATTGTAGATCGGTCTTCTCTTTGTGTAGCTCTTCCCACAACAAAACTAATTAGTTGCAAATGAATTAATCATAATCATTATACATAAGTCTCGGTTTTCTATTACAGAAGCACTTTGACAATAGATAATATGCCTAACCAAACAATTCGAGGCATAATAATAAAAAGAAAGTACCTTTTTAGAATTCAAAGCGCTTTGGCAGAATGCGCCTAATGCGCTGGATGCCTGGGGGAAATCGGGGCAGGAAAATCCGATTTGGCAGTGAGAGGGAAGGCATATCTTCTAACGATGATAATAATAATCAGATTCGCATAATGCCATCCTCAACGACAGCATACGTAGAATAAGAGATAGACAGAGAGATAGAAAGAGAGAGAGAGTCTATGCAGACGAAGTATCAAGCGACCTGGAATCATTTTGATTGTCACATTGTCATCATCTGCATATTAAGTACAAGTGATTACACTTTCACGTGTTCCTCTTCAACTCGGATACATTCGGCGACTACACATAGAAATACTGCGCACATGTACCTAAAGAAACATGCGGGATGGTAGAGGAAGCTGCGGAAGAGAAGACAACAAATGGGGGACGTGATGTGTGCAGCATTGAAATTTCGGCATTTAAATCTAACCAAGCAAAAGAGTATAAGAAACGTGGCACTAACCAAACCAACCAACCCCCCTAACACAAAGGCAAATGCCATGCCACTGTGAGTATCTGAAAGATACATGTATATAGACATATGTAAGTATCTTTTGTTAACGAGCACATACACAGAAGCTAAGCAATGTGCGGGCAAATGTAAATGCCTTGCAAGCTTTGAAATCAAATCAATGCGTTTGATAAAGAAACAACATCAGAGCGTGCCGAGTAGCTAAAGAAAGAGGAAGAAGGCGAGAAACGATGGTAAATCTACAACAATGCAAAGAGCAAGCTAAATCGAAATTCATTTCAGGCACGTGAATTCTGGTGATTTTCCGCTTAATGTCTCCTCCCTTTTGTGTACTTGTATTGTTGCAAATGATAGCTAAAAAGACCTTGCTAATTGTGCCTAAAATTTAAAGAACTTTCAGCAATTTTAAGTTTTAACTGGCACAGGTCGCCTTAATCAAGCGAACGCCTTGGTCGTTTGAATACGAGTAGCTAATCAGGAGTGTGGCAATACAGCAGACCGCACCATGGTGTACATACTCGTATTCGATACGATTTCCGTTTCCGATTCCATTTCGTTGGCATTGGCATCAAACTGCAAATCCGCAGCAGCAATTGCCGCATGTAATGCTGATGTTGGCATTTTGCTGATACTTCTACTACTGCTGCTGCTGCTGCTGTTGTTGTTGTTGTTGTTGCTGTTGTCGCTGTCATGGGCTCATGTTTTGCCACTGCAACGACACCTTATGTGGCAACAAGCAAACCTCGCTCCTGCACTTAAGAGCAGCTGCCCTTGCTTGCTGCTGCGATCGGTATTCTGTTGTATATTTTTGCATTGTCGCCATCGTCATTGCCAGCAACAGCAGCAGTAACACCAATGGCAACGGCAACCATAAAATCCTTTGCAATCAGTTGCATACAACAAACACTTTTGCGTCTCTTTAACCACAGACCCGAGAGTGTGTGCCCTCTCACACACAAACACACACACACTCACACACTTAACATTGCACACACATTCAGGCAATCCAAATCAGTTGCTGATGCCGTTGCATGTTGTTGCAGCTGCAACTGCAGCTTGAATAACCAGCAAGTTGTGCCAACGAAAAGGCAACATCTAAGTATATTTTACTGTATCCCCTGTGCGTCTGTTCTGTGTATATTTTCTTGTTTTATGCTTATCCTGACTGCCCTCATGCAACGACTATTGGTACACTCCGATATTCTTCCTCCTGCAACGTACACAAAACAATTTCCTAACACATTCTCGCAATTGGCATTTGTGCAATTTACAGCCATCTCGTGCTTAAAAATAATTTCATATTCCCAAGTGCTTGCAGCAATTTTGTAAATGCAAAGAGAGGTGAGGAGAATAAACTTTGATAAGTCGACTAGATTCGGAAAATTAACTATTTATCCTGTATACGATTTCAGCGTAAAATCATAATAATGGAATCACTGGAACACGGCAAAAATCAGAACTAAAGTGGCTCGGCAGAGCCATCACTTATTTGCCACACGACCACGTAAAGCCGGAAAACAGACAAACTACATACATATATAGAATGTCAAATTCAATGGCAGAAAAGAAAAGACAAACTTTTTATATTTTTTACAAATATGTAACCAAACAAATGTAAGGAAAAAAAATATAATTAAAAAAATGAAATAAGAAATAGCAAATAGAATACAGACCGAATCGGGGAAAATTCAGTCAAAAAATGTGGAACACAGAAAAAAGTGCTATCGGCGCACATTCCCGATGTCGCTTTTGTGAAAATGTTAAAATTTTTGGTACGCTTCCCAAATGTCACAACATCCGGCATGCCACATGCCACTTGGCACGGATTCGGGCTTACGCACACGAGCACCAACTGGCAAATGGAGACCAGCAGAAGCTGCGAGTCCCCACCAGCGCTCACCCTCTGCCACTATTGCCTCGACTTCATGAACGGCAACCAACGCATCGGATGTTAATCGGAACATGAACTGAGTAGAAGATTCTACTGATTCTACACTGATAAAAAAATAAGGGCTTCCGACTAAAAATTGTTAATACAAAAATAATTTTTAAAGATAGTATTTAATATTTTTGTATTTAGAAACTGTTTCTTTTTTTTCAGTGCACTCATTTTTTTCTGTATCTGGAAAAGAAGAAAAACAACGCACAGCAATTAAAAAAAAAAAAATTTCAAGCTGCGCTCGTATTGTATTTCATAACTTAAAACGCTTTCTAAATAATTATTATTTGACAAGCATTTTAAGAATTCAGCAAGTTAAGACCGTAATAAGAACATCTTTCGCCGGACAACAGACAACGTTCAGCATTCAGCAGACAAAACAAGTAAAAAAAAAATAAAGCGTCGATTTCTGCCATTTGCCCACTGCCCATTGGACTTGGAACTAAGAGATACTTATAGAAACCTCCTAAATTTTCTCTTCTCATCTTTTCGTTTATTTCGTTTTGCTTTCTGCTGCACCTTATCGTTGGCATTGCCCCTTGGTAACAATGGTGGAAAACAAAGACCTTTTCGAATCAGTTGCAGCTGCAATTATAATTTCAATTTTACGATTTTTGAAGCACAGCACTGCCCTCCCCTTGGCCCTGTTTTCTGCTCTGCTTATGCGAGTTGTGTGCCACGAAGAGCTTACTTTTAATTCCGGTTGCACAAAACAAAGAAGGCAAACATAAGGAGTTGCAACTGCTCAGAACGGCATGCCCATCCTGAATAGCCACAGCATTGTTGAGTCATTTGTTCAAGTTTTCTTTTTCATTTCATCTTTTTTTTTGCTGCTTTAACTTAATTAGTGCATTGCACCACAAGCATATCAGTGGAAAGTTATTTAGGAAGTGCAATCAAAACTATTTAATGAGCTTCAATGGGAGAGTCGAATTTCTGTTGAGTTACGCTAAATTAAACTATATTTGGCATGTGACAGGTTCAGTTTTTGTTATATTAAAGTTTACATAAATTATAATTTCTTTCAGATATTTTCTGATCTATTGGGCAAGAAGTATTTGTTTTTGCTTGAAACTTGTTGTGAGCTCGCTCAAAAAGCGGCATTAAACTTTTCGATTACTTATAAAAATGCTATGCTATTTTATAAGGCCCCCTCGGCGGATGTGGTTCATGTCCACTCACCAAG
Organism: Drosophila rellima; assembly: GCA_035043635.1. Lineage (NCBI taxonomy): Eukaryota > Metazoa > Arthropoda > Insecta > Diptera > Drosophilidae > Drosophila > Drosophila rellima. The sequence goes on from JAWNMV010000811.1 coordinate 15,277,054, forward strand.
TTTACCAATAAAATTAAAAGTTTCGTTGCATGCGCAGATTTTGCTTTTTATTGAAAGTAGAAAACACGATAACATTGTGAAGGCGACCGCGCACAGCGCGTTTTAAACGTGCAGCAAGCGGAAAAGTTTTGATTGCCAATAAGGAATTACAGGTGATAATACAGCATAATCTGCCACGTTCCTCAGTTGCCGGCAGCAACAGCAATAGCAACAATAACAACAAGAACAACAACATTGTCTAAAGTGGCCCATGGCCAGATTGAAAATTCTGTTGCAATTTATTTACATTATTTCATTATTATTTATTTTGAAGTGCTGTCGATGCTCGTAGAAACAAGTTGATTCACTTGCACAAATTTTCAAGTTAATACAAGCTAATAATAAAAAATAATTTTAGCAGTGGGATATAAATACGCTTTTTCCCACTCGATAACTGATCTTAAATTTCAAATGCGAACTTTATTATTTTATGCATGAAAGTGTGTAAACCTGTGAGAATGTATTTATGCCTAACTGCACATCACCTAGGTCCATCCTGGAGCTAACTGTAAAAGATTAAAACTTTTAGCTACTTTAAAGGGTTTTAAAAGCAAAGTTCCCACCTAAAACTGTTTAAAAGTTTTGTAGATATTTGCATTTCTTTTTTAAAGGATTATATCCGAAACCATTTTGACTAAAGTTAAAAAGCCAATGGAGAATATTGTGAGAAACTTGTAAGTAGTTTCGGGGAAAAAAGGCTTTGGGTAAGCAATGCTCACCTTGGGCTTTTTGGGTTGACAAATTAATTAAAATCGCTGGCCAAGAGGACCAATCACTTGCAGCAACTGGGACAGTTGGCAACTAACGTTAGCTGCAGCTGCGACCAGTCAAAAAATGTTGCCAAGCGGCAAGTGTAATAATTTTAAAAGCTATTTATAAAAATTAATTTGTAAGTCAGTGTAAGGGAAGTTTCGGCTGGCAATCTGGGCGTATGAGTGACCTGATTCTGAGTTTGTCTGCATTTAATTACAAAAAGGGATGCGACTACAACTGCAAAGTCAACGAAAACAAATTTCAATAATAAAATCCATTCAACTTGCCCCATGTCCCCTTTCTTTCTACACAATTTGAAGGCGCTGTCGTTGGCTTTGGCACCAAAAACTAAAAAATAAGTCTAAGAAGCATGCGAAAATGTCAACGAAACTATAGTATAACCTAGAGTCAGCAGCTGTAATTGCGCTCTTTTATATAATTACGACTGCTTGCTGGCAAAATGATTGCAAAAGAGACCCACAGAAGAGAGACACTCTTCAGCAAAACGTTTGCTGTGGCAGAAAGTGACAGTCGTCTTAAAATACGAGTAGGATGCAAAAAGGTTCAAGTTTCACCTTACTCGAGTCAAGGAGAAGTCGGTCAAGTTTGGCTCAGGCATAATTTAATCTAGGCTTGTGTTGCACACCGAGCCAAAAATCAAAAAACGTCAGTTCTGTAAAGTAGCCACTGACTTGACAGGAGAATAATTGTTCCAGCGACTGGGAGACCAGTGACACCAGCTCCCAGCGGTTCTGTGTGAAAGAAACCAGAATCCAAATGAACGAACACTGGGTTCAGGTCAGACTATGGCAGCTACTGCTGCTTTCAACGCAGCAAATGATGGCAAGGCTAACAGAGTCATGCACCAGGTTCAACTCAGCTGCAGCTGCGACTCATCTTCCATCTGATTCCCGGCTCCCTTCATACATCTACGAGTATCTACGAACAGCAAGAGAGCAGCACGCGTTGCTATCAAAACAATGAAGAATAATTAAAATTCGCCCTCAAACAATTTGTAAGCGCGGCGGAAGTAGCTGTGAGACGAGGGCAACCAACTGCCATGAAGCAGTTCTCATAGGACTCCAACTGGGTGTTGGTTGGTTGGTGAGTCTGGGTGTGGACGCCATGCTACGCCACATGCTCATAAATAAATTTATGTTTGCTGAAGTATTGGCCGTTCCTCTTCCTCTACTGCCATGGCTCTCTCCTGTATTCGGACCATCCAGTTCCTGCTGGGCATAAATTGCTGCTAGTTGCCAAGTCTGAATTACTTGGTCAAGGCAAGGTCTGCAAATAACGCTTCTTTTATTTTTTGCAATAACGAGAAATTCTATTCTTTCGCCTTACAGAGTGTTGCTCTATTCCAAGTTTATAAAATTCAAAATGATTGATGAAATGAGCAAAATGCTATTGTGAGGACGTCCTTTCGTTAAGCTTCTTGTCAAGAACTCTTCTGCTTACGATAAAGCTTAACAATTTTACATTTTTTCATACTCTCTGTAGAGAAAGTGAAATATTGTGCAATACTAGCTTGATAAGTTGTCACCAAACAATGACTAATTTTAATACAAACAGCTCTTTCGGTATGTATGTATAAATACGCTCATAGAACCCACTTAAGCATTACACTTGTATTCTCGAAAGTAGTGCTCTCTAATTATACGTCACTCTTTGATAAAGTTAACCTTTGATTCAATTTATCAAATTCAATAAAAGTTAAGCACATATGTTATGTGTATAGAAGAACTCTGAAACCTATGTGAAAAAATCTAGAAAGTTGCACTTCCGATGAAGCACGGATAGAGGGCAAAGGCTTTTCGATCAAAGGCTGACGGCATCCTTTGCATCTCGCAAATAATCCCGCAAAACCGAGCGCTTAACTTTATCAACATTTATGCGGGCGGGGTTGGTTTGCTTTTTGCTTTCCCTTTCACCCTCTGCGTGTATCAGAAGCCCTTTATATTTATTTTTTCTCGCTTTTCTTTCTCCATTTTGCACAATATTCTGCCGTTTAACACAAAGTTAAAATGTCAATGATGTTTGATCGTGCTCCACCGTTGACAACACTAAAACCAACAACAACGACAACAACAACAAATAGATGACGCTGTCATGAAACTGATGGATGGATGTCTGCCTTCAGTTTCCAAACTTTGTGTACGAGTATTATAGTGGCTCGACTGACTGTGTTGGTCACTAAAACTTTGTGTGCATACTCAAAATATGCATGTTAACAGCACTGCAAAAGCTGATACATTGCAGCCCTTTAAAATCAAACAAACCAACTAACATATCTTTAATCCAGCTCATTCAACTAGCTTTGAAACTCGCTTGGAAAGGAGTACACATACAAAGTACAGTCAATATTAATTAAAATCAAAGCTATACAAAATCTGTTATAGATAGATTCAACTCAGATATGAAGTCATTGCTTTAACAGAATTATACGTATGGTAAGTAAGTCTATCTATACAAAACTTAAGAACTAATTGTTTTTGATGATCGTCATTGCAGATCTTCTTTGAAGACTTGGTATCAATTTAATCTTGTTCATTTAATTCATTGCAGATAAGCCATTACTAAAGATTTTATATGAGTTTATAGAACTTAAATGATTTCGCAGCATCCGCCTATTGTTTTTTACTTAGCACTTGCCCAAATATTAGCTTAGTTATTCCTCAAGAGTATTTCAACTTCGTAGTCAAAACTTGGCTGAACTTTCTTGTTTTCTATTCGGCTTATAACATTCATCTCGCTCTCAATATATGTGAACAACAATTGTATTTAAGTAAACGAAGATACATATTTGTATGTATACAAAGTTTATACATATGCACAGTTGTGTGTGACTCTTGAGTTTCGCTTGGCATTATTTGTCGTAATAATATTAGTTTTTGCATTTATTTGCCGGTGCAAATAAGCGAACCATTTCGCACAACAAAATCTATTCCTTTGTTGGTGCAATAAGAGCTATCAAGTCCTATCCCTAGTAATGGCCAGCATTCGCCTTTATCCTGCCGGGATTGTTCATTTTGGGCAACTACGGAAACAAGATTAATACAATTGGGAAATCGAATACTGGAAATGCGCTGCTTTATTGATAAGAAATTACAAATACATAGATAAGTGCACATGTAGACATATACATATGTATTCAAGTGCTTTTCAATTCTACTGACAATTTATTGAACAGGCAATGAATTGATTGCATAGAATCAAATGTATGTTGAGAATTAACAGAAAATCGAACCGAGTATGAAATACGAAATAAACTTCAGAGTAATAACTTTGTATGTGAATTGCTGACAAAATGAAATTATTTGGCTATAAACACCAAATTCAATTAAATGAAATGTTTTGCTGCTGCTCACTGTAATGGTATAAAGATTATATGTATAGGAGATAATTTCAACATATTTAATATATTGGATGACGGTTTCCTATAGATATTTTACTGGTTATACAACAAAAAATATATTTGATTTTAAATACTATTTCATATTTTGGTTACATTTTAGAAACACTCTTAAAAAACGAGGTTTCTTTTCCAAAAACTAATTAATACAGATCATTGTGTAATCAGTGAGTTCAGCTTAGTTTAATTTCCCAATTTTGGTACTCTGAATTTATTCTAAGCTTTCATAGTTTTTTAGTCAATTTTATTCATGTGTACTTTTGTAATTTTAACAAAAATATTCGGAATTACCTTGGATGAGATTTACTTTAGCAGCTGCTGATCCTCAGTCTGATATGGACCAAAGGCTCGAACGTGTTCGCGTATGCGCACCGCATTGATGGCAATGAAACCACCAGCGTCCTGTGGCACATAACCACCGTGCTCATCCATCGAGACCAGTTGCTTGTTGTAAAGTGAGTTCACTTTATCGCCAGCCTTGCGGGCAATAGCCCGACAGTAACCCGGCGACAACTCAATGGTGACCTGGCCGGTGACTTGGTGCTCTGCAAGTTCTATGCAGCGCCGCACGTAGAGTGCCTCGGGGCTGAACCAAAAGCCATTGTACACATAGTCGGACATGCGATCGCGCAGCATTTGCTTTGTGCGCAGAACTTCGCGATCCAGAGAAAATACCTCCAGATCCTGGTGCGCAGCGTAGAGTATTGTTCCGCCGGGAGTCTCATAGACACCACGCGATTTGAGACCCACATATCGATTCTCCACAATATCAATCCTTCCAATGCCATAAGTGCCACCCAGATCGTTTAGGAATCTGAGCATATCCAATGGAGTGCTGTAGACTCGACTTCTTGCCAGATCCTCAACGGCCGTGGGCAAACCGTGCTCAAAGTAGACACACACACGATTAGAGCTCTCTGGTGCCTGTGTGAGTGGATCAAGGGTCAACTCGTAGAGGCTACTGGGCGCCACAATACTTGGATCCTCTAGCACACCCGACTCGTAGCTTATGTGCAGCATATTCGCGTCCGTGCTCCAGGGCGTGGCTGGCTTCGCTGTCACCTCGATGCCATGAGCTTGCGCGTAGGCAATAAGATCCTGGCGACCTTGAAAGCGGCGACAAAACTCAACATCGCGCCAGGGTGCAATGATCTGCAGGGGAACGTTTAATTGAGTTCAAGCAATTATCGAGCTACCAAGTGGATAACTCCACTCACCTTCAGATCGGGCTGCAAAGCATAAGCGGATAACTCAAAGCGAACCTGGTCGTTGCCCTTGCCGGTTGCCCCATGTGCCAAGTACTTGGCACCGTGTTGTCTTGCCGCCTCTATTAAGGCGACACTGATGCAGGGTCGGGCCAGGGAGGTGCCAAGCAGATAGCGTTCCTCGTAGATAAGACCCATTTGGATCGCCGGCCAAATGTAGTGCTCTACAAAGCGCTGCTTGACATCAGCCACAATCACCTGCAGGTTCAAGGTTAGCTCTGTTTGACGTAGACTCAATACACTTTACATACTTCTTTGGCACCTATCTTGAGCGCCTTTTGACGCGCTGCCTCGAAGTTTTCATGTTGTCCCACGTCAGCCAGCACGCAAATGACCTCGTACTTCTGCTTCAGCAGCCACTTGAGTATGCAGCTCGTGTCCAAGCCACCAGAGTACGCCAAAATGACTTTGTCGACTACCATCTTAGCAAGTATACGCCGCTTTAGCTGCTCACCGTGCGCTGCCAACGCCAAGACTGAGAGCTAAAGAGCTTAATCAGTCTCTTGCGTAGTTTTCCTATCTGTCCTATTAGCTTATCACTCCGACTGCCCCTCTCGCATCTTGGCAGCGCATCTTGATTGGTACCGAGGCACAGTTAGAACACTACTTCAGCTGATAAGAGTGCATGTTGTCAAATTATAAGAGAATAATCTGTCTCGTTTAAGCTAAGCACTCATTATTATTCTGGTTGAAAAACATCTCCTCAAATGGTTTTATTTTCATATGATGAAAACAAGAGTTGGTTCACTTTTGTTTTTGAAATGGTGTACCATATTTTCTTGGTGATTCTACCAAACTTCGATATCATGGTGCAGTTTCACAATGGTCGATATCACGTTCAATTATTATTTACTCCAGGGACTATACCCGAAACAAATAAAGGTTCCGGTATGTTCCAAAGCGAATTACTTGGAACACAATTATGAGTTAAGAAGTATTTTCATATGCAATCAAGTAATAAATTGCATATAAAATGAAGTCGTCAGCTCACGATAACTTTGGCATTGATCAAATTAAAGTTCAATATCGATATTTCACATCGCTTTTACTCAAAAATTTGGCATCTCCAAATGTCATCGATATTTTTTCTCGCTAAGATATTCAGCTTGCTTGTTGAACACAATTGCGGACATACCCGGAACAGTTCAAGTTCTTTGAATTCAGTCGTGGACTATTGTCAGAAAAATGATGTCAGGTCAGTTTAGAGGCGTTATAGTTTTTTTAAACTTAATCTATTTAAATTTAAACAACGAACCCGCTTCTAGATTCTGTTTTATTTTGGCCTAAGCTTTTGGATAAAGTCAGCAAGGCTAATCGCATGCAAAGTGACCCTAACAATGAATCACATCATTTAAAGCTAATGTTGCAACGGGAGTTTTCCGACACCGTTCGCATTTATCCATTTGGATCGCGAATTATGGGAGTTGGTCAGGATGGTTCTGATTTGGATATTTATGTCGAAATTGGTAAGTCCTGAAAAGTTGCATACAAATTAATGATGTATGTATGTATATTTACAACTAATTGTTTCTCAGGCAATTCTATTCACGTTTTTACCGAGAGGCCCACTGCAAAAGTTCTTGATTATCAAAGGCGCATTGCAAAAGTTATTAAATCAAGTTCAAACTGGAAGTTTATAGCTTGTCATGGTGGTATATGCCCCATTGTCAAAGCAATACATGAGTCCACTAGTTTGCAATACGATATAAGCTTCTCTAACGGTATTGCCTATTTCCAAAATATTTTGGTAAAGTACATTTTTGAGCTACAACCCATAGGTGAATTCATCCGCCAACCCACTAATTTATGAATACTAATAATAGTTAATCTATATTTATGAGCAGCTCGTTATATGGTCATCTATTTACGAGGATGGATAGAAAAATGCAATCTGAAAGAAGAATTCCGTAGCCACATTATTATTCTGATGGTCATCTACTTCTTGCAAGTTTCAAAATTCCTACCTGGAATTCAGAAGTTACAGGAAAATCTATTGCCCACTAATGGACGTAAGTAATATTGGTTTTACATATACATACATACATACATATGTATGTATTTACTTTTATGTTTATATATATTTATTTTATTAGCTTGGGTTGCAACATTCAATCAATTAAAGTTGTCATTTTTTATGATGACCCAAATCAATGTTAATGAGGAACAAACACGTAAAATGTTACTACAATTTTTCGAATACTACTCGACTTTCGATTTTGCAAATTATGCAATTTGCCCTTATTTGGGGTATGAAGTAAGGCGCTCTATGCTTTCATCAAAACTTCCAAAGAGGTAAACATATTGTGTATTACAGTTTTATGTATAGCTTTTTAAATATTAAATTTTATTTTTCATTAGATTTACCAATTTTAAATTTAATCGAGATGCAGCAGTTATTCAAGAAGTGTTCATTTTAAACAAAAATAAGGGCTGGCAACTAAAGACCTCACATCTTACGTCGTTTAAGGCATTTTGTAAAAAGAGTATATTGTAAAGCTACAATTACGTTAACTTAAACTTAATTAATGAGGATACCTCTGGAACTTGTATGAAGTTAATAAATGAAGAAGTTCATTAAATAAAAGATGAAAATTTGAAATTGTTTGCTACGTTTTGAAAAACAATTATTGATGCTGTCAATCAAATAGCCAATGAATCAGTGAAATCAACGCCTCTTGACATTGGCATTGAACTATTATCACCATCCTTGAGTTGGCCGGTCATAAATTTTATGCTTGGATGCTTGCATAATTATCAATCAATTGATTAAGCACTGGATTTGAAGTTTTCATTGATTGTGATTAATCAATTATATATTTACATAGATTTGAATCATATTATGGGTGTCTTGACTGCATTTTGAGTATAAAAGCGGGTCAACGTGGATAAGCCAAACAGAAGAAGTTATCCTGGCACAGGCATCGTATTAATAATGCGCAACCAACAATTGACCTACCAAGGATTCCGCAGTCTTCGGCTACTGTTCGGATTTCTTATTCTTTTCGTTATTTGGCAGCAATGCCGCGCGTTGTAAGTTGACCATCCATTCGACAGAACCGCTAATATTTTAAAATAATTTATTTATTTTCACAGTACATTTAAAGACATTCAAAGATGCCGAACTCTAACTGAACCAACGGACTGTAAGAACGGCTTCAACATAAGAGTGGCAAACCGGACTAGATGTCCTGAGTATGTCTGTCATCATCAAGGCTTGAACGAATATTGTAACGGCGTAGATCGGATATGTGATGATAATTTGGTATGCCGTTGTAACAAGTGCATGAACTGTCAAGGCAACGAATGCGATATGGAGTTGATATGCGATCAGAAAGACAAGCGGTTTCCAAAACGTTTGCCCATCTGGTATCCGCGGGCTCGATGGGAGAATCTGCCACAGAAATACATAGAACCCAATTATGATGAGGAAAACAATAAGTTAGGATATTTCGATTAATTATTTAAGCTACCTAACCTTATGCGCATATATGAATAGCCAAATATTGTATTTCACATTTACACGACTATCAAGTATATTTATCAAGCAAATTATTATATACATAGGTTAATTGGCATATTTGAAAAAAATTCAACAAAAAATATTTAAAAAAAATAAATACAGAATCGTTAAAAGCAACAAAATATGTATTTTTTTATTGACGCTATGCAAGAAAGAGCTTTTATGAAAGGATGTACTTATTTGAATACATTGTCTTCAAAGTGGTTTGAATAAGCCAAAGATGTGAAAAATTAAAAAGCACAGCCTAAAAGTATGCTTGCATTTAATTGACTACTTTATCACGATGTTGAACTGCTTAGTTTCATCGACTGAGCTACTGTACCGCAGATGGCGATGGCGTGAGGAGCACTCAGCTTCTCTGAATTTGAATTAATTTGACCTTGCTTTTTTTTAACTGCAAATATTGGAATCGACAACAGCCTTCTGTGAGTACTTGATAAACATTTTAAGATGGTGTATGAATTAAACCGAACTGTGACAACAAATAATGTTAATCTTAATGTTGTTTGTTACAGTTTAAGTTGCTAGGCACGCATCATAATCGTAACTTAAAATATTCAATACCATGAACTTGACTGTATACATATAAATAATTAAATTCAGCTCATATCATAAATGTTATATTAAATCCCAATACGCAATCGAGCTTAATGCCGCTTTTGGGGTTTGTCACAAAAGTAATAAGGAAATTAGACAGCGGCACTTACAAACAAGTATGTATATATGTATATACATGAGAAATGCAGACTTCAAGCCCGGCTCTTGCCTAGTCACCCAGTCACCTGGCGTTTTCATTCACTTTTTTGGCCAATCGGAAATTTGGAGTCAGTTGCCAGTTGCTGCTCGCATGATTCACACGTAAAAAGAAATAAGTCGCGTCGCGTATTCGGCATAGCTAACTGTAAATTTGATTGTTCGTATTGCATACGAAGCTCAGGAATTTCGTGGAACACCTTACAATACAAGGAAGCATTTTTTGGATAAAAATTAAAATCAAACAAACGTATCTCAATGTAAATATTTGTGATATTTGTAGGTGATGACTCTCAAACTGTGGCTTGCCACACACAAACACACACACACATACTCGCACTCTAGCCGCCCGTTGCACTGCTTCAAATTTGAAAGAGAAATTACACAATTTGCAAGTGGCTACAACAACAACTCACTGACAGTCTAACTAAAGTAGTTGGTCTGGTCAGTTTGAGTCTGTCCAAAGCCGGCGTTAAACTGCACAATTCACAGTTGATACTGTTGTTGTTATTGCTTTAGTGTTGCATGTCTGACGACTGGTCATGTCTATAAAGCTTTTCCAATAGGCGCGTATATACACGAATATGTTGCCATCCGGCAAGTATGCGTCTTGTACAAGTCTTTTGTTTACATTGTTTATTATTAAAACTGTACGCTCGAGCGGTCGTTAATGGCGCTTTTCGGTAATGACAAACTACAATAACACAAACCCAAAGTAAGAGCATTAATAAAAAGAGCAGTTTGCCTCTGTTTACATTAAAGGGGTCAAGTGCAGGCATTCATCAGAGATTGCAAAAGTTGATGGGAAGCTGAAAAAAACGATCATTAAAATGGTAAAGAGTGCACTTTGGGTTTGTCCATGAAAGACGCGATAAGCATTGACAACTCCGAAAACAAAATTTAAGTGTGACGGTAAACGAGTTTTCTGCATGGCTAAATAAAGTTAGCTAAATAAAATTAAATTAATTTACAGGGATAAAATTAGGGAAAAAATGCGTCCAGAATAGATGGAAAAAATGTGGTTTTAGTGTGATTCTTTCTTTTAAAAACTTCTTATTTTGTGTGCGATTCTAGAAGTCAAGCAGTAAGCGACTGCTTTATATTTAAGCTGCAACTCAAACATTACATTCTCGGTTATGCAAAGATGTCAAGCAGTTCTTAACAGAATGGCAAGCTGCTCACATCGAAGTTCTGTTAACCATTAGGAGCAATTCAAAACAATTGTGTTCACTTCTACTAAAACATAATCTAGCAAATCATATTGATTGGATGGCAATTTGAATGCCAATCATCTTTGCTCTTTGCGCCTGTTGCAAACATAAACAAAAGACACAAACAAGTACTTAACACTTACCAATACAAATTTGCATTTGTTTTTAACAGTCAGTTGTACGATATGTCGCAACAGTTGCTCCCAAACTGTAACGGCATCTGTTTGGTTGCTGCATTCGTTATTCTTACTGTGGTCATAACACAAGCCTCTAACCAAATTGATGTGGATGAGAATCTGAAACACTTAATAGGTCGTTGTCACAGAGATCAAGCCAGTGACGATGATTACAATGACTGCATGAAACAAGTATTCAACGATTTACGCGCCTATTTTACAACAGGTGAGTCGCTTTGCCGGCCAAGGGCCATGTAATGCCAACTAATGTTGTTCTTCGCAGGTGTGCCTGGTTACAACATTAAACCCTTTGATCCCCATCATTCATCGTTCGTTGAGCTCCGTCGCGGTGATCCACATGGCCCCGGCAGCTTAAAACTGATTTTACGCAATGTTTCCGAGTACGGTTGGACGCGATCCGAGGTGACTAAGTTCCACAGCGATGTCGAGGATCAGCGCATTGTCTATGCGCAATACTTTCCCGAGAAAAGTCTCGAGGGACAGTACGATTTTGTGGCTAAGGTGTTGGGCACAGAGCTGCAACGTCAGGGTCATTGGAACCTCACACTTTATGATTACAGGTTATTACAGGCTATTTATCTGAAGTTTTCCATATTGATTTCTGACTATTTGATATTAAGCCAAACGACGAGCGTGCGACGTGTTGGCGCTCCTGGATCACTGCTCAAGGTTCATATAGAGGTGGATCGAATAGGCGGCATGGAGTTGCATATTGGCAATCTACTTCGGGGACAGCCATTGAATCAACTCGCTGACGGAGTCATTAACAGCATGTGGCAGTTCGGACTGCCCTTTGTGCGGCCCATGATCAACGAGCTAGTGAGCACGGCATTTACAGACATTTTCAATGAATCCTTTCGATACTTTCCACTGGATAAGTTTCTTAGCCAGAATTAAGCTAGTTTATCAAAGACTTTATATGTATATATTTAACCATACGATTGTTGAATGACGAATAAAAGAGCCAAGGGTATGTGCAATCTAAACATCGGCCAGACTGCTAGCGACGAGATCATCCCGCAGTTCCTTCTTTGGCTGCTGAAGTGACGACAGCGCCAGGCTGCGTGCAAATATATTTCCGAGAGAGATGACCACATAACCGGAACTTTGGAATTGCTGATCCACCGTGTCAAACAGCAGCTGGTAGGCTTGCTCAAGCTCCGGCGTTAGGGTGGCTATAAATATAACAGAGTCAATTATCGAACAATAAATAATGTGTTTAAATTTCATACCTTTCTGATGAAGTTGCTGCTTGCTTAGATCAAACATGAATCGCAAGTAGCACAGTTGATTGTAGAGATCGCGCTCAGAGTACTGTCGCAGCATCGAGCCGCTGTTGCACTTGAAGCATCGAGGACGCCGCATCTCGAGGCGTATTGAATAGCTTCTTGTATTGTAGTTGCAATCGGGATGATCACACACCAGCCAGTTGCGGTAAAAGCGTTGCACATAGCTGCGTATGCATAATTGCAGCTGATTGCGAATGCTTATCAAATATTGCAGTGGCGATGTCTGGCATTCCGAGTTGACGCACTGCTGCAGCACGGGCACATGGCTTCCATTGGCACCTGGTCGGTAAGCGCTGGCCATCAACTGCTCCGTCTTGCAGCCGACGCACTTGAATCGAAAAGGCTCGCAAAGCCGATACAGCTGAAGCGTTGTCTTTTGAAGGGACTCCCCTTCGGCTTCCTCATGACGCTCCTGCTGAACACTGTTGAACAAAATAATTAGAATATGAATAGAAATAGTAGAAACTACACATTGTGGGCACTTACCGCTGAGCATTCTGCCTGTACTTGCTGGCATCCATGCCCAAGAATTCGGCAATGCGACTGGCATCGGTGCCTTCCAGCACCTCCACCATGCGAGTGACCACGGGATGGATTTGTTGGGCCAAATAGTAGTTGGTATCGAGCTTAAGGCTTTCACTGCCCTTCAGCTCGTCGAGATGGTAAGCGCGTTGCATTGCCGCATTTGAGCTGTCATCCAGGCAGATAACGTAGTCAACCATGTCGCCTTTTTTATAGCGTCGATTGCGTTCACGATTCATGCGCAAGGCAACTTGGACATGAGGTAACGAGGTGCTGTTCGCATACTCTTGAGGCGCACGGGTCAGTTGCTTGGTGATGACAAACAGGGGCAATGGCACTGCCGATTCGGCAATTTGATCCTTGATGCGTCCTAGTTGTGCATGCACCGCATCCAGTTTATCCTCCAATGGCTTCTCAGCGAGCACTTCATCGAGAACCGCCTTGCCCACCATCACGGCCAATTGTGACCAATCGCGACGCACAATGTCCAATCCCTTATGCTCCTGCTCCCGTCGCAGGACGCCCTTGGCATTCTTGCTTAGCTTGACAGCGGCATATTTTTTCTTCTTCAGGAGCAGTAAGCAAGCAAAGACACCATCGATGTCCAGTTCGAGCTGCTTGTACAGCTTGTTTACACTCTGCTTGATGGTGTGTCCAATCTTGTAGACCTGATCATAGTCCGTTATATTCGTATTGATCATTAGCGAGTCCGTGTCACCGTAGACCACATCGTAGTTGAGCTTTTGCACCAGCTGCTGTGTATTGACGAGAATTTCGCGACCCTTGTGCGTTACCAGCGCAGCCAGATGCTGTGCGAAAAATCGTGAATGGGCAAATCCCAGGCAACCGTACATGGAATTGGCTGTCAACTTGAGGGCCATTTGTCGGATGTGATACTGCATATGCAATTCGGGTGACAAATCCGGCACCGCCATCAGTTTCTTGACCTCTCGTCGAGATTCCACTAGTCGACGTAGCTGCAGCGGCAGAATGCCAGGCTCAGCACTTGAATCTGGCAGCACGGGCAGCTGCTCAGCATCATGTGGATGATGGACCGTCGTAAAACATATGTTGTACTCCTGTATGATGCTCGGGTACAGTGAGTTGAAGTCCATCAGCAGCACATACTTCTCATACAGGCCGCGCATTGGTTCCAGCACCAAACCGCCCGCATAGGCAGCCTTTTTGCGTGACGCTCCAGCTCCTGCGGTCGCCGTTGTTATGTCGGTGCTGCCGGTGACATCGATATCAGCATTGGGTGCAGCTGGGCCACGTCGTAGCTGTGGCTGTTTATCCGGAACAATGTAGTTCTTCTCGTGAAAGGCGTGCAGTAGCAGGAATTCATTGCGCTCTGAGCGACCGCCTTGCAGTGTGCGCGTCATTGTGTTGCCACAGATATTGGTAATCTGCATGGCCAGTGGCATGATGTTCAGCTCGCACATTAGTCGTAGCATGTAGGAGGCATCCTGCATCGTCAGCGAGATGAGTTTGGTGATGTTCTCGCCTGCAATGAAAGCAATTTATAAGTATTTTAAAGATAGCTACGAAATTTCACATTAAATACTCCTACCCTTCTCATACATCTCGAGCAGATCATCGGCATTGACATCCATGCGCTCCGATTCCTGGAGCTTAAGCACCTGCTGACAGAGCGCCTGCAGATCATAGGATCTGGCGCGTATGCACTCTTCCGCCGACCGCTTGACATCGCACACCATGCGACCCACAAAGTGATCTAGCAAACGCTTTCCAAACGATTGGGTGAATCGCAAGCGACCCATGCGTGACCACTGTGGAATCTTCAAGGCGACTATCTGATCCGTGATGACATTCAGCTGGCAGTCCATCGCATCGAATGTTACAATCAGATCCGCATCGATCTGTTGGTACTGCGCCAGAAACCAGCTGAGTAGCGCCCGCTCCGAGTCATGCTTGTAGATCTTTGTAGACTTGTACTTGGCCAGCTGTAGATTCAAATCAAAGGGCCAACTGGACACGGCGGGTCGTGTTAGGGCGCACATGTGACGATTAAAGGCGGGCTGTGGCGCCGGCTTGTCGATATGAAAACGATTGTGCGTCAGCATTGAAATCATACAGATCTCGTTCTTTAGTGTCTTTGGATTCATTGAAGTTCGCACATTAAGAGCCAATAGTGTTATAGCTGGCGGTGGCGATGGTTTGCCCTGTTCCAGCAATACCTCAACGTTCTTCGGCTCGCTGACGGTCAAGTCCATTTTGCTCCAGCTAATGGGTGCCGGATTCACATTGAAACCGCTAATCTGCAGCCAACAAGGACCTTTGATCTTGCGGTTCAGCAGGAAGCGCTCCAATGCATTGGTGCTGGTGCCAAATATGTGAGCTATGGAATCGTATTTCTTGTTGGCCACATTCGGCGCCGACTTCTTGCCATCATAGTGGACTTCGAGGTAATCGCAGGTCTGCGGCACATCGATGCCAACGGCGTGGTTGGCAAAGCTCTTGCTCACCTTGCGAGATCGAAACGTGTCCAGCTTAAGTTCCGAGGCAATTTGCGTGTCAAACTCCTTGTACATATCAGCAACAGTGACTTTTTGCTTAGTTGGCTCCTTTGTGATGGGATCCAAAAGCTGTGAAAGACGCAACTTAAAGTGGCCTTCATTGTCAACAAGCCTAATTCATACTTACATATTGTCTCGGCAATAGATACAGCACCCGACTGATGTTCTGCACACGGACACAGATGGACTTGCCGTCAGGTGTACGGCCGAAGAGAAACACTTCGCCAGGCAGCTTCTGTGCATCCTCCCATGCCTCCCAATACCAGAAGCGCAAGTGCTCCACATCAACAGGATCGCCGCAAGTGGCAGACTCGGACTCACTTGCCAGCACTGATTTCTCAAACTCATCGTCCATTTGGCATATGGACTCCCAATTGTTGAGCAGCTTGCTCATATCATCTGGATCTGGAATTGCTGCTTTCGCAGTACTGAGTTCTTTTTGTGGCTCTGGCTTGGGCTTTAATGTCGCAACCTCAAACTGATTCTCATCGTCATCCAGGCAACTGAAATCCAAGTCATTGTCACCGAACTCTGGCTCAGCATCTTTTGCCTTCTTCTTTTGGGTCTGCTCATTTGTTTCCTGTATGTTTTCCTGCTTAATATTAGCTGCAGTTACTGTTGACACGGTAGTTGCTTTCGTGTTGGGCAATATGCTTGCCTTTGGCTGTAATATGCGCTCCAGCATCTCATCGTCACTGCTGGCCTGAGCCTTCTTGCGTTGCTGCTCCTGCATTTTGATATTGCTCAGAAAGCTATTCATATATTCCTTGGCAGCGGCAGCATCAGACTTCCGGCTGGCGGCCACAATCTTTGCTGGCGCAATAACCTTTTGCTGCTTAGTAGTCGTCGCTTTCCCAGTTGCCTCCTCCTTTATCTCGCCCAGCAAACTGGACAGGATGTCATCATCCTTGACACTGTTCTTAATATCAGTTTTCTTTGGAATCGCATTGCTAAAGAGATTACGAATCGATGCCTTGCCCTTGGCGGGTTGATCGCTGTCGCGAGGCCGTTTCTTTGCAATGCCAGATTTATTTTTCTTGGCGTCACTCTGATCCTCTGATCCACCGTCGGAGTACTCATCTTCATCCTCAAAGAAATCACGTCCATCTTCTGCATATCCAGTGCCGTCTGTTAATGCAATTGTTGTTTTGTTGAAGGCACATTTGTTTACACTCGGTTTTTTATTATATCACTCACCATCTTCAATCCAATCACCCCCGTATTTCTCGTTTGCACGCTTTGCATATTCGCGTTCATCGACCACTTCATATACATCGTCTACTTTATCTTCCACCTGGCATTTGTTTTTTGTACCTTTTAAACCTCTTAAGCGTTCCAGCGCTGCAAACCGACCGTTTTTATCAATGCGCTGACGTTTGACACGCGGTCCAGCTATAGGAGATCCCATTAATAAAACATATTTAAATGTTAGCAAACTACTTACAAGGTGAATCTTCCATTTCGAAGACGAAAATTAGATACAATTCAATAAAAGTGCTGCAACTTGTAATTGTTTTGGAAATGGCGGGAAATTGTCGGTGTGTACACATAGAAGCAACGAACAGTAATACTTTTGGCGCTGCCGTATCACTAATGTTAAAATTTAGCAGAATGGCTCCGCCTGTTAAAATCTAACTCCACAGCTATCAGTACTGCTAGCATTTTTTCCGTTGATGACTCTTAAATTAAAAGATTTTCCCCCTAATTGTAAAAAAATCTGCTCAAAATTTTAAATGACTTTGTTGCTCACAAAGAAAAAAGATATTTATTTATTATTACTCATTTATTATTTTTACTAAAAATTGCTCCTCACAGGTGAAGCGATATTTAATAGAAAATTGCGCTAAGTTAACAAAATAACTCCGCATGTTAATACTTGCTAACCATAACATTTTAAATTTTAACATATTGATCGATGTTAACTCCTCATGTTACTCCATCTATGGGTAACAGTTGAAAAAATGTAAATAACAGAACTGATTTCAGCCTAGCCGTTGCATTTCATTCCACCACTTAACAGATAAGCGCGTGTATTCAACTTGGTAAACAACTGGCCCTAGTAAATTGTAAGACATTTTCGCAGTAGCCACGGTTAAGCAAAGTCTTCTTAATTTATCCATCCGCCCTTCACAATATAGACCCCATCAGAAGTTGATTTCTGTTATATAAGTATTTATTTTGTATTCATCATGCATAATATTAAACTTAAATTATGATTTTTATTAATAACTTTTAAATATAATATACAGTAATTGCGTTTATATTTTGATTTTATAAAAGGCAGATCCATATACAAATATTTCTGTTTCATTTCATTTACGCTTATATTTAGTTTAACAATAAATATGTAAGTTCTGGTATATACACATACACTCAAACAGACTTACATAATATACATTTACGTCAGATATATATTTATGACTATGCAAAAATTCATACATATTTACAATTTACTAGAAAATATTATAATTTTTGTGTGTAGTCTTCAATATGGGTTGATTTTAAAGGAGAATTGTCAGTGGTGTTAAGTTGTGAAAAAATACTGTTTGGAATTTAGGAAAATTAAGAGTTGTGGATTCATAGTGAAAGGAACTTGTGAGCTTGAAAAGTCAGTCTTCCAGAAAAGCATTATGAAGATGTTAAAGCTTTAAGAAGGGTGGTGCGGGGAGAATGATGAAAGTGTTTAGAAATAGAGCAAGTAATTCCGATTTATGTAATGGGTCATTGAGGTATTTCAGCTATAGAGCATACATATATTGGTACATATTTCATAACAGATTCAAGCCAAAGACATGGCACAGATTTAAATTTAACTTAAGGAAATGTTTCCAAGTCTGCCAGATGCCGATTCATAGTAATGCTAAACATTTAACAACAGCAACAAAACAACAATAACGGTTTAACAATGCAAGGCACTCGCTACCTGGAACGATATAAACAAAATTTTAAACTTCAATAAATGTACAAAAATATAATATTTTCCTTAGTCTATGAATATTTACCTTGCTGCTGTGCCTGCGCCCACACAGCTGGCACATCCATTTGGACGATCACACCACCTGTACCGTGGCGAAGGCGCTGAATGTGACCTTTTTGGGAAACTCTGGACCCGGGGAGCCACGCGTTTTGATAACGGGCTTCAGCGGTTGACGCGGTTTGAGGGACAGGAGTCCGGCGGAGGCGGCCAATTCGCGTAGTCTCTGTGAAAAGCCGCTGCCGCTGGAGTTGCTGCCCGTTGCTGTTGTTGTTGCTGCATTATGATGCTCTAGACCAGCACAGTCGAGGACATCGATTCCATTGTTGGAGCGATAGACCTGCGCCGTGGCCGTTGGATAAACGGCCAGACTAGTTCCGCCTGTCGACGTGCCATTTGCACCCACTGCTCCTGTTGTTGTTGTGGCTGCAGCCGCTGGCGTGATATACCTGGAAAACGGATACAAACAAAAACGTCAGTGAGAAATTGGATTCGTCAGATGAGCTCTGCTAATTGATTTATTTTTTATTTGCCAAAAACTTTGGGGTGTGAACATCGTTCACAAATAACCAAAACAATACCCCCCATTCGCGATGCTTCACACTCAACTGTGAACTGCCAGCTGCCAAGTGGCAACACTTTCGACTCGGGGTTTAGGATGTTTCTTTTTATACCCGTGCCCATTGAAAATGGTCAAAAGGGTATAATGGTTTTGTGCAATGTATGTAACAAGCAGAAGGAAGCATCTCCGACCCTATAAAGTATATATATTCTTGATCAGCATCAATAGCCGAGTCGATTGAGCCATGTCCGTCTGTCTGTCCGTCTGTCCGTCCGTCTGTTTGAGTCAAAGGATCTCAGAAACTATAAAAGCTAGAGACTTCAAATTTGGTATGAAGGTTGCTGGATAGCGGGCGCAGATCAAGTTTGTTTTAAATTTTAGATGCCACGCCTCTTTCGCCCGCCAATCGCAAAAAACGATTATCAGACGCGATCTTTAATATAAACACTTCTTATTAAACAGGAAGATAAGAAGTAAGCCAATTTAGTGACCCTGAAAGTTTCAAAGCGATTGACTATTAAATAGAGAAGATATTTAAAATTTGCTTTTAATTCACATAAATCAAAATCATAGACATAGGCAAGTGCGAACGAGATAGCACATGCACATTTGTTTGCGCAAAAACATAACAGTGAGCACGTGTACGAAGAGTGCGAACGCAAATACGAGCGATAGGCAAAGTTATCGATATTTGGCTACAATTTCTATCCTATTTTAATATATTAACATGGTTTAAGTTAATACATATTTACGATTGTGTTAAAATATATGTATGTAGATATTAGTATGCATTGCAAAAAGCGATATGTATAAATGCCACTTTATAATTTTGCACCTCGACACCTCGACGACAGATCGTTTTACAACACTGAAATCTCTGAATTTATAATAATTTTTATGTTTAATAATAAGCTAGTAAGCTCGCACATATGCTCAATAGGTTTTCAATTATTATCATTGTATTCAAATGCTTAACAAATTCTGCAAAAAGAATCACAAATATTAAAGCATAGCACTTAAATTTAAATTGCGCGCGCAATGCAGCAGCCTTTAACAGCTGATTTCGATAATTAAGAAGAGTGGGAGAGATTATTTGGTGTTGCCGGACTTCAGCAAGCTGAGCAAATTTTAGACAATGGCTACTCTTGGCATGAGCAACATCGATTTCAGCGATTACGATTACGATTACGATTTACTATTTTAATTGAATTAAATACAATTTATTCAATCGGACCACAATATCATATTGCTGTCATAAGGAAGATCAGTCGAAAATAAAGTTTTTGGTTGTTTGAAAGATCTCGACCAAACTAATAGGATATGCATTTGAAATAGTCCTATATATCCTGATAAAATTTGGTTGAAATCGGACCACTATATCATATAGCTGCCATAGGAACGATGAGTCCAAAATCAAGTTTTAGTATGATAAACTTTTTTGTTGTTTCAGGTATCTCAACTTAACTAACAGAATACGCATTTGGGATGGTATTCTACATCCTGAACAAGTTTGGTTGAAATCTGATATGAAATAGCTGTCATAGGAACGAATTTTAAGATAAAGTACGAAAATTATTGATGTTTTTAGAGATAAGTCAACCAAACTCACAGATTGAGAATTTGTAATTTGGTTTAAATCGGTTCACTAGATCACATATGTAGATGTAATACGAACAATTAGCCAAAAAGTTAATGCCGCATCATCACACCTTCGGCATGCCTAACGTAGCGCACCTACGTATGACCTATCGGAGAGCTAGGACACAGGGTATTATACAGTCGAGCACACTCGACTGTAGCCGGCGCCCACTTGTTTTTAATAAACGCGTGCCCAGCAACAAGCCTCCACAAATCTCCACACCTGCAGACTGATTAACTCCTTTTGATCCGTCATTTTTTTGTGCTGATTTATAGAGATTGGCTTGGAAATTTTATTTTCCATTAATTTATTCAGCATCCACGAGACGAGCTGTTTATTTTCATACTCTGCTGCAATTTTCAATGTTGTATTGACCTCATAGATGCTAATTAATTTGTTTATGCCATCTTGGAGAGCTTCGATCTTCGCACCGCAATCTTTGCGCTACTTTTGAGTTAACCATTAACCATGTTAGCGTTTAGTACATACATCTTTAAGGTTTTTCTCCTTTATTTACTTATCTTCATGTTTGTTGTTGTCAAACTCACGCAATACATCAATGAAATATTCAAATGGGTTCAAGCTGAGGTGATGGGCAAAAACAACTCTAGAGTCAAACAAAAAAAGCTCGAAAAAAATGTGCGATAAGCGTGAAGCGATGCGCTATTTATGTATTATAATTCAATTTACACGATATAATTATTTAAATAATTCATGAATTACCCTAGATACTTTGCCAGATTTTTGAGAACCTTGTTTATTTTGTTTTGTAAAAGTAAATGAATAATATTCACAAAGCCTTTACGGTTTAATCCATACTACTTGCCGCAATCATCTGATTGTAATTGCACTAACAGAAAGCTGTTTAATTATATTTTGTTGCAACTTCAATGCAATTTTTGGCAGCCTTGCCTTAAAACATAATTAGCATAAAGTGCCTCGTGCTTTACTTCCTCATGATGTCAACAATTTAATGACAATTCATTTATTTTTTTGATGTTGTTGTTGTTATTCTGATAGTCTTTGTTGTTGTCGCTGTGGACAGTCAATTGGCATTCACCGAGCAGCGTCGCGCAGTTGAGCGACAGGCGGTTAATGCATAAAAAAATTAAAAATAAACCGTGTTAAATGGGGTCTTATTTTTGTTGTGTGAGTTTTGAATTGTTGCTGAACTTCAAATGTTGTTACTTGATAGTAAGTTTTAATTTAATTTATCGCACAATACTCGCACTCGTACATTTGGCGACTTTAATTAACCCTTTCCTCCGATCTCCTCTCCAGTTTGCACCGAGATTTGGATCAACTGGGTCAGAGTTTCAAGGGACCGATTGCGCATCATCCAAAGCATTTACTTCAATTATTTCAAATGTAAATACTTAATGTACTTGTACCTTTAATGTTCAATGCTTGAATGCCATGTGAATTCGTTTTTCATTATCAGACGGCCAGAGATTTGAATGCTTCTTTTGTGGTTGTTGTGTTCGTGTATTGTTGCATTGTTTTGTTTGCGGTTTATGTATATATAATTAAGCATTATCAGCAGCGAATGAGAAACAGATGAGCGCGATGGGATCATACTCATACCTTTTGGTTGCATACAAAACAAATGCCTCTTTATTTGTTGTCTGTTTTGCCTTTGGTTTTGGCATTGAACATTGCTTTGACTTTGAGTCTCTGAAGTGTTCAAGAAACCATTATTAATTTTAATATTATAAACATCTTCATACATTGTTTCCTTGCCTGGAATGCGTGTGTGGGAAAATCTTTGCCCATTTTTCACACAATTTTCGTTTTTTAGTAGGTATTTGGATTGTTAATTGTGCAGCAAAGTCAGCGAAAGTACGTGTATGATCTATATATTAAGATAATCCGATTGTGTGCTTGTGTGCATTTACTTTAGTTTTATATTGTTTGTTTTTGGGCTTCCAATTTAGATGAAGTGCTTTTGACAGACTTTTACTATCGCCTTAAATTATAGCATATCATCCTTAAGCTTAATTTTTTAAGCTCTTGCTAATTTCGACCCAATTCTCAGCGCCTGTCACAAACTTTTTTAAACTTCTTTTGGTTTGCTTTTGGTTATAAATCATAGTCGCGTTCGTTGCTTTAGTCTTTTGTTTGCTGCACAGCTCAGTGTAGGCGTTTGTTGTTGTTGTTATGCTATAGCAGTTGATTTTCAAGTTCATAAATATGAAATTGACCCGAACTAAGTAGTTGACTGCGCGAAATTGACTTATTTAAAAGCTGATGGCTAATTTATTAAAGTAGCGGCTTTTGTTTTCTTTATGTTTGACAACAAATTAATAAAATAGATATAACAATATTTGTGTGCGCTGTGTTTTGTGTACTTTGTTAGATTGCAGCCCGCGTGTTGAAATACTGAATATATTGTGTCACGAATTTTGCAGTTTGGCTTATTAAGTCGTCAACAGATTTGACAAATTGCCTTGCAAGTGCCGTGGTAACAAAACTGGCTGTTGCCCAAGTCTTTTGTTTACCTATTCATCTATTGGCAATTGCAGATGCTACGAGTATAGGCAAATGGCAAGCAAGCATGGCAATTTGTCAATACGGCTGACATAAATCCATCCAAGCTGCCAACGACAAAATCAATAACCCAGCTAAGCTAAGCTAAATACAACACAGCAGCAAAAACGACAACAAAAACATATAATAACATTGCATAATAAATTCAAATAAAAAGCAAGGCATTGCAATAAACAAGTGCTAGCTTGGCAACGCAACGGGACGCGACAGAGAGCTGAACTGACATAGCCGCTGCACTTGCTTCTAACATAATTACATATTTTGCTAACATGAATGTATCTCAGTCGCAGTCGCAGTCGCTTCTTCTGGCTGTGTGGCATGTTAAGCAGCTGTGCCACGGAACTGGCCGTATGGTCCGTGGTCTGGTCTGGGCATGGGCCCAGAAAGTGGCAAAGGCAAAACAAAAGAAGCACCGCGCTGTGCCGCACATGCGCAGTTTCACATCCGCATCGCTGACTGTTGACTGCTGGCAGCGCTACCTGTATCTGCAGTATCTGCAGCTCGCTGGCCAACAATTGCTTCATTTTGAGCAAATGAAAAGCAATTTTGATGCAGCAATTATGTGGCAGGCTGCTTTGTGGAGCAAGTTTGTTGCTACAGTCTTTTGTTTTGCATATGACAAAAATGTTGGCAGCAAGTGTCAAAGATTGCAGGTGCTCCTTAAATTCCTCAAGTATACTATGAACAGTAGATTCTTTCTGATTCTACGTAAAGTCCCTCGATGCTTAGAGGTTTGACAGTCACTGTGTCATTTTACATGCGTGTTAATCTGCTATAACTCTGTTGTCAAATGAATTAAAATATTGCCAAATGCAAAACAATAAAAAAGAACAACAAAACTTGTTATGATCGTTAATTTTGTTTACTGCGCTCAAGCCAGCTTTTTGTTGTTGCCGCCTTATTAAAGCTATACGAGTATGAATATATACTAATTATCATTAGACGCGCTTAACTCCTGACATTTGGCATCCAATGAGGCCGAAAATGCGACAGAATCGATTCAAGCAAACGGGTTTTTGCGATTTGATAATCAACTTTTTATTAAATATTCAGTATTTAACAGGGGCGTTCCTTTGTCTCAGCTTTTCATATTCTCAGTGGTAAATCTATTAATGCAACATAGTGTCATTAAATGTCAAGGTTTCGAGGAGTAAAACTAACCAAAAGCCATTAGCAACCGCAATTTGCACCAAACTTTACAGAATTTTTAAATTATAATTGAAAAGAAGCCTAAAGCCAAATAGCTGACTGGTTGCCTCTCTGTCTGTTTGATTGTTCGACGAGTCATGCAGAGATTGACCGAAAGTTCAACTGCCTCACACATAGACACAACATAGCATATAGAACAGCAGCAGAAATAACAGCTTCAACAAAAGCAACAACATGGCAATTGAAACAAATCTTTCACACGTTCAAAATACGGCACAGAGGTGGTGCAAGTAAGAGAGAGAGTAAGAGAGAGATAGAGAGAGTGAGTGTGAGTGAGTGAGAGACAGGGGGCGGGGAGGGGAACACGTAGCAAGTGCCAGAGCCATTGTGCGTCGTCTGCCTTTCGGAGTGTCTGGGTAGCTGGGCACGGGCACCCATTGAAATTGTTTATTGAAATCGATGATAAATGATTGAAAGTAACTATTTGTTGCCGGCATCGTTGTTGTTCTTGTCTGCTGCCGTTGTTATTATTGAATTTGCTGTCGGAAGCAATTTACAAATTGTTTTCTAGACAGTCGGCGCTTTAAGCTTTATGTTTCAGCTTTCTGCGCAATTTCTTTTGAGCTTTTATCGCTTGTCTTTTTAAACTCTTACTATTTCTATAGTTTTTACATTTTGTACATTGAGTTACTTTGTTTATGCATTTCTAAATCTAGATGCTAAAAATATATTGCAAGTTTGTTGCTTAAGTCTTTTGATTTGCATTCTCTTATGTGATTGTTTTAATAATTTTAAACTGAATGCAAGTTTCGATTTCTTTGACTGTCGCTCTAGAGTACTTCTCAAACTGCATAGAAAGTCAATTAAATTATGAACTCATTAAATTTTATAAACAACAAAGGCGCAACAAAAGTGTATAACAATAAACAAAAGCATTCCACTGGACAGAGAAAGCTCAGCTGGAGTTTTGAGCATTTTAATTTTGGAGCTTGATAATCATTTTGTGCTTGATATCAAAGCGGGGCGGTGTTTTGATAAGCGAGTGATTAACACTCCCCGCTAATGAGCACTCGAAACTAGTTTAAGCAGATGCAAGCATCTAATGGTGTGAAATGGCCGCCCAGAAAAGTCGTTGAAGCGTGCCGTTCTCACACACACAATAAAGATGGAGCTTTACACTCCAGTTAACATCAATGAAAGTCCATATAGCTTTGGATGGACGGCAGCGTCTTTTTGTTGTAGCTCTGAAAGTTGATCGAACCTTGAAAATCATCAAAAAACTGATGGCCATAAGAAGTATTAATGGAGAAACAGAGATAGAGAGGGAGGGAGAAAGGTAGATCGCTTGTGCTTTAAAACAACTCAATAACAACAAGAATAGCTATAACAATAACAATAATAACAACAAATACCTTAAGGTCTATCATTAAACAACAACAAAAGCAGAAGCCAGTGATGATCAAAGCGCAATAAGCAGCAAACAATAAAGTAAAAAATAAAAAGTATAAAAATTGCGCGCAAAAATCAGAAAACAGTTAGGCCAAGTTATTGTTGTTGCTTTGGCTAAGGGCCATGTCTTGGCTTTTATGAAGTAATTAAAGCGCATGAATTGGCCAATTGTCCAGAGCCAAAAGTGGCAGACCCCAAAGCATTTGAGTGCAAATCATGCGCCCATGATGTGAATTAATTACTGACCCAAAGCACTGGATACGAGTACTCCGCCGATGTTAGCTGCCAGTTGCCGTTAAAGCCAGCAATTTGGTTGCATTTGCAGCTACTGTGCCAAAAGATGCATAGATATGGCCTCCATCAGCTACTTCATCTGCCTCTCGCCTGTGTTGCACACAAAGCAGCCGGCAGCTCACCAAAAGAACATAAAATTTCTAAAAACTTGACTTAATTTGAGACTTGGCTAGGACAAGAATTGATCTGAAATGATGTAGCTGAATGGTTGAGAAGTACAGCTGATTAATACCAATTTAAATTGGGATTAAAAAAGAGTTTTATAGTTTTCTAGTCAAGGTGTTGATTTTAGCTCAAATAGAAAAAAGAAACTTAAAACTGAAAGATTTTTGCTTGCACAATGGAAATAACTTTTGCTATATTTAGAATTGGGTTTACTTAATAAATTATATATTGCGAATGACGTTCACACACTCTATTTACAGTTTTACTATAAATTATTTTTAACTAACAAATAAATAAATATTTATTTGAATAAAAAAAATTGTTATAAATAGACTAAGGTTTATTTTAACAACGCGATAAAGCTGTGAACTTTTTCTCTACTAAATTCTTTTTGTTCTAAGGAATAGAATGAAATACTCAGAATAGAGAAATATGCAATAATTAAAACTTTCTGATCTTAATAAAAAACGTTTTAAGATACCCTGTTAGTTTTCGAAAATTAGAACTTAAATCGTTGAAAATTGGAAAATAATTCTAAATGGTCGAGTTAAAAATACAGAGATATTGGAGCCAGATCCAAGGAGTTAAATGTTGGTCAGCTTAAATGTTGCAGCTGTTATCAGAAAACCGAAATCCAAACAACTTCCGCAGTTGTCGCGTGCTTATGACCCAACAAAAGACAACATTTAGCACTTTCAAATTTCAAAGTGCTCGTCGACAACAACCACAATAACGATAACAAAGTGCACTTGCAGCACTCTCGACTGTTTATTCTGGGTACACGTACAGTAGATGTATGTATGTATGTACATACTGACAACTGGAGAGCGGAAGAAGTAAAAGTTGTTAAACATTTTCCATAATTATAAATAAAAAGCGCTGACAATTTTAGTGAGCGTTGAGTGAAATTGAAAGTAAACACAATTGAAGAGAAGTGTTGAGACATGAACGTCAACATTGAATCCAACAAATCGATCGATTCGATTGAAGTCATCAGCTGCTTAGTTTTATGGCCAGCCGGAAGCCAACAAATATGTCAGTATGTGTAAGGAAACGATCTCTGTTTATTTTATTTTATGTTTTCCATTTAGCTGTCTAATGAAAATACATGATAGACCGATAAAAAATGATGAAAAATCAAAAGTCTATAAAACACAATTAACATTTACGTGCATGCACGGAGACAGTTTCGATGCGAGTATGTAATCAAAGCTTACGAGACGGGCGGGGGAGATGGAAGATCGGCTGAACTGGAGGGACCACAACTTGACTACAACTCAAGTCCAATCAAAATGGTAAATAAATATGACGTCTTTACTGCGACGTCATTTGCAAAAGCTTGAGTGGTTTTCTTGTTTTCATTTTCTCTTTCATAAATCTTTGTAGTTGTAAAGCCTTTATGCGTTTTCAAAGGGTGTTAAGTGCGTCAATCTAATAGCTATAACTAAACAGTGTTCTTCCGCACAAAACTAAGCTAAGTTTTCATTTAATAATATACTAAATATTCATATTATGCAGTGTCTATTGATTATTAACTCATCAATGATCTCAGCATACGAATCTGACTCAGAAAGTGGTTCCTTCCACTTGCTGTCATATTTGAATTGAAGATGACCACATGACGATATCTTTTGTAATGCAAATGGAAATGCTAAATGTTAACAACAAACCTACTTGTATAATAACTTGAATTTGATGTTCTCTACCTTGTCGTTAACTATTGGACTTGTAAGATATATATGGTATATGATTTATTGCACTCATACTCCTATAAGATTTCATATTTTATTTCGAAAAATTATAATATAATAAGATTTATTATATTTGAGTTGATTGCCTCGTTGCATGACATAGCTTAGCCGAACAACTTAATTTCGAGCTGAGCTTATGATTTCTACTTACAAAAAATTAAATAATATTAAAATTGTTCAAGCTTTGATAAATTTTAAACATTTAATTTCTATTAATTTTAATTGCATTTTCATGTTCTTCTTCTTAGCATTTGCTGTTCAAGTTCAAGAGTTTGTTCAAAAACATCCGTTAAGACGCCGCAACTATTGACGTAGTTGTCGTCACGCCCACTGTTTGTTGTCTGCCTGGGCCAGCCAACTTGAACTTTTGCTCACATCAAGTACAGCTAACACAAACAACAACAGGCAGCTTAAAAAAACTGTGCAAACCGTCTGACTTACTGACTTTTCAGTTTCTATGTCTGTCTGTTTGGCTGTCTGACTGCCTCCTGGCATAGCTGACTACCTGTTAACCCTGACTTTAGTCTTCAATGCACTTTTGACATTGAGTTGTTGTCGTTGTTATTGCTGTTGCTGCTGCAGTTCATTGTTGCTGTTGTTGTTTTTGCAACATGGTCAAAGTGTCGCTCTGACATGTTTTGATGTGGTTCTCTCCTTAGTGAAGCCAAGCATATCAAAAGCAACATGTTGCTAGACTAAGAGATATCCTAGGTCTCTACTTGCCTGAAGTTTAAGCAACTCTTTAAGCAGAGTCTGTGTGTAAAATGAGATGAAAAACACTTTCCGTCTTTAGGCCAAACAAAACAGAAACCACAATGCACTTTGGGAAAGGCTGGCAGAGTCAGTGACATGTTTAGACTTTCTGAGCAGGAAGCCAAGCAACGGCAAACGAGTCACCTGAGTGTCGACTGGCTGTCCAACTGTCCATTTGTATGTAAGCGAATGTCTGCCTGGTTGCACCTACTAACATTTTAATCTACAGTCTGAGAGAGACCTGTTTTGAGGGCATCATCGGGCCAAAGATGACAACGCAGACGTTCGTCAGAGCTGCTCTGTGTGTCTGTTTGTCTGTCTGTCTGTCTGTTCTCATTGAGTTGGTCAAGTGGCAGAAAAATAAGTCAGTGTGACAAACAACATTTTCTTTATAGGGCCACCAAGTGGAAACCCTATAAAAAATAAATAAGATGATAATAATGCTTTGACTGCATTCATTAGCAAAACGCATCAAAAGATTTAGTCTGTGGCCTTTGCCCTTAATTGGCACACTCTACAAAGCAAACTATAAAATGCAGTTACAAAATTAAAATAAAATAAAAAAATGACAGGGGCAACCTTCATAGTTTCTGTAAGTGACCTTCTTATAAACTGCAACCAAAAAAGCCTTAAAATAAACTTTAGGCTAATTTCATGCAAATTACTTAAAGAGAGAAAAGTCTTGTGGGTGTTGGCCACTTGTATAATTAAGTGTGGTCCGAAAGTTCCCAAGCAAATTCAGCAATTGTTGTAATATTAACTGAATGGAAAAAAAACACACACAGCCCACGAAATGTTTATTGTTTGGTTTAGTTTTTGTTCCATTACGAAACCTACAGAAATGATAAACGACTGACACGCCCCGCTAACGAGTTCCAACTCTTGAGAGTCCTAAACAATTGTCTTGTATCTGGTTTGTTGCCTCTAATTGATAGTGTCGTGATCTCGCCAAACTAAATGTTTGTTAGCTGGCTTAACACACCCTTCACACACCATCCCCCTGTTAACCAAGCTCTAATCCAACAAATAGGCGTGTAGCTGGAATAATACTCGATTATAAATAAAGGCGGAAAGCTTAAATAATAAAAGACAAAAAAATAAGTGTGTGTATTAAATAAGGTCTCGTTAGCTATTTTAAGAGAAAAATGTAACGAAATTATGTAAAAGCTCAACAAACAATTGCAAAGACTTCAACAAGTTAAGAAACTTGATATACTTACTGTAATTTGACCTATGAATAGTTTTCTTTTAGCTTTGATTTTTCGCTGGGAAATTTAATGATGTCATTTATGTGGTTAGAAAAATATATGTAAAATTGTTAAGTAATATATATATAATATATATCCTGAAACTGTCTCACAAGACGACTAAGAATTACTAAGTTACAACTAATAATATAAATACCAAAGCATAGCTAACATTTTCATAACTTGTGACTAGTAAACTTCCAACTTCGAGCTCTTTAGTTCTTAGCAAAACTTTCTTTACTTGCAAATTAGTTCAGCTGCAGGTTACAATCAGTATAATAAAAATACTAATAATATTAACAATCTATCGATCAAAGCTGTATTGTGCATAAATATTTCGTGATGTGATGTGACGAGACTGTTGCCCAATCGAAGACATCTGTTTAGCTGGCAGTAGTTAAATTTGCATAGATCACCCATCATTAGCGACACGCAACGCTTCTCAAACTGTAAATGGTTACTTGGCAATATAATTACAGCAACAGCAAACAGCAACAGCAAACAGCAACAGAAAAGAGCAGCAGATGTAGCTGTAGCAAAAGCGGGTCAAAAAGCGGCTGTAAAATGTTAAAGTGATTAGCACACAACGTCAACGACGACGACGCTTAAAGAACCTCGCCAATTATACAAACAAAAAGCTGCCAAAAAGATTATCATCATTATCATTAACATGATCATGAGTATTATCAAGCAATGGCGCTTAGATACGGCAATGTTTGAATGGATGGCTGGATAGGATGGCTGCTTTCTAGGCTAATAGCACACATTGCCTGTGGGCAACACATATGTACAAATTATCAAATGTTGCCATATGGTTTATGCAAATCATTCGATATGTTCATTCGTTCATACCATACCTATGCTATGCCGAAGGTGATTTGACAAATTAAGCTCACAACGAAATGCATACAGAAGCCCACAACCCATATACTCGTATTAGGCCATGACAAAGCGATGCAATCAAATGAATGCCATACAACAAGAGGAAAAAAATCAAAGCGGAAAACATCACGAGCGGAAATTCCATGGAAAAACTCAACACTTTTGGGCGGCTGCTGTTAACCTTTAGCTAAATCAGCTCTAATCGAATAAGCCGCATCTACTTGTACTCGCAACAGTTGCCTCTTTCATAGCCTGCAAAATTTCAACAAGTTCTCTTTCTTTAAGTTTTTTTTTTTTTTTTTTTGGCTGCCCAACTTTAATGGAGTGCAATTTCAGTTTCCTGCATGGCCAATGCCAAAAACAACAAAAAAGACAACAACAACAAGTAGTAAAATGTACAAGAAAATATTTGTTGTTAAGCAAAAATAGATCTCTGTTGGTAATGCCAATGCCAATGGAATGTTTGGTGAGCGGTTTGGGACCGTTAAAAAGCGTAACAAGTGCTGCAAATTTATTGGCAGAGCGTGTTGAAAGCAACAACAACAACGACAACGATGACAACAACAACAACATCCTCAATGAGTGCTCAGATTCAGCTCCAGTTGCAGGCAATGAATGGAATTCGTTGTTGAACTTTGTTAACCTTTGGCTAACAGGAAGCCAATGCACTTTTTATTCGCTTACCAAAAGGGTAAGATGGCATTTGAAATGCATTATGCATTCATTAGTAATTTTATATTAAATCAATTAATTTTTTTATGTTTAATTTAAGTAATTAAAAATAATTGTAAGCTCTGAAGTGCACACATTAATTGCAAACTTTATATTAATTTGTACATATAATAGATGTGAAAGCAGAGTCAATGTAGTAAAAGAATACTCTTACAGTTCAACTAGAACTATTGAATTTGATTACAGGGTATCTAGAGGTTTAAAATTCTCAACTAAAGTACTCTTACTTGTTTTAATGCTTTTCGCTGGCTATCAACATTAACATTTATCAACTGCTACAGTTCTGCTGGCTGCTTTCTGGGCGCAAACCTCTGCTAATGATAATGATGATATTGAAGTAGCACGTTGCCATTGCCAGACCAGGAATAGGGAGAACACGAAATTTCGGGAAGTAGGGTGAAGCAGCGGGAATGGCAGTAGAACAGGCTGTGGTTGAAGTTGTTTACCAACTAGCCAAATGGCCAATTCGCTTAGCTAATTCATATTGGCAGGCCGTTTGTCTTTATCGCAGGCATCGCAACGAGCCAAAACAACAAATTTATTGATAGCAGTGAAAGGCAGGCGAACAAACTGGATGGCAAATGATCTTTCCAAGTACAAGTAAGTACTTTGTACTCTTGTGTTTGTTGTTGTTGTTAAAGCTGAGCATAATTTATTTCTTTCATAATTTATGCTGACCCACATTTGCGATCAAGCCCATCAGACAGTCCAACTATAAAAGGCTATAAAAAGCCACTTTGTTGCCAAAGCGTTTAATGAGTTTTCATTAGAAATTGCAACAACAAAAACAACACGAAGGAAAGGAACCACATACAAAATCGCAATAATTAAAGTTGAGCTGGAAATGTTTTGGTAACCGTTTTGTGACTAATTTAACTAATAACGAAGCGTGTTCTCCGGTGATTAGAACATGCCCAAAAAAAAAAGAAACGGCAACAAAAGCGGGGCACAAATTTAACGCTCATTACGCGCACGGCTTGACGTGACCAGCGGCGACGACGAAGTCTCCAACGCCAAGTCTAACGCTGAGGATGACGATGACGTTGACTTCGTGGGCAGCAAGGAAGTTGAGCTCTACTTCTATGGCAATCTCCCTCCACGCCTCTCTGCCCTCTTTTTTTCCCCTCTAAAATGTTTGGCTATTAGTTAGAATGCTTCTACATTGTGGATCAAAACTCACAAATAGGAGCTACCGTGGTGCACACAGTTTTTGAGGCTTGGATTCAGGCAAAAAGTTGCCACTTAAGCTCCAGCTCTACCGCGCCCCTCCACACCCCCGCTTTGCACTCCACCCGCTCTGAGCCCTAATGACTATGATATTTTCGGGCCGCTTCGGCTGCGTGTGCTGCTAATGAGATTCTTCTATTGAGTTATGATCGCTTAAGAGCAATTACAAACACAAACAGACAATACGTGTGTGTGCGTGTGCACATTACACTCTGTGTATATGTACTTAGACTTATGGGGCCACCCACGGAAAGTCTTAGGGCTTTAAAACTGCTCGGGAATTTAAGCAGTCAGAACACAGTTTGATTTATAGAGCTCAAAGAACTCAGCAAGAATTGGATGTTTATGACCATCTCATATTTAATTATAGCAGCAGCTGCTGATCTGCGGTTAAAATGCTTATGATATAATTTTAAGATCAGTATAAATGTATTGTACTTTAAACTGAATTTTACTAATTTAGTGTCAATCCAAAGAAGATATAACTAAGATATATTTCGGTATGTACACTAATTTCTAAATAGACTTCACAGAGTATTGAAATTTTAGGATAATTTTATAAGTATTTGTACTCCTTTTAAAATAGAATAAATCAAATTTCAATTAACAGAGACATAAATTTGTGACTCTTAACTACACTTAGCTAATTGCCTAGCATACTTGTTTCACCTAAAGCCGTTAAGGCAATCTAAATTAATGCCTACACAAGTTCAATTTGTGGATCTTTTAACATCTCAAAGCTTACGGCTGACATACATGGTTTTCAATGATTTAACCTGGACAGGTTAATATGGCTTCGAGGTCTGCTCGTAGACACGCTCCTTTGGGCAATTGCTGCATTCACATTTGAGTCTAGTCTGCGATTGCCCCAAAGCGCGTGCCGCGGCATAAATATAACATAAACTTTGAGGGGCAAATGCACAATTTGGTGGCTGTAAAAGTCTCGGAGCTTAACGAAACGCCCCGTCGTTGATTGCTATACACACCACTGTACGTTGGTCTTAGTTCAATATTATATTCACGCGCATCGCCTTGGGGCCATATTCCACCTGCTGCCGTTCCCCCAAAAAAACTCGGATATGTGTCACATATGGAAATTGCCTTGGTCTCTATCAGTAACCCAACTTACGATATATGTCCAAAAGTTGCTGCGCCTAAAACGGGGCGGGTTTTTAGTTAGTGGGTTTGCCTTCGACTAAGTTTATGCAACTGGTTGCTGCTGCTCTTGATGGGCAGCTTGTGTCCATTGACATAAATATGGTAGGCCTGCTAAAACTGTGAGCTAGAAGGTAAGCATTGAGGTGTCGATGTCAGTCACGCCGATGGTCAGTTGTGCTCAACTGGACGTCGCTTGCTGCTGAACAGTGGGGCAAGTCAAATTGAACAGTGGTTTGAAATGCAGTGTAGTAATACATAAACAGCTTCTACTAACAAATATAATCTGGATGGTTGGAGTGTCCAAAAATGCGTCGTTTTTTTTCAAATATATCAAACTCAGTTCAGCAATATTTCTAGCATTTCTAGTTATTGTTTGCTTCACTGTGCGCTGGTCAGTTGCGTGTGTTGATTTTTGTTGCGTGTTGCAAAACGTTGGCAAATGAGTCAGTTATTAGTAGTTTTTGTATGTTTGTTGTGCTGTTATACGTTTTGTTTGCGAATCGTTTGTTTGTTTTGCTGCTTTTGCACACATGTCGTATGCGCAATATTGACAGCTAATTGTCCACAGATGGGATCAAATTTGCATCACATGATCACATGCGAATAGTGCCTAAATTGCCTTCAGCTTGCAACACGTCGTCCGATCCAGAGGCGGCGGCAGCGGCAGCGGCATCTTCATCTGGCAAACGCCTGGAATTTCAATTAGAGTGCCCCACAGGATGCCAGCCCGTTGGCGGGCTAACAAGATTTTCATGTTGAGATTTGCACGTATCGTTTCGTTTCGTCTCGTCGCTTCTTGTATCGTATCGTATTCGTATGTACGAGTAAAAGTTAACTATTTGAGGTACCCTCTCCCACTTCGCCTAGTTTTATTCTCTTCCTGCTCCTCCTGCTGTTCCTCCGCCTGGTGGCAGTAAATCAAGTGCCACAGCATCAAACTGTGCGCCGAGTTAGTTGCTAATTTTGCTCTTGAGTAAATTGCTACGATCCAATCCGAATCCGAATGGCCGCCCCGTTTGCTGATTAGATTTTGTGAAAGGCGCTGCGATGTTGCACCAAATTTGCCAAAAAGGGAGCGCGCCACATGCTGGGCAGTGGCAGTTGCTGTCGCTGTCGTTGTGTATATGTAAGCGGGGCAAGAAGGAATTGAAAAGGGGGGGGGGGGTGGAGGAGATGACAGACACTGAAGCCAGCAATGGTTTTCGAGTTTAGATTTGAACTTTTGGGATGCGACACAGGTCTCATGGGGACTGCTTTCATGCTGCGTGCGTGCTCTAACGGTAAGCGTGACGCATTTTTGAATCTGACTCGCCGCCGCCCCTGTCTCCGCCCTTCCTCTCTGCCGCTTTCCTCCCTCCAACTGTCCACATGACGCTGCATTGCTACATGTCGCATCATTAGCTCTAGTTGCCCGTTATTACTTCGCTGAATCTGAGTTTAATTTAGCTCAAATTGTAACTTATGCAAGCCACACAACAACAACAAAATCCACACACACACACACACACACACAGACGCACTCTCCCAAATGGCAAACATTAGAAATTAAAATTGGTTTGGCATTGTTACAATTTCGGCTTAGTTTTGTTTGTTTACCTATTGTTGCTACTAGGGCGTTGCTCTTCCACGCCACTAACTGGCCAATTATTTGCATTGCTTGTTGCCAACTTACATAACTTCCAACCTCGCACAGTCCGATTTTATTTTCGTACGTTTCGCACAGCGCAACTTACCTGCAAGTATAAAGAAAAACAAATAATAGTTAGCTCAGCCGATAAATAAATATACTCCAGCTCTGTTTATTACTTCATTCATTAATATGCAAGCAAATATGATATTTTAAAAATTGTAATTAATTGAAAAATTGTTTTTGCGCTGTATGAACTCTCTCTATTTAAGAATAAAACACTTACTCTTTTGTGTTTATTTGCATATAAATGCTAAAAATTTTGTTTCGTTTTCGTTTATCGTAAAGTCTTTTGCATTTTTTTCCAACTATCAGACAGCAAGCATCGAGTTCGTTGCCTAAGTCTTTTGATATTGCCCGTATAATTGTGGTAGAAATGCATTTGAAAAAGCGCCCCAAGCCTTAACTGTAACAGATTAAACGCCCACAAATTGCAAAGCCACCCAGCACGCCCCATTTGCAGGCCTGTGACAGTTATGAACACACAACAACAACTACGATAACAACAACAACAACAGCAATGAGAACAACACCGAGAAGTACAACAATATACATATATAAGTTTGAAGAACTTAACACATGCAAAAGGTCAAACGGTCAGCACATAAAACGACGTATTTTATGTGCTGCCAAAGCAGTTTACAGTGCATAAATTTGTTAGTGGACTATGCAGTTGATAAGTAACGCCCCCTTTCGCCTTATCCCCTCCCCTTGAACAGTCAGTAACTTGACGGTGTTTGGAAGTTGAGTTGAGTTGAGTTAAGAGAGAGCAGCATCTGTTACGAATTTCATGTGGTCACGTGTATAAGTGTTCGTGTGTGTGGTGTGTGTGTGAGTGAGTGAGTGTGGAGCGTTAAATTGTTAATAAACAAGCGGCTAACAAGCAACAGTTAGGCAACTGCTAACAACAGTTTACAATTAGGTTTAGTCGGCACAGAACTTTCAACTATTGCCGGCAACACACACACAAACAGAGGAACACATAAATGTGTGTAGGCGTGCCACATGATGTGGCTTTGGTCCTGCTGACTGGTTGCGGGTATGGCACGTCCCATGGACGTCGACAACGATAGCCAACATCAAGTCAATGCAGCAAAGTTAGTTCAGTGCCAGTTAGCGAGCGACAAGTGGGCGTGTGCAATGCTTCCGCTTCCCCAAAAAAAAAAATAGAAAAAAAAACAGTCAAACACAAATAGCAGTCGCAGTTCTAGGCATTAATTGCACACACACATACACACACACACTCAGAGAGCTGACACAAGATCTGTGAACAGTTAAGCAAGCGATTCTCACAGGCGCCCCAACTGAATCACAACCAGCAGAGATAGCGATCCCCAGCTTCAGCTCCCTGCCAGCAGTGTGTCAAAGCGTCGAGTCGCAATCGCAGTCGGAGTCGAAGTCAGAGTCGAGCGAATGTGGAATTAGAATGTGTGTTTGGAATTTTTTTTGCCAGCTACACGCTACAATTTTCATGTTCCATGTGCAGTCGCGAGCTGCAAGATGCAAGTTGCAAGCTGCAAGCAGCTGCCAGCCTCTTGCCTGGGATCTGGAAACGTGCCCGTTGCCCGATGTGTCCCGTGTTGGTTCTGCTGGCAATTCTACAATAATTATAGACTTTGAATTGTGTTTAACACGCAACGTCGACAGCGACAGCGACGGCAACTGCAACAGCAACGGCAATGGAAACGACGACAGTGGCAGCGACGTCGACGTCGACGCAGGCATTGCGCTTTCACGTTCCCGGGCATTTTTCGGTTGTTGTATTTTTGTTGTTGTTGTGATTGCATTGAAATTTATTTGCAGCAGAGGTCAAATATTTGATTATCGCAACCGGCTGCAGCGAGTGTGAAAAATTTGATGGGAAATTATGGCGCAACAATTGTAGCGCATGCCGCACTCTGTGGACAGAGAGAAAGAAAGACTCCTCGAACACCCCACTCCCCTCCCCCCGTCGAAGTCGTTTAGTGGCAATTTATAAGCGCAAAGTAAAAGGTTCGTTCTGGACAGCTGGAAATTATTGGCACTTTGAGTGTGGACTGACTGTTGCCGCTCAGCTTCGAACTTCATGTTGCAGTCGCTTGAACTGATCAGAAGGCATTAAGTAAGACACCAGGGCATGGGATCAAATGCTAAACCAATTCTACGACATTTGATTGCTCTATGAGGAAAGTACTAGTAGTAGTAAGAAATTACTAAGAATACGTTAAATTACAATAAGTTGTGGATACAAATTTTCATATATTTTAGGGCGTCCTGGCAATGTAATTTTAAAAATTCTTAAAAATTACCAGATTGAGATCCAAAATTCAAGGGAGTTAATTTGTATTGGAAAACTTCCATACAATTTTATTAAAGCTTTTATATTTAGGATTTCCTTGATCTCTCTACGCTATTCTTCTATAAATTTCATTAGAGCGACTCTAGCTGACTTTGTATTGTACTCGAATTTTTACCTGTCTTAAAGTATATTTAACTCTTTGAGGGGCTCGTTGAGCCCTGAAAGTTCGACCAAAAAAAGTGTTTGCATTTTCTTCTCATCAATCGAAATACCTAAAATATTGAAGTGACTCTCCATCAGGCTGGTAGTGTATACGCTGGAAAAAAAAAACCCCGTCAATAAAATAAATAATAATGCTACATAAATATGCTGTACTCGGGTTGGCAATTCTTCGATTCGCGTTTTGGGCTCAAACTGTGGCGCATAAAAATGATATTTGGCATTAGGGAAGGGGGCAAACTCTAATGGGCGAACTGTCTAAAAGAATGAAAGGGTGCAACTGCTGTGCCACAAAAGAAATGGCGCAACGTTTGTTCTTATAGTCATTGCTATAAATGTTGCTGTGGCTGCTTCAATGACTCGTCGCAACGTTTTGGCACTATTAACCTACTCTGCAACACCACGAGATGAGAATGATGACGATGACGGAGACGAGGAATGAAGCTGAGACTGCGACTAAGACTGAGGCTGGAACTCAGTGGCTCTGACTGTGCCTCGATGTCTGACTGCAGTTGACTTTTGGTGTGACTTTGACTAAATGCTGTAAGAAAGGAAAGGCAGCGACAGCCACAAATCAGTTGCCATAACTGTAAACCCATCTGATAATATAAATTTAGCGCTGCTCATGAGCCGCGCTAATTGCCAGGCCACAGACTCTGACTTTTCTTTTGGCTCTGTTGCTCACTAAGGCCAAATAGACTAAACGTTGACCCAACTATTTGCATTCAAAAGTTGCTCTCCTGATTTATTGGCCAAATGAGCACTTGACACGCAATTATAGTTGACGTTCCAGCTGCTGTCTGTGTGTGAGAGAGAGAGAGAAGCGATCCCCGAAATCCATAGGAAGTCAAAACTGACTCGTTCCGCCTAAAGGCAGAGGTGCCAAGCGCGCTGACCTTCACAGATCTGGTTTAGCCAGACTTCAGCTTGGGCCCGTGTCTCTGGCTAGTTTTTTGTCACAGCCATTAAAAGACTAAATGAATTTGTAAACAAGTTGCTGTTGATGTTGTTTTCTTTTTGCATATGAAAGGCAAGTTTTTGAATTGAGTTTTACGTCAACATATTTTTAGACTTTACATAGCTTTTGTTGCCATCTCCCGATGCTTACAATGGCTATGTTTTATGGTCCTTTTAAATAAATTCTACAATCAACGAATGTTTTATTATACATTTGTCTTTGTATTGTTCTGCACAATAAGCATATATTTGGTGTCATAATATGTTAATATTTTTTTCTACCTTAACTAAAGGCCCCCATCTGTGATGATAGATTTTGTGTGCGATATTTGTCTTTCAAGGTTGCGGGTCGGTGACCATTTTAAGCTGTTTTCGCTTTCTGCCCTACAGAGAGATCGATACAAGCTTGAAGACTATCAATGATGTAGCTCTAAGAAACAACATGCGAATCGCTTTCTAGCTAGTAACTTAGTTTAAGCTTTAAATGATAACTTATGCTGTATAAATTCTTTTAACTAACTAACTGATTGATCTATCTATCTTCCATCATGCGCTTAACTATGTTACCACCCACACCTTATGATTTCAATTTAAAAGATAATGCCCACCTGTGTCCTAGTAATCCATAACCTCCTTGGGCTCTTTCAGTGCCCTACCCAAGAAAAAAAAGAATCACAGCAACAAAAATGGAAAACAAATTAGGAAACCCTATCGGCACAGGCGCAGTTCGTTCAATCACTGGACTGAACTGGCGTGCACATATTTACAATGATTATTATTATTACAAAAATAAAAACAACAACGAGCAAACTTTGGCCGAAGCAATAAAATCACGCGCAGAAAGAAACGAAAGATTTAGGCAACGAACTTGCCGCGCGCATTCGGTTAACAGTTAAACGCAATCTAACGCGCCAACAACAACAATAACAACAACAATATCAGCAAAGACAAAATCAACACAAAAACTAATAAAAAAAACGAACGCCGGCAGAGAGCAAAAAATTGTGCAAAAGTTAACAACCATTTGTTCTCACAACATTTTTACGCCAATTCACAAAAAAGCAAACGAAGACAACAACAACAACAACGAGAAATGACTTAGAAGCAGCGGCAATCTGCGGCTCCCATTCATGAGCTGGCGCTCGAGGAGCTGCAATCCAAACGATCCAAGCGATCCGACCGAGCCGACGAGGAGCAGGCAGCAGGCAGCGGCCCACACACAAGCTGCCAGCCAGGCAGCCAAACGAGCCAAGCGAATGGCAACAGCAACAGCACTAACAACAACAACACTAGCAACAGCAACGAGTACTACTACTACTACTACTAAATGAAATAAAATTGAATTGTGTGTTTGACTGTGCAGCAGTTGTTGTTGTTGGCTTCACGATGTTTCTGCCGTCGTCGACGCTGCTGTTGCTGCCGTTGAGGCCAAGTTTAAGGTCTTCCTGTTGCCAGTTGGCAGTTTGCAGTTTTCCAGTTGCTGTTGTTGTTGTTGTCTTAACTGTTTTCACTCGCCTCGTGTGTGTGCAGCATGTGGGCTGTTTCAGTTACTCTTCCTCTTGTCAGTTTGTGCTGTTGCTGCCTCCGCCGACTTCGCCGCTGCCAACTCTGTTGTTAGCTTCCTGCAGCAACAAGTGACCTGCGTTCGTGCTACCTTTTGCACACACTCACTAAATGACCATAGATACTACGCCAAGAGATAGGCACAAGATATTATAATTTTCTTTATAAAATATGTTTCTAATAATAATCATTAAAAATATTTTTTTAGTGTAAATATTTTCCGTTAAAAATCAGTGATCCCAAACAAGACTTAAAAATTTAAAAAATATCATATATAAATTATTAAAAAATAATTTATAAAAAAAAGATGTTATTATAAAAATTAATTTCAAATGAGATTTGCATTCAATTTATATTTTTAATTTTTGTAATAGACAACAAAAAATAACAAATATACGAATGTATTATTCTTATTATAATTACACTATCTATAAATAATCGCAAAGTTAGGGTATAGGATCTTCGGCAACATTAAAGTTATTTTCACTAATTCTTGTTATCTATTGTTGTTAGTATAGCGATCACCTATCTTCCAAAAAATAAGAATAAGTTGGGCCATTCCAGTTGAAACTCGCGCATGTTCTGCGCATTTCCTGCAGCGAGTGCAGTTGCTGCACCTGCCCCTCGCAACTGCATTCACCTGGAGCAGGCTCTATGAGCTGCCATGTGTAGCAGATTTAGTCAAATGTGCTTAACGGTTAAAATGGGTTTGGTTTTCGGTTGGTTTTCTGTGTTTTGGGGCTCAGGGCGCTTCTAGTTGATTTCTTTTGTTGTTTGAAAAATATTGTTATTATATTTTGTGCACAGGCAAACACAGAGGAGCAGACAGACAGCATAGAAGAGTTGCTGCCTCAGCAGGCCTAGGGCATAGTTGTTGCTCTTGCTGTTGCTGCTGCTGCTGCTGCTGTTGCTTCGGACGTTGTAGGTGGCGTATGCGCAATATTATTATAACTGTGAGGCGTTTTCGTTTGCGGTCAGGGACCAACCCAAAACCGAAGCCTGACCAATTGGTTTAGTTAGTGAAATGTGGGTGTGCATGCCACACTGTGTGTGTATATCTAAGTGTGTTTGTTCTGCAACGAGGCGTGCACTTTAATTAAATTTTCTTTTTGGGTCAAAGAAAAGTCAACTCTCAAAAGTCAAATACTTGCACTTGTCCAAGCAAAAAATGGAATATTATATAACTCGATACGCTACAGATTAATTAAGTCATCAGTTGAATTATGTATTATAGCTATAAATACGCAGACATGCGTACATATATTTTTTAATTACAGGGCCTCAAGAGTAAAAATAAAAGTGAGAGTGTTGAGCCGCTGAGCAGTTCATTAAAATTAAAGTCTCGCTCTGGCGATTGCTTTGTCAGCTTGCGCAAAACTTTAACTCAATTCGAAATGCTTCCCAATGTATATAAATTATATATTAAAGCCAAAGTCTTTTAGTTATCATTATTGTTGAAGCTGTTAACACTGTTACTTTTACAACATCAGCTATGTCTCAGCTTTGACTGAGGATTTATCATTAGTGCAGCTTCCAAATTGACAACTGCCAACTGCTAACTACCAACTGCCAACTGCTAACTAAGCCTGGTTTTGGGGCTCCATTTTCGATTACGTGACAAACCGCGTGCTAAATAACATTAACAAAACTGTAATGAGCAGCAAATTTATGACTTTAACTCAAACTTCAAGTCATCGAAATATTGTTGTGTGATTTTTTGTGTATGAAAAAAGCATTTTCCGTCTGTTTTGCTGTCACATTAAATTATATAAATTGGGTAATTGCCAATTTTGTCAGCTCATCAAACGAAAATATGCGGTAGGTAAGTAATTAGTTGGGCAAAAGTTATTTATTTAAGCACATTAGTTATAGACTCAAGCGTAAGTTGGTACAAATAAATGTATATTTCTGTAGCTAAATTTAAATTATGTTCAAAGCGGATTTCCTACATGTTTGTAAAATTTATCTTCGGACAGAACTTAAGCATTTTAAATTTATCCACATAATTTAGTTTGAACTTCCCAGCAAAACAGAGTGAGCTCATATTGAAAGTAAATAATAAAAGACAATCGTATGGAAAACAATGTTAATTTAGTCTTTGCACAAATCATTTGATTAGCACATAAATGTCTCGGAAATTTATTGAAAAATAAAACTACAAGTATAATAAATGTTTCATAAATATTTATAAATCATCGTTTGTGTCGTCTATGCGTCTGGTAAGTGAAGACGCTGTCAAAAATGGCCAAAAGCAGCCAAGAAAATACGAACTATAATAAAAACAAAAAACCGGCTAAGCTTATCAGGCTGTTAGTTGGCCGGGGAGCAGCAAACGCAACGACAGCGACAACCACAAATACTCACAAATCAAATATGAAACTAGTTTCCAATCGAATCAAACTCTAAACGTGTTTGCATTAAGCAAAAATACATATTTAGCAACAAAAACACTTTTTATAGCTTGCGTTAAAATTTAAGAAAAAAATGATGTAAATTATAACTCTTGATATAAATACGTAAATTAAAAATTAGCTAAAACGGCAGCCACTCGTAGCTCGTCTTAGCCTACACATTTACACGGGTAAAATTGCAAATTGTTGTCTTGAATGGGGCTCCAAATCAAAAGAGTATGTCTGCAAAGCATACAATGATCCGGCAACTCGAATGAGTTAACTCTTTTAACGAACTGGGCTAATCAGTTGAAATTATCTCGTATTAATCTTAATCAGTTTACGTTTTGATTGAATGAAGAAAATAAGCCTTGACATTTGGCTTTGGAGTTTGTTTGTTATAACCCATTAAGCACAGTTCTATCAGATTCTAGTTGTCAAGTTTGTTGTCTAAGTCTTTTGTTCACAAATATTACACTAGGTTTAAATTTTGTTGTAACTTTTAATGTAAGCAAGTTCGTTTTTTTAGTCTTCTATTTTCACTTTAGATTGATTTAATGATATTTGCTGTGTTAGCGAATTAGAATTCTAGAAAGCTATGTTCGTCGCCTAAGTCATTTGTTTTCAACTGCAATAACATCTGACATTAAGTTGCTTTTTGGCAAGTGTTAAGATTCCGTTGATAGGGCTCACTCCAACAACTTTCCAACCGCTGACAGCAGCTCGTAACGCTCGTAAATTCCGCAAGAGCAACAGAA
This sequence comes from Drosophila rellima, assembly GCA_035043635.1. Lineage (NCBI taxonomy): Eukaryota > Metazoa > Arthropoda > Insecta > Diptera > Drosophilidae > Drosophila > Drosophila rellima. The sequence goes on from JAWNMV010000811.1 coordinate 15,320,936, forward strand.
AAAAAGGCACAAACTTCTCTAGCAATAGCATAGAAAGTTGACAACAAACTTTCTTGAAGCGCATTTGCATGCGTTGAGCATTTGTTAATCTTTCAGATGCGCAAAATTGCTGTACATGCCTCATGCTTAGAATATCTAAATAGTAAAATCTACTCTTTGGACAACAAAATGTGTAGCAACAGAAAATGTGGTTCATTTGGTCACTGGGACAGGCTTAGTTCCAGTCGTTCCAGTCTCCCAAGTGCAGTTCGTGTAGGGCAGATCCGACCGCAAATTGAAAAGGCAGCGCGTGCGCCCCAAAAGGCAAATAACAAATTGCCTAGACCAACAATAACAACAACAAAAAACGATGATGACGACGAGTACAATAACAACAACAACAACAACAACAGTTCACCTCGCTTCGCTGCTGCTGCGGCTGTTGCTTTTGGCATGCAAATTGCGCGCCAGACGCCAACGCAACAACAACAGCAACACCAAACAAACAGCAACAATAACAACAAAAACGAAAGCAACAGCTTCACATTCTGACCGTAAAGCATTGAGCTCCATCTATTGTTGTGGTAGGGCCCCAACGCCAACAACTGCTGTTCCTGGCATACAAAAAGCGAAAAAAAAAATGCAAAACGTTTGCCCGGAACTGTCGTTGAGTGGCTCTTGGCATCTGCCTAACTATTGCCCCTCATATACCCTCCCCGTTTTCCCCTATCACCCATCAGCAGCGGGGGAGTCGTTGGCAAACCGCCTTGAAACAGTGCAAAAGGTGAAAGCAAAAGTTTTATTCTATTTGTTTCACTTGAATACTATGACTCGCACTGCAAGTATGTAATTTTCCTCCTCCTCAGCGTCCTCGTTGCCTTTTGTCTTCGTTGCTGTCATTCATGCGGGATTGGCTATGGTTTTTGTTTTTCGGTTTGTGTTTTTTCTGCACCAGTTTTGCATTTGCTGAAAGGGTCACAAAAGCAAAAGCTGTGAAATTGTTAAACGAATGCCAAAGGAAAGTGGAAGCAGCTGTTGTCGCTGAGGATTGACAGCGACTGCCGTAGGGTGAGCAACAACGGATTTAAGTAAACTAATACAGGTAGATGGACCACATACATTTACGGACATAAATACTTACACATATTACTGCTAACAGACGGAGAAGTTATTGTTATGGAAATTTGAATAAAAGAACGTGGAGCTGTACACTCATTACTTGGTCAATAACACTTCATCAGCAACATATCGCACTCTCTATACTCAAAAACCACGATTGAAGCATTTTTAAACAGTTCCACATTGATGTAACATAAAGAAATCCTTCAATTCTTATAAAAAGAGTACTCAAGATAAAGATATTAATATATCTGCAACACAAATTCTAAAATTGTGTTTTTCAGTTATGATCTGTTTGCATACACTAAGTTCATCCTATAAGTGCCGAAATATTTTGAAAATATCTGCTCATCAATAGACATCTTTAATTAGTAAATATTTTAATATGATTAAACTCGTATGTCGCTTGATATTCGGGACATTGGCAAAGGGCGAATCCAATGTGATTATGAAGCCGTTTAATTGGCAATTAGTTTACTGACCGTTTCCATACCGAAGCGTGGGATTTGAGCGTCAGTCAGGTCAAGAAAGCCACTCACGCCGGAGAGTGAAAAAGAGAGTAGATCTTGTTGGAGCTGTTTACTTTCTTTCTTCATTTATTTGAAGAAATATGAAAAGTCATGTGTTTTTTTTTGTGTGGTAATAAAACTTATGAGTGGCACCCGCAATCACCACACCACATCGCGCCCCTTTTCATCGCCCAAACAGCAAACACTTTCATTTGCTGTTGACAGACATCGTCGTCAAGTGCCCAAGTGGAGTTGCAGCTCAGCGGGGCGGGAAGGGGATACACATGTTGCTTGCTTTTGTTTGTTTATTCATCAACGTCATCATCAGCGTCAAGCACAGCATCCAGTTGGATAGTTGGATAGCTGGATACCTAGTTGTTCGGCTGCTTTACTGCTTGGATTGGTTAACCGGCGCTGGCCCCGCGGCTACAACCCGAGACCCGAGACCTGCGACCAGAGACGAGAAATTTCACTTTCATGAAATACGAAATTCTCCATCAGTATATTTGCCAGTGCCTCAAAAGAAATTATGGCATACTGTATGTAGTTGGTTGGCCAAAAACCCGTTGCATATTTTAGTCGCACAAGCCCCATGGACATTTCCATTGATTTTTTTGGAGGCCACATATTTATGGTGCGGGTGCAGCCAGAGGCCTAATGAGCACAGCCTCAACCTCAGCCAGGAAATTCGACATGGAAATCACTTTGTTTCGAAAGCCATGAAAATACAGTTGAAACAAGTTAAGATGAGTTGAGCTGATTGAGGCGGCATTTTCACCAAAAGATCCAACTTTAATTGGATAACATATGTTGCTTCCCATGAAATTGCAGGATTGGACAATTATATTGTAATTTGTGGCTAAATTTGATTAAATAATTGATAAATTAAGGCTCAGGAATTTCACAATTTGGAATAAAAAGTATTAGTTTATACATAAATAAATTACTCATATGACTACAACAATTAATAATAAACAGAAGTATTTAAAATAAACATTAATTATATATTCAACACTTGTAATGAAAGTTCAACGTCAATAAAATATAATTAAATTGAAATTAGTTAATTAAAATATTCAATTTATAAAATTGAAATGGCAAAGTGATTAAGAAAAATCAATTTAGAACGTGTCTATAATTTAATAGTTATTATAATATTTTCCTTAATATTTTCTTATTCTTTGGTTAATTGCAAATAAGTCTGCAACTCACTTGTCAACACTATTAGAACAACAGAGAGTCGATTATTATTAGACCATAAGAAACAACTATCAATTGGGAGTTTGCCACAAGTTGTTCCACTTGCCATTGCCTGGGGTATTGTTATGTGTGCGTTGGGTTGGGGCAATAGTTTACCTCGTTGTTACGTCTCGGCTGATTGCATGATTGAGCCGACTAATTGAACAATTGATGCATGCGAGTGAGTTTGACTTGATTACATGACAAACAAGTCTCGACAAAAACTTAATAAGCATATGTGAAGCTAGAGATCAAACCGAGATCGGAGGTTTGGCCCAACAGTTGACAGTCGACAGTCGACAAGACACACACTTCTGACTTTTACTTTCCAAATTCAAATGGCTTGACAATTATTGTTTGTTATGTTTAACAGAGGGGGGTTCCTTACTTGGCTTTGAAGAGGAGTTACGCACAGGTTTATATTTCAAGATCTTGTGGTTGGCTTTGTAATTATTTCAGCGTGTCTTTTGTTAAACCGTTTCAATTGATTGAGTGGCAAGCACTTGAGAAAGTTTTTGTTTATTCAATCTACTTGAATATTGAGCTCATTTCTTTCGTTCGATTGTTTTGTAATTGATAAAATGCTTCAAATTTATACATCCGTTTAATGGTCATTTGATTGAGACTTGAAGCAAGACAGCAACCACAGCAACCACATTGAAAATTTTACAATTTGCCAATATTAATTATCGTTGGCTGACAAAAAGAAACTACATAATTAATGCTTCAAGTAGCCCGCTTTTCATATTTTTGTTAAGTTTTAATTATGCTTTTCGTTTGGCCAAAAAGAATCACCAAGTAAAAGTAAAATTTTTTTCGCACGCCCAAAAAACTAACAAAAGTGAAGGTAATAGAAAAACCAAATGGAAATATTTTCATTTTTCTGCTTTTGCGTTTTCGCTTTCGTTTACAAATGAAGTCATGAACTCAGTCGTTGACTGTGCCTTAAAGATACAATTGTGTCTCTAATTGCGCACACTTAAACTGCCTTTTATCGCAGGTTCTCTCAATCTATCTGTCTTTATTACTCTGATGATTACTGATGCCGCTCGAATGATAAGAAACATTATTCTCCAGAACAGTGAGAGCGCTGACATTAAAATAATAGATAGATATCTCTATCTAACTTGTATCGTTCAAGTCAAATGCTTTTGGGGATGTTAGATTTAAATCAAAGTGAAACTTTAATTTAGCCTCGCACTTACCAAAATGAATTTTAAGTAGAATTTAATTTTGTAAAACTTTTGCCAGAAGTAATATTAATACATACCTAAAAGAAAAAGAAAAGTACAGTAAATTAGTAAAAATTCAGGTAAATATTAATTAATGAAGAAGTATTAAAATAATGGACAATTTTCACTACATTTTTAATTTATTTCGGTTTAAATATTTAAAATTTGTATATGGTTTAAATAATCTGACTTTCAGTATTATTATGTTAATCTCAACCCCCAATAAACTAAGCCAACTACTCACTCACATATCCGCTACAGTTTCCGTTAGAACGGTGTTTGCGGCATGCCTCATTAAAATGTAAATATTTATATGTCACCAAGATCCTAAACCAACTCCAATTTCATTGCCAGTGTCATCTTCAGCACAACGTTTGCGTCTCTATTGAAAGACAAGTCAAGGTATTTCTCAATGGTGGTTAAATGGCCCAAGGCAAGCAAATTTTCAGTTGGCCAAAACTTGAAACGTTGCCGACTGCCAACAGACTGCTTCATTTTTTTTGGGTCAGAGAGAGAGAGAGATGACGGCCCATTAGGCTGGCTTTTGGGAGAACAAGTTGACCCAGATTGTCAGTAAAACAGTTTGCAAATTGTGACAGGTGAGCGCCTTGATAAACAATTAAGGCAATGCTTAACAACTGAATAAAAGGTGAATAACACCCACAACATGTGACGGAAGTGACCTTGTCCATGATTTGCCAACTGCTCCAAAGCTGTCTTCTGGTTTTTTTTATATATTATACATTTGTTGGCTTGGCGCGTGTGCCAAGCATATTTTGTTTGCTGTCATTTAACGGTTTTTGTGTTCAGCTTTTGTGACGTAGGTGCATTGAACTTTTGTCATAGGCAACGACAACGTGGAGACGATTTTCATAATTTTGCTTTTCCGGGCCGAAAACTTTCATTTGCCATTGGCTGGCAGGTTGGCGCATAATCATGCAAAATAAAATCTAAAGCCGCATCTAAAGCTAAATTTGCATTTGGCAGTGAGGTAATAAATAGCCAGCTGGCCAGGGCCATCGATCGTCCACTCTCAGGTGCCTTTTTTATTTTTTTTTTCATTTTTTTGCTGAATGCATTTGAAATTGAAAAATACGCGCAGCCACCAAATCGCATGCGAGTAAAATGAAATCAAGGCAATATTATGCGCATAAGTTGCGCAAAGGGAGGGGGAAGCGAGAGTAGAGCATTAAAGTGGTCGCTGGGAGAGAAGGGGGGACGATAAGGGGGTGTAGCAACGGCATATGTGGCCGTTATAGCTGCAGAAATTTATCAGCATGCAAGTGTCTGTGACTGTGTGCAGCGAATTGCGGCACAGGAGAAAGGTGCAACAAGTGGCAGCCAACAACAATAACAGCAACAGCAGTGCCAAAGGTGGAAGCAGCTGCCTGCTAAATCCATTCAATGCTTTATTGATTTCATACCACATTTGTCTGGAATGTGTGCTGGCAATTTACTGGCAACAACAACAAAATAAAAATCAAATGCCAAGTTCAGTGACACCAAAAGGGTCAGGTTAAAGTGTTTTTCATTTGTTGAAAGGATTTCAAAGTTAACTTAAAATTTGTTGAGCATAGATTTTATTATAGCGAGTATTTGAGTATGTTTGTACATATGTAAATCGTTATTAATTTAGTGTTATCCAGCTATATAAGTTAGTTTAACATTCGAATTGAATTGTTGGCTGATCTTTAGCTGAAATTTCTGATATTAATTAAATCGAAAGCAGAATTTTGATCAACTCCATTATCTCCATGTTCGACTTTAATTTAAAAATGAAAAAAGGTCTTTTCAAATTTAATACTGATCTCATCTTATTGAGTTTCATTTGGCATGTGAATTAGCCGCTCTCAGAGGCTGTATAATCGAAATATTACATATATTTATGGCAAACGCATTCACTTGCCAAACTGCCGGACATGTTGCACCCTACCCCGGTTACACCTTCCCCCCTTTATCTGGACAGTAAAGTTTTTGTTGTCTTGCTTTTTTTTTGCCTTTGCCGGATCGCTGCTTTCTTTGCAACAAGATTTCAACATTGCAGCAAAAACTGAACGTTAACGTTAACGTTTACTTTCTCCTTCGATGTGTACTTTTTCCTGCATTTTTATTACCAGTCGGCAACTGGTTGGGTGCAGGTCCAGCGCCACCACCTTCACCGCTCGCTTTTGGACTTTGCTTATCTTAAGTATTGGGAAAGCTGCAGCCAGACAGGCAGGCAGGCAGACAACTTTAACAGCATCTTCAACTGCAACTTGCGAGCGACTCTGTCTGTGGCAAGAGCACTGTGTGGCAAGTGGCATTGCACGAACCGAAGAGGCCCAAAACCATTGGCGATTGCTATCAACTAAATGGTGTTAAAGTGCGTGAGAAACAACAACGAAGTTGGAGGCGGAAACGAAGATGAAAACGAAAACTTTGACGGAAACGGGAGGATGTTGGGCTCGCGTGGGCAACTCTTGCCCTATTATACAACAAAGGGCAACATCATCACCAAAAGGCAACTGGCAACTACTCATCGCACCACTCGTCGTATCATGATAATAAAAAATGAAAATATGTATCTGCTTCAAGACGTTTTATGCATAACACGAGGAAATGTAATGCACCAAACCGACAGACAAGGCTTAAAACAATACTAGAAACAAAGTAAAAAGTAAAGCGTATAAACTAAAACATTTCAAACTTAATGACTGAGCCGCAACTTTGAACACTTTTCGGACTTGAGCGCGTGCCGCTTGCATAACAACAGCACAACTACAACAAAGACAACAACTGCAGCATATACAACAACTACATCAACGAGTAAAGCATAAAATGTTTATCAACATTTGTAGCCATGCAGGCAGTTAAAATGAGCAACTAAATTGAAACTATAATTGAAATGCGGCATCGTCGTTGTTTGGTGCCGTCATGCAACAAAGTGGCGTATGAGTAATCGCTCTCCCCCTCCGCCTCCTTCTCTTCTAAGTGAGTGCGTGGCGCCATAAGTGGGCAAGAGAACTGAAGTGTGTGCTGAAGAGTCACAGACAAATGCGAAGAGTATTTTAGTTGGAATCTATTACATCAAATGATGTCTCAATAATGCAATTGAAGGCAGCTGTTTCAAAAACATTAGAGGAATAGTAGAAAAAGAGTATTATTCAAAATATTATGTTTTAAATTATATGCTAATAGAGCAAGAAGAAATTGCCGACTAACAGTGCCCAATTGATTCGGAATCCGAGTTAATAAGCATTTAAAAACTTTAAAATGTGACAGCGGGCAGGATTTGTGATATGGTAATTTCTCAACGTTTAGAGATTTTAGTGGACTGATTCAGACCAATTTTTACCCTTACTTTTTTTATTCGCTTATGTTTATCCCAAATAATTATGCTTATCATTGAAAAGCCAATAACATTTCATATATGTCATCCATAAATTGCGCTCAAATATATAAACTGCTAACAATCGTGCTAACTTAACTGAATTCTGCCTATTTTTAGCACACGATGTTATGTTTTTGCAAATTCTTTTAGCACTTCCCCGTCATTATAAATCGTATGTATGACGACCCGTGCCACACACATAAGAGCAGAGTATCTGAGTGCGATATAGAAATGGTGTTAATTCAATTAAGATGCGCTTAATAATTAATTTGCATAGGAAAACAATCTGGAGCGCTAAACAAAATGGTGGTCAGTGAATATCGATTAGGTTTGGCTTCTTAACAAATGTATCTGCTGGATGCTAGCTATTGTGGGGCTTTCGTTTCGAGTGTTGCTCCCCTAACTATATGCTTGCGTAATTAGCGCCCGTGAGGCAAACAAAGAAAAAGTGTAGCAAAAGGGGCAAAGTCAAAGCTGAAGCCGATACTGAAGTTGAAACTGATTTTTAGCACTCAGCAGCCGTCGAAGCTTAAAAGAAAGCAGTCGAAATGTTTTCATACGTGATGCCATTCGAAACACTTGACAAACATTGAGAAATCACAGAAAAATTGAAAGAAATAGAGAAATAGAAAATATAGAAAATTATAGAAAAAAATATTGTTATTATATCAATACCAAAAAGCAGAGAGTCAGAGCGTCCGTGAGACAGACAATTGATTTGGCATGCAGTCGGGGCGCCAAAAATACCTTTTGCATTACTTTGCATTACCCACACAGATATCACAAGATATAATAATAGAATGCGAACGCGACGAGGAAAATGGAATTGGAATTGCCCGTGCCACAAGGTAAGGCAGCCAATGGTGAAACAAACCCAACTGATTTCACTTTGCAACAAAACTTTCCAACATAAAAATTAATCAAATGATGACTGCGACGATGCCGAAGCAATGACGACCCAACTCTGCTCTCAGCTGATCTTCAAGTTCAACTCGCATCTCTGGCCAAACATCAGCAACAATACAATACAACATAACAACACAGCAGACAACTTCCGCTACTACAAAACAAAATGCAAGAAGAAGCCACTAGCAACATTGTTGCAAATCTGATCCATTGTACAGGCTATAAATTAGGTTCAGTTTGCACATTGGTTAAGTGTTGCTGTTGTAGGAAATGTTCTGGCATAATATTTATTCTTAAAACTAAATATGTTAATCATCGTTAAGCTTTAACTTAAAGATTGTACTTGAACAAAATATTTTTTAACAAATTGATCTTCCGTAATATTTATCAATAAAAGTAAATAAATTTCCAACAAGTATTTTAAAGATATGCAAATCATTTTTTTCTGTATTTTTTATTACAAAATCGGCAATTTTATTGAATTTTTTTAAGAAATACTCTCTTCAAAGAGCATATGCTTGTTTTTGAAAAACTATTTTCCAATAACTTAAACTGATTTCTTGATTGGTATCATTCGACTTTAATCTTCGGACAGTTCAAATATGTGTGTTAGATTATCCAGTAACCTTTTCAAAACCTTTTCTACAGCCAATTTCGCTTTTATTATTTTATAGTTCCAACTAAAATAAGTTTCGTAACCAATGTAAGGTGTACCTTTCGTCTAGGACCACCGAGGAGCTAACTTATAAGTGCGTATGTTTCTATGTTGGTGTGTGCAACTGCAACTGTGCTCTGTTTATTTACGATCTCGCCGGCATTTGAGACTTTGCAGCGTGCCATTAAATCGTTTAAATGGCTTTCTTGGCACTTCATAATTTGCCGATCAGAGCGCCAAATTGCAATTTGCCCAGCAGCGAGAAGCAAAAGAAATCTGCGTGTGGGCGTTGCCCATCGCCCAGTTGCCTACATGCCTAAATGTCCAGTTGCTCATCCCGGCACCGACTAGACGCAAATGCTGATACTCGTAGCAAGACAACAGAGAAACAGAGAGCATTTTCACATTCTGTGCAATGTTGCATTACCAGTAAATGCAGTGCTGCCCAATGCATTTGACCGCCAAACGACTTTGACTTTGCAACATTGGCAACGGCGACGACTTCAACTGCGTCTAGCAATTAATTGTATATTATTTGCGCGTCGTTTATTTGCCGCAAATTAGCCAACTTGCAATTTTTCTTTAAGAGGAAATTATTGTTATTGCCAAGGCGATTGGCAAACGATGGCCAAAGACAGAAATTGAAGTCAATTGCAACAACAACAAGAAGAAAAAGAGCCATGACTTAAGTCACCACATTTCCATTTGTATTTTCAATAACAGATTAATAGAAAGAGATAGAAATAGAAGAGATATAGAGTGGGCCGGAAAAAGAGGGAGCGTGCAGCCTATTTATAAAATTTTCATGTTGATTGAAACGGAAAGTGAATTGACAAGTTGAAGAAATGATAAACCTTTTATTTTTATAAAGTTAAAAGATCATATATGTGATAGATTCTTATATATGTATGCTTAGCAAACTTACACAACAATCAAATAACCAGCACTAAACATTTCCATTTTCCTATATTTTCTTCAATTTGTTTGTTTTCCATTTCATTTGCAGTCACTTTCCTTATTAATTGAATGTGGTCAGCACGAAATGGATCACAGCTATCACAAGGCGATATTTGCTATTGGCCTAGTCGGTTGAGTGCACAAGATACAAGAGATGCGACCATGCGGAAATTAGAAGTGTGGCATGCAAAGTAAAGTAAAGTAAGGAAAGAAAGGAAACTAAAAGAGACTTAAGAAAGTGTTCGAAAGCAGGTTTGTCATTTCATTATCGACTTCGAGTCTGACTAAACATTTTCATTGATATTGATGGATTTTCCACTTAGGTATCGGTTGTCGATTGTCGGTTGCTCGTTGTTTGCACTTTCATTTTCAATTAACAAGTGACTAAAAAACAAAAGACTTAGGCAACAAACTTGCTGCCGCCACTCACTTGTGGCAGTGCAAATCGGTCCGCCAGTTCCCTGCATTAAATGTTAAGGCCATCAGTTATTGCCACCCCTTCCCTGTCTCCCTGTGCTGCTACCATTGCTCTTGCTGCGTTTGTCTTATGATCTTCCAATTCCTGTTGCAGTTTCTTGTTGTGCAAGGAAATGGCCCAACAAGTAAAAGTATCCATGAGGGGTCTCTGACGAATTACGCACCTAATGCAAAACAGAAAACATCAAGTTTGAGTGGTTACTTCCCTGTTTACATAATTATATGGCCCCTGAAGTAATAGGCTTGGGCTCTCGACCGTCGGCACTCGAGAGACGCCAATTAGAAGCAGAAATAGAAAATAGAATCACTGCAAATTAGCGCAAATTTTGCGTGACTTAATTAAAAAACGAAACGATATTACATCATAGGAAAGTTGGCGTTTCCATTAGATCAACATCTTCTATCTCTTCATGTGCATGCCACTGGAACTGGTAAATGAATTTATGTGAAGATCTGTTGGCAATGAATGTGTGTGTATGTTGACACGCCCGTTGGGCTATGGAGTGTAGCCTGCCTGGTTGGCTTTATGATTTGCCAGTTGCTTATATAACTTAATTAGCTATCGAAAATATGCGGAAATGTTAAAAGGAAGTCTTATCTGCTCTATAAATAACACTATATTCTGAGCCAAAGCACCACGATTGAATCCAAAAGATTGCAGCAACCCAAGCAAGTTGTCAATATAATAAACGTTTTCTTAGCTAGTTTTAATGGGGGAAAAACGTCTTAAATATTGCACACAAAATACAAATAAATTGTATATAAATTCATAAAAAATCTTTTTAAAATTAAATTAATTATTTTTCCTTTTGCGTAATTACATTTACATTTTTGTAATAGTTAAACAATTATTTTAATTATATTTGCGCGTTGGTTTGTCACTGTCTAAAAACAAAAGACTTGGACAATAAACTTGCAACGATGGAGGGAAAAACTACAAATATTTGCAAAGAAATATTTGTGTTTAATTGCATTATGGGCAGCAATTAAAATATAAGGCTTGTTAGCTCAAAAGGCACTAAAAAGTTGGCCAAAAACCGCTTGACCAAAGCCAAAGTGTCTCAAACATGAGTTGCTGCTGCTGTTACTGGCTTTTGCCAATTTGCTGGCAATTGAATCGTATTTGAAATGATTAGAAAAAATAAGGAAAAACTAAATTTATAAAAGTTGAAACTAGTGGAACCAGTTGCTGACTGAGTACGAGTGTGTTTGTGTATATATGTAATGTTAATAAAGGCAGCGCTCAACACTCCAGAGCTAAGCTTAGAGCTGGAGATGGAGTGGAGTCATCTTGTGTGGCGCGACTTCAACATCTCAAGTTGAAGTTCGCACGGCACTTGTAAAATGCAAAAGGAAAAAAAATAAATAACATATAGTATGGGTGGAAAAATAGCTAAGAAATGCAGAAATGCTACAACAGCTGCCTGACTGAAAGTACTTTCTTTCTTAATAAGATGCGCAGCTCGCGAGCCATAGATGCGTCTGCGTCTGCCTCTTCGTCTGCCGTTGCCGTTGCCGTTGCCACTGTCTCTGCCACTGTCAAGTTAATTTGCTGCCTACCTCGAACTTGCTCTAATGCATGCAACTGCAGCACTGCAGACACTCCTTCTCTCTCCACTCCCCTTACTACTATGTCAGCTGCAGTTGAGACAACGACAACAATTTGCTGCCTTATCTTTCCTCCACTCCCTCTCTCTCTCCCCAACACATTCACTTTGCAAATGACACAAAAGTGAGTTTTGGGAACTGGCAAAGTGGCACAAAGGTTGCCTGCTTGCCTGTCTGCTAACCTGCCAGCCATGGAGACAGTCGGGCAGGTGTTGAAAATATGCCGCCGTCAGCAAAAATTTGTTAGGGTGTCTCTTCAGTGCTGTCGCCGCTGCAGCAACATAAGCAAAGTGCATCACCAACGGCATCAACAGCACAATCAGCAGCTAATACAGCAAATGAGGCTTTTGGGTTACTGTGCTGCTGCAGGGTCATTTTGTTCTGAAGGCAAACAACTTAGTTATAATATATATAATATTTTTGAAAGCTATTAAGGTTAATGTTAAATTATATATGTCTTTTTAAAAATTAATAGGATCGAAAAAGAATAAAGTTTTCTCTCCTTAAAAATATTATTTTTGTAATCTTGGGAATGCGCTGAAAAATATGTCTTGCATATCATCAATAAGGCTCTAAGGACTTTAATTTTTTGTTGGTACTGTCTCAACTTTATGCATGCTATCAGTTTTCTATGGTTTTTAAACAGTTAAACACGAAATTTAAAATCATATTAATATATTATGATCAAATCGGATTCCTAAATAGATCGTAAAGTGCGAGTTTAACTTGTTTTTCATTGGAAATTAACACAAATTTTACTTCTTGATGCCCACGCAGATTCTGTGATTTGCCTGTCACTTAGCATGGAGCTGGTGATGGAGATACAAGTAGAACTGGAGACTGAGAGACGCCCACCAGAGACGCGACAATGTGTTGTGTTAAATTGCTACTTACTGCCAGGGCAAGACTCAAAATGTATCCATCAAAAATAAAAAAAAAATAACAAAAAAAAATCCCGACAAGCATAGAAAACAAACAGAACAACATTAAAATTAATCAACAAGCAAAAGATAAACAAACAACTTTATAGCTAAGCGCGTGGAACATTTCAGACTTTTGAATTTTTGTAGTATTAGTTTAGTTTTGGCCACTGAATACAACTTGCAGCGTGGGCATTTTTTTTTTAATTCTTTTTAGAAGCGTGTGAAAAGCAAATTTATGTTTTACGAGTGAGTAAACAATTAAGCGAATGGAATAGAATGGAAAAGCATAGAATGAGATGAGATGAGTTGAGTCGGGGAATAAGTGTCTAACTTTTCTTGATAATCCCGCAGGGGCCAAAGTCAAAGAACTTTCGGTTACTTTCAAATTAAGAGTCTGCTTCTTTTTTGGGAATTGTTCTTATGGCGTTTCCGTTTTCATAAATTAGTAGGAATCATAAAGAAATAGAACCTTTCCCTCAATACTGATCATTGCGTAATCTCGAGCTATAAATGTCATCGTTCTGAATCTTCACAATGATCGAACCATTCTGAATTTTCACAATGATCGAACCATTCGCTGAATGTGTTATTTTGTCGTTGGCGATTTTAGCGCTAATTTGTTGTTTTTCTTTTTTAAATGGTCAATCTTAACGATTATCTAAAGCTGGCACGCACGCAAGTCAATAAAAGGAATTTTGTGTAGCAATTTATTTAATTCACGTTGCGTTCTATTGAGTTGCTTTTCGGCTATGTAATTATTTTAAATTAGTTTTAATTGCTGCAGGCGTTAAAATAAAAACCCAACCTGAAACTGCTGAACCACTTGATCAGGCCATTTCAATGTAAGCAATAAACTAAAGCAAAGACAATTAAATCAAATTAAGCTAGCACACATTTAATGTGCTCTTCAAGTAACAAATTGATTGGTCATTTAAATGAGTTGTAAAAAGTATTTTTCTTGCAAATATCCTGCTTCTTAAACTCTTAACTACCTTTTAAAGTATGCTTGAATACAGTTATTTTTTAATCTATTTAGGAGAAGAAAGTTAGTCAATCTATCAGACTCTGAACAAAATGTTCAAAGTTGTAAAATTTTTAAAAATATTTAAACATTTTAGATAAATAAAATACATTGCTCATAAGTCATAAAAAAATCTCATTGAGACGATGAACCTGGGTATAAAACCTCAGAATAGCATCTCATTCGTTAAACACCGAAAATCTAAGCTAACTGGCAACCGCAAGCCTCACTTTTAATTAAATAAAATGCAATTTAGCCAAGTTTGTGAGCAATTTTGATGAACTGCTTTGATTTGGGCTAGGAAAAACCGCAAAATAGATGAAAACTAAAATACAATTTTTCACACCTTTTGCTCCACATTTCGTTTGGAATTTGGAAGTGCCGTTAGCTGTTCCAAGACTGCGCTTCAATTGTTATTATTATTAATTAGAAAAAATATTTGTTGCGCACTCCAGAAAAAAAAGCCAAACATCGCCTGACGTTTATCGCAGCCAGTGCATCAATGTGGTTGGACTCGAATGGACCACATCCAACTTCAGCTGTAGCTGAACACTTTGATTAGAACTTGCCCATGACATGCGAGGCCGAATTGCTGAAACTATTCAGTTAACGTGTCCGTGTCAGCAAATTAGAGAAAATTTTTGTTTGCTCAGTAATTGGCTTAAAAGCGACGACAACCGAAAGAAAAAAAAAAGACTTGAAGCGTGTTTTACAAATTTGTTTTCTTATGTACTCCCTCCCTGATTCATCCATCCCTCGTTTATCCGCCCACTCTGTAGCATCAATCCGGTTTAGGATTTTTTTAGAATTTCTATCATCGAGAGATTTGCATTTAAAATTTCATAATTTGCATAACAAAGGCACACAGCAAATTAAGTAAGACTGTGTATATGTGTGTGTAAACGATTTAATAAGTTTTATATTTAGAGAATTGTAAACAGAAATGTTTCTCACTTCAATTTAGCATATCGAATTTTCGCTTTCAATAAAAGTACAAAACGAAAGCAATTAAATTAAAATAATTAAGAGAATCGTCAAAAAAAAAAAAAAACTACACAAAAGACATTTTTTTTTATAGGAAAAGGTCAGAGAATAGTGCAACAATCAAATCAAGCGAAAAAGTAAAGAAAAATTCCAGCTTAATGCATTAAAATTAATGAAATTATCAAGTGGTAATAAAATTATGCTTTTATAAGAGCTCAAGTCATAAACCCGATCCATAAGAAGTGAATAAGCCCTTCCACAGTTACATTCCTTTGCCACTAGCTTCAGATTAGCCATTAAATAACCCATTAATTGGATTGCTATTGTAAAAAGTTACAAACAATAATTAAATTTATAAAAAACATTTAATATATAAATACCATTGGAAAATATTTACTGCGCCAACAACTTTCCTATCGCGAATGCTTTGAAATACGACGAAATTCTAGCAAAGATTTAATTACAGAAATTCAAAAAATATGCGAAATATAGAAATACAAAATACGAAATATGTTAATTAGCTAGACACGCGGCAATTTATGGTCCAACTCCAAAGGGAAATTGGTCAGCTTAGACAAAATTGTTGGCAGATGGTTTCATGTGGGCAGCAAAAGTAAAAGCGAACAAATGAGAATAAACACGAATTTTGCCAGTTAGTTAATGTGTCATTTGGGGTCACGCTTCGACTTCGAAAGTGTTGAATTCGATATGCACTCTTTTCAAAAATTAATGAGCAAAGTTAATAAGCTCTGTGATTTGTGACTAATTTTCATATGTGTAACAGACCTAGAAATGTATAATGGAAAAAAGTTTTAACGATGAAGAAAGAAAGATATATAATTTATGCAAAACGATATTCAATCAGTTTAGACGAAATCTCAAGACAATTTTGTTATATTTTAACCAATAAGTTAGAAGTAATTTTATAATAATTACCAATTTGAAATTAAATAAAAAAATATTTGAAGAACTACTTTAAGAGCTTTCAATTCAACCTATTGGTTAAGTGTTTGAAAATGTTTAAATCTTAGATTTTGTGTTGAAAACTGTTTGTTGTCTTTTGTCATTCAAGCAATCAAAGTGCCTTCAAGGCTATATGAACTGGCACATGAATTTGTCACTTAAGCTGCTTCTTTAGTTTGTAAATAAAGCCGCTAATTGCTGTGCCTGTGCCCAGTTTATGGTCATATTTATTGACTATTTATAAGCACCCAATAGCCAAGAAATGTATTCAAACAGAAAAAAATACATAAGCAAGTTGGTAATGCGGTGGGCTGGTTGAACATTTCTGATGGTGAATATTTGCCAATCACTTATAGTTGCTGAAAGATCCAAAAGGTTGATGAACATGTTTCAGATTTCTAAAGGTCTGATTGCTCATCAGCAGAAGCTTCAGTTGTTGTTTTTTTTCTGTAGCAAATATGGTGCCCAATTAAAAATATATAAATAAAAATAATAAAAAAATTTAACCAACGGCAGCTACAGAATCCCAAAGAATCAAGCATCTTGAATCTTCCGCATTTGCTTTCAAATCCAATTTGAAAATTTGCTTTTATTTTTGGCAAGAATCAACAACAACAACTACAGCAAAACCATTCATCCATTATAGCTGCCTCATGAGTAATTTTAGTGTCAATATGGCCAAAAATAGATTTAAAACCGAAAGGAAGTCCAAGTTTGATGACGCTCCAAACAAATGACTGAGGCAACAAACTTTTTTTACATAATGCCTCACTGTACGAGTCAAAAAAAAAATAAACAAAGAATCGCCTGCTAAACTGCTGTTGACATTACAGTTGCTGTGATTGTTGCCCTTCTTCTCGCCGTCGTTGTTGTTGTCACACGCGTAAACAAATGACTTAAGAAACGAACTCGCAGCTCTCTGCCGTTTTTATGCAATATTTGCCCAGACTCAGTCCGAAAACAACTCAAAAAATGAATCATTCATTTAGTTTATCTCATTTGTTTGTTCATTGTATTATGACGCACACACATGTGTAATACTCAAAACAAAAGTCGCCGTTTTCAAGCATTTTCAATGTCAAAGTTGTAATTGCTTAAACAAAGGAAACAGACAAATTTCTATATATTTTCAAGACATCTTTCGACTTTTTGGTTCACCCACACTTCAGCAAAAAACTGTCGAGTTTGTGGTTTACTTCCATTTATCTACATTTTAAGTCAGGCATATCAGCACTTTATAAAGTGTTGCCAATTGTGAGCCCATTAGAGTAGCCCGACTCAACTGACAGTTTAAATAAATTCATAAAAATAAATATATAATTATAACTTTTTTAATATTCAAAAAAGTATAAGAAACAGAAACTACTTATACTTGCAATTAAATTCCACAAAATATTTATTGTTTCTGTGACTAGGAGTATAAGATATTTTTCATAAATTATTTTATATTTATTAGAGTACCCGACAGTCGGTAGCTTAAGTACTTTACTCTCATTTTCTTCCTCGGTTTTGCGATCGTCTCTTGGGACGTCTATTTTAACACCTTTTTCGGCAAGTCATGAAACAAAGGAATCATACAGGCTATGTGTACAGAATATTTTGTGGCTCACATTCTAAACGCTTCAAGACAAATGGCCCGCGGTCTGGGCCCCAGGCTACCGCACTATAATTGAGTTGTCAATGACATCAGGCCGAAAGAGCGATACGGACGAGTTAAAAAAAAACAATGAACCAACCGGAAATGCAGTTCAAACAATGGTAACAACATTAAACTCCCAGGCCAGGCTCTGCCTCCCTCGTTTTCAATTGCACCCTGGCTGCACAACGTTTAGGGTTACCAAGCGTCGGTCTGTCACACAACTTTTGTTACATTTTTCGTTAGCATTTTAAACACTTTTTTTCTGTAATTTTTTCTTTGTAATTATGCGAAAATGAACACAATACGAGACCCCCATGGGCTGCGGGTCTCTGACTCAGCGACAGTTGGTGTCGTTTTCTGGGCTCGGGTGTCGACACCTGTGCACCCGCTTGGGTCATGGGCCAAAAATGTGAACTCATATATGAAGAGATGTTGCCCAGTACTCAACTCATAAAGCCAAATGCCAACAAATGTATGTGTATAATGAAATTTCGCTTAATGACTACGGCTTTTGTGCGTCTGCATGCCATGGTAATTATCCAGCCAATGTTTGCCACCAGCTACATACATATTTATATATATATATATATATATTTGTGAGGTATGCAAATTTGTTGTGGCATATAGCAAAGGAATTTTTTAAATTAAAGTAACTTTGAGGGTTGTCTTTGTGGGGTTAAAAATTAGTTCCTAAAGCCAGTCTTATTCAAGTGGTTTACCATTATATGAGAGTTTAAGCAAGTCTACAGGATGTGTTTGATAAAATATTTAAAACAACACATATTTTCGCTTAACCTAACGGAAATAACTTTTTACGTAAGACTTTGCACCTGCTGTAAGCAATAACACATTAAGTTCATTATACAATCATTTTTTGAATTTCTTAATTTCAAATTCAAATATCCATTGCAAAGACGCACTTAGCCCCACTCCTCGCTTAGCGGCAATGTCAAAAAGATGTAAACATTTCGCATTTGCCATAGGCGAATCAAATTAAACTTTCGCACGCCCCGACGTACGACAAAACGATGTGATGCAGCACCTCATCATCATGGCATCTCATCTCTTCATACAAAGAAACTTAAAAAAAACACTTTCAAATGTTTTGAGTCAGGCGCCTCAAAACTGACGGCCGAGTTGGACGCTTACACCTCAACCTCACGCGCAGCATCCGAGATCTCCATATACAAACAAATTAGTGTCAGGCACAAAAAAACAAAGTCATGAACAGCAAAAGTGTGTATAAATATGACACATAAGCGAGGAGGGTGAGAGAGGGAGAGAGATGATGATGAATTTAAAAACAATACACAATGTTCAAGTAAATAAAAACTTTTACTTTAATACAAAAAAAATACAAGCAATAAAAATATTTGCGCATCATGCAATTTGATTTGCAACCGACTTGTAAATTTTAAATGCAATTCGATATCTATCAACATCAACGACGATGATAAATATTTTACAAGTGTGTTAAACCTTACAAAGTTTGTTACCTAAGTCTTTTGATTGATTTCGGCTGCGCATCCTATTAAATTGCATTATGCTTTTTTATGGTATTTGTGGGGGTGGTGTGGTGGGTGGTTGGTTGTTCAAAGTAAAAGGCTTTTAAGTAACATTTTTGCATGCTCTATGTCTTATGCAATGCCAACACCGCCTACCATTTTCTCAATACATGTATGTAAATATATGTACCCCACAAGGAGCCAACTCAAAACGCCGCACAAATTGAAAGTTATTTTATTTGCATTTTTTATTGCACAAGTGTCGGGAATTTAAGCAGTTTCAAATGCAAATTTTCTTCAAAATCGAATTGGCTGTAAAGTGCTTAAGTATTTAAAATGAAAGTAAAGTGAAAGAATGGCAGTCTTCGAATGCCGTGCATTTAATAAAAACAAGTTTCGGACAGAAACTCATCGTACAACCTATCATATGTGATAAGTATTATTTTGAATTGAGTTCTTACAAGATACATGATAATATTTCAACTGCTTGTTAGGAATAAAATATTGGCCTGAATTTATTTGCAATTTATAGAGTAATTTTATCCCCCTAAATTGTACTTTTATCATAGCAAACGTACTAATAAACATCACACTATGAGCTTCATAAATTGTGATTGATTGCAAAACTTTTTAGTATATTTTTTATTTTAAATGATATATATTTTTTTATTCGAATTTTTAGTGCGGCACTTTAGTCTATGGTTACAACCCCCTCCCCATTTGAAGTTTGCAACACAAAATGCGCAGAGACATAAAATTTACCCAAATTCGAGGCAAATTTGGCATTTCAAACACATTTCGGCAGCTATTTTCAGCTTTGCTTGCTTACAATAAAAGCAAAAATCAAATACGACCCGAAAATAACCCAAAAGGCATTTGAAACAAGTAATAAAGTGAGCAAAATTACCAAATTTTATGTGCCTGAAATTTGCTAAGCTTAAAAATTGCAATTTTGCGTTAAATTTGGGGTCACACTTAACAGTGTGTATGATGTAAAAAAATAACAGAGTCACGGTGCTGTTAAAGGATCGCGCAGTTGCTGTAAAACAATTTCTTTTACTGTTGTTGTTTTCTTGCATTTCTTCAGTTTTTTGGCGCTTTTTAATGTTACATTTTTGAAGGCATTTTAATTGCAGCCCCCGCGGCCAAGTTAAATGACACATGCGCTGGCCAGACCTCAACTTGGCCGGGCCACTTTGTTGTTGTTGCTGCTGTTGCTGTAGTTGCTGTTTCTGTAGCTGGTAAAGACTTTCACTTTGCAGCGCTGAGATGAAATAGCTATTGACTCTTTGGACAAAAATAAAGCGAACCAATTAACCCATTAGCGTACACTTTTAAATAGCTTTAAACCAGAGCACAGCAATTTGCCAAAATTTCTAGAAAATTTTTAGCAAAACGAAAAACAACAAATAATATCTGAGACATGAGGAAACTAAATGTAACAATAAATCATCAAATAAATTTTACAAAAAGAGTGATTTATATTTTGAAAAACTAATCTAAATGTATATATTATACACGATATCTCTTATTCCAATTATCCGAATAAATATTAGATCCCATTTTCTACGATTGCAGGGTATGAGGAAAATATATTAAGGACTCACCGTCTTGCCTGCCTGGGGATGGACTGTGTCCAGCATACTGGCGCCTTGTGCAATTGATGCATATTCCTGGACGATTTATAGGTTAGATCGCCGCACTCCGTTTGCCACACCTGAAGATTGCCCTCGGCCGGATAGAATGTGTACAGACTGTGAGTGGCCGAGGCAATCACTGGCGATGAGCCGCCACCATCGACACCAGCCCCAACACCATCCGCACCGACACCCACCAGCGGCGATAGCGTTGCACTTGATATGGGCTGCACCAGCAGCGCCGCCTGTCCGGCAGCCGTAGATCCCGCCACCGAACCGACTGGTCCAGTTGGCGTGCTCTTGTAGTTGAGCATGCGGCTGTTGCCAGTGACGACACCAGGACTGCTGCAGCTGCTCACATTGCCATTGCCGTCGTGCTTGAGTATGAGGCTGCTGGGATCGTAGCCATGACGCTGTCGTCCAATCGCGTCCACAGAATGCGAGCGGAGTGCACTCCGTGCCGGCGGCGTCACGTGTAGACGCCGTCCGCGCCTGTAGCTTGCCGCAGCGGCCGCGGCAGCTCCGGCACCGACTGTCACGCCGCTGGTCAGACGATGATTGTGTATGCTGGAAGCGGCGCTGGCCACCAACGGCTGTCGCTGCTTCTGATATTGCAAGCGTTGCTGCTGTTGTTGTTGGTGCTGTTGTTGGTGTTGGTGTTGTTGCTTGAGCTGCTGCTGCTGTTGCTGCGATTGCTGCTGTTGATCCTTGTAATATTCCCGTCGCTGCAGTTGCGGTGCGGCCAGACTGAGAGCACCGCCTGTAACGCCGCCTGAGCCGCCGACTCGCGTTGCTGCCTTGTCTGTCAGGTTATTGTTGTTGCTGTTGTTGTTGCTGCTGCAGCTGTTGTTGTTGCTGGTATTGTTGCTGCTGGCACCGCCCGTTGCAGCTGAGCTGAGCAGTGCCAACTTGCTGGCATTGTTATTTTTGTTGTTGTTGCTGTTGTTGCTGCTGCTGTTGGCAGTTGCACTTGTTTGATGCTCTGAATCAGTTGAAACCCGATCCGGATCACTTTCGAAACCTTCGTCAAGGGATCGTGTTGGACTCAGTATGGGCTTGGAGTGCTGCTCCAATTTAGACGCAGACATGTCCA
Source organism: Drosophila rellima (assembly GCA_035043635.1). Classification (NCBI taxonomy): domain Eukaryota; kingdom Metazoa; phylum Arthropoda; class Insecta; order Diptera; family Drosophilidae; genus Drosophila; species Drosophila rellima. The sequence continues at coordinate 15,342,752 of JAWNMV010000811.1, forward strand.
CTTGCTGAGCTTCGTAATTATCGGATAACAAATATCTGTACATATATCTCAGTGTTACACTTGGCAACACTTTTGAAAAGTCGCAAAACTTTTCAACGGCACAACGCGAAAAAAATCACAATGAGCTTTTCTGCTGCACTTGTTACAGTTGCAATTGCAGTTGCTTCACACGCCACTTTTTCTTTTAATTTGCCATGCACTTTTTAGTTTGGGTTGTTTTTTATTATTTTTCTTTTTTTTACCTTTTTCACTTCGATTGTTGTCTGCGAGAGTCGCGCCAAAGTTGCAGTGCAGTTATTAATTTGTAACAAGCTTAGAGCTTCAACTCACGTCTGTCTCGCACGAAAGTCGTTTTCAAACTGATCAGCGACTGCCGCTCAAAATGTCGTCGACTGGCTGAGCGGCAGACGAAAGCACCGCTCGGCACTTGTTACGACTTGTTCGCTGAGTTGTTATTGTCGCTACACCTGCTGCTGCTGCTGCTGTCGTTGCGCGCGAGAGAGCCGGAGAGCGAGAGCGAAAAAGAGAGCGTGCTCAAGCATGAGCTACAAAACAGCTGTTGATTGTCATTGTTGCTGTTGTGACTGAAATATTCGCGAAATTTCGCAGAGCTACGCGGAGGGTTGTGTTGATGGCTGAGAAATGCAACGGGAATGGGAGTGAGAATTGGTAACAGGGCGTATATATTGTAGAGCTAAGCTCAAACCTTGACTTTGAGGCAATATCTTTTTAGCGACATGCATTCAAAATTAAAAGTCATATTCCCTATTTTTATACCCTGGTCGAGAGTAATTTAAGTTTAAGCAAAGTACGAAGCTTGCTTCATGTTGCTCGTATCTTATATTGTCAAGTAATTTGACATTATACAAACATATCATGTTGGCATTTTAACGTTATTAATATGGCATTCCAAGATAGAAAAAAGGCAATGTTATTATTAATAAGGCATTAAGACCAATTAAGTTCAATAGTAAGCAAGGAAATAAACCTCAATCCCATTTTAAACAGCATTCATATTAACATTTATAATTTCCTTAATTTTTTGTATCTGCTTAAGTAATGCAAGTTTGATTCATTAACTGTATTATGTTTTGAACAATTTATAAGTTCTATGCCCACTTTTCTTGCCACGAGTGTGCTGGATCTACGCTCTATTGCTCTCTCTCTCTCTCTTTATCTCGCGCTTTCTGCACTCTGCTCATTCGCGCCATAAAATTTTCATCAATGAAAACACGCTATAGCAACAACAGCAACCGGCACTAAAAACAACAGCAAGCCAGCTAAAAACAAACAACAGCTGAAAGCTCAACCAACAGCTCAGAGAGCTTTTGGGCACCTGCTTCAGACAGCTGCAGATCGAGTATATCCGAGAGCAATAAATGAGTACGAGAGAGAGAGAAAAAGAGTGTTCAAATTTGGTGCCGACTTTGTTGGCGCCCGTGTCTTGTGTTGTTTTTGTTGCTGCCATTTCGTCTCCCGCTTTGCAGTTGTGTGTGTGTGTATGTTTTATTATTTTCTTTCTTCCTTTTTTTACTCTAAGGGGCCACTGCGTTTGCGGCGTATTGGAAAAACACCAACAACAAGAGCAACAGTCGGCCATTGCAGTTTGATGCGATCGAACAATCGATGTTGAAGTGGAATGCCCTTACTTTGATTGATTTCCGGGTGCTGCGACGTTGACGACGGCAACGGCGACGGCGGTAGTGGTTTCATTTTTCGCTAGCGAAAAAGAAAAAGTGACCGAGACAATGGAGAAATTGCAATTGGCCATAACTGAAGCAAGTATTGCTGCAGTTGATTTAAAGAGGGTATCATGATTTTGTCGAGATGTCTGCAGGGCAGTTTTGGCGAATACCCTGTATAATATGCATTTTCAAACTTAAACGTTTTGGTTTTAGTGAAATCAATTTGAGTAACACGTCATAAACACTTCATTTTTTTTATTTAATAAAGTTAAACTTATTTCTTAGTCATTTTTAAATTGTAGTATAAATTTATTACAATGTCAGCAGATTCCCATAGACCTGAATTAATTCCCATCTCAACTAGATAAAAGTGTTAAAAATTAAAACAATTTCGCCCCTATCAATTGATAGATAAAAGTTGTTATTAAGTACGTACATATTTTGAAATCACTCTAAGTTTTGCTTAATAGTGCATCAAAAGTCTCGTTGTTGTTCAATAATTTGGTTCTTGTTGTTATATGCTCGCTTTCGATAACGATAATCATAGCAATCGATGCTCTTGCATTTGTAGTTGCTGCTGCTGAATTAATTTTCGCTTTTCTTCCGTTTATAAGTAAATTATAATAAAGCTGCCGCTTTTATTTTACTTTTCTTCATTTTATTTTTTTTGAGAAAAACAGTTGTTGAAGCTTTTCAGTTGTCGTAGTTATAACACAAATTTAATAATATAAATTTTATAGTTTGAACACCATAAAAATGTAGATCTTAATTGTGTTTCGTAGCTGTTGCTTGTTATAGGATTACGTGACGGTATTTTAATTTTGATTTTAATGAGAACACCACACTAAATGCGATGACCTGTACTTGTAGCTAAATTTTATTTAGGAATTGAATCTGTTACTAGCTGGACTTGAACCTGTAACTTGATGTTAACCGTTATTGTTAGGCAACAATTTCAATTATAAACACACCATAAAGTTCAGCTAAAGCGTAATGCAGTCAACACCCAATAAGCCAAAAGTATTTCAAGGAAAAGAAAGAGAAATATAAAGTTAGACAGATAGAGAGAAGGGTAGGAGAGACTTGGTCTTAAATTGCTGGCTGTGGGTGTTTTAGTGTTGTTGCTATGTTTGCGGTTGGCAGCCCAAGTTCATCGGGGTTCAAGATTCAAGCGCAACCACTAACTTGCCTGTTAATGAGCCAAAAACAACAACCACAACAGAAAAAGTCAAGAGGCAATGAATCAATCAATGTGCAGTTAGAGTGGTTCGGCGCAATATCAAAAGGTGTGTTTATAACGCTGCGCTATGAAATTTAACATGAGATCAAATTTAAATTGCTTACATATTTCTTACCAACATGTATCGCAAGGCTGAAAAACTTTATTTTTTTTATATTATGGTATTGTGGCCCTGTCATGGTATAAAATCAATTATAAGAAAAAATATAAATATAGGCCATATTTTATTTAATTTAATTTATTTATATTATGGTATTATGGCCCTGTCATGGTATAAAATCAATTATAAGAAAAAATATAAATATAGGCCATATTTTATTTAATCGATCAGTTTTTAATACTTAACTTTGCTCGGAAACAGCTGCAACTTCAAAAATGAGAATTTAAAGCCAGTTAAATGAATAATGCTATCAGTTCTATTTGCTCTTGCAAATATTTACTCCAACTGCTTGATCCATGACCGGCTGCGCAACGCATTCCAATTCAACTATTCATCATCTACAGCACCCATGCATCAATTGTTGGCAATAAAGAACCGTAAAATATTTACAGCAAGCGTACGAGTAAATCCCACAAAACTGTCTCCCGGTCCGGACTGACGATCGCAGACATGGGCGGCAACAACAGTGCCACGAGGCAGCAATCGAAGGAGACGAGCTTGGAAAACCGGGAAGCCAGGGGAAAGACAGTGGCAGCACCAGTTTAATTACAACTTTACTAGTTATGACAGACAACAACAACAGCAACAACAAATGTCACATAATTTCCACAATTAAAGCAAAAACTGAAGCAATGCATCGACAGTTGGCGGAGGTGATTGCATTTGGAAAGGGGCGTAGACAAGGACAGTTGCATAGGCAAAGGGAAGAACGGAGAGAGAAGGGGGAAGGCACGCTTTGGCAACAGGTGCAACAGGCTGAATCTGAGTCCTAAGTCCGTGGCACACGCATGCGTAAAACGGTTGTTAGCTGTTGCTGTTGCTGTTGCTGTTGTAGTTGCTGCTGTTGTTTCAGTTGCTGTTGCAACGGCTGCAACATGCATGAAATTGTTTGCTAAAAACGTACAAGAGACGCGCGACGAAAGGCCCAAAGAGCCGGCGACATGTTCTGCCAGTTGCTAGTTGCCAGTTACCAGGCGAGTCAACTCGAATGGAGTTGAATCCAGCTGAGACGAGACGAGGCAGCAAGCGGCACAGCAGCGACAACGATAACAGCTACACGACCAACCAGCAACAAGGCGTGAATGCCGTAAGCCGCCTCTCAGTGAGTATGCCCACTGTGCACGCATACGCACAGTGCTAAGGCAGGTGGCAAAAAGAAAAAGTGTGCCAATTGCCCCTAAGGATGCAATACAATACATTTAACATTTGCCGCACGGCAAATGCTGTTAATTTGTGTATGACTTACAGAGCCTTAACAGCTGTTATATATTGCTTTAATCTTTATAATGTTATGCTATCGTTCTTTATACATCATTATGGTGTTGTTAAGGGAACATCAAAAGTTTTTTTTAACTTTATTGTTCCCTTTTTAGAGTTTATGTTATAAAAATAGAGTTCACTTTTTTAAGGTGTTCACTATAAGCAGACATATCTGTAATTTAATTTACTTATGGTTATTCTCTTATTTTTATCTTGGAAACAAATTTAAAGTTTTTAGAGCAGAACTTATTTAAGATACCATGAAGAATTTGAATTCTTGATCAGCAGCAAATTCCAATTAAATCGGTTTTTTTCAGTTTTTTTGAACATGTCGATCTCAGAGACTGTAATTGGTAGAGACTCCAAGTTCGGTATGTAGGTTTCTGGATATTTTAAATAAAATCCATTTTGTTATATTTGTTGGTCTTATTCAAAATGGTTTTTTTTTTATAAACTACTAAGAAATAGTAAATTTTTTTACAATTGTACTCGACTCACTGTGCAGACGCATCTTGGAGGCTGTAACATCATTACCGTTTGGCCATGGGCCGCTTGCCATTGTAATTGATGTTGTATTAGAACATCATTTACGCAATTGCCACAGTTTGCAGAAGTTGTTATTATTGCTGTTGTTGTTAGTGCTGTAATCTGGTAGCTGATTGTTGGAAGTTTTAGCAGCTTTTCCACTGCTGCCGTTTAAGAACTGATATTGACTAACGATCGCACGATAAAACGCTAAAGAATCAAGCCACTTATCAAATTGACTATGCGAATAGAAATAGGAATGGGATTGGGAATGATCAATGGGTTGATACTCGTTGTATTGATTGGATTGTACTCACTGCGGGCTGCAGTCGAACAACCTTGCCATTGGCCATTGGGACATTAGTCAAGAATTGGCATTAAGAATAATAGCTTGAGTAATGGCCAATAACGCCCAGTTAGTCATTTTCGATGTCTGGATCTAGTTTTCCTTTATATTTATACCCTGTAAAAAACAATAGATAAAAAACGGTGATGTATAAGATTTGATTGAGAAGGAGAATATGATATAAATATATTTGTCTTTTTATTATTAAGAAATTGTCTTAGCCACGGCTAACGCCACGCATTGCCTAATCCACATTATTAGTTCTATCGATTTGGAGCCACATTACACACAAAGTTGCCCAAGCAAATGTAAGCCAAAAAAAAAGGAAGCCAAATGTTTGCCCAAAAAGGGGGCCTAAAGACAAACGCAATGCGGCCTATTCAGCCACTGCCCAGCCCACACTGCAACCGACTTCAAACCGTGAGTGAGGTTTAAGCAAAGCAAATGGAATCATAGCAAAACGCAGAGTGCAGAATCCGCAAAGTGGGCACAGCTCCATCGCCAAGCTAGCCATGATTGCCAAATCAAATAGCACAAAACGCTGCGGCACGAAACGAGGCAACATTTTTTACGCTTAAATGGCAGATTGTTAAAATAACAGAGGCGGCAACGGCACGCAAAATTGAACAACGGCATCGACGGGAACCAGGAGGAACAACCAACAGCGGCAGAATCAGCAAGCAGCGAACAGAGAACAGGGGACACAGCAGTTTGAACTGGGGGGAAAGGCAACAGACGGAGGCAACACAAGCCACCAACCACCAACAGGTGCAAGCCAAGATTAACGCAAAATCAAAGCGGAAAAACTGACGTTGCCAGGCATGTGGCACCAGAGGCACAGAATTGCAGCAGACTTGGTGCAAGAACATTTACTTAACCCTCAACTGTTACAACCATTTTCAACCTAGAATTTTCAATGAAAAAAGAAACAGATACGTCTATTGCAACCGCACTCATAAAAAAAAACTAAACTGATTTCTTAGATCAAAATTATGTTTTTTAAAAGAATATTTTTTTTTAACTAACAACTTTAAGAGAAATAGTTCCAAAAAAACGCAATATGACAATCAAGACAAATTCTTTTATTTTAAGAATTTAGGTTCCCAAAACTTATTATGGACGAATGATTTTAAAATAAATGTTAGTCCCAATCCTAAGAATTTTCGACAAAAAAATGCGTCGAGTAAAAACTTTACTTTCAATTTCCCAAACATTATTTCTGCCTTTTCAACGGGGTTAAATAAACCCAGCTTAATCAATGCGGTGTTAAACTTAAGCATACGCAAGTTGGCTCTTAACTTGCCTCTCCCCTCGCCAGGCCGTACCATTCTATGCAATTGCTACCGTCGCCTGTCTCGAGCAGCGACTCCTCTGACTCTGGCCCCAGATTGCTCGCTTCGCTTTTGACTATATCATTAGAAGCATCATTAGAATCACTTGGCAGCGCCGGTTCGGGCAACGCCTCAAGTGGATTTAGCTGCATAATTGTTCAGCCACTTCCAACAGTTGCAGTCGCAGTTGCAATTCTCTCCCCCCTAGCATCTCTCACACTCTCTCTCTCTTTTTTCCCTGTCTGCTGCCGATTTTTGTTTGCATTAGTTTATTTCATTCCACTTGCACTCGATTGCCTGTGCCCAACTCACAGCCATCCCTTGCTTGGGCATTAAACTTTTGATTAGCGCTTCCAAGAAACCAACAAATTAGCCAACAGACTCGAACTGCCTCCAACATGCACTTGGCTACATTATATGGTTTTCTATTTTCCGCTTCCGGTTGGCTTAATACTTTTAGTAATTATATTAACACATTTCAAATGAATGATAAAATAAAGATAAATATATAATAAAATAATTTACCAATTTTGAGATTGGACCTCAAATTTTAATTTATAGTCTAAAAACAAAAAATAATTATGCAAAATAAAGAAATTTTATAAATAAACTATTTTTTATCTATTGCATTACTGACTTTACATCAAAATAGCTAATTTAACTATCTGGTTGTCTTAAGTAAGACAACTAAGACTGTATCATAGCTTTATAATCTAGATCGATATCGGAAATGTGGTTAATAATAGTACATTTTTAGTGAGTAATACTTAAATGATAATAATCAGCGCATTAAATTTTAATTATGTTGCGTTTTTGTTGCTAATCAACATCCGCCTCAAAATGCTATGGGAACAAGAGGCCTCCCATCACTCCTATTCAACAATAACAAGAACAACAACAACAACTCACATGGGAACCACATGAAGCGGGTAGAGGGTAAGGGGGCCTTGACTTTTATTTGCGGTATCTCGAGCATTGAAATTGCAGCACGTAGCATCCATTTAGCTGGATGATCTGAGCAATTGACATTTGCAATGCGATGGCCAGTTTATGGTGGAGGGGCGTGGTGAATTCTAAGTTATAATAGAATTTTATACAATTAAACAGCTTTGCAATATGTGTGTGTATATATGAAGGCATATAAGTCAACAGTTAAGCATTGAATTGCATATGCAATGCCCAAACAGTTTTCACATAGCTATCCAAAACAAAAGACTTAAGACACGAGCTTGCGAGCTCGCCTGTTTATCAGCTGAACGATACAAGACGATAAGTCTGGCATGTGAAACCGCAACCAAGCGGGTGCAATGACTTCAACCAGCTGCGTTGTCGTTCATCGGTCGTCGTCTGCTGCGGCTTATCAGCCGTCTGGCTGGTAATGCAGCTAACGTCGACGTCGGCGTCGACGTTAACGCCAACGCATTTTGGCCACATTTATTTCCTCATTACGAAAGCGCAGCGCACAATTTCACCAGCAGCAACAAAAGGCAACTCGAATGTTAATTACGCGATGCTGCTAGGAAGTCGCGACACACGCTGGCAATTTGCATTTATTTCTTATTTTTTTCGCCTCTAACTTTTTTTTTCCTCCCTGTGTTTTTTATTTTATTTGAGCTACGAAAATTCGCCTGTCATGCAGCAAGTTTCGTCGTGCAAAGAAAGTGAAAAGCGCAGCATGGAAAGTCGGCAAAAGGTGAAGATGCCAGCCCATCAGAGACAATCATCCTCATGATGATGAGACTCAAGATGATCATGATGTTGCTGCTGCTCCTGCATCAAGCAACGCAGTTCACAGCGGTCAGCAATTGTCAGCTGAGGTCGCTTATGGTCAACATATGAAAAAAAAGGCAAGAGTTAATGCCAAGACGACGACAAATTGCGCAAGATTGAGGCGTCTTTTGGCCAAATAACTTCCTCAATCCTAGGCATGGAAAAATAGATGAGCCATGTGTTATAAAAGTGCCGACAAGTCAACAAATCTTCACAAAAAACTAAGTAAAATCTTTATTTCCGTAAAAATTTTGTATGGATCGATTTCCAACTATCTTAACTCAGTCAAAATTCCATTTGAAGAAAACATTGTTTAATCATTTTCATTTATCAATGTTTTTGTTTTTAGTTCTTTATAAACAACAATTCAAGGCTTACTCTAGCCTAACAGTTTCCCACAAACTGGAAGTGTGCTTGTCTGTATGCGTGTATGCATCTAAGTATATATGTTGTGTATTGGAATTTAGTGCTAATGCGTACAAGACAAAGGCGTGGCAGCCAAAAATAACAAAGTGCTAATAATTTCGGCGTAACAAAATTGGCCATGGGGCCAATTTTGCGCCGCGGCATCTCTGGAGCATTAATGTTAAAGTTTTAGGTGAACTTAAGCGATTTGCATTTTAATTTATTTTATTATTATTTCGGGGTTTTTGATATCACTTCGTTTGGGTCTATAAATGCCACAAAGTTGAGGCCAGTTGAACAGTTGATTAGCTTCGTCTGAAGCAGTTTTGGCCGCTGGCGTTTTTTCTGGTTAAGATCGACGCATGTATCTGACAGATACACGCGCGTAATTAACTACTTTGTAGATACACATGTATCTATGAGTACGAGAGCGAAAGCAATAACAACAAAAAACATTAAATAATGGCAAATGATTTGTAACAATAAACAAACCATTGTGGGTTGTGTTATTCCATTGTTTGCGTCCGTCCGATATCTCTCTGATATTTATCTGTTGCTTTTTAATATTTATATTGACTTTCGACTTGTTTCGACTTTGATGTCCATTTGCTGTCATAATTACGCACAAATCTCAAAAATATTTGTAGTTTTTCAAATTTGTGTCAAGGATGAGCGGAAATGCTGCCAAAATGATTGCCAACGTAGTTAAGGAGGCAGTCTTCGATGATGCACGCATTGATTGATTAATCAACTGATGTCTTAATGGGCGTTTAATTACAAGCTGTTTTAAAACGACATGACACGTATTAAAATTTTGATTGTTTCAATAAAAGAAACAAATTAAAGTCGGAATAATGCTCTGTAAATACATATGTGGAAGTATTAAGAACATGGCCAAGAAACTCAACTATGAAAATAGGAAATCAATTTGATAATTGATACTCCTATTATGGAGTTGATGCTGATAAAAAAAGACGGATCTTTTGAATCACCTACATTTAATATTGTTTTTAAATATGGCAAGTTAAACAGAAAAATACAAAAAATACAAAACTATGTGAGAACTATATTTGTAACAATTTTTACTTCTTGGTTTTGTGATAACTATCTCAGCTTAGTGTTGATAATAATGTAATAATAAATAAATAATTTTATTTCTGTTGAGATCACTTTTAGCATGCACTGTAAATACAATTGAAAATGAAAACGATGCCAATAGCGACGTTGTTACCAAAGCAAATCAATCGATTCACAGTTTAGCAGTCACTGACGTGCCCAAGAGGCATTGCACGCAATTACCAAGTGAAGCTCTAACACAATCCCCCAACACCCCTCCTTCGTTCGGCACTTGTTGTTGCCAATTGTTGGCTGTCTGACTACAGCCTTTAGCCAATTGCGGGGTAATTTGCAAACGCACAAAAGCGCAGGCCGCTGACGACCTTAATTAGCGGGCACAACGGGCGCAGATGAAGAAGCCGACGCGTAATAGGCAAACGCACATAGAACTAGAGAACAGAACCAGAGACAAAGACGGAGATAGAAGACAGAAAGACGGACTAAAGAAAGAGCCAGGAACCAGAACGGTACAAAAGAACCAAAGAGGAAGGGCGAGTTGCTGGTTCTAAGAAACCAATTAAGTCTCCAACCGGTGATGCACACTGATCTAAGCTGGCAGTAAATACAGTTTTATAACAAACTGTCAAATAAAAAATTTAAATTTATTTATGTGCAAGACATATACATAATAAAAAATGTACTAATGAACAATCAAACAATATGCTTAAATTCATTATTTGAATGTATAATAATATCATATAATTAAAATAATCTTATATAAAATTTATGTATAGCCTTTTATTTAAAATTAATTTTTTAATTCAGCATTTATTGATTTTTAGAAATAATTTTAAAAAATATGTTATTAATTATTTATTGGTTTTAGTTCAAAACGTTTCTTTCTATTATTATTTTTTATTATTTTTATTATTCGTCTAATTTTCAACAGTCGCACACCACTGTCCAGTAAACAATGTTTTGATGGGCGATGTCCAATGGAGGCAGCCGCAGTCAAAGAGCCAGTTCCAAGCCTCAATTGAGATATTATGAAATCGTTTTGGTCGACGCTGTCGGTGCGTGCGGTCGTCCGCTAATAAAGACGCATCCTCCATCCTTCCAATGGCCAAAGACCAAGACCAAGACACTGTCGGCCGTTTGCCGTTTGCCGTTTGCCTTGTTAATGATGTGCCGTGCGCGCATTTAAATAAAGTGCCGCCCATTATAATGAGCCGTGCGCGTTGTTAAGGTCTGTTGATATTATTTCAACTGCGACGTCGACGTCATAAAGGAGCGGCCCAGTCCCAATCGCAATCTAGGGCCCCATCTAATGAGTGGTCCATAAAAATGCGCCAAAGTTTGCACATATACGAAAAGGCTCACCCGACTACATAATTAAAGAGTATTCTAGACGGCATACAATTCTTGCACACGCTGCTCAGGAATGCGGTGATAATACTATTTTCTGTTCTCACAAATCATAAAAATGTGGTAAACCATCTATTGGTTGTTGTATAAGCTTATTCCAAAAACTTAATTCAAAAACATACTTTCATTTTGTACATCAACTAATTCGAATTGTCTGTATATTTCTTTAAATTTTTTTATACTAAGTATAATTTGATAAAGAATTTATAAGTCTAAAACTAAATTTTAAAATATTAAAATCTCATTTAAAAATGTCTAATAACCTTAAGATGTGAATGAAAGTAGAGGTTTTCAAGCTTTCGCCTCCTTTGAAGATCTGCTTCAAATCTGCGCAATTAACTGCGAACATTTGTCAACAACTTTTGGCCGGAACTTGGTGTCTAGCTTCCTCTATCCACCGTCAACTTCTGCATCACCAATCCCCTCCTGACAAGATTGATAAATTTGTAAAACGTTTTCCGATTTGCTGGCATGGCAATTAATCAAACAACTGGCCAAAGGAAAAGCCATTAAAAGCCGAAAAAAAAGTGCCAACAACATGTTGCATGCAACGGAGGCAAAGAGACAACAACAAAGCCAAAAGCAGCGAAATGTATCGTTGAAATTGTATCAAGCGATAGCTGAAAATGTATTCTCATATCATGAATTGGTTGCGCTGGTGTTAAGATACGACGAGCATGGAGCATGGGCAAGGGCACGGACTGGACACAAAATATGCAAAGTATTCAAATGTGCAGCATATGGCAATGTGGCCATTAGGAGGATGCGACTGCCTGGCAAGGCAACAACTGGCGAAGAGGCAACAATGTTGCATGCAACATTTGGTGCCATCCACTAATGACATTTGTCTGCCCATCGACGTGCCCATTGCATTCGCAATGATAAGCAATAATTGAAAAGATTGCCGGGCATTTGAATTGCGGCAAATGGAGCAAATGATGCTAGAAAAGAAGCTAGCAAAAGAAGAGAGAGACGAAGACGAAGCAGCATAGCATTGTGTGAAGAGTAAAGGAAATAACCGATCAGATCGGACCCATAATTAGACCTAGCACTTTGGCTAACAAAGTTTATGTCAATTGCTGGGCATTTGTCAAGCGATTTAAGTCATTGGCCGACGACCACACAGCATCCAGCATCTTCTATGTACCTTTTGCATCCAGTCACTCTCAAACTGCAATATACTGTAGACTCATCCAAGTGCGATCATTAAGGCTAAGGAAAACCATCGACACACTGCAATATTTTTAGCTTTCATTACGCTGAGCTTGCAGATTTTACCTTACTTGTTTCTATTGCAAAAGCTATCGAAAACTTTCTACTTGCACATTTTCACATTGGGAAAAATTGTGTGAAAAGCGTTTTGTAATTGTTTTTCTAACATCTGTGATGAGCATGAAATCCCTTTTCTAATCTCATATCCAAGCCGATTTTTAGCTTACAGCTTTCACTGCTATTTATGTAGGCTTCGTAACCAGCGGCTAGTGACAGTTTTTTGCTAGCTTATTGACCAAGTATTATGCCAGGAAATTGATTGTATTTTTAAGAAATAAGAGTGGTAACTAAGCAACTCATTAATTAATCACATTTTAAACATATGTATGTTATCATTTTATTATTGTTATTATTATTTTTAATATTATTAAAATTAAATTAAGTGTTTTATTTCAAAATATCTATTTAACTATTTATTGTCATTTTATTTGTAGATTAAATAGCCCTAATAATAATACTGATATTGATAGTTTCTCTCTCTCACCATCAACTATTAGCACCTACAACAAACAAAAAGTGGAAAGTGGAAGCAATATATTGATTAATTAGTTAGACCTTAAGCTGTTGATCTTTAAAAAGCTTAAAATCGAACGAATTCATCAATATATTGCTACCGTTTCAAGCAGATCTATATGACGTCCAAAGTTTTATTTTCTCATTCATAGATCGCATTTGTTTTCCTAAATTGTCAAATATTTAATTGAGCTAAGCCATAAGTTGGTGCAACTTTCAGTTTCAGCCCAAGTATCGTGACTTTCTCACAAACATGAATCCCCTCTCCATTCCCCTCCCCTTTTCCACCGTTTATAAGGTTTGCTTGCGCATCTGCCGCTAATCAAATCAAAGCGTTGACAGAAGAACTTTCCACCAGAGTAAAAGTTGCGTGCAGTGCAACTGGCCAGATGGATCGGCTTAAGTCCAGTAACAACAATAAAACCAACAACAACAACCACAATAACAACGCCAACAATTTATAAGCCAGTTGCATTCAGCTTTGGTAAAATGATCGCCAAGTGCGTAAGCCAAAAACGAAACCAGACGATGGACGAGTACGAGTATTTGCTTTTTGGCCTGGTCAACATTAGACATTTTGTCCTAATTACGCAGACAAACTGAGACAGGCGAGACACCGAGAAACGGAGACATTGAGAAACTGAGATATTGCGAGACCGAAGAGCCGGTCGAAGACGGGCGCTCCGCTTGATTGGCGACGCATGCGCAACTTCACTTTCCATTTAATCTCGTTTTGTGGAGCAACTGCAGCACAATTTGTCGCACGTTCATATATGTATGTAGTATGTATAAAAATCGAAAGCCGATTTTCATGTCAATATTTTTGTTTAATAAACTGCCGCACATATTCACACAGAGACAGATAGAGAGACAGAGAGATAAAGAGAGAGACGCCTTCTCGTCTGCACACGCGGAAAATATGCAAATTACAAAGCTCCCATCGCTGCGGATGGGTATTCATGTTTGGCCCCCGGAGGCGAACGACTCCCCATACTGACCGATTGGACGAAAGTCCGAGAGCCAAGATGAAAGTTGTTTGCGTACTCGTAGAATGATTTTCCACACAATGTTGAAAGTGCAAGTGGTCGGCTATCGATAGTGCTCCATTGATGTAAGATCGTTATGGAACCATCAGACAGCAGTTGATTGGTTTCACTTTTCACAATGTGAATCCCATCTAGGAATGCAGCTGGGTGACACTCTGTCGCTAAGAATGGCATTAAAATGAGTGCAGTCCATTTAAACAATTCCATAGATAGACCGAAAAAAATATACTGGTAAAGTTGTATTAGTTTTGACATACTGTAAAATAATGCCAAGCAACTTGGGAAATTAGTGGAATAATCGAGATTCTATGTATCTATATAATCATTAAAGTATTTCTTAGTCAAAAGTTCAGAGATCTGTGAACTTTTAGCCACTGATCGAACTGATTTTACTTCTGAACCCCGAATTATTTTCTGTTCAACCGAATTATGTAGCTATAATTTTAAATCAATCCCAAGAGTCGGGCTTAGTATGATATTAAGTATATTTCAATATCTATGTATATGTGTAACAGATCTGCTCAAATGATGCTCTTAAGTAAATGCCAACCCTATAAGTGATTAGTATTACTCAAAGATACTAATTTTATGCACAGGTTCTTCTCGTCAATTACGTGCTCTTTTCTCGTTGTTAACAGTCTGTGACAATACTTTCTTGTGTCATTGTGTAGTCTGCTTATAGGACCATATCAAGTCTATCAATTGTCACATTCCGGGCCAGCGCCCAGAGCCAAACAAATGACAAACTATTCAAGACCCAATTGGGTTAATGCAGCGCCTGTCTGCCAAACTTATTGAGCACTGCCAACTGGCAACTGGCAACACATTTCGTATATGTTGTCTATGTATGTGTACATATGTACTTATAAACATTGTTTTCCGTTAGGCCCAAGTCAAGCCAAGATTTGGATTAGAATTAGTATTAGGATGAGCCGTTGCAGCTGCTGTCGCTCAGCAGGTCTCAAGATTCACAGCTATTTTCTTTAGAAAAGCAAAATGAATTAACGCTACATTAATTTATTTAATAATATTTCATTGAAATTGAGCAATTTGAAAATAAAACCAAGAGAAAAGACTTAGTGCTGGCAGATGTGAGTTGGAAGCTCTGCATCCTCTGCTCCTCTGCTACTGGCGGCAGCTACTGCAATTATTTGTGCATTAGAAGTTCTTTCAAGACCGTCGGCTAATGTCAGTTTAAGTGTTGGAATGAATACTCCAGGTGCTGCTGCCAAGTCAGTTACAATGTGGGAACATAACTTTAGACAGATTCGCGAATCTATTAACTGCATTCAACACCCAACTGAGCTCATACTCAGAGTACGAATTTCTATTAACAATGCATGAAATGTGCGACAAGTCCTTAAATGCAGTTAATATTATTATGTTTGGTAAGTATGTTGGGAGATGGAGATCGAAATGAGTTCAAATTAAATCAGCCGACAGCCCCAAAATGGCAACCCACGCAGCGCCAATCGCAACAGACACCAAAAGTTACTCATTAAAGCCAAAAATGTGCAACAGCTCAGCGGGCTTAAAAGACGCAATGGGGGCTGCAAATTTTCAGAATTTATAAAGTGCTTCAGCAAATACCTACCTCCAAATAATAACAACATATCGAGGTTTTCCAAAAATAAATTGAAACGAAAAACAAAAAATACACGCGTAAAGTTTGACTTGATAAGTTGATAGGTCGACAATTAGACCAACTTTAAACTTTTATAACTCTGCTAAAACTGGCATCGGATTTTCAACCGAAAAAATCCATTGATCTATGTTGATTTCTCATGAAAATCGATTTAATTAGCTGGATTGTAAATCCAAAAAGATATCGAGTTGAAGTACTTGCGTTTATTAATTTTAAGTGTAAGTACTTGTAAGACTCTGCAAACTGATCCTGTGACTACTGGTCGACGAAAACTAAACTCAACTCAACTTTTGAAACGAAACGTTTTGCTGAATTTATTATAAATTCGTACATGATATAAATAAAACATTTTTAGCTTAAGTACAATTGGCAGAAATAAATATAAATTAAATTCCATGATGACGCAGTGAAGTTCTCGCCGCTAAGTGAGTATAAGGAGAATGAAGAATTAAAACAAGATTTGCTGATGGGAAGGCACTCAATCGTCGTCAACAATTTCGGTGATTTTGGCACTCTCGGCAAACACATCAGGTATTTCGGCGTCATCCGATCTTTCGATGATGCGATCACGCTCCGCCGCTGTCAGGCATTGGGTGGCCACCTCTCTGGCCTTGGCACGAGTATCATCAGCCAACTGACTCAAGCCGCTGAGCAGCTCCATTATGTCCGTATCGAAGAGTTTTTTGGTAATTTCGGAGCCAGCATTGATCATGTTGAGGATGACAACAGTGCCACGATGCTGCACCGCAGGACTGGGATTAGCAATGAGCGTATGCAATATATTTAACCAACTTGCAATGTCCAGTATCTTGGCACAGCACTTGGTCGAAACAGAAGTGAGCATGGCCAGTGCGCCGGCACAAGCCATTGCCGTTTCTTCATCTTCATCCTCGCACAGTAAAGCCAGAAACTTGACTCGATCGTTTTCACCCTCAAACATCTTCACCACATCGTCCGACATGACCAAATTGCAGATGCACTGGGCAGCAGCGCGTGTCAGATACAAATGATCCTCCATAAGATAAAACTCAATCTTCGATACGCCCTGCTCCTTAATAATACGCTGTCGGACACTCTCGTTCATGCAGGCCAAATTGGTTAGAGCCATCAGAGACTCGAAGTTCTCTAACGCCGAGCAATCCTGCAGAAGCAGATTCAACAGCGGCCGTATTACATCCAACGACCTTTGGCCGCTAAATGCCACCTCAGGATTGATAGTGATGCCAATGCGTGCCAGCGCCTGGCTGGCATGTCGTTTGCCCTTCTCGGTGCCTTCCAACGCCAGTCGTAGCAGTGCCTTGACGCCGCCATCTTGAACCACCTTGCCACGCAGCTCCTGGAGTCCACAGACGGCATTCAGCACGCGTGCAATCAGCTCCTGTGAGTTATGGCTTTCGGTTTTGGCCAGCGCACAAAGTGCCGTGGTGATGCCTTCGTTGGCCAGCACCGTGATGCGTTTATTAACGAAATCCACATCGTCCAGCTCATGCTCCTCCGGTATATGATGTTTGGCAAACTTGGCTAGCTCCACCATTTCCGGTACCAGTTCCTGTTTCTCGTATGCATTGCACAAATTTACAAATGTCGTGACGACGCCATACAGACAAGACTGATCGCCAGCGCGCGCCAAATCCATTAGAGCATGTATGGAATCCTTGTCCTCGATCAGTTTCTCTTTGCACTCTGCATCCAAAGTCAAATAGGCTAAACCATCGGCCGCCCAACGACGTATATCCTTATCCTTCCCGGGTTTGATGAGAAAGCGGCGACAAGCTTCGGCAAGCTTTAAAGCGGCGCCATCGCCAAATGGCCGTATGGCCGCATCCTGACCTCCATAGCTGCCCAACTTGCACAAGCCGACAAGAGCACGAACACGAATCGCATCGTTCTTTGAGTGATACAGGCCCTTGAGTATTTCCACGCCCTGTTCGCACAACGCCTTTGCCTTGTCCTTCTTCGAGGATGCCGCAATAAGGCACTCGCAGGCCACGCGTTGCTGCAGCAGATCATCCGTGGTAGCCATGGCGAGAATCATCTGTAGAATACCTACAAGAAACACGAATTAAGTTAAATTGTCATTAAATATAATCCCTTCTTACTCACCCTCTCTGGCCACTATTTGATTGCCCACATCTAGGGGGCCGCTGAGCAACGCCGTAATCGCGACAGTCACACGCACCTTGGACTCCATATCGGGCGACAGCAGCTTATCCTTAACAAACTCATCGATTTGATCTGTAAAACGTACCTTGGCCTCATCATAGTACATGTTCTCATAGATGCGGGCCAAACAGACGGAGGCAATGGTGCTGGAGGAGGCGGTTATGTCCATAGCGCTCTCGTACTTGTAATCCTGGAGCTCGGAGCACACCTCCAGCAAGCGGCACAGGCCACGTATTTCCACCAACCGTTCCGCCCACTCCAAAGCCGTATAATGCACGTTTCGAGTGAGCAACTCAATGACAGCATCACGCGCCTTGCCCGAAATCGTGCGATCCGTAATGCTGTAAACCAAGCATGTGAGCAGTGAATCGATCTCCCGACTATTACGATTACAGAGCTCCTTGTCCGGCTTGGCGTCGGGCTTGTTCTTTAGGCCAGAGAGCGCATTAATAATGCTCTGCAGACAAAACTGGGCGGTGGTTACGCAATCCTCGTGCTTTTGATCTAACACGCGCATGAACCATGGAATTCCCAGTTCGGTGAGAACACCTTTGGTGCGCTCCACGTTGTTTTCACACATAGATGCCACCACACGCACCATATTCAGATAAATGTCATGATCCTTTTCCACTTTAGCCAACGTAGCTATTTTTGCTATGCATTGCTCCTTATACATTAGCTCTGCACCAGTTGGTTCCTTGGCCAGCACTACGAGGTTATTGGCCGCTGAGCGCCTCTTCTCGATGGGAGCAGCAAAATCGAAGGTCAGCTCCATCATTTGAGTCACCTTTGTTGAAGTCTTGGCATTACGAGCTGCATTCTCCTGCACAACAAGATGCAAACGCTGCAACATTGGCTGCACCGATTTGTTGCCTGGATCGGCCTTGAACAGCGCCGTGGCATCCCTGTATGCCTCCTCAGGTTTGATCAATGTCTCGTAGGCCTGGGCACGTCGGAAGAGCGCCTTCGGATCATTGGGTGCCAGACGCAGTGATTTCGTGCAATCGTCTAAAGCGTTTTGGTACTGCTCCAGTTTCAGATAAGCGGCCGCTCGATTTTTATAAAACACGGGTAGCTCTTTGTGCTTGGCTCCCAGCTTGATGGCCGAGCTGTATTGCTGCACTGCCTCCGACCATTGGGAGGCCTTAAATGCTTCGTTGCCTTTGTCCTTGTGGCTGATGGCAGCAGCAGCAGTATCGTCGGTAGTCATGATTATACAATTTGCTGAATGAAAAAGAACTATTTAAGCTTTAAACGATCTCGATGTTTCAGTATCAATGCGGGTGACTCACGATTTCAGTTAAATATCCGCTTTTCTTATACCGTTTGGCCTAAATTCAATAGCTGCAGAAACTTCTCGATCACATACACGCACACACAGACACACTAGCGTGAAAAACAAGCACGCTGTGTTGAAAATATCAAGCAACTACTTCGACGTGCTATATATAAATAACGTCCAAAAGGAAAAACCAAAAAAGTTGCGGCAGCAACAGTTTTCAATTTGCCATTCACCTACCAACGCCGACAAACAGCTGGCCTATCGATAAGACGATAATCAAAAGCGATAAATCGATATATCGTGGCTCAAGTTCAGATACAAACAGCTGTGCGTTTGTTTAGTTGGAATATATTGTGATATAACAATTGATAAACAAATTGTGAAAACCTAATCAAGTAATGCTGCAACATGGGCAGCCATTGTGGCGACCGTTAGTCCGCAGTCTTTTTACAACACACACGCATTGGCAGCTTAATTATTACGATGATTTGGGCATTAGCAAGCGATCCACACAGAATGAAATTAAAGCGGCCTATTACAAGTTGTCCATGGCTTACCATCCGGATCGAAACAAGGGCAGTGAAAGTGCCGCCAAAAAGTTTCGGGAAATCAATCAAGCCTATGAGGTGCTAGGAAACTATCGATTGCGACGTCTTTATGACAAGGGCATTGTGCATACGGCAGGACCGCAGTATGCAGAGAATATACGGAATGCGGAGAGGGATTTGGATGTGGAGGAGGACGATCCACAGACCAAATTCTACAAGTCGCGCTTTACAAAATCCAAAGTTGCCGACACGGAAGGACGTACGCCCATTTACGATTTTGACGAATGGAGTCGAGCTCATTATGGTAAAAATTTTGATAGACGACAAGCGGCTCAACAGAAATACGATCGGCTGCGTATGCAAAAAGAGCACAGCAGAATATCTGCTCAAAATGATTTGGTAATGTTGGCCATGATCTTTGCGGGTCTAGCCGTGTACCTTATGTTTGTCGCCGAGAGTTCATATGATACACCCAAGCAAAAGGCAAGGGAGAATTATAGAAAGAAGCAGGAAGAGGGATCACCTCCTGCTACTAAGGACGGTGACAATGTATAGTGTACAAAACAGTCTAGTTCAATTTAAAATAATTGTAAGTTTAAGTGTTTCAATAAATACGCAAATTATAAATTGATTTGTATATTCTGCAATTCTTAAAAGCGACCACTACGTTTTCTGGCCGTATACTTAGTGTCTGGACGCGTTTCTAGGCCTTGGCGACGACGTCGTTCCTTTTTGGCCAAAATCCAATCGCGCGATTTCTTTGGCGCTTTACCACGTGCATCGCGGCACGCGTCGCGTTTCTTTATATAGTTAACACGCCTTTCTTCCTCCGGTGAGCCTGCAAAGAAAATGACTGATGCATAAACAATTCAAATCACAATGAAAGCTATCATACCCAAAGCCTGAGGCAGTTCTGCTGCGCCGCCAGTCATGAGAACCAAATAGTACTTTTTGGCCTTTGAAGAGTTGGGATAATCGACCACCAGACCGCCATAGAAGCCCGCCTTCATGGCTTGTGCTGTGATCATCTCAATCTGGTCCGAATTCTCTGGGTAAAACTGGAAGACAGCGCGTGCGGTGCGCGTAAGACAGGAGAACAATGTGCTAAAAAACTTCAGCAGTCGCTTGTGTGGATTGTGGTAGGATTTATCAGCGTTGCAAAGCCATTGTAAAGCCGATATCGAAATGGCGCCATCAAAAGTGCCTGGCTTGAAGGGCATACCCTCTCCCATGTCGCCTAATATTACATCTCCCGTAACTTGGCGTTCGACCGCAATATCCAGCATGGATTTTGATATATCTATGCCAACCCATATGTGATCACTATCTTCGAGAACGCTGCCCGAGAGTCCAGATCCACAGCCAATATCCAAAATAAGCCGTGATTCATCATCATCGGGAAGTGCGAGTAGCTCCAGGGCACGCTCTGCCATTTCCACCTGGATTTCAATTATCCGTGTGCTGATTGGAAAAATGTAAATAAACATAGGATTAAATGCATTACGTATTATGAAACTTACTTTGTGGAATATTTCTTGGCTTCATCGTCATTGTAGAACTGCAAGGCAGATTATATGTAATATAGGGGTTTATTATTCACCGACTTACTTACAATCTCTGGCGGTGCTGAATGCTCCGGTCTTCTGGCCATTTCGTTCAATTTAATTTACTTTAAGCGCAGTAGAAATATCAAACAAAACTAAACATTGCAACACGTGCAATATAATGTTATCGATGATTGTAGTGGAAATCAGCTGATTCTTTCGATATTTCGTGGCTGTTATCGTTTTTGCCTAGCAACGACTAATAACTCGGTTATCGATTTGACGCATACACAAACACATATCATCGCGCCGCGGAAATTACCTAAATACAGTGAAAATTATATGTATTTGCTTAAAATTGAAGCATTAAACATGTGAAAAGAGATTTTTAAGCTAAGAAGTGAATGTGCAAACTGTAAAACGGTGAGTTTAACCCTAAAAATACAATTAAATAAAGTGCAATGGAAACATTTGTGAGTGCTCTATTGTGTGTGATTGCAAGTGTATGCGATTGTGGGTGTGGGTGCTCCGCTGTCATTTGAGACTGCGACAACACGACACGACACCAATAATTATAGAGTTTACATGAGGTGTTAATCGTCGCTTTACTTTTGATAGTTTCTTGTAAACGGTATAAGATACTGTTGACAAATATTTGGGTTAACTTTTCTGCATAATTAAATATAAATGTATGCCATCTCTCTTGTGTTCGCTTATCCGTTATGTGCTGCCGCTATATTGAATGACTGTGGCCTGTTTACCTTGTACCATTTTTTTCAGCTTGTCCGAAAAGCGAAAACATAGCCTAGGCAAGAACGTCAGACTGTGACGTGTGCCAGGTACGAGTACAACAGGTTTATGCCATCTCGCTCTTTCTTTTGTTGCCGGTCAACAGCTGCTGCTCTCGATTACCACATTGATCGATAATGAGTGCGACTGCATTTATCAGTTACTCTCAAACTGTTCTGTTCAATTCAAACTGCATTTTGATGTAATATGTTTCCTGATCATTTATTTGCCAAAAATTCATACTGAATAAAATCAGGTTTAAATGAAAGCCCCTTATAAATATTTAGCAAATGCCTTCGCCCATATCCAAACTGGTTTACAGCACACACATCAACATCTTTCACTCTTTCCAAGAACAACGCCTGAGGACAACGACGGTTACCAAATTTTTTTGACGCAACTCAAAGCGGTCGCTGGCCTCTGTTTAACAAGTTTGCCAAAATAAAAAAAAAAAGCCAGCACAAATGTGCCAAGAGAAGTCAACTCAGAGATACCCTCAACAAAATCGACAAGCTTTTTAAATATATTATTTACAAAACTTTAAAGTTATGCAATTATGGCAACTGGAAGAATCTATATAACCAGAAATCTCTATAAATTCTTTGAATTGATTATGAAGTGAAATATTTCTGCGCAAATGAATGCTGGATATTTGGATCAGTATAGTCAACGGTTGATCAACCCTATGATACCCATATTACAAAGCTTTCAGGTACAGGGTATTACAAAACTTAGCATGAGCGACCAATTTGAGAAACCAGCTTCAGTGTCTGAAGATTCTTGCTGTTGACTGCCAGCTTTTAGTTAACAAACTGTCTCTCTGCCGCGCAAATCGCTTAAAACTCTACCAAAAAAATTTTAGTGAAATGCGCAGTTGGTTTTTGCTAGTGCTGCTGCTACTGGGGCTGCTTTCGCCTGGTCAATCTGCCAATCTGTTGAACAGTTATCTGCCCGCCTCAATGCAGGCGCTGGCCTACTACATCGATCTGTTGCAATATGAGCCGCTCTCAAGCACCACCGCAGAGCCACCATTCAGTGTTGCAGCTGATGAAGAGCAGCAGGAAGCCAGCAGCACACCGCTGCCTGCCACACCTCCCAAATCTACGGCCAAGCCCAGTGGCAGACCATCTACAACGCGAAGACCTGCCGGAAGTACAAGCGGCTGGTGGCAGCCACCCAGCTGGTGGGAGACGCCACAACGCACCACGACCACTGAACGACCAACTGCAGCGCCGACGCCAGCACATGGACCAGCAGTCTTTGCTCCAGGTGCAGTCAGCTCGAGGAATGCAGCACCACTTGAGGGCCAGGCACTGTTCAGTGAGATCAACGATGATTCGGACTTTGACAAGTTGCCACTTTCGCTAATCCGCGATATCCAAACGGAGGCACTGCACGATGATTTTACCAACGATGTGGAATCTTTAGATAACTTTTTGCGTTTATACGATGATAATTACGGACGTGCTGCATTCGACGTAGAGTCGGCAATGGATCGCTGGAGCACCACATCGACGGCCGGCAAGAAACGTGTGCCGCCAACCAAGCCTTATGTAGACTTTCTGCTGGTCTATGATCTGCTCAAGCGCGATGCAAAGGCAGCCAATCTCAGTAAATACGAGGGCTATTCGGAGGACTTGCTGCAGCAGTTATATGAGCTATCAAATGCCTCTTCGACACGTCAGTTGCACTCGCTTTTCCAACGCATGCTCGACCGTGGCGATGTCCAACGCAGTGATGTCGTTGCCCGTGTGCAGGGTATAATTAAGGAATTGGGTAATCCGAATAGCGCCACTTCTAAGGCGCTCATCAATATACCCAGCATGCAGTTTTTGCCCTAGTTTCTAAGTATTTTGTAATAAATCAAGATCGTAATAAATTTTAATTCATAAACTATTTATTTGAAGTGGCCATTTGACACATTAACACAGTTTTTTAGTCCGTCCGCCCATATAGTTTGTTATCGATAACGACTTGCCAATTTGTTGCAGGCGGTTTTCAACAGCTGTGACGACGTCATCGTTAAGGCTTATGCACACAAATTCACACAAACACGCGTGCGAGCATCTGTGAGCGAATCACAACGAGCGACATGCTCTCTTTGTGCTGCTCCTCTTGCTCTTTCTCTCACTTGATTTTTTATTTTTGCAACTAGTCAGCGAGTCGCCTATGCCCCAAGATAAAATTAATGAAGAGATTACACAGAAACTCTTGCCGATGACGTCACGAATGTATGAATAATGAGTTTTATATAGCTGATGCTTTAGCATAATTTATTAATATAAAAATGCGCACTCTGAGTACAAAAAATAATAAAAAGGCACCGAATATACAGGAACCATTTATACATTATTTAAAAACACCAATAGATACTCGCATTGAATATTTTGTGTATAAGTGCATGCAGCGAAACTTATTAATATTTAAAATAAAGCTTGTGACGTCAGTCACGTTACCTCGTAACATCCCACAGCTCTCTGAACTGTGACTGTTATAGCGTTGCGGGTTGACTTGCCGCTCTTTGCTGCTTGCTTCCAGTTGCTATTTGGATTTGCTGCGCGTAGCAAGTGCCGCGCGTTGCTGCCTCAATTAATTTTCAAAGCACACACTTTTTTTTGCAATTACTTTACAGTTATTAGAAGACAATCTTTTAGTAATTGAACATTTGTGAAGTGAAGAAAAAGACGTCATGCTAAATACATATTAGCAAATATTTTATTGTTACTTGTGCAAAAGTTGTATGGAAAAAGACTATCGATTTGCGTGAAAGTTGCAAGCGGCAAGGGGCGCTGCCAACAATAATTGGCCAAAAGCAAAAGAAAGTTTTTAGATTAAAGTTGTGAATGCAATGGAAAACTTAAACTTTGCACGCACGCCGCAATTTCTGCGCAAAGTCATCAACGAGGCGCGCAGGTAAATAAATCTGCAACAGACAACATCAAATGCAAAAAAAACAA
Source organism: Drosophila rellima (assembly GCA_035043635.1). Taxonomy (NCBI): domain Eukaryota; kingdom Metazoa; phylum Arthropoda; class Insecta; order Diptera; family Drosophilidae; genus Drosophila; species Drosophila rellima. Next base: position 15,367,714 of record JAWNMV010000811.1, read on the forward strand.
CAAACAACCACCAGGGGCAGACTGTACGGGGAAACTCCTCTACCCTATTCATCTGCCCAGAATGGGGTGGGATGTGAAGATGACGAAGGCGATGCCTTTGTCTGAGCTGTAGAACGGCGACGGTTTTTGGTTTTAACATAGTGGTTGCTTTTTCCTATTGCTGCACCTTACAGGTTTTACTTGTTTCCTTTTGCGCTTAACTGACTCGCCGCAGTGTGGCATCCACACGACGGCGACGATGACAAGAGCACTGCTTCTTTCGGTTGCAAGGCGTCTTATGTAACTTGAGCCTGCAGACGACAATTGTTCTAGCTTTTGCATGTATGGATTTGATTTGTATATGCAACACGCGCGACACTTGAGTGTCGACCGCAAACAAAAGCCCCTTTGGTGTAGTTCTTAGGACGTTACCCCATTGTGATGGCTGCCGCATAACCATTGCCCCATAACCGGTGCATATAATTTTTGTACTAAAAGACAAAGAGGTTTGGCGTTTCATGTCTTTGTTTTGGGGACCGACCTCGTCTCCCTCTTGAAATTTGGCTTCTCTTGACTCTTTGGGCGCTCGTATGTGTGCTGTGTATTTTATAGGATGAGGCTATTTATGTCAACGATTTGCTTTTTATCGCGCCCAAGGCGACGGCTTGCACTTATCATTGTGCATGTGTGATTGTGTTGGGCGCTTGCGGATGCCCTGAAGCTTCCCTCGTTATTTGTGTGTAATTCAATATTTAGCAAGATGATAAAGCGTCATCGCATTCATTTAACTCGGCTCGTTTGATGATGCACGATTTTTCAATTGTAAAGCTAGTCCGGGGCTTCTCTATACTGTCGGTGGGTGTGACCTTCTCTTGTGATTCTTCATGCGGGGTGGCAAGTCCAAGGTCAATCGCTGTAGCACTGACAGGCTGCAAGTTATCGATAGGCAGCTAATTGAATTGATCGCACAGATGTCGAAACTGGAGTGGAGGACTATTTGGACAGGCAGCCGAAACGCGAGCAACGCACAGTGGAGATTAGCGATGATTTTTTCGTAGCTAGCGTAGATCTGAAGATATTCTAACGGTATTTGGATATTTCTTTAATATTGAAGAACTGAAAACAGAGAACTAGCTCCTAAATTGTATGCATCTCGATATCCAAAGCAATTTGGTGGAAATTAAAAAATTCGAGATCTGTTGATTTTTCTTTGGAAACCTAGTAGTTTCGCCCATAGTGCAACGGCTGTTTACCATCATTCCCACGCCACAAATACGCTCAAGCATTCACACACATACTTATGTATGTACATACTCGTATATTATACTTATTTTAATTAATAAGAAACATTCCATTTGCATTGCAGATCGTTTATACATAGTGACGACACCGCCACTGGCAAAGCGACGGGCCGCAGTCCAGAAGAAGAGACAACAGCGCCACACGACGAAATGGAGCTCGCCCACACACTGACCCTCAACGAGGAGGCAATGAAACACTTGCCGGAACACAAGCGTGCTGTTTTTGAACTGGAATGGTTACGTTATTTGGAAAAGTCACTGCCGCATATGCCCAAGCATGAGATCAAGGCGGGACAAAAGAAACTGGTGCAACAGCTCTCGGAGCGCATACAGAGTGCACCAGGTCCACCTATGCGCAAGCTCATTGCCAGCGCACTGGCCACACTCTTCTCGGTGGGCGACACCTTCATGCTGTTCGACACGGTTAACGCGTGCAATGATATACTGAAAAACAAGGATGACTCGCCCAGCTATTTGCCAACAAAGCTGTAAGTAAAAGTCAATATTCCACCTTCTCGTATCCTGACATTTCATTAACTAATTATGTCACAGAGCTGCCATTTGTGTACTGGGCTCAATGTACGAGAAACTGGGCCGTATGATGGGCCGCACCTATGAGGATACCGTTCAGATCCTAATCCGTACTCTGAGGAACGCCGAGTCGCAGGCTCGCATCGAGATCATGCATACACTGGAGAAGGTGAGCGCTGGAATGGGCACCGCCATTGCCAACGTGCACAAGGACATCTATAAGGCGGCCAAGCATTGTCTGCTCGACCGGGTGATGGCTGTGCGAGTTGCCGCCGCTCGTTGCATTCTCAAGATGATTTATAGTGCTCCATTTCTGTATCAAGCGGAGCTGGAGAGCTTGGGCAATCTATGCTTTCGGGCCTTCGACGGCAGCAACTATGAGGTGCGCTGTGCCGTTGCCCAGCTCCTGGGCACTCTCTTGGCTTACACTCAACAACTGGCGGAGGCGGCAGGCAACAAGAAATCAGCTCATGCCCAGGCAGTAGCCGCACTGCAATCTGCCAAAGGTGGCACCCTGCGTCTGGTTTCATTGGACGAAGCTTTAAACATACTAATGGCAGGTTTTCTACGCGGAGGTGCCTCATTTCTCAAGGGCACCGGCGAGATCATCAAAGGCAGTTCTGGTGTCAACCGTGAGGTGCGCGTTGGAGTCACCCATGCCTATGTGGTATTTGTGCAATTCATGGGCAGCGTTTGGCTCGAACGGCAACTGAGCACATTTCTGGCGCATATACTGGATCTGGTGGCGAATCCTAAGGCGGCATGCTCTCATGTCGACGCCGTCTACTCACGGAAATGCATCAACTTTATATTACGATCGACAATAGGCAAAATGCTTGGGGAGAAGGCGCAAAGCGCCGCCTGCAAGGAACTCATACATCTGGTGGCCAAGCAAATGAACTCAATCGACTTTAATCCCGAGAATGCCAAGGACTCGAACCAGGAGACACTCTTCAGTCAGCACTTGCTAGTCTGTGCCCTTCAGGAGCTTAGCTCTCTCTTTATTGGCCTGGGCACAACGGCACAAAGTCTGCTGACAGATCAATCACTTAATGCTATTGATGCCACCTGCGCGGTGTTGGTGCATCCATGTGCTGCGGCACGTTTAGCCGCTGCGTGGTGCTTGAGGAGCTGCTGTATTGCAGTTCCTAGTCAGATAACGCCACTTATCGATCGATTTATCGAGGCCATTGAACAGATGCGTTCCTCGCCGGAGGCCATTGCGGGCTATAGCTGCGCCTTGGCGGCCATTTTGGGTAGCGCACGCCACTCACCATTGGGCATACCGCACACCAAGGGAAAAGTGGTGTTCAATTGTGCCGAGGAGCTGCTGCGTTCTGCTTCCCAGAATAGCCGCATGTCGCTGCATCGCACTCAGGCGGGATGGCTGCTGATTGGCGCCATTATGACCCTTGGTTCGCCTGTGGTCAAAGGTCTATTGCCACGCATGCTGCTCCTTTGGCGCAACTCATTTCCACGCTCCAACAAGGAACTTGAATCGGAGAAGGCACGTGGCGATGCCTTCACCTGGCAGGTGACACTGGAAGGACGGGCTGGTGCGTTGTCAGTGATGCACAGCTTTCTGCTCAACTGCCCGGATCTAGTCAATGAGGATATAACAAGACGTCTGCTCACGCCCATCGAGAGCGCATTAGCCATGCTGGTCAAGTGAGTTAACTATTCGCATCCCTCTGTTCGAACTTATTCAAATTGAATTCTCGCCCGCAGCTTGTCCACTGTCCTCAAGAGCTATGGCACCCAGCTAAAGGCGCCCGCGGCAATGGTGCGCTTACGTCTGTTTGAAACCCTGACGCTATTGCCCCCCACGGTATTGGAGGCATCATACACGCATCTCTTGCGCATGCTCGTCTCTGAGTTTACGTTGTCGGATAATGCGGCCAACACAACAAATTCGCTATTGCGCACCCTTTGCCATGGCGATGATTCCATCATATTGGGCACATGGCTGCAGGAAACCAATCACCGCACCATCGAGGATCAGGTACGTCACAGTAAATTAAGTTCAAGGTGGAATCTTAGTGTGTGTCGTCTGTTACATGTAACCAATTCTATTTTCTACCTCTTAAACTTGTTCCCCAAATTTCCGTATATGCATTGTCGATAACGGCACAGATGGAACCCAATCGTAAAGTCGATGGCGAGCATGTAAGTTACGCGCCCGTTCATCAGAAAGAGTGTGATCCAAAATTTGTCTTTAACGATTTACTTTCGCATGCGCCATTTGACTCGCTTTCGAGTTACAAATTGAAATTTGAATTGTTCCTACTCGTTATGTTTCCAGCGAGTAACTGTCTATTGTTTCTGCTTGATTTAATTTGTTAATGCTTTCATTTCCCAAAAATTCGCATATCACTACATAAAGCAATTTTTACTAGTTGCACATTATTTTTTAAAATGCAACTTAATATAGTTGAGTAGTTCCTTTTGTAGTTTTCAAGCGAGTTCGCTTCTCGACGATACTTTTAATATCCTTACTCGCTATTTTACAAGCAACTGATTAATTTACGCATTACCAATTGCTAATAGCTATATAATGCAACATTAATTTGCTAATATTTTTATTCGTTCCACATTTTTCGTTAGTTTATTTTTACTCGTTACATATTTTTAATCATTATTTTACTCGTTACTTAAGCGAGATCAGCTAGTTGAGAACTTTATTATTGTAGATTTGCCTTACTCGTTAATTTTCGAGCGAGTTTGCTACTCAATAGTACTTTTAAATGCCTTACTCGTTACTTAAGAAATAGATTTTTAACCCTTTCTAAACCATTACTAATTGATTTTCTATTTACCTTCTTTCAACGCACAGCTTCAACCGAATAGCGCTGCTGGTTCCGGAGCCCTGGAGCACGATCCCTGCTGTCTATACCGTCCCAACTGGTCGGCACAGCACAACTATGCGACGAGCGCAAGCAACAATAGCAACAACAACATACAGCTGATAAATAAGGCACAACAATGCCCAGGACCACTCCCATTGGGTGTGGCGGTTATCGACATGGCCGTAACGCTGTATGGCACCATTTTCCCAAAGGTGGCCAACAAGCATCGACTACAAATGCTGGATCACTTTACGGAGTGCATTAAGCAGGCGAAGAGTAATCGCCAGGAGGCGATCCAGATGAATATATTTACCGCATTGCTGTTCGCCCTGAAGCAGCTGACGGACAGTAAGACGAGCATTGGCCAGGAGGATGTAAAAAAGAGTGCCACCAGTTTAATAGTCGCCTCTCTAACAAGCGCCAATTCAACAATACGCTGCGCCGCTGGTGAATCCCTTGGCCGTTTGGCCCAGGTCGTTGCAGATTCGCACTTTACCGCCGAGTTGGCTCAGAATAGTTTTGATAAACTGAAGTCGGCACGGGATGTGGTGACACGAACGGGCCACTCACACGCCTTGGGTTGTCTGCATCGTTATGTCGGCGGCATGGGATCCTCACAGCATCTAAACACCAGTGTCTCCATATTGTTAGCCCTGGCCCAGGATAGCGCATCCCCCGTTGTGCAGGTCTGGTCGCTATATGCTCTGGCCCAGATTGCCGACTCCGGCGGTCCCATGTTCCGTGGTTATGTGGAGGCAACGTTAACCCTCTCGCTGAAGCTTCTATTAAGCGTACCTCATGCCCACGTGGATGTACATCAGTGTGTGGGACGTGTAGTGAATGCTCTGATCACCACCGTTGGTCCAGAGCTGCAGGGCAACAATGCAGCTGTGAATGCCATGCGCAGCTCGTTCCTCTGTGCTGCTGCATTGCTGCAATCTCACGCCGATCCCCTTGTGCAATCCGAGGCAATTGGCTGCCTCCAGCAGCTGCATCTATTTGCCTGCAAGTCACTGCAGCTGGACACGCTCGTACCAACGCTGGTCAAAATGCTGTCCAGCAATTACTTTTTACTACGAAAAGCGGCTGTCGCCTGTCTCCGGCAGCTGGCGCATCGCGAGGCGCGAGAAGCATGCGAATTGGCATTGACCATAACGCCAGAACAATGTCCGGATTTGGTTATTACGGAATATGGACTGCCAGGTTTGCTCTTCTCAATGCTGGACACTGAAACGGATGCGGAGATGCTGAAGAACATACACGATACACTGACATCCATGCTGCAAATGCTCGCTGCGGATAATCTCAGCAATTGGCTTAGCCTCTGCAAGAAGGTACTCACAGTGGCCGTAGAGGGCGGCGGACCCATTGAGGAGCAAGCGGGTTTGTCAGCGTCGACTGACGCAGCCGGAAAGTCTGTCAGTGGCGAGGCACAGCACACAGACGACGATGAAGATGAGGAAGAGGAGTATGCCGACGATGTCACCGAGTATCGGGCGGAGGAGAATACCTCCACGCATCCCGCTGTGCAACCACGTTGGCCCACTCGTGTCTTTGCCTCACAGTGTGTGCGCCGAATCATCGCCAGCTGCGAGGCGGCCAATTCTCTGCATTTTGATCTGCTGCAGGCCAAGGAACAGCAGCTGATCAAGTCACGCAGCGGAGATTTTCTTATACTGCATCTGGCGGAGCTCATACGCATGTCATTTATGGCAGCCACCTCGGATTCAGATCAATTACGGCTGGAGGGATTACGCACTCTGCAGGAGATCATAGATCGATTTGCGAATGTGCCAGAGCCAGAGTTTCCGGGTCATCTGCTGCTAGAGCAGTACCAAGCACAGGTGGGCGCTGCCCTGCGTCCGGCCTTCGCACCCGATACACCCTCTCATGTTACCGCCGCCGCCTGTGAGGTGTGTTCCGCCTGGATTGGATCCGGGGTCGCGCGTGACATAAGTGATTTGCGTCGTGTCCATCAATTGCTGGTCAGCTCCCTGAATAAGCTCTACACGAAGACGAACAGCACACAGTTGTATAATGAATCCATGGCAACGCTGGAGAAGCTCAGCATATTGAAAGCTTGGGCTGAAGTCTACATTGTCGCCATGCTGGGAAATGGCAAAGCGCCCGCCTCACTTCTGGCTATCTCTCCAGTTGGAGTTGGAGCAGCGTCGTCCACACAAACAGAGCTGGTGAGTGGCCTGGATCTGGACACTGATAATCGTGGCGAAAGTTTGCTGGGCCTGGTGCAGCCGGAACTCCACAATTTATCCAACCATTGGTTGGCAGCGATGAAGGATCATGCGCTGCTGCTGCTGCCCGCTGAGTTTCAATCACAATTGCCGCGGGATGGTGGATCATTCTACACCACAGACACGATCAACTCATCCAAGCCACACTACATGACCAGCTGGCCACCCATTCTGTATGCAGCTGCGCTCTGGCTGCGCGATGAGGGATTTGCCCGTCATCAAGAGACTCAAACACAAGTGGAAACCACGGCGAGCACAACAGAGGCGGAGTCCAATAACAATCACATAACACACGGCTCCCTTTCGGCGGATCGCTTTCATATGATCTTTGGCATTTGCATGGAGGCATTGTGCAGCATGCGCAGTTCCGATAAGCCAAAGAACATTGTCAGCTGCCTTCGGGCGCTGCATAGCATCTTTGATTCGGATTGGGCACGTCGCCAGCTGATTAAAGATCGTGCGCTGACAATCGAGCTTTGCCATGTGCTGCATCGTCAGATGCTCACCCGAGATGAGCTGCTCGTCCAGCTGCTATGCGTTGAGATACTCAAGCAGACAATCCAAGCAGCTCGAGAGGATTTGCAACGCAATCGAGATATCCGAAGGCCCCCAGATAATGCCAATGAGAATGAGACGGAGACAGAAAATATGGAATTGGGAGAGGGAAGCGTCATGCAGCCGGGCAGTTCGCATGTCTATGCCGTATTGGAGGTGTGTCTGTGTCTCTTTGTACGCCAAATACCCAGCCTTAATCCCAGCAAGCAGACCAACTTACAGATGGACTATGCGTATGCCAAAAATAACGCCTCCTTCTTTTCGGTATTGGGCGATGAAAATAGTCGGCTGGTGGCCATTGGACTGCAGTGTGTTGAACAGCTACTCGAGCTGTGCACACCCAGCGGAGCATTGACCATACTGCCCACAATCCTCTACATGACCACGAGCATCATAAGGGAGATAGCCAACAAGTCGTCCATAGATAGCAGCATTCTGGCCAACACGAGCGCTGTGCAAGCGGCCCTGCAGTGTCTGCGCTCTGTTTGTATCCATCGCTGGTCGCAGCAGCCAAACACTATGGAGGATTGGCAGCAACTCCTCCAAAGTGCACTGGCCACCATCATTGATATGACGAAAACGGCTGGTGACAATGAGGAGCGTAAGGTAGATGAGGTTACCATGTTGCTGGCAATTGCTGTTTTCATTCTCCATACGCCCGCCTCAGTGGTGTCGACGCCCTCGTTGCAATATCCGTGCATCAATCATTTCCGACAGTGTCTGCAATCGGAGCATTTGTCGATTAAGCTAAAGTGCATCGAAACAACGCGCTCCATATTCACAAAGGCAGAGCTTAAAACTGCCACACCCTACATACATGCACTGGCGCCCCGGATCATTGAGTCCCTCTACGCGGAGTCGAGTAAGACGCCAGCTAGTGAATTGGAACTACAGGTGACCCTCGAGAGCATTGTCACTGTGGATCAACTAATTGAGCTCGCAGAGCCACATCATCGTAAGTAGCAGCAATTTTAAAGTAAAATTTTAATAATTTATCACAACTCGCAGGACTGTTCCAATTGGACAGATCTGTACAATTCGCAACTAGTGCGTTCTTCCCAGTACATTTGTCCGTTATCAATAGCGAATAGCGCTGCCAACTTGGCGCACAATTTGTTATTGTCGTCAAATAGTACCGTTTTTTACATTCTGCCTTTTTTTCTCTCTTTGTCTCTTCTCTATAAACTGCTTAACTCATTCATTAATCACACTTGAATAAAAAAATATTTATATCGTTAGGAAACTTGCTACAAGGTAAATAGATGCGCCCACTAATCAATAATCAAATCATTAACACCAGAATCTTGTTTTGCACCCTCAATGTTAACAAACGCACATAAAGCACACTAACAAATTGTTGTAATTAATTAATTAAATAACCAACTGTTTGCTGTTATTGTCGATTAGCTTTAAATGTCGTAGCAAACTGCATGTAAATATCGATGTTGTTGTTTATCGATAACAGAAAAGTGTTCACACACCCCAAACAGTTGCACTGCACCGTTAATTGTCTTGCCTTTTCTCGTCTTTTAATGATGATGGCTAATAAATTTATTTGAACTCTCCACAGATATACAAATGTTAACGCTGCTGGTACCGGTGCTTATAAGCTACTTGGCCGATCCAAGCAAGTTGCGTACGTTGCCCAAATACCAGCGACAGCTGCACGAGCAGTCATTGCAGTGGTTGCTCAAGATTGGACCCAAATATCCGCAGGAGTTCAAGGCGCTGATGAGCCAAAAACCCGAACTGCGCCAGAAACTGGAGGCAGCCATACGGAATCAGCAGCAGTCAATTAATCTTGCCCAGAAGGCCAGCGAGGCGCAACGAAACGGATTGCTGGCCAAGCAGCAAAAACCGACGATCAAACTGAAAACGGACTTTAGCAACTTTCAATAATTGAAGCTATCCAAATTAAACCGTCACAATATGCAATAATCTGGCTAATAGCGTAATTTATTATAGCCTGCTAAAGGAATGCTTAAAAACATTGCAGTTGTTTTGCTAACCACATAATAAGTACCTAAAGAACCTACCATACACGATTAAAAATACTTATACATAATATATAATTTATAAAGGTATTTATCCCTATTTGAAATCAACAAATTGTTTGTATGGGGATATCTTCCATATTGTTAGTTATTATTATATACACATACTTACAAATACGATATTAATTATAATAAAACCTATTTAAACCAATTTGTTGGAGTTCAACTACTAAAAGGAAAACTCCTGCTTAACGCTAAGCTCATCGTTGCAGTCAGTTGCTTCGGATTTCAGACTGGGCCGCACATTCGTCATACCTTCCAAATCTTCAAGTTGTCTGCGCGCGACTTCTTGGACCGTCTGTGGCAAGGCATAGTTTGGTGCTGGACGCGGCAGTTGCATCAACGCCTCGGGCAATTGCTCAAACTCGGTTGTCTCCAGGCGACTCAACAGCGTTGTCCGATAGAAGAGGCTACGTAATCTTTGCCGAAATAGCTGCACAGCGGTGTGAGATTCATCATAATTGATTGTCGGTTGTACTTCAGTTGCATGATTACAACAATGCCATATGCAAATCGCCCGGAATCCCATCATAGTAGACCAATTGGGTGGCAACAGCTGAGCCGTTGGTGCTGACTCAACATCATTAATCGGCGGCAGTTGACGCAGCATTTTACTGTAGCACCGACTTAATTGCCTGGGCAGAGAAACGCTATTAGTTAACAGGCCAACATTGGCGGGTGGTTTGAAGATCAGTGCGTTGGCTACAACATATATATTGCGTGCATCTCTGGGTAGAGGGATGGGCGCCGCGGGTGATCGCAGGTTAAGATTATAGGCATACTTAAAGTACTCATAGATGCGAAGGTCCATGCCACGTAACTTATCCACATAGCTCAGTGGTTCCCGCTTGATCCTCTTTACTTTAGGAGGTACATCCGCGTTTAGTATTGAGTCTGGGTCCTCTTTGAATTCTTCCAAACGTTGCGTCCAATTGTCGGCGGTTACCTGCGAATTTATCCTGTTTCTGCGGTTCCGGCGGGGTATTTCGTTAATCGATGCATTCGGATTCTGTTCCAGAAAACGTTTGATGACCAGAAAGCGTGTGCGACAGCTGGTACGAGAGTGATTACCCAAATGATTGGCACAGTCCACCCACTGGGAGGTGCCATGCTCGGACACAAACTCCACCAACTTGGTATCATCCACCACCGACCAGGAGTCGGTCTTGTTACGCTGTGCCAACACATTGTGGTAGCGCGTCCGCAGCTGAGCCAGCGATCGATTTGGAAATAGAGAACGCGGAAAGCAATTGAATTTGCCATTGTACTGCTCAAAGGCCGAAAACAGCATCAAGTCCTCCTTAGGGGTAAAGGGATCTGGAATGAATAAATTACAACACATTCTTCCGCAATACTGTCACTGTTAACTTACCATGACTAATGCTGGGATGCAGGACATACATATAACGTCCAATTAATGTGGATCTGGGTCTTCCCGGAAAATGCTCGACTACCTGGGACCAGTTAATAACACCGTTCACAGTATTACGCGATACCAACTTTCGCAATCTCTCATTATCCTGTTCACCCCATTTCAAACCGCCCGCTGGCTCCAGATTAAATCGTAGCGTCGTCTGAATGCGGACAAAGCATTGGTAGTCGGAACGCTTTTGCACTGCAGCCGCAATTGCTTCCCAGTTTTGCAACTTGTTGGATCGTGCGGCGTCAAGCAATTTCTCATCCTCTTCGCTTGTCCAGTCGTCACGTTTAAGTTGTGGATGCAAATAGACCAGCCACATGGCTTCACAGCTGTACGACGAGTGACGAAAGTCAACATCCAAATTGCTTATTTGATTCCAGTCAATGCTAAAGCTGCTATCCACTGAACTTAGCAAACTGGCCAGCGATTGCTCATGTAAATCAATGGCCTTTCGTTTCTTCGGTTTGCTGATGGTCTTTTCCGTATTGGTTTGCTCGGTCATATGATCGAGAAGCTGCATGAGAAAAGAAACTAATCAGCATGCTGTCATTTCTTGCAGCAATTACACCGATCGCTTACCTGCGTCTTAATGCCCATTACCACGTTCTTTTTGTCTAGCACCGTCCAGACATGTTTGGAACGCATATCGAAATCCGTGGGGAACATTTCTGTGGCACAGCGACTGTTGTAATCGTCATTGTTGGGACAACTGCGTCCGTCCACATCGCGAAAATATAAATTGCCCTTGAAACGAAAGGTTCCACCCCGAAGTACGGCGCCACTGTGGCCGATGTTTTCGGAAACGGAACCGCTTCCCAGAACTGCGTTGCGAGAACGCGGCTTTAGCCGGCGAACAAGTATCTCCTCGTTGCGAGCATACCGAGCACGTACCAGTCTCAGCAGCTCCAGCATACATGTCCGAACCTGTTCCAGTCGCCGCTGCAGCTCCTGATTTAATAGCAATGCATTTACATCGCTCGATTCGGCGGTATTTTCCAGCAATGAAAATATCTCCGTTAACAGCTGTTGATGATTCAGTCTCAGGTTATCCACATCACACATTATGTTGCCAAAAAATGATGAAAAGTTAATTTAAAACCAATAAATTATTTTAGTGCATCAACAAACTACATCGCGCCTGTCGTTGGGCTAAGGTATTTATTTTATTAATTTTTTTTAAGTATGATAACATCGATAGTAAAGTGTATCACATTTTTTCGATATAATCATCTAACTTCGAGTGAGGAATACCCGTATTGTGTATTGATTTAAAAAATTATCGAAGAGCCTCTATCGGCGTTTATGTAGCAGTGTTTTCTAATAGCAAAGACAAAAAATTATAATAAATGCGAATGTCTCAAAAATATAAAGTGCTAATGCAACACAATAGAAAGCTTACGAGGACAACAGACTTAACTAAAAAAATACAAAGCAGTTTGCAAACGTAAACAATAAACAGCTGATTGCGAATGTAATATAACCAATGCCAACTTTTAGGCGCAATATTCTTTTGTTCAATTACTGCTGACAAGGAAAACATATTTATTAATTCACGGTTAATATCTCAGCTTAATTCTAAAACCTAACTTATCTTAGTTCTGAGTGCTTAAAGTATGGTTCAGCTGCAGTACAAGTATTATTATTATTTATTATGCCCACACAGTGTGTACATATTTTGGAAAGTTTAAAATGACTCAACATAGCAGCTGATATCGATTAGTGTTTAATATTTTCGTACTATCGCAATCGTTTTGCAAAAACAAAAGAACAGTGAAAAAACAACAAAACACACAGAATAGCTACAAAAGTGCGTAGGGTAATAATTAATTAAATTCCCCGTGAATGCGCTTATGTCTATTGATAGTTAAATAATATGGAAGATGTGCCTGTCAAAATAGTCGAACGCTATAAACCACCGCCATTAGTTTACCAACTGCCCCAGACGATTGCAAACCGTTTGGCCCAATATAAACCGAACTATTTTGATGATGAGCAGGCGTATCAATATGACTTCCAGCTGGAGCGCACTATTCTCAGCAAGTGCCAGCACTGGCGTCAGATGCGTCATCAGCAACAACAAGCGCGTCATGTGCGCCAGGAGCAACGCGAGCAAGAACGTCAGCGAGCCCTCGAAGCGAGGCAGAAGGAAATGCTTGGAGCTGTTGAATATCCAAGTGCAGCTGACTTTTCCTCGGATAGCGAAGATGATGAGATAGCTGCGGAGTCGCCACCAACACCATCACCAACAACAACAACAGCAACGACAACATCGAAATCAAAATCAATAAACGCTGCTGAATCACGTGAACAACAATTTGAACCAAAGTCAATAAACTCATGCAACAATTTTCACGATATACTGCAGCCCACCATACTCAGCAGAACGACAGCGCCACCTGTAGTTACGCACCACAAACGCAATAGCTCGCTGAATTATGCTGACTTTGAATACAATATGAACGCGACACCTTTTGATAACATTGAACTTAAAACAATTAACGATTTGGATATACTGGCTCAGGTCTTGCATCAGACGCAGTTGACGCAAAACCCACAGGTATCCGAGGAAGAGGAAGACCAGAAGGTGGAGCAAACACAACAGCAGGAAGATCAACAAAATGTGGAAAAGGAGGAGACGCCAGTCGAATTGGAGTTGGCTGTGACCACACTTGCCGAAACCAAAGCAACGCTGGATAGCGTCAACTTTCAAATGAACTGTGATGATGGACAGAACATTCCAGCCATGTACTCAACACACATCTATAACACTCCACAACAGCAGCAACTGCAAAACGACTATCAGCACATGGTCTACAATCAGCACTATTATCCACAGGTGTCCGGCCAGCAGCAGCAGCAGCAATTATATCATAATCACAATTACTTGCATCACGGCTATGCCAATGGTTATGGCACATCCACACATTTGCCGCCGATCCCCGCCAGCAACAACAGTCCAATTACGGCTAATGTTTTATTGAATCCGCAAGATGCAGATGCAAAGTCCAGAAGCGTTCCTGATATTCTGCGCGAGCTTAAAACAGAACTGCAGCAGGCGGAAAAGCGACGTGCTCGCCTGCACAGTCACAATGAGAACGAGCGACAAGCTTTAGGATTGACTTTACCACAACAGGAGGCGCAGTCTTATCCAAGCAACTCCAACATATTCCAGGAGCTGGCGGTGCCAGCGCAAAAAATGGCACAGCGAATCAGCAGCATGGGATTCCCATTGGAGCGAGTGGCCAAGGTGATCAGCCTGTGTGGCATTGATGATAAAAAGGTAAGATGCGCATTATGTGGAAAACAAATGCTAATATATATAATATTTGCTCCATTAGATAATCGAACACCTCATACCACTGGGCGAGCTAATGGATCTCGGCTTTGACGAAACTAAAATCTCAGCGGCGCTTTTGAAATTTGATAACAATAAGGACAAAGCGTTAGACTATTTAATTAAGTAGCTTCAATTTTTGATATGAGCCCAATAAGTGCTGCAAGCTAGCGGCAAAAGCGACGGCACGGGGTCAATACAATCGCCTCTCGTTATATACAACCGTATTTTTATTTTATCTGTATTATATGTTATTGAGTAATTGATGATATACTTTTTTTTGCATATGCCTATATAAGCAAAACTATAGAACATAATGCTAAATCGCTTAAGTGTGTATAGACATATACACAAGCATATACAATTCTATATATTTTTATGATATCTGGCATTGGACATCGCCAGCAGTAGTAGAATAAATACAATTTGCTAAACAGATGATATTCAGTTCATGCCCAACATTAGCAGATTTATGGCGTGCTCCACATTGCCATCGGCTAGCGTCAAGTAGTTAACATTTTGGGTATGATTGATAAATCCCATGGCTGCCATTGTGCGCAACTGTTCGGTGAAGCGATGCCGACGATAGCAACGGGGCAACACATCGCTGTCGTCACCAGCAACAGCATCGTCATCATCTTCTGGTTCGTCCACAACGGCCTCACCAGCATTCGCATCGACCGTCGCTTCTACATCCATGTTCTCAACGGGCGGTGCGGGCTGCTGATGCGCCTGCAACGATTGAAAGGCACGCGCCAGTTCATTTCGAAATAGTTCCGAGGTGATGGCGGAAGTTCCGGCAGCTGCAGCAGACGTAGCCGTTGCAGTGGTAGTAGCACTAGTACTGGTGTGTGGTCGCTCATCGCTAAGCGCCTCGTCCACATTACGTTGCGCTATATTGGAGAGTGAGTTAAATGAGCTCATATCGACGCGTGCCAATGCATTGGCCAGTTGCTGACGACTAATCTGACGTATATTGGCCAGCTCATCCCGGCGATTGGCAGCTATATTGATGGCTGCAGTGCTGCTACTGCCGCCGCTGCTGCTGCTGCCGGCGCCCAATGAGTTCTCTTCTTCTGATGAAGTAGTTGACTCCGATGCTGCCTGTTCCTGAACTGTTAAAAGTATACACATTCATCATTAAATGCACAATACAAAAGAAAATATCGAAATTACTTACATTGTAAAGCGGAGCTATTACGGGCCAACTCTTTTCTAATGGTGTCAACAATAAATGAAGCTGCCTCGCAAATTAATGGATAATCTCGCACCAGATTTTGCACCACCTCCGGCTCATGCAACATATTAAACAGCACCGAATCGCGTATCAATGCCTGAGCGCCCAAATTGCGACGAAATTCTGGATACTCAGCCAGAATCTTTTGTAGAATGTTAAAACGCGACGTTACACTAATTTGCAGGTGCGACGTCAACGAAAAGAGCTCCTGAATATGTTTGGTATTAATGTCGCTCGCAGCTGGCGGTACGTATGGCGTATAGCCCTTCATCTTTCGAAAACAATGTACAATCGCATTCGGCTTCATTGTGGTGCATAATTTCGATTCGTCGTCGAGCATCTTTCCAAGGTAGCATATATCTATTTACATTTGGATGTGGGCATGATGAGTTTGCATTATTGCTTATATGTACATATGTACTATACCACCATACATACACATGGGCTGCATATGCGTTTTTTTCTTTATACTCACCAAGTTCGTTAGCATCAAACTGCAATTGTAGCTGCTGCGTGATTATCTTTTTCAAGTACGCAACATTCTGGCCCATATCGATGTTATGAACCGGATAAAAATCGCTCAATTTGTTTTTAACATGCACGCCAGCGTATACGGTATTAGTAGTCATGTTTGTATGTCTGTTCTTAGTCTTGCTTTGTTTTTAAATAGTAACTTTAACTGCGTCTTGTTGTCTCTCAAGCGTAGGTGCGTAGCGATAACGATAAACGATAGATATACGTGTTTAAGGCAGGCCAGTGTTGCTCTACTCATTTACATAAAAGCATATATTAAAAAAAATCTAAATCGTATATTGGCATTAATTTCAAAATTTATTTTTTATTTTGGCTTTCTTAGAAATGGACACTGCGGATGTTGCAACACAAACAAAAAGATCTGCTCTGAAACCACATTTAAACAAATCCGTGACGACAAAGGAGGTAATCGAAATAGAGAGTAACATTAAAAGTTGTGAATTTGAAGTATTTGGCATAGTTCAAGGTACGTTCATATGTATCTATCTGAAATAAACATTAAATTATTTGCTATTCAATTACAGACGTCTCCTTTCGACATGTAAGAACTTTGTAATCGGTTGGAGAATTCACTAATATTTTTAAACTATTTATATTGTATATTTAGTATACACTGCGCCGAGCTCAAAAACTTGGAATCCACGGTTGGTGCATGAATTCTGAATATGGTACGGTCATTGGCTTAATTCAGGGCTGTTTGCGCAGCTTTGAGGCGATGTAAGTTGTCAAAAAAAATCAAATTAAAAAAATAAGAATTATTATTTCGTCAGGCGCCTCTGGTTGACATACACCGGGAGTCCTACCAGTCGCATCGACAAATGTGTTTTTGGCCCAACCACTGATTTGGATGATTTTACCTTTGACGAATTTACCATACGAAGTAAGTAATCACACATATACAAATGTTATGAGGCCGTTATGACATATGTAAACATTTGTGTAGTATGACCGTTTCAAGCTAATATCAGTGAAATATCTGGGGGTGACACTGTTTCGGTAAAGTGCAACGCTGCGTGGTACACAATCAAGTAAAACAAACGGCATTGCAGTGGAAATCATTTCTCTTACTGTGACCTGTGACAAACAATAAAAATAATTTGAATAATTCAACTAATTGGCCTATACATAGGAAAAGCTATTAAAATAGTTTCTGAAAATGAAATGACTTTCGCACATATGTGAGATCGGACCGCACTTTTAACACGCGCAAGACTTTCACTTTTTTGCAAGAGACGATAAAAAAAACTGAAACAACAACAATTACTAAACGACACATCGTCTCACGAAGAGACTTGCACAAAAGAAAAGAAATGCCGAGCAGATAGACAATTTTAGCTGACACAACTGGAAACGAGACGATAAAAAGATATTTTGTTAAAAATAGTACATAATTTACTTATAAGCAAATAGGCACTTAAAAAAGAAATGCAGTAGCGATAACAACAATAACAAAACAACGAATGGGTGTGAGTGAAGTGTGATTGATTGCGTGTGTGTGTGTGTGTGTGTGTGTGTGTGTGTGTGTGAGAGTGTGTGTGTCTGCCGTGTGTGTGAGAGCAGCGTAGGGACAGAAATTAACCAAAAAACCAACAGTCTATGGACTATTTGTCTCTCTGTACGTGCCTGTGTATGTGTGTACGTGGTATACAAATTTGGGTCAATTTGGAATTTGAGTGAAAACGAAAACTGCGTTGCAATTGAGCGAATAAAGCAAAAAAGTCAATAATAATTGAAATAAAGAGTAAAAAATGGACAGCAACTTAAGTAGACTTCAAACGACACAGCAACAACAACAAACTTCGCGCAGTTCCCCGCTCATCGTTAATCTCGGTGGACCAAATGCCACAAGCTCTCCTGGCGTCGGCGGTGGCCTGCTGGGCACAGAGACAAACGATGCAGGTGGAGGCGGCAACAAACGGATAAGCAGTAAAAAGAACAATGGACATCAACGCAGTCACAGTATAACGAATGCGGCAGCAACATCGTTTGTAAATCTCTTGGATGGATTCACATCACGTGTCTCGACGGCTGTGAGCGTTGCCAACAGCAGCACAATGGAACGGAGTCACAGTGCTGCCAGCACGCCCAGTTCAACGCATTCCGGGATTGGCGGCGGCATTGGTGCCGGTTCGATAGCTAGTCTTACGAGCATGGGCTCGCTGGGTACCACAGCTAATGCATTTTACTCCTCAATAGGCAGTGCCCTCAATTCAATAACATCGCCTATAACGGCAGCAGCAGCGGCTGCAACGGCGACGACCACCGAGGCGGTTGTGGCCGCTGCCTCGGCAATAACGAATCATTTGAGTTCACCCACTAGCGGTACACCACCGCATGGATTGGGACTCAATGACGAGGACTGCGATGATGGTGACGAGGACGATGAGGATGATAATGTTGACAATGATGGTCATATTGCAGCACCGACACCATCCAAGTCATGGGCGGAAAACAAATGCTTTGTCCAGGAGATACGCAAGGAGCTGTCCAATTTGTCGACGATGGTGCCAACAAATGTACAATTCCGTCATCTGTCCGATGGCCGTGTACGCTGCTATTTTTTAAGCACACCACCACTAACGTGGGAGACAACGCTGCTATTCGCGGACATCAATCTACAGCAGCAGGATGAGCAGCAACTGATACTGCAGCATATCGGTGGCGAGATTGATCAAGCCACAATTGGTAGCCCCAGAAGCGGCCACGCATCGCCTACAATTAATTTACCCACGTTTCATTTTGGAGCACATCCCAAGCCCAGGTGAGTGAATTACTTAAAATCAGGAATCCAAGTACTGAATATTTACAACTCGATACAGATTGGAGTGGCAACCATTGCTGCAACAACCCATACCCAGCACCCACGTGAGCAGCGGCATTACTTGCCCATATGCCAAGGAGCTTCAATTGCTGCTGGAGAGGAAGCGACTGCCGACATGGGGAATAACATCCTATGAGCTGCACAAGCCTAGCGGCAAGATAGTATTTCCCTGCTTGAACGATCTGTATCAGTGCCTGGACACGGGCTACAATGTGAGTTCCTCCTTTTCCGAACACTCTAAGAGAGTAGATAAAAGCAACATTTTATTTGTATTATTATTATCACAGTCGAGTCTGCTGTTTCCGACGCAGTTGCGCACGTGTCCAGAGTGGAGTGCACTGGATCCGCAGATCTGTCCACAGAACTCCGATCTGATAGCATACATCAGTGACTGTGATATCTGGGTAACGCACACGCTCAGTGGCCATGAAAAGCGTTTGACATACACGAGAAGCGGCCGTCGCACATATGCGGATGATGCCCTAAGTGCTGGAGTGCCATCATATGTGATGCAGGAGGAATTCAGCCGATATCAGGGCTATTGGTGGCAGCCGCATTCTGACGATGGCATCTATCGCATTGTCTACGAGGAAGTGGATGAAACGGACGTATCACTTTACACGTTCCCCTCGTCGACAGCTGTACCCGGCGAGGTGGATGAGTATCGCTTTCCCCGCAGCGGCACACCCAACGCCAAATCCAAGCTCAAGCTCGTCCAATTTGTGTTAAATGAGGCGCTGCAAATTAGTGAGATTAGCATCAAGGATTTACCCTATTCGATGCTAGCTGTATTCCCCTGGCTGGAATACATTGTCCGTGTGGGCTGGACGCCAGATGCCAACTAGTAAGTCTTCAATTATTTAATCTCAGATTATTGACTCTCTTTAATGGTCGTTTACCTTCCCAATTTTAGCGTTTGGGTGCAAGGTCTAGATCGGAAGCAACAGCGTTTGGATGTTATGCTGATACCGTTAGACAACTTTTGCGAATCGTACAGCAGTCAAGTGTCAACGCCAACGGATTCCCTTGGTGATCATAGCTGGCGAAGTCCATACAATCGAACCATAACGCCACTACAGGTCATCTATACGGAGCAATCGGAAAGCTGGATTAATGTCCATGACATGCTCTATTTTCTGGAGCTCAGCGACCTAAGTGTCACCTATGTATGGGCCTCAGAGGAGACGGGCTTTCGGCATTTGTATCTGGTAACGTCTAGTTTGCTGCTCAACCATGTTAATGGCTGTCAAACAGATGCGTCCGCTGCGGCTGCAACACAGCATCCAAATTTTGTAGAACCATCTGCGCTGCAGCCAAGGATTGTCAACAAAGTTGCATTGACAAGCGGCGAATGGGAGGTGCTCGCACGCAATTTGTGGGTAGACAAAGCAAATCAATTGGTGTACTTTGTGGGATTACGCGACACTCCATTGGAGAAGCATCTGTATGTCGTTAGTCTGCAACGGCCAGAGCACATACGGCTGCTCACCGAACCCGGCTATTCCTATTTGGTGGAATTTGATGATGTAAGTACTGTAGCTCTATTTGCTCTGTTTATCGTAGAGCGACTCTTATTTTATTACTCTTGATTCAGTAAATGATCTGAAGACAATCCTATATCATTGGCTGAAATTAAATAAGCATATTGAAGAAATGCTGCTCAAATGCTTATGTGAGCTTAAAACTAAAAATATACCGAGTTTAAAGCTGCAGTTCAAGTTATATAAATCGAAACTTCACAGATATTTCTTAGGGGAGAATATCGCACATGCTCCACGAAATAAGTTAATTAATTATTTTTCTCCATTCCGTTGTAGCAATGTCAACTGATGCTGCTAGTCTATTGCAATATCCAAAGATTGCCCAGCTGTAAGGTGATGCGTATAATGCAAACTTGCCAGAATGGCGGTGTCAATGGTATCCAGATATCTTTGGTTGGCTTTCTGCATGAAGGCGGCAAACCGGAACCGAAATATTGCCCACAAATTTTTCGACCACAGTTGCCATCGGGTGATATTGTTTATGCCATGGTCTTTAAGCCTCACAATTTCCAGCTGGGCGTCAAGTATCCAACGGTGCTAAATGTCTACGGTGGTCCCGAGGTTCAAACGGTTAACAACACATTTAAAGTAAGTTTATAGCATTCATTAATTAATTTCACTGCAATAAAAATGTAATTTTCTTTTAGGGTAAACATCAATTGCGCATGCACATGCTGGCGGCTCAGGGGTATTGTGTAATTTGTATTGACTCCCGGGGCTCCCGGCATCGTGGCATACGTTTCGAGAGTCATATACGCGGTCGCATGGGTCAGGTGGAGCTGACGGATCAGGTTGATGCCTTGCGTATTCTATCCGATCAACTAGGCTACATAGACATGGATCGCATTGCCATACATGGCTGGTCTTATGGTAAGACTTTCCGCTTAATTTCGAATTTCTTCGACTGATTTCTATTCACGCCGCAGGTGGCTATTTGAGTTTGATGGGACTGGTACAGTACCCTGAGATATTTAAGGTGGCCATAGCTGGTGCACCGGTAACCAACTGGGAGTTTTATGACACTGGTTATACGGAACGTTATATGGATCTGCCGCACTTCAATGAAGCCGGCTACACAGCAGGTTCTGTGCTCAACTATGTGCATTCGTTTCCCGAGGAGTAAGAACATAAGAATTATTTCTTTGTTTTATTGACTAAAGCACAAACATATTCTTGCAGGGATAATCGTCTGCTGCTCATTCATGGTCTAATCGATGAGAATGTGCATTTTTATCACACCTCACAACTGATCAGCGCATTGAATAAGGCCAATAAACCGTATGCGCTTCATCTATTTCCCGAGGAGCGTCATTCATTGCGTAATTTGGAATCGAATAAGAATTATGAAACGAAATTATTATCATTCTTGCAAAACTTATGAGATTCATAAATCCAATTAAACCACTTCTGATTAACGTATTTGTTGTTTTTAAAAATCGTGAAATTAAATATCAATTGTCAAACACATTTTATACAAACTTCTGCAATATATTTTAAAGTATTTCAGAACAAGATATAAAAAGTCAAAAACATAATTTAAAAACAACATCAACTTTTGCCCTGCCTCCTTTAAATGCTGCTCTATTCACTGTAATTAATTTATGAATCTATTTCTAAAATTTCCTATAATATCAATTTTTTACATACACACATCATACATACTCCTTATTAATATATAATTGTGTTATCTCCGCACAAGTGTACATTTTTTTAAACTAAGTCGTAAGTTTTCTGTTTGTTTTTATATATATATATCCATCCCAATACGTGTCCTATCCCTCACAAAGCCTAAACCAACAACTTATTCTGTTCGTGCTGGCCATCAATTAATTATAAAGTTGCTACTTATTATATATAAACAAATGTATATCTCCTAATAATCGGTAATCAACTTGCAATATATGTATATTTAAATGAGTTTAAAAAGAATGAAAGAAAAAACAGAAAGCAAAAAAATCAAATAAACCGTAAACCATTTTCTGAAGCAAATATAAACAATAATAATTATTCATTTACTCGACTGTGAGATATCCTGTATCGCTCATATATATTAAATAGCAGATCAAGAAAATAGATGTGTAGAAGAGTTACAATTTTATGCTGACAAAAATCAGGTTTCAGGAACATAATATTTCTTCAAAGATAGAAAATATTATCTGAGAATAATATAAAAAGGCATTCGGATCTATGTTTAGAAATAAATATTTTTTTATTTAATAATTTGTTGTTAACTTAAGAGTAGTTTAACACAATGTTCTACTTAATCAGAAGTTATAATTACAATATTTAATTTATAAAGGGTAATCAGTCCAAAGGAAACATCTATTCTAAGAGATCAGAAATTAACTTAATCCACTTCCTCGACAGTTGGTCCGTAGGAGGCGCCACCACCGAAATTGCCTGCCTGCTGGCCACAATTGGGACTGCCCTGTGGCTGTCCCTGCTGGTGCATCTTGGTCATAATGGGAGAGCAGTGCTGGGTGAGCTCCTTCAGTTTATATTCAAACTCCTCCTTATCGGCTGTTGTGTTGGCGTCAAGCCACTTGATAGTCTCGTTACATTTCTCCAACACAGAGGCCTTATCGCTCTCGGTCAGCTTGTCGGGACTGGCCTGGTCGACAGCCTGCTTGACGCCGAATACGTAGCCCTCGAGGCTGTTGCGGGCTGATATGCGCTGGCGCTGTTTCTCGTCTTCATCCGCATAACGCTCGGCCTCATTCACCATGCGGTCGATCTCTGCCTGGGAGAGGCGGCCCTTGTCGTTTTTAATGGTAATGTTCTTGGCCTTGCCCGTGCTCATCTCCTTGGCCGACACGTTCAATATGCCGTTGGCGTCCATGTCGAAGGTGACCTCGATCTGGGGCACGCCACGCGGTGCAGGCGGTATGCCAGACAAATCAAAGGTGCCCAGAGCGTTGTTGTCTCGAGTGAGAGCGCGTTCGCCCTCGAAGACTTGTATGGCAACTCCCGGTTGGTTATCCGCGTAGGTGGAGAAGGTCTTGGTCTGCTTGCACGGTATTCGGCAGTTGCGTTCAATCAACTTGGTCATGACGCCTCCGGCAGTCTCGATTCCCAGAGACAGAGGTGTTACGTCTACCAGAAGGACGTCCTGGATTTTGCCGCTCTGGTCACCGCTAAGTATGGCCGCTTGAACGGCGGCGCCATAGGCCACCGCCTCGTCGGGATTAATGGAAAGGTTGAGGCTCTTGCCGCCAAAGAACTGCTGCAACAGGTTCTGCACCTTTGGAATGCGCGTCGAGCCGCCGACAAGAACAATGTCGTGAATCTGCTGCTTGTCCATCTTAGCATCGTTGAGCGCCTTCTCCACTGGCGCCAGTGTGTTGCGGAACAAATCAGCGCAGAGCTCTTCGAATCGAGCACGGCTCACCTTCGTATAGAAATCGTGGCCCTCGAACAGGGCGTCTATCTCAATAGTGGCCTCTGTGCTCGATGACAGCGTGCGCTTGGCTCTCTCTGCGGCGGTGCGCAGGCGGCGCAGAGCCCGAGGATTGGATCGCAGATCCTTCTTATACTTGCGCTTGAACTCCTCCGCCAAATGGGTCACCAGTCGGTTGTCGAAGTCCTCGCCTCCCAAATGTGTGTCTCCAGCCGTCGACCGCACCTCAAATAGGGAGCCCTCGTCAATGGTTAGTATAGAGACATCGAAGGTGCCTCCGCCCAGATCGAAGATGAGCACATTACGCTCCCCCTTGAGATTCTTGTCCAGCCCATAGGCCAGTGCTGCCGCCGTCGGCTCGTTGATGATCCTAAGCACGTTGAGGCCAGCGATGTGACCAGCGTCTTTGGTCGCTTGTCGCTGCGAATCGTTGAAATAGGCTGGAACTGTGATGACCGCGTCCGTGACGCTCTGTCCGAGGTACGCTTCGGCTGTCTCCTTCATCTTCACCAGCACCATCGAGCTGATCTCCTCCGGTGCGAAGCGTTTCTGCTCGCCCTTGAACTCGACGCCAATCTTGGGCTTGCCTCCGTCGCTTAACACCTTGAAGGGCCAGTGCTTGATGTCGTCCGTAATCTTTGGATCATCGTACTTGCGCCCAATCAGACGCTTTGCATCGAATACTGTGTTTTTCGGGTTCATCGCCACCTGGTTCTTGGCGGCATCTCCAATCAGACGTTCCGAATCTGTGAAAGCCACATAGCTGGGTGTCGTCCGGTTGCCCTGATCATTGGCGATGATCTCCACCTTGCCATGCTGGTAGACACCCACGCAGGAGAACGTGGTGCCCAAATCTATTCCAATTGCTGGCATTCTGTTTTGTGTTGCTGCTTATGGATTTGGCTCAAGTATTTAGCAGTTAATACCGAAATCTCGCTCTTGAATTCCACTTGATGAATTGCTTAAACGTTTTACTTTGTGTTTACTTTTTTGTTTAATTTGAATATTTGTGTTGCTTTACTTTCTTGCACTTGTTGCTTTTTCAGCTGGTCGCTTGTTTTCTGTTGCTTGCGTTGTTATCACTTTGCTTGTTTGAATTGTACTGAGTCGAAGAGAAATTACCGCTGCTATTTATACTCCGGCGCTCTCTTCTCGAATTTTCTGGTCACGCTCTTCTCGAAGCCCAGCGACTGTCTCGTACTTTCGATGTGGGTGCGAAAGAGGCAGCAGTTGTTGTTAAGGCGGTGAGTCGCTGAGAGCGTAAACAATTAAGAGCGGCAATTGTTTATGTACCATACACACATACATACATATGTGCAAAATGACATTGATTAGTATTTTCTCGAATGCTCTACTTGTTATCATTGGGAGTGAGAGCGAGAACGAGCTAGAGTAGTTGTTGACTGCCTAACTGACCTACCGTTACACCTGAATTTCTTTTTACGAATCTAGAAATTTCACACTGTTAATTAGCTTGAATGAGTTGAACCTTTTATTTTAATAATTTCACATTAATAGACGAGTTTTGTTCAGTTCATTATTTACAAATATCATTTGTCAGAACAGTGTTTTCCCCGTTAAGTGTAACTTTTTTAAAAGTTCAACGATTGGGTATCACGTTTGATTCTCTGGTTAAAAATCACAGCCATGAATAAAAGAATTGGCAAAGTTAAAAATTAAGGTACCATGCTTAAAATTTGAATAATTTTTTTTATAATATCCTTTGAACATATTGTTAAATTTTTTAAGTTAAATTATTTTAAGTACTTACCTTCATATACATACATACAAGAATATTTCTACTGCATATTAAAAAAAACAAGTGGGCGCCGGCTACAGTCGAGTGTGCTTGACTGTATAATACCCTGTGCCCTAGCTCTCCGATAGGTCATACGTAGGTGCGCTACTTTTTGGCTAATTGTTCGTATTACATCGACATATGTGATCTAGTGAACCGATTTAAACCAAATTACAAATTCTCAATCTGTGAGTTTGGTTGACTTATCTCTAAAAACATCAAAAATTTTCGTACTTTATCTTAAAATTCGTTCCTATGGCAGATTTCAACCAAATTTGTTCAGGATGTAGAGTACCATCCCAAATGCGTATTCTGTTAGTTTGGTTGAGACACCTCAAACAACAAAAAAGTTTATCATACTAAAACTTGATTTTGGACTGATCGCTCCTATGGCAGCTATATGATAAAGTGGTCCGATTTCAACCAAATTTTATCAGGATATATGCATTTCAAATGCATATCCTATTAGTTTGGTCGAGATCTTTCAAGCAACCAAAAAGTTTATTTTCGACTGATCGTTCTTATGACAGCAATATGATATTGTGGTCCGATTGAATAAATTGTATTTAATTTAATTAAAATAGTAAATCTAAAATTTGTTCAGCTTGCTGAAGTCCGGCAACACCAAATAATCTCTCCCACTCTTCATAATCATCGAAATCAGCTGTTAAAGGCTGCTGCATTGCGCGCGCAATTTAAATTTAAGTGCTATGCTTTAATATTTGTGATTCTTTTTGCAGAATTTGTTAAGCATTTGAATACAATGATAATAATTGAAAACCTATTGAGCATATGTGCGAGCTTACTAGCTTATTATTAAACATAATACTTATTATAAATTCAGAGATTTCAGTGTTGTAAAACGATCTGTCGTCGAGGTGCAAAATTATAAAGTGGCATTTATACATATCGCTTTTTGCAATGCACACTAATATCTACATACATATATTTTAACACAATCGTAAATATGTATTAACTTAAACCATGTTAATATATTAAAATAGGATAGAAATTGTAGCCAAATATCGATAACTTTGCCTATCGCTCGTATTTGCGTTCGCACTCTTCGTACACGTGCTCACTGTTATGTTTTTGCGCAAACAAATGTGCATGTGCCATCTCGCTCGCACTTGCCTATGTCTTAATTTTGATTTATGTGAATTAAAAGCAAATTTGAAATATCTTCTCTATTTAATAGTCAATCGCTTTGAAACTTTCAGGGTCATTAAATTGGCTTACTTCTTATCTTCCTGTTTAATAAGATGTGTTTTTATTAAAGATCGCGTCTGATAATCGTTTTTTGCGATTGGCAGGCGAAAGAGGCGTGGCATCTAAAATCTAAAACAAACTTGATCTGCGCCCGCTATCCAGCAACTCTCATATCAAATTTGAAGTCTCTAGCTTTTATAGTTTCTGAGATCCTTTGACTCAAACAGACGGACGGACAGACGGACAGACAGACGGACATGGCTCAGTCGACTCGGCTATTGATGCTGATCAAGAATATATATACTTTATAGGGTCGGAGATGCTTCCTTCTGCCTGTTACATACATTGCACAAAACCATTATACCCTTTTGACCATTTTCAATGGGCACGGGTATAACAAGTAAAAATACAGTAAATTGGTTAAAATTGCTGTACGAATAATTTTAATGAAATTCAATTGTTTTCATATTATACTAAGGGTGTACTAGAATACACCAAAATAACTGCTCTAATTATTTGGGGAAACAAGTGTTTTACTATGCAATTCTGACTTACAATATAAAAAGAAAGAGGGTGAATAAACTTTGTGCTGACTGTATCTACAAACACAATCTATTTATGATTTTTTGATATGCTAAAAATAGTCTAAAAAGACAACATTCGTATTCGCAAATAATAATCCAATTAAAACTCGTTTATTATTAGAAAATTATTAAAAATAAAATTTTAAACTCATTTAATCTAGTGACAACTTTTACGGTAGGTCAGTTACGCAGTCAACAACTACTCTAGCTCTCGCTCCCACTCCCATAGATAACAAGCAGAGGGTTCGAGAAAATTCTAATCAATTCCATTGCCGCTCTTAATTTTTGACGCTCTCAGCGACTCACTGCCTTACAACAACTGCTATCTCTTTCGCACATACATCGAAAATACGAGACAGTCGCTGGGCTTCGAGAAGAGCGTGACCAGAAAATTCGAGAAGAGAGCGCCGGAGTATAAATAGCAGCGGTAATTTCTCTTCGACTCAGTACAATTCAAACAAGCAAAGTGATAACAACGCAAGCAACAGAAAACAAGCGACCAGCTGAAAAAGCAACAAGTGCAAGAAAGTAAAGCAACACAAATATTCAAATTAAACAAAAAAGTAAACACAAAGTAAAACGTTTAAGCAATTCATCAAGTGGAATTCAAGAGCGAGATTTCGGTATTAACTGCTAAATACTTGAGCCAAATCCATAAGCAGCAACACAAAACAGAATGCCAGCAATTGGAATAGATTTGGGCACCACGTTCTCCTGCGTGGGTGTCTACCAGCATGGCAAGGTGGAGATCATCGCCAATGATCAGGGCAACCGGACGACACCCAGCTATGTGGCTTTCACAGATTCGGAACGTCTGATTGGAGATGCCGCCAAGAACCAGGTGGCGATGAACCCGAAAAACACAGTATTCGATGCAAAGCGTCTGATTGGGCGCAAGTACGATGATCCAAAGATTACGGACGACATCAAGCACTGGCCCTTCAAGGTGTTAAGCGACGGAGGCAAGCCCAAGATTGGCGTCGAGTTCAAGGGCGAGCAGAAACGCTTCGCACCGGAGGAGATCAGCTCGATGGTGCTGGTGAAGATGAAGGAGACAGCCGAAGCGTACCTCGGACAGAGCGTCACGGACGCGGTCATCACAGTTCCAGCCTATTTCAACGATTCGCAGCGACAAGCGACCAAAGACGCTGGTCACATCGCTGGCCTCAACGTGCTTAGGATCATCAACGAGCCGACGGCGGCAGCACTGGCCTATGGGCTGGACAAGAATCTCAAGGGGGAGCGTAATGTGCTCATCTTCGATCTGGGCGGAGGCACCTTCGATGTCTCTATACTAACCATTGACGAGGGCTCCCTATTTGAGGTGCGGTCGACGGCTGGAGACACACATTTGGGAGGCGAGGACTTCGACAACCGACTGGTGACCCATTTGGCGGAGGAGTTCAAGCGCAAGTATAAGAAGGATCTGCGATCCAATCCTCGGGCTCTGCGCCGCCTGCGCACCGCCGCAGAGAGAGCCAAGCGCACGCTGTCATCGAGCACAGAGGCCACTATTGAGATAGACGCCCTGTTCGAGGGCCACGATTTCTATACGAAGGTGAGCCGTGCTCGATTCGAAGAGCTCTGCGCTGATTTGTTCCGCAACACACTGGCGCCAGTGGAGAAGGCGCTCAACGATGCTAAGATGGACAAGCAGCAGATTCACGACATTGTTCTTGTCGGCGGCTCGACGCGCATTCCAAAGGTGCAGAACCTGTTGCAGCAGTTCTTTGGCGGCAAGAGCCTCAACCTTTCCATTAATCCCGACGAGGCGGTGGCCTATGGCGCCGCCGTTCAAGCGGCCATACTTAGCGGTGACCAGAGCGGCAAAATCCAGGACGTCCTTCTGGTAGACGTAACACCTCTGTCTCTGGGAATCGAGACTGCCGGAGGCGTCATGACCAAGTTGATTGAACGCAACTGCCGAATACCGTGCAAGCAGACCAAGACCTTCTCCACCTACGCGGATAACCAACCGGGAGTTGCCATACAAGTCTTCGAGGGCGAACGCGCTCTCACTCGAGACAACAACGCTCTGGGCACCTTTGATTTGTCTGGCATACCGCCTGCACCGCGTGGCGTGCCCCAGATCGAGGTCACCTTCGACATGGACGCCAACGGCATATTGAACGTGTCGGCCAAGGAGATGAGCACGGGCAAGGCCAAGAACATTACCATTAAAAACGACAAGGGCCGCCTCTCCCAGGCAGAGATCGACCGCATGGTGAATGAGGCCGAGCGTTATGCGGATGAAGACGAGAAACAGCGCCAGCGCATATCAGCCCGCAACAGCCTCGAGGGCTACGTATTCGGCGTCAAGCAGGCTGTCGACCAGGCCAGTCC
Source organism: Drosophila rellima (assembly GCA_035043635.1). Taxonomy (NCBI): domain Eukaryota; kingdom Metazoa; phylum Arthropoda; class Insecta; order Diptera; family Drosophilidae; genus Drosophila; species Drosophila rellima. The sequence goes on from JAWNMV010000811.1 coordinate 15,397,450, forward strand.
CGACAAGCTGACCGAGAGCGATAAGGCCTCTGTGTTGGAGAAATGTAACGAGACTATCAAGTGGCTTGACGCCAACACAACAGCCGATAAGGAGGAGTTTGAATATAAACTGAAGGAGCTCACCCAGCACTGCTCTCCCATTATGACCAAGATGCACCAGCAGGGACAGCCACAGGGCAGTCCCAATTGTGGCCAGCAGGCAGGCAATTTCGGTGGTGGCGCCTCCTACGGACCAACTGTCGAGGAAGTGGATTAAGTTAATTTCTGATCTCTTAGAATAGATGTTTCCTTTGGACTGATTACCCTTTATAAATTAAAATTTAAATTATAACTTCTGATTAAGTAGAACATTGTGTTAAACTACTCTTAAGTTAACAACAAATTATTAAATAAAAAAATATTTATTTCTAAACAAAGAGCCGAACGGTTTGTTAATAATACTTCAGGAATGGGAACGGCGCATGTAAAATAATATAACGCGCCCTTTACAACTGCAAATGCACTTAAACAGATATGTACATATTTACCCTCACTGAACTATCATTATCTATTGGAGTTATATGAAACACTGTTACAGCTTTTTTGTTCTTCCAGAACATTTGTAAAATTGTGAGCCTTTCTTACACAGCGATAAAATGCGTTCACAATTTAACTGATTTTTGGGCGCATTTTAAATTGAACCTATCGATTACACTTACGTATGCTACAATTGATAGCTAGCTGCTTCTATATTATAGAATCTATAACATCGAGTACTTTGCCAGACGGCAAAAATTAAATTGTAGAAAATTAAATAAAAAAAAGAAAGGCGTATTGTAATTCAGCTTTTTTAAACTATATTTGATTTCAATGTATATCGATAACAGTTTTAGAGTTGCATCAAAGAACGCATAAATAAAAGAAGAGCAAACAGACGCTAAAGTAATTTTTCGTGTTGCAAAGAATTTTAGTTTGTCTCTCCCAGTTGCAAAACGCAATTGAAAATTTAAGAGCGGAAAAATTTCGAGTTTTCCGAATATAATGGCGAATATTGCAGAAGCCAAAAAACGTGGACGCCCTTCCAAGGCCAAAGGTCGTGGCAGGCCTCCAAAGGTAAATGCCGTATCCAGGGACAACGATAATGAGCTGGAGGAGGCCAATGGTGAGCAGGCACACAAATTAGCTGGCACCGGCAAGGGACGCGGACGTCCACGAAAAGAACCCGTTTCCGTGCAGGAGAACAGCGGGAACGAGGATGAGGATGCTACCGAATCATCTGAGGACAAACCAAGAAAGAAGAAACAAAAGAAAGCCCTCAAGACAAGCAAACCACGCAAGCATCAGCCCAGTGACGAAGAAGAAAGTAAGTCCTAAGTACAGTAGGTGCCATTAAACTGGTACAGTAGGTACAGTTGTATTAGTATGTAAATGTAGGCAACTTTTGGGCAGCAAACTACATTGATTAAATTTATATAAATGCAGATGATGACGAGGAGGAGGAGGAGCGTCGCCCAGTGGGACGTCCGTCAACTGGCGCTGCTAAATGGAACATTGTGCGTACTGGACGCAAAGTCGGGCGTCCAAAAACAAAGCACCCAGAAAACTACAAGTATGTGAAAACGGGTCGACCGCGTGGACGCGCAAAAGCAATTACAATGAGCGTCGAGGCTTCACCCAAGGACGATGAAATTGAAGAGTTGGCAGTAATGGCGCCAACGCCAAAGAAACTAAGACGGTCAGAGTTTTAAGACACATATAAGAAAACACTATTGACGGAAATGCTAGATTAGTGTATTCTAATTCATCAATTATATTCAATTTAATGTAAATGTATTAATATAAGTCTACATATTTGAACACATAAATATAGCATCAATGTACGATATACGAAGTACCTTTCCTCCCCTTGGCAGAAACTGGAAAGACTATCGTTTTTTGTCGACGATTTCTTCGAAGTCTCTGGAATGAGAAAAACTGTTAGTATGATTTAAAGTAATAAATGTTTATTTTCCAGAATTTTCGGTTTCCGTGATGTAACCTATTGCCAAGGGTACATTAAAGAAGGCGTGACACGGCCCCATTGTGTATACTATAGATGTATATATATTCTTGAACAGCATCAAGACCCAAATCAAAATATAGCCATGTCTGTCTGTTTCAGTCAGTCATTACAACTTATAAGCTAATATTCTTTAGCTTTTAATATTTGTTTAATTACGGTCTGTCGGATTTTAGCGCACCCTGGCTTAAAATTATCATCTGTTAAGTTATGTAATTGTACACAAAAAAAAAAATTATTGAATTCGCTGCTGTGATTGTTATGCTTGATTTCATAAATGTACTTTATTTTAAATTTGAATTATTGGCGCACTTTAAAGAGAGCATATTGATTATAATTGCAATAAGTTGGCAGCGCTAGTTTCGATAACATATACTACTTATGCCGGCCGGCAAAACAACGAAATCAATGTAGACATGTTTAATTTCGAATGAAAAATATATGAATTATTACGAATAAAAAGAAAATCGTCGCGAAGGCAGCGCATTTTAAATTTGTTTGGATTTAAATTTCATTTGAAGTTGTCTCGATCCCAGTGTCAGTGTGTACTTATCGATAGGCATTGAACGAAGCAAAATAAGAGAAGCGAATAAACGCCAAATTATTTTCATTCAGAAATTCATTCATTTCAGTGCGTGTCTGCCGAACGCAAGAGGTAATTGAAGTAAGATGGCAATCGAAAACCTTTTTATTTATTAATAATTGTGCAAAAAAGTTAATTAGAAAGTGATGTGATAATTTGTGCTGGCAATCTTTTCATTTATATTCTTTTATTTTATTAGCGCAATTTGCAATTGCACGAAAAAAAGCCAAAGCGAAAGAAAACAAGGACGATACAGCGAAGGCGTCATTTCGATTTCGATAAGAAAGCTGAATTTTGTGTATTAGAAAGACGCCGATTGCACGGCTCTCATTAAGATTATGGAGGATATCGCAGTAGTTAAAAAACGTGGACGCCCTTCCAAGGGGGGCACAACTGGTGCAGCCCCCGCAGCAGGCAGTCCCATCGAGACAATTCCCAAGAAGCGCGGGCGTCCAAGCAAGGGCAAAGGAGGTGGCAGGCCGCCAAAGGTAAATGCCGTATCCAGCGACAACGATGATATCGAACATAATGAGCTGGAGGAGGCCAATGGTGAGCAACCAATCAAATTAGCTGGCACCGGCAAGGGACGCGGACGTCCACGAAAAGAACCCATTCCCGTGCAGGAGAACAGCGGGAACGAGGATGAGGATGATGTCGATTCATCTGAGGACAAACCAAAAAAGAAGAAACAAAAGAAAGCCCGCAAGTTGGGTAGACCACGCAAGCATCAGCCCAGTGACGAAGAAGAAAGTAAGTCCTAAGTACAGTAGATGCCATTGAGTAAGTACAGTAGGTACAGTAGAATTAGTATGTATCTTTAGTCAAATTTTGGGAAGTAAACTTTTTTTTTTTAAACATGTACAATTATTGAAGAATTTTTATGTTTAGTTTTGATAAAATTGATATAAATCCATGTTTCGCTTGACAGATGATGACGAGGAGGAGGAGGAGCGTCGTCCAATAGGACGTCCGGCAACTGGCGCTGTTAACTTGAACATTGAGCACTCTGGACGCGGTGTGGGGCGTCCTAAAAAGGACAAGTCTGGCAGTGTAAAGCGTTTGCCAACGGCAGCAACTGCCGGGTCCAATGGCGATGAACCACCGAAAAAGAGGGGACGCCCAGCCTCAAACAACAAGGCTACCCCGTATGTGCCATCGGGTCGACCGCGTGGACGCCCAAAAGCAAATACCGCGAGTCTCAACGTTGCTGCTAAGGATGCTGAGGAGCAGGAGGATGAGTCTGAGCGTGAGCTTGAATCTGGCGGAGAGGAAGAAATGACAGCAGTGATGTCTACACCAAAAAAACGGGGACGTCCATCATTGACGGATACTAATAAGAATCCAGCATCGGCCAAATCGCGTGGACGGCCCAAGACTCAGAAATCTCCCAGCTATCAGCTGAATGATGATGGCGGGGAGCAGGATTCCGCTACTGAATTGGACGATGAGTCCAATTTGAATGTGTCCAAGAAACGTGGACGAGGTCGACCAAAGGATTCGGGAAATAAGAACGCCAACGGTGGTGACGATAATGAGGATGTGGACAGCAGCGGCGGCGAAAATCGTTCTGAAGAACCAACCAAGCAGTCACCCAACAAGGTATCCAAATTGGATTCGAAGAAAGACAACTCACCGGACAATGCTGATGACGATGGTGAACATGATAATGGTGGATCCATTGAGTGCATCTCCGATGAACCATCTATGGCAGATGCATAATTTTAATAATTAAGTAAAAAGTAACAGTTACACATCAAAAAGGAACGGAAAACGCTAAAAAAAAAAGAAAATGTCCCATCCTACCAAATAGGCAACCTTTTACCATTACTCATAACTGGACACCGACTTCTTAAGCCGAGTGTAAGAAAAGTAATCACATCAAAAGCAAAATGAATTCTTCACCAGATTCAACACTGCAATAGATTGATATTGAAATATCTTTATTATTTTCTTTGGCTTATTTCACGATACCCTTCAGTTACTATCCCCGTTTACTTCACATATAATTCCAAAAAAATGAATTCTTATTCCATTAATTTATGTTTTTGGTTAAAACTCGACATATTTTGGCTTAAATACAAAATATAAAAAAACGAAGTATCATTATAGTGCATTTGTGAAAACAAATACAATACATGATCTTCATTCAAATAACCATAATATTAAAAAAAATATATTAATAAAATTGATATAGATATATCAAAAAACGGATTTTTTAATTGCCTTTACCAATAGATTCGGATATCTTAAGCAGTTATTGTCCAGAAACATTGTAGGGTGCATGTTGCATCCATTTTCTCAAAGTAAATATACGTTTTTCCTTGTCAATTTTGAATCTATCAAAATTGGCCTTCCTTTAAATAGGTTCACAATGAAGTTTTTTTAATCAAATAGCTAATTTATAAAAAGTAACTCGATATTATTTACACATTTAATAGGCAATATATTGGTAAGTGAGCATATAACATTATAGTGTAATAAACATTTTGAAATTAACTGCCGATTAGAACAGGGCCAACTAAGGCTCAATACAGATCCATAATTGCTCCAATTGTATTTATTTTTTATAAGTCGATTTAAATGATCAAATGTCGGCCGATATTTCAAGTTTTTAGGCTTATTAGATCATAATTATCATCAATAAATGATCATTTATGGAATATTTCTAATATTATTCATAATAAATATCGATGTACTTCGATATACTGAACGTCGATAGATTCACCAAACAAAAATCGATTTACATAAAGAGCGCAGGTTCCGGAACAAAACATGAGCCGCGTAAATTTTGAATATGAATTTGTATTTTAGTTCATATAGCAATAACAAAAATATAAGAAAAATGCATGTGAAATTTTCAAAAATCGAACTTACAAATTAACAAATGTACCAAAAAATTATACTTTTTTAAAAAAAATCCTAAAGCTGGAAATCGTCCCTTATTTGTTGGGCATGATTGCCAACGTATTTTAGGAGCCAAGGTTACACGAAATCTTTATTTCTGTCCGACGTTTAAAGAGGGAATAACTGCAGCAGAACTCTGTTAATATATAATACAAATAATTGACAAAACAAAAGTAACTGTTATTTTTTAATATTTTTAATAGTCCATTTTGGTTCAGTTTGAGCGAAACAGAACGATCCGCTTAGTTTTTTTAAAGGATCCCACTCACGACCAATGGGCTCAATGAACATGCTCGGCGAGTTTAAATTTACTGTTGCTCACAGACGGCGAGTGGATTTATATAATTTTTAATAATTTTTTAAAATTTTTTTCATTTACAATGATTTTGTTGATTTGATTTTCGCACACCACGCCACACTCGACAAACTTGTGAGCCGAAAAATTGAAATTTTTCCAAATCAACAAGCCTCTCGCCAACTAATTTACATATACACGTTCAAAATTTAGACGAGCCGAGCATGTTCATCAAGCATGCTTGTCGTGTCTGGGCCTTAATATATTTTTCATGTGCGACCATGATACATACATATGTAAATTTTTCAAATAAGCTAAGGTGAATAACAATATTTTATGTGTTCAAAAAGCATACATATGTATAAAGAATTGATCAATTAGTCTTATTTTCTAATGCACCGTGTGTTTAAATAAAATGCCTGCAAAATCATTTGTTCTCGTCCGTGCTCGACGCACCAATGTTTTTTTTTGCGTACATTTGCAAGCTAGCAATATAAAGAATTAAAATACAATCGAGAAAGAAAATTGAGAAACTTGAACGTAAAACACATTGTTTTGCATATATTAATAGTGATTGTGTAAATAAAAAGCCTTAGAATTGATAAAAAGAAATGCCGCTAACAAAAACAAAACAATACATACATAGCCAAACGGCGGCCGTAGTGTTTAAGTGTTAGATTACATTTGTGTGTGTGTGTCTCTTTGTGAGCTGCGTTTAATTAAATTTGTTACGAACTCTAAAATTGATTGAAATAAAAGTTTGTTTTATATTAGCATGTTTTAAATAAACTATTAAATTGCTAAAAGCATTTCAAATGTAATTACATTACAGATAGAACAATTCATTTGCTTGCAAGTGTGTGTGTGGGTGTAATCATTATGGATATTTATGTGCTGTTTTTATTTGAATGTTTATTTATTATGTTTTCGTAATTTGTTACTACTGCATAGATTTTTTTTAAAATTATTATGCTTATTCAGATGTTTTTTCGGGAAATAATGTCTAATTTAGGAATTGTGGCAATCCTGTCGGCGTTTTGAACTTGTATCAAAGCAGCTGTTCACTCGCTGCTCTAACTTATTTGTGGCATTTTGTGTGTGCTTGCGTGCGCGCGGGTGTAAATTATTTAAATCAATTGAATATTTTTAGCCGCAATTGGTAAATGTAATTGAGGGAAGCATCCAATTTATACGCCTTCTTACCATACTCCGATTTTGCTATTACTGACGAACACAAATAAAGCTTCCAGCTATAAATATAAAAGCATTAGCTATTCAAAAATTAAAAACTTGGTTTGTTTAATATTTTTTATTTCATAAGCATAAGCATCGCTGTTTTCCTGTTAAATAACTAACAGTTCTGTTATTAAAACACTTGCCAAATTTGGCCACACTTTTTAGCGGCACATGCTCTCTCTCGTATTGACTCTCTCTGTTTTTTGCTCTGAGCGCAATCTCCTGCTGGTTTTGTGTTTTCGACGCTGGCGCTGTGTCTTTGCATTCGCATTCGCTTTATTATCGTTCTCGCGACGACGACGAAGAATTCTTAGCCGTATTCTTCTTCATCCTGTGTAAATAATTGTAATTTAAATAATTTAAATAAAACACAAAACCCCGCAAAACTAATAACATAAGCAAGCTGGGGTTTTTCGCGCGTGTTTACCAAGTCATTAAGTGCATGTGTAAGTGCCAAAAAAATCTAATTATTCAATTCTATACATATTAAATTTTTCGTACCGAGACACATCGTGCTGTTTTGCCTGCATGCCTCTTTTTACATTGTCATCGTCGATTCCTTTTTGTTGCGGCTGCGGCGGCTGCAAAAATTTTGTTATATGTATATACAAACACATCCATATGTATATATTATGTGTGTGTGAGTGTTTGTGCATGTAAATCCAGACGAGCAGCGGTCAGACGCACACGTCTTTTTATATAAACATGTATAAATAGTCGCGAAAAATATAACTTTTTTCAGGCGTAGAAGGTAAAAATCAATTAAATTATCCCTTAGAGTGTATTTCATTTTGGTTTGGATTAAATTTTAGAGCTGCCTACAGAAACTTATTTTTCCGATTGGCTCGCAAAATGCCCCGAGCATGCTTGTGAAATGTGTGTGTGTCGACCGTCAGTCCGTTTGTCCATTATCCGCCTGTGCCTTGTATCTTTTTCTTCCTTGACAGCGGCAGCCATTTGCTTCTTCTTTACATTTGCACGGCAGTGTTTAATTCTTTTTCTTCTTTTTTCGCTCATTTTGCTCTCTTGCTCGCTCTCCTCTCTCGCATGGTGCCTTGCATTTGTATACAAGAATTTTCCCAATAAGAGCGTCGATGTCACCGCCGCCTCCGACGCGCAAATAAACAAAATAAGAACGTCGTTGGTTGCCAAGAATTATGTTAACTATGTAATTAAATAAACGTTTTGATTTCATGTAAGTTAGATTTTTGTTTGATTTTATTATATTTCTTTACTGCGCTTGCCACACCCCCTTTTGAGTTTGCTTTGCGCATCGCTCTGTTCGCTGGGTTCCTTTTTTATGCTGTTTGTTCTCGTGCTTTTGTTTTTCATATGTCTCTTTTTGGCGTTTATCTTTATGTTTGTTTTTATATTAACTGTGTGAGTGAGTGCGTGATATATGTGTGTGTGTGTGTGTGTGTGTGTGTGTGTGTGTGAGGCCCCCGCTAGGCGCTGCGGTTTCGCACGTTGCACTTGTCTTTGCCTTCGCTGGGGACGCTCTCAGAGCTGTTTGGAAGATGTTGGTGCTGGTTGTCGGGGGGGAGGGAGCTAGGGTGTGGGCAAGCTGTCGCTGAGGTTGCCTGCTCGCGCATATAAACAACAGAGAAAAACAGTCGACGGACGATTGCTTATATATTTTGTAACTTAACCTCAAATCTTGCGGCCGCTGCCGGCTGCTTGTTGGTCTATATATGTATGTATGTTAATTTATATGTTTTTCGTTATAACTCCATCTCTCTTACTCTTGGTGTGCCATTGCCCATCGGTTGCTGTCGTTTTCTTTTCGTGTTTTTCGCGCATGATTCAGCGACGTCGCGTTGTTCTTCTGCACGTTTTCTGCTTTGTTATTGTTTTCGCAATGAGCAGAGCATTTATTTTCTGTTTTACTCACTTATAAATTTGAGCTTATGTTGAATATATTCTTCAGCTGGTTATCTGTCTGCCTCTTGTGTTATCTTGGTATTTCTACCATGACCAGCTCAAAGTTGAACAGTGGTTTTAGTGCTACTATAAAAGAACTAATTACGTATATTAATGCATCATCTACATGTTTACTTTGTTATTCGAATAGTGTTGGTGAATTTACATATTTAATTTAAATTAACCAATTTTAATTAAATAAAGATAACTTTTAAATGTTTCAAAAATTGACGTAATATATTTTTATTTAGAACAATCCATTTTTGATTAGTTCAATATTATTGATATATTTCATAATATTATCACCAATCGATTCTTTACTTGTTTAAAAATATCAATTTTTTGTCTTAAATTAACAAAATGGAAACAACAAAAGTTTTAAATTTATAAACTATTAAACAATTTTCTTTTCTTTTCTCTTTACAGTTTGTGTATATTTTCATCATTAAAACGTCGTGTAAATTAAAATCATCCTAATTATAATTCAATCCACCAACCACAAATACTGAAAACCTAAAATAATTCAATCTCAAAATATTTCAATTGATCTGTAAAAAAATATTGTTCAACCGATTCTCATACGTATTTATTCTATGCATTGAAAAAAGTTTATTTGTTTGGTTTAACTGTGTAAAATATTATTCATAACTTGTGTTAAATAGTGTAAATTTTTGTAAAAAAAAAAACCAAATCAAACATGCATATAATTTTTTTGAGTGTTTGAAAAAAAATAAAGGGAATACGACAAATGTAATTAAAATTCTCTTAATCCGCTGTAAATTAATATTTAATATTAAGAAAGAGCAAAGTGTGGTTTCTATCCATGTTTAAATAACAACACATCCAACTTCGATAAACAAAAAGAGAAAATTGTGTATAATATCCAAATCAACTATCACAACAACAACAAACGGACTTAAATTTGTGCATAATTTTCGACATACTTGCACTACTGTGCAGTTGACGTGTTCGTTATTCTTTTTAAACTGTTACCGTAACGTAAGCGCGAAGTAACTCGCAACGTATCGTCGTCAGTTGCTTTTAAACTGTTAATCTCGTCCCGTGCCGTCGAATATTCGTTTCGTTTTTCGCCATTTATTTCTAATCGTATTTTTTTGCAATACGCGCCAATTTATCAGCTGAGTAGCAAAAAGCCGCCAAAATTGAGCTGTTAAGCGCGCCCACGATCTCGATATCGACGGTAGCGCCACCAACGTCGCCATCGCCGCAGAATCATCTCCAGCAGCAGCAGCATCAACAAGCTCCATATCCTCAGCAGCAACATTTCGGACCACCGCCGCTTCCACCACCGCCATCGCCATACTTTCAGCATTTGCAACAACAACAACAACAGCAGCAGCAACAACAGCAGCAGCAGCAGCAGCAGCAGCAGCAACAACAACAACAACAACAACAGCTACAACACATGAAGTTTCTGGGCGGTAATGATGATCGCAACGGGCGCGGCGGCGTCGGCGTCGGCAGCGACGCCATCGTCGTAGGCGGCGGGTCGCGTAGCGGCAACAGCGTTGTTGCCTCATCGCAGGATGTGGATGCAGCAAGCGCTGCGGCAGCCGCTGCTGCCGTCGGCTACGTATTCCAACAGCGTCCATCTCCGGGCGCCAGCGGCGGTGGCGTTGGACCCGTCGGCTCAACTCTCCATGACGCCGCTGCAGCTGAATATGCAGCACACTTTGCCCAGAAGCAGCAGCAAACACGCTGGGCCTGCGGCGACGAGCACGGCATCGATGTGAGTACCCTTCTAAATAAACATATATTTGCATAAATATATAGCCCCTACTCAAAAGATAAGGAGTCAATTGTACTTGGATCGATGTCTATCGGCCCGATGAGTTAGAAAGTTAGAGCAACTAAATTTGGTTATGAAATTTGTTTCAAGAATTTGCGACCCCGCAATTCGAAATACGTTGAACAACAATAAGATTTATGAAGCTACAGGCTTGAGGATTAGAATGTGTGCAAGTTTTCTAAAAAAAATTAGCTTGATCTATTGATAAACAGAGACGATGGATCAGTTCACCATCAACTTGATCGCCACTGTCAAAGGGAGTCCCTACAATCAATAAATTATGTATAAAAGATATAAATACGTTTCGTGAGTTACGAATTGCTTTCACTGAATCAAATTTGTATCATGATTTAAAATGTTTTCTGAATTTAGCTGAATTCAGCTCATAAAGGGATTTCCCTTTCGTTTTACGAACGACTTCCTTTGCCTGTGGCATTTCAAGGTTTTGTTTCCTTTTCCTGGCAGCCAGTTGCTTAATAATACTCTATTACAAATTGTATTAAACGGGGATATAAGAATTTTTTTTTTGTTATACAGGAATGCTCAAATAAGCAGAATTGGAATATGACTATAGTATATTAGATGGATACATTAAAATACTAATGTTGCATTAGGAACACTATCGTTTTAAGTAAATCGATAAAAGTAATCGCTTATTATTTTCTATATTTATTTTACACAGTATCCTATAATAAAATTAAATATTACATATTAAATTCATTTTAAGCAATGTTAGGGTATCATCAAGTCACATTTGCCTCTTGTTGTTCGTAACTTTGCTTCGGTGGCTGTTCGGAGGCCAAATCGACCGAGCTGAAAGAATTACAGGCTGACAGCTCTTTATACTGTCAGGGGACTGTTTTAACCAAGTTTGGTGGTGCAGGATGAGGAACGTGGAGATGGATGCATATTTGCTTTAATTAGCTGTACAACTTATAAAGATAAACAATTTGCTAATGTTTGTGTTTTCTATCTTTATTGGTCTTTGCAGAATCCGGATAAATGGAAATACAATCCTCCAATGAATCCAGCTAATGCGGCACCTGGAGCACCGCATGGCAATGGCAGCAATGGTGGACCTGGAGCAATTGGCACCATTGGCATGGGCGCTGGCAGCGGTCTCGGTGGCATGGGCAATGTCGGATCAGGTAGCGGCACCAATGGTGGACTCCACCATCCATCGATGGCAGCTGCCGCAGCCAATATGGCTGCCATGCAACAGGCGGCTGCAGTGGCCAAACACAATCACATGATGTCACAGGCAGCGGCAGCAGTTGCTGCCCAGCAGCAACAACAGCAGCATCCCCAGCAACAGAATGTTCAAGGACCGCCGCAACATCTTATGGGCGGTGGCAATGGATTGGGCAATGGCAATGGCCTAGGCGGCTTGAGCCAGCCGCATCCCAACCAACAACAACAGCAACAGCATCAAGGCCAGCAACCGGGACAGCAGCAGCAACAACAAGGCCAGAGTCAGACACATCCCGGCCAGCATCAATACAACTCGAATCTACTTAGCCATGTTATGAACAACCAGGTGGCTGCTGCTGTTGCCGCCGGTGCTGCTTTGGGGCATATGCCACCGTATGCACAGTCAGCTGCAGCTAACAGCATGTATGATCACCATGCGGGTGCAATGCATCCAGGAATGAACGGCGGCATGCCGAAGCCACCACCACAACTTGGTCCGCCCGGTGGACCACAGGATTTTGTCTATATGGGCGGACAGCCGCATGCCGCAGCTGCTGTGATGGGAGCAGCTCTAATGCCGCCACAGAATCAATATATGAACAACTCAGCAGCAGCCGCTGCCGCTGCCGCCGCCAATCGGAATGCAGCGGTGAGTAGCTTAATCTATCTTGGAATACCCCCAAAAAACCTGGTAGCCCCAGTCCAGTCAATCAGTTAGATAGGCTTTTTTTTGGTTTAATCAATTATCTGACATTGTTGTTGATATCGTCAATGATTGATGATGATAAAATATGCATAGGCAAAATTGCTGGCCATTTATGGATGGATGTTGGGAAATCAAATTCGTTATGGATTCGTTAAAAAAAAAATACATTTTTTTAAGTATGTAACGCGAATCGAGATGAATTTTTTGTATTTATCTAATGAGTCATTCCATGGGCTTAAAAGAAAGGGTATACTTTTGACATTATCTTATAAAAAAAATCACAATGTCGGCATAGACCATTTATAAGAAAGTGTTAAAAATGTTGAAATACAAGGGTATTTCCTAGTCGATTTAAAATACTCATTGAGTCTCAGACCTCATTACAATTTTTCCCCCTCTGAGTATATGCTGGAAGCTTAAATTAAACTAATAGGATTAGCGGTACATTAAGTTAGCTTCAAGCTATTAGAGAAAAGTCTTAATGGAAATTCTACATTTCGATTTCAAAGATGTTTCCAAAAGTTTTTTTTTATTTTTATGTAAGTTGCACTTTTAGTTTTGGCCATTTTTCGCTCGTATCGCTAAATTTGCTCAAGAGTTTTTGGTTAATCAATAACGCTGTTGTTATTGTTTTCCTAGCTTTTATGGCTTGTTGTAATCCCCTCAACAACCCCACCACACTCCCAAAAAGTTGTAGCTGTAAATTGCAAAGTTTCTTCTTTGTTTTTGGTTTTTATTATGATTTCACAATTCCTTGCTGCCCTTTTAAGTTTTTCCTCATAGGCGGATCATAAAATTGATGATTGTTGTTGCTGGTGTTTTTTTCTCATATTTTCCATCTACGAATTGATGTGTGAAATAATAGTTTTGTGTGTGTGGCGAATGAAATGTTTTTTCACATATTTCAAATTTATTGTCTTTGGGCTTTTGCAAAGCTCATAAGCGGCACGGGCATTGTCAGAATATCGTGTAGCTTTAATGGATGAAACTTGTAAACTGGGCAGTGGGATTATGTACATTCATATATAGTTTTTAAACGGTAGAATATAATAATCAAAATTGTAAAAATGTTTAAACTGCATTAAGAACCCAAATTAATTTATTTAATAACCAGTTTTTTTTGGTTAGTTAAATATTTTCCCATAATTCATTAAACTGTCTGTTAATTTCTAGATCTAGATCTTTTAACGGTAGAGCTTAAGCTTTAGAAATTAATTATTTGATTAAGGACACTTATAGTTTAGGTAATACGCAACTGCCAAGCTGCAACTTCTGGTTCTTTTGCTTCGACTTCTCACAGAACCAGACTTGAGACATGGCTGTGAGCTTAGTGTCTGTCAGTTTGTGCTTTGTGATGGCTTCTTATTACCTCGCACTTCTTTCGTAGACCGTATGTGGCTCTCTGTTCCACTAAAAATGCATTCCGGTTGCAATTTTCTACCTTATAAGCGCTCATTGCGCATACAACACACACACGCACACATACAGAGAGAGAGAGAAAGAGATAGAGAAAGATAGAGAGGCAGCACCGAGGCGGGTCTGTAGAGGCATTAATACGTTGTACCCAGAAAGCATTCGCGTTTATAAATAAAAAGAATTTAATACTCGGCTTGGACTTAATGAGCTCCCAGCTAGTTCAACTTACTATTCTTTCAAACTCCACTTTGCCCCTTCTCTGGTGTTATCCTCCCTTATGCCCCTTCGGTTGTTGTTATGACAAAAATGTTTATAGGAAAAGCAATTTTAATTAGAGAATTTCACTCGTTGAAGTTTCTGCTTTACATTTGTGGCGCTTGGCATGCTACAATGACTGTCAGTCCAAAAGGAGGCAAAACAAAGAGTTGAGTTGGTCATTGGTCCAGGTGCGAGTGTGTTGAACCACAGGTGAGTTGCACTTGCGGCAATTTTCTTTGAACTCACTTACAATCGGATCGATTAGATTCTTCTCGATACAAATTGTTGAAGTTTGTGGAATGGCTAAGAGTAGCATTTGTCATTAAATTCAAATTACCTTTTATATATTTCATAAAAAAAGTGGTATTTTATTTTGAAAAAAACAAAGACGAATTTTAAGATTAGTTTAAAAATAGTTCTTTTATTTTAATTTCTCAGTTAATTATGCCTTTGATTCTTAAAGCATCGAATAAAATAGAAACATTTGACTTTATATTATTTACCTATGTGATACGTAGTTTTTAATTAGGCTTTCAAATTGAAACTCACTCGTTAGCTAGAGAATGTACTCGTCGACTTTGTCTTGGCTTCATTACGCTTTCAATTTGTGTTTCTTTTGCTCTCATTATTGTTGCCTGTACGCTACCTTTTTTGTTGCAACAACTTCCTTTTGCGCTATACAAAACAAATTTATTGCAATTATGCCACGATAGCAGAAGGACCACAAACGCAGAGGACTAGGGAAAGACAGAGACAGATCAAAATGTATATATGTATGTGTGTCTCTGAGCTGCCTTAGCTTGAGCTTTTGTTATGCTGTCGGTGCTACTCCACTTTTTTTAGCGCATTATCTTTGTATTCTGCCTGCCTGGGTGTGTGAGTGTATATGTGTGTGACAAGGACATGCCCCAACAATTTTCATCTTTTCAACACTATTACTAGCTCCCTCTTTTCCTCTCCTCCTCCTTGGTGGCTTTCATTCCCTACGTGCGTTTGCTCTCGTTGCTGTTGATGTCGTAGGTCATTGATTTGCGCTTAACTGTGCGGCGGTCCCAGCACATGCCTCAGCCATGGGCGCACCTCCCTTATCCCTACCACTGTGCACGTCTGCAACGCTTTGTTTCAGTTTCAGGTTTTGTTGTATCGTCGTTGCATGTGGCGCATTCGCATTTTCAGCTTGCATTCGCTCTGTTTCCATGTTCTCTTCTAAATGTGTTCTTATTACATTCTTTTTATGTGCACTTCTTCTTACATATGCTTTCTGTTGGTTGTTGTTGTAATTGTCGTTCTGTCTTGCACGCTATGCATGATGCTTGCTCTTCTTTCTCTTCTGTTGCTTCGCCTTCTCTTTGGTGGGGCTTTTTGCGTGTGCTGTAATGATTTCAAGTGAATTTGTGCTTTTATTTGTTTGTGGTGTCTGATTTTGAGCGCAGCTTTTATTTTATTGTCATTCGTCGTTGTTGTTATTGTTTGTCTGCTGCTAATGGATGGCGGTGCAGCTTGCTGATTTGGGGCGACTTGAGAAGCTTTTTAAATTATCACGATAAATGTTTAATATGAGTCCGTTGATACGTTATCTTAATTTAGTATAAATGTAGCGAAGAGGCAATGTTTATTATATCCGCGTACAGGGGAGAGGACTTAATTAGTTAATCTTTAAAATTGTAGTTACTCCTGCAGTTTTATGCAACTCCCACATCGTCCAACTGAAAGTCTTATGCAGTTGTTAAGTTTAAAATGATCATCATTAGAGTTGTTAACTTTATCACATTTGGGAGCAGAGTCAAGCAATTAGCTGTTGTTGTACTTGTTCTTCTATTGTACTTTGTTGCCCCTTTCCGAGCAACACTGTCTCTAATTTCACACACTCTGCACGCTGATTCGTTTCTTCGACTTTTCCCCCTTCATTCCATCCAGAGCGCCTTTTGCCCGTTTCGCTTCTAATTGAACAAACGTCGCGTCGCAGACAGCGTCGACGCCAGCAGCGCTTTTGCCGTTTCTTTGGCTTGCCGCGTTTGCCAATTAGCAAAAATGTTTGCCTGCTGCCTGCAATTTTCCAACAACAGCACGAGACCAAGGAATACGAAACGCTCTTATAATAATCATGATGATGACGATGCTGCTGATGATTGCCTATTTGTTGTTTTGTGATGCAAACGGTGCCAGCCGGCAGCAAAGACAACTTCAGCGCTAACGTTATGATGATTGATTTGCATTGCCGGCTAGCCAGACCTGGTTCAGTTACTCTCTTTGCACATTCGCTCTCTGCCTGTATTAATTTACTTTGTGCTCTGCTTTGATACAAGTAATGCGAGCAGCATTTATTCTAAGCAGAGCTTTATGAACTTCACTCAGTGTAGCTTTAAACAATTATCGTCATTAATTAAATAAATGCAGCATCAAATTACTTGACGAATTAATTTGTTATTAGTTTTGCCGCCTGCTGACTCTGAGTCAAATGATTTTAATTGTCAGCCACTGTACACTTTAAATTGTGAGGCATATTAGCTGAGTCACTTAGTTTGTACTTGTACATTATTCATTCCCTAATAGAAGCCTTCTTTTCCATGTTGTTTCTGTAAATATCAAACAGCTGCTTGAGACAGTTCGACTGACTGGGAATTGAAGCTCACACAATTGCAAACCCCACTCTCTTACTCTCGCGATCCACACAACGAAAGCGTAGGTTAAGCTCCGCTCAAAAGTTTACTCTTTGCTCTCAAATATCGTAAAACTATGCCAAATGAGGCTTAGCGCACACAGACATACTCACTCTGAAATAGAATACAATAAGCGCTGCTTTGCACACGTGTGAATAGGGGCTCCTGCCGACTTTGAAGCTTTGCTTTTGCTCTCATTAGCGTCGACGACATTCTGCTCTGCCTAGCAGCATAAATTGCTGTATATTATGTATGTAAATATGTACGTGTATGTGTTATGTATTATCGTCGCGAGCAACAGCTGCTACACCGCTACTCTCTTTCTCTCTCACACGCGTTTTTACTCTCTTTTTGCTGTTTGCGATTCGTCAGGTTTTCGCTTTTGCCGCGTAGAATTTTAGTTTGGCCGCAGCAGTTGACTCGTCTGCATGGTATACAATTTTTGCCAGGCTACTCCGCCCCCGCCCATCCGTCCGTTTTTGTGTGGCGATCGTTAAGCACGTTTTTATTTTGTGTCTGTATTTTTGTAAATTCATATATGTATGTACATATATATTTACACGCAAATTCCGGGGCAAGAAGAGAGTGCAAACAATTAAGCGCTTGAAGAATTATCTCAAGCTTAGTGAAAAAAAATTAAATGCTGTAAATTTTTGAAAAGTCATACAATTTGTTATACGTATGTACGTATGTTTGTGTGTGTGTGTTCTATGTGAAAATCACAGCTGATGCTCATTTATATTTAAAGCAGTTGAAAAGTTAAAATCAATATCGTAATTTATATATAAATCATAGATATTCCTGTATATAAATTTAGCACAAGCAACAACAGCTAAAGAAGTCTGAGTAAAGTGTTTTTTGTGAGTGTCTGTATGTGTGCCATTACCTTGGCTCTCTCTCACTCTCGCTCTCTGGATCGTTCGTCGCTTGTCGCCGATTCCCAGCCTACTCATGATGCTACTGCACGACTTTATGTTGGATGCTCGCACTGCCGAGGATGTTGCACTCACACAGGAAATGGTAAAGCTACGTAACTACCTTTTTGCTCTCTCCCTCTCTGTGTAATGTGTATCGGCTTGTACTTTTGTCCGTTGTGTGTCTCTTTTGATTGATGGAAACAAGTATTTACGCATTTGTTGCCGTATTGACTTTAAGTACATTTACACTTGAGGTGGATTTGATAAATTGCAGTTAGTTGAGAGGGCTTGAGAAAGCTTTTTAATACCCTGATATGTAAAAATACGAGTTGAATTTAATGCCGAGTAGTCAACTAAAGCATTATCAATGAATAATTATTTTCTCAGTTTGTTAATTGCTTCTTTTTGCACCTATTCAGCAATTTGTTGTCGTCTTTAATCTGATTCTTCTTAATGATTTTACAATTTTGATTGCTAAGAGCTGTGGCTATTCGTTTGTAATTATGTACTTTATTTTATTTTAATTAATTTTCAAGTATGTGTTCTTTTATATCATTTTTTTTTACAAAGTTAAACAATATTATATTTAATTACTTTATTCGAAAAATGTATTGAGGGGAGTATGTAAAAATTCAACATCGGGAACTGTACATACATACCTCATTTTCTTTTTATTTTATTTACAAAATCTTGGAACTAATTTGACACAACTGAAACTTCATCCATTGACTTAATCATTTCGAGATATTTCATAAAATGATTAGTATTGATTAGTCTAATAGCATACCCACATCAGATTTAATACACATATTATGCATTTATATCACTTATTAACGCGGTCAAAATTTGTTTATGTCAGTCGAAACTCAATTTTGCCATATACGTAAAAAGAAAAAGAGCTAATAAATATTTTCGTTAATATCTCGCAAAAAGAGAATAAACAGTTGGTATTTTTTTTATATATATTTTTACTATTAGATAATTGCACAAGTTTCACTCCAAAATTTGACCCCAACCACAGAAACCAGTGACTGGCAAGAGTAGCATCAGCCGTGGTTTCAGTTCTTTCAGTTTCTCTGGCCTGAGTTTCATAGATAAAAACGCTTTGCGGTTCTCTATGCCCAGCCAATTGTTTTTATATGCATTTCACGTAGCGTAACCCTAACTGAAAACAGAAAACTGAGAGAGAAAAAATTAGAACTGATGGGGGTACTACAAAAAAAAAGAGAGGGGTTGAACGGGGGTCTCCATTGTAGAAAAAAATTTATGCTGTTTGCCTTCCTTTTTATTATGTTTTATTTTTGCCCCCTTTGCTACTGGTTTCGCGTTTTTAAGAAGAATTTACATGAAAATATATATTTTCCGGTTTCAATTATATGCAATGTATACACAAATGCAAGTATACATACGTATGTATCTGTCGGTTCTCCCTTGCTCAGTCTAGTCTATTTCACGGTTGATTACGTTGTTGTCATCATTTGACTCGCACCCTGATTAGCCAAATGCTTCTGAATGGGCGTGGCTAAAAACACTGACGACAACAACTTAAAACTATAAAGGCAAATACGATTCGATCAGTTCGAATTTATGGGCAACCGAAACGTAATGCCTTTTTTTAAATTAACTGACTTATCATTACTTCTATTTAATATCTTTTCATATGTAATTGTTTTAAGGAACATATTGACCCCTATTTCAATACGTAATCAGTTATTCGATTCTCAATACTTGTTACTTCAGTACAAAGATCTTAGGCGACTAAGAAAATAGTTGACTAATTACTGTTACTATTGAGTATTTAGCTAATTCAGTGATTCTTGTTGTAATATATATATATTCTCTATTTGAACACAACTGACACTTAGCTAAATGACTCGTTACAAGTCATTCGTAAACAAACTGCTCGTTGAAACTGTCATGATTATTTGATTAGTTTCCAGTACAGTGAGGACAACTCAATCATTTCACTTACGACAATCAAAACGCGTAGGCAAATTATGAAATAAGGGACGAAGACAACGACAACGTCGACGACAACACCTTGACTAAACTGGTTGATTAAGTGCACAGGATGAACAACTTGTGCGAGGAGTCACCGGAAATGTTTACGGCACGGACAACAAGCAAAAAGGGAAAATAATTCGAAAAGGAGGACGACAGCTAAAGACAATTTAAACAGAAGGCAGAAGACGACGGAAGACATGACGGTTAACTTGTGGGCGGTGTCAAGGAGGTGTTGTACCAAATCCAATAAACACCACAACAAAATTGCAAATACTACGATAGAGTTAAGTTCTCCCTCTCTTCCTCTCTCTCTCCCTTTTGTTTTGCGTCAATCCTTAACTGCTTTCATAGCGCTGTCACGTGCCTGAATTTAACATTAGAACTTTTGTGGTATTGCTACGATGTAATTTTCCAATGCAATTGCAGCTTGGGGAAGTTCGTTGCCAACTTTCGGCTGTGAAACTTGTCAAGTGTTTTGAAATTGCGGCTCAAGAAATACCAATTGAATAAAAGTTGAAATTGATTGGCTTAAAGAGACAATTGGAAATGATTTTAAAGTATGAAACAAGCTGAAGTCCGAATTTATTTACCTTCATATGAGAATAAATAAATTTAGCTACATTTGGGGACAAATTTAACTGCATACGATCAGTTTGATTCTTATAGTCAAAAGTGTTTGAAATTGGTATCACATGTTTTCAAAACGAACATGTTTATTTAAGCCAAACTTTTGCTTATTTCAAAAAATATTTTCACAGAAAGCTGCACGCATGCAACGCTACATTGTAAATTCAGTTGCCCCACTTCGTTCCTCCTCCAAGCTTTGTCATGTTGAAGGGAGCAAAGAGGAGGCAACCCAAATAAATATGCACAACGGCATCGATTGAAAAGCGCAATAAACGCATTTATCAGCGTTTACTTTTGTTGCCCTTTTGGCCAAGAACAGCACAAACAAAAATCGATAAAGAACCACAAAAAAAAACGCATACTCTGTACAGTGGATAATGAATAAGTCACTGTGAAGTGATACGTACTGTTGTAGTTGTTTAATTGTATCGATTATCCATTTAAGGCTATTATTAACTCAAGTTTAGGGATAGTAATGAATTTCTTAACTCCTTCCAAAATAGTTAACAAGTACTAATTGCCTTATCTAAAACCGTATTAAATCATATAAATAAATTTTCTAAGTGCAGCGATTGGGAAATGTTCAGAATATAAATCAATGAAGCAATTTTGAATTTTCAAAGTAAACACAAGAAGTTTTCGCCTTTTCTTCGCCCATCTCCCGTTATCAGTCATAATTCATAAATTTGATTTCCTGCTTTCGGCAAATAGATAGTTCGTGGCGTTGTTGTTGTTGCTTGTTACCATTGAATGTCCTCCTGATTATTGTATGACATGCCACGCCCACATTTCCACATTCTTCCGGCCAAACTATTGGACTGTCAGGCATTTGGAGTAACATTTTCTCTCTCTTTCTCTATCTTCTTCTCTGTCTTTTGCCCTCCCTTAGTTTTTCTTATTCTCTTCCTCCTACTAACTAAAGGAATTTTCACTGCTTGTATTTGCTTTGCTTTATAGCTTTACTTTACCTTTCATTTTTTTTTCTTCCGTTTTTGTTTGCTTCATGCCTTTCGTATGACACGCAAAAGGTCTTTGCACCTAATGACGACGAATGGTGGCAAAAATTCTGAACCCAACGAACTCACGCCAAAAAGTTCTTTGAGTGCCTTAGGCAGTGAAATAAACATTAAACAACTCTTGGTCAAAATATTAATGCTTGTTGCTATAAAAATTAGCTACTTTTATTTTTGGTACTAAAAGTTGATAATGCACATTATTAGGTACCCTGTATGCAAAATGAAAATATATTTATTCGCGAACGGTGCCGATTATGATTTGTAAGAAATACATTTTTATCACAAGATTAAGAAATATTTGTTATTTGTATATCTGAAAAAAATCGCAAATTATAATAATTAAATTTCTGTTTTTTTTTTAAATTTAAATAAGAGAGTATTTTTTTTATTATTCGCATAGTAACTAAATATTTATATACTACTACTGCCTTTCCACTTATATTCAGTTTTTAGCTTTTCACAGAGTATCTATTAGCTTTATTCTTCTGTTTTATTTCAATTGTTACACTCGCAATAAAATTCAAAGTCAACAGCTTTGCGTGCACAAAATATGGCCACATTTTAATGTTGTGTTGTGTACAAATATCTTTTTCTTATTGTAATTTTTATTTGTTTGTTTTAGATTCAACATTTTTGGTTAGTGTTTGGCTTGTTGTTGTTTTCTGAAATATATATGTCAAGTGCATTATTTGTCTTGTTGTTAGACATTATGTTGTTTGTGTTTGTTGTGACGCCTCTTCATTCGCCCATTGCATTCTATATGCTTTTTGCTTATTAACAAAAAAATTGTTGAGGTTTTTTTTGGGTTGTTTTGAAAGGTTGTCCGGGTAAAGGTATAATTTAGTTATAAAAATTTGAATGAAACTGGCGTGAAGGTCAGTCACAGTTGAGGCACAGGCAATCGCAATTATTTTTGGCAAAACTATGGTAATTATAAAAGTAACTTTATTTGCAACTAGTCCATTCGGCCAATTTGTTGCGAAAGCGGTTAGCTAGTTATAAGTTTTAAGTTTCAAATCTTCCATATACACGCTCAATTGTTAAATATTGAATGATAGACAAATTTAATCGCTTGTAATCATTCTCTCGTTAGCTTGTGTTTAGCTTATATTGATTATATGTACATAAAACATTTACATCTCGTTCTTATATACTTATTCTTGTAGACTTTTCTAAAGAATAAAGGAAAGAAATACATAAATATGTAGCTAGTTCACTATAAACTCCAAGAACCGGACATAACAGAAAAAAAATAATACAATTTTAATTTAAATACAAAAATTCAGAGTAAATATTGAAATATTTTTTCCATTCTTACATTTTGTTGCTATTTTATTCGTGTTTTTTTTTTGTTCACGAGCCTATTTTACACCCTCTCTAGCCTCCCTGTGTCTTTCTCTCTCTCGCTCTCTTACTGTACTCGCTCTTTTTTGCGTTCTTTTGCTATGTTTTTCTTCGTTTTTGTTGTTTGCGCGCCTCGACGTCGGTTTGCTTTGTGCAAGTGCTTCGTCGTTTTGTTGTCTTTAGCTGCTATATTTGTCTCTCACGCATGTTTTTGGGGCCGGTTTATTCGCCGTTGTGTAAAACTCTCGCTCTCTGGCACCCTCTCACCTACCATTGTGCCTCCTTCTCATTCTCTCTTCTAGTCAGTTATGTGTGTGTGTGTGTGTGCGTTTGCTTTTGTTGTTGTTGTCTCTTCACAGTCAAGGACAAGTTAATGAACGATTTGGTTTTTGTAATTCTTTCAAGTTGTTTTTCCTCCAAGAGGCGGTAGGGATATTGGACGCAATGATGGAGCGGTAAAGGCGCGTACACATATTTTTCGGAATTTTCTTTTCATCGCATTTGTTGTGTTGACTCATTTCGTTGTCTCGGCCTACAGTAGCTTTTAAATTGTTCTTTTTCTTTCGTCTGGTTGCTTATTCATTAAAAATTTTTGCCGCATTATTTATGCAAATTATTTTCATTACTTTTTGGTAGGGGCTTCTGTTGAATGAAGAGTAGGTAAAAAATGCAAAAGCAGCAAATTTGTATTTCCGATTAAAAGTTTTTATACCCTGTATACATTATTGACAATCGAATAAGAATTAATAATTTATTTATAATCTTTTTATTTTTATTTTATATTGTTATACTTACTATATAATGATCCCTTCAATTGTTATTACAAACCTTTTATATGGTATTAAGAAGTCGATCAGTATTAATATATGTACATACATATATACATATAATACTTTTTTTTTGCTGGGCGCCGCATATTATTTGTTGTTCCATTTTCAAGCAAAAAGAAACTCGTTGGACATTTTAATTTATTTACGTTTCGTCTTAAATGCAATTTAGTAAAATAAAATAATTTAAAATGATTTTCGATAAATTCATTCAATTTTCCACCCAATTGCGTGACCCACAAACATACATAGCTATTTATTTATTTTTTTTTCAGTTGCGACAGGTGCGATTAACTAGCTATTGCTATTGTTTTTTAGCATCATGTGTTGTTGTTGTTTTCATGGTACTCTGTGTAAAAGGCCCAGTTTTAAAAGCTACATTTTGTTGACGCTTTCACACTTTAAGCTGATTTGTCGCTATGTATATTTGCTTAATACCCTACATACATAAATCTGAAGTCGGGTATATTGGTGGACACGCCTTTAAAAAAAATCGCATACATAAATGGGGAGAAAGAAAAGAAAACCTTACTGAAATATTATTCTTTTTTTATTTAATTGCTTTTCAAAAACGTATAGTATATAATTTTGTCGTTGCCATTTTCCGATGAGTTGCCTAAAGCTAATATTGTACTACTTAACATTTTAACTGGGAACTCTACAAATATTGGCATACAAACATGCTTTGTATGTGTATTTGTTGCACCGTTTTTCTTTGGCCATTTGTGGTTTGGCATTTTGGAAATTTAAATTGCACGGTTGACATTGCCTTCGTTGTGGTAAAAAATAAAGCACTAAGTAAACTTGGCAACCCTGAGACATTTAGAAAATTTGGACAAGGGCCATTTCCTTAATGTAAACAAGAATGTATTCCGAAAATAATTTGTAGGATAGTTTGAAAGACGTTACTCTAGATCGTATGATATAATTTATATGCAATAAGTAATCAAAAGGGTTTTATTTTCAAACTAGACAATTTTTACCAAAAGATATTGATTACAGCATATGTTTAATTGGGACAATGATATGGTTAGTTTCTGGATGTTTTGAACTAATATTTTTCTAAGTAAGTGAACCACATGCCACATTCTGAGCTAAATTCCAATCATCGTTAACCCTTTTGATTGTGCCAATAAAAGTAAAATGAATCGCCTTTAAAAATATTATGTGCTCTACGTTCTATATGTGAATGTTACACAGTTCTCGCCGAGGGGGAGCGAGTGATGGTGGAGCTGGGAACTGTGGCTTTTGGTTAACTGTTGACTATTGCCTCTCCACTGATGGGCATATTAAATATTTAAAACGATGTGGCCAGGCGGGTGGCACGTGTCGCGTTGACGCATTATGACAACGAATTTGCGTTGGGAAAATGTTTGCGAAATAAAAAATGTGTGTGGCATAAAAGTTAATTAGGCAACTTTTCTGACTGCGACGTATTTATGTCGTGGACCCTTGAGATATATGAGGACAACAAGGGGGGATCGAGGTGGCATGAAAGTTGAATATTAATTTGATGATATGATTTTCATATTTCCAATTGTCACTCGCTAGCTCTCTCTTTTACTTTCTAGCTAATTCTGTCTAGTTCTGACTCAACTTTTAACTGATTAAAACACTTGTCAGTCACTTATCTTTGCCAAGCGATAAATGTCGCTGCAGTCTAAAGTTGCTACAAATGGAGTTGAGTTGAGTCAAGCTAGAGGCGGGCAAGGCAGCTGCTTGACAGATGAAGCAACCGTCAACTCTTGAGTCTCGGATTGTTTCTACTTCCATCTGTCTCACTTTCTGTCTGTCTGTCTGTCCATTTGCAGTGCAGTTTGTCAACGAGGCAAAGCCAAAGCAAAAGCTCATAAGTTGTTGGTTATTTACAGATGCCTCAGAATGTTGAGAAATGTGTAACTGGCTGGGAAATGCTTTTGATGTGCGATTCTCTCCGTCCTCCTCTTTATGCATCCAATCGCTCTTTAGCCCCATATGATTTATTTCTCTAACACAACTGTCGCCCGTCTGTTCTTTGTGTGTATCTTTGCAATGTCTCTTTGCTTAGAGGTCAGTGGCCCAAACCAGACATGTAATAGCCAAGTGAGTGGGTATTGATGCGACTGATACGCGTTACGTATGGCTTTACGTAACTCTGAAGTTTATTTGCGTCATACGTTATACAGGAACTCTGGTGCATAATCCAAACGTTATATTTACATAGTGTGTATAAGCTTAATTATTCTATTGTGAATAGTCAATAGTAGTATTGTAATAATTTATAGCAAAATCAACAACTCGATTTTTCGGAGTACGGTAACGCATTTAACTTAACGAAAATAATAATATTTAAATGCAGAATGAGTTTAAATGCCAAGCCATGATTAAAATCCGCTTGAAAATCTGTTCAGTTTTATTGCACTGATATACTTTAATTATTTATTAGGAATACCCATAATTGACTTAGCTAATTGTCACCAATTCATTATAAACCAATAGAAATACATTAATATTTAATACTCATTCTAAATGTATTACATTTTTTGGGACAGTTTGTTATATGTTGCTTTTAGATAGCTCAGTGTAATGAAATTATTAAGCGTTGTAATTGTCACGTATTCATTAAAGCCTAACAGCAGCTAATTTGATTTTATTAGCTCTCCATTGACCCAAGAACAGGATGCTTCATAGTAGTGGGGCAAAAGGGGGGGTTGCGATGGGTAGGAGATGAGGTACGCCAGGAAGCAGATGACAATGTCACAGGCGACAGAAATGTGGCATTAAAGTTGAGCATGATAAAAGTTTACAGAGCCTGGACTTTTCTGTGATTGGATTAGCAGCGAAGGCAAAACAAAGTTATCAGCACAACCAGCAGCATTGCACAGGAAGTTAAGTGGAAAGCTGCAAACTAGGGAAAATTGGGGAAGCTGGACAGTGCAAAGGGATAAAATGCAGGGATCTGATTGGATGGTAGTGTCCACAAATATGTAAATTATTGATGTTTCCATAATTCAATTGAAGAGTTGGCAAACGGGAAAACTCATGTTATGCATGTCCACAGAAACTTAAACTCATCTTTGCTCTTTTTTCTTTTCTTTCAGATTACCACATCGACTGCCAAGAAATTGTGGGAGAAATCTGATGGCAAAAGCGGCGCATCTAATACACCAGGCGGTACATTGTATCCAATGCAAATACCCGGCGTTGGTGATCATTCATCAGTGTGGAAGGATCACACCTGGTCCACGCAGGGTGAGAATATATTGGCACCACCCAGGCCACGAGGGTTTCCACATGGCGGTGCATCAGATACATCAAACAACGGCAATGCGGGCATCTTAAGGTTGGTTATTGGTCAAGTGTTTAATTAATATATTATTAATCAATTAATTTTCTCTCTTTTGCAGTCCTCGCGACTCGACATGCGTTAAGAATTGCGTTGAATATGTTTTGAGCAGTTCACCCACCAACAAGGAAAGTCCACTATCCGGTTTGGAGCCGCGTCTGCGTAACTTGAAGTTTGACGATAATGATAAGGTGAGTTTCTTTCCCATATAGATCATGGGTATACATATGTAAGGATGTTTTAATCACTTATTGTTACTTGCAGTCACACGATGATAAGGAAAAGGCAAATTCTCCATTTGATACAAATGGCTTAAAGAAGGACGACCAGGTCACAAATACAAATGGCGTTGTTGTCAATGGCATTGACGATGACAAGGGATTCAAGTGAGTAGTCAACCCTGTTCCGACTCTAACCAGCTGACAGCAAAACTCCATCTGTCTATCCGTCCGTCTGTCAGTCTAGCTCTGGTCTGGGTCTGGGTCTGAGCAATGGCATTGACATTAGAATGCCTATACCACCGCTCAAACAGGTTTCCTCAAGGTCCCCCAACATGTTCTTAATATTGAAAGAGAGATAGAGAGATACAGAGTGAAACCGAAAGAGAGGGGACTGGGGAAACTCCGCTCTGGATTTGCGCCAATTGTGAGCAAAGCAAGTGCAAAATCTAAAGTAGAACTTTTATATATATTTCGTATTAATAACAGCTTAATTAACTTTGCTGTACCTGTAATTCATAAAAAGCAATTTCCCAGTATTACGATTCGCATTTATAGCTTTGTAGTTTTTAATTTGATTTCATAAAAATTTAAATATTAAATAACGTACATTTTAATAATTCGCTTTATTCTTTCGTAATAAATTGTAATAATTTGTAATTTCATTTCTTTTTTAAGATACTTTTCTTTTATGTTTCTGGCTTCTATTGAATTGAATAAAATTTCTTTATAATTTGACATTTGCTACCTCTGCCCACAGGCAGTCTCTGAATAGACTTCATCCATCCATTGTCACGCTGCCCACTTGGCCCACATTTTGTGGCAAACATTTATTTTTGAGGCTGTCTCTTGTAGCACTCACATATTCAAAGATATGATTCATTAATACAATTTCGCATTTCCAGAGCTGAATCTTTACTTGTTTTTTATTATTGTTAAAA
Organism: Drosophila rellima; assembly: GCA_035043635.1. Taxonomy (NCBI): domain Eukaryota; kingdom Metazoa; phylum Arthropoda; class Insecta; order Diptera; family Drosophilidae; genus Drosophila; species Drosophila rellima. Next base: position 15,425,686 of record JAWNMV010000811.1, read on the forward strand.
CTTTCTAATTAATCATAAAACCGAAAGGTTATATTAGGGTAGGTCTACTCCCAGCTAAGCTAATTGGTAACATCGAGAGTTTTGACAAACTATTATAGTAGAATTCAGCGAATATTATTAGGAAAGTTGAGAAACTAATTAATGAATTCTTGCCTAGTTGCGTGCTATATTTCTCATCTTAACTCTATATGGTTAAACGCTTATGTTGTCCCCTCTTTTTCTCCATTAAGACGACTTAACAGTCGTCTTCACTTCTTACAACACGCACTCCAAAAGAGAGAAAAAAATAAGCCCAGCAAAACTTTAGGCCTTTAGGAGTTTCTAAGCAATTGTAAAGCATAAGCTAAGCAAACCAAAATTAAAAACCAGTTCGTGCGTGGTCTGCTCTTCAGCTGAATGTTGTTTTTGTTGTTGTTTGCTGGCGTCGTTATTGTTGTTGTTGTTCTTATTGTTGGTCTGCTCTGCCGGTTTTCTCTTTCAATTGTTGTTGCTGTTGCTGCAATTTCATTGCCGGTCCGCGCAGCCAAAACGTGTTTCAATGCCAAACGTAATAACTGTTATGATGTAAGTAATCACAACAGCAACAACAACACCAACAATGAGCCTGGTCAGACAGGCAACAACAACAACTTTAGCATCGAGTCTACAAAGCTATTGAACATTTTTTTTCTATAGCATTTTTCGATTAGTTTCGTTTATGTTTTCTGATTTGGCGTTTGTTTTGTTGTCTTGACAGGCTTATGTATTCCCTGTAAGCATAGTTTAAAGGCCATGATGGATGTTCAGCACATATTTAGGCAATGAACAGAATTCTGCAACCTCTTCAGTTCGCTTGCATATTGAATGCACTTTCAAACAAATTCTTGTTGGGATATTTCTCAACTGAGGATTGCAAGATATCTCATAGTCCATTCAAGCGTTTTTTATTAAATACTTGCAAGTGGCTAAATATATTCGAGCTGTTTACAGGGTACTTTCTAGTCGACTAGCGAGTTTTTTCTCCTCTCCTTTTTGTTTTAAGCTGCCTCTGGTAATTTTTCGCTCACGTTTTGTAGCGCGTAATGAAATTTAGTTGCGAAAATTCAACGGCCGCTTAAATTGAGGCAATCGTACAACAAAAGCAACATTTTCGTGTTAGCTTCAGTTACTACACCGAACACCTGTCGACCTACTGAGAGACAACAACTTGGTCGTTTGTCTACCTCTGACTGTCTCGTTTGGCTCCTAACTTGGTCAACTTGCTGACCTTTTTATCCACTTTTGGCTTGTCACTTTCTTTTTCTTTTTTGTTTTTTGTTTTTCGTTTTGAAAGTGAAAATTTATTTTCTTTCTCTTGCATAACCGACAGAGAGATTAGAATATTGTTCTGATCAATGGGAATGTTGCCAATAGAACTGACCTCGTACAAACTTGGCTGCCCAACAGCTAATAAAGTGACTAGTGTACAGGGGGAGGGGGGACTGCGTCATTGGATGTTTCATGCAATGCTCAGTAAATATGATAAAATTAACTGCAGGTTGAGATACACAGGAACAATTCCAAAAAAGATCACCTTAATTTTGTTTAGTAGATTCTTTGTGCCACAACTTTTAAATTGATCAAAAACTAATTTTTTTTTTGCGAAATAATCTTCCAGAAACTAATTAATATTATTAACTGACGCCAATGAATTTATTGAAATTTATTTTTTTTAAGTTAATAACATCTAAAAATAAAAATAGGTGTTTTGTTTTGAAAGTCTTTTCTTAATGCTTAAAATCTTCAGTATACTGATTTGATGAATTAAATAATTCTTTAATGCCGTCTACTTTGCCTTAAGAAAAGACTTAATCAATCAGGCCGCACTTTAATCCAAATAAGCCATTTCAGTTATACAATCGTTAAGTGATTACAGTTTTACAACCTCTCTAAGTAACTAATCGCATTCTCAATGTCTGCTCGAAGTTTAGTCACAGCTGTTACAGTTGCAAGGTGACTGCAGTTGTTGCTGCTGCTTTTCTGACTTTGGTGTTAATGACCCGACCATAATATTATAGCCAATTTGCTCGAGAGTGAGATAGCAATAACAAGTGTGAGTCAACAACTTAATCATTCGCATACAGTTGCACAGCTGACGACTGAGATTGTGCACGAACTATGAATGAAACGAATTTTATTTGGTTGTTTTTTGCAGCCAACGTTTGCTTAAATGCATTAGTTATTAACTCACACACACTAATATACACACACTATTATAAGTTAAACAGCAGCTGTCTTTAGCTATGTGTTGTTGTATTCCTTTTTCTTAGTAGAATTTGCATAAAAAGAGCCAGACGTAAAAAACGACTGAATTTATTATTATGTATGATTATTGTTGCGGTTGTTTTTTTTGTGGCTGTCTACCGTTTGGTGGGATATTGTGCTGACGTCATAAGGCAGCCGCCCTCCCGTATCGTTCCTCGCTTAATTTGTCCAACAAGTTTGCTGCTTAAGTCTTTTGTTTGACCGCTGTGCGCGCAGCAGCTGGCAAGTCTATCGAGTGACTGTCAAACTATACAGATAACTTTTAAGTGGGAATTAACAATTATCTGGTTTTATTAATTACTTATCAATGGGATTTTAATTTTGGTTGTATTATCGTCATTTATCAGATTTATTTTGGTTCAGTTTGAGAGTCATGTGCTAAATGATGTTTAGTACAATATGGTTAAGTGTCACGGCTAAAATGGTGTGTATGTGCTAAGCAATGGAGACAATGACACCAGAACTGTAGGACGATTCAAACTGTGGCAGTGAATGCAAAACCGATTTATGAATAGATTCCACACAGGTATCGGAACTGTGTGGATGCTAAATAGCATTTGCAGTAATTCTAAAACCTATTGGGTCTTTAACAGTGTCTCTTTAACTGTAATCCGTTTTATAGTTTAGATTACAAATTTTAATTGGATTCTTTTTACAATTTGCAGTCGCACTCCCGGTTCCCGTCAACCGTCGCCCGCTGAAGAGACATTGCCACGCCCACCTACAATATTGGATCCATCACAACATGGCGGCTTTCCACAAATGCCCCACTTCAATCACATGCTCATGGATCACGGTCAGGGTCATGGCATGGGAGGTGCCAGCTCTATGGGCGGTGTCGGTGGCAACAATTCCGGTGGTGGCGGTGGTGCCGCTGCCGCCTATGCGCATCAACAGATGGCAGCACAGATGAGTCAATTGCAACAGCCGATGTTGAATGGAGTCGGTGCAGGAATGCCAATGGCGGCACAGGTAAGATGTTGTTTTAAAGTCTGACAAATTGTTACTATAAACACGATCGCTTGCAGTCACCAATGTTGAATCATCAGGCCACAGCTGGACCCAATCATATGGAATCTCCGGGCAATCTCTTGCAGCAACAGCAGCAAAATTTTGATGTACAGGTGAGTTACGAGCTCATTTCATATGCTTGTGTCCTTGTTGATACAAAGTAACGGTGGTCTCTATCAGAAATACCCTTTTTTTTTTAAACACATTTATATGCGGGTTGTCACTGAAACTCGACTCGAAAAATTCTTCAAAGTTTTCTTGCTTTCTTTTTATATTGCTGTTAAGTTAAAATTACTGTGTGATATTGAACTTTTGGACCCTGTATACTTAATACAGGGTATCTTTTAACCACATGAGACTGCTATAAAGTTGCCAAATTGAGGTCATGCGTTTTGTGTGTTGTTTTTGGGGTGTGTGTGTGTGTATAAGTGCATTTGCCGGACCCACTGCAGCTGCTAATTTACCGCATCCGGCTGAAAGCAGCTGCTGCTTTTGTCGTTGCTGTTGTTCTTGTTGTTGCCGCTGCCCCCTGAGAGCCATTTCCGGTACACAATCCGCCCAAAAATAGAGAGGCATTTCCCCCAAATTCGCCTCGCATGCAATTTATTTCGAAACAGAACGGAAATCGGATTTATTAGCCGCAAAATTGCTTTTAAGCTTTAGCTGACCATTTTTCGCAGTGACTCTGAAACCACTGTACCCGTTTCACACTCTTTCCCTACTTCTCCCACGCTATTGCCTTTAATGTCATTTCAGTGTCGCTTTTGGCTTTTTATCTTAGGATAAAGTCGCTTCGCGTCAAATTGAAAATCAATATGCATCATTGTTGTTGTTGCAATTGTCCGGTGTGGCCACGCCCTCTAGTAGCAGCCTTCCTAAAGAAAATTGACATTTACACACTTTAGTTGGTTGCTCCGGCTGCTGCATCTACTGAAGCAATCTGCACTTCCGCTTTTATCGCACTCTCTCTCTCTTTCTCTTCTTCGTTTCGTTGCTCACACAATTTCCTGCTGCTGTGTTGCTTTTGTAATTTTGTATCGCTTTTGTCTTTTCAAGTTGCAAGTTGCAACTTTATCGTCGCACTTTTTGCCTTTTGGCCTGCGGTTCGTTTCTTGGCTACTCCTGCCACTTGTGCCCCAGAGAGTATGCTACAAAGAGTCAACAGCAACAGGAAGTGCAACAGCTACAGTTGGACAAACAGACAGACGGATGGATGGATGTATGGATGCCAGCTGATGTCATTACGCTTAAAGCTGTTGTTTGGCTTTGATGTGTACAAAGAGGAAACGACTCTGGGACACAAATGTGGTGTGTCGTGTGTGGTATTCTTTTGGTATCTCATAAGCGTTATTTTTGGTATAATCTTTAAATGTATATTTGGATATATCATATTTTTGTTGTGTCCAAATTTAAGGCGTACAGGTAAGAAGTATTTTTTTCTGGTAATTTCGTTTTTTATGAAATGTCTTATATGAATTCTATAATTCTGTCTTATTGAAGTAGCAGTAATAACAGTATTTTTTTTATTAATATTCTTAAAATTATATGTATTTAAATATTTGCGAATATGTGAATGAATCGCAATGTTTTTATTATTTATCACATTGTGGTGTAAATAAATTTTTAAAAATTGTTAAAATAATAATTTGTGGGTAACCTATTCAACTATAAATGATACTTAATTGATTTATGTATGTTTTAGTTTTTAAAAGCTTCGTTTTCCTAATGCTGATGTTTTAACTCACACCAAGCGATTGTGATTGTGTTGCCAGCATTTTTCTTCATTGGCAAATGGCAAATATGTTTTTGGTCATATTGAAATTTATATGGATGGCCCTTAGATGACGTTCGTCTTGGCAACAGTTTGCATTCATTTCAATGTGTTCTGCGCCATTGTCCTTCTCTCCATTCACCATATATGTATATATGTATATCTGTCTGGCAGTTGATATGTGGTCCTGTGGTTCTGCTGTTGCATATAAATAATGATTTCTTTGCCATTTGAGCATCTGCTTCAGTTCATCTGTCTGTTCTGTCTAGCTGCACATGCGGGCTTCCCACAAATGTATATGTAATTGCATTTTGTCGTAAGAAATGCTTCAAACAGCTGAATAATATTATACATGCATTACGACACAAAGCAGCTTCAATTCGTTTAAAGGCATTGCAAAAATGCTAACTAATTTAATCAGTAATCAATATAATAATGTATAATAAAAAAACAGTTTACGTTTGTATAAAAATTACATAATTACAATGATTATCGATTTAAACGGTATAGTAAAATAATGCAATCTTTCCATTTGTAGTACTATCGAAAGCTGAACTTCAGTAAAAAGCAACCCAGATATTTACCATTTATATTACCATCGATATGTTCAAAGTAATTGTATGTTATAAATAGAATTAAATTCTTTGCTATCATTTCTGTATGAATCCAGCTAACAGTTGACGTTAATGGCGCTCTATGGTTTCAGACAATAAAGAAAAGCGCTGGAAAAGTGGAAGGACCACGGCAGTCTACACAAACTGAAATCTATTTTCCATCAATTTTTATTTGATATTCGTCTTGTACATAACTTGCTTCGTTGTAATATAAGAAATGCTTTCATCGTCCTACTCTATATATTGCTGAATATTCATGTCGAAGCCGTTGCATTGTGTTACCATACAATGCCACACGTTCTTATAGCTCCCTCCGCTCCCCTTGGGCTCCGCTTTCTGCTCACTATGAACAATTTGCGTGCAATTCGTCAGCTTTTGTGGGGTGTTAATATCGGCGCCATTTAATAAGAAATATGCATGAAATTCGGAAAAAAAGAAACCGCTGAATGGTGCATTAAGAAAACCAATGACAGGGGTGGCAGGAGAACGAGAAGGAGAGAAAGAAGCAGAAGGAGAGACGATTGTGGCCCTGTCGTATCGTGATGCATTATCCATTATCGGCAACATATTGTTGCCTATCGACGTCTTGTGCAACCAATTTTAACGACGTTTCGTTTTTTCTCACTCTTTTGCATATTATTTTTTATTTATGACTCTCTCTGTCTCTCTCTCTGCCTTCCCTTCCGCCTTAATCTTCTGCAGTTTGTGCGATATGTGCGATGTGCAGAATAATATATTATATTGATAAATATAAGTTTTTGCTGACACTTAAATACTGCGATTAAAGTGTCAAGCAGACGGAAATATTTTTGATATGAGTGGCATGTTCTTTGGATAAAAGATATAAGTAGTTGCACTTTTGGCAAGATTTATCTGAATTAAATTTCTTTTACTTGTTCTACTAACATTTTGCAAAATTTTTTGAATTGAATTAAATTTTGCATACCTAATATAAATGCAACATATGTATGTTAAATAGATAGTAGAGATTCCGACTATGATTTGTAATATATATTAATTAAGACTATACCCTTCAGGGGCCTATGATAGAATTTATTATACTCTTAATGTTAAATCTTTCTTAGTCTGCTCAATTTGTAATTAACTCATAATCAACAGAAATGTTTTTGCATAGGGACTTGAACCCGATTTGAAATTCATTTCATTTTGTTTTGGCAAGTAATTAAATTGTTTTCAATGCTTTTACACGTAATTTACATAATTGGAAACTGTTGTTGCAATTTACTTGGTATTTGCCTTGGCTTAACTCTTAACTACCAACTAAACCAAACTCTCACTATCAACTAATCGCTAAAAGTTTTTATATAAATAAACATGGCAGCTTTCAGGGACATAAGCTCCAGGGGAAGGTCGCTGGGGGCGTGTGAAAACTTTGTTCATTTTGCTGCGAAAAAGTGACGGTGAGAAGCATCAAGTTTTTTACTTAATAAAGTAATTAGAAATGTGGCTTTCAGCCTTTAGGCCAAACTCACGAGTTTTCTTCACTTGAAGTTTACTTTTCCTTCGATTCGCTTCATTTGATTGCATTTGTGTGTTAATCAGTCATTGGAGATTTCGTTCAACATCAGAGCACATAATTTTATAATAGTATTTATGTATATATTCACTAATTGTGATTGTCTTTCAACTGAATTGCTTTGATCTGAAAGTCCGCTTAATTGATTTCTTGTCTTTTTGCTTGTGATTGCTTTTTACTCTGTTTCGGCTTAAGTTGTTCTCTAGATGATGTAAATTTAAGTTGTTCTCTAGATGATGTAAATAAGTAAGATTTAAGTTGTAGCTCAACTGATGGCTTAAACGTAACCGTAAAAGCCAATTTGATTAAATCATTTTGTTTGTTTAGATACAAGTTATCGTTTATTGTCAGTATCACTGATAATTATGTCATTTCTTATTTCATTCTCTAATTCTTAGGCTCTTTTCTGACTTAAAACTCATAACTTCCTTCATTACAACTAAAATTTATTTCTATAATATATTACATGTCAATTTATCTGTTTATACTATAAGTATAAATTTATTAAATTGACGATTAAATAAAAGCAGAAAAGTGGAAAGAGGATATTAATACATATTTAAATTTAATACGAATAACATTATGCAAATATGTTATTTATGCAAATCTGCAAATTTGTTGCATAATTTTCGACTTTGTAATCATTTACAAAACATGCGTTTTTTTAACACTTGCTAAAACTTTTTATGCTCTCGGAATTTGCAATGTACTTGGTGGCAAACAAGATTTGCATAAAATTGCATTTAAATCAATGAAACGAGCTGATAAAGTGGAACATCTGCTGCATTGTCTTTTGCCATTTAAATGTGCAATTAATTAACCGTTAATTAGCGCAAATGTATATTTGAGTGCGTGTGTATAATTAAATATGCATGTTGTGTGACACGTGCCACGCGGCACTTTGTAATGGCACTTGGGAAATTTCAATTGCAGCTGTACAATTTAGAATCCCCCTCCCACTTAAACACCATTCAGTTGACATCTCCAAAAATGCTAAAGCTTTCAATGGTTCCATTAAAATTGATACAAGTTGACAGCGCTAGAAAAAAATTAGTTCAGCATTAATTAAAGTTCCTTTCATTGCACGCTATGGCTGTGTAAATTGCTGGGAAAACAAGTTGGCAGCACTCTAATGATGTGCTAATAAACAGTTTGACAGCATTGTTTATACTGTATATACTGGATAAGCATGCATTTCACCGGCTTCCCAAAGTTGTTCATCAATAAATATTTTTTAAAATGTATAATTATCATTTTTGTCGAAAATTGAACAGACCTTTGCAAACGCGAGGAAAACTTCTTCTTAGTGGTCGCCTAATTAATAGCATTGCCTTTTCCAGGCGGTAACTATTTGCCACTCACTAATTAGCATTTTTGGGGCTACCCACAAAACTTGAAGGATGTCAGACCCAAACCCTGAAAATCCGTAGACCGAATCAGCTAGAGACGGTTTGTCGAGCAGGGGCAACGCTAATTGGGCTTTATTGGTGGCAAATGTCAAGTGAAGCGAGCCAACCGAGAGGGAGGCGTGTGGCAGCATTTCTGATTATGGTTCACTGATAAGCGAAACATTTGTCGTTGCCAAGACGCTGCTGTGGGTGTCCTTCTCCCACTTCTTTCCATTTCCCTGACAACGTTGTTCCTCTGCGCGGCATGAGCATTTGTGTGGGCAGCGAAGCGTTGCCCAAAATGCAATTTGTGACACACATATTTTCTTTTTTTTCTTTTACATTCTGTTTTCGAGAGTTTGTGGAGCGGCTAAAAAGTTTTGGCATTTAATTTTTCTGGCTTGACTGCACTTGAACGCCTACAAGTTGCCTACAGTTTCTAATTTATGGTGCAGTGAAAGTGTCCACTATGCCAAATCGATGATTTAAAGCAATCCTGCGAATGAGTGTGCTTACATTTAAACTTTTATTGTGTTTCTTGGGTTATCGACGGGTTGGCAGCACCGATTTAAAACAAATTTAATAGAAACTCAGGCTTTTAGCCTTTATGATGGCTTGAATGCATGTTAAAATGGCAGTACTATAGACATGTAGATATGCCACAGCAAGTGGACAGTCCAGCAAAGAGCAAGCTGTCAGACTTCTATATAATGTATTATAAAAGTTAATGGGTGGAAAGCAGTATCAACCGTAACTCTAATACTATATATATTTTATAAGCTTTTAAAAGGGTTAAGTTGGTAGTTGTATAAGTGGACATCCCTGTAAAGTAAAGGTTGTCGGTCGAACAGCAAGTTGGCAAAGTCAACCCTTAACATGTTGGTCAAATGCTAAACGCATTAGTGGAAACTTTTCCTTAATGATTTTAGAGTAAGCAAGTTGACAGCACCAATTCTGTATTGGTGTGAATGTGTCAAATAGCAAGTGGACAGAACTATATGCAGTGTGTGAGCTGAAAATATAAATTGTTATCTAATTCACACTCTAAATTAGTTGTCATTGATTGTAAGCTACAAAAAGTGCGGCCAATCTGATTGAAATCCAATTTCATCAAGCCATCGCCTACTTATGAGCTAATCAAGCGACAATTGCCAAACGCAGCCCTGAAGTCTGACCAAAATGAACAAGAAGAACGGGAACCAGCAACTTAATTTGATTAATTGCGTCATGCGGAGCAACGTCGTCAAATGATTTCACACCATGGGATCCAGCTGGCAACACATTCCCACTGCTCCCCCTCTATGTCTATATGTCTCCTGTGTGTGCTCCGCAGTCTTCGCATGTCTGGAATGACGCGGACCTCCCCTGGAGTGTGATAAGTGTGCCTATGGGGTGTTGTATTACATGACGAAGCTCGGCCATGGAATTTACGACGTAGTTTTTTTCTTCTAATTTTTCTATTTAATTAGCACACACACACAGTACACAGAACAAAAGAACTTATTTTTGGGTTCGGTGCGTGGGAGGCGTTGAGGGGCTGGATATCCTGTCAATATGCCCGAACTCGGCTTACTGTTGAGGGTTGCATTTTCCCTCTTCCTTTAACTGTGTTTCGTTCTTGCTTTTTCTCGAGGCGTCGAGACAAATGATTCGACTGTTTGACAAACTGTTTCCATTTTGGCTGGCTTGCTTAATGATGTCAGCATGTTAATTAAAGGCAAATTATTTACTAAAGTTGCCCATTCCCATTTGCTCTCTTTCTATCTCTTTCATTTCTCTTGGTCTTCTCACACGGCGAGGTGTTTAACTGTATCCAAAATGCTGTTGGCCTTTTAAAGTTTAGCGTAAGTGTTGGCAATATATAAAGTTTGACTTTCCATTCGTTTTGTGGATGTGAGGTTAAACTTTATGTGCCTTGAAATAAGTGTTGAGGTTAGAACTGAGAGGTGAATGTGCAAGGAAAAAGAAAAGATTAAGTTTAAAGTTTAGAAAATCATTTATACATAGTAAATGCAAAATGAATGTAACAAGCATTGTAATGTTCTTTGAATCATATTTGCAATATGTTCTTTTGTACTTGAGTTGAAGATCAATTGAGAATATAAATTTACTATAATTATATTTAGCTTTTTTAAAGAACAGTAACATTATTTTGTAACTCTCTTTATCTATCGGATTTCTATTTCTAACTCTTTGCTCATCTGAATCTCTAATGAGTCCATTACTTCTTACTTAACTTCTTCCTTTTACTTCTTCATAAGTATTTTGGGAAAAACTCATTTCCTTTCTTTTTTGTTCTCCCAATTCTAACTCTCTCTCTCTCTTTAATAAAAGTAATCGCTTTGAAGTTATTGAAATTCCATAACTTCTTTTTTGAAATCTTGCTTTTGTCTAACTAATCTTTTAAACTTCTCGTTGATCTTGTGTATGTTTATGAAAGGACTGCGTCAAATCCCTTAACAAAGCGATTTGCTTTTCGCATTTTCGTTTCTTTTTTTTTTCTTTTTTAATCGTGATTCTTTCGGGGCAAAGCCAAATATCTGACCTTACGACTCCGCTGGGCGGTCTGCTCTGGTGTGCTGTCAACTTTTGCCAGGCGGCAGCCTTTCAGTTATTTGCCTGGTTTACAACAACTTTTTCATTAATAGTTAACAAGCTTCATAATTAAGTGCCAGACGGCAGAAATTGGAGGAGGGATTTATTTAATTTTTTTCTCTTGTCTTCTTCATCTTTCATGTCGCTTATCCCTTGGCAATTTCTTGCAACTTTTTCGCTCTGACCATCTCCCGTACACTTGTGTTGAGTTTTATGCTTATAAAGTAGTTTTTGCCCACTTTTCCCAAGTCTGTCAATGACTTGGCTCAGTTTCTTGCTAACTGTTCGGTGTTTGTTTGTTTTGGTGCCACTTTTGGGACCATGGTCGTCGTGGGCGTCTGCTCAGGAGATTTCATAAGCAGTTCAAAAGCCTCGCACACTCACACTCATCTTTCAACAGCAGACTTTGCTTCAGTTGTTGCTCATTTTCATTTTCCAGTCAAATTGGTTGACGTACGTTTTCATACTTTCATAATTTCCAACTAAAACTGAATAAATTATAAAAGTTGTACGAGTATATATGCAACTTTAAGGCAATTTAAGATGTAGGACTTGGGACGATAGATGGCGCCACTCAGTCGTAAATTTAAATTGGCTCATTAGCAAAAGGTTAACCACAACAACCAACAAGCAAAATTGTCGCCACGTTTTGGCTGGTTGGGATTTGTTAGCCACGCCTCGCACTCAGCTTAATAAATTTGTTGCTTTCTTCTAAATTTATAGCACATCTTTGGGTGTGTGCGAACTATCTTCAATCTCTCCCTGAACTTATCCTCATTCTCTCTCTGTCTCTCTCTCACCCCCTCTCTGTGGTGTTGGCTCATTTGAGCGTTGTGCGTTGAGTTTTGTTGGTCAGAAAGCTTAACTGAACTAAAAGCATGTAAAGTACTGACAAAAAGCCACAGATGCTTTACCAGGGGCTTCCCCCAAACTATGATTGACTCTAGACGTCGACGTATGTGTGTGTTTGGGGGAAAATTGCTTACATGGTTACTTTAAATGTGTGTGCTAGAAGTTTTTCATTGAATTTTATAGTGAAGCACAACCCAAGCAAAGATTGCTAAACCACATACATAGGGATATAGGGCGAAAGAGAGTATGATAAAATGTTGACAGTTTTGGGTCTGTTTTGGCTGAGAGACAGAGAAGAAGAAAGGGAAAACTACTTGTAAGTTTAGTAAAGGCAATGGCAAAGGCAAAAGTTAAAAGCATTGCGAAAAGTTGACATTTTCCAAAGGCGGGAAATCAATACTTGGACTTTTAGAGTGTGAATAGATCCTAATTGTATTTATTTGAAATATGCACTTGACTGTGCTTGAATTCGTTGTAAATAATAGGAAGAACTTACTCGTTTTGTGATACTTCTGAAGTGGCTCCCAAAAGAATGCCATGTTTGTGATATTGATGCGGGTGGAATATTGGTAATGTGACTAGAATTTCTAGAATGGGAACTTAAGGAACTAAGAATATGGACTGTTTACTGAGTAAAAAATAATATGTCGGAGCTAGAAAAATCTGAGCTGGTCCTTAAGACCCCGTTATTGAAATGTTCATTATTTAAGTATGATATGATGTGAACCTAATTAATTAATTTTATGGTAAAACTGAATAAGACTGAATAAGACATTTAGGACATGGCGAAAATCATTTTCGTTCCGATTTCCGCTTTCATTAGATTAAAATAAAATGGCCCAAACCGAATGCAATTGTAAAATTCATTCAGAACATGACATAAGCCTCTCTTCCTTGCGGTGATTTATTTCCCCTCTAACAAAATTTGCGCCAATTACGCGGACAAAAGTCATTCATTGTGAACAACAATTGGCCCACTTTTTGGGCTGAAATGACTAATCAACATGCGAATGAAAAAACGTTGAAAAAAAAAACAATGAACCAAATACTAATTGCATACTTTTGTGCGCAGCCAGTGTTTCCACCATACAATATTGTAAATAATTAATGCCGGCACCAGGCAATCAACGTCAGTTGCAGTTGTCAAGCGACTTCATTTACTCGCTGTTTTTTGCCACTATTTTTTTTTTTAAAGTATTGTTTGTTATGTCCCTCACATTCTGCTTTCTGTTTAACTGGGCGTGGCGATATCCATAAAAACTGGCGACAGGCAGTCATAGATTTCAAATTGAAGGGGCCAGAGGTTAGGGGGTAGGCTGAGCTCCAGGCTTGCAACACAACGAAACACGAGGCTGATGGTTCAGCTACATTTGGCAGCAGAGAACTCAACTCTAGGGAGTTCCCCCACTTCCCCAACTCCTCTTTCAGCTCAGTGCATTTTATTAGCGTTCTATTGCCTTTCCGCTGGTCTGACTACCAACGACTTTTAGTATTGCCCCTGCAATTTAAATATACATACTTTGCATTTATACGCGAATTCAGGGACTAAAGACTCCTCTTCCCTCCAACAACTACATCAAGACCACCTCTGTCTCTCTTGCATGTGTCACGCAATCAACTAATGCCAAATTTGTGGGTACTCTCCCATATCGCTAAAATCTCTCGTATTCCGTTTTCACGGCTGTGATATTTACGCTACATTTAGCCGGATTTTGTCCATGTTGATAGTTTTATTCCCCCCTGAAATGAATATAGAACGCAACAAAAAAAAAGAAAATCATTTTTCTTTATGTTCTTTGGAAAGTGATATTTAATGGTTTTTTATTGGCTGTTTCACTCGGTCTGTTGTCGTGTGAAGCAGTCTAATATGTTTTTGTTGTAGCTGTAGACTATTAGTGTTAGATATCTATAAAAATTGATCAAGTCAAAGATTTTATAGTTATGGCAAACCACACGCAAGGCAGGTAAATTGCTGAATTGTGTGAGCAGTGAAGTATATTATAATAATCAAAAATATATAAATGAACTGATATTTCATCTTAAAGTAATTTAAAAAAAAAACCGCTCTCTTTTCACATAAGACCATAAAAAGTTTATTAAAAATGTTTTTTGAATTATTTTCAAAATATAATTTCGAAAGATCTATGACATCTGTTCAAGATTCAGATTTTGATGGTGCTTTTTTATTTATATTCAGTTAACAGCACTAAAAACAATTATTTCAGAGTGAAATTCAAAACAGCCCAAACGCAATCGATTAAATAATAGATTAGATTTTGTTTAGTTGAACATTGTGAGTTGCATTGCGTTACATGCATTTAGTATTATTTATTTAGTTTTCTTTATTTTTTGTTGTTTTGTTTTATTTATGCAGTTGCCATTTGTTGTTATTGAATTTTTGTTCAATTTGTTAAAGCGCGATACGCTCCATTGAGGCGTGAAAGAGTTGTTTGCTTGGCGCAATGCTTGGTAAATTATCCAATGCCTTGTTACCTAATCCAAACTCAAGCTAACAGACTTGGACGCAAAAAATCGTAGTACTTATAATTATTTCTGTTAGTTTTTCTTTTGTTTTCGTTAGCTTGTTGCTTGTGCATTTTACATAAGCGTTAATTAAAAATGCGGTTTTAAAACGCGAGCAGTCGCCCACGTCCCAAAGCCGAGAACCTGTCAAGTTTGGGCAATTTCAAGGCTTGCGATTAATTAAACATTTGGACGGGCTTTGTCTATATCAAGAGACGCGAGATGAGAAATTTCTCCTCCTTTCTGCATTCCACTTATTATCATCTAGTATTATTATCATAATCATCATCATTAGCTGCGCTTATGACAGCTTTTGTATAGAACGCACAAAGCGGTGCATAATATGAGTGTGTTTGTGTATTTGTGTGCTGGAAGGAGGTAAAGTGCATTTAAGGTGACTTTGCTAATTTACACGATTCAAAATGGAAGCCGCATAATTGTGTGCATTATGACAGCTTGCAGGTTGTTGGATGGTACGAGAATACCCCTGTTCTAACCACGATACGACACCTTTTCAGCTGTACGCTGTGCATCTCATTATGTGAAAGAGGAAGCAAAAAGGGGGGAAGAGAGAGGATTTGTGTAGCCTGCATTCAGACCGAACATTCTGGAACAATGAGGTCTCATTAAATGACAGCTATAATACCCTACAATCGGGCATAAAAGTTCTGTGGTAAAATAGGTGAAGTCAAAATTAATCAGAAACAGAGCTTCATATCATTAAGCTTACTTTTTATAAATGCTTGACAAGTTGATCACTGCCGGAAATTAAATAAAATGCAATACTCTTAATAAATTGACAATTAGATATTTGCTTATAAAGAGCATTTAATCTTCAACATGCAGAAGATAACTATTCTAAGTACGTGTATACCCACAAAATGGTATCACTTTTTATTCAGGCCTTGTCCATATGAATGCATTCAGTTTGTTTGAGTCTATTGTGTGTGTAAGAGTATGTGAGGAGAGTGTAAAGGATGTAAGGTTGAGTGTATCTCATTCATCTTGATGTTCAGTTGCCATTTAGCTGCCTGTCAAGTTGTGTGGACTTTTCTTTTTTTATATCATCTTGCAATTCTCCTCGTCCTTCCTCATTATTCGCTGATGGACGTTTGTCAATCAAAAAGATGTGTTAGCCTTTTTCTATTGTTTGGCTTTGTCACTTTGGCTCGGTTTTACTGCTAATGCTGCATTTTTAATTAGACACGAGAGTTGAATCAACTCAAGAATGCACTAACAACTGTAGCTCTGTCTTCATGTTGCCACAAATTGACATTTGGTTTGATTTGAAGTGATAGGAGACAATTTGATAGTTTTGTGTCAGCGTCGTTTGATTGCCTTCACAATTGCAATAGTTGTTTCCCCAGATACATGCCCCAGAATTGCTGAAATGAGAAGGCAAGAGATTAAAGTGAAGCTTATACAACTATTTTATTAGATTTCAAACTAAGCTTAAAAATAGTTCTATTAATTCGGTGCCAAAGAACTTGCTACTATCCTAACTATCCCAATCATTCTTTACGCATGGAATTCAAATTCATTAAAGGTAATTTTATCATTCGCTTAGTAAATACTTATTTGATAATTTGCATATTATTTCTAAGTAAGCAATAAGGCAAGCGTTGTCAAGTTTATTAAAATCCAATTCAACTCGTGTCACTTTTCCACTTGACACATGCCCGGAAAGGTGTGCTATGCTTTTTTGATCTTTTTCTGCGACATAATTACATTTTAATTCCCGTCGACAACAAGAGAAAATAACACGACAACTACACTAGACGACGACAGCAAGCAACAACAACTGCTCTCAGCAATAATAATATAAACTTTGCCCAACTTTGCACTCATCGTCACACACATATACACAGTGGGAAATCTGCATGAATTATAATTATATTTTTCATTAAAATTCACCTTGGATTCGCATAAGTCTCAACTTTTCTGAGATTTGATTGTGTCGCCATCTAGCGACAGGAGACAGAATAAGTAATTTAGAGAAATGTACTCGTATTTACATATAATTTCACCTCAACAATTTTAATGAGCTTCAATTCAAATGTTAAGCACCAAAAATGTTGTAGATATTAATTGAATTTGAGACTTTTAATTAAGATGGCAAAAAACCAATTGAATATAAGAATGAGCGAGAACGCAAGATTCTGCGTCGGCTTTGTGATAGAGGGAAGTCTGTTGCTGGGACAGGGGCAACTTTTGGCTGTTTCTAGAGTACAGGTGAGGTGAGCGTGCTTTTGCGTCGACACGATAAAGTTTTGCCCATACACAAACTACAAATTTAATTTAACTTTGATATTCTTTGTTCTCCAGTGGCTGCCATCATATCATTTGGAACTTTTAGTCAACCAGCTGATGGTTGGTGCATTTCCTGGTCATGATTACTCTTCCTCTTTCACTCTCTTTCTCATACTCTGCCTTTCTCTTCTTTTACTTGTTTGGCTGTTGCGCTCTTTTGATGTACATTTTGTGTTTTCTTTTAATTTTTTTGATGTTTAGTACAAGTTTATCTTTATGAAGTTTACTTAAAGTTTGGTTGTATTTCAATGTTTTATTTCGCCACATTTATTAATACGTTTTCATTATTTCATTCATATACATACTTATTTAAATATAAGACAATTTAAATTGGCGATTTGCAAAGTATTTATTATTATTGCTATTAGAATATTTCGTTTTTTAGAATATCAAATAGAGTAGAGAAATAATACTAAATAAACTACAAAAAAGAAATCGCCTAGCTTAATTGCTTTCTAGTCTGTGGTCCGTAGATTTGCAAAATGCAAAGTTGCTTGCCACAAACCTTTGAAAATCTCTGCCCACAAAACTTTGGCCACATCCACGCAGCTCATTTGGTTTCCGGGAATACAAACGCAGGACGTCGGAGGAACATTTCAGATGGGCGAAATGGAGCTAGCCGTTGTATGACGTTGTCTGGCAGAAGCCACGAAAACCGACATAAATATAATTTTGTTTTTGAACATTATTCAAGTGCTTTGAAAATTGAAATCTGGTCAGAGTGGAAGTGAAATGATGAAGCATTTGAAAGAGAAGGATTCAGTTCCTGTGCTAGCCACAGCACTAATTGCCCTTTGTGGCTACTGTCTCTTGTCTTAGGACAGACAAGAAAGCTTTTAAAAACTTGCAAAAAACTTGCAATTAAATTAAATTTTAGCTAAACAATTAATAAATGAATACGTTTTATATGCCATATACTCGAAATCATTCATGAAATTCGATGAATTTTAACGAATTTGGGTTTGAGGATGACATCAAGATTTTTATTCGCATCTGAAGGTTCCTTTTGAGCTGTTTCGCCTCTAAGCACACCTGTCTGTTGCTTACTATTTATTTATTAATATTATGCACATGTTTCATTTATGAAATGCAAAAAATGCAATATTCTGCGGAAAATTGCGTCCTCGTAGTCTTTGTTGAAAGTCAGCGTCGTTGTCTTAGAAGTCAGAGCTATTTTTCTTTCAGGAGTGGGTTTTTATTGGATAGATAAACAGGTTCAAAAGTCAATCTTAATCTATTTCAAAGCCAGAAATTTCACAATTGTCCTTTTCTGTAGCTTAACTTTATTTGCAAGTGTTAAAAGATCGTCATTGTATTTTCACCTAGAAATAATGGCGTAAACATAATTTGTATTATATCTATTTGAAATTCAGATTCTCATATACCTTATGGAGATCAAGTTTATTTGTATGTATATATAAACCATTCTTTATAGAGACTGGTACAGGGTATCATGCTGCCTCGTACGGTCGATTGTAGCCCGTCCTACTTGTTTTATATTTACTCTTTGTTTTTTTTTTTTGTACACTGCAATGTGCTGTTTAATGCACTTGCCTTTGACAGTGACTAACGGCAGTATGCTTGTGTGTGTGTGTCTGGGTGTGCTTCATGAAGCTGCAATAATGTCCTTTAATAATTTGCACTCGTTTGGAAAATAACAGCACAAAGCCGAGGTCATATCTCGTATTGTCACTCTCAAACTCTCTACTTTTCGCTTTATCGCCTTGTTGCTGTTGTTATTTTTCTTTTAATTCTTGTTTCCCTTTGAGCTGGCCATCCGAACCGCCTCTGTCTCCTCCTCCTTTTGCATATACTGCTGACTAGCCCAATTCATGTTGAACATGAATATTTCTTACTTTGAGTGTTGTTCTTTTTGTGCTTTTCTTTTTTTGTACTCTCTTTTCCAACTTTCACTTTTATTTATTTTTTATTTTAATATTTTTTTGTTAGTGGTTTTGTTTTTTCTTTTTCACATTTATTTATACTTGTATTACCTTGTTTATTACCATGAAATAAAAAAAAAGTTAATAAATTTTGAAATTAAAATAATCTGATTATTTTTTTCTTTCGTTTCTTTGCAGGTAAGCTACAACAATATTAAATTTGCAGTTTTTATGGGTTTGTAACTTTATTAATGTTCGATAATAGAGAATTTTTCAAAAGTCCATTAGATGCTCCGCTTCATTTAAATAATGCTTGTTTAAAGCTAATTGAGCTAAAATTAATGCTACGAATGATGTGCTTGTGTTTGTGTGTATGCCTCCCTCAGTATGTGTGGGTGTGTGTGAGTGCACTGTAAAGTATGCAACAATTTTTGCAACGGCAAATTTCCCAACTGCCTCGCAACGGGTTGGCAAGCTAATTAACTTAGTCAACAATTAGGCTGAAAGGCTTCGCCAAACGTTCAACAACAGCAGCAAGAAGAACAACAATTGCAACATAATAAACGGAATATTTTCATAGACGCTTGGGTTGCACGAGCCGTATGCGTAATGTTATTAACCACTACAGAGTCTGTAATTATGAACAGGCGTATGCATATGTATAGACAAGAAAACCTCGTTAAATCATACTTTCTATAAATATTTCTTAATTATGTAAAAGTTGCAACATTTTTAGATATTTTTGAAATTGTATCTGGAATTTTTTGAAGTGGCTTGTTTTAAGGATGTACTTCTGTAATTAGTTATATTTATAATTATAGCTTCTTCGTTCGTGTTGGCTACGTTGTGCACAGTGCAGTTTGCCTTAATTAAATTTTCATAGTACAATGCAAGGCTTTCTGTAGCGTAAATGGTACACGGTGAGAGTGAAGGACACGTTGATGGAGCCGTGGGTAAGAAGAGGTTGGGATGCCCTGACCAAGCGATGTGTTGCAGCTGCTAAGTGAAAACATAATTAATTGAATTAAGTTTTCTATTTGCTGTCCAGTCCTTGACACGTGGTCCCCAGACAGAGTTTGCCTTTCAAATACCCTGTAATTAAGTGGCTAGTAGAGAATATTGAATTGAATATAATAATGGAATTAGCCAAGAATGCAGTTCAATTAACAGTCAAGCCATAAAACAAACAAAGGCTATATCATCGAGTATTCTTGTTAAAGTTCGACTATTGATAGTTATTTAGGTATTTGTTTTGCTTGGTAACCTCTTACCTCTTGACATTGCCTTATGATATTGATTTATCTGTCGGTCTCACAGTGGCCACAAATTAACTGGCTTTTTGGCAAATTTTCCGGCTGACTTGGCAATTATGCAATTAGGTGCAAACGGCCATCCAAGCAATCGAGACATTTGCCCACCTGCTCGGACAAAGAAGCTACTTAGAGAAAAACGCATTCCTTTTTCCGCCCTTCGATGTGCAACAGCAGGTGTTAAGTAGGGGAAAAGTAAATCCAAGCAACTTGTTGCAAGCGCAACAGTCGCAAACAGGACGACTGAGAGTCTCCAGCAAATGATTTGTAGAGTTGTTACCCCGCCTGTTGTAGCTGTTGTTGCAACATAGCAAAGAGTGAGCGCGCATGCGTTGCCAGAGAGTAAAAGACATGTATAAGAGAGAGACAGGCGAGTAGAGATGCCGGGTGTTGTCATTTGGACATGACGTAATCTGTCTAAAAATAAATACTCTATTGCGCTTGAACAGAGAGCAAACGAAGTACCATAAGTGAGGAAATAGAATAATATCCACTCAGTCCTTAATTTGCATTTCATAGGAATTCACATTTATAGTTTAGCATTAAGCTCAACAGTTAAACTCTACAATACTTGGAATCATGTCCCTTATTGTCTCTCCCTACTCTTTTATTCCACTGTCCGGCATTCTCTAATTTCCTTTTCCTTCGTTGCCTTCGGTTCTACTGGGGCATGCCTCACGCCTACCACAATATGGCATAATAAATTGCGCTTTCGTTTCCAGCTATTGTCGCCCGACATTTTTTTGCTGCGACTCGCAAAAAGGAAGACAACAAATATGTGGCATTATCCTTACATTGTCAGGTAACCAGTCAGTCAGTCTGTCAGTCGACTAAGCGTGAAAAATTGTTCAACTTTCAATTTATGGTATGCGAGTGGCGTGAGCGCGATTTTGTAGACAAAAAGTGAAATCTGAGAGAGGTTGGAGCATATAGAGGCCATGACTTGGCACAATTTCGTCCTTAAAGTGCAATTTTATGTTATAGAAATAAATATCAAATGTACCTTAAGCTGCTAAAATGATCGAAATGCGATCTGAGATATCGAAACTCTTGCTATCAATTGTCCACAATCAGATTTGCTACATAAAATCCGACATACATATGAACTCTAACAAAAAAACGACTAATTTTTTAGATGACAAGATTTAGTTTTGTGAGAAAAATAATATTTTCAAGAGCATTCGACTAAAATATGTTAAAAGAACCTAAATTCTTAAAATAAGAGAAAATAAACTTTAGTACGAATTTTCTAGAATCTAGTTGAAGTTGCAAGCAAATATTTATCGTATATCTCGCCCTGCTATCATTAAACTAAGTTGGAAAATATTTGGTCTAAATATTTTTGTTAAACTTGAACCACTTACCCGAAATATCTCTTCAATATTAGCCGCTGGTTGTTCACACAAAGAAATCAAAAAGAACAAATAGAAGCCAAATGCTCTGCTTGTAGGAAGTTCAGTAGCCAAATAAAATCATGATAAATCAACAGACTGTCTGGCTGTATAGCGAACGAGGGTAAGGTGGGGAGGATGGGCAAATATAAACAAAAAAGCGAATAGAAACCGCAAGCGGCCAAAATGATTAAAAAGAAAAATGGGAAAAGAAAAAATGAAGTGAAGTGAAGTGAAGGCAGCAAAAAGCAAAGGCAAACAGGAAAAGCGACATTTGCTTTTGTTACAACATTTTGCCAAGCCTCAAGCGACGTTTTGTGCCACACTCTGCCCCCAAGACAAGTCCTTCGTCCCGACCGAAGGAAGAAAAAAAAGAATTTAGAACTCCGAAGCAAGATTCGGAAGATGTATCAGAGCTTCTATTGCGCCTCGACGTTCTCTACTCGTCCTCGTGGACCAAAAGAAGGGACAATTTGCGGACAAGCGAGCAATTTGTAAATGTAAACAATGACGAGTCAAGTGGTCTACACAAGGAGGAAGAGGAAGTAACAAACACTGACGCGACGACTGCAGGGCTACCGATAAGGAAACAGCTCAAGATGTTCTGCTCCGAGTTCAGCAAAAGCGGAAAGTGAAAAGCGCTCGTTCGCGACAGCTAAAATAAAAGTTAAACGAAGAAACGATTAAAAATTCAATTGAGTGGTAAACAAAGAAAAACAACAAAACGGCAAAAGAGAAGAGAATAAAAAAAAAATTTAAATAGAAGGGAATAAATAAATAAAAATGGTGACTACCACCATCCTCATTTCATAAGAAAGGAAACGTACAAATTGTAAACAATTCTTGGGAAATTTGCTAAATTGTAATCGAACCGTCAAATACGAAACGTCTTTAGTATTTCGTTTTTGTCTCCACTTGTTTCTTCGCTTTTTCTTTCGTCTGTTTCATTGTTTTATTTGTGCTTTTGCTGTGGCCGTCAAGTGTATGCAATCATCTGGTCTTCAAGTTTCACTCCAAGATTTTTATTCTCTCTCTCTTTCTCTCCAACTTATTTCTTTTTCATTATGATTTCTATTGCTCTAGGAACATATTGTGCAGGGTAATAGGCGTAGCAATGGGGAGTAAGGCATTATATGAAGTGTGTGCCTTGAATATATTGATTTCAAATATATTTGATTTTTATTTAATGGTGAGAATAAAGAGGGACTGGTAAAAAAAAAGCAAGTTATTGCACATGAAGTGATAGGAGAGTTTGAGGAAAATGGTATTAAAGAATTGAATGGAAGTTAAGTAATTGAGCTCCAAGAGAATCTTGACTCTATTAAAGTATAAATATGATATGGAATCTAGAATATAGAGAAGATTGAAGGTATATATGAACATATAATTGTAAAGAAGATGTATAAAATATAATAGATTAAAAATTAAACAATCATTATTAGTCTTGAGATATTTAATCAATCAAGAAATAAACTCATTACTTTAGAATTGTAACCTGTCAGCAACTGCAGCTGCTGCCGGTGCATGACCAACTTTTCTTCCAACTTGTACTTGAGTCCGGAGAACTTCTACAGTTGCACCACAATTTCATTTTCTTATGCTATCAAGTTACTCGACTGCTTTACAATCAATCAAATTGTCTTTTATTTTTATTTTTTCTTAAGAAAACAGCATCTTTTACTGACGTCTTGCAAGTCAATGTGTCTGTCTTTTATTTTACCTTTCTTCCCCTTCTCTGAATGTTTACCAATGCAACATTAAAACATTTTCTATCATTTCCGCCTTATGTGCAGCGTTTATCGTCGTCAAGTTCTTGTACAATTTTAATTTCATTTTCAATACTCTGTGAGTTTCTGTGCTTTTATTGCTGCGACTACTGTTAAAGGAAGTGGCGACTTGTAGGAAACAGGAAACGCCACTACAGGAACAGTGCGTGATATTGTTGGAGAGAGGAGCTCATCTTGATTGCATTCACTGAATGTTGAATGGAAATTCTGAAAGTTTCTGCATGGAACAAAAGGAAACGCCAACGGACCACGTTTCAGTTTGCTTAATTGAGTTGCCTGCTATTATGTGGCTCTTGGACTCCTTTAGAGAAGATGAAACCAGATGGAAGCTGCTTGAGACTGTAACTAGTTAAAGGTGGCGTTTTGAAGTGCATAAAATTGTGTGCGTTCTGAATGCATATGTGTAGTGTGAAGTTAACTAACTTTAGTCCAAATGCTACTTCTGTTTATATCTAGTAGAATTCTTTGCTTAAGCGATTAGAAAGTAATGATATCAATTGTTTTCAGTGTAAGTTTCATAGCTAACTCAGCTTTAAGTCGAACATAAATATCGTAATCAAAATATATAAATCATTTCTTCATGTCAAAGATATTTCCAATAACAAAGACATTTTCCAAGCACTTCAAGTTGCTTTTAAGTAGCTTAAGCTGTCTTTGAACTTTTAGCAATCGATGCAACCTATCCGCACATATACACACAGAGCTAAAAGTTTACATTTATGGCACCTGCAGCTGCTCTGCACAAGGAAGTATAGATATAGGGAAGGTAGAAAAAAGCAAAAAAAAAACGCATATGGCAACCATGTAGAATCCATGCTTACGCGTTAACCTTCAATCTTTTGAGTCGACAGCAGGCAGAGCTCAAAGTAAAACAGAAATATAAACAGAAGCATGAAAGGAAATAAACGAAAGATGTAGAAGTCAAAGGGGGGAGGAACTAAGGAGGATATTTGCAGCCGTTGCTGCCGACGTTGCTCATACGCAACGTGCGCCGAGAGTGGCATTCAAGTTGCCGTGCACCGCATTATGAGACAGTGTACTCGTAATATAAATGTTTATATTCTTGTATTGCGGTTATTATTAAAAACTTTTACTGCCAGCGCGCGCAAAATGTACAACTTTTACAGCAATATCTTTGTATTCCCCCTTTTCTTGCCGTCTCGGCGCCAACCAAATACATGTTGTGTATGTGTGTGGAAAGTTTAAGTTTATTTGCGTTGCACTTAAGTGGGCAGAAGATGATACAAGAAAACCAAAGGCTGAACTTTTATTGCATCTAAGCAAAGCCAAAATTGCACTATTAAAA
Organism: Drosophila rellima; assembly: GCA_035043635.1. Taxonomy (NCBI): domain Eukaryota; kingdom Metazoa; phylum Arthropoda; class Insecta; order Diptera; family Drosophilidae; genus Drosophila; species Drosophila rellima. The sequence continues at coordinate 15,450,247 of JAWNMV010000811.1, forward strand.
ACTTTCCCGAATTATTGTTGTTTCATTCAAATTTGGATTTATGAAAATCCACGTCTTTTCTAATAACTTACCTAAAATGCTATCTTAAATAATTGAAAATTTGACAGATAACTTGACGATACAAACACGAATGAAACTTTTAATAGATTCGTTCATTTCCTTCTCTATTTATTAATTTATCTATGTTAGGATACATTTGTAACCCTTCTGGTTTAGTTTAAAAGCCATCAGCTTAGCTTCTAGTATTTAAGTCTTTTCTTGTGGCTCGTGACGGATTTTCTCCCTTTGTCCTGTGTGTGTCCTGTGTCTAGTACACCCATTTCTTTAGCTGACTCTCTTCCACCACTTGTATGCTTGTTTAATAGACCATGCGAGAAGACCTTTTAATGGATATTTTCGAAGGCACTTGATTAAGTTTCGCTTCCTGCGTCTGTCATGGAAATATATTTGGCTCGCCTGTCATGTGATTAGCACCTTGAGGGGTGCGTGGGTTAAGGCAATAGTTAATGAGTTGTACAACATCACAAAAGCCTCTCGGAAATTACACGTACAACAACTTAAGACAAGTTTCTGGTCTTGAATGAATATACCCTTCTATAGATGTTGAAGCGATGCAATTATTTATTCTGACATAAAATATTAAACATAAATAAAAACATGTCGATATTATAGATATATCAGAGGTAAAAAATATTTAAGCTTGCGTTAAATAAGAAGATAAACCAATATATCTCAATGTTTTTCAAGTTCTGAGCATTAAGAGTATTAAAGCTTCGACTAAGTCATGTGAAGTTGCTCTTTGTCTATAATATCTTAATCTTTTGCATGGCCATGCTCAAATCCTTTCACCAACAGAACACAGATAGGCAAGACAGACACACACAAACACACCTCTACCTCTGAAGTCACACACAAACACACACTTACCGCAAAGATACAATACGAGAAAGGTAACTATTCAGGTAGCATCCTTAGTGACTATTGTTGTTTAATCCTTTTGTATAAAGTTGTGCTTACAACTCATTATTGTTGCGGCTGTCTGTTCTGGCGCTCAATGAAACCCCTCGCAGCCCTTTCAACATTTACTCTAATGTCACCCCCGCTTTATTTGCGGTAACACATTTCGTTGCCATTCCTGTTGTTGCTTTTCCGCTTGTGGCAAAAGTTTCCTTTTTGGGGTCTTGGCCCAAGTTTTCCATGCGACTCTCTGTGTTGCCTGCGATTTTGACACTCGCTTGACTGCGTTTGCACAGGGAAAACTTTAACTGGATCTGCGCCTGTTTCTGCTTTTGGGTCGACTTTTGTTTTCAATTTTACGCTTTAATTACCTTGATGAATACTTGTTGTTTAACAGGGCTTCACTTCATGATGGACACTCACTCGATTAAAATTCATCGAAATCATTGGTTATTCTCTCTCATTTTTTGCTTTCGTATTGTTTAATAAACGGCTGCCAGTTGGTTTATTAAAAAGTAGTAAAAAAGAAATATTGTAATATAATTAATAATTTAATAATGAATCGATTCGTGTTTGTGGGCACAAATGTATGTGTATGCGCATGGTCTCATATTGGGATTTCAATTTAATTAACATTAAAATATTTTCGAGAGCTGACGATAAATAAACACGCATATTGATTATATTATATAATTATTGATAGAGAAGCACAGAAGGAGATAGAGAAAAATGCTTGGTACGAGTAAAGTAGAGCTATAAAAGTATGTATTAATATTTTTTAATTAGTTTTGGAAACTCGTGTATACTTAATCTTTTGAGAACGTGAATTCCGGGAATCAGCTCATTTACAACTTAAATTTTAAACTGATAGACTTCCCTTCTTGAGAATAGCTAAAAACTAATTTTAATGAATCGAAACTTAGTTAGATTTTTAAGCTTTGTGAAGAACAACTTTTGGGCTCTTAGATTATGTGCGAGAATGTAACTTCTTACATAAATCGAATGGAATATTTAAATGTTTTGAAGTGCATTTAAATGTTAGATAAAGTAACTAACACGAAAACAAATATATATTATAATTGGAAATACTTTGTATGTATTTAAATTATTAAATAATTGGCATTTTGTTTTACTTGAAGCTTTTTCTGACTACCGTTAACCTTCTTCTTATTGGTATTTTCAACAATGATGACAGTTTTATTGTGTGTCCCTTCTTCCTTCAATGTGGGATTGACACATTTAATGATTGATTGATTTCGGTTTTTGTCATCAATTATGCATTACATTTTGCACGCTTGTCTAGCATTTGTCGAGTTGCTCCTCCTACTCCCCATCCTACTGCTGGTTTGGTATCTGCCTCTGATATTTGCTTTAATTATTTTAATGAAATTTCAACATAATGTTTGACATTACATTCACTCGCTTTATTACAGGTGAAATGTGATTTATATTCAATTATTCATTCACTTATTAAATACAAAATTTGTTTGTTTTCATTTACTCAGCATTAAACGGAGCGCATCATCCAGTTAAACAAACATTTATAATTATTTTGTCGAAAACCAAACAGATTAGAAGGTTAATACTAAATGTCAATGAGACAAGTTTACCGACAATATTTCGAATTGCAATTTTGTACATTTTCTTGCTATTTGCTGAATGTCAGATGTTGTTTGTCTAATATAAATAATGAAAATATGTATAATTTAATATGTCTGATCATTATTTTGGCCTTCTTATAAATGGACATTATACTTATTTCACTGTATTTAATTAATCTCAATACTTGACAAAATACTGTTCTCACTCTAACGAGTTCTGCTTTTCAAAATGTCTTTACAGCTGTGGCATTTTCTTTATATCTCTCTCAATTGTCATAACCAATCTGCCCAATCGTTTAATTTACATAATTTAAAATTCATTTAAACATAATAATTTTTTAAGTTTGAATGTAAATAAAACTAATTAATACTATTCAAAGAAATGTATATCTAGTAAATTGCTCATCATTGCATTGAACGACTAACTGACTGATTGACAATTGGACTGTAGTCAACTTTGACTCATTAGATAAAAATCCGTTCAGTTTTTTGTGGGTCTGTCCGAGCAGCACCTGTTTGGCTCTTTCCAATAATACGCATAGCGGAAAATGTAATTAAAATATTTTTCGCTATTTTTCGTTGTTATTCTCGATTTTGCTTTCTTTTATACTTTTTCTTATAATGGCACTCAAGCCTTTTAGTTTTCCTCATTTTTTCATTGTGCTCTTCTCGCTTAGCCACAAGCAATTTGAGCACGGTAATTGTTCGAATGACGTTACGTGTTTCTAATTAGCTTGATTTTGTAGCTGATGCTGCTGGCGATGATAATGATAATAATGATGGCAAAGATAATTGTGATATTTTTCTCCTTTTGTTGTTGTCAATTTGAAAAAATGCTGTTTTCTTACATTGCAATTTTCATTTTGTATTTAAAATAAAGTTTAAGTTTAATATGATTTTTCACGCCGCATATATTAAAAATTTGATATTTTTGTGTTCTGTAATCATTAGAAAATTGGTTTAAAATAAGCTGATGTCTCAAGGTTACGCCATTTGGTTGAAAAAAGTACTTTGTATGTTTTTGAGTAAGCGTATTTTAAAATTTACAGCAGATTGGTAATAAAATGAGCTAAAATTTATAGAAATCTCTAACATGCTAATATAATAAATCTTAATATTTAGAAATAGCAAGGTGATACACATAAGGTTTCTTGACACAAACGTGTTAACTTATTTTAGAATACGTATACATTTTTTATCATTGGGGAAATATGTCAAACATTTTAGTAAGTTTGTTCCTTCCTTTGCTCGGTTCATGAGGCTTTCTTCTCTGTTAAATATGTGTGTTTGGCTTTAAAATTAATTTTATTCTGTTTGCTTGGTAAAACTTACTGAACTCGAAAATCTGAAGTTCACAAAAACATATTGGTAGCCAGTCAGCTATACATATTTGAGTATTTGTAAAATGTTGTGTTTTGATGAGTCTCTTTGTTAAATTAAATGCAATTACGAAATCAATGTTAAGTGCGACACACACACATACCCACTTGCATAGCTAATTGAGTATATATGTGAGTTGGTATGTATGTGCATTGTTTGTGCATGTGTCAAGCCAACTTTGGCCCATTGTGAGTTGTTGTCAAAACTGTGAAATCCTAAAAACATCATGATTGACCTCTGAACAGTTAAAACGCAGGAGCGGCGGCTGGATCTGTACTGTTGTTTTTGGTGTTGACTATTGGTTGGTAACGAACTCCATCGTCATCGTCGTTCGCTTCATCAACCTCATACGCAAGCATGATTGCGCAATACACTATCGCAAAATAATTGATCCCATTGTGGAAAGCGTCGTTGCGTTGACAGCCAGCAGACGAAAAGCGGAAGCAGAGAAGGGACTAAAACTAGGGCTTAATGGCAGTGGAGTGGAGTGGTTGGGGATCTCACATTTACCACCAACACACACAAATTCTCTGATGTTGACAGTTGCACTCATCTAGCAAAGGCAGATGATATGCACCTCGTCATTGTCACTCGACGCCTCTCAGAAATTGGCCTTTCTGGTCGTTATCATCAACATCATCATCATCATCAAACGTTGCACACATGCAATTTATGAGTGTCGGCCAAAAACTAATGACTGATATGTTTGATACGGACGTTTTTATTGATTTGTCAAGTGGTCTGGTCTTTTCTACAACTTGTATCAAAACCTTATGTCAAGCTCACTGACTGCCTAAAACGATGCCCCAAACGATCATTAAATTAGAACCGCGGACACATCATACCAAAACTACATAAAACCAGGCAGAATGATGCGATTTTAATATAATTCTTTTTGGACTCGTTTTTATAGCTATCAGCAAATAAATAGTATTATAGCAACAAATTTAATTTTTTATGATATTATATTAACGTTTTTAGCTTATATAGGTGCTTGAACTTATTCAAGATAAAATCATCTAATAAGACACTGGCATTTGTATGCATTTTGATTTGTCTTTAAAAGCTTTTTAAGAATTTCAGCTACAAAGTAATTCTATGAGTTAAAACTTTATCAAACAAGTAAACTGATACATAAAGTCGCTTTAAACTCATCAATAATGCATTAATGTCACGAATAAATAAAAAAAAGCTATAGTGAAAATAAAAACTGAAAAAATGTTTCTATCGAGCTACTCTATAATTCTGAACTTTTAACAACCAGAGAAGGCGGCAAGAGGCAACAGGATAGACAACAGGACAACAGCGCCACAAAAATGGAGTACGAAAAATCTTTTCAATAAAACAATTTACTCAATTGGCTCAATGACTCGACGCGACTTTGGTTTTCTTTTTGCTTGCAGTTTTTATGAGCGAATTCAGCAATACAAAAGCTGAAAAAATACAAAACGAGTGAGCGAAAAGAAAGGAAAAAGAAAATGGAAATCTATTTAGTTTTGTGGCTTGTTCGTAGTGTTGCAAAAGCTCATTGGGCTCTCCAGCAGCTGAGTTGCAGTTTTTATCGTTCACATTTCCACAGCTCAACTCCCACTTGCATACTATCATATATTCAACTTTTTTTCGTTATTCCTTTTTCAATTTTGCCAATATTTTCTAGTGTTTTGTTGTTGTATTTTTTTCTTTTCTTTTTTCTTTATTTACCTGGTCTCCTGGCGTCGCATTGCATGTGTCGTGTCGTCGCTTGGCGCCATTGCGGGACTCCGGGGTGGTCGTATCCTTGTCTTGCTTTTCCGCTCTTTGTCTGTCTATCTGACTCTGTCGCACTCTTTCGCTTTCTCTACTGCAACCGCTCTCACGCAGAGTGGACTGTATCAATTTAGCGCATGTCGTCATAGCAGCCATTGATGCATAAATAATGGAGATGGTGGGACGGCATGGCGGGTGCCTGGAAGGGGTATTCGCTGGACTAGCTTTAACTGTCAGTCAGCCTGGCGCTTTGCTGTTTGTCAAGAGCTTTCCTCCCACTTCTTTCTGTCCCTCACTCCGCTCTGTCCATCACTTCTGCTGCAAGCATTTCCCCCATGTCTGCTTCTAACTGAATTTGTAGGTATATTTGTTTTGTGCAATGTTACGATACGTTTTATTCTTTTCTTATTTTTTTTTTTACCTATTCTTTTTTGCGCTTTGTCGGTTCAGCCATTCAGTACTATTGTCGCTTTATTTGCTATTCAAAACTATTTTCATCGATTGCCGCGACGCCGAAAAGTAAACAAACAAGAAAAAATAATCAAAGAAAACTTCTGTCATGCTTGGCTAAATTTCAGTAAAAAGCACATACAAATATCGAAAATTGCAATAGAGTTATCGAGACTGGTTGATTGTTTTGCCGTCAGATTAGTTAAATATTTAAGGCAGTGCTGAGCAGTAAATACTGAAAGTTAGCTCTATAACAAACAATACTTCTGGTATCAGCAAAATGAACACAACAATATTTGTTTACTGACTGAAGTAGAAACGAAAAGAGAGCATCAGTGAGCCACTATGTGCCCACCTCTGATAAATTGTGATCAGAATAATTACAATTGTCGAACTAGTAAAATGCATGCTCTAAACCCGCAGCTGTCGCTGCTGCGTATACGCAATATTGTAGAGAGTGTCAACCATCGAAGCGTCGCTAAAACTAAGTCGCTTTTCAAATTTTCCAATCACATATCCTCTTCCGACAAACACACACGCACTCACATCGTGCAACTGGCACTGTTTCGTGAGCTGCTTTCAAAACGGAAGTAGCCAAAGGTGCTGCCCGACGATAGGCAGAAAGCTTAGAGAACCCAATTCAACTGCCGACTACCGACTACATTTTCGAGGCACATATACATACATACATATACATACATATATATGCCCAAAACTATTCAAAGCGAGCCAAACCAACTGGCAATTAAATTTTCCAATTAAATTGACAATAAACTTTATTTAGGCAGGTATCAAAATTGAACAAATGAAAAGAGAAAAAAAAACCTCTTAGCTAAATGCAAAACATAATTTTTAATGCTTCACGTATTCAGCAAAACTATTTTGGGCACTAACAATGCATGTTGCACGTGCAATATTCTTCAAAAGCCGACCGCACTTACAATAAATATTCATAAGATATTTTTGTAGTATACCTTACTTAGGCCAAAGGACTAAAAATGTGTATTTGGTTAACACCCAGCTTATGGTTGTATTAAGCGAGAAACCAAAACACAATTAGAGTTATCGACAACGATCTTTAAATTTTATGCTCCGAAAATTTGTAGCTGAGATTATATATATGTATATTAGAGAAAGTATTGCAATTATCGATAAGGACCTACATATGTATTAATGTATTGCTTATGATGATAGTCTCATTATCCAGCAATTACACCAGGCACCAAAATTTCCTTTTTTCTTCAATCATGAAACAAAATTTATCATATTTAATTATTCTCTTATTATATTGTCGACTTATTTTATGAGCATAAAATCGATGAAAACTTCTTGCATTTCCTTAAACACTTATCAACTACTTAAATTACATGAGAATCGCATCAAATAGCCTCTTAAATGTTATAAACAAAGTAAAGTGATAAAATTGCGGGCTTCTGTTGCTGTTGCAGCTGCTGCACTTAGTTGGCCATATTCGATAGCCTTGGACGAATCGGATGCAGTGGATGCAGTCCTCATGCTGATTGCCAATGGCACTTAATAAAACGTTGCAACTGAACAATAAATATTGAAATAGAGAAGCAAAACCACAAGTATATGTACAGAGGGAGAGATACAGAGCGTGGGACAGAAAGAGAAACAGAAACAGGCAAATGCTGTAGCCAATTAATTATTATAAATCCGGTTTACCAGTTAGCCAAATTCTGAAGTTGCATTTGAAAATAATTTAAGCAACAAGCATCCGGAAATTCACATCTATACCAAGAAAATTGCCAAAGTGCAAGTAAACAAAGCATCGTAAATGGTGTGTGTGTGTAGGTGCATATATTACATGTACAAATACTTACATATGTATTTACATGTAGATATTTACACTCTCCCAAGTGGCAAGTGTTATATTTGTTTTGTTGTTTAAGCAACACTTGGAAAACCTTTCTACACCCACAGTTTCGTATTGCTTTGCTTTCGGCTTTTCTTGATGAAAAGCAGCTGGAGGAATGTCTCCCAGGGTGGCGGCTGAACTCCTCCCTGGTCCCAGCTGTTGCAACAGAGCCAAAGCCTCTTGCCACTCGCATGTGTAACTTGAGCTTTACTTTTAATAAACAATATAAATTTCCAGTAAATAATTGTTTGGGATTTGTTTGTGAATTTATTATATGCATTTCAAGCAACTTTCTTCCTTTTCTTTCCTTTCCTTATTTTACTTGGGCATTGAATGGATCTGAGTCTCCTTCGACTGAAAATTTCAATAAATTTTATTTCATTCTTTTATAACTTTTGATTGGCTTCGGGGCAAAGCGAAAGTACAAAAGGGAATTGCTAAGTCAGCTTATAAATGTCTATGTACATATATCTATATATTCTTATTGCTGCATTAATAAAGAAGTTGACAACAAAGAATTTTTATTGCAGTCTTGCTAGAACATTTAAATTTAACAGTGTCTTTATAAACTGTTTAAGTATGTTGGCAATACGTTTTGTTGTAGTTAAATTTGTATAATTGTAATTTAATATTTTTTTTAAGAATATGTTTGAAGAAAAATTATATTATATTTTCAGTTTTTTCTCTAATTTTTTCTCTCTGAATGTGTTCGTGTTGTTGTCGGCAAAACTCTTAATTAAATTGAATTGTTTGTAATTGTATTTGCCAGCCAGACAAAAATACCAACAACCAAATGGACGAAACAAAAGCGAGCAAAATATGAGATCAGAATGTCGTCAAGCCGCAAAACCAAACAATAAACTGAAATGCCGACATTTCAGGGACACAAACAGTTTTGTATACCCTGAAGTTTGTATAGGGCTTAGAAAACATTTTTATTAATATGTAGTAATTTTAAAATATTGAAAAAAATTCACATAGCTAACGTGCAGAAAAAGTTTCCTTTTGAAAATCTGAGCCTGAAATATTTTGCTGGTTTTTGTTAAATAAATTTTGTTTATGAAGCTCGAAATGTAAATGAATAAAAGATGCGTAGATTGATGTTCTGAAATTTTCCATTGGTATTGCAATGAAAATGTTGTTGATTTTATGGCAAAGTTAGTTTGGTGGTAAGCGATGAGCTCAGTCAAAGCTCAAAGCAATTATCATGCCTCAACCGGAAAACTGTCAGATGTAAGATGCAATGGGGGCATTAGCACTCGTAATCCCCAGCAGACATCTTGAGACAGTTTGACGTTCTAAGGGGCAGGGAGAAAGGACAAAAGAGATTTCACGCCTCGCGAAAATCTGCGACAGAAACTAAAACCGCAACACAGCTCTGTTTAGGTTGTGTTGACTTTGAGGTTATAGAGGGTCTTGTGGATGAGGGAGAAAAGGGGGATCAGTTCATCTGAAATGGCTGCGACTATCAGATTTCTTCTTCTTGAAAGTTTGCTTTTATGCACTTACAAATCACAGCATTTTTGTGTATTATTACTGCTTCTATTCTCTCTTTTTCGCTCTTTTCACTTTCCTATGCCTTAAGTATTCAATGCAACTCTTGCTTCATCTCTTTCGGCCCATCTCATGTTCCTTAACCGGATTTTAAACGGAACTCACAAATTCCGCTTTTGTTGTGTCACCGTGCGGTCGCATAAATTAGCGCAACTTTAATCTGATTTTAATTGTGGGTGGAGAAGTCCGGGTGGGTGTCATTGTCATTGTATGTGTGTGTTTTGTTTTGTTTTGTCAGGTTTAGACCATGAACCGCCTCCCTGGGCTGGCTGTGAAATATTAATGACAAGCCCCGGCGCCAAACCAAACAACAACTAACCAAACAACCAACCAGCCAACCAAAAACAGGCAGTAGCCGTAAAAAAGAAGCCAACTAGGCAATGGCTAAAAATGGCTGTTCTCCTCATCTGCACTGTTGCTGCTTATCTCTTTGGCCTAAGCAAACCAACTGCGCTAACGTATTGCCCTTGTGTCGGTGTTTCTCTTTTATTTATTTATTTGCTATGAGTTTTCCTAAAAGTGCTGTAATTTACGTTTTTAATTTCATTTCCTGTTTCATTTGCTTTTGTATTTTTACTAGCATTTTTTTTTTAAGGTAAATTGTTCGTAATAGCTGACGGCAGAAAATTATACAATTATAATAAGCAAGTCATACATTTTACAGCAATAAAAGCGTTTTAAAACAAACATTATTGCGCTACAATTTGGATTTCAACATATTCTATTGATAATTATTGGTTTTATAGCAACTAGCATTCAATATTTTCTTTCTCTCTTCTAGAATGTAAGGTATGCGTTGTTGGCCTTTTTCTTTGAAGAAAACTTAGTTTGGAAAATATTTCAATATAAGAATGTTCGGTCTCCCCCATGCCTCGGCACGGATCACACTGCGTATGCGTAATGAAAGGTTCGTGGCAATGAATTAACAGTCGTCGAATGTGAAAGCTGCGTATGTGAATAGAGTGGATAGATAGAGTGGGTAGATAGAGATAGAGAGAAGGCACCACATGGAGTGATAGGCTGGAATAAAGCAGCTGTGGCATGCAACTATCTGCGTGTTTAAAGGCGAAATTTTTGTCGAAATAAAACCATAAAATGTTTGAAATGCCAAGCGAAAAATAGTTTTGACTGCTGCTTGCTGCCGTCTATCACAGACAGATAGACAGTCAGTAGAGAGAGAGAGAGAGAGAGAGAGAGAGACAGAGAGAAACAGAGTGCAAGAGATATATAGATAGCTGGCATATGCGTTGTCAGCAAACCGTTGCCTGCCAGCATTCCTCTGACTGGTTTCCTCTTTGGGTTCGCTCCATAGCCAAACACAATGCCATGGTATGCGCAATTTTCATAGCCGTAATGACGATGCATTTGTATGAGTCTGCGTGTGTGTGTGTGTGTGTGTGTGTGTGTTATCAAAGCGCAAACAATGTCCTGCAAAGTAGCAGGATGCACATATGTCTTCTCTCTATGCTGTGCTACTCGTACACAAGTGTGTAACAGTTGTTCGGCGGGAACATTTTGCAGCTTTTGTATGCGCACCGTCGTGCGGAAGTGTTGATAAACCTCAGTTAAAAATACCCACTCACACAAAAAGAAAACGATTGGTATGAAATATGAAAAGGACAACTTTAAATGAGCTTTATTCGGCGTTTTGTGAATCCATTTCGTCACATAACTTTGCGGACGGCATTGGTAAAAGTTTATATTTCCTTGAAGAGGGTATTTAAAATTTTTTTCAAAATGTGTTACGCTTTCAAGAAGGTATTGTAGATCCCTTAATATGATTATGTTTGATCAGGACGACAAGCTAATTCGATAAAGACATGACCGTCGTATAAATGTAGAGTATCTCTTCAGTCGGTCAGATGCATGTTAATTTTGTTTTCGCCAAACACTAATTAGCAAGTTGCAATCGTTGTCCTTTTTTGTCGGGACGCAAATATGAACGTTTTGCTCGTAATTTTTAAAATTTTTTTTGTGTATTTCAAATTGTTTAAATATTTCAAGAGTGCAGAGGATTGCACGCTTTTTAGACTGCACTTGACACAGTTCCCCTCGAACAGTGTGTGGGCAGCTCAGCTCTATAAACTTAACCAACAACACACACACACTTTGGCAGTATCAGCAGAAAAACTTTCTACTGCTTGCATATTTTCAATTTCCTACTATGAGTATAGCAAAAGTTTTCCACGCCAAGGACAAGTGTCCTGAGTGCCAAGTAGCAGCCTTTCGGCATGTGTCGCTGCTTGTGTGTGTGTCGATGGGTGTGTGTGTGTGTTTGTTGTTATGATATATGGTCAGGGCGCTTGAGAAGAAACTCACAGGGTTAGTCACTTGGGACTACCTATTGTCAAAGTCTATGCAATATATATATTTATGTATATTGTACATATATATGTATGTATATTGTAAATATATATGTATGTATATTGTATATATATATAATGCATTTCATGTTATTTATTTCATTTTTCTAGTTGTTTTTTTACTTTTTTACTGTTTGCCTACAACTTTTACATATTTCTTCCTTTTCGTAAACAATACTTCCAAGGTTTTTTCAACAGATATTGTATGGGTTTGGAAAACAATTGTCATAGGTCAAGCATTATCTATTGTGTGACACACCATGAAATGCATTGACATTGATAAAGATGTTGACAGCGTTGTCTGTTGTCATTTTAAAAAATGTGACAGTTTCTGATTTTCTATTCTCGGATTCTCGGAAAAGACTAAAAATTAAAACTATTGCTTTAAATCAGTAAAAATGAAATCGAATTCTATTTTGACAGTTCACATGGTTCATAATAGCTACAATGCAAATAAGCAAGTGTCAAAACGTTTTAAAAATCAGTAAGAAAACTTGAAGAAAAAACTTAAAATGAAATTAAAATTATCAAATTAGTTTAAAATACATTTATAATACATACTTTGTACATATAATTGAAGGTAACCAATTTTCACGGCATGCTTTTCTATTTATTTATTTTTTTATCGTCCATTGCAACTGAAACTCCACCATAATACAATTCTATAGTTTTCTTGACAACCTTCAAACGATTTGGATATTGTACATATTTCTGTACATCGTCGTTGTTGCAGTCATGTCTTTTGCCTCAATGCATTTCAATTTTAGAGATTGAAAAATTGCAGTGTCACATTTAAAGTGCTTTGCCCTATGCCTGGCAATATGATATGCAACAATAACTGCAGACACACACACGCGCACACTATATGTAGTATATGAGAATTAGAATTGAGAATAGGTTGTTGCCACATGACGTTGACTGTTGTCTAATGCATCACACACACGCACACTCACACCCACACATGCAGACATTGATATGTGTTTATATGAAAAGACACCCACATTTTTCTTCATCATAACTGTCAAAAACCGACAAAACTCATGGCACACAATTACAAAACATAAACGGCAAAGTTGTAATCACAGCTGTCCAACTCGACGAACCAAAAAAAAAAAAGAACAGTCCCCTCTCAGGAATATATACACGTCCTCCCTTCTCCTTTCGCATCAGAACAATGTCAGGCAGTGTGACGTCTGTTTGGATAATCAGAAAACTGCCAGAGCCAAGGCAAAACGAATGATGACGAACAACCAACCGCAGACGACAGCACCAAACAGCAGCATCAACACCAAAACCCACAAACGACAACCCGACAGTCGACGACGCACTGCATCATCCAGTTGCTTTACGCATTTTATTTCATGCTTTCCGGGCCAACAGCCGTCGTCGTCATCATCCTATCAACGTCATCATCATCCGGATGGCAAAATCTCATCAGCGTCAGAACTGGTTTAGTCCGTTCGCTTGGCTAGTTCGCTCGTCAGTTTCAGCTTCAGCTTCAGCTTTAGCTTTAGATTCAGTTTCAGCTTGATGCACTCATTCGTTTTAATTGTTTAAAATGCCAACTAAAATCTAGATCTAATTGTAAGCAGCGCAAATTACTCTGCCACAACTGTGGCAGCAACAGCTGCATGCCACAAAACATTGACCCACCATACGAGCTGACGTGATAATTGACAAATCTAAAAAAGAAAAAGAGCAACATTAAAAAGGTTATCCCATATTCGAATGCATTTACTTTTCACTAGGCAACAAATGTTTGAAACATGAAATTGAAAACATCCTATCGAATTTACAAAATATATCGAAATATTTTATCAAAAATGTTTAAAGTTTATGTTCTTTCTACAAAGATGTATCCCTCCCTAAGAAATCATTCCGATCTTTCATATCATTTGTGGCACAGTTGTACTACAGCTACCCATATATACACTTGATGTCTGTTTTATAATAATTAAGCACATTTCTGTGGCGATGACAACGACACTCACATATGCACAACCTCCGCTTCTATTCTCCTACACAGAAAAGTAATTTCACTTAATTGCCGCAAATAGACGCAAGAATGTGTAATTTCTAACAATGCACTTGAGACCGCAAAAAAAAAAATGGAAACCCCTTTGCACTACGCCCTCGCCGTGCCCTTGTCCCCTTTGGCAACCCTGCTCCCTTCACCTCCCCCTCCTTTTGACTCACTTGGTGGTGCGATTAGATGTTCACATTTAGCGAGGCTTGGCCCAATTCCATGGCATTTAATTAGCATTTTGTAATACATTCGTAATGCCCGTGAGTATTTGGCTTGTTTGTTGTTGTTCGTTGTTGTTGTTGTTACTCATTGCAGTTGTATTTTTAATTTTAATTAAATTGCTCAGTTGTTGCCCAGTGGTTTGCCTTGATGACGACAACTGTATTGCGATGAGCTGAGTAAGTATATTGTGGGTCGAGTTTTTATGCAAATGTTGCCCAGTTAATCGTTTGGGGACCCTGAACACTCCCTGATTGCATAAATGCTCCAAATGGAGTGGGTGCGCTTAGTATTATAGTACCAAGAAATTAACCTTTTCTCTGCCATAAAGTGAAAGCGATGATGTCAGAATTGATACACTTTTAGCGATCACACTATCGATTTTACAAAAAATCAAATCGGAAAGGATGCAGTGAATTGCACTTTCCTGCAATCAAAGTTTTAAAAATAACGATACGAGCGTACAATTGAGTAATGAACCTATTAATAAGTGATGTTCTTATAAATCGTTTCTATAAGAAACTTGTCTTTCATATTTTAATTTACTACAATAGCTTTTGAATTCCTCCCAACTCATCCAATTTTTGAAATTTCCTTTTATTAAGACGTCTCTATTAGAGAAAATAATTACTAGCTTTTGGCATGATACTTTTAATTATATATGTAATCTATTTTCTTTAAATCTTTTCAAGCAGCATCTGCTGTGTTACTTAAAGTTCTTAAGGTCGTTTTCTTTTTAGCTGAATCATTTGGTTTGGGGTATGACAAACAATTAAAGTATCTGAAGTGTCGTATTGTTGTACGTGTTGTGTGTCTCCTTCTTCGCTAACCTGTTTATCACACATGGTAAATAAATGTGTTTGTTGGCCTCACAGTTATGTGCCGCTTTTCAACACCTTGAACAATGGAGCGTTACTTGCCCGTTATCTGCACTTGGAAACGGACATAAACATGGGACACACTTAACCCATTTTGTAGCAAAAAGAATAATACCAACGACAGCAACAGCAAAAATAACAATGCTGGGGAGTTGTTTATAAAGTTCAGGGGAATTGATGGGTCTCCTGGCGATGGTCAGTTGAACAAAGGAGAAGAGAGGGCAATGGCGGGAGGAGAGAGAGATGCGTATAACTAACGATTCGTTTGTCGAGTTGATAATGACTGTGCGGCTTTTGCAGTTGCCCCATGTGGCATCAGAGCAACCACCCCTGTAAGGAGCACACTCTTAATTGCCACAAATTAATTAAATTAATGAATTGTTTGGCATTGCAATTTTTATATGTATTTCTATTTCATTTATACGAAAATAAGGCAAGTCAAAGAAAGAGAGAGAGTGAGAGAAAGAGAGCTGGGAAAGATATTGTTTTACTCCTAGATCTTTCACACACAAAATGACAAATGATATAAAATAAGTATTTATTTATTAATTTATATTTTATGGACAGAAACTGACGAACAGCTGAGTTGGAAAACTAATTTTATATTGCGAACATTATATTAAATACATAACATATTCACAAATACAGATAAACGCAAATATATATAGAAATATTGTAAATGTTATTCCGTCATTATGTCATAACAATTTTTATTAAGCTTATAATGCTGTTGCCATTAAAACTGAATTCAATTTGCATAGCATTGATGCCTGGAATCTGAATTTAGATATAATATATTTCAATGACATAATATAATGATTTAATATAATACTTAGTTCGCGTGGTGTCCGATCATCCGAAGTTTTCTCTAAGTTAGTCATCTTATCATGGGCATCTTATCATATTTTTTATACACAAATAAAATTACTTAAATTGGATTTTTGAGTCTGCCTAAAAGGATTTCAAACAAATTTATGGGGTTTGCTTAACGTATTAATATTTATATTGAGCTGTGAAAAATCCGTGATTTTAGTGCTGCCAACTTAAAACAAATTGTTAAAAGCGTTGCCAACTGATGCATAATATTTGTCATTCTGCCAAATTGGTTAATTGTGATTAAAAGCCCTTAATGTATTATCTATATCTATCTATCTATCTATCTATTAAAAATAAGAAAATATAGTTCTGCAAACTTGCTAGAAGCAAGCCTAAAAATGAATGGTAAAAGTTTTGCAATTCACACAAATTCTGTTTAAATGTGCAATAGATCATCTATTTTATTGCTTTTAGATTATCATACATTTTATACATTATATACTCGTACCATATAGAATGGCAATAGATCATTGGATTTGCATTTCGGTTTAAATGTGGATTTTCTGAAACTCTCAACCATTTCGCAATTTTGTGCATTTTCCTCGTTTCCGTTATAAATCAAATGGAAATACCAACACACACAGTCAACAATCGGGTCAGCATCCAGTGTCCTACATACATAAACGAGTTCACAAACTACTCTATGCCCCCATTTCCTATTTCCCGATATCTCTGTGTGTTGCCCTCTCTGGACTGCCACTTGTTGCCTCGCTGCGGCACGTTGACGCCACCATCTGGTTGGCCATAATAAACGTCTACACGAAACAGAACATTTCCCCCCTAAACAATAAATGTCATATGGCTGACACATCAACACTTTATGTGTCGCCTTGCCAAGAGCCACGCCCCAAGTCCCTTAGCCGTCCATGGACACACACACACACACACACAAAACGCACACAACACTCAAACACAAATTATAAATGAAAATCTTGCACGCTTTTAATTTCGCCTGAAAGTATGCAGCAAATGTTCTACATACGAAAGTGGGAGACAGATGAGAAAGGGGAGAAAGAGGAACCAATCTTGCTGTGTTTTGTGTGTCACATTTTTATAGCCAAAGCAAAATAAAATAATATTATTGCCAAAAAACGAAATAAAGGATGATCCGAATGGCAGAAAGTGGGAGAGTGAGTGAGCGAGGATATCAACATAAAGTCAGCCAGCTTTTCTTATGGCCGCCATATCGCCCTTCCCTATCCCCTGCGGTTGGCCTCCATCTCACTCACGCTTCTGTTGCCCCCATATACCAAAAACTGTGCTGCTCGTCACTTGGCATGGTTTTTCTCTTTTGCGTAATTTATATTTTTGGCTGCTGTGCAGTGACGTCAGCTTTTGGTCCTGGTTCTGGTTCCGGATGCTCCTTTTATTCCTGGTCCTTGGCCCACGTCTGGCCTTCTGCTTTGTAGTTTATGGCTTCAATTTGGCCAAATGAGTCGTTAATTTTGACTTTTCATGTGACACCCGCCCGCCCCTGGCTCACCCACACACAGACACAGGGCATCCTAGGTCCTGACCAGCGCCTTGAAAGCAGCAATAGTAACCAGAGAACCCTGTGAGTTAGTTTCCCAGCCACTTTTATTGTAATTTTGTGGTCTTTAATTGAATTTTATTAGCATTTGTACTTATTATTTGCTTGCCGTTCTACCCATTTAATCGTATACTTTATTTCCCAAGGAACTAAACGAGAAACACGGTCACTAGGGGGGTTGAGTTGGCTTCGAATTGGGGTAGTTGTCATTGGGAAAAGTGCCCTTAAGGGAAGTTTTGCTTTGTGTGCTAATAGAATATGCTATTTGTTTTGGATGAGCAAGCTTGGGATGGGGTAAGAAATAGACACTAAAATAGGCATCATGGAGTTATTTTTTGTAATTACCACATTACATTAAGTGTTTTATGTTACTAACTTTTACACCTTTCCTTTATTTTCTTCCAGGTAAGTGCTGGAACAGTAAAAGCTTAAATGGGATTTCTGTAAAAGCATAACAGCTTTCCATATTTGGGTGAATATAATACGAGCTATTTATTAAAGAATACAAAAGTTTTATTACGTTTTCTCTATTGTTAAGTTTACTCTCCCAAAAATTTATTTTCAACTTTTTTTTTACCGTTAAAATATAGTTAAAAAATTTGAAAATATATTAATAGGCTTTGGCGTGTTATAAAATATATACAAATATATACTCTTATAGGATGTATTCATATTATTCATTAATAGAAAACAAAAAAAGGATTAAATTTATGGATTAATACTAAGATACAGCCCAGTTTAAGATAAAAATTCCGAAACTAATTCCCTTAAATATATTTTACAATACCAAAACTGAATATCGACTATACAGCTATTTATCGATAACTATAAAACTGCTTATAAGCGATATCTTTTCGATTTAATGCGATTCTTTCGTTTCTTACGCGTTGCCAACTTCACATAACGCACTTTTCCCCCATATTCACTGCCAGATGCCAATTCCGAACTGGGTCGTCGTTGACGTAGTCGCAATTTAGGGGGCGTGGCCTTTGTGGGTCGCGCATAGGAGGAGAAAGTGGGCGGCGATGAAGGCCAATCATTATTGCCAATGGCTTCACTTGTAGTTCCACCACTGTTCAATCCATAGTCATCGTACATATTGCCATAGAATGGGGCATAGGAATTGCCATTGCCATTGTTCAGAAACTCATCCACCGTGGGCATAAATGACACACCGTTCTTAGATTGGCCACTAAATGCCGCAGCGCTGTCATAACCAGTTGCTGCCCCCTCATCATCATCATCCCCGAAGGAAGAACTGGGTTGATTTTCATAGCCTGTGGGCGGCTCCTCTTGATAGTCATCGAAGTGCTCATCGCTGTCCAGCACATGGTTCGAGGTTTTCTTGGGCGGAGGACGACGATAGTTGCTACGGAAATGTACCCTCTTGCGTTTGCGTGTTCCTGAGCCAAATTTGTTGAAATATTCATTCTGTAAGGCGGCCAAAAAATTGTTATTCAACAGTTCGTTGTTTTCCAGTTCCGGCTCTGGCTCTGGCTCCGGCTCCGGGTCCGACTCTGGCTCCAGTTCCAGTTCTGACTGCATTTCAATATTGTTGCTGTTGTAGTGCTTTTTTTTCTGCTGCTGCTGCTGCGACGCTGAGATGGCAGCCAAAATGTTTGGTGTAAAGATTTGCTGCAACAGCTGCTGCTGCGGGGACTTGAGACTGCCAATGCCAGACGCTGTGGCAAGATATCTGCCACTGCCACTGCTACTTGGCTTAAATGTGGCTGGCGCTGTTGTTGTTGTTTCTGCCACTTCCTGATTGTAGTTATCAAAGAGTGCGGGTCCATAGTTGGGCGTCAATTTGGGCGACACGGACATGGGCGTGGCCGCAGATGCCATTAATTGCATAAGATTGGGCGACAGGATACCAGTGCCACTTGCCGTTGTCGTATAGCCCAAAAGCGACACATGCGGCTTGCCATATGTTGAGTGGTGCTGCAGCACCTGGTGGTGCACGGGTGGCTCATTGGAGGGTGGCAACGGTTCGTAGACCTTGTGAAAATGCGTATGCTTACGCACAATTTCCGGCATATGCAGACGTATATGCACTCTGTGCACAAAGGTAAAGGCACAATTGCAAAATTGAAGAAAAAACTGAATCCGTATTTCTCTATCTTACCTTTCACCACTGCCAGCGATTGCGGCCTGCGTCAGCGAGTTGGCCAAAATGAGGCACAATATGGCATTCGAATAGAGGCCTATCATCTCTTTGAGTTTTTCCTGTTCCTCTTCCTCCTTTGACTGAACGTTATCCTTGCGTTCGACTGGCTTTAACGTAGGCCAACTTATGACAGTCGCCCTGACTTTGTCCTCTACTTTTATTGCGAAAAAATGCCAAGAAAAAATATATACAAAAAAAAAGTATATGGAATGAAAGAAAGAAAAAAAACTACGCACATGATCACATTTCGTTATTGACTGAGGGGGATTTGGTATGGGACAGAGTCGCTTTGTCGGCCGGGGGCGGGTGAGGTACCTGGTCACCTCACGTTGCCAGCTGTCTGCACTTTGAATGCAATTTTCCATTTCCATTTTCATCCATGTCCAGAGTGCGCAACGCCGCGGCGCTACAGTTTTATACTTTGTGTTATTCGATAGCTTTGAAAGCCAACAACAACAAAAGCAACAACAACTGAAATAACTGCAACAATCTCCCCTTTGAAAAGTCGGCGGAAAACGCATGCGTAACGTTTTCAATTTCATGTGTTCAAGTAAAGTAAACTTGGCTGTTGGCATTTCGATTTGTTGCTCATCTGCCCATCCTGTCCATCTCATTGGGATGCCATAAAAGTGAATAACCAACAGCCAAAGACCTTGACAAAGCGAATGACCAAAGTAAAGGATAAAGAGACAAAACAAGAAACATAGAGTAAAGTATTTGGTAAAATGAAAGGTCAGTGTTGGAGCTGTAATTAAGTAAAAACCATCAGGGGCTTCTCAGGCTGATTTTGTATGATTGATGTAAGGAACTAAATAGAAAGAAAGAAACAGTTAAAGATGCTGTAATTGAAGCGGCGAAGTGGAGAGTTGGTAATCTATAAAAAATGTAGCCTGCTTTGGTTATCTGTAATTAATTACATGAATCAACTTAGTGAATTTAGGCTGAATCTCGCGTCTTTTGAATGAATTAGCATAAGGTTGATAAACATTGAACCTGACTCAGAAGCTCTTTAGACTCTTTATTACACAACTTTCATGCTACTTCAATTAGCCCAACGGAGCATCAATTTTAATTTTATACCGCAGTTTCTTCAAATTTGTTTGTTTTTTTTTAAGGCAAATAGAAAAGTAAAACTATGTTGGCAGTCTCATTTAACCCTGGCTAAGTGCCATGAAAAATGGCTCAAAAACAAGAAAATAATATTTCCATGCGTTTTTCCGAGTCACTAAGCACGTAGAATGCACGGAAGAAAAGGAGTCAAGAAAAGTATGTTTACACCCACGATAGGAAAATAGTCTATCCAAAAGTTGGCTTTCAAGCACATTTCCCTCCTCCTTCGAAATGTAACAAAAAGTAATGTGACGACAACGCAATGAAAGTGTTTTCCGAGGATAACCACAAGGAAAATAAAGGGAAAAATTTAAAGAGATATTGTTCCAATTGAAATTGAATGGAAATGGGAATCACAATCAAAAGAATGCAACAAATATTTTGCTTTTCTAAAGAAAGGTGAGAATGTTGTAACTGTGAATTGAAGTAAAAAGAAGCGAAAAAAAATATAGGAATCGAAAAGATAAAATGAATCTCAACAAAAAGAATGTAAACTAAATGTCCAATGACTTTTAAGACCTCTTATCAAAGATAAGCTAACCAATAATAATAATAATCATTATAGTAATGATGATGTTTTTGGCTTTAAGAGTAAAGCGTGAAAATGGCAGCAACGAAATTATCAACCGTTAAATTCCAGCTTTTCCAGGTACACTTCATCTTCTTATATTCCAGTGAACAAGCAGCTTAACAACAGCAGCTGACATGAAGTAGATAAAATGAAAGAGGATGAAGAAGCAGCCGCTAAAGAGAGAAAGGAAGACAGTGAGTGTGAAGCAAAAGCGTAAGGATTAACAAGTCATGATTATTAGTTGCGATGCTGCCGAGGGAAAAGGGGAAGAACTTTAGTTCTTAGACTCAGCTGCAACAGCAACTATGTTGCAAATGTATTGAAAATTGCTCATGAGTTACTGACGATCTGATGATTGCCTGACTGCCTCATGCTGACCTCTAATTTAAAATGGTTTTCCGGCTGAGATGCTTTACGCTCAACACATTTGTTTTTCTATGTGTGTGTGGCAAGACATCATCACGACGCACAACTCCTGACCTCAAATAATGCAGCTTTAGTCTTTTGCTTTTGATTTTCTCACACACAGCAGGAGGAACCAAAAAGTCAGGCAACACGCAACACTTGGAATTGACAGTCAGCAACAAAAGCAACTACAATATGAGCAATTGCAACATCTCACGCTATACACATGTTGCGATACATGCCGAGAGCATGTTGTCAACATGTTGCCAAGCTGACCTTGGCCTAGGCCTAGCACTTGATCACGCGCTTACTCGCTCGTTCGATCTATTCTCTCTCTCGCGCTTTTTTCAACATTGCTGCTTGGCCAACTAGTTCAAGCTCATGCTAATGACTCTTCGTTATTGTTATTGTGGTTGTTGTCGTTGTTGTTGCTTTGATGCGCTCTCCCTCCCTCTATGTTGGGTCATTGTCTTGTCTTTTTTCTGTGTTTGCAACGTTTTTGTCTTTGTTTTGACTATTGCTATTTCTGTCCCACTCTAGCATTACGTTACGCATATGCTTTTAGCTTTAATTGTTGTTTATTTTTGCATTTGTCTTTACCATTATTATAAACGCTATTATTACGCCTCATCATCGTAATGGTAATAGCAGAGGCAATGGTCATCATCAGTTACGCCCCTAGGTCGTTGCCATCGGCTAGTTGCTCTATCTCACTCCCACTGTGTTTCTTTCTAATGTAAATGTCTAGAAATAGTTTATGGTACCCTGTAAGAACTAATAAATAGGGTAAATAATGCAAAAAATAAGATAATTTGAATGATATTTAGATTTGTTATTTCAATTATTTTAAAGCTACAATTAAATATATAATTCCAAGTTTTTGCGTTCTGTGGACATAGGGTATATCTTAGTTGGTCATTTTTAACTATATAGTAATTGCTTTTTTTTTATTATTTGTGATGACTTCACATTGGGTGTAGCACACAATACTTCCTATGGCTTCCTGTCTTTGCCAACTTGTTGCTGTTGTTGTTGCTGTTATTATTATTTGATATTACTTTTGCCGTTTTTCTTGTTGGTATTTCACCATGTCCGTGGGGCTAAAAGTTTGTTCTTTGTTGCTAGCGGAGCCAATTATTTTACAGGCCATCGAGAGAATGCCTACAATTCTTTTGAGCTTACAAGTTGTTGTTGTCGTTCTTATAGCTGTCATTGACGACTTATTAGCCATCATTATGAGTACCGCTACGTATAATAATTTAACTGTGAGATAACAACCAGTTTCTCTCTGTCTCATTTGTAGCAAAGTTTTTGCTTTCTTTTCCTTTCATTCTTTGTGTTTGACTAACAAACAATTTGCATAACCAATGATAGCAAGAAAACAAAATGTTAAAAAAACGGTGAAAATCTTCAGTTGCATTTGCTTTGTCAGTTGGAAAAATAGAACAAAGTTTTCCACATGGCCACTTGAATAATTACCATCGATTGCAATAAATATTACAGCTCGTTTTGTTCTTTTTGCTAACTTGAACAGTTCTCATATTGTGACCCCATATTTGGATCACTCAACGATTTTCTGCGCTTATTATTTTAATAGACACATATCTTAAGGGGTTCAACAAGGCATCAAGCACGTTGATTTCTAAGATATGTTTAATTTATGTACAGTATACTGTATAGAGAAATTTATATTTCGATTCCGAATAAGTTTTTTTATCATTGCTCGGAATAGTGCAAAACCAAAGGAAATATTTTATTACATATCAAAAATAAACGAGCATAAGTTACTATTAAAGCAAATCCAAACGAAATGCACAACATTCCAATTTCTTGGAGAGTCTTTAATGCTTAATCAAGGGCATACGCTGTTCGTTTGCTTTTCCAATTGCTGCGCCAATTTCTATAAACTTGCAAACGTGCAACAGAGCCTGAGGCTTGAAACTAACTCTGCGCTCCACAAACTGTTGCCAAACTGAATTTTCAACTTACTGGCTTCCTGGTTGGCTGTGGGTCCGCTGAGATTTGCAATGCCAAAGACAATATCTCCATAAATACATTCAAGTTCTCTCCAGCAGAGCTGGAGTTCTTTAAATGATGTCAGTAACGAGATTTCTTCTTTTTCTTTTCTTTGGTCTTTAATTTTTTTTTCTCGTAAAGCTAAGGGATCTGGTTTTTCCATTTAACATTTGCAGCTCGCTATTGGCGTTTTTTCTTTTATTTCGGCTTTTTTGTTTTTTTTTTTGTTTTATGGGTCAATGGCCAATGTTTTTGTGGCTTTTTCTTGTTGGATAGACACGGCTTTAGTCTGCTTTCTTCTGCCTTCGAATTGGGCGAATTTTTGGAACTCAACAAGTTTTTCCATTTGATGAAACTATTAATATGATTATCATTTTAATTGGCAATTATGTATGTATATGGCTTGCCATTTGCTAAATCGTTTGGCCAGTTCATTGAACGAATCAAGAATCGTTCTCCTATAATTCTTCTCTGTTTGTTTTGGCTTCACTCTAGTGACTTCATGCGTGCCGCTAATGTGAATTTGATTAATTAAATTAATAATATGATATTTATGAATATCTTTTAAAAGCACGTCGAAATTATACTAATGGTACCCCAAAAGTCCGCCTGTTCTCCTTTTTTTTCCTGTCGGTTATGTTTACCAGAGTGTTAAATTGTTGACACTAATGCTTCGCATGATATTGTCATAAATTCATGACAGAGATGAATAAAAATAAATATGTTTATATTATAGGCTTATATACATACATACTTGATTACGTCAGCCCGTTAACATAACTATTATTTTGAGGATTATGAAGTGTTTGTGTTGAAAGTTACAGAGGGAGGAGAATGTAGATGAATTTGATTGCATAATTAGTCATAGCTTAAACAATTATTTGGCCTTTTATGAAAGTAATAACAATAAGTTTCCAACTAGAATATATGGTCGAAATATTCGTTTACAACTAAATGATATTTAATTCCACTTTTTCAATGTCTAGTTCATTTTTCAGATAACTGATTAAACGATTATTGAACCAATATGTGTAAAAATTAGTTTCACATTCAAGATTAGTTTCATATTTGTAAATATGAGATCCAGTTAAATTTCTGCACAAACAGTATTATTATTATTCTACATCTCGGACAGTATTATTACTGCTAATCAGATCTTAAGTAAACTTCCATCTACTTAAACTATTTGCTTCCTTTTGCATTCTTCCATATTTCAATATATTTTTCACATCATTTAGATAGAAATCTCTATACGAATGAATGAATCGTAATCTTGTCTTTTTCATTCCTTCTCGTGGAACTTCCACTGATTGCACCATTAACGCACCATGTTCCTAATAGTCAGCGACATTATTTCCAAGCCATTTCCACAAACACGTGCAAATTTGCATTCAAACAATCAAGCGTGCGACGGCAACGATGATGACGACGACGGTTAAATGTTAACCCATTATGGCCCACAGCTGTCGTTGGTCTGATCAAATTTGACGCTCATGAGATGTCAACCTTCCACATAGTCGTCGCACATTTTCCAGTCGGCTTAGTCGCAGCGTGGACAGCTCAGAAAAGTCGCATTAGATGTGTTTATAGCGATATCATAATGAGGCAGCAATGGTGTACATACCCTGGGAAAAAATAGGCTTTCTTAACTTTATTATAAGGTATGTCAAATAAAGTTTTAAATCTAAGAAATAAAAAGTTGAATTCGTAATGAAATGTTTAGAATGAATTAAATTTCAGAAGATTATATATTTTAATAAAATCATTTAAAAACATATTTCTGCGTTCAGTTGATTTTTGAACAACATAAATAGTTATAAGATTTGAAAGTTATTGGAAATGGATTACAGATTTATATGTAGAAGGGTATGCAAGAAAGCTCTTTGGTTTTTTGTCTCTGTTCCGCTCAATGTTTTATGATCATATATTTTTTTTTAAATCATGTCGGCGCATTATATCCTTGATAAAAAAGCCAGTGAAATAGCTAAAAACAAAAAAGCAATAGCATTTATAATTATTAAGCACATTAATCAAATGAATGGCGTGAAAATGCCCACATTAATTGGTGCAAAACTTCAATGAGAAAAGAGTACTTACGATAGGTAGAAAACCTGTTTCAGTGCCGACGCACAGCTCATCAAATTTAACACTCAACTCATCTCTTGATTTGTCACTTCACTTCACAACACTTTGGTCACAACCCATTCCATCTTTACACCCCATCAGTACCATGCATTTTTTTCTTCTTTCTTTCCATTTTTCTATATGTTTCGTTTGTCGGCAAAGTTTTTTTGATATCATGACCGTGGCTAGCAGAGGTGACCGCTGAAAGGGAAAGAAGAGGAGGAGTAGAAGAGCGAGGGGTCTACAAGTGTCACAGCATAAAAGTAGAGTCCACTGAGCTCTCATCATGTACAGCAGCCGTCCAAACCAAGTCGAGCACTTGAGTGTGAGAACGTGGATGTGTCTGGACATGGAACCTTCTGCCCTTCCGAAAGAGTGTGATCTCCCATTTCGCAATGTTCCCTGTTTCCCTTTCCCATTGTTCCTGCTATACTCTGCTGTGTCATTCACACTAAGGCGGCGACTTTTTGGATTCAGTTGGTCGGTCAACGACAACTTTTTCGTCGTGTGCTGCGAGTTTTTAGCAAACTCATTTATGTAGTTTTCGCTACTTGTTTACTTAAAGTTCAAGTCGAGTGTTGTTTTTACAAATTGTTAGCCATGGTTCTACGACAGTGAGTGTGTGTGTGTGTTTTTAGTGTGTGATACCTTAAAACGGAACAGACACCAGACAGGAGTCCATTGCCGCAGTCTACAGTCAACGTTGGTTTTTTTTTTTGTTGACCTTAGTTTTTGTTCTGGTTTTTATAAATTTTGGGCTCTGTTCAGGTTGCTTTTCAGCTGGATTACTCGAGTTTTGTAATTAAAGTTGAAGGAAATGCTTGATATGCGCAAGCATGGAACTAACTAGAATAAAGGGATATGCTTTCAGACCAAACATGAATAATGATTTTTAGATTTTTTTAGGAAAATATTTTTGATAAGTGATCTTTTCATTGATTTCCGGCAATGTAATAAATAGATGGAGAGATTGCTAGGTGGTGCTTGTTCTACACATATGTCAAACATATCTTTTTTTATAAGCTTAAAGACGATAATTTTGAAATAGAATTGACCATATGATTAATCGGGATGTCAGCGACTGGAAATCAACTTACAAATGACTCAACCCTTTCGTTAAAGGTACTCGACAAGATTTTCATTTAATTTTCCACCTTCACTCTTAATTTGCACTCCTCTCCCCCTTGTATATTAACCCGATTTATTTTTTTCTGCCCAATTATATGAAATATAATTTTAAAACAATTAAGAGCAAATCTCAGATGCCGAGAGTCGAGTCAAGCAGTCAGTTTGTTACTCTGTCACTTTGTCAGTGTCAAGCAATAGACGAATGACATTTTTCCAAACCTAAATCGAGTAGACCAGGCTGCGTTCCGCTGCCCTGCCCCTTCCTCTGGTCCGCTTCTCCACGTCTTCCCTCTATTGCTGTAACTGTGCTGAGCTGTGTGTTCACCATTAAGCTGGTCATCAGACGTTACAAATTAATTACATTCGCTGTTTCTGCTCTGTTCCGGGTTCCGTACGCTCCATTAAAACTAAAAAATGCAATTACATGTAACGCCTGGGGGTAAGCTATGGAGCAGTCGCAGCAGCAGCAGGGATATTGAGAGAACTAGATGGGAGTGGTGGGTTTACTATATTATAGAGGGGTGATAAAAACGGCGCCGTCAGCGTCAGCCTTGCCTTGCGTTTAATTTGCCGCCCTGCTATTGGAGCTGGGCGTGGCATTGGCTTTGGCCAACAAATGAGAGCAAGCGGGTACGGTGAGTGAGAGATGGAGAAGAAGAAGAAATGGGAGGAAGTGTAGGAACATGACCACCAACTGTGGGGATAATTCGGCTAACAAAATGGCAATGAGATTTTGTGACACATTTTTATTTTCATTTTCTTCCTTTTGGAGGGGTAAGAAATAACGCGACTTTTTGGCGTCGACAAAATGCAATTAAAATGATACGCAACTAGAGTAGAAGCACAAAAAAGTACAATATATAAAGCAATAGGATGTAAATAAATAAATAAAAATAGTTAAGAAATGTTAGAGGAGTTAATGCGAGATAGAATGAGAGGTGTTAAATATTAATATTACTTAACATTGACTAACTAAGATCAGAACTGAGAAAAAGTTACAAAAATGCTCTATTTCCATTAAAAAATTTAACTTAATCTTATTGTTAAAATATAAGTTATGCTTTCTGATTAATTTAGTGTAGATGACAACATACTACGGTCCTTTCATCACGAATTGAGACACCTCGAGCAATGTCTCATCCACCATCTTCAGCTCAGATGCAACAGCAAATTAATGGAAAATAACTGGCCCTCTATCTGGAAGCGAACTCTCCACACCTCGTTGCAAGTTGTCCTTTTGATGATTTTCTTTGGCCTGCAGATAAGACACACTGACATCGTCTCGTCTCGAACGATGCCGACAAAGTAACGACACTTGTGGCCTGTCTCCGACCCCAAACCGTCGCCGTCTCCTCCTCCTTGAAAACCCTTCCCTGCCACTGCCTGTTGCTTCCGCTCAACTATCGCTGCGGTCGTTCTTGTATACGAGTTTATCTTTTGGAGTTTATTATCATTACGGCTGCCATATGGCAAAATATTCAGCCACAGGCTGTGCGGTGTGGGACGGCGAGAACAAGGGGCTGACGTCATTCATTCGTCAGGCAGGCGCCAGAGTTGTTGATCTGTGCCTAGGTCCTGTCAGTTGATGTACACTTGAAGAAAACCAGAGGTGGAAAGTGAAAAGTAGATTATAAATTAATCAGTTTTTAAGACACAGGTAGCTCAAGGTAAGCAGAGTGAACTAAACAGGGATTTGAGATATTCACTATTTGCACATTTCATGTGAGTTTTTGTTGAGTGTATCTCTGTCTTTTGTGTGGGGAATTTGCCCGTCGTCATTTCATTCGCGCTGTCATCCCCACCATCCACATGGTCATCATCACCAACATTATTATTATCATCATTATCATCAAGAACGCTATCTGCATAAGTGCTGGGTCGATGGGCCGGGTTAACTGGCAGCTCACATTTTGCATGTTTTTAATAGTTTCTAGTGTGTGAGAAAAAGAGAGATGGTGATATTGTAGGACAGGGCAGGGTTCCCATGTTGCGCACATATTCTAAAACGTTCGTTTTTCTGCAAATGTTGCGCAAATTTCTCATTTCTCTGCTGCTTTCTAACCCCCTTCAATTCCTAACTCTCCTCCTCTTACACTCACTGTCTCCTTTTAGCGCGTGTGTTTTCATAATGCGCCATAAAGTATGCAATGTTATTTTGCGCTTGATGAATTTTTCCATGTTGTACAGTTTCTGTTGTTTCTCTAGTAGTAGTTGTTGTTGTTGTTGTTGTGATTACAGTTGTTGTTGTTGCTCCTGTGGATTTTAACTTGTATGTAGGAATAAATTCCGTAGTGTAAAGTGACTTTTACACCAAACGAAAAGTGAATTAATGTGCATCGCTTTATGTGGCATCTCTTTCTCTCTCTCTTTCTTTTCCTTTGAGTCGAACTTTAACAAGGGCTGATCTGGCTTTTAAATGAGGTTCAAAACTAAGTTAGTTCTTTTAGAAATGTTACCAGAGGCGACTTATTAACATATCTCATTTTAGTCTAAACAGTTTGTTGTTGTAAGTCGGTGGCTTTAGCTTGATTATTATAATTATTTTGTAACGAAGCATTCTACAGAACATATTTCATTTGGTGTACATTTAATTGGTTATTGCTAAGCATCTCGTATTAAATTTTCCACAAAGTTTGTGAGGAAATTTTATTTAATATAACTTTATTTTATTAATAAATTTAATATATACTTATTTTTGTTAACTGGTAATGTATGTTATATGCTTAAAAAGTATTTGTCGAAGACATTTACTCTTCTATCTTTTCTTTACTCCTATCTTTGACTCTTTGCTCTCCTGAAAGTTAATTTGCTTTATTTTGTCTTGCACTGTGTCGCATTTTCAAAAGTTTTTCTCGCTTCAAATCTATAAATTGCTGATTGAATCTCTTTCGTTATCAGCTACAAATAGTTTCAATGGCAAACCAAAACAATCTACAGCAAATCTCACGATCTTCAAGTCTAGTTAATGTCGTGTCTGGTGCTACGTGTCACTTGGTCTAGCCACAAAAACAACAAGAAGTGACAATTTGCCAAAACGAAGCTGAAAAGGGAGGGAAAAAGGCAAAGAAAAGCCGAAAAATAAAGTCATGTTTAATGGCGCACAAAACACGCCTTAAAGAAAATAGCAAAGTGCAAGCAGAAAAACCAAAGCATAGCCGAGAAAAGATGTAAAAAACAAAAAGAGTTTTCTCAGTGGGGTGCGGAGGTGGTTTGAGGCTGAATGCAAAGTTATTTGATTAAGTCACTTACAAGCATCCTTTTTGCCAGAACGCAACGAAAGTAATGCCACTCAGGATGGCCAATGCCATGTAATATTGACATATTGAACAAACGTGCGCGCTCTACACACACACACACACAAACGCATACACATACACATACACAGCGCCCAAGTGCAGGCCAAAAGCTTAGTGGCACAGAACCTAGAGCAGAGTCAGAGTAACAGACAGTCAGGCAGGGCCAGGACTTAAAGGACTAAATTCATATTAAAAGTACGCGCAGACATGACAGCGGCAAACACCCCGACACCCCCCTCCCCTTTCCCCGTCCCCTTAAAGGAATCGTACCCCAACCAAGAGAAGCTACAACAAGAAAGAATGGCTATTCTCGACACGCCGAAGACTTGATACCCTTGTGCAGCCCTGGATCGAATTCTCGACTGATCGTTTCTATGACAGCTTCCAGTCCTAGATAGATTTTCAGGACTTAAAATATCTTAAGAAACAACAAAAACATACATACTTAGAGTTAATGCTCGACCGACAGTTTCTATGGCCGCTGTGTAATAACAAATAAGGAAGTATAAGAGACAATACGAAATGCAAAATCTGTAAAATTGGTTAAAATATGTATCTCATGATACAAAAGAGTTGTTCATACTCAAGATTGATAATCAAATGATTGTTTCTATGCTATATATCGATCTGATCTGACTAGTTAGCTAGTCGACTTATCTTGTCATCCTGATTAAGAATATGTAATTACTTGATTGCGTCAGTGTTACAAAATGTTGTATTAAAATTATAATACTCTAAGCAAGGGTATAAACCGACATACAAAAGCAAAAACGGAACCCAAACCCGAAACTCGAACCCAAACTCAAATTCAAACTCAAACCAAGTCTAGCCGGATGGATGCAAGTGCAAAAATTCTAAAATATATTGCAAAAGCATCAGCAGCAGAAGGAGAACCTTCATAGACGCACGTACAACGAGGAGTGGCGCCGCCTCCGACCACCCCTCTCCTCGACCCTTCCGCAAGTTTTGTGCCCCTTTGCACCCCTCGCACCCCCTGCTGCACCCCCGCTAACTGAGTGCCCTCTCTCCTCGTGCTGTGTTGTGTGGCAAGTAACCAACGTCGAGACACATTTTCTAATAATGTTTCAGCGTCACGTATTAATGCGTTTGTTTGTATCTTCATTTTACCCGCTGGCATTTTAATGTATTTATTTTTTTTCCTCGACTCTCTCATTTTCTTTTTTTTTTTGCAAAGAGAGCAACCTCTGCTCTAGGGGAATGAGTTCGTTTCTCTCTGGGGAAGTTTGTCATGCTTGTGCATGCGACACACTCGCCGGGATAATAATGAAGTACGTTTACGTGTAAACTCTATCCTAATATGTATGCTAAAAGCTTTGAACAGGATTCCGCCTCCTTCAGCCCCCTCTAAACCCTTTTTTTTGGCTTCTTTTTCATCTGCTCTGTCAATTTTAGGTGTGACATGTGGTTTTGGGGGCAATTGGGGTAGTTTAGATACTATCCGAAAGTAGTTGAAATTAATTTGCTCTTGTAGCTAGAATTGACTGTTAATTTAATGGATTTTAACAACAAGAAAATGCTCTGAAAGTATTAATTAATATGATGGGAATTGTGACACGTTTATATTGTTTTAGATGGGTATCCTGCTAAAACTTTATTTAAAGACATTAAGTTTTTTAATAGTTTATTCATGTGTTTTATGTAAATACTCATCACTCAGAGTTTACAAATGTATAATCGGGAGAAGGAGGTATCTCCTTTAACAGTCGAGTTGATATACTCATTTCCGTATAAGTGTTCAGCTAGATTTCCATAAACCCCACAAAATCCAGTGTTTTAAAAAAATTTTCGAATCTTATGCTCAAATTCGTTTCCCAGACATTCAAACGAATGTTTTCCTTCGTAATTTTGAAGTTTTTGAGAGCATTCGTCAACGTTTCACTGGCATTTTAGTAGCTAAGCTATTTTTTGAATAAGGTTCCATGCTAACTTTCCACCACACACAATTTCTATTTGACTTGCTCTGCATCTGCTTCTGAGCACTTAAATCAAGCATAGAAATGCTTGTGGCTTGTTGACATAACTGCTGCTCCTTTTTCAGCACTTGTTTAACCATTCATACATGCTCTGACCCACTTTGCTTTGCCCCCAGAGTGTGAGAGAGAGAGAGAAAGAAAGAGAGAGAGTAAACAACATATTTTCCAAATATTCACTGCCTACGTTTTGGCATCTAATCACGCACACAGCTCTGCAAGATATGTTCCAACTCTGTTTACCAATTCTATTAAAATTCTTCTGAAAAGTCACACGCAAGCAGAAAGGGATGATAGATAAGGAGACAGAGAGATAGAGAAAGGCATAGAGACAACTACATATTAGAAAAGTATTAAATTACGAAGCCATGCAGAATAGTCGTCGTATACACGCCTCTGTTTGCACAATGTCCTTGCCCCAGCTGCAAGGAGTAGACCGTCAGCTCAGTCTTTGGCTGGCTCTATGTCCTGTCCAGTATTGCTTCGACTATTTCAGCTATTCCAGGCTATCCTTTTTTGTGCTTGGCAGCGGCATGAAAATTATAGGTCCTATGTCCTTCGTCTAGCAATGTGTGAAGTCATCGCTTTATAATCAAGTTTTCCTTTCAAGTTTCCTTTTCCTATTTTCCGCCCACAACGCTTCTTGCTCCTTTCACGTTCTCATTCGGTCCATATGCTTGCACAAATTGTCGCCCGACTATAAGGATATGTGACTGAAACTTTGGGTGTGTATGTGTGTGGGTTTATATTTTACTCCTTTTGCCGTTTACTTACTGCTGACTGTCTCTTCGTGCATCTGCCATGAAAATTAAATTGACCGTAGCTGCTTAAAGTTATTAAAGTCGAAAGGCAGTTGACTGTATTCCCCAGCCCATTTTTACTAAGACAACATTTAGGAAAGGCTTGGAATGTTCTCAGACTTGCCATAGCGACATCTAAATACCCTGCCTTGCGATACGAAATTTTCAATGAAAGTGACGCACAGTAGATAACGTATTTATATAATCGAATATAGTCAGTACACTCGATCTATGCACTATTTATTATATTTCTTGTGGCAGACTTTAGAGACTAAAGGGTAAATTCCCATTCGCCTATGCTGAAACCAACTCGTTTCTTGTCTAATGGTTGAGTCAGCATATTGTGAATAGTTTTTACAACAGTTTTCGGATCTTCGCAAGTGACGTGTAATACCTAAAGGGACTTGGTTGGTCCGATAGGGAGGTCAATGGTTTGTTACGGTCTATTTGATGACCCACGGATGACATCACCAGTGGGTCTTTTAAGCTTGTTTGCGGCTAATCAGATTGTAATATTGAATATCGAAGTACTTGAGCAAGTGTGTGACTCGTTGATGCATAGATAATAACAAAATTAATATAGAGAAATTCTTAAGTCAAAACATCCTCCTAGATTAGACACACATGTCTATGTTCCACTTAAAGGAACCTTTTTTAACTTATCGTCTATCATCTCCAATCGGTCCATAATCATTGCCAGGTAATGAGTGTCACTTTCACTTTTTGCCTCTTCTTTTTTCCAGTTTTCTATAATTTTCCATTGCATACCTTTTGCGGTAATACAAAATTTTCGTGCCATCTTCGTTTGCTGATTAAATCTGAACACACAAAGTGTATTATTTTTTTACCTCACCTCTGTTTTTTGTTCTTTTCCCTTGCTACGAGCATTCGCTCATCATTGTGCCTCGTGTTTACTTTTAATTTGGTTAAATGAGGCATAAGTGAGCAAATTTTTTAAGTGCATTGTAATTTTTAATGAACTTAAAGCACAGCAAAATAAAAAGCACAAGGAACGACAAAATAAAAAGCAGAAGAATATATGCAAAAGTATGTATTCTAATAATGAGACAGATAATCAGGAAAATGTACAGAAGGTTTATGATTTGTATTCTCTTTTCACCGCGTACCTAATTTTATTTTGGCTTTTACGCTGGTGTTTTCTATACCCTGTAGCCAGGGTAGGCAGAAAGTGGTTTTACCAACTACTGTACTCAACAATATTTATCTTTTAAATGGCCATCTGAAGTCTGTACGGAGTATTATCTAGTCCATTCTGAAGTATTTCCACTTTATTTTTTACGACTGGTGAGCTTTATCCCAGCGCCTTAATCCGAGTAGCTTTAGAGTGGGTTGCACTCAACAGATGTGTGACTATAATACTCGTAAAGCTTTTCATATTTTCCTTATATAATAACGTATGTACTTATGTGTATTTAATATTACACAATGTTTTTTTCTGACTTTGTAATCATTTCAATTTTATCTTTTATTTCCTTACAGGTACGTGGCTTATTTAAAACAAAACCTTATAAAAGGTAGGACTGCCTTAACCGATTGTGATTAGGTTTGTAAATGCAATAGAAGTATTACATATTAAAGCATCAATTATGAAAGCATCTGTTTTACATTATGAGTCATAGAACGCCAACTGTTAAAAATTGTATTGTGTTTAAAATACAATAATTAAGTTTTTCTTCCAGGTGTGGCAATGCTTTGTCTTATCCTTGTTTTTTATACTTTTTTTTGCATTAAAACAATTCCGATTTTTATTATTCCCAACTCGTTTTTGTTGACACAATTTATTTTGTGTGTCAATTTCACTTAACTTGAAGTAAAAGAGTCTTTTTATTGCGACTTCGGACTTTTCATTGTCATATTATCAATAGTGTTGCTGTTGTAATTAATACGAGTATGTATTCTACTATTTTCTGTCTTGTTTTGACAATCGTTGCATTGGCTAGCTTCCAGTTGGCAGCATTTTTATTTTTTAGTGCATGTTCTGGTAACCCTAATCGCAATTGCCATTGAATCTGACAGCCAGATAACCAGGGTTGCCACCAACAGTGCCCACTCAAAAATTCCTTTGTTTTTAAATACATTTTTCGACTGCTAATTTCAATTTTAAGCTACATTTCACAATAAGTGTGACCTGCAAAAAAATGAATTTTAATTCAATTCAATTGAATTAAAAATAAATAAATTGAATAAAGGCTCAAGTTTTTTTTTGTATTGAAGCGAGAGAAAACTTATTTTCTTCTGCATAATTCAATTAAAAACTTTTTTTTTACACAATCCGGACAACAACGAATGAAATCAACAGCAATGTTTTGTGTGCAATTGAAAAAAATCGTACAATAAACGTGTTAGAATGACTGACTAGAAAATGCCCTATTTAAGCTAAAAGAAATTGGCAGTCACATGTATGTAAGTTAATGCTAGAAAATTCTTGATTCTAAAAGTTCAAATAGTTTTTACCCAGCGTTACCATAAAAAGTCACTCGGTTATCTACTAAATCCAGAGTATACAAGTACAAGTATAGAAAAAATTTAAATGAGTGAATAGTATTCCTGTACGACTTTGAGTTCGGGCACGGATTTGGATCCGAGTTTCCATTCAATGGTCAGTCAACGGGGCAAAAACGGCAAACATTGCGCAAATGTCAATTAACTTTCAACGACAAAGACACCAAATACACAAATAGTATGCGAATAAGTAAGTTGATAATGGTTTGGTTGGATTGGGATTGGATTGCCATCGGCTTGGCTTGGCTGGACGGGGAAAATAGAAGAGCGAAAAGGGAACCGAGTCCAATAGTCAACAGTCAACAATCAAATTCAAATTGATTTTTAATTAATTTTCGTCACATTTTTCTGAACTCTGAAATGAATGAGAATTGCTGGCAATTGCTGGTGGCCTCTCCCGTCGTTGACGTTGTTGCTGGCGATTGATTCGATTGAACTGGATGACTTTCTGTGTGGGCGGCGATGACACTTGAAGTGGGCGTGTGAGGTTGTGTTGTCAACTATTATAAATTCAATTTATAAACGTGATAGATCTACGGTAGGAGAAAACCACAAAAAAAATGTTCACATACGAGTATGAACAACAGAATTGTGTTTGTCGTCTGGTCGCGTTGTGTGGTGAGAATTCAAATGGGAGGTGATGCGATTGGGAAACGGGGTCGAAAGTGGTTATAAATAATAGCAATTCAACAGATAAAGGACAATGGATTTATAGCTTACATTTTAATTATTATTAAATTGTATTTGAAGTGATTGAAAAGTTTACAAAAGAAGGGGTAAAATCCAGCTGAAAGTTGTTAGTCAATTTAACATAACAATATTAATTAAAATATCTGGGAAACTCTGATAATTAAAAGACACTTGAACTAGCCAAGAACTTATCGATATTGTTTAATTAATTTAAGAACAATAAAGAATCATCCATTTCGGGGATTAAAATTTTCCTAACTCAAGCCCATCTTAGGAGGGCGTTGCAAAATACAATAGAACCTAGATTAGCCGCATGCAATTTCGAATAAGTACTTTGTACATATATGAATGACGGCATTTTTGAAGAGGCTGACATCCATAGCAGACCTACATTTACAATTGCATACTAAGCACACCCAGTCGCCCATGCACTTGAAGTTTCATTGTTCATGTCTGTTTGGGCACTTCACAGCTGTTTTTGCAATTGCAAATTGGAATTGATAAAAAAAAGTTCTGTAAAAGAATGTTATCGATAAGTGCCGATAAAATTCAGCAAGACTGTACCACCTGAAATTTATGGTCATGTTACTTAAAATAAATGAGTTGACAACAAATTGACTAAGACTTGTACTAATTTAAATCAGGCCGCCAAGCTAATTGCCCAAAAGAACTAAGAGGGGGGAAAACACTACAAGCAGGAAAGGGGTTAGACTACAAAGGGAAGGCAACATCCAAAGCTGCATGTTAGAGCGTCACTAACGAGCGACGTTGACTCAAGATTAACATCTTGACGATCGTTGTGTTACAAGTGCTGCCGTTGTCGGTGCCAACATGGGTTGGACCTCCATACAAGTAGTTTGTACCTAAATCTAAACAAAAATGTAAGAAAAAAGTAACAATTTTGTATATGCACTAAATAATCTATTTCATTAATATGTAAATAGTTTAATAACAAATGTAATCAAAGTACAAGAAAAAATGTACCATTTTGCAAGAAACAAAACAAAAAAACCTACCAAGTTCCTACAAAATGTACCAGTTTTGCAAAAAATGTACCCAATGCCGCTGTTCGGCAACGCTCACTGCTCTCTCCCTCCTCTCTCACACTGTGTCTGTGTTGCCCCAAAACAGAGTCAAACTTGTTGTGCAGTTAGGCAGGTCGTGGCCGGCTCTGAAAAATTTTAGGCCAAGCTCACACACACACACACACACACGCATACTACACATATTTGAGAACGATTGCGATGAACGTTGCCGCGTCGCGTGCGGTGAACGAACTCCAAGCTGTTTGACGGGAACATATTCGCACTGTTGTCAGAGCAAGATGGCAGATATCGGCGTGCGGTTAGCTCTTGTTGCTCTAAGCTTGACTTGCAGCTTTTTTGAATGTCATTGTCGAGGTGAAGCATGGTGAGCTGAGCTTAGCTGAGCTGTGGTGTGGTGAGGTGAGGTGAGAGTGCTCGCACAGTCGTTCTCTTTTCTTCTGTTGCCTTTGCGATTTGCATAAGCATCGTTGGCGGCTTTAGCTTGTTATTGTTGTAGTTTTGGTTGTTGTTGTTTTGGTCGTTGGTTGTTAGTTGCTCGTGTGCTAATTTCTCATGTGATTGCCGAGCATTGAACTTGTGCGCTAAAAACAAAGCACAGGCACATGTGAGCATGAGAAGAGCAGTAGCAGTAGGAGTAACAGCAACAGCAGCGTTTTAATTGTTGTTGCAATGTTGCTGCAACATGTTTATGGCAACTTGTTGAACGGCATGGCATATCTCGGCTTGGCTTGTCTTCTCTTGGCCTGGCCTATTACCGTTAGAAGTTAGTGAACTCTCCGAACATGACCACATTTGTTCGCATTGTAATGTGGCCTTCTTGTTGCTACATTGTTGTTGTTGTTGTTGCTCTAGCTGATGGATTTCCATCATGTTGTGCACGCAGACAATTTTCCAGCTTATGAGATTGAAGGAGCAGCAACAGCAACAAATCAACAGCCCCATGTTTCTCAATTTCATGTTCTCGTGCATGAAATCGTCTTCAATGCTGTTTTTGTTGCTCTTGCTGTTCTTATTATTATCGCTGTTATTGTAGTTGTTCTTGTTATTATTATCTGCCTTCTTTTGACACTCCTCTGATATGTATGGGTCTATGGAAGCTGTCCAAGAACCGAACCGTAGCTTAATATGTAATTTAACGCCTTGTTGTTGTTACTTTTATTTCGTGTCTTATAAGGTTTAGGTTTTTTATTTTTTATTTTGCGCTTTATTCTTCTTTCGCTTCGCGCTCTCGTTTTAGTTTCAAGTTCTTTTTTAGTTCTCAACTTAATTTGTTTAGTCACACTTTGTTGCAGAAGTCAACAAACTCCACATGGGTTCAACGTTACCTAATAATAATCATACCATCAACAGACAGCGTCAACGTGTTAGGCTTATTATATTTTAAAATCTTTTTCGCTTTTATTTGTTTATAATCATTAAAATGTTTACAAGGTGTGCAAACGTCTCGTCTAGTTTTTTTTGTAATTAATGAATTTTTGAAGTTAATTTTAGGCTAGCGAGAAATTTTTGGCATTTCTTAGAAGAAGACTGAAGCAGTTTTGTGCGATAATAAATTCGGAATTAGTTTTAGTAAAAGATTAGATCAGCTTGAAGCATATTTAAAGCATTGGCTATTAATTTAAATAAACGATTTTTTTGTACTCAACTGTGATAGTACTTATATTTGATTAAATTCAGTGAAAATAAATTTAACAAGAAAGGTATTACAATTTTTTTTTCCTTTAGGTTCCTTTTCATGATTCTTACAAATTTTATCATTCTTATGACTTACATATTTGTAAAGATGAAGCCAATATTGTCGACTTCACAGGACTTTTTTTGTAAGTTATGGAACATCTCTAATTTAAAGTTACAGGGCTTTTTTTGTAAGTTATGGATCTTCTCTAATTTATAGTTACCCCACCAATAATTACCGAAATGTTATGCTTTCTTTTGTCCTTAAATGTGTTCTTTATAAACTGTAATACTTTGGGCAACCTGTTAACTTTAAGCAACATTTGGCAAAGAGAAAAACAAATATACACATACTGATAAACACACATACACATACATATGCGCAGCAAATGCGACTTGTTGGTGGAGCCGCCATCCAGATTCACAAACTCATCCGAAAATGCAAGAGATATTCTACAAAAGATAACTGCGCTTTTCTTTGTCCAACTGGCAATGCCGTGCGAACAGTGTCGATAGTATAAAAGTGTATAAGAGTGCCAACAGAGCGCAACAGTTTTCTCACTCTCTCTTCCGCTACTCAGCTCCGCAGAACGTCAACAAGTGTTTTTCAAATGCGCTGAGTGAAGTCTACACAACTGACTCTCACTCTCTGACTCGTGTTTGCTCTCTTCTACTCAGCAGCAGCGTACAGTGGTCTAAAATATGTTAGTACATGTATAACTTGGTTGCAAAAGTATTTGTAATCTAGAAATCTATCTACTACATTTCTGTTTGGTCTTTGTGCAACATGTGACCACTGTGCTTCGTTTGACGTTGCATTCGTTCAGCAACGAACGAACGAACCTCTCCCCATTGTCGTCGTCGTCGTTCATTCGTTCGTTCGGCTGTCGGCTGTCGGTTTCTTTTTTTGCCTCGGCACAATTCGTATCGTTAGCTGAAAATCAGTTCGCGATGGAACTTTGAACACTGCGGTTCGTTCTCCCGTTTCCGTTTCGTACTCTCACAACATCCGTTAAACGTATTTATCGTGAAATCATCGTGTTTACATTATTATTATTATTTATTACTATTTATATAATATAATTGTGCAATAAATGCAAAACATGTGAAATTTTTGAATTGGTTTGAAACCAGAATGTGCAATATTTATTTCTGTACAATATATCTGCCTAAGAGTGTCACCCGAAACCAAACAACAGTAATGGAAATTTAATAACAAAAAGAAAAATTAATTGAAAAGAATTAAATAAGAGATATACTCGCAGAGCGTGTCATTTAATTGATTTTAAGGATTTCCCATTGCAAAGTAAATTGAAAACATCGTCAACCTCATCGTTACCGTCGTCGCAGTTGTCGTCGTGTGAGGATTAAAGCAGCAGATTATATATGTATATGCCCATACATATACGGATATATGTATAAAGAGCATCCCGGTGTCATCTGGAACACCTTATATATCGCTCTTGTGGCCTGCGTGGCACGTTTGACGAATGCGGCTTAAATTTAATTGAAACGCGCGTCTAAAACCGAAAGCAGAAAACCCAAAAAACGTTAACCCAAAACCCCAAACAACAAATACGAAATTTAATTTCGCAACAATCCACAATACTGAATCAACAGTTTAACAACAGAGATATATATATGTATGCTCACATATATAGCTCAGAAATCAGAAACCAAAGTTCCAACTTCTCTTTATACAACTTAAAGTTGATATAAAAGAAAAATAAATTATACATATAAAAATACAAAATTTAATACATACGGGTTACGCTTATCTTTTGTCGCCCGGACAAAGAGTGTGAACATAAATAGCGTCAAGAAATATAATTATCACAACCACAGCAACAAGCAGTGATAATATTAAAAACAAAATGGTGGTGTTAGAAACTGCCAGCGCCCTTTTAGGCGGACCCTACGCCCAGGGAGCCCCCGCCCTTAAAATGGTGCAAAAACGTTACATTGGATTACATCAATGGCTGGGACCAATCCGAAAAGAGCTAAAGGAGCATATTGTAAGTGAAATCCAACCCGATTTTTTGTTATGTAAATGCTATTGAGTCGATAAGAAGAAACACATTCCAGAACTAGAAAAGAAACCCCTATTTTTTTGAAAGTGACGCATTTCTTACTAATTCTAATTTTAGTATTGCGAGTTTGGTTATTGTTAATTTCTTGTGTAATTTTCTAGAATTGTCGTTAAAAGGGCTGGGCGAATTTATACAGTTCCCTAACTAAACTCGTTGATCCTAAAATGCAAATAATAATATGTGTACATATGTTTGTGAAGACGGCATATCCGATTCTTCAAAGCTAATTTGAAATGGTAGCGAGTGAATAGTGATCCAGATCCGTTCCAAGTTTATTTCACTTTGGATTTAAATGCCCATTTCATTTTTTTTAAATTCTAATTTCAATTTCTGTTTATTTGATTTTTGTACTATTTTTGGTAAAAAAAACATTATTTTTTTGCAGTACTTCTAATTATTTCCGTTCATTGCTGTTGTTATTTTACTTGTCACACTCTCCTCTTACTTTCCCCCGTTATTCTGAATTCATGCTCCACAATTTTGTTGTCCATTTCAATTTTGTTTTTCAATGATTTTCACATTGATTGCGTGTGCTTTTGTTTGTCTCACTAGCAGTTGTTGTTGTTTTTGTTAGTTTGCA
Organism: Drosophila rellima; assembly: GCA_035043635.1. Taxonomy (NCBI): domain Eukaryota; kingdom Metazoa; phylum Arthropoda; class Insecta; order Diptera; family Drosophilidae; genus Drosophila; species Drosophila rellima. The sequence continues at coordinate 15,491,918 of JAWNMV010000811.1, forward strand.
TTGATTGATTGACAATTTGATTGATTATATGCTAAAATCCCTTTTATACGCTCACTCCCCCAAATGCCATATATCCAGTTGTAATTGTTGCACACTTTTTCGATTAAAAACAAAAAGTAAACTGAAACTGAAGCTTGTTGCAATTGGAAAAAAAGGTAAATCATGCTAGAAAACGAGGAGGCGGCAGGTTGAGCATTTTGGCGTAGTATTTACGAGTAGGTTCCCCAATGTCTGGTCAAGACTAATGAGCACACATTACTCATTTTTATCTGAGGAGGTTTGCCTGCCTTCCTGCCTGTGGATGCCACAGAATCGGCAGCAACAGAGCAACAGCAACAACTAACATAGAAAGCAAAGTCCAACCAATGGATGCCCAGCGGCTGCTTGCTTATTAGAAGAGTTGCGATTTTTGCCAGGAGTATAGGAGGGGACAGGAGTATAATGTGGAGTAGAATGAAGAGTATTCGTAGTTTATTATGGCCAGGTAGATAGCGGAGCGAGAGTGAGAGAGGAGTATCTTTAGACTTGTGGCAGAGGGCCTAATTAATGTGTGTGCAGTAAATTTATGACTAGCGGCTTAAGCAGCTTATGAATTATGCCTTTAACGTGTTCTGAAAGAAGAGGAGAGAAGGGAACTGGACAGCATTAACTGCCGCCTGCACTCGATGTGTGTGTGTGTGTTAAGTGTGTGAGTGCTTGACTGTGTGTGTGCATTTTCCAATTGAGTGATTTATGCGCTTGAAAAATGCACGTAAAATGCGCTTGTCTAGAATAAAACATCAGCTCACACATACGCATATGGACACGCACACTCACAGCACACACAAAATGGTCACTGCCACACGCCTGTTCTTCGTCAAGGGGCACCAGCAGTTGCATTAAACAAACGGATTAGTCATTGAAACTATGAGATTGAGAATCGCTTAATAATATTATTTTAATGCATTTCTTTATTTATATATCTCTCACCGTCTTTCTATTTGCTATATCTCTGTTTCTTTCCCCCCAACTCCTGTATATTACGTATACGTTGTGTATGCCAGTGACAGCTGGGCTCAGGTTACACAATTGACGCACACCACAAGGCACAATTTGCGAGTGTCTCGTTTATCGCCTAGAGTCGAGAACTTGTGTGACCTGAAATCACTGCGATGTCATTCTCATTGTCATTCTCTGATGTCCATATCAGTTACCATTTGTGGACTGAACCGAGCAGTTAACAGATTTCCATAACCGTTGAACACGTAAAAATGCTTAACTAGAAATATTTTACAGAATATTGTAAAAAAAAATTGTTTAAGAATAGAAAAACATTGTTGATTTGAAAGAAAGTTATTCTATAATAATTCAGATTGTAGTTGTGCTATAAAACTTTGTTTATTTCTCTCGAAAGTATTGCTAACTGATTTTCAAGTGCATCAAGTTGACCAACTTTCTACCAAGTTGATTATTACCTTAAAATGCAAACTGTAAATACCATTTGGCTATTGCTCCAACCATTTTAAGTTTAACTTGCTATCTTACTTTTTCTCTGTCTGCCTGACTCTATCTCTCTGCAACATTTGTTTGACCTGTTTAAAGCTGAATGACCACAGATTGTATAGCGACAGCTGTCACTAGATGTTTCCTTCCAGTCAAAGACAGTGTCTGCTACAAGTGGCCATCTCTCAATGACTGACAGACTGATTGACTGACTGACTGACTGACTCAATGACTGAATGACTTGTCTATCCATCTAGCCAAAAGCCGGTTGTACAAGTTGAAAAACTTCACACAAGTTAAACACTGAAAAGCGCTTCAGGCAACTTCCAAGAGGCTTTTCAAAATAATAAAAAAAAGAAATAAAAGGAAAATCAAAAAGAAAAATGCAAAAAAAAATAGAGATGTTGATGAGCCCTCAAGTTAGTTTTTTTTTTACTTCTCTTTTTAAATGTCGTTAAAATTTGTTGCTGTCTCTTTTTGTCTCTCTTTTCCTTTGACTGTCTGTGTGGTCCTAACTTAGTTTCTGCTGCGCTTTTCGCCTACGAGGACCTAAGTCAGCGCCTCTGCTATCCATTTAAATGTTGTACAAATTGTCTCATGACGCTTGAGGCTCTCTTGAGCCTGTCAGACCTCCCTCTTCCCGCTGATTCCCAGTGTAGTTTGCAAGTAGCTGCCGCTGACTCTCGTCTTGGTTCTGCTCCACTGACGCACCTCGAGTGCATCTCTTTGGCTCGCCTCCGTTCTGCTTTGCTCTATGTCTGTCTCTGTCTGTTGGCGGGCGGTTATGCTTTATGGAACTGCAAGTGGATCTCTTCATGCTTTGCTTTAGCTACCTTTTAGCTCCCACTCTTTGGCATGCATCGGTGATGCCGCAGATTTTTTCTTCTTCTGTTTGCAGTTGTTGTTGTGCTTCTTGGAAGCCTGGCAACAACAATTAAAGCACGCAACTTTCTATTAAATTAACTCAGAAATAATCATGGACAGTATCTCTTAAGCTCGCATGAGCCTAGTTTGTCTCATTTCTGCTTTGCGTGTTATTCGTAATCGTTTGACTATCTGTTACTCACTGTTTTCTAATATTCTACTTTTCTGCGTTGTGTGCCATTCACAAGCGCATTATAATTTAGAATTAATTTTACTCTCGAGAGCGGAAGATTTTTCATTTCTGTATTGTACGACATTCGTAAACGTTCTTTAAATTCTCTATCAGTTGCATGAACTTATGGTTTATCGAAAGCTTTAAGTTGTTACTTAAATATTGGACTTGGCTAAATAAGTCGATTTGTCGAATACTTCGGTAAGTGTAAAGTGTATCTTTTATATGCTGAATTTAGGTATTCTGCTTTTTTCTTTTGCTTCTTGTTTTCTTTGTTTCATTTTTCCCATATGCATTAAAGCCATTCGAATTCGTTTGCGCATTCTCATTGGCATTGGTATTTGTGTGGATTTTTTTTTTCCCGCAGCTGTGAGTTTTTCCTGCGCTTTTCATAAATTAAAAGTTAATAAAAACCGCAGGTAGCTCTAATTTATTTTTATGTTCGCCGCGTTTGGCTGCGTGCAAAATTGCAAAAGATTTTTTTCAGTTGGCAAAAGGGGGAATTCGCTTCATCTTCGTTTTCTTGTATTCTTATTTATTCATTTTGAATATAGGGTGCTGAGAATTTTTCACTTCTGCCCGTTGTTGTTGGATACGGTGAAAATTGCTGCAAATTAGGTATCACAATGTCTTTGAATGTGTGCTTGTGAGCGTGTGTGTGGAAATGTGATTTTTTCTCTTGTTTAACGAGCTCGTGCTCAACTGAATGTGCAGCTATGTTTAGGTTGAGAGATAAAGAATGCTTGGATAGCGAATTATTTGCAGTATTTTGCCTGGGTTCAGTTTTTGGTCAGGTGAAAACTGGAGCACAGCTCATGAGAGAAATTTTGCTGAGCCATCTAACTGGTAGTTGTAGTTGTGCAGAAAACAAGAAAAAAATGAGGAAAGATATCATGAGTAGAGGAGTAGGTCAAGTTGAGATTGGCAGTGATAACTGGTAGATAGAAATTGCAGAAGTAAAATTCACGCAGACAATAAATAATGATTAACTTTTAATACGAAGTAGTGGCTTTTTTAATGATTAACTTTTAATACGAAGTAGTGGCTTTTTCATTTATTGTCTTAAAAACTAACTGCTTTTATGTGAATCGTCCTGAAAATTTTTTTAAAATAAATTTAAAGAACTTCGTTTAGCTCAGTTCGTATCGTTCTCGCTTTTCTTTTTGTCCATATTTCGCCATAAACTTTCATCTTGCTTAAATCCAATTAAATACAGTTGCCAAACGCATTCGCAGACAAAGAAAATTTTGAAGTTTTCCATTGCACTCACCTGGCCACCAGCTACCTGCCACCTGCATCCTGCTGTGCCCAACTTTGGTTTATAACGACCTAATCTTGGCCAGGGACCACTCTGGTTACTCCATGGCCAACTTTAATGAACTTAACTCAATCGCAAGCGGAATCGCAATCTCAATTCCAATCGCAGTTGCAGTCTACAGTTTTAGCACTTTTTTAATTAATTTTCTGTCAACGTTTGCGAAAAACAAAACCAAACTTTGCCATAATTATGAGTTTTTCTTTCTTTGGGGGCGTGACACACGTGTTTTAATTTCTCTTGAGGTTATTAACAACACCATGTGTTATGTTAGGCAAACAGATGAAACTGTAGGAAAAGGGCAACAGCAGCTTGAGTTTATGACCCTTAATGCTGTCCGTGAAACTTGGCGTTAAGCTTAAGCTGCAATGGCAACTGCAACTTGTAACTTGATTATCTTGTGTTTTCTTTTTTTTTTCAAGACGAAAGTCAAACACAATTTGTGTTGTTGAAGAAAAACAACTCGAAAAAAATATAAGAATAAGAAAGAGACCGAGAAAGAGAACTCTATGCGAGTCGTCTGAAAGCGAGATCATATTGATGGTCAGTGCTTGGGTCTTCAAAGAGCATAAGTTATAAGAAATAAAATTCAAGTGAAGTTGACGCTAAGTGAACCTAACATTAGTCAAACTATATGGAACGGAACCAACAGAGCAAGTCTCAAACTAACGTCACAGGAAATGAACTAAATGTCAGCATGTCCAAGAAGTACTCAAGGAATGCATAGATATATCAGACATTTATATGTATGTATACAACATTCATTTAGATGAGAATAGCAATATAAGGCTTTTTCCGTTGTTCTCCCTGCTACATTTCCAAGGTGACACATGAATGATTCGATGTGACAATCGACCAAATTCACTACTATACAGGGATAAAAAGAGCGAGAGAGACAGTGCGAGAGAGATAGAAGTGCAAAAAGTTCAGCACAAATAATGAGCCAAAAAGTTCTGAGCTCAGCTGCAAATTAGGTTAATTAAAAACCGCTCGAGGTCTCCCTCTTTTTATTTTCCTTCCTCTAACTCTCTTTGGTGTCTCCTCTCTCACGTAAGTCACACTTGAAATCTTCTTGCCAACCAAAAGAATAAAAAAAAATAAAAGCTGGCAGCCAACGACAACGAAAAATGCGTAGCAAACTTTTTCAATTAAAGTTAATTTTTTTCGCTGCTTTTCCTCATCTTTAAACGTTGTCAAAAAAGCGGCACAAATTGAATTTTGATCGATATATAATGCATGGACAATGCCAAAGAGAGAGGAGGGCGGGACTAAGGGGTAGTTGGCTGCCATCAAGGGAAGATTGTCGAGTACCAAAGCAGGCGTACATAACAAAATGACAGCAAATTAGCAGGCAAAAAGGTCACACCAAAGTGGCAATTGCCATAAAGGTTGGAGAAGAGAATGAAACGACAGGCGACGGAAAAAAGGCGTGGCTGTGACGGATGGGTGGAAAAGTGGATCTTGAAGATAAAAAATTTGCTTTAAAAATGAAAGATGTTTGACAATGTTCAATGCTTAACGAAACGAGATGTTAATGTTCAGATGAAGGTAAAAATCAAGTTGTGAGACTAAAAGGATAGGTCCTTGTATTCTTAGTGAGTGACAAGCTTATGAAACAGGCAAAAACAATTTAATAATGAATATAATTAGTTCAAATTAATTGCAGATTTGGAACTTTATAAAAAAACATTAAATAGATTTTAGCACATGGATATAAATATTTACAGAAAGAGAAAGAATTAAAGAAATCTGCATCGATATATCGACTTAGATACACATAATAAAATGTATATATTTCTAATAAACTTGCAGTGCATAGAAAGATTGAAAATTTGTATTCAGCAAAAAAAATATGTCGATATCTGATATGCACATTGCTGCCTGCAGTTAGAGTTGGATATATGCTGGCAGCGTTGCATTTCACATTCTATCAGCTAGTCACCTAACAAGACCGACGCCACCACCAGTTTGCCCCCATTCTCGCCCCCTTTTGTTGCAACGCCCCCCTGCCCCCTATATTTAGCGTTGGCTGCTCTTCAAACAAAACGCAAAAATTCCGATGGGAACCAGACAGGCTGTTTCATTTCTCCTTCTCCCAATCTTCTGGGAGTCTCCTCTTCACGTTTACAAAATGTTTGACACATAAAACGCAGCGCCACGCCCCGTTGCCCGCCCCTTCGCTGCTACTGCTGCTGTCTATGGCATATTGTAAAATATGTTGAACATTAAACGGAACGGCAATAAAATAAAAAAAAATAAGAGAAGAGAAGAGGAAAAAATCAAGTAAAATAGAAAATTTACGCGCGAGTTTATTGAACCACAGCGAGCGAGAGAGAGAGAGAGAGAGAACTAGAGACATGAGGACATACTCTGCTCAAACACCACGAGCTTTTGAGATTCACAGCAAATACCATGCCCCACATCTCAACCCAACACCCGCCCAAGTCTCACTCTCTCCGACAGTTAAGTACACACATCAAAATATTTGAATGAAATGTAAGCAAAGTAGCAGGATAGCCACATTCGGATACCTATAACTATACGAGTACCCATAGCTAGACTTGTTACCTGCACCCAGTTACCAATTCCAATTTCTCCCTCCTTCTGTTAAACACTTGACGTTGGTTTGGACCCAACCATAAAACCATTTGCCATAGCATTTTTTCTCTTTCATCAAATGGTGGGCATCATTTCAGTTCTGTCTGTCTGTTTGTCTGTCTGCCTATCTGACGGTCTTTATGTCTGACTGACGACGCCTCCTTCAACTGGGACTACTCTTGGTCGAAATTGTACGGTTTAGTATGGTTTCGGTTTGGGTTTTGGTTCTCGGCCTCTGGCTCTATTTGCCAGTTGATGTTGCATTTTGTGCGCTTTTGCATATAAAATCGATAATTTTCTGCTCAAATGTGCAGAAAATTTCGTTGATGCTGTGTATATTTATTATATATGTTTTTCGCTCTTCTTCCTCTCTTTTTTATTTTTATTATTATCTCCATCCCTTTCTCAAATTTTGGGAATGCTTTGGGCATTTACTGTATGGTAAAGTCCATATTTAAAGGTATCATTTGGTTTGCTGGTACTATTAATATTTATATAAATTTAAAACGAAATCAAAATAGTTCAATAAGTTCAAACCTATTCATAGTCTGCAAACTATAAACATACACATAAATTCATAAACTATTTAGCAGTGATTTTCTATCAATGAAGTGTAACAAGAACTTGACAAGCTATTATCACTCGTGAATAAACAGACGAATAAATCAAACATCAAGAAAAAAAAATGATGAAAAAACAAAAAATAAATAAAAATTAATAAATTAATTTTTGAAATAATAATCATTTCAGTTAGTGATTTCATGTTCCATTTATTTTATTTGACTTTTTTCTCGAGTATTTTTTAAATGTGGTAGCCATGTCAATGACCCAGGGCAATGTGTGCCGAGTCTGGTTTAAAAACGTGGGCAAGACAACAGAGCAGCAACAGTAGCAGCTGTTGTTGCTGCTTTTACATTTTTTTTCTTTCTCGTAATGTCATTTGAATATCTTTCACTTGAGTAACGCTCTCTGAACTTTTCTATGTCTGTGTCGTGTCATGGGTGTTTGTGCTTGGCTAGAAGATTACGACTTGGCCAACAGCTAAAAGTCAGTAAGTCAATTGTCAACACTTGAAATACATTTCTAACATGTTCTTTTTTTTCTCTCTCCCTCGCTCTCTCTCTCTCTCTCCATTTCTGTTGCTTTTTGATGGCAATAAACAAATGTCTTAACCGGTTTTTGGTAAATGGGCAGAGGGAAGATGCCCAATTAAATTTGTTAAATATAAAGTTGATTGCACTTGAAGTTGAAATTGAATACTACATTCTTATGTAAAGTAAATCTGATTAGCAGTTAAATTTAAGATAAGAAATTATATTTAATATATTAAATTTAATTACTACAACAATTCCTTTTAAATTCTGTTCGACATTTCAAAACTTTACCACTAAAACAATGACAAAAAAAATTTTAGCTTAAAAAAGACAAAACAAAAGGTATCTCCAGACCCTAATTTGGGGCACAGTTGCCTCACAGTTACTCGACCTCATTAAGCCAAATGATGAAACGTTTCGACTGTCAACTGCAGTTCGAAAAAAAAAAAACAATTCAACAAGAAGATATTCATGGTGAAATTAAACAGTAAACCACTAGGTCATATTACAATCCCCTAGATAACCAAAAAGCCAGAAAGATGAAAATACAAGCGAATAAAAAGTAGAAAGATAAATGTGATGTAAATAATTACAAATATTGTGTTTTCCATTATTTTAATTAGTGAAATATGTAATGCACTTTGTTCTATGTGGTATGGCATGTTGAGAACTCTTTATCCCAGAGAGAGACAGAGAGAGAGAGAGAGAGAGACAGAGATAGCTAGAGTGAGCTGGTACAAAAGAGGAATAAGAATGAGCCACAATAAAGTGGAAGTGGCAACATTTCCGCCTGCCGCAAAACTGTTTCCTGGCCAACGATAAAATACATTTTTATGCCAAAGCTAATGTACGTGTGTGTGTGTGTGTGTGTGACTGGGTGGGTGGCTAAGGGTTGGCCCAATGCTCGAAACGGAGCCGTTAATTTGCGCTTTTAAGTTGAAAATACCGCAGTTTATGCCGCGTTTTATATGTACATATATATGCATATATCTGTATCTATACATATAAAAATATATAAAATATATATGTATATTTTTTAAATTGTCTGCACTTAAATTGAAATTAACGAGGCGTAAACTTTTTAGGTTAGACCCAAAGTAGAATTACAAAAAAAAATAAAATAAAAAGGATACAAACGAAAATGAAATGAAACTTTTGCTTTAATTGGGCGCTAAGTGCAAAGAAAGAACAAAAAAATGTATGATGGCAGAGAGAAAAAGAAACACGAGTAAATAAAACTCGAGAATGTCGACGATTAAACACACTCACATTTTACGAAATTCAAAATCTATAAATTTATTTATTGCCTAATCGATATAATCGATTAATTGATAAAAATAAATCAAAATGGGTTTGGTTTAGTTTTAAAATTAGTGATCTAATCTGAGTTTAAATTTTGTTTACATCTTCTGAATAAAACAAGTCAAAAATTTTGGGAGAGATTGTACAGATACTTATAAATAAATAAATAAATAAATATATCTTCAAAGAAAATACTCTGTCATTCTATTAGATATTTTGTTTAATAAGTAGATGATTTATTGTGACTAGTGCTTTAATTTGATAGTATTAGCTCAATAATTCAATTTCAAAGAGTTGATATTTTCAATGTATTACACCCTTTGCAGCATATGAAAGGGTATATATGAATGTTGTGGGTTCTGTTAGACTAACGCTATTAGACCCAGACTCAGAAGCAAAACCAGAACCGAGCAGGAGTGTAACAGAACCAGCCGAAACCAAGACCAGTAACAGCTCATCGTGAGCTGTCAGTAAGAATTATTATGCTTGTAATGCAATGCGCATCGTTGTGTGTGTGTGTTGGTGTGTGTTGGTGTGTGTTGGCGTGTGTTGGTTAAAATGGGGCGTGGCTATACAGAGAACCATGTCACACACCCACACGAGGACGCTGTGGAAATAAAAAGCCGCAAGGATTTATCACTCTGGCATCTTTGGTATCTTCTCTCTGGCTGGCAGACAGGCAGGCAGAACAGAGAAGATGGAGACTGAGAGTGAGACTGAGGAGAAGACTGAGATGGAGGCAGACACATTTCATGCTAACAAGCTGGCCCAAGCTATATGTACACGCAACTCTTACTTACTTTAGAGAACAAGGAGCAAACGGAGGAGAAGTTGGAGATGGTGGTTTAAGGCAGGTGGTGCATCCAGCGGGAAGGGGAAACTTTACCCTGGCGGCTGTCGAAGCATATGTAAAAGGTATTATGGCTAAAAGCAAAAATATTGCATTCGACAGTGCAATTTGTTAGCTATTTGAATGATGTCGATGTGGTGCATGCTACTAAAAGGCCAACCAATGTGAGGACGATAGCGACAGTAACTCGTAAGTGCGTTTTGGTTTTGATTCGGACATTTCGTTGGAACTGTGGGTGTCTGTGAAAAGTATCTTACTGGATGCGGGCTTGTTGTCTGCAGATTGGCGCTGCTCAAGTTAATTGCATCTAGTTGTGGTGTTAAGCCAATTGACAGCTTGTGCAAATGCCAGAGATAGACGCTTAGCACCACTCTGTGGTTTAGAATTCTGGGTGATGCTAACAATATGTATAGCCAAACTGGCAGGTACATAAGCAAAGCATTTGCCGAATTTTCTCTTAATTCACAATTTGTGTAAATGTAAGCCGAAACTAATTTTAATCGTTTTTCAGACTATTAACGTGGTATGTTAGTTTGGAAGTCAATAGTAAGTCTTATATAAAATTATTAAAAACGAAGACATAATTTTTATTGTCGATTTAATTAAAATCAGCCATTCCTCAAGGTGTTCAGCTGTTGCTATAGTTTCAGCCATAAATAATTATCTGTCCCATCCTCTACCCTTCTCTTGGTTCTATATGTATTTATAACACTTAGTTGCGCCTCGTAATCTTAATTGTATCCAAAGCTTTCAGTTTACTGCCAAAAAGTGTTCAAGTGCAACTGCTCAACTTGGATTACAATTTATGCCAAACAAATTTTCAGCAAATTGCCAGGGTTACTCTTTGCTCCACAATCCCCCTGCCTCCTTTTTCGCCGCTAAACTTCCAATTCTCTTCCGCCTCCGCTCGAGCAACTGATATGCAAAGTTTTTGCTCATTTTGTGCCTTTCGCTCTTAAGGGATTATGAATGCGAATGAAAATTTGCCCAGCCGTTTGAGGTGGATACTATCAGGAGCATGAGGACTGGGGATGGCGTTATTATAGGGAGGGAAGGGGTTGAGGTGGTAAAGGATGCCAGTGGAGCTATGTTGCACACTAAGCGGGTTGCCGGTTTGGTCTGAATGATGAAGTAGCTGGTGCATAATTTGCTTAAATAATTCGCAAGTGCAAAGTTCTGTAGAGAATTTCACCCATTTTTTTTGTCTGTTTTTTGGTTTGGCCTGGAAATGGAAAATGTTTTTTTTTGCAGTACGTCGGAAATGCTGCAGTTTCTATAGCTATTGCAAATTGCAGTTTACAATTGAAAATGTTAATTGTTGAGCTGAGTTCATTTGTGTCACACGAAAATGAGGAAATGGAAAACTGGCAATATTTAGCTTAAAACTGGGTTAAATGCTCAATGATATGTTCGTAATAATAATAATGATGATGGGCAACGGGTGTGAATAATAAAATGCATTGTCAGTAGCAAACACAAAAGATACATTTGTTTCTTATGGGTGTATCCAAAAGTATAACTACTTATTGTAGGTGAAAGTTGGCTAAAGCCTACTGCAATGAAGATTTTAAGTATTTGGAGAGCTAAAAGCACAGTCAAGAATTATGTGAGTTTCACTTTGACTGACGTGTGACATACTTTGGTATCTGTGAAGTTGACAACGATGTGACAAACTTCAATTCGGAGAGATATGACTATAAGATACTTTTAGATACAAAATGTGCCGGCTAAACAATTGGAGTTATTAAATTTAAAGTTCTTGACATTTTTAACAACAGTTTGATATATTGCTGAGCCTCACTTAAAGAGTCAGCTTGCGAGTCTTGGCATATCCGTAATATTTCCCCCTTTTCCTCCTCCCACAAAACAGAAAAAATTCATTTTTTTCGATAAAGTTTATGAATAGCAAATGGGCGGCTTTTGCATGTGTCTGACAAGCGTGTAATCTCAACATAAGTGTAGGACGCAAGAGGAAAGAGATGAAAAACAGAGTAAGGGTTTTTTTTTCCGTCATGCCACTGCCATTTGCCACTTGCCTCGAGTCACTCACGTGGCTGCAACACGTGCCACGCTTGCTATCAGCTGACAGGCAGGCCTCGAAACTGCGGGGCGTTTCCTGTCAACATGTGTGACAGACTTTTCATGTCATCACAAATTCACTTTAAGCAACAGAGCGAGAAAGAGAGAGAGCCTCACATATAGCGAGAGAGAAAGAGAGAGTCAGAGCTGGAAATTGGTTTTCCCGCAACTGCAACGGGAATGGGGTGCGGTGGCAACCCTTGCCTTGAGAGTTGCTCAAGTTTTCGAGTTGTTCTGCATTGAAGCTGCTACTTTTTGTATCCATAAGATACACATTGATGTATCTTGCATTTGTCACGTGCCGTTTTCTTCGTTTGTTATGTTTGTCTAGCTGCCCCTTTGGCAACTTCTCCTCGTTCTCAACCCCTGCATTCTCCGCACTCGATCTACTTTGACAAATAGCTAAACATGGATACTTTTTGGGGTGTGAGTGTGCGTATGCGTGTGGCACAGCTGTGAAGTATTTTTGTGGTCATGTTGTGTGTGTGTTGACACGCACATACACTTATACACACTCGGGACATGTGTGTGAAATCACTTCACCAGCTAAGGGCAGCCGCCTCAACGGACCACGTATCTGATAGATACGAAACATATGATGCTGCTACTGCTGTTGCTGATGCTCCTTGCGTATTCTTCCTTCAACCACACACAATTTATATAATGATGTCGCACTTTTGCTGTCTTCCTTTCCCAGTTGCCGTCTGTCTCTCTGTGCACTGGGGAATATCAATTTTTGCTGTTGTTGTATTGGCAATAACTATTTATTAGATATATAGATACAATGTATCTATGCGCCTGGGCATGTGTTGTATATTTTTGTTTTTGTTGTTGTTATTATTCCCCTTGTCTCTTTTCTTTTTTCTTTTTGCGCTACTCTAAAATGCAATTTTATAGCTGTCAGGGGAATTTAACGCCAAACGCTAAAATGCAGGCGCTTCCCTGCCCTTTGCTCTCTCCTCCTCTCTTTAGTTCAACCTAGCGCGTGTCACGTTGTGCCTGCCCCCCGCCACCCACCTTCCCCTCTGACGCGGCTCCAATGCCTTTTGCTGTCTTTTGTTTAGCTACGTTGCGCTACTTTTTGGCTAACGATGAAGTGTCAAGATACATTTTGTTGCCGCTGTCTTTGCCATTGCCTTTGCATTGTTTTTAGCTTTTGGAGAGGCGTATGGTGGCGAGTAGGGGCGTGGCACACGACACTTGCATACAGCGTTTGGAAACGATTTTCAGCTACAATTTTGTTGCTGTCTTCTTTATTGCGTGCAAAGCGTAAACAAAAGGCGCCAATATAAAAAAAAGCAAAATAGAACCCAAAACGAAAAATAAAACAAAACAAAAAAAATATAGTATTGTTTTTTCGTTTGTTAGTTTCAGAGGGGTATGGTGCGAAAAGTGAGGGATTGCCCCAATGCGTGTGCACATAATAAAGCTAAGTAAATTGATGGTCTTTGCGCCGAAACTGACAAGTTGCAATAGCAACAACAACAATGGCAGCAATTTTTCGATGGTCATATTAGATAGAAGCTGGTTACTCAACAGAAAGAGTGAGACGAATACAAAAAAGAGGGAGACTCTGCAGTTCATATTTTGCCATATTGTTTAGCTGAACGCAAAAAAAAAAACAAAGAACCAACCAAAAGAACAAAGTTAGATAGATAGTAAAGTTAGATAGATAGATAGATAGGATAGATGAATGGATGGATAGTGTGAGTGCATGGTATGTATATAGAGATGAATGGTTCCTTTGGTCAGGCGAGTCATTTATCATGCTATACCCGTCGCAATGCAGAGAAGTCTATCAGATATTTATGATCAAATATGCGCGGACTAAAAGGTGAAAGTAATATGAATAATATAGAAAAAACTTTGAAAAGCTTATTAAAATATTACAAAATGAACTTTACAAAAACATCGAGATAATTCTGATTAATTAAGTTTACAGAATAAAATGAGAGTCCTTTTGATCTATCGCATGTTTTTCCTCTATGATCATTTGTCGTTTTTCTCTGGAATCTTTTTATTATTTTTTTTTAGATAGCAACATCTTAGTGTTGCGTTGACCAAGGCCAAAGACTTGGCCCTGGTCATTAACAAAATATTAGCCAAGAAACGCACCTCGCACTGCATACTACACACACATAAACCCACGAATATATAACAAACAGCTGGCTTCTTATGGTCGACACCCTCCCGTTTTCATTCATATAAATCAACCGCATAAACGTAATTAAAGCATAAACAAAATCACAAAGGAAAAATCTAAGAAAACTGCACACATTCATATGTGTGTGCTATAAAATGTTGTTGTTGCTGTGACTTAAAACAAAATACCAAAATACATTGGGAAAATCCCTTAAAAAATACTGCCCACATTCTTGGTACATATTTGAAGCCACTAAAAAAAGATATTGCAGAAATGTATACAAAATAAAGTAAAAATATTTAAAAATTAAATTGAGTTGTTAAAGGAAAAATCGCGTAAATAAATGAAATGTTAATACATTTGGAGAGGGATTGCGGGTTATGTACGTTAACAAATATCCAAAAGTTGCAACATAAAAATTTAATTTCATTTATGTGTTTAATACAACGACAACAACAACAACAGAAAGGGAATGCCAAGAGTCAAAGGGTTGATAAAGTTATGGAAGGGGCTCAGAAGTGCAACGCATGGTCAGCTTAACATCAGCAATTGAGGCATAAAAAAAATAATAAAAAAAAGTCAAAAATAAAAAGAAAACGGGGTTGGAAAACTCCCAATGTTTTTTTTTTTGTATTTATTTGGGGTCAGGATATAAAAATGTAGAAGCTTTTCATGTATATTTGAAGCGGCAGGCGCCGCCAAGGATGCGTCCTGGATATGTAAATGATATTTTCGAGTGGCCCTGCGAATGTACGCGTCAAACGCAGGCAATGAAAACAGAAATCCCAATGACCACACAGAGAGGAGGATGTGTAGACATATCCGTGGCCAAAACCAAAACCCACACTCAACACTTTGCGGTCAAAAGGCCAGAGGGGCAACAATCTGTGTGCGTGTGCGTGAGTGTGTGTTTTTAAGCTGTTTTGCCAGTCAGTCAGCCAATTCGTTAACTTTCTTGTCTTCCTTTATAGGCATTTTAAAATTTCATATTCCTGGGATTTTCCTGCATTTTACAAGCCATGAATTTTTTAATAACCCTGCTCGATGCTAGCGACAAAAACCGCGCGCGACAATTTTCGAGCACACGAAACGCGTCAATATTTATGAGTCCATCCGCTCGCGCTCGACTCTCAAGCAGTTGACCCTCTGAACTGAACCCGATGTGACCTGGTATATGTGATATTCTCTTTCTCTCTTTTTGGAACTGGGCAGAGCTCTCTGAATTGCAGTTGTTGGTCTCTGTTTTTGTAAAGAGGCCGCTGATTTATGAGGAGTGCTTTTGATGCGGATTTTTGGGTTATACCCCGTGGCTTAACTAGTTTGCCAGGCGCTCAAAACCAAAGCCTTTGTTGCCCAACAGTCTGTCTGTCTATCATCCCGAAAGCTGTCGACAGTTTTACTACTGCACTGAGCAATTAAATAGGCGCACTAAAAAATAGTCACATAAGGGGAGAGGAAAATATAAAGCTATTTACTGAAAAATTTAGAATCCAGCCGAGATATGAAATGTATCTCAAAGATACGTAATAATCCTTATATCAATTTGTAAAAATTAACAGAATATTTAATATTAAATATAAATATTATTATTATTATTACAAACAATAACAGAACTAATTATTTTTCTCTTTCTTCTCATTGCAGGTAGGTGACAATGTACGTAATTTGTGCAGGACATTAAGACAATCCAAAAAGAAATTCCAAATCTCTTAGCCCTCTCTATAAGTATAAACAGACACACACTCTTAAGATAAATGTTATTATTACTCGTATTTATATTCTGTATGAGGTATATATGAATTTTCCGCACATGGCTTTATACTCGATGGTTTATTTATTAACCAAATGCCGAATGAACATCGTTCTGTGTTATATAATATTGAAATTGTGGTCTAAACAAAATGATATCTCGTTTGTTGGCCTTCCGTTTGCGTCATTCGATCGAAGAGGCCAATTGAATTTAGTGCCGAACTATTAGAAATCCATTTGTTTGGGTCCCGTTATATTTAAGCTGGCAGCTCATTAAAAGTGCTTGAAGAAAAACAAAAACATATAACACGAAAGTTAGTATTATTACATTGTTCTTGATTTTGTTGCTGTAGCCGAATTTCCAAGCAGCAACAACATCAGGTAAACATGGCATTTCGCAGAGCCCCTTCCATAAATTGTTTTCGGAATTTATTAGTCACTCGCCCGATTTTCGAAATCAAGAATATCAACAACAAAATATCTGAGGTAGTATTTCTGTTCTTGGGAGGGATTCGTCATAGGTTTTTGAGTCAAATTAAATAAAATTTGATTTTCTTTTTTGAGAGATTGTTTTAGCACTTATATTTAGATTAAAGGCGAGCGACAATAAATTGTTCAATTTATTAGATTGGACATCGATTGTCGTCTAGCTATGACCAACTAGATATTAGATACACATATAGAAATATATATTTAAATACTTCTCATTTATATGTATATTATTTGTTGTTGCCGGTTGCGTAGCTAAGCGTCAGCTTAATAAAATCCCACAGCTTTTAAACTCATTTATTTGCATTATAAATGATAGGCATAAAAGGGTTGCAAACCTCAAAAAAATTTGCATAATAAATGCTTGCTTAAAATATATTTACAGTGAAAGATTCCACTGACGAACAATCAAATTGTTGAATTTTTAGTAGCTTAGATTCGTAGGCTTTAATTCTCATAGATCGAATAGAAATAGGGATCAGAAAATTAGCTGAAATATATTTCAAAATACAATATCCTATTAGAATGCGAACAAAAACGGTCAAAACGCTCTTTTAAAATGTACAAAGGATTGTATAAGCAATAAAACAAGTTGCTAATTTAATTAAATATTTCTTTTTTTTGTCTGTCAGGAAACCGGTCTGACAGCTTTTGTCTAAGAATATTTAGTTGAGTTGACAAAGCCAAAATTAAATCTATATATATTATCAAATGAAATAACTAAGTGAGAGACTCATCAAAATGAAATATTTTCAGTGCTTTGACAGCGACACTAATTAACTTAAAATGTCAAATAACCCGAAGATCGAATGCTTTGGTAATTTCTTTGAAGGCATACCATTAACTTCTTACTCTTCCGAAAATATTTTGAGACACACTCAAAGTACACACCCAATGTCATATGGCATAATCAGAGATGCAAATTTGTTAGGTTAAAAACTACGAGAAGCCATAAAACATATTAATTAACTAGACTGGTTTAGTCTGTTCGGGCTTAGTGTTCCCATTCAAGTTGTGTCTTAATATATACGTATATCTGTGTGAATAGCACGTTCTATCTTCCAGTTAGGAAAATGTCAAGATCATAAACAAACCCAAAAACTTGCTAGAAGACAAAAAAAAAAAAATAGATGAATATGCTTAAAATAATATTGAATAACTATTGAATAAAAAAGGTATGGCCTTATTTTAGTAAAAGTACTGGCAGTACATATTATAATTGAAAAATATACATATGTACAATATAAACAATTTCTGATCTGAGTTGAAGTTGAGTGAGCGCGAAGTTGTAATTCGATATTTTTTTGGAAGATACATTAATCCGCAATTAGATGTCTTTAAAGTCTAAGATAGATGACCATGAGTTGAATTTGGATGAAATCAGAAAAGTAATAATAGAAAAAGTGATTTGAAGTGCAAAGGAAAGTTGTCATTGTTAATTATTATATAAATTGAATAGAAATCAAAATTGAAAGTGTTATTGAACTGAAGCTAAAAATGAAGAAACTATTGAAATTGCAATCATTGAGTATACTCGCATTAAAGGCAATTAAATAGAAAGTTGAATGAACACGTACACATAATTGAGATCCAATTGAAGTTGTATTTAGTATTAAATATGGCAATATTGCATTGAAATTTTTTGTGTATTATTAGCATTCTTATTTCCACCACTCGCTAAATGGTTGCATTACTTGTTTCACATTGATCATTATTATAATTTTTAATTAGTATCCCAAGGTATTTTGACTTTGGGTTTTAGTGCTTGCTCATGCGCGAATCAAGTGATTTTATTAAATTTACGATCAAACCATAACAACAAAAAAAGAGAATAAAATTAATAGAAATATAAACAAATGGAACGAAACTGCAATCGAATATTTATACACATTTATTTGAATCATGGCAATCAAACGGAAGCGTCCAAGTTTGGTTTGTTGTGTAGATTGACCAATTTCCGGTTTCATTTTTTATTTGCTTAGTTTGTTCAATTTAGTCAGAACCTGCGATTTCAAATTGTACAACATATGTTTAATATTGAATTGTGATTGTTGATGAGCGATAATATTAGATAATAGCATTGAATTAGTTTATTTATTTATTTATTGTTTGTTTTGTTGTTGTCGATTTATTGACCGTTTTGACATGCTGGGTTTTGGCTTTTAGAAAGCCACACAGCTTGGCAAGAAAATCAACTTATTTAAAGATTACAAAACCAGTTTCAATCGTTGTGTATTCAATCGTCAACCGACAAGAACCTAAAGGAGGTAACCAAAGTCAAAGACTTTCTGCAAAAATGGGTGTCAATGTTGCTATTGAAAGGCAGAAGCGACCAGGCAATATGAAACCGGTTTTAGCACTCGCCAATCTGTAGGATGAGGCGGAAAAGAGGGGAATGTTCTACAGCAATACCGTTAACCAAGGCGGTCAACATAACGGTGCAAGCAGAATTCAAAACGTAGATTCTGATATTCTACCATTTCCGCGATTCTCTGCGGTTCTCTTTGTTCTTAACTTTCTTTAATTGAAGCCAAGCTCACAGCCAGACCAGGCAGTTTTGGCCAATTACATATTTGCACTGCACATTTCTCCCGCGCTCTCTCTCTTTCTCTCTGTGCCTGACCTAATTCTTGAACTGTCTTTCTTTACCGTTACTTGTTGGCATGTTCTGTTCCATGTTATTACCGGGAGGAGGGGCTTTTGGCCGAGCTTCAGATGCTTTTTTATGCCTTTGTGCTTTTTGCGGTTCTTGCTGCTGTTGGTGCTGCTGCTGCAAATCTGCTGTTGCCTGTTTGTATTACCTGATTTGTTGTCGTTGTTGTTGTTGTCGTTGTTGTTGTTGTTATTTTGTTTTGGTTTAACACTTTTGACCTTAATACCTTAAGAAAGGCGTCACTTGGGCATTTTTCGTGTGTCCTTTTTTGCCGCAGCGCTTTATATAAATTGTTTTTCTCTTATTTTCTTTGACCCCTTACTCTCCTGTCTGCCCGTCCTCTTTTACATCAACTCTAATTTTGTTTGTCCAGCCGTTGAAGTTAGTGCAAATTGAAAATGCCAGTCAAAACCACTTGGGAGAGTGGACAATGCCAGTTTTGATTATGAATGCAGAAGAGCATAAATACTGAGATCATTTCGAGGGCATTAAAAGGAAGAAGGTTTCAAGAATGCTTTATATCCCCCCTGAGTCAATTCTTCTTTGAATATTTGTATACAATTTTCCACTTCGTTGAAACTTACCACTGTTTTATTCACTATTCGTCATCATTTTTCAAAGATTCTCCTCAAAGGCCATTTGATATATACCAAAATCCCCAGTACACAAATGCAGCTTCCCCATTCGTCTCTTGAATCCACAAGTCAACAGCAAATTTATCAACAAGCTGTCAACGGGCCGAGTGCGAAAATCAACGCGACACGAAAATATAATGAGTAATAAAATAGAAACTACAAAAAAAGAAAGAAAAAAAAAGAAAACTAAAATACTATATAAAGTCTTTGGTATTTTCACCAGGTAGAAATTACCCATTGATGCTCAGTTGATGCTACTTTGTCACACTCTCTCCCTCTCCGCACTCTCTTCTAGCCCCCTCTCGCAAATTGCGGTTAGTCAGTGGGCGTATGAGGCAACTTGTTTTTAGTGGAAACCAAAGCAAAGAAATTCTGTCGTGCAGTCAATCAGGGGAGCTTTAATACGACAGTGTTGAGAAGTAAAATTAAAATAAGATTTAAAAAAAAATTTATAATTTTAATTGCATTCTCTTAGTGGAAATGCGTTGTCTTGTGTAGTTGTTGTTGTTGTCTAAGTGGCAGCAAAAATTTAGGTTAATATTTATTGTTCATGTTGTTTACTTAAGTTATGTTTTTTTGTGTGTTGTGGTCTCTTTTGCACAATTACTTGTGAGTTTTTTTGTTGTTTGTTTATTTTGGCTTCGCCGTGAAATGTGAGTCAGGTTGGCATTTTTTGGCATCAAAAGCCGTTAGTAAAACTAGAAGAAGTAACAAGAAACGTGCTGCTAATGAATGATGAGAGCCCATGTGAGCAAATGAGCAGAAGAGCTTCAGAGCTTCAGAAAGCAGGGCAAAAAGTAGAAGAATAAGAAGAAAGTACGTGCGTTATATGTAGCCTAGATTTTGGTGGAAATTTATGTATGTACATATAACTTGGAGAAAATGTTGGAAAAATTAAAAGGAAAATGCACTTAAAATATAAATGAAGAATCGCTTGAAATAGTCAAAAATTGTATAGAACAAATTAGAATTGGAGCAGAGAAAGATTTGTTATAGAAAGTTAATATCATGTGTATTTAGTAAGAGTTTCTGTGTAAGAAGAAGAAACTTACAATCTCCAATCTTGCAAGGAAAAGGTCACACGCTCACTTTTTTTTTTTTGCACAACTGTGCTTTTGGGGTCAATATTTCAATTTGAATTCGGCAAATCGTGGCTAATCATGTGAGCCGCCTATCACTTTAGAAAGGTTTTTCATCAGGCATGGAAAGCGCAAAATAAAACTCATGACTTTAAGCTTAAATATCATTTGGAATAAAATCAATAAACTGAAACGAATGAAAGTCAAAAACTGCAACAACAATGAGAATAACGCAAAGTAACACAAAAGCTAAATGAGTCAATGAACTTGGCCAAGAAAGTCAACGTACAACAGAAAGGTTTAAAGCGAGAAGAAAAAAATAATGAATGAGAAACAACAACAAATAACAAAATTGCTGTCAATGGATGTCATATGTTAATTGTGTAAACAAAAACAAATGTGAAGAAGAATAAATGCTTAATAAATAAATAATTCGCTTGAGGTTTGCATAATTTATGTGATAATTATATATTGAGAACTTTGACAAGTCTGATAACTTTGCTGTTTCCAGTATCCACTTGCCACACGATCTTCGAAGATTACATCATGTCACCTTTTTTGGCCTCTTTTTCTTTGTCTTTGTCTTTGTGTTTTGTTTTTTTAATTTTTTCTTTTCTTGGAGTTGCTTCATCGTGAATTTAATTAACGAACTGTGTTACCGTTTGCCTTCGTTGCCTCGACTTGCAGCTTGACTTGAGAACTTCTTGGCCCAGGGAGAAGAGTGTGCTTAAAAACTTTGCGGCACTTTGCTGCCACTTCCCTCAACTAGCTTTGCCGCCCACAAAAACAACTACAACTCTATGTAACACGTTCTCCTGCCGTTTCTTTTGGTATGCTTCTTTGTCGTGAGTGCTTGAAAAGCAATTGACATACAAAATAATGGAAGTACTCCTATAATGTCAGCTAGCTACCAACTACACCTGGTATAGCCCTCTTCCCCCCTGTCACCACGGCAAGGTCCTCTCTTTGAACTTGCTTGTTGTCCAATTCGTCGTCTTGTCTTGTTCTTCCTTTTGTTTGACAACTATTTGCAGTCAGTGGCACTTGTTTTTCTCTTTTTTCTTTTTTTGAAAGAAGAGTTTCGGTAACAGAACTTTAACGAAACTTTGCACTGCAGCTCTTGTGTTTTTTTAATAGGTTTTTTGGTGCGAAAACTCTATTTAAATATTGATTACATTTCAGACAAGCTAATGTCAATCAGTTTCGCAGTTTTTCTTTTGCATATCTGGTAACTCTGCTTTTTCGATTTTGTAGACGTATCTAACGATCTAACAAAACTGTTCTATAAATGTTTTGTACAACTGCGAAAAAAGTTTATAAATTAGTCACGATTTTGAACCACAAGATCAGAAATTAACAAATCAAAGAATCTGCGCAATAGATTCAAGTTTTATGGTATAAACATTGCAGTCGGTCGAGAAAAATAGTTTTGGACTTAAAACTTAACATTAACTTAAATAAGATCTTCAAGTTGTTGATGAGGATCTTAAAAGATTTGTTTGTAGCAGGTCAAGTTCAACGAGTGATCGAGTTATTCAGTTCAAACATGATAAAAAGCGATAGTATAATTTATTATTGTATTGATTTAACGTCGATAAATTTAGTTGAAATGACTGTTTGAGTAGTTGTAGGTGATAGATTCGTATTTAATAGGGTGCTTAATGCATGTCAATAAAGTCGTTAGAATGCAGCGTATCTGTTTTGCATAATTGTTGTTTACAAGTGTAATCGATTATTATAGATTTTGTTTTTTTTTTAAATTCGTTTTCCCAAATCAGCTATTTATAAATCAAATATAATTCAGAAGCGTTGTAAATATTCTGTTAATAACAGAAAGCCACAACTACCATAAAACTACAATGTAACACGAACAAGAGACTGTTAACATTCCTCTATTGCAACCATGCTGTTAATATGCACACATGTTATTTACAGAGTAATTTTAGAATAAATTTTATTTTAAGAATGAATGTCTTTAGAATTATTAAAGCTTCTCTTTCTCTCTCTTTTTGGTCCCCTTGCTTACATTACATGCAGACAACTCCCCCCTCTTCTTGACTCTGCTTTGTGTATTGTCTCCAGCCCGTCTGGAAGTCGCGCCGGGGGCCTGTAGCCTGGGTGCTAGAGGAAAACGCCGTTGATGATAATGGGACAGGGCACAGAAGCAGAACAAAAGGCAGCTTCATAAACGACGCCCCAAACGTCAGTGGCGCAATTTTGATGGATGACATTGATTGATGATGATTAATAATGTTGCATTTTTATTGCTTTTCATCATCAAAGTCCAGCCAGGCAGCGATTTTCTTCCTTCTCTCTCCATCTATCTATCTATCTCTCTTACTGCTGTCTCAGCGCCTTTTAGTTGTTTAAATACATTAAGCTACGCCCCTGCAGACTGAAAGTGTCCTGGCCAGTTAATGTGCAGCATCAGCAGGCAGGCAACCAGGTTAGAAGCCTTGCGCTTACTTTGTATTCATGTTGACGCTTGAATGCATCGCAAACTCATCAAGCCACCCCCTTCCTTCCGTCTCCATCCACTCATAGGGCAACTCTGCGGAATCCTTTTTGGCACTCCATTCACTTCATCTATGTCATCGTCCTTCCCACCTCTTTCCTCGCGTTGTCGACCGTTTTGATCTCTGTTTTGCCGACTTGCACATGTTACACGCATATTCGCTCAATTAAAAAGCATAAAATTACATTTTCGCTTAAATAAACTTGGTTGCCAAACGCCGGCCCGCCCCCCACTTTGTCCCTGCTCCACCCTGCCTCCTTGTCCAGTGTCTGCCCCACCGAACGTGTCTGGATTGTTGTCCTCATGTCTGTCGAGCAGCAGCTGCTGCTCTTGAGCTCTTTTCGCCAGAATAGACACACACTTTCCTCTCCTTCTTTGGCACTTTGTTCTTTGTTCCTCGCTTTTGGAAATACACCTTATAACTTTCATAATTTTTACATTTTTGCTTTGCCAAAAGCTCATAAGCTAAATATTTTTACTTTGTTCTGTGTGGCTTTAATTGCCTTATTGATGCGCAGATCATTAAGAATTTTGACTTTTAAAGCTCCCAGCTCTTAAATTGGTACTCAACATATATCATATATTAACAGTGTTAAAGTATCGCTCACATGATACATAAATCCTTCCCCAAGCAACCGCTTGATAAGACTAATGAAATATCACTTGTGGTTTCTGTGTCTGCTCCTCGACGAATCTCACTTCTCGTTCACAAACTAACCGCAAACATTTCACTTGTCTGCCCCTGTCCGTATACCCTTTGACCCAACCCCACCAATTAAACGGCAGCAGTCATCAAATACAAAGTAAGCTCTCTGAATATGTAAATTTGGTGTGCCTAATTTATTATTTATATGAAAAATGAAAGACAAAAATTAGAAAAAAAATTATTATTATTATGAACATGTGAGAAAATTAGGTTGCGAGTACCACGTGGTGTATGCTTAATTGCATTTTATGTTAACAACAAAAACAAGAAGAACGGGAGCAGGTACAGAGCGAGCATTAAACATTAATTACAACAAAAGTATAACTATTAAAAACTGAAATTTCATCCCGTTTGTCCTAATTACATTTTCAAATACCTCAAGCTGCGAACTCCCTTAAGTAAGCTAATACTTTTAGCTTTAAAGGATACAAACATGCACACACATGGACACATACACACAACTAAAAATTTGTAGGGCACATTTTGCTGCCATAGTCACATATGAATTTTTAAGTGCAAACATAATAAGCAGCTTAATGAACATAACGTTCAAAGTGCTTATAGAGAGAAAGAGACAGTGGAAGACATAGAGAGGGTGTTAGAGTGTGAGACAGAGAGCGGCAGAGAGAGAGAGAGAGAGCAAAAGAGAGGAAGATGAAGGAAGCCTTGACAGCACGTGCCGTTGGCACCCTTTGAGTTTTCCGGGGCGAGATTGGAGACAAACCTTTTTGTGCATGCAAAGCTCGTGCCATGAATTTAACAAGCGTGTGTGTGAGTCAGTGTGTGAGAGTGTGTGTAAGTTTGTGTGCTTAGGGGTCATTCCGAGTGGGTTATGACTGAAGCATGAAAGATGCCATGTGATGCTTATGTTTCGTAACTCTTTTTTTATTTGCCTCTCAGTCTCAGCTGCTGTTTTGTGGCGGCAACATCATCATTAACATTAACATCATCATCATCGTTAACACTTTCAGGGATCTGTTGAAGTTGTTGTTATCATGTTTCTTCACTTTTCCCCCTAAACTTTTTCCGTTTTCACTGTTGTGTCACACGGCGTTGGAAATGCCACAAAGAACTGTCAAAGTTGTCGTACGACACTCTCCTCTCCTCCCATCCCCTTACTCAGCAGCATCATCATTTCATCATCATCATCATCGGTAACATTATTGCTGTTATTCTTGCTGTTGTCCTATCATTCAGCTTTCGTTCTGTTGTTTGTTGTCCTTTAGCTGCTTTGTCCTTGCCTTGTGTCATGGCATCGCCTGCCATTTGTTTGTTGTTATTTTTATGCTCGCACAATTTGCATTTTAATTATTTAAGAGAATTTTGATTAAAAAATATATGCACTGCTCTGTGTGTATGTCGCCTGGAAAGCTCATTGTTTTTTATTCCCATCCTTTGGGTTGTGTCGTATTTCTGTTCTGACTTATTCGGAAAGGGAAGCACATCAGCTAGTAGATGGAGTTTAGTCAGATTATTAATTAAATTGAAGTTAGCCTTAAGTAAAAGCTTTAAATATTAATGCTACAATTTTTAAAAATGAAACTAAATATACAAATAATTGGTAATGGGTGACATTCAAGACTTTAAGTTAAACTCTTTAAGATAGTGTTTCAACAAATATTGATGGTAAAGTTGCTTGTAATGAGCTTATTATTTTTTTAAATGAAAATGCGAAAAACTCGATTTTCTAGGATATTTCCAAGCTCATAGCAGACATTTCTTTATTTTAATTTTGTTTTCTTTTTTCGTCGACTGATTGAATGTTATTTTAAAATCCCTTTGCCTTTGATGAGGCGTTGCCGTAGTCCCTGAATGTAATCTGCAATTTTTTTGGCATGACATCAGAGAACACGGTGGCAAGTAGCTTGTAGAACTAAGCTTTCATATGAACTGCGCTTTCGTTTAAGCCTATTCTTTGATTCTTTTAATGCTTCCCCCTTCTCTTAAGTCTCCCCTCTCAGTTCTTTTATTCAGCAAATGGCAGCTTTATGAAATTTTTATGGAAAGTGTTGAAAATATAGCGGCAGCTAATTAGAAATGAATGGTTTAAAATAGGGGAAAGGAGAAGTAAAAGAGTGAGAATTGTGAGAGGGGCAAGGAAAGTAACAGGAAGGGGGTCATTTCACTCGCAATCCAACTTATGAGGGACCGCATTATTCAAAGTGACAGTAAAGCGGTGGCAGCTCCCCTTAGACTACCTGTCAAATGTTGCTTAAGAACTTACACACACAGTTGAGCAGACTGAGTGAGAGATAGACAGAGGGAGGGGCAAAGAGAGAGCTCTTTGCTTCCTTCCCGTCGCGTAGCATAAAAACACAAGCAATAAACATTTTTATAGTCATAAATTCTTGTACCACTTGTCTATCTATCTACTTGTTGTGCTTCTTGTTGTTGTACTTTTTCTTTTTGTTTCTTACTAAATTCTTCATAAATTTTCGTGTGTTTATTGCATTTTTGAACTTACGAAATATTTTTATTTTGAAAATGCTTTGCACCGCTGCGCTCACCGAAATTGTAAATATCTAATGTGTGTTTTTCTCTTTGCTTTTTCCTTCTCGTTGCAGGTAAGTTTCCTCCAGCCACAGTATCAACTGAAAAACCCCAAAGCCAGCTGTTGGCTATAAAAGAAAAACACCAAAGCAGCATAAGTACATTTTTTAATCTTTCAACATTTTACTTGGAAGTTTTACAAAAAGAACTTTTAAAAAATGTTTCTATTGGTCGCAAGATATGAAATATTTCTAGTTCTATTTTTACAAACGTCAATCAATTGTTTTTTAAAAATTGACAGTCAATTAAATCTTTGAGATATTCAACATTAAGAAGAAGCTCAATACGTAGCCTACCTTAATGTTATTTTATGTCGCGACATTCACCAGTAATTCCACTATATATAACTTACCTAATGGTTACTGTTTTTTCTTAAGGAAATCAAAGTGAAATCAAGTAAAACATACAATTAGGATTTCTGATTATAACAGATTCAGGATTACAATTCAATTGAAACTGGCAAATATAAGTAGCTATACTTGTATACTAAATTTCTGGTTTTAAAACTCTTCCTTATTATACAGATCAAGAAACTATGCCTATAAAATATGTAGTGCGCTTTGAAATAAATGAATAATAGCAAAACCTCAGGTAGCACATGCTGAAAAACGAATACCTTGAGCTAAATTTAGTTTACAATCTACCGCAATAATAATCATACTATACACACATGTTTGTATAATATTTATAATTATTATTATGATCGCTGTTGCCATTGGGCCATATGCTCGAATGTTGTTTGTTAATGTTGTTGTTGTTGTTGCTGCAGCTTCATAGTCATATTCCACCCAAGAAGTAGCTCAGTTCGTGGCATATAATTAATATCTAGTTAAGTGAAATGGCGGTTCGTTCTGCCCAAAGTACTCGCCATTCTTGCCCCGCCCCTACTTTGCAGCTTTTTGCGTCTCTTCCTCTACTTTCTTCACTGCAATATATTTCTATTTGGTTTTGTTTTGCTTGTTAATTACTCACTAAACAGTTGAAAGCAAAAACAAAAAAGGCAAGACAGAAAGAGCAACAAAAAGATTGAAAAATATATCTCAAATTCATAACTAAAAACAGGCGAGTGGTGCGCAGCATAGCTACGTGTCTCTGCCGACGCCAACGCCGCTGTCGCTGTAGACGTCTTTGGCAACTACTAAAAATAAGAATATTGGCGCACACCTGCATGCGCTAACAGCGCTGCCAGCGTCAACTTCACAGTCGTTGCGTTTGCTTTGCGTTGAGGTAAAAATGTATTTATAATTTGGAAAAATTATTTTTCTTCGCGTATCGTTGCTGTCTGTATATGAGATGGGAAATCTTTTTGGGTATATTTCAGTTTAGTTTTTAACGATGGCACACGAAAATAAAATTAAGTCGAAATACATGGAAAGCAATTTACACATTGTTGAATATGACTAGACACTGTCTAAAATATCTACAAAGAGAGACAGATACTTATACATCTAGATATACTTATAAATTTAGTCTGATTTTGGCATATATTGTTGTGGGCAGGGAGCTTAATTTGGCAGCTACTTGCGTCGTGAATAGCACCCAATAGACCGGTTCCCCCAGTTCCAGATCCAGTTACATTTATGTAGCTGCCATAATTCAAGAGGGCCACTTGCAAGGGGTCATCCAAATACATATACGATAATATGTATTTGGTTTATCATCGCCCACACACCCTAACTTCCTCCTTTCGTTCCTACCATTTGCATACAACAGCGCTTTGATTTGTGCGCTAACAAGTAAATTGACCTCTTTCGTCCCTTTTCACCCGTCTTACCCTTCGCTTGATAAATCTCTGTCTGTCTGTCTGACTCTGGTTATCAACATGGTCATCATCATCCCTCAGCATTGTGTCGGGTAAATTAAATTAAGCAAACAAACAGATGTACAGACACAGAGGTCAGCTTATTGTAGAGCATACATAAATACGAATATGAACATAGTGGAAATCATCCATTTATGAATATGCACTGAGAGAAATGCAAAAGTAAACTGATCTGTTTCTAAACTCTGCCATAGTCGATTCTGATTGATTTCCCTTCATACTTTTCCTTATAGTTTTATTTAGTTATTGGTTTGTTTTGGCTTAAAGTGAGCAACTATTTTGTTGAGTGTATGCGACTGCAACTGCAACACGAACGAAATAATTAGTTTTGATTGTTACAATTGTAAATTCAATTCTGCTTTGACGTTTGGCCTGGCCGAGCACAAGCTAATCAGCTTTTGTCCGTCAACAGGTGCAGTAAGCAGCTTTTTCAATTAATTTCTCATTCAAATGAAGGTGTATGTGCATATGGCTGTGTGTTGCTGTGTATTTTTTAAAAACAAAAATAAGCAAAAGGCAATCAAATGACATCATTTTCATTTCCGTTTTTGCAAGTGCACGAGAAGATGCTAAGAGATCGCACTGAAAATTCAATTAAAGCGGTCCACTCACAAATGCACCCACAAGAGTGTATATTTATGTGTGTGTGTGTGTGTATGTGTATATATATACACACAAGCACTTACTCACTCACACGCTTGACATATGAATAGCTCTGGCTGTTTTCTGTTCTGTTCTGTTCTGTTTGGTGGGTTTTGTGCGCCTTAAATGGATTTTGATTGAGTTTAATTAAATTTTATTAGGTTTTGTCACCCTCACACACTCGAAACTCGTACGTCCGGCCGGGCCGCAGCCAGTCATAGAATCCGATTCTCAGACCCAGATCCGGAGCAGAAAGTGAATACTGAACGAAAAAAAAACCTTTGCATTGAGTGTGCGGTGTTGTCTGTCGCCTCAACTTGAAATCAAAGCATTTGCTTTGGGCTTATTATGTGTTGTGGAGACCAGATGCAGTTTCTATCTGTGTGTCTTGGCATGTGCTAAATGGATTCACAGCAGACATACACACACACACACTCACACTCAAATCACACATCTATAGAAGCGGCTGTCGGAACTTTGTCGGACAAATCGTATAAAATTTCACTCATTCAATTTGCATTCACATTCATTTTACGTTGTGTTTATTCATGTCTTTTGAATTTCTCCAGTTCAAAATGAAGTTGTCTCTCTTTTTTAATGTTTATTGTTGTCGTTCTTGTTATTTCTCGTGCTTTCTTTAGTCAAGAGCTCAATTGAATGAAGCGTTGAACTGTTTATGGTCTCTTAAAAGTTCCACAGCTCAAAATTGAACCATGATTTATTTTCGATGCAAAACAAGTTAAATTTTTGTTTGACATGGAACAAATGTACATAATCTGGTATGCAGTTTTTATAAGATGCTACTTTTACATTGATTTCGGTCAAAAGTCAACTTCAGACAAGAATTTGCAGTCTACTTTTCGCGGAGTTAAAATAAATTTTAGTTTAGTCTCAAGAAACTTATTTACTTTTATTTAGTATCTTAAGTTATCATCTCTTAGGTTACCTTTCACCAAGCACTTAACAAGACAACCCAAATAGTAACTGATGTATGACTGATTGACAATCTGAAGCTCTGAAGCACACACAAAACGTTTTGACACTTTCACGAGAAAAGAAGTCAACCCACTGAATTTTATGGTCCACTGATAGAGGCAGCTAAATCTCTAAAAATGAAAAAAGCCAAACTAAACCATGTAGTTATATTGTTATTATAAGCTACGACACCTTCGAGTGAGTGAGACACCTTTGGGTCGTCTGCTTAGCTGACGCTTTTGTTGTGCTTTTTTTTTTTGGGTTTACGAGCCGCAGTTTTATACCAATTTAAGCTCTTAAAGATGACATTTTGATCTGTTTTGATTTCCCCAGAGAGACTGAGAGGGCTAGACCGTCAGACAGAGAGAGAAGGAAGCAGACAAGTTTGATATGTGTCCTTCGTGGTGTCGCAGTTGTTATGTTGTAACGTGATTTTTTTTTTTGTGTCTTTTGGTTGCTGCCACTCCTTATTCCACCTTCAACGCCCCCAGAGAGAATACATATTTTGGAAATGGTTGTATGTGTGTGCTGTCTGTCTATCTGTGTGTGAGGGTCTCTCACATATCCTTAATACATAAAATATGTTTGATGGTTTCACTGCCATTCGCTGCCTGCCGCCTGCCGCCTGCCAGCTCATATGTCAAAGGTTAACGCACGTGCTCATGGAATCAGTATCGGTTTTGGATTCGGGTTCAGGCACTCTCAAGCTGAATATGTAGTTGGAGTTGGAGCTCTTACCCGAAATCGAAATTTAATATATTTGTGCAATGAAGCACAACTGTGTGAACTTTGGCGTTCGTTACGTTTTCAGTTTGTATTTTGTGGTTTGTTTTCATTTTTTTTCAGTTGTCCTATGCTTTTTCTTTTACCCCAAATGTATGCTGTAAAATTGAATTATTTATGATAGAACGGCTACCGAAAGTTTTTTATTAATAATAAAGAAAACAAGCAAAAAATAATAGAAGAATGGAAATGAAAAAGACAACATTTGATATGGGTACGCTAACTACAGGAAATGGAAAAAACACACTCACACACCCACAATCATCTAGTGAAGAGCCATTCTACTATCTGTTGATACCGTAGAACGGATCTGAACAAGTTTCAATTAGCCGTCGGTACAATAATGGGAATTGATTGCCATTGTCAGTTTATTGTTGTTACGCAGCTCTTCCGGCTACAAATCAATTATAGAAAACCTTTTTTTTTATCCCGCCTCTTCCTCATCGTCATCTCTTTTCTCATCAATTTTCTATTTACCTTTTGATAACGAACGAAACACAGCCGAACGGGGAGATATCAATAACTGTGTCATAGAAAAATCAAATATTGTTGCCAAGGAAATCTCAAGCCAGGAATCGTACACCAAAACTTAATTTCAACAATGCAATATTGTTCATTAGTTTTTTTTGTTATTGGACAGGGAGTGGTACAGATAGAAAGAGTGGAAAGTTGTCGGCAAATGATAAACATTGTTATCAGCCTCTTGACGACCTCTTCAGATTTTCGAGTGGCAATAACAATTGCTGCGAGTTGTTATTTATTTTCTATTTATTTTTCTATAGTTACTCGTATTGTTGCTTTATCTTTGCCGCAATGTCGCAGCAAATTGCACTGTAAATATTTACTCTACACCAATTATCTATTTATGGCCTCGACGAATAGATAGATACAACATAACTTAGAACAATTTTTTCTTTAAAAAATAGTTTGACATTTCAAAAAAAATATGCTCTTGCGTGTTTATTATAAATACAAAGTGGTATATCCTTAAATGTTATAAAAATGATGAATTATAGTAAGATTTGGGTAAAGATTCTAAAATGTTAAAAGCTTTCCTATATTTGCTTTCTTCTTTTTTATCAAGTACATCTCTTGAACGCTATCTCGGTAGATTATGCAGTGTTTTATGCTTTATTTACTCATGAGTAGAATGAACAATACTCAATTACTTTTATTATATAATAACAAATCTATAGTAATGCAGCAAACATAATGTCGATAACAATAATAAGGGAAAATATCGATAGAAGGGAATTACATTTATTATAAATTCTATGATGACACAAGTTCAAGTTCATTTGTGTCTCAGTTATCATGATAATCTTTCTAGATTCACAATCTTAAGTTGAGCGTATCTTAATTAATTGTTAATCAAATAATGCGGATGCACGTTGTTGCTTATCAAAAGTTTGTTTATTTGCTGAACAAAAAAATCTGTTGCGGCAGTTAACCGTAGGTATAATACATATTTCAGCATAAGACGCCGTGCATCTTTAAATGGCATTCCATAACCAAAAACGGTAGCATCATGCCGCAGTACTCCACATATCACATCATGCAATACGCCGGGCAAACAGTCCCAGATGACGATGCCGAATAGGAGGGAGGGTTTGTGTGTAGCGCACAGATTTCAACACCTTTTTCATTTTATTTTTATTTTTTTACAACACAGCCACAGACATGAACTGATTTAGCTGGATTTCCTCTTTTCTTTTTTTTACCCCAGTTTTCTCCGCTCAGACTCTTCCCTTAGCCCGTGATGTAATTTTCTGCAACTTTTTCGTGTTGAGAGCAAAACCCAAACCCCAAAACCCTCGTCACATTAATGTCTCTATAGCTGTCAGTTTAGCCAGGCAGCTAGCATATAGCAGCTAGGTGGGATTTTTGCTGTTTGAGCGTTTGTGGGCGTGGCATTTGTCTGCGCTTATCAGCAAAAACATTTTGCCAACGTTGCGGCTGTTTAACGGGTTGAACAGGTGAGGTTCTACCACATTTCCTGTGGCTGTACTCGCTTACTATGTGTGCGTGCGTATGTGTATGTATGTGTGCGTGTAGTGGGTGTAGGTGTGTCTAAGTGTGCGTAACTTGCTATGCTTTCAACACCTCAACGCATGTCAAAAGCTTTAAACTTTGCTACTACTTCGGCTGCTGCCACACAGGGCGTATGTGTAATATGTATGTTGTAATTTTTGCTTCTTTTCGCTTTTCGCTTGATGGCAAAACTTTTGGCATTAAATTGGCGCCCGACTGCACTTTTACAACAATTTATCATCATGAGGTTTTTGCCAACATCCCTCCCTTTTGCTCCTCACTGTTGTTGCTTGCGCCTTTTGACGCCTGACTAATCGCTAAACAATTGTTTAACATTAAAATGGCAACATAATCACATTAATTAGCATTTTCGTTGTGCCTCAGTTGACTTGCCCCTTGCTTTGCATTTTGTTGTTGTTACAACTGCGGCAATTGCCAAAAATCTTTTTTTCCCCGCACACGACAAAAGTTTGTTGTTGCCTTTTCTAGTTCTTACTACTTGTATTCTTGTAACACTTTTTATTTTTCCTCGGCTTTTGATAAATGATTGACCATACCAGATGCAAATACAAAAGTAGCTAACAATTAATATTTACGTGTTTCGCTTTGTTTATGATTCATATTTAAAAGTTGTACTCGTTGAGTTCATTAAACTTAGCAAAAATTGTTTTGTAAAACAGCTGGTTAAACAATTTTGGTTTTCTCTACTTAATAATTCACGGGTTATTTAGAGCATATTAATTTGAACAAAGTGAGCATCTAATTTTCTGCATTGATTAGCACAGAAGCTGTTACCGTTTATATGATTCACTCCAACTGTATGAATACTTCTTGTTAAATGCAACATTTTTGTGTATTTAAATAAACAATATATTGTATGGCTTAATCCTTAATGGATATTAATTAATTTTAGAGTTTCTTTTCTTTGTGTATTGGTTTACCTTTGCTCTTTTACTGCCAGAGATATAAATTTAATTTCATTCAAAATTAAAAAATGCAAGTGATATTTGTTTCAAAGTTTGTTCATTTCTTTCTAGCTTACAGAACCAGTTACCCATAACATTTTAGACAATCGGGTTTGTTTAATTTGTTAGATATTTTTATAGATTTGAGCTTTAATTTGCATAATGCAAACTGTATAATTCGTGGAATTGGTTCTATTGAACCAGTTCAGCGGAATTTACACTAATTGAGCTCCAGCTGAACGTTACTGTCGGCTTTGTTAGCTAATACGCAATTATTGTTGCTTATTTGCTTACAGATTTCGTATGCATAATTACTGATATAATTTCCAGTTAATTGCAATTTAATTTTTGCGTAATTTCTGTTCACTTCAATCATACATAACAAGAAAGAAGTTGAAAAAAAAAAACAACAGCGATAACATCGGCAGCAACATTAAATATAAATATTTGCTTTTGTTTTGTTTTGCGGAACATCAAATCAACATACAGCTCATTACCATTGCCATTACCAATACCTCTGCCATCCTCTAATCCCCCAATCTATCTGTCTATCCATTATACTGTCCAGCTATTTATCTATCTAACTGTCTGGCTATCTGTTCCATTGCTCATCGTTAGATCCATACAGTAAATTCTTGTTTTTTGCCAGGCCAAATAGTTGTTTAATTTGGCTTTTAATGTTGGCCGCGATGTTTTTATTTATGTTAAACAAATGCCGTTGAAAGATAAATTATGTACAATTTATTTACGGTCGAACAGAAATGGATCGATACATTTTGTAAACATGGTTGAGGGTAGACATGTGGGAGTCAGGGAATGGTTGGTGGATGCGGTGGGCAAATAGATTTGAGTTTATATCTGGCTATTTCTAAGACTCATCCACAGTGCTGGCCACTTAATAAATTGAAGCTCATTAAAAGTTTTTAGGCAACTTAATTTACAAAATCATTAAAAGGAATGAATCGACGAACAAATGCCCTGTAGCAAAGTTGAGAAAAATGATTTATTAAATTTGATTGCAATTATATTTATGCAAAATTATCTGTTATCGTATCTGTGTAGAGTAAAACTTAGGTACGAAATAATTTGAATAACAATCGTTTTGTGTCAAACATTTTACAGAGTATAGAGCTTTATAAACTGACGTTTTAAGAAGATAGCTAACTTTTATTTTCCTCTCTTTATCTTTATCTCTCGCTCTTTGTTGAAATGCGCTGATATAAAGCTTAATTAAAATGATTTATTTTGTTATATAAAGCTGGATTTGGCAAATACTTTGAACAACTTTCATAATGCAATTTGTAATGGAACATAATTAATTCGCCATAACCACAGTCCCCCAGATGACGGAGACCACTATAAAGTGTTAAGGGGTTAGCTAACCACAAACACAAAACAAATGCACACATAAATTTAGACATTCAGATGGGATTATAAATAATTGAAACATTTATTGCAGTCATGTGCAATTTTGTAGCTAATTATAATAAGCAGCCCCGTGTTAGATTCTGTTCGGACTCGGACTCTGGGATACTCTGTGATTTTTGCTTGGGACTCGCTCCACTATCTCTTCTGCCCGCCCGCTCACTGGCATTCATAATAGACATAAATTATAAGAGCTATGCATGTTGTTGGCTTGTCATATTGCTCAACACCCGCCCTTCTACCTTCACCGCCCCGATACGTGTGAGAATATATTCCTATCACATTCCTTACCTAGTTTTTGGGTGCTCTGCAGCTGTCAGTTCGCATTTATTCGCACTGCTACTGATGTCAATGATTTATAATTTATTAATATTTATTGTGTCTGTAAAACGTAAGAAATTCTTATAGTTTTGATCTGTTGCTGCAGCTGTCAGTTTTCCCTACGATAATTTTGCGCATATTTCGTTGCTTTCAGTGAACCACTAATAAACTGATATGTGCGCTTTAAGGTTTTTATATATTGCATGTATCTGAGAAATTTCAATTCTCAAACTCGAAAAGGTCCTGAGATAATTGAGTTGCTGTCATTTGCTACGTGCTCTTATTATTATGATGATGATTATATTTGAGTAATTAACATTTTTATTTAATTTGCTGTTTGTTTTGTTGTCTCTGTTCATCTGATTCATCTGCCATGTTTCTTTGTTGTTCTGTTTGTTGGCCATAACAACGGTCTCTCCCTCCTATTTCTTTTTCGCTCTTTATTACCTATTAATATGCCTTGAACGTGTTCGCATAAATTCGTTGATTTATAATGTTGCACTTAATTAAGTCCCCAAATAGCAGTTGAGAAAGATCTCTCCACTTGAAGGAATAACCGAAAAATTGCCTGAAATTTAATTGAGTTAACTAAATTTGGCTCAGACCCAAAACTAACTATTTTAGCTGGCTTCTCCAGTTTCCACACTGGCCAGACAGACGCAGAGTCGAAGGCCACAGCTAGCTGATAAAACGTAACCAAAATAAAAATTAAAAAAAAAAGTTTCTGGCACTCGACAAACTTTGCAACCGATATGGAATGTGTCTGCCTGTATATATGTGTGTGTGTGTTAGCCAACCTGGCTAACGATTTCAACAGTCGACTGAGCTTTTGGCTTTTTAAAGTTGTTTGCAATCATGAACTCGAACAACTGTGAGCAACCATGTATATCTCCCTATAGATGCACAAATATCTTACAAATGCACAGATACTCATACTTGCAGATACTCATTCGTATTCCTTTTCATATATGTAGATATAGGAGTCTGATGTTGTGGTCGTTTGGCGATTGCTTTGCAATTTGTTCTGGCCAATGCGCGCGGCATGGCAGCTAATTGCTGGGGCATCCATTGGGTTCGTTCTGTTTGTGGCATGTTGCGTACGGCTTGCGGAATGGGGCATGGGGCATGAGGCAGGCAGTCATCTTGTTGCGCGTCTGCAATTAATGTAGACACTTAATTAATCACAAAAATTGGCGAAATGTGCTTATGGCTCATTTAAATTGACAAATGTTGTGTGGGCTGCAAACGTCAAGACCTCGAGGTAGTGCTACAAGTCCGATGATTACATAATGTCTCTTGGCATTGAGAGAGAAAGAGAGAGAGAGAGGGAGACGGAGAAAGAAGAGAGCTATGACCTGACCTTATTACCATCTAGTCCTTGTACTTATAATGTTATTCATAAGCAGTGCTAATAATTTTGTGATTATGATAACAAACTCATTTATTTGTCAAGCCAGTTCAGTCAATCAACATCTCATAACTTTACAACAACAATAACAAGCTCAGGAGCAAAACAACAAAAGTAACATCTGTCGGACTAGTCTCTTGCATACTAATTTGTTGATTTCTAAACGAAGCGTGCTCACTCTGACTGATGTCTTACCAAATTGTTGTTGTCATTTGGCTGTTGTTCATTCTGATGATTTTTATCACTGGATTAAAAGCGCAGCTTGTTCCGCGCATTTTAAGCAGCTTTTGGCAGCATTTTGAATTTTTTTAGGGCATAAACTCTAAACTCATTTATAACAGCTCTAATGAATAGATTACTCAATAATGATTAAATTCAACAAATTTCTAGATTCAAAATCAGAAAGATTCGGAGATATTGTTCGTCTGAATGGAGATCTCAGCTTAAGTACAATATTTCGGCATTTTCGATTAGTTTTCTTGAAGCAACTCTAATTGTAGAGCAATCTCCTTAATCTTATGATTGCCGGCTCTCAAATTATTAGTATTGTTTGGGGTGCCCTCTAATTATGCGATACATCACATCACATCACATCACAAATAAACAAATTTCATCTCGGGCTGCTCGTTTGCTTGGCTAATGCCGCTCACGTACACAGCTGAGAGAATTACTTGCTGCCCCATCGTCTCTCCATCCGCCCCCTTCCTTTTCATCAGCACGCGGCCGCACTAATTTTATGGCTTAATATACTCGTACTTTCATCAGTGTGGGAGTCACGAGATGCCACGCCCCCTCCCTCCTCTCTTCCGTTGAACAACTATGAGTTTCTTTAGCGCAAAATTGGCACTCAACGTCGTCGTCGCTGTCGTGAAACTGTCAGTAATGCTTCACTCATTCGCTGATACCACTTCAACTCACTCTCCTCATTCCTGGTTGCTCCGTCTTCCCTTTGGTACATTCGCCATTCATTGCGTATGAAAAAAATTTGTCACGGCAGCTTGGAATTCTTAATTTTATTACACTTCTAGCGGCAAGAGACAAATAGACAGAGAGACGGAGAGACAGTTGAAAGAGTGGGCAGTAGAACTGGGAAATATGTAGAAGGGAAGATCCAAGGGGAGAGTTTGGCTGAATAGACCAAGGCGCATCTAAGTCCATGACTGCTTCTCTACTTTAACTTCATCTCTCTCTCTTTTTGTATTATACATTTTTTCCTTAGCATTCCTGCATGCAAATTTCATCGGAGACGACTTGCTTTCCTGCTTCCCCGCCTTTCCTTGTTTCGTGTCGGAAATGACATTTTCATGCGTAAATTGAAATGTGAGCGACATGTTTGGGGATTTGTGTGCGGTACTTCACTCTCGACTCTGCGAAAGTAAAACCAAGTTGTCATTGCTTTTAATTATTTTTCATCCAGCCGACGTCGTCGTGGACATTGCTTCTTTCTGTCTTCTTTCTCCATCTTCTTTTACAGCGTTCGTTGCAATTACAAGCTTAGCCACGCCCCAAAAGGCTGAGCGTCTTAGCAGCTAAGGGTCCATTTCTGAGCCTATTAAATTTCACAAATTGAGCAAATTAATAGAGAAAACTAAATCAAATCTGTCACAAATTTAATTATATGGTAGAAAAATGAGTACATATGGAAACTTTCCAAATCATATTATATTTATTTAAAAACTTAATATTTTACTTAATGTATCTCTTTCTTTGTCTTTTACAGGTAAGTTGATGTACTCTACGACTCTTTGACCCTAAAGGAAAGCAAACAGCCAATAAATAAACTGATATGCAGCTAAGTTGACAGTTGATTTCCGTTAAACTTTTGCTACTTCTAATACGAATTATTTATATGCGTATATGTACATATATCACTCATGCAGCGAAGTTAGAAACGAGCTGGAGTCGGGCAGAATTTTAATTATTAAAGGACGACAAGACGTCTTTGTTCAGAAAGTCGAACTTGGAATACTCTTGCAAAATATTCTCCAAAGACTATACTGATGATTATCATATTTACAAAGAAAAATAGTCGTTTTCAATATACATATATTCCTGTATATTGTAATTTATAATTTTATTTGCATGGCATTTGAATGAAATAGCTGATATTAATTTTCAGCCTGACCAACTGACACAAAGTCATTATGCATGATGAGCTGATAATATTCTCTGTTAGTGTATAGCATTGCATAAAATTGCCAGCAAAAGTCGGTCAAGCGTTGGTTCAGTTTCTGTTTGAGTTCGAGTTTTATTGTTGTTCTGCCTGAACCTGATAAGGGCAGTTTCTATAACATTTCCGCTTGCGATAAAAAACTTGCCCAGATGTTGCAAGCGAAGCATAAACTGCAAAAACTTGGTATAAATATATTTATTATAGTCGTAGGTCTGTGTAGAAAATTGAATTTCCTGCGAATGCACTGGGCTAAGAAAAATAGAGAATGAAAATAGAAATAAATTCTCGTAGAAAGCCACCGAGTAGGACTTTTAACTGGAGATTTGATTTCGCTCTTTTCAGTCTGACATTTTGTCGGCCCGACGCCAACATTCAATAAAAATTCAATTTGCAATCGAATTTGTTTTCACTCGAAACTTCCTCACTCCCTCAATCCGCATCTGTTTGCCTCGTCTTGTCTCGCTCTATGTCAGCCGTTGCAAATTGTAAACATTGCAAAATTGGCAATAATATTACTATGCAAAGACCCGTCCGCCCCTCTCACTCAGTCTTCTTTAAATACACAGGCATGTATGTAGAAAAACTTGCCTATGTTTGCTATGTTGTGTTGTTGCATGCAAAAACAAGGGACGCTCATGTCAAAAAAAGGCGTGGCAATGCGTTAAGCTTGCATTTTGTAAGCCATCTGGTTGTGCAAGCCCCTACGGGAATATCCTAATATCCACTCCAATTTAGTATATACCCTGTACAGTATTATGAACTTGATATATTAGATTTATGATTTATGTGATTCATTTCCATTGCCAATAAGTTTGCGTTTCTATTGCGCCTACAGGGTATCTTTAAATCGATTTGGCTTAACCTTTTTTCCTGCTGTTTGTTCTACAATATGCACTTTTCTGTTTGCAATGCGATATTTATTGCAATTGCCGTTTTGCAAATTGCATTTTAATGTCAACATTGTACAATTTTTTGTATAACAAAAAGCAGAGCACACATTTGGGGCCCACACATAAAATATGTTTCCGAAAAAAAACCACAAATTAGCCTCAAAACTAAAATTAATTAAAAGCCAATCAATGTGTCCGATAAAATACAACCTAGAAAATGCTTGTCTAGATATAGATTAAGTGAGCAGGGTTGACTATTTTTAGACATAGCTTCACATTATACTTTATCAAACGCTTGTCAGCAATATGCAAATAAGGCGCAGAACACGGTGACAAGCCGCAAATGGCCAACTAGTTGATGATGATGGTAATGATGATGATGATGAGGATATCACCCGCAGCCTTTTGGCTGTGCCCAGCTTTCCTTAACTTTTGCGCTACGGCGAAACAGTTTGGACAGCAGTCACGTTAAACGGAAATGGCAATGTCTAGACTCTAGACTTTAGATGGGGTCGCTCGGCCCGCAGAAACCAGAATAACACACACACACACACCTACACATAAAAATGGAAATATGTATACGTACATACATATATAACCGCAACCATTTGCAAACGGCACAAAGGTTTCTGTTTCCATTCTTTCTCTAAATTTTTTGTGATTTTTTGTCCGACTTTTTGTTCCAGTTGCCAGCTGCAGAAAAACCGCAAACAAATTTCTGCAACCGCCCCAACGGGAGAAAATCCGCCAAAAACGTTTCATTTTCTAGGTATGCATACGACTTACCTTGGCTTGATTGAAGTTTCTGCTAGAACATCAAATGTTTGCTTTAGAAATAAATGCTGAGCTTGAAAATCAAATCATAAGGTTTATAATTAAGTTCAAACAAATTATTAACTCAATTTATGATATAGAGTTTAAAGTTGGTTTTCTTTCGTCCTTGCTTTAATAGCTTTTCGAAAATTGTATTAGGTTTGAATTCAATCTTGTGTTGTTTGAGTTTTGAGGAATACATTGTTCAACCTTTAACACCTAAATATTTGAGACGATAAACATGCGAAATTTTTGCATTTTGATTTCATTTCCGTTGCGTTCATTTCGTTGTGTTTATTTTGCAAATGAAGAAAAGCGTGAGGAAATAAAAAGAAAAACAGCAATATCCGCTAGATCATGAGTGTCAGGCATTCGCAGCTTGAGCTTCAGCTCCAGCTCCAGCGTCGCCTCCATCCTTGATGGCCTTTTTCTCAAGGCCTGAGCATTGGGTCTGAAATTGTTGCCGAGTTCCGCGATTCCATGGCGTTTAACTTGTTTCATTTCATAAGCTGCACATTTTCTTTTTCATTTTTATTCATCTTCTGCTGCTGCTGCACTGCAACTCCCTTCGCAGCAGCGAGTATGTGTATGCAATTTATCTGCCTGCCTGCCTGCAGCCTGTATGTCCCCATCTCTCTACTCTTCGTCATTCCATC
Organism: Drosophila rellima; assembly: GCA_035043635.1. Taxonomy (NCBI): domain Eukaryota; kingdom Metazoa; phylum Arthropoda; class Insecta; order Diptera; family Drosophilidae; genus Drosophila; species Drosophila rellima. The sequence goes on from JAWNMV010000811.1 coordinate 15,533,157, forward strand.
TTTCTCTTTTAACATTTGTTACAGTTTTCCACATGTCTGACTGTCATATTTTCTCATTTCTCGCACGTTTTACCTCTGGCAATTGCAACCTCTTCCCTTAGCCAGCATCAACTCTCGTCATCGTCATCATCATCGTCGACGTTCTTCATATCTCATAATTTCGCGTGTATGCCATAAATGCCAACCAGTCAGCGAATTTCAGTTCTCCATGTCAAACATTTGCCTCTAAACACCCAAAAACCTGCGCCTAAACAAACAACAACTGTAACAACCTGTGCCCCAAAGATATGATGATGGTCAGCACACTTTTGCCCAAAAGAAAGAAAAAAGATTGAAAAACTACACTGCAAATAACAGTTGGCTGGAGTGGGAATCAAATTGCATTCCCTTTGCAGTTGTTGTTTTACTCCTGCAACATGTTTCTCTCTCTCTCTCTTTTGCTAATATGTATGTATTTTCTCTCTATCGCTGCTTCCGCTGGCCAAACAATAAGCAACAAGAAACAGACGCCCGACGACCAGCGATGGTCAGCAAACAGGAAGAAAAGTGCAAACTTTGTTTACAAAACCTAACCAAATATCAAGAGCAGGTATAGTTGCTGGTTTTTGTCGGTAGCAGAGCATGATCGACTTGTGTATGCTCTGTACCCAAAATTAGCTATGGAAAAACCTGCTCAATTGATTCATATTACGCAAAAAAATATTATATATATTTTTTAACTGTCGACTTATTATAGCACAGCCATCAAGATATTAATAAAAATCTTTCTCTTGCTCTTACTCGAGCTACCCTAATTTTATAATTCCGATAGCACGTTGTTAATTCAGCTTTCGTTTACATTTGCCTCAGGGCATTTCTGGGCAGTATCTTATTCAGCCAACGATATACTACACAAATTTGGAGTTTCTCTTTAAGCTTTTGCCATTGTTTTTATTGGTAGGAACTCTTCTCAGATTGTTTTTGACTCAGGCATAGTCGCTGACTTGGCTTATCGTACAGGTAGTTTGTGATACTTGTGTCTGTGTGTGTGTTTTTGTGTGTGTTTGGATATGCATATGTATGTGCAAGCTTGTGTTTGTGTCTAGCTTGTCTCATTGCGCGCATTAACAACCCGCACACACACACACGCACACACACACACACACACGGAATGTCGAGGGCAGGAAAAATGTGCGCCATTTTGTTTGGCTCTTCCTGCTCTTCTTCTTGCCTTTACATATACACATGTGTGTATTTTTTCTGTTATTACTTACTCGCGCATCGTTAAAGTGACTTCCGGTGCCCTCGCACACATCTTTTATATGAGTTTTTTTCGGTGTGTGTGTGTGTGATATGGTAATAGCACAGCTGCTGTGTGTGTGTGGGTGTGCGTGTACTGTAGCATACATTATGAAGCACTCGTTGGACCCAGCGACTGTCTGGCAGCTGCATACGCTAAATTATGCACAGCTTTTGCCTTTTCCTCTTGGGTTTCCCTTCTTGTTCGCTCTTTTTTCTAGGTATACATGGCCAAAAGGTGACGAAATATTACAACTTAACCTTTTTCAGCAAATTTCCGCTAACAAAATGATGAAACTCCTTCACCCAACAAATCTCCTCTGTTCTACCCATCATATCTTTATCCAAAGTTTTTCATTTTTTATGATAAACTGACAGGGAGATTGCGTGCATTAAATTTTAAAGTCTTTCCTTTCTTTGTTGTTCGGCTGTTTCCTGTTGTCTATGATAAGGCACAGTACGCAGTTCGCGTCGTATCATATAATAAATTTATAGATTTACAAACAAACAGCGCGGGATTACAATTAATTGCATTGCCACTTATATCAACACTGAAAAAGCAACAACACTTCATATCAGTCGCCATGTTATCCATTCATATTGTTTATATGTTTTTATATATGCATTTATTATTTCATTTTCACTCTCTTGTTTTTATTCCGTATCGTATTTATTCAGAACGTTTTTGACATATTTAAAAATTATTTAACACAACCGCAATAACAACAGCAACAAATGGCCAAAAGCATTGACCAGATACACTCAGTACTGAACCAAAATAAAAATACATATTTTGATTATTTTCGAAAATAGAATATGTGAGGTGGATTTATCCAATCAATTCAATCCCTCCCAAGCCATTGAATTCATTCATTCATTCCAGTGAATGCCATCCGAACAAACAATGTCAACAAAAGCAACTGTCAAATATTTTAAAATTTGCGGTTGTTTTGATTCTGAACTTAGCTTATGAAATTTAGCTCAGGATGTACGTATCTTTTAAAAATAGTAGAAAGCACAAATATTTTTTTAAATATTTGCAAGAATTTTGTACATCTATCAACCAGAGCATTCCCTAGTCGATCACACCCGATTTAAAATGGCTCACTCTCTTTTATACACTCTGAGAGGACTTTTTTATGAAAATATATATTTCGTTGTTTAGGCAATTTCATTAAAATTGCAATTAATTTGTTAAAAATACGTAGAAATATTTCACAGTATACACACACCCCTAGTCGTATATCGGTATTGTTATTCTATTATTTTGAAACTACCGAAATATTCGCGATAATTGGAAGATTTATGACTAAATGGTGCAGTCTATATAATGCATAATAAGAGAAACAGCAGAAAATAGAAACACAAAGTAAAAGACAATAATAGAGAGCGTTTAAAAAGCGCTGCATACTTCAAGGCGTTGCCGGAAACAAATTGCACTACAAAAATTACGTGAGAAAAAAAGGCAGAAAAAACTGGAAACAATTAAAAGTACGAGAGGAGGCGGTACAACTTTGCCAAGTGGTGGGGCGTGCATGCGGAAAAGTTTTTCAAACACACAAAAAACGCAGCAACGAGAAAGTTAAAAAGAGAGAGAGGGAGGGAGTAAGGAAGACAGGGAGAGAAAGAGTGCGATATGGAGGACTTCTAGTTACAGTAACTGCAGATTTTTTACTCGTGTGACAAATAAGCAAAAGTCGAGAAACGGAAGCTGCTGCTGCTGCGGCTCCTCGAAGCGCGAAGGCGTGCGGGCTGGGGGCGTGGCAAAGAACAAGAAAGCATGGCCAACACTTTGCACTGCAATTTGCACTTCATTGCCAGACCAGCGAGAAAGATTACGTGTGTGTAAGAGAGAGAGGACAGGAAATTTGCTTGAGGAGGCAAGCTGCCGTGGGGCAGTCTGCTCAAAGCACTTTATACATTTTTTAAGTGCCATGCAAAAAACTTTTGCACCAACGCCCTTCACAAAGAGAATGAGTGGAGAAAGGGTAAGAGAGTGGGAGAGTGAGACGGCAGAAGGAGAAGTGTCGTCCACGAGCTTTAGTTCTTAGTGAAATAACTGGGTGACTATTAACTGGACGCCTCGGCCATAAAGAGATGCCACAAACAAAAGACCGTGAGCAGAGGCCTTCAACTTAAATGCGACTTATCAATGTGAATAAAATGCGAGGTTCGCTGCATTTCTTTTTATTACTTAGCCACCAAAATTAATGTAAACAGAATTCATCTAGTGCCGGAAACGAGCACTTGCAGCGACATCTGGCGGTCACGATCAACAGTAAACATCAATAGTTGTAATTGCAGCTCTCATGACAACTGCATTTCCATTTTGGGAAAATGGTTTTCATTACTTTGCCATTTGTTTAATTTAAATTCATAGGGCATGTGTGTTTGTCTACGGGCAAAACCGCATAATTTAATTTAACAAACGAAAAACCGCAACATGTTCACTCACAACAGCAACAACAATAAGAATAAACAAATTTCTAACAAAAAAAAAATTGAAATTTGCGCGTTAAAAAACGCTCACAAACCGCATGGAAACATGTCACAAACGCGACAAAAACAACTGCAACAAAATAAACAAACAAGTGCCATTTTCCATTTTACAGCAAAAATTACATTCTCTCTTTTACTCTCTCTCGCTCACTCTCTCTCTCACACTTTCTCTCTCTCAACCTCTCACTCTTTCTCTCTCTCTCTCGCTCTGTTTCTCTCTTACTCTCTCACTCTCACAAACACAGCTATTAAAAGAAGCAGCAGTAACAACAAAAATATGCCATGAATTTATGTTGGTTGTGTTCGTTGTTGTTGTTGTTGCTTCTGTTGTTGTTGTTGCTGCTGGTGTTGTATTTTGCGGCATTTATGACCAAATCGCATCTACCAAATTGATATTCTAAGCGCATAAAAATTTATATGTCCCGAATATGCATGAAATGGCATGTCTTTTTTTGTGAGAAGCATTAAAAATAAATGCTGCATACTTTGCGGGTGTGCGATTTTTAAACCTTTTTTTTTGTATTTTTTCAAGTGCTTTTATGGGCGCTGTGACGCACTTTCTTTTTGTCTGATTGCTGCGGATATTACCTACATACATATGTACATATATTTAATCAAGTATACATGTATTTTACATGCCTTTTTTTGCAAATGGCGATAAGAATGGCAGCTTAGTGACTTCATATAAAATTCCTGCTTATACGAGCTTTTGGCTTTTGGACACGGCTTTAAAATGTTCTCTTTTTTGTGGTTTAGTTGGAATCGGAAAGCTCAGTGGATCTTAGTTGATGTTTGAAACAAAAAGAAGAAAATGAATAAAATTTTCTTTAAAAACGATATTTTTTTTTAATTAATTCTTTTAATTTGCCTACTTATTCTTGTTAAGTTATAAGTCAAATTTTTTTATTAAATCTTATTTAGAATATACTCGAACTTGGCCCGATTCACAAAACGTTGATTATCATTTTGTTACTTACTAAATAAAAAATATTTCTGTTTTATTCTCTATTTTCTTCTCATTGTGCCTTGATAACATTTCAAGTGCCGCTTATGTGAACTTAATTTTGTATTATTTTCCCGCCAAAAAGCTAAAAGAAGTTTTAAGGGATTTAGAGAGATTTAGATAGTTGGTTGGCAATTACGGAGGGCCATTAAATTACCAAAATCGCTTCAAAAACAACACAAATGCATTTCTGTTGTCTATTCTGTTGTCTGTTGTTGTTGATTGTCAGGCTAAATTTGAAACAGTTGCTGAAATTTATTTAGCCATGTAAATTGAATTAAGCAAAAAGTTTATTTGCAAATTTTGAGGGTATATATTTTTGTTGGCTTTTAATTGGATTTCTCTGCAGCCAGCAGATGTTAAAAAAGGTTAGAGACAATTCGATGCGCTTTAATTGGACAGAAATTGTGACAATATGCAATAGAGGCGAGTACACAAAGCAGATGCAGCAAGCTGACCAAAAGATTTCAATAAATATCATAAATAAATGTACCAATACTATGCATCTGGTGTTCCCTTGATGGTGTCTCCCCTCAAGTGTTATAAATAAGGTCGAGATAAATGCGTTGCCAACAAAATGCAGCTGCTTTTGCAATCGCAAGTGCAATTATGACATTGCAAAATGCAATTGCAATTCATTATTTTTGCTCTAATTAAAGTGCTGACAGTTATTCAATTATCCTAAAGCAGACGTGGATCATCTACACGAATTGTAGCTATTACCTTCATCTCGTCACACCCCTTCAATTGAGACACACTCAATTAAATACAAATTCTCAAGGTGTTGGACCACAGCGTTAAGTTTAATTTCTCTCTCTATTTGCAGAATACTCTTCTTTTTTTTAAATTCAGACCCAACAATGAGCACTCAAAATCGCATTAGGGCCAAGTTTTGTGCTAACATGTCATGCATAAACTTCAAAACAGCCTAAAAGCATGCAACGAAAAAGCAGAAAAGTAACATCAATCAATTTTGGCTTTCAAGTCGCGTACGCAGCAATTTGTTTGTATAGAAAATACCCGAAGACTTTTTCTCCTCCAGTTTCCCACTGACCCCTCTTCATCTCTGGTATATAACTTTTAATGTATTTCGGGCACGTCTAACCGCAACAAGGGCGGATGCGTATTGCTGGGAGTGACTGTATGTGTGCCTACAGACTGACGACAGTATTGATATGCTCATTGATATAGCACAGATGATGAGGATGATGCCTCGTTCAGTCAGCTGGCTGTTTGTGTGCTTCCTATTGGCATCAATTTCAACACCCTTTGTCCTGTTCCTGCCACAAAATGTTGTTGCCCCTTGTGCCTATTGCTTGCGATAATATTTTAGCAATTTTTGTCGTCGTGTCACATATGCGAAAGTCTCGTGTCAGTCAAACTTATTTGCCTCCTTTGACTTGAACCGACTCGTCCTGTTTTGGCTAGAATTGTCCATGTTCTTTTTAAAGCTAAAAGCAAAAATTTGCATTTTTATGTGTCGCCTGTGACACAGCCGCCTTTTTGCCTAGGCAAGAAGAACGAAAAAAAAGGGAAAGCAGGCAGCTGTCGAAGAGAAATTGATTTGATGCAAATTAATGACAGCTTCTTGTCAGAGTGATACGAGAAAAACAGAAGCCGACGAGATAGAAATCACCGTATACACTCTAAATTGAAAAATAATATAAAGAAAAATAGAATTAAAAATATATATGCTTTAGATCTGTTCCGATTGCCAATTTGCCAGAAATTAATAATGTTTTTTCTTTAACGAAACTTTCATACTAAACTAGCCGTTAAAAACACTGGCAATTGTTAACTCATTTCCTTCCCTTTTTATGGATACATGCAAATTTTTAATGGATTTTTAAGTAGGCCTTCAAATTAGGCAAAAGAAAAGGCAATTTGTTTCAGAGATTTTGACAAAATGACAAAGTCTCTTTCTTTCTCTCTCACACTATATACATCGCTGTCTCTGTAACCCTGTATCTGCTAGACTTATGCTGTCAGTTTGTCTCGATTTGCAAATTCATGTTTTGTTTGACATAATTTAGATTTAATTTGAATATTTTGTATTGCTTTCTTCTCATTTTAGGTAAGTTCACTTCCATCATTGAAAGATGTCGAACATTTTTTGGCGCAAGTTAGCTTAAGGTACGAAAGGAAAAGGACCTTCTGAGCCTTATCAACTAATCTACGGATGCCACATTTAAGTAAAGTGGCAGCCACTTGACAGCAGCCGCATAATTATTTTCATTTTCCAATTCAATCAACAGCTTTGGCAACGACTCCTCTTTAAGCCGCAAAATGCGCTTAGTTGCTAAAGTAGTCGCCGTTGTCCTGTCCTCCCATCGTCCTGCCAGGCCGTTGTCCTGTCATCCTGCGGGTTACCCTGGCAGCTGAGCCATATTGAGCTGGATTAGGCGCTAACTACCGCCATGTGATTACCAGACCAGAGTACCATAAAATATCGTAACGTTCTTATTCACTCTCTTTGGTCTTTAGTCCTTCCTTCGACTGAGGCCAGGTCCATAAATTAATCAACAAAGCGTAGCAAAAAATAAAAATAAACAAAAACGAAAATGCCAAAAATGTTTAAAAGCTGCGTTCATAGAAAATGAACAAAATTTTTTGTGCCTGCTTTTTTTTAAGCCACGTAAATGTGGTTTAATTCACTTTCAACGCGGCCACGTCCTACGCCACCTGGCCGAGTCCAAGGCTGAGTTCGAGGTCCTTCTGTGCTCCGAGTCCCTCACGTAATTCTTATTATTTACTTTATTAATTTAAGTGTTTTAGCCGGTAGGTAGGACAACGCAGTAGTCCACGACTGGGCGGCAAATTGGACTCTCTTCCTCATCATTTAATTCTATTAAAGCCAAATATTTACACACAGCGAAAAGAGAGAGAGAGAGAGAGAAAAAACTGGCGCCAGACAGTTGAGTGCCATCACTTTTGGGGCCTTTCTGTGGACAAAGTGTCCTGTGTCTTGTGCGTAGGTGCGTGTGCTGACCACACCCAGGCCAACAGGACTAGTCGGATCTGAAGTTTATTAAAAGTAACGAGTCGTTGCTTGTTTGCCAGGGCCAGGCCAGGTGTATGTATTACGTACGGCTGGTCTGAAATGTTGTTGATGCTATCGCCATGAGGCCTAACCTTATGGCAAATGAATGTTAACTGTCTAGCATAAGCCAGCAAAACAGTCGAGTTGTGGATTTATAGTTAATTTCTAGTAATTGTTTTATTGCTTTAACCTCTGAACATGTTACATATATCGATATTTTCACTAGAAATAGTGCAGTTTACAGAAAACCTTGAGGATATTAAAAAGAAAACGAATATAATTACACTCTCATTTTCTTAAGAGAGCCCATTATTTCTCGCTTTCTTTTTGTTGGAATTTACTATTTCATTTTATTAAATTTATTTATGTGGCACAGCACGCGTTTCTTTGATGTTAATCCTTCATTCATTACATGCATTTAATTGCCCAATCCTTGTAGTTTACTCACTCTCAATCCAACTTCAATGCTTAATCTATCTCTCTCTCTCTCCCTCTGATACGCCATTTAATTATTGAGCATCTTAAGTTGCAGTTCCCAGTCAGTTCTCATTGTAAGTCTGGTTTGTTGTTGTTACACAGAACTCTCGTGGTAATAATACAGCTACTTGCTGCGGGTCTATCCAAGCCGAAAACCTGCAACAAATATGCCACGCCTCCCAACGCAACTGCCGCCCCTATTCGTCCCGCACATTAAACGTTTTGACAATGCTTTCCACCACACTCAACAAGACGCAGACAAAAGCACATTTTTGTTTGTCAAATGTTTGTCATTTGTAAATGTCAAACGGCGGTCGAGCATATTTTGCATACACAACATAGAAATAGACAGAGACAGAGAAAGCGAAAGAGAGAGAGAGAGAGAGAGAGTAAGAAAGGGACAGTAGGGGAATGTCGGGCATCTGAGTAAATTCATGTGCCGCTTGCCAGTCATTTCACATATAAAGTCAGTTCTCGAAAATGTGTTCTTTCAACTTGTGGCCCGCATAACTTGGGACGACCTGAGAAATCGAGTTGGGGGAGGGATGAACGGAGCAGTCAGTCGTAATGTCGTCCGTTTGGAATGAATTTTCCGGCCAAATTATAAGACATATTTTGCTGTTGTTGGTCTGGTTTCTGGTTCTGCGGGTAACGTCAAAGAGAGAAGGCACAAATGGTGGCTTTCTTTTTTGTCATATTGCAATCTGACATTTAAATATTTACTTGCGTCAACTTGTGACATTTTACTCATTATACCAAGCCAAAAGGATCTTACGACACGCGTTTCCCTTACCAGTCGGCCAGGGTTGGGGCTCAGGATTCGGTTTTGTATAACTTTTGTCATGCTGCCTTTAATTTGCAGAGCATTTCATATTCATAAGCTGACGCAATTTTGACAGTTTTTAGTGATGTTCGTTTGTCGTTGTCTTCGGCTTCCTTCAAAATGTTTAGATTTATTTCTACACTCAACTCGATGGTTTGTGTGGGGGAGGGACAAGTGACAAGGGGAAGGGCTATCATTTATCAACGCTTCCGGGAGGGATTCTTGCTGCCATTGCTGCTTCCCTTAACTGACTGCCCGAGTGACTGACTGTCGCCTTTGACTGTCTTTCAATTGGGCTGAACTTTCTGCTGCCTGGGGGTCAGGTATAAATGCTGTTGTAAATGTATTTTTAAATGTAATGAGATTATTACGCAATTAGTGAAACTTTTCTGCGGGCGTACAAAGAGAAACAGAGAGAGGGAGAGAACAAGGGAGAGAAAGAGGAAAGAGAGAGAGAGAGTAAGGAGGAGAAAGTAAGCCCTGAGGTAGGCTTTTAACTGCTCGGATTTTATAGCTAATTTATTTTTGCCCGCCCTCTCTCTCTCACCCTCTCTTATTATGTGTTTGATGGAAGGAAGCAGGGTAGCAGGCGGAAGCTACGGCTTAAATATACAATACGAAAATCATCTTTGTTATGCAGTGCACACTCGTGAAACATAATTTTAGATAGTATACGAGAGTTCACATTTTATTATCTGTATTTGTTAAAAATTATTCTCCTTGTATGAATTTAAGCTCAAAGTTGCAGTTTTTGCATAATTTCGGCACATTCCGTTGCCTGCTTTGGGGCAAAACTTTTAATTAATTGAACTATGATACCCCAAACCTATGTGTGTGTGATTGTTGAATAATAACATGGACCGAATATTTCATTAATGGCCAAGCACAAAGTTTGTACATGAACGTTACTTGACTTCACTTGCCAATTTGTACTACGATTTATACCCTTCTCTCATCTGACCCCTTCGCTGCTTGTCTATGTGCCGCCTGCTCTCCAATTTGCCTATTGCTGCCACATATGTCGAAGCTGGAGATGCAACTCTTGGCTTGTTTCCCTTGGTTCTGCCTACGTGCCATACAAATGGCGCTTAAGGGCTTAACAAACACAAAAAGTCAAGACATTTACTCTGCACTTTGTGCTCTGCTTCATTTACAGCTCCAGCTACCCGCATTTAGCTCTCACCTTCCAGTTTCAGCATCCAGCAGTCAGCAACAACAACAAGAACAGTCGAGGGACTTTTCTTAAGAGCCCAGGCAAATGAACCTTGAAAACAAATCATTATTAAAGATTGTGACCCCGTCTGGCCGAACCGACCTTATGTCGCCTGAAGACCTGGCTTCATATTTCTAATTATGTAAAAATAAGAAAAATAAATATTGTGGTATGCACCATGTTGCACCTTTTTTCTCTTGCTCACTGAGCTGTGTTTGCCCAGAGGCAAATTGTAGAAACTCCTTCCTCTTCTTCTCCTCCCTCCGCACCGCTGTCCTTTCTCTTTCTCCTCTTCACTTTGATGCAGGAAAGTGAATTGCAGGTGGGCGTGTCTTTGTGGCCGCTTTCTTGTTGTTTTTGTTGCTGTTCACTCACCCAACGGCAATGTGGGCTCTGTAAAATTTTCCTTCTTTCTGTGTATGTATGAGGAAAAGTTTACCACCGTCATATGTGTGTGTGCTTGTATGTGTATTGGTAACTTGTTGCAGTCTGGCAACTACATAAAGTACGTTTAGAACTTGCCCCCTTAGGCATGCAACATGCTACAGCTTGATTCCTGTTGGTCCCTTTCTATTCTCCTCTCTCTCTCGCTCTCACTTCTTGCTTCCTTTGTCTGTCTCTATGGGGCTGCTCGTAAGCAGCTTTGAAAATTGTTTTTGATCGAAATTTAAGCAATAGCTGTGTTTTCTGGTTGGCAAGAAAAACAAGAACAACATCTATAAACGCGTGTCTAAATGCCTCTAAACAATGCCTGGATAATGTAGTCAAACTTCTATGAATAGAAATGAAATAAAAGTAAGAACTTGGCAAATTTTCATTACTCACAACGAAAACTGACAATACACTCACTTTGTTTGGGGAAATTCGTAATTCCTCTCAATATCAGTGAGCTTTCTACTTATCCTGTAACCACTTATTTTCGACTTCTAACGCTAAGTTTCGTTATATGTGATACTTGTGAAATCTGGGCATAATGAAGAATGTTTATCAGTGATTTATGTCTATATCAAGGATGAAAATTTTCAAAACTTTGGGGAAACTTTCGGTTCGGTTAAATATAAAAATGTTTTTAATTCTTTCACATTCTGATTTTTATAGATTCATAGATTATAGATTAGATAAGACAAAGATTGCTTTTATTATATATTATTATATTAATTAGTTTTACTTTATTTAGAACAGAGAACTAACTAATATACTTTCTCTTGGCCTTAATATTAATTTAAGACAAAAGAAAAAATCATAGCATACTTTGCAGCTCTTCTGGTTATATGACAACGCACCTTTGTTGTGCCATGTTTATATGTAGTCTCTGTGTGGGTGTCTGGGTGTGCGTGTGTGCGTTTGCGTAGGGGCTGTGTGCGTTGTGTTCAGTGTGTAAAATGGCAGCAAAGTTTTAGTCGAAGACACAATACATGAAAAACGAGCAGCGACTCTGCGGGAAACATGAAAGGGAAATTCCTTTTATTACACTCTGGTATTCTTGTTGTTGTTATCCATTGTTGTTGTTACTGGCGATGCTGCTGTCAAGCATCTGCTTCAAATGAAATTGTTTATCAAGTTGAAACTTTAAAAGAATTATGTAAAATATGTTATTTGGGGCTCGTTTGGTCTTTTGTCTTACAAAATGTTTACATAAAAATTAATTTTCTGCTTGAGCTATTAAACATTTATGTGCATGGGCCAAAACCATTGTCTGTCTTTCTGTTGGGTTTGCCAGTACAGAGCTGCTTTTTTCCGGCTGACGATGCTTCAAGACTAATCCCTAGCAACTATTCCCGTTTTCCTTCAATGTTGCTGCCTCTTTCTCTTAATCCCTCTCTCTCTCTCTCTCTTTCCCTCTTTGTCGTTGACTCTGTAGTTTCAATAGTTAAATCTGCACAAGGATCACTCGTTTAGCTGTCCGGTTGCCCAGAACTTCCGGTTTCCTTCCAGTTAGTAAAGCGCATTACACATTTGCCGAGTGCAACCCAACCAACCGCTAAACCGCTTAAAACTGAAAGCTCATCATTGGTCCCGGCGCTCGGAATTTGCTTTTAAAGTAGCTGACTACTTGGGAGTGATCCTACGCCCAACTGCGTATTTACAACTACTTATTATCGTCGTGATTTGCCGCTGTGCATTTGTGCAGAGGTCAAGATTAAAAATGCTTTGGACCTTTATTTTTTTTCCCGAAATTGTAGCAAAAGTATTTATTAATCACCTCAAAAGCAACAAGTCAGATTTGGATTGGGAACATCAATATTTAAATGTGCTGTTAAACAATTGTTTTAATTTATGGTCTTTAATCTATTGGCAGTCTTTCACATCGTTTGACTCATTGTTCGATCTTTGAATACTTTCGCTGCCAAATGAACAGTATTGGCCATTGAAGTCAAATGAGTCATGAATCGAGTTCAACCACGCGACGATGTTTTTGTTATACCCTGCACTCAGTTTCGACTAAAAGAGTATAACAGCTAGCAGTGAGTGCTTAACAGTTTTTCAAGGACAGAATATACTAGCAGGTAAAAGCATTCAAATCGCAGCCGATTTTTATTACAACGTGTTACGTCTTACTCTGACTATAGGGTATTTTATATGCGATGCCTCTCAACTAAAGTACTCCTACTCATTTTGATTTTTTATTTTTTTTTGCAATGTGAAACAATAAAACAAAATGGAACGCCCGCTGTCGCAGCCAGATGAAAGCGACCATGACCAGGACTCGCAATACGCAGCCCATTTCTGGTCAACTGAGCAGCAAACGTCCCAGCATTCACTGAAGGTCATCATCATCATCAACATTATGCCACTCTCTTCCTCATCTGAGCACTCGCTCTCTCTCTCTCAATTATCATCATTTGGTTGTGCATTCTCTGCAGTCGGTCGCCGGAAGTTGGCAGTCGTTTGCATTGTTTTTGGCCATTTCATTTGGCGTCATTCCATTGTTGCTCCTGGTCAGCATTTTCCAGCGTTTTTCCCCCACTGTGGAATATCCTCTCGCCACTCCTTTCCTCTTTTCTATGATTGTTCAGCCATTGAGTTGATGATTTCCGTATGCATAGCCCATTTTATGCACAACTTCCGGAAATTTCATTGCGGCTTTGCCAGCGGATGTTGAATTGTTGTTACTGTTTGCAGAGTCTCTATTTCAGGACTCTTATGATTATCTCTATCTCTTTCTCATCTATGCGGACAGCTTAAACAATTCTCAAAGTCAACTTTTAAATGCATTTCTTTATATGCAACAACTTTGGTTTTGTTTGGATTGGCTTTGGTTTCGTTTGGCTAAATATTTTTTTATAAATATGCCGAAAAATTCCTTCACATTTTGGAATTCAGCTGCAGGTAAAAATTAAAGATGCGCCAAGACGTATGCTACCAGATGTGGATATCCCACATTCTTTCTGGACAGAACACTTTAATTATGTAACCACATATCCGGTTGTTCAATTCAGCATTGGCTTGGCTTATCCTGCAACTGACGTTTATGTGTATGTGTCAGAACTGCAGCTGTGTGTGTGAGTGTGTCGTTGTTGTGTACTTCCATTCTCCTCTCTCCAACATAACATACTCAGATCCCTCTGAACATTCATCTGCTGCACGCATTTCAATTGCTTTGCGGTCGACTCGGTTTACACTCAATGTCATTTTGTGGGTTTTGGCAGCGGAGTCCGGACTGAAACTATTGACTGGAATGATGAATGCATTCCAAAAACTAACACAAAACTATATCATATTCAAAATCATGGAAATTAAAAGCTAAGTTGATACTCAGGAGAGATTTGATGATCCGAGAAATTCAGGGAGATAAGGGGATCAAAGCTAATGAGCTAATGAAACTAGATAAAAATTGTAAGAAGAGCATCTTATGAATGTTTTACAACCAACTTAAGATCAACTGACATTTTAATATATTTTCCGAAAATTCCTTTCGACTTATTATGAGCCACATTACCTCACAGATTGAAAGCTTTAATGAGCTTAAATTGATTTCTTACAGAAAATATTTTGAATATAGTGCTTTTTTCGCATACCATTTCTTTGTTATTGAAATTCCATTATAATATTCCATTCTTATTGAACCAACAGTAATTCCCATAATCTTTACTTTTATCTAATCGTTGGAGCATCGACTTTCTTTTACTGAAGCTATCCTTTTCCTTGCTTTGCTTTCAATCTTTGGCCATTTCTTATGCTCAGCCGTTGTCATATCTTTTCTATTCTTTTGCCTTGCATTGTTGTTGTTTCACCTTTTCTGTTTACTCCTTGTCACATGACACTCCCTCCTCTCCATCCCGGTAGACTCTCCTTTCGACTAAACAGAACAAAAGGACGCGTCTTGGCTTGCCATTGTTGTTATTGTTATTATTATCATCAAGTTGTCATGTTAAATGACATTTGCCATATTTCATTCATAAAAGTTATGTATGTGTATGTGTGCAAGATTTATATGTGGGAAGATGTGTATGTGTGAGTGTATAGAAAACGTCTAACGCAGTTTTCCCCGCAAGACAACATAAAAAAGTGCTCCCATATATCCTGACTGTATATCCTGCGCTTCCTTTTGACCGTTGAAAATGAGCCATGTGAACTGTTGCGGCTGCTATTTGCTACTCAACAATGGCAATATCATTGTTTTACCCTCTCGCTCTCTTTCTTTTGCATTTATCGCTCTTCTTTTCTGTCTTTGCCAACAAACTATTGTCGCTTTTGTATACTGCGTTTGTAGTAGTCCTATTATTGTGTGTGCTCCATTTGTGGCATGTGTCAGCAACTGGCAACTGGCAAAACCGTCTCCCAACTGGAATTCTCTCATTTATTTATATTCATTTACATGGGGGGACTTCATCATTTGTCTGGATGTCCGTCCGTCTGTTTTGTGTGTTCTGTTTTGTATCCCGGGTCGTTGGCTGCTTAAAAGTTTAATTGTCCTTCTGAAACATTTACATTATCTCAGCAGTAGCTGCTCCTGCCAGGTATTCTCTGTGTATCTCTATACATCTTAGCCGTTCATCTCACTCTAAAATATATATTCTTTTCTTATCACACACTGTTCCTTTTGCTGTCACTTGCAGTCCTGCTATTCAAGTGTCCCTTTTTATTATAGTTTGTGCCAGGCTTTTGTCAAACTGTCTGCCCGCCTGCTATGACGACAGCACAATTATGCATTCTATATAAAATACATATTCATATATTGAGCATAGTTTACAACTGAGAGTAAAAGCAATTAAACTATGCACATGTGATGGGAGCCTTCTCTTTACTGCTTCATTCTTTGCGTTTCAATCAACCTTTCGCATATTACATTTTAAGCCGGATATTACAAAATGGCCACTCGATTGATTGTGCGCCCAGTCAGACATAATTACAAAACTCCCGGTCGTTTGCCCCTGTCCAACATCGTTGAATTTTTGTATTCCAAAAAATAAATAATACATCAAAAGACGCTTCAAACATTTACATATTTTTGGGCGCAGCGGCAAAACCACAAAATTAGATTTACAGTCAGAGTCAGAAGTTGACGTACGCTTCAATTTTGGAAAGAAGTCGGCGAAAAAGGTCGAGGAATTTGTTGCTGAAGGAAAAATTTAAAATTTTTAGAGCAGAATGAACGAAGCTAAGAAGTATGCGGTTGTGGTATATAAGAATATTTTTATATTTACAGCTGGGGCCTCACGTTTAATTATTTGATGCTAAAATTAAAGATACTATTCTGTTTTTAATAATGATAATATCGATGATAGCCCAAAAGATTAAAGTTTGAATTTTTATCTCTGCTTTCGCAGATCTAAAAGCATATCATATTTGACATCTTTGTGGGTTGTTAAATTTTTCTTGTTGTACACGAATATATTTTGACTAAGCTGCCAAAGCAACAACCGCCATCGTCTCCGCCAAATGTAATTATCCAAAAGTTTTTACTATTTGCCAAGCACAGAGGGTAAGAACGAAGAAGAAGTAAAAGAAAAAGCCGCTTGAAAAGAGCGAAACAGAAATTAAAATGGAAGCTGCAGCCGCTGTTTTGTGTCAGCCGCAGGCGTCGCCTCAGCTTTTGCGGCTTGTTGCTTGTTGCTGTTTGTCTGGCAGCCTGTCTAAAAAGTAGAAAATTAAATTCGTTTCAACTGCAGACATTGCTCAGGTTTATGCCTCTAAGGTTGGCAGCAGCACTAACAGCACCAGCAGGAGAAGAGCAACATGGAAAAAAATTAAAAGCCGGAAGCTGATTTTCCACTTGTCAAAATGGCTGCATTGCCGGCGACTGTTTGTCTTCCGTTACTTTGGCTCGTCGCCATTTTGTTTCGTCTTGGAAACGTTTCTAGCAACAACAAAAAATAAACGTAAATAAATAAATAAAATTCAAAATGATTGTCAGGCCATTTATTACGTTTTAATGCCAATTTTGCGCTTATTAATCGCATGGAAATGACTGAGACGTGACTGAGAATCTCCCTTAATCAAAGGCATCAATGTGTTTTATATTTTACTTGATTCGATTTTATTGCTTCGCTTCAATGCATCAAAATGTGACACGATTACAATAAAAATTTAGACACATTTCAGGAATATGCTTAACCCCAAAAAGTTGACGCATGTTAATCATAATTTGTCCTTTTGGCAAGTGAAACGTGATTCAATTTGATTAAATGAAATACGGAAAATTTATAAAGCCGTTGAATAAGTGATTGTACTTGGTGTCAATGTAATAATTAGAACATCAAATTTAAATTTCTTTAAATATGCTTTATATTGAACATATGTACTTACATACGTTCTTTATTGTATCGCATAATAAGGCAATAAAAAAATACAATGCAAATACAAATGAGTAAAGAAATATTCAACAAATGAAATTGAAATGAATATTTTGTGCAATTTGTTTCCACTGCATTTTAAATATTCATGTTGTATGTACATTCTTATAAGAGTGTGTGTGTGTGTGTTGAGCCATAGTTATGGGCCTCAATTCTCTCGTGGCACCCACACATACATATGTGTGTATATAAAATCGTTGCTCTGTGCATATTTAAGAACCCATCTAAGACCAGAAGCCAGCCATTTCAAATGCTGCGTGCTTCGAAAATCTTTACAATTTCTTTTGCCTTTTTATTTATGTGGAATTTTTAGGAGAACATTCCTTGAGTCTTCGTCGTTTTCAAGGCTCGTTGCATCGGCTTTTTTACATGTTGTATAGCTTGAGGCATGATTTTTAAATATTTTATAACAATTTGTGCGAAAAGTAAATAGCAATCGTCCCCACAATACCAACCCCTCTGATTCTCCGCTCCTTATGCTTGATTTTCAGGAGTTTTGCTCCTTTTGCACTCGTGAACTGAAAAGCTATTAGCGTTGAATTGTGTGCTGATTGAAATTGAAAGGCAGCTGTTTGAACAGGTTGCCAAGCATGTTGGCCAAGTTAAATGATGTGTGCCAAAAGCTCTTGAAACATTTATGAATACTTTTTAGCTTAATGGCATACAAAATATTATACATATATTAATTTGAAAATTATATACGTTTTTTCCATTGTGAAAATCAGTTTGCTTCTCCGAGCCTGATATTATGATCTATCCATCATTTTCAAAACCCATCAATTGCTCACTCGCGAATGGCTAAGAGCCGTGCTATTAATTTTCACATTTAAGGGCGTATTTAAGGTTAAGAGACACACCCTTAAAGTATGCAACACTGTTGTTGTTGTGGTCCAACACCCCTTTTGGGAGGAAATTCACTTAGCCATTGGCAATTTGTGTGTGCGCCATGCAACAACACCTGCCCCAGAACGACCCTTCTTTTTGCCATGGCTACCACATGGGCAACATTGTTCCTGTGATGGGATGGATGCTTACAAAATCGTGTTAGCAACCGCGCTGTGAACACAACTCCAGGCAACACACAGAATTTTTGTTATCGCTTATGTTGTCTCTTACGGTCTGTTGCATTTGGTACACACAATTTTGTTCATCGATGCGATGCGTACGGAAAAAAAGTTGGAAAATCGAAGAGAAAAAGAAAAGGAATCGATGTAAAAAAATAATCTGTTTCTAATTTTCTAGCTGCAATCACTTTCACTTAATGCTATTCCTTGATTTGGGTTCAAGTTCAAACTAAATGTTTTGTAATTTGGGCAAAGTTTTTGCGGGATAAGCCCAAAGCGGCAAAACAAACTACCCAAGAAAAAAAAGGAAGACAAAGTCCTCAATAAAAATTACCAATATTTACTTTACAAAATGACAGTTCCACTTGCTGCTACATCGATGTCTCTTTGGGGCCAAATCCCCTGTCAACTTAGCTACTTAATAAAATATGAGTGCCAAAGTGGAAGATACAAACAAGAGGGACAGCATTCAATGGGATAGAGGATAGAGGACTGAAAGAGCTGGGAAAAAAAAATGACAAAACATGCGCCTGCTGAGGCAGAGGTTGTGGCAGGAACACAAGGACAAGGACGTGCCACTAATGGCTGCCAAACTCAAGTGCCGCCGAATCGGCAGCCAAAGGGATAAAGAAATAAATAGAAAATGCAAATAGATGGCAAGACATTTGCAGGACCCCGCATAAACCCAGACGAAAAAGTTTGTCCACCTCTTTACAGAGCTGCTCTTCAGCCGTCCTGCCTGCCTGCCATCTTGCCACTTGTGACTCAAGGACATGCGTTGGCCATAAACTGTTGATTTTTATGTTGGTTCGTGCCGCGACAGAAACCGACAGGATCTTACCGTGGTCCTTTCACTCTCTCAAACCTCGATTGTTTCAGGTGTGCGGCTTACTGAGTGCTTTTGCACAGTTCGTATACCTCATCATGGTCTGCCCTGTAACATGTGTCAAACTTTTGTCCCGACTGTAATTTTAGCCGTCGTAAGCCCAAGGTCACTTCACCCTTAGACCACCACATAATATTGGGGTAGCTGCTTTTGTGGCTTGGCATTAGTCTCGAAATTATAGCCTCTAGTGTTCTTGTATATGGTCGCAACTGCCCTGATACTTATCCCTCTGCTGACGCCTTTTAGGTTACACAGCAATTTCAATAGTTTTATGTGCCAAGCACATGTGTGTGCGTGAGTGTGTGTGCGTGTGCAGGGCGTGCATTTTACGACTAAATACATATTGAGCGCCTTCGGCTATGCTACACAATTTCTTATTGCCGTCCTGTACTTTGACACATTTGATTATGGCAACGCCTGCTGTTTTCATCTGTATGTGTCTGTGTGGATTATTGTTTTCTTGACTTATATTGAGTTTTAATCTGATGGAAAGGTTTTCAATTGATCTATTGATATTGGAAGCCACGCAATTCCGACTAAACAGAAAGACCATAAGATTTTACAATAATTCTTTGCGTGATATTCGTAATCGTTTTAGCTATATGTTCCCTTATGTTCTCTCTTTTTGCTTATATATAAGAATAATATATAATTATAAATAATTTGCATAAATTTGCTAATTAAATATCATTTTCTATCTCTTTTTTAGGTAAGTGACGACGTGCTTTCGCTTGCTTTGAGTCAGAATCAAGTAAGATATTTTTTATTTTTCTTTCTTTTTTATATTATTATTATTGCTTAAGTTAAAGTAAAATTATTTTGTTGTACAATGATCATATATCAAGTCAAAACACCTTTTGGGACATCGGTCAAATCGCTGTCTGGCTTCATAAATCAATCAGACAGTGGCATCGGCTTATGTTTGAGGCCAACTTTCGGTTGGGCTCGAATTCTGTGTTGTACTGTGTCGAACGATGCAACAAACATTTCCGGCGCAAAGCAGTTAATTTGTCAAATGTCTGCACTTTATCACCATATCGTCAGACGTCGCACCTCCCCGTAACCATCACCACCCTTAGGACTGGACTTTGCCGGGATAAACGCATTACGCACTCAGGCATTTTTGGGTCTCGTCTCTGTGAAATTTTGAAGCAATGCGCAATCAGAGCATTGATGCGATTCCCACAGGAACGACGACCAACAGACGAGCCTCATCTGCATTGTCGGCTCCTCTAGGGACAGAGACAGCCATAGTGAGAGCGAGCGAAACAAAGATAGACAAACTCACAGCAAAAGCAATTTAAAGTTGCATCCATAACAGAAGCAACAACAAGAACAGTAGCAGCACCGTCAGCAGCTTTCTGTCCTGGGGGAAATATGTCCAGGCTAATGTTGTGCTGTCCTGTTCTCCTGTTCCTCGTCGTCCTCGTGCTTTCACTACCCCCCACAGCCTGTCAGAGCCAGCGACCGAGTTAAAAAAAGAGATAGAGAGAGAGAGTGGGATAGAAAGAAAATGGGGAAGCTGCAACCGAAATCCTAATTAGAAAAGTGCTTGCATGATAACTCACTTTTTGGGCACTGTGGCAACCCTACACTCATCCTTCAACCATTTCGTTTGGCCATTTAATAGCTTCGAAAATCAGCTATTACATGCAAATAGGCTTCGTCTGTTCACTCTTTTTCCCAGTCCCATCAAATTAGCCAATCTATTTACATGGTCAGTCTAATTGCCCGGTTAATTGAGCTGATCGTATATAGAAAAGGAACTGGTCGAGGGGGATAACGAGGGTCATTTGGGGGCTGACAGTATGTTGCAATGCATAAAGTAAATATTTGTAAATTGGCAACAATTTTTGCATGCAACTTTTTGGGGGCAGACATGCAAAAAATGTCATCAAAATGTCATTAAGGAAAGTTGCATGGAAACAGAAGGGAGCCTGGATAGATGCCTAAAATGTTAAAATAGATTCAAATAGGATGAGTAGACGAAGCATAATGCAGTTTCGAATAGACTAAAATGAAATGTAGATGGGAAATCGATAGGTAAGGAATAATGCCATTTATAAAAGATTGAATAAATGGAAATGTTTGAAATAAATATGAAAACTATAAAAATTATAATGACAATGAAAAGAAACTGTATATCAGTGGATATAAAGTAAAGAAAATTACGTTTAAGTGTGTAACAAAGAAACGGTTTCCACGACATCCCTTGAACCCATAACAAATATCGCTGCGATCTGGCAACTCTGAAAAAATTTCAAAATTAATAAAAGTGTAGTATTTCCACAATATGCAACAGCTTGTGCATAATTTCAAAGTTGCAACCTTCAATTAAAGTCGTTTTGACACAGACGCCTAATAAAAGGGCGGAATCAGCTTGACCAGGGTTGTCGCCAGTCACATTACACCAACCCATGCCGCATCCCACACAACCGTTTTCAGTTTTGTGCATTGTTCATGTTGTATGCATTTTCGGTCGATGTGTGGTCTCCATTTTGTCGAGCCACCCTGCGCCGGGTCCGTGCTATGATGTTGTTGATGGTGATGATGATGGTGATGATGATTATGATGAGGGCGACACCAACGACAAAAGCAACAACTGCAACGGCAACAGCGACAACCCATGCTCAACAACAGGAAGAACAGCGGTCAGTACAGCAAAGGGGTTGCAATAAAGGATATTAGGCCTGAGTTGGGAGTTATCCCCACGATGGTTTAGGGCTCTAAGGGCGACGCCACAACAACGTCATCAACAGTCGCCAGCAGCTCTAATGACAACCACACGTCATCAGTGCTGTCGTCAATGCTGCTGCTGCTATTGTGGTTGTTGTTGTTATTGTTGTTGTTGTTGGTGCTGTCAACGCCTACTTCTGACACGCCCAGCCAGCCAGACGCATACATTATAAACATGCATATTCCTAAATCGTAGTTCCAAGCCCTAGCACAGTGTCCTCAAGGCTTTCATAACCTTGGATGCCTTTAAAAAAAAGATTTTTTTTTTAATGTAAAACTATTGAGAAGAATTTTTTAAATATTTAACGTTATGATTCATAATCAACTGACAAGTTGCTTAATATGAATAATATTCTCTAAGTTAGTATTAAGAAAACTAAAGAATTTGCCAAGCAACTAAACATCTTATCATTTCTTTTCTTCTGTATTTGTTCTTTAAAATATTGCCCCACTGTGCCATGGTGTCCAAAGCTAGTACTTTGAAAAATATTTCAGCCAGCAGTCCGCTGGTTTTTCTTGCTGTCATTGTTGTTGTCAGATGCCCATGTATCATTGGCATGCAAATTTTGTGTCTTGTTGTTGCGATTTCTTTTTTTTGACGCAACACAATAACAACGAACGCAGCACGTCTGTTTTGTCTATTTGTCCCTATCACCATTTCTATCTCTCCATCTCTGTTTCATTTGCTATCCCAAATTTCCTTGCGGTGTCCCTAGTTGCTTGTGTCTGTGTGTGTGTGTGGGTGTGGGTGTGTGTGTGGGTGTGTATGTTAAGGGGGAGTTGGGGAAAAGTCTGAACTCGTAGCTCCAGCTGCGTTCATTTGCATTATCGCATCTAATGATTGTCATCATCAAACAATGTTGCTCGTTAGATTTGCAACGCGCCGAATATTTAACGTACTTTCCTAGCTTATTTGAAACGTAAACCATTGCGATAATGACGGGGGACGGTGAGAGATAGAGCGAGAGAGAGGTTAGGGGAGTTATATTTTTATGTGACCCCGCCAGCAATTGTTAACCTATTGACGCTTCAGTTAGATCTCCTTCCACTTTAAAGTGCACAAATCCCAAGCGCTGATTGTGTATGTGCGAGTGAGATTGTGCATGTGTGTGTGTGTGTGTTCGTGTATGTGTTTTGTGTCATGAAATGCGATTTAATTTTTAGGTTAGGCTATTTTAATTTGCTGGCAATTGGCATGCAAATGTAGCAACAGCCGTTGCATTTGCCCCAAAAATCGCAATTAAAATGCATTTGGTAATTTGTTGCTCTTTTTGAAGCCAACAGCATTATGTGCACATACATACATATATGTATGTGGGTGTGCATAAGTATTTTTTGAACTAATTTACGCAATTTGTCAGTGAATTTTATTCGCTAAACCAACAAAATGTGCTCCTTAGTTCAATAAAACAGCTATAAAGACTTTTAACGCTATATGCACAGTTGCCATTTACCAAAATGTAGCACACATTTTGGAGCTTATGAAATAATATTGGGTTTTATTAACTCATATATAGTTTTTAAACAATTTATCTCAAATATGTTTTACATTTAATTTACAAATATGTTAGTTACTCTTTTATAATTTAAAATAATTATAATCCAAGATATACTTAAGAAAATACTGTGAAAATATTCATTATTATTAATTATTTTTGAAAGCCAGTAAACTAATTAGTAATGAAAGTATAGTATTAAGCTAAGGCCAACAATAATGCACGAGTAAGTAATAATCAATGCAATTTTGAGTAACTGGAATAAAATAATTAATGAAACAGCATTCAGAAAGTTTGAAAAATCAAGTTGGCAAACAAGTAAGAAAAATTCCTTGTGTCCTTACCGCAGAATGAGAGACTGAGAGAGACTAATGGGGAGGATGAATGACCAGCATGAAATAAGAGAAGTGCTAAAAGAAACGCCCCACAGCACTTAATGCCACTTAATTAGCACGAACAACAATAACAACAACAACCGCAGCACATGCTTAATGCACATTAAGCCCACGAGGATACGGCACGAAATCGGTGAAACAAAACTCGCTGCAAATCAACAAAGGAGAAAAACTCGAAAATTCTTGCAAAAACCATAGCGGTGGAATAGTGAAAAAGATCGAGAGAAAGACTGAGACAGAGACAGAGAGAGAGAGAGAAAGGGTGAAAAATGAAAATGTGGGTCAACTTCGTTGGCTCATTGGAAAAAATGAATTAATTCTTTAAAAGTAAAAATCAGAAAGGGGAAAAAGGTAAGCAGAGAAGAAGAAAGAGAGCGAGAGGGAGAAGAGAAAGGAAATCACATGTGCAGCTTGGCTCATTTTGAATTTTGGTTTAAGTGTCATTTGCATTCCCGTTCCCCTTTTTTTCGCACAGCTCTGCCAAATGGGCAGCTGTTTAATGTGTGTGCACGAGTCTCTCTTTCTGTCGTTCTCTCATAGTCTCTCTGTCTGGCTCACACTGTGTGTATGCTCAAAATTTATTCCTTTCTTTAATTTGATTTAATTGTGCATAAATATTTTGCCATTGCCTGGTGCTCGTGCATGTAAATTAGGGGAGCACTAGCCCAGGATATGCGATTCAGGACAAAAGCTCAGCTTGTGCGGCTGTAGCTTCGAGGGTCTGTGTGAATGTCTGTGTAAGCGTGCCACAAACGTTAATGATGCCAAATGCAATAAGATTTGTATTTTTAGTTTATGATTTTTTACCACATTTATGTTAAAGCAAATGACTCGTGGTTCAGTTAAAAAACGACTTCATAAAGGGGGACATTGGCAGAAAAAATGATTCGTTATGGAATATTTGGAGCATCTTTAAGTTTAAATAAATGCTTAAAAGTTTTTATTAAATTGAAATATACAAAAAGTGTTCTATTTGTAGGAAATCATGTTGACTCGTTTTCTATTACCATAGATATAATAGGTTTAACAATAGTTGGTTAATTGTTGACTTTCTTTCTTTCATCCTCCACCTTGTACTTGCTTAATCGCATTTTTAAAATACTTTAAGCATTCACTCTTTGCCCGATTTATTTATAGATAATAATAAAAATGGATATCTTATATGTTAGCTCAGTGTGCCGTAATATGCAATTAGTAAACGGCAATTACAACAACAACAAACGTGTTTGGCATCAGCATTATTGCGAAAAAAATACACCGTTACTAATTCCTCTTCTCTCAACCGTATTATCGAATAAATGTAAGCGGTAATCCTTTTTTGTTTAACTCGTAAATGCAATTCAATTATATTTTCACTGGTGAAAGAGTGTTGTAAAATTTGTAGTTAAAAATCGCTTTTAATATTTAATTAGCATAAATGAATTTGATTGCATTTGTGGAATAGCAAAAGTGGTCGAAAGCCCTTAATTGCTTTTGCGATGTTGTTAATGAACTTTTCCCAGACTGTTGGCGAGAATATCTGATAGTTTGGGCAACGAGTAAATCCCATTTATTGGCGAGGAGTAAGCACATGATGCATGTGTCAGCTGCCAAATGCCAAAGCTCGACCAATTTTAAATTTATTTTTCAGTTTTGTATAAGTACACACAAACTATATAATTATATTTGCAATAAATTCTATTTTACATACGAGAACTTTAGAAAATGGCAACTGATTGCTGTGGCCAGGCAAAAAATATTGAGTGTGACATTAAATAACTTTTCTGCCATGCCTTGTCACCAGCTTTCTCTCCATTATTTGAGAGCAAATAATATTATATTTTAATTATGAAGTCAGAAAATTGCCTTGAACGAACAAGGCTTCAATCAATTTATTCGAATTGTGTTCTCTTTCTCCCCGATTACTATATCTCTCTTATACAACCGAATATATATTGATAATTCTTAAATAACCCTTTGCTCTTCTTGCCAAAGTACTCAGTTTCTATTCATTTAATCGATTGTTTTGATATACACTTAGTTGTACTTATCATTTGAAGCCCTGAGCTTGATTAATAAAGAGTGATGCCAAGTACCAAATCTAAACAACGTACGATGTTTATTTGCCACACCGTTGAGCTGAGTTGAGGTTGATACTGTATTGTGCCCTGCAGTCAAACAGCTGCAAAAACTTGCCATTTCTGCAGCAGGATAATGGGATGAGGAGTAGAGTGAAGATCCGATATATGCAGCTCTTTTGATTTGCACAAATGTTTTGACACAAAGTGCACAAATGCAAACTTCAATTAGTGTGCAGTTGTCTGAATGTCCCCAATTGCCTAAGAGTATGAAACGTGAAACCTTGCAGTCCTTTCGGTCCATCAGCATCCTGATCCTCTAAGCCTACTTCTGCTGGCTGTGGCTGTTGCTCTTGGCTAAATGCAAAACATATTTTAGGCAGCAAGGTTTGGCATATTGACAGGCGCATAATTAACACTATTATCATCACAACAGTGTCAAGACTGCAGAAAGAGAGACAGAGAGAGAGGCGGTTAGTAGATAGAGAGGCAGATAGAGAGGATAGATAGTGGTGCAGAGAGTCTGTGTTGCTGGCAATGTATTTTGTTGGCCATTAAAATTGAAAGAGCCGACCAGGGGCGTAAGTTTTGATTACGCTGCGGCCAACCTACATAAGCCCAGGGCTTTATCTGTCTGCCCAACAGTGAGTTGTGTATACATACATACGTATGTATGTGTGAGTGGTGATTTGCATTTGGTCCCCTCGTCTAAACCATATGCTACATAATATAATTGTCTGCTGTGGTAGGCAATAGTGGCTAGAGGAGAGTTATGTGGAGGTTTTCGTTTACAGCTGTGCAACAAATCAAATTGCATTGCAAAAATTATGCGATTAATAATTATAAATATTACAACAATAGCAACAACTAAATTTCCTACTTTCAAATGAAAGTTGGCAACAATTTTATGGCAGTTGCTTTTCAATGGTTCGTTGACTCGTTGCCCAAAAACACCAGCAACATTAACAATAGCAATATGAAATTATTATTAAATATTAAATAAAAGTAAACATAGCTAACTACTCAAACTACTTGAATAAGCGCTAATTAAAGTTAATTTCTAAACGACTCGCGCGGCGTATGCGCAATTTTTGCGCTTTGCAATCATTGTTAAAATTGTGCGTGATGATTGTCTACTTTCCCACACACCCAAAAACACACACCTTGTGGTTATGTTGTCTTCATCGTTTGCTTCTTTAACTCGTTGTTTGCTCTGGATTGTTTCGAGACATGTTTGTTGCAAAAACTTTTTGTCTGATGTCAGCAACAATTTTCTATGTAGTTCCTCCAGTTCAAGTCAAAGACTTGCATTTGCTTTTGCCACCAAAATGTGTTGACTCTGTGGCCAAATTGTCGTGGCAATTCGAAGCTTGCCCCACTCTTCATCACAGAACTATTCCTGAAAATGACAGTGGTAGAAACATTTAAATATTTTTGATTTTAATTGTCTTGTTATTCATTGTTATATAATATTATTAATAGTCATACTAAGCCTTTTTTTAATTTCTTTCTCTTTCTAGGTAAGTTAACACAGTACCCAATATTTAAAACAATAACTGAATGTGTTGTAAGTACTGTTGGTAATTCATTTGCATAACCACATCAAGAGAACGAGAGAAAGAAAAGACGAGGGAGACGAAGAGAAATTGCCGTTAGGCTAAAAATACAGCATCGTTTGCATATTGTTGATGATTAAAAATGTAACAAGCTTTGCAGCTTCTGTGTTGTAAAACCGCACAGAAAATCCATGAAAAATCTATTTGTGAAAAAAATCGACTTACTATATGCCTGACCAGAGGATGGCAATGCCAAGCGCGGGGGATAAGGGAAACTATTCGAATAACATGAAAATTCCATCATATGCCAGGGTCAGGCATTTAAAAAATATTTTTATGCCGCCCATTGTGTTGCTGTTGCATTTCCCATTTTCCATTTTCCATTTCACATTTAGTAGCAACATTTTTCAAGCTTTAACCGGCGACCGAGTCCAGGCCATAAAAAATAGATTTGTTTTAGTGTTCTGCTTCCTTTTCTTTTACCCCCATTTTACTTTCATTTTGATATGTGAAATGTGTGTGCTTCGCGTGGGCATTTATAAATTAAATAGTAGTCGCAGTCGATTTAGACAGCAGTTTTCCCCCTCACTCTCTACATTCCTCATCGTGCGTGTTATCCAGACATAAAAATTGCAGCTATAACCGGTTTAACTGTTATAACTATAACTGTTGTTGTGGCCTGGCCGCCATTTTCGCCATTCACGTCCTTCCTTTTCCCGTGCACTGCAGGAAATCAAAGTTTATGACATTCACTCGACCACAATTTCAACAACTGTCCGCCAGATTACAATGTTGGTAGAAACATGGGCACATGGCATATAGCATGGTAACGGACAGTTCCCTCTAATATCGTGTGAGACCACAAATTCGGTGAAAAGTTATGGAATACACCAAAAATATATAAGAGCTAAAATTCTATTTCAAATTTAATAAAATTGCGAAGAAGACTTTGGCTAGAATAAAATAAGAAACAACTACTAACTAGTACTGCAAGATATCGATGGTTATGCAATTGATGTTTTTTCCAAATTTAGAATACCGCTTTTGATATTACCAATTATATGTAAATACAAGAATATTGAACGAAATATTTTTATGAACTCCTCTTTTATATTAGGCATTGGCATTTGGTTATGTCATAGTCGATTTTTCATTACTCTCTCCAGCTAGTCTCCCCTGCACGACTCTCCTCGCTGACACCTTTTGGAATAACGCTCAGCAAATGAATTATTTCCTAATTGATTTGCGTGCATACCGCACACACCGTAATCAATCGCAACCCTAGTCGAACTTCATGACAATCACGACAACACGTCAAAACCTCAAATGCAGCACCACAACTTACAATCTATTCAAACATGACTAACATTGTCCACCCGCTCAGTTTTTCCTCTCTGCTGTCAGCTGGCAATCATGAAAAAACCAAATAGAATGCGTTTCAATATTTATTGATTAACTGTCATGTTATCTCTGGGTAACCTTTCACTAACTTGCCCGGTCGGTAGTTACCCTTCACCAACTAGCCTATCCCCGCCTGCATCTCTAGCTCATAAATGTCAGAGACTTATCAAACGTTGCTGAATAAATCAACAACAACAAAATAAGCAAAGTTGCACTAAATACGAAACAGAAGCGTGCCAATCAAATGACTTGGGGCAAGTTGATATCAGCTGAGTGCTTTTAAGGGTGAGAAAAGGGTCGCAGGTCGAGGTGTTTTGTGTACTACAGTTGAGCAAAATGGGGATGTGGCAAAGAAATATTAAAAACAATTTAACCGGCTCGAAAAGTTGCTTGAAAGAAAGTGTGAAAGAGCAGCCAAAAGCAGGTGAAAATGTCAACGACAATTGCCAACGCCAGGTGGCGCTGTGTGGTGCCAAAAAAATATACATGTATATACAACAACTACACCAATAACAACAACAACAATAAATAGCTAGGCAACCTAACAATGAGAACAACAACAACAACACATTTGCATAAATTTCAAGCTACCCGCAGCGGGTAAAAGTTGTGCGGCAAGCGCTGAAAGTGATTTACATCAACACCACACCAACACTTATACACACACCAACACTTATACACACACCCACCTACACAATCTAGCCAATACTTCTGGTGTTTCCTTTGCTATTACGTTGGCTCGTTTGTTGCTTAAGTTCAGTTTAACTTTTCATAAACTTGCAACACGCCTCCCCCTGTCTCTCCCCTCCACCTCTTCGCATTTTGCAGGTTTCGGCT
This sequence comes from Drosophila rellima, assembly GCA_035043635.1. Lineage (NCBI taxonomy): Eukaryota > Metazoa > Arthropoda > Insecta > Diptera > Drosophilidae > Drosophila > Drosophila rellima. Next base: position 15,562,715 of record JAWNMV010000811.1, read on the forward strand.
ACTGTTTTTCTTTTTTTGTTGTTTATGGAGGGAAGGAAATTGTAAGGGCGGTGCAGTGGAGAAGTGGAGAGGGGTTTTTCCTTTTTATTAACCACATTAGTTGATTTTTGTCACGCGAAACTTTTTGCCTGCTAAAAATGTGATTTATGGCGAATTTCTGTACACACTCAATTGTAGGTTGTTGTTGTTGTTGATGTTGTTGTTTCTTGCTTGTTGTGCAACTTTCTCTTCTTGTTGTTGCATATTTTAACAATTTATTTATTTAGCACCAAGGCGACTTTTATAAAAATGCGCCGTCCCCTCGCTTTTCATTTCTTCTTTCTACATATATTTATAGAATGTATTTTTTATGAGTATGCGAGACTATTAAGCGGGTGTTGCCTCCCACTTGAGCTCTCACACACTCATACACACACACGCACACCATTTCCTCCACTTGTGTCCTGCGTTTAGTTATTCTAATTTTATGTGCTTGGCTATTAGGCAGCGAAAAAGAGATAGTCAGAGAACTAGAAGAAGAGAGAGAGCGAGAGAGAGTGGAAGCTTGAAGTTGGGTTTTCGGAGCAGTCAAATTGTGCGTGTATTTGATTTAATGGCCTGGGCACATTTTTATTTATTTATTTCACTGGAATTTAGTCAACAATTTGTTTGATTTGATTGCGCTTTATAGGAAATGAGGAACGTTAATTGGACAGCAAACAGAGTGCCAAGAAACAAAAAAAAATCAATTCCGAGCAGATACTTAAGGACACCTATAGTTTTGGCCAATACTTTAAAATGCTTTTCTAGAAGCTAAGTAGACTCATAAACTTGGAGAGTCTTAATAAAATGTATATAGATATTCGAGTATTTATAGAAAGATCATCAAAATGTAATTAAACTGATAGCTTCATAAATAGGTCACCGATTGATTTAATTGTTAATTATTTATAAATATAAGTTTGTGTTATATTTATTTGTACAATGCACTTAGACAGCAATTGACTGCCAAAATCAATTAAAATAATATCAAATTTCTGTCAAGAATATATGTCGTCCCTCTATCTACTTGAGTTGTTCATTGTCATTTAAGCCATACTCATGCTATTGATTTACTGACAGCTGATTTCGATTGGATTGATATTTCATTGGCTTTTGCTACACGTAATTGTGGTTACGTGACGAGCATGTCAAGTTTAATTACTTGGCTTAATTAACGTTCTTGAAATTGGCTGCAATTAATAATTATCAATTGGCGAGTACTCAAATTGCCAATAAATTAGTTACGATACGCAAAATTAAGTAAGTACAAAGGCATGGCAGGCTTAGAGACAAGACTTCGACAAGTTGTTACTTGCCACATCTACAATATTTGCAGGCAACAAGGATGAGCATGATGATGGGGAGGACGAGAACAGTTTGCGAGATAAATTTAACTTAGCTAGTCATCTGCTTTTAGAAGGTCCTTCTAGCAAGGACATGTCAGCTGCCTGCCATACAGTATATACATATATTTATTTTTTGTAATTCTTCTCCTTGCTGCTCCCACGTGGTATGTTGTTTGTACAGTGCAATACAAACAGCAGCAAATGCGCAAAGTAGCAAAAATCGATAACCTGATTTTCAGTCGAAAAACAAAAGGCAACAAGAACAAGAACAACAAGCGGCGATTCGTGGCAGCCGACAGACGACAGGCGTAGCCGACACACGTTTCCTTTACTTGTCAGCGCTCCCCACCCGCTATATAGTGTATGTGTGTTCGGTGTGTGTGTTGGTGTATTGGTGTGTAAACCGCCCGCAAATCTAGGCAACAAATTCTGCTCGCCTCACATACATTTTTAATGTATGGCTCTCCAGATGGCGTGTGTGTGTGTGTGTCTAGTACATAATAAGTGGCATATAAAAGTGGCAACTATGACTGCAAGTCGCGTGCCATTCGTAGGCGTTTTGTCTGCGCGACGCGACGCGACTCGTCTGCGTCATTTAGTAGAAGCATGAAAAAAACCACAAAAAAAAATATTGCGAAATAAAAGTTCTAAATGAAATTAAGCCACATACGAGCACTCGTGTAGGACCATGTAAGTATGCCTATATGCGAGTGCATGTGCGCCTGTGAAAATGTTGTGTGTTGCCTATTAAATTGGTCTCAAAATGCGGGAAAAGTCAACTTAATGGCAGCTGGGCTGGTTATCATTTTGTGGTCGAGCTGAACTAGTTCGCATTGAATAAGAGGGGCTTTAACATTTTAATAGATCTATTAAAAAACAAGAAACAAATCAATATTTAAATAAATAACGAAACATCAATTTACATTTTGCAAAAACTGCTGCAAAATAAATGTCTTAGGCTAAATAGGTTATATATCCCTAAACATCGAGGGAAATGTTGTTAGCGCAATTTTTGAAGCTTTCGAGAAGATAAGCCACATCAGAACCACAACAGATTGACACCCTTCGACAGTTTTGATAAACGAATATAAAAAATGATTAAAACCCAATAACGCGATTTGTTGGTAGCTCCAAGAACCATTGCAGGTGAGGAAAGGGTGTGTCAGAGCCTTTAATTGAATTTCGCATTGCATCTGGTCAAAGTTAATTCAATCAGTTGCCTCCAATCTGCTGGCCAACCGAGAAATCTGTAAAAAAAAAATAGACATGTTACAGTAAAAGAGATGGATAAAAAGAATGAAAGAATGCTATTGAAACTAATTGACTCTATAATAGTTAGCCCAGAAAATTTGTCAGACAATTGAAAGTTTTTAGTCACACACAAAAATCTTTTACCAAAAACTTTTGAGCCAACACTTTTTTGTAGCTTCGCCATTTTCCTTTTCTCCTCGCACACTCGAAGCTCGGAGTTGCCACTTGTTTGTTACGGCAAATAGTTTTAATGGGCGGCGGTTTAATGGCAACGCGCACAGTTACAACTTTTGCTGGAATTTGTGGGAAGACAATGCCCAAAAGCCCCAATTTGCGGCAATTTGTTATGAAATTCAAAAACAGTCACTTTAGCGGGGAAATAGTGAGTAGGGAATAGGGAGAGGAGTGTGGGCGAGGAGTAAACTTGAGTGGGCCAAACTCCTCCTCCTGACCAATTTGCAAGGCAATTAAATTTGACTGCTTTTTGGCTCGCAATGCTTGTGCAAAACTGCATAAATAAACACTTTCAAAGCCAAGCCACGCCTTAACGCCTCCACGACCCTAGCCCACCCAACATCTGATATCGCCTGCTACTTTGTAATTTCGTGATTGCGCATTTATGGCTTCATTTCGAAGGTTTTTTATGCGCCTCTCCCCATCTCTAGAGCTCAGTCAGGCAGTCGGGCTGGATGGCAGGCTGGCAGGCTGGATGGTTCCTTTCTTTTGTAAACATTTTCCATCTGGGGACAAGAGAAGTTTTTGTGAAGAGGAGAGGGCAGCTTTTTTGGGGTAATTTGCAGCGTCCTTTGAACCCGCGCTTATCGCACTCAGCTAGCACAGCTTGGGCCATATTTTATTTAAATGTCCTGTTCATGTAAATGATGCGGTGGTCGCGGTGATTTCGGTTTTCACTCTTTATTTCCTTGGCAACCCATGCTCTTTCTTTTCCCCTTTCTGACTCTATCTTTTAGAGTCTGTCTGCCTTTCTGTTCAACTCCCTTTTCCGTTCCCATTTCGATTTCGATTACTATAGTCCATATATTAAAAGCGTCTTAACCACACACACACTGAGACAAATTAAGGTCACATTTACTTAAAGCTCTCCAGGATTCATATGCCTCTCCTTCCCTCCCTTTCTCTTTCTTTCTTTCTTTCGCTCTCCCCCACTCCCAGAGCACTCATTAAATATATCAACAAACGAATGAAGGAAATTGCGTAATATCATTAATAAAATAAGTAGGAACTCAACTTGAGGGAAGTCGTTGTTGGTTCACTCGAATGTCGGAAGTGGGTTCTCAACCAACTGAGAGCCAACTGAAACTGTTGCAAGAACAAAATCAATTATAGAATGCATCCCCATGGCTCATTTAATTTGCAAGAGCTTTAATAATGCGGCAACTCTGCTAACTCTGCAACTGTAAATTTAATATTTTATCTTCTTGATGTTTTACTTTAGGCAAATTAAAATGCTACATTGCTCAACCTTCAAGAAATCCGAATATGTTCATCTTACGCAGTCTTGTTTTTAATGAATATTTAAAAAATCTTTATTAATAGATAATTTCAACTAGCTTATTGGCTTAATTATTTTACGAAGTTGATTTCATGAACTTAGTAATTGCGTTCTTGCAGACTCTCTGATGACAACTTGCAGCCGTGCATTAGCAACAACCCATCCAATCAACAAATAGTAGATAAGCCTGTCATCATGTCCTGCTTCCGTTCCTGCTCCAATTCCTGCACTCCACAGCACTTAGCCATTTTTGAAGTGGACACTCGCCAGTGACTTGGCAACTACTTCAACTGCGCTTTAATTAAATATCAATTACTCAGTCAGCTAGCTTCACTGCGAGCTGAAAGGCAATCAATTAAGTACGCTTAGTTGTGTCCACTCACCATGAGCACCCGCTACGTCTGCCCTTCTCCTTTAATTCCTGGCAACAATTCATCAGAATATTCGCCCGCTGTCTATCTATCAATTCGTAAAAAAAGGCGAGAGTGCAGCACAAATATTTGTAGTTGACGTTAAGGCGCAAACCAAATTGAATGTGGAGGACAATCGTGGCAAACCCGTTAATGAGGGACACATGGCGACAGCCGGAGGGGCGAAGTTGGCGGCTTAGGCTAAACAAGGGAAAGTGGTGCACAAACGACTTGTAAACAAAATTAATGCCACAAACAACAAACATTAAGCGCACTTTTCGTGCCGCATTGCGTGGCTCATTAGGCGCGCCGGGGCAACAACTGAAATTCCAACAAAGAGGAGACCCAATAAACCACCGCACCACCGCCATTCACTACACACCGGCATTCGTTGCTGTTGGCTGACCATTAAAGCGAATTACTTAATGACCACACGCGTTTGCTTTTTCGTTGCCTACTTTTGGGCGCAGACTACACATATACACCCAGGCATCCATGTACACAAACACACACAAACATGGATGAGAAGTTTGCTCAGCGCTTTCTTTAATTTGAGTTTGTGCTTTCCTCTGGTTTATTTCCATTTCCTTGAGCCTCTATGTTTGCGTGATTACTGTTTGTATATTGCTTTTTAATTTTGATCGTTACTCGTAATTTTCGGACGTGCGGCAAGAAGAGAACAGCGATCAGTATAACTCACAAAAGGTAAAAAAAGAGAGTGACGTAGAATTATCTCATACTTGTAGTTTCTATTTGCGCCTCAACTTTTTTCACACATCATATTTCATAACTTGTGGCGCCACTGTTAGTTGCAGGTTACAAAACTTTTTTACAACCTTGCTGACAAAGTCGTGCTTTACAGTTCACTTTTCCATTAAACTGGTAGAATAGGTAGAATAGTTTGCTTGGAACTTCTATACAGTTCTTAGGTAGGAACAAGAAATAGAAAAGGGAAATGCTTTTAATTTACCATTAACTAGTGAGAGAAAGAAGGTGAAAGAAAGAAGGTTAAAAGAAAAAGATTTAAATAAATTCATTTTCTAAACCAACTTCTTATTTAATTGTCGTAATCCTTCTCTTTTTCGAAAGCAGCCTTAGAGACGGGTTCACTGATACGACGCTAATTAATTGATTTCAATTAAGAATTCGATACGCACAATAAAATTGACAGTCTCAATGGATACTTCAATCGATATGGAATTGTGCCAATTAGCTAAAGGCCAAAACAATCAAAGTCGAATACATTTTTGTAGAAGTGCGTCGCGGTACTTGAAACTTGAAATAAACACGGTAACGGATACTGAATACAGAGTTGGGGTTAAAGTTGAAGTTGGAGTTAGTCTCGTTGGCACCATAATTATAAATCAACTAGCTGCCCCACCTGCAACGCAGCAACTAATCCACTCAACCAAAAGCAGAATAACAACATTAAGAGACCTGAAGCTCCACATTTTTTTTGTGTTGCTCTTGTTTTGTTTTGTTATGCGACCCAGTTGCAACAAGTAAGAGCAAAGCGACAAGGGTAGAAAATGTTAAGGGTTGCCTGCCTGCTAGCATTAAACACACAGGAGGAGGGTAAGGAAGTGGGGTCACTTTCACCAAACAGAAATGTGGGCGTGTGGGCGTGAGTTGGCTTTCCCCTGAGTATGACATCAGCTATAATTTCCATTACGAGTCGAGTCGAGCACTGAAAATTGTACACCTGGGAGCTTATTAAGTCAGGACCCGACCAGCTCGCAAAACTGGGTAAATGTAATGTAATGCGCAAATGAAATGAAATAAAAATGTCCAAGCCAGGGGGAAGTACCAAGAAGGGGGAAGAGAACTAGCAAATTACGACATGCAAAAGAAACCACACGAATGGAAAAACTGAAACTTGTTGATATTAGAGAGGGCTGAGGAAATTAAAGTTTGTGAAAAAATCTGTTTGAGCCACAGCAGAGTTTGCAGTTCACCTTTCGAGTGAGCTGAGTGGCCTTCAACTTATCACCGGAGATGCCCCAAAACATGACTCAATCTGAATAATACAATACAAATATGTGATCTGGCATATAGACAGTCCTCATCCACCTAATGCTGAATACTTCGAAATGTGATACGTTTCCACAGCATGTGAGATGTTGGGGCATCGTAAATAACGCACTCGACGGCCATTAGTATAAATCACTTCTGAGAGTGAGCATAAAATTATAGTACCATTAGTTATGGAGAGGGAGCAGAAGAGAAGTTGTGTTAAAAATGACACGAGTCGAATAATCATCAATGATACGCCTGAGCTGGTCACTCTGGTCGCCATTGTCAAGTAAATCAAAAGCATTGCATACTTTAATGCGGCATGATATTACATAATATTTCACTTGGCTTTCGCTTTCTTTTGGTTTTCAATTTCGCTTTTAATAATGCGAAAGATGAAGGCGGCAACCGGCGAACCGGGGAAATAACGAGAAACCGGGCTCAGATTTCAGCGCTTATTTGGTTTCTGATTATTATTTTATGCTCTGTGAGTTCAGCGCAAAACAAAGGTAAATTGCTGAGACCTCTGAAGGGGGTACAAGAGAGAAGTCTGAGAAGAGGAGAGGGAATTTCACGCGTCACGCGCCTCAAAGTATGCAGCATGATATTTGCTTTTATTGCTGCGTGCCAAGTTTTCCATGTTCCCTGTAACTGTAAATGTTACTGTAACTGTAGATGTGTGCATGTGTGTGTGTGTATTATTATTATTTTATTTTTGCAATCTTTTGCCACGTTTCGTTTGGTTTGCTTCAGTTTTTATTCTTTTATTTGAAATGCCTCTGCGCCATTCATCAATAATTCACATTGATTTCTTTTTTATATTCTTGCTGCTCATTTCCCTCTTCCATCTCCTGTTTACTTGTCCAACATTTTTCGTATATTTTGCTCATTGGCGGCTTCGCTTTGTTTCACTTCAATTCGCATGTAAACAATTGGCTGCATACCGAAGGGAAATGCTAAAATTGGCTATTTCTGGAGGTTATGTTCGACAATCTAATGGCAATTGAGAATTCCTCAGTCCGACAGTGAGAAATTGTGCTTATGAATTAATAAAAAAGAATGATTTTACTTGTGTTTTGTTTTTGTTCAAGTCAACACTACTTATTGCCTGCATTCAGTCAATAGTTGGAATAACTGAAGTATTATTTTATGCATTCAAATCGAAGTACTGTCTGCACTCGATCAAGCACTTTTGAGAGCTTTAAAGTACTTAAATGTCCATATGAAAAGCATGAGTGATTTCATTATCGAACTGAAATACAGTCGCGGCACTTGGGAATGCCAACTTGTTAAGTGGCAATTGATTAGTTGCAACTCGCATCCAATTTAAACTGTTTATCGCTGCTCTTAAAGCATTTTACAACACTCGCACACAATTTTTTCACCGTTTACGCACAACAATTTTGCATTAAGTGGTTGTTGTTGTTGTTGACATTACACCTGACGATGATATGACAACCCTGCAGCAGACAGCGCTGAGACGCGAAGAAGAAGATGAGCATTCGAATAGCACTCATGCGTTGCCATGTTGCTTTTTTATTTGCCTGCGTTTCTGCATGCTCGTTATACACGGGGTATCCTGTATCTTGTATCTCGTATCTTACATCTGCACTTGTATCGTATCTGTGTATGTTTGGATATCACAAGCTGATTTGATTGGATTTGATTTAATTTTCCAATTGAAAACACTTGATCATGTTTCCCCACGTGTCCTGACTGTCTCTTCGAATCAGTGTAAGAATAACACGAGCTCTCTCAACATTGTACTGCAGTTATTATAGGACCTGTTTCTGATGAGTGTTATAAGTATGTTATATCTATATTTATGGCTGTCGAGCGTTATTAAGTCGCAGTTTTTTTCTGCAATGTGTGTGAGAAAATACTTTTTTTTAGCATATTCTAAGCAATAAAAGTGTTATAAATTTCGCATATTAAAGAGGGAAAAAGTGAATAGATTGTTTAACAACTGGTTGTCCTCTTATGGTATAAAATGTTGTCTGTAATAACAGACCACTAGAGTTTCTATAATTCATCGAAAGTTCAATTTTATTTGATTAATAAATTAGTAAAAATATAGAAACATGTGTGGTATTTGTATTTGTATATGAACAGTACTTGCAGCATCAACAGATACTTGGCCCTTTCTATTGGCACTGTCAAAGAATAAACCTATCATTACTGTTTGTCTCCCTCTCTGTTTGCAGCAACTCTTTCGGTCACAGAATCCGGGCTTGGCGGCTGCGGCCGCTGCAGCCACGTCGGCGGCAAGTGCAGCGGCCGCGGCCGGTGCGGCACCACCAGGGGCACCCAATGGCTCAATGCAGGCATCGCAGCAGCAGCAGCAACAACAACAACAGCAGCAACAGATGCAAATGGCAGCCGCATCGCAACAGTTTTTGGCCGCACAGGCGCAACAGAATGCGGCATATGCGGCACAGCAGGCGGCACCGTATGTTATTAATCCGGGCCAGGAGGCGACACCGTATCTGAGCATGATTGCTGCCGCTCAAATGCCGCAATATTACGGCGTTGCGCCCTGGGGCATGTACCCGGGCAATCTGATACCACAGCAGGGCACACAACCTCGTCGCCCCCTGACGCCCTCGCAACAGGGCGCCGAAAATCAACCGTATCAGGTAAGCAATTGATATCGAATAGTTGCCAAAGGCAGGTGTAGATATTGGGGGGCAAATTCGGGGCTGTAAAAGAGCTTCGATGTGTATAAAGATCCAGTGTAAATTGTTGTACACATATTTCGCATTTAACGTTGATTTTTAATTATTGTATAGTTAACCTACAACTTGACCTAAAATGTTGTATTTTTTCTCTCTTCTTTTTCTATATCCACGTAAAAAACAAAAAAAAAAACAAAAACAAAATGCTTCATAACCACAAAACAAAAACGAACAAATATCAAATGCTAACCCTGTATAAAACAAAAATCTGTGTATAAAATCAAAACAAAAAACAAAACCAAAAGGTCATACCGGCCTTCTTCGATCAGAGCGGTTCGCTTGTGATGGGACCACGCACCGGTACGCCCATGCGTCTGGTTAGCCCCGCCCCCGTTTTGGCGGTGCCACCAGGTGCCGCACGTGCCGGCCCGCCGCCACCGCAAGGCCCACAATTGTATCCACCACAGCCGCAAACGGCCCAACAGAATCTCTACTCACAGCAGAATGGTTCCAGTGTCGGAGGTAAGCCAAAAATCATATAACCCAAGCATCCCAAAACCAGCTAAGCCCCTTAACCCAACTGTATAGTGTTTTATATGTATATTAAAATATTAAGTATGTATGTATCTATTATATATAAATCAAAAAGCATTTTTCGGTCTGGTCATATAACACACACCCATCAAATTAATCGAACCATAACTTAGAGTTTTAATCTACAACTATGCCCAGTCAAAGACAGATACTATAGACAACAATGATAACTATTGGATAGACTTTCACTTGACGCATTTCTGCTTTTCATTTTCGAGGTGCAGCCTTAACTTGTCAGCATATTATACAGTCATAACAATGTAATGCAATTTATAATTTCAAATTTCATTTCCATTATTTTGCGTGTCTGAATGCGTGTGCGCTACAGCTGCAATCGTAAGGCATATCAGTTGATTAGAAAAAAGAGGGAAATTAAATCAACTTGCTTATTCTTCACATCTTAAGTTTATTGTATATATTTGCTCCATTCCTTTCGTTCTTAATATGGTCTCAGCTTACTAGCAATAATATCTCAGCAATAATATCTCTCAGATAAATTATACTTCAACTATGAAAACAGCTACGCTTATTCAACCTTATCACTTGCATTTGCAGGGTATAGGCAAATTCTGTTGGTGTTATTGTCGCCGCACTAAGCGAAACGCCAACTGTTTGTGTCAGTAAATATTTTCTTGTTTTTCATAAATATCTAATGGAGAAAACAGCAATAACGAAATGTGGGGGAAAAACAATAGATGAAAACTAAAAGCAAATTGCATGCCAGCACGCAAAATGTTATTACTCCCATTGCCCAATGCCTTGCCAACTTGCAACTTGCTGCAGCAACAACAAAAACTAAAACTAGAGCTGCAACAACGAATACAATGTTATCCTTACTCATTCAACTTGCTCTGTCAGCCGTCGACTGAATCATGCAATATGTAAAGAGTGTGTTTGGAGTTTGTGTGTGTGTGTTAGAGTATTTGTTTGTGTGTGTGTGTGTGTGTGTGTGTGCAAAGCGCCATAACGAAACTCTTCACTTAAAATTGATACAATAGTCTGTATTACGTTTATGCGTGAACAAATCGTGAGTTGACGGAAATGAAGTCGCTTATTGAAAGCTTAGAACAATTCAATAATTTTCATACCAAGTTGCCATTCTGTACTTCAGGTAAAGTTATTCCTAAGCATGATAACTTCGATAACTATTAAAAAAAAATGTATTTTATAATTTAACAAATAAAACTGAGATAGTTTTAAAATAATACTTAATATGTAATAACTTTGAAATTATGCTTAGCTAAATTCCCAACTGAATGCACGATGTCTGCTGACGCATAAACGAATGACCGATTTGTATGTGCTCAGTGTATGTTTTGAATTTAGTTTTATGCACCCGAAAATAACATTTGCAATATGAGCTTGCGAAATTGTGAGAATACTTGGGGTATCAAAATGGAAGTCGTGTTGTGGAGCAGTGCCGTTGGTAACCAGAAGCTTCAAACTTGGCAAAGCCAAACCCGTTGACGGCTGTTTTTGTGTTATTCATATTGTTGTCTCACAATTTGTTGTAAATTTATAGAACTTCAAATTATAATTAATAACGACAGTCAGGAACGGGTATTAAAAGGTTGAGTTGTAATTGTCTGCCCTTAAAATATTTTTTCAGATTATTGCACCAAAAACAACGGTCAGTTAAAGTCCGTTTAAGCCAATATTGAATTATTGAGTTCGTTAACATCAACTGCATTAAGAATCGAAGTAAAAATCAATTCACTCTTTACGTCGACCGCATGAAATGCTGCTTAATGGATGCAACTTCATTTTTCACAACAATTTTCCCGTTAATGGGGCGACTCTCACATTAATTCATTAATTAAGTTTCCGTTCATGTGGAAATTTAATGAAAGTTCTCATTTTACGCAGACGCATCCCATATGACATATGATTACAATTTCCAATTATTGTCCAGATGGCATACCCTGTAATTGAGTATATGAGAGCATAATGAATCGATTCAAACACTTCAAGAATGAGTGTTTGTGGCTTATGGTAGTTGTTCATACTACACACTTTTACCTACCCTATTTTTGCATCATGCTAAGACTAACTGAACTGTGCCACACGTGGCACGGCACTCTAATCCCACTTCTACGCTCTGTAGTATATCCCATTCAAGTCCATCTTGCGACCTGACAATCAGTCAAAAATCAATTAAGTGCATTTGTCATTCTGGTCTTCTCTCTGCGGTTGCTTGACATGCTTAGGGTCCAAATCAACAGCAACAACAACGTGGAAAATAACGAGAACAACAGTCAAGTGTGCAGGTGATTGCGAATTGGATCCTCTCCAGCATGTGCCTTGAGTGCGTACATTGTCCCTGGTCAAACGAGGGTGGCTCCGAATTTAACAGGCCCAGCACAAATGAATAAAAATCGGAGAGAACTATTATTCTTCTCTTTTTGCAATTCAATTTTATAAAAGCCCCACCTGAAGTATCGTGAAGTAATGCGCGAACAACCAACGAACAACATTTTATTTTCTTGAATGTAACTATAAATATAATCGTTACTTTCCCAAATCTGTAAAGCAGACCGGGTACTTTTGGAACTACTCTCGTAGAGTCAACCCACATAACGCATAAGTACACACACACACACACTGACGTAGACAGATACAAGTTGTTGCACAACTCAATTGCAATTAGCACTAAAGCAAGCGAATGGGCTCTCAATTTCATAGTACAGGACTCACCTTCCCCCATTAAAGAGTGTGTGAGAGAGACAGAGATGCACCCATCCATAATGGCAGGCTCAGTTACCGGTTGCCAGTTTATCTACATCCACATACGCCTTCGCATCCTCAAACCTCCTCGCTCATTACTGAGTGCAATCGATGAGCCAAGACACAAGAACAACTGTGAGCCACGATCTGTGTTCCCCTCACCCTATCGTCCTCATCCTGCTCCTGCTCCTCGGGTAACCCCACAACGGGCAATGTCAAAAAGCTTTTTAATGGAGATTATATTGTTTTAAGTGGCCGGGTAGCAAGGGGGGAAGGCAGGGAAAGAGACGCACGGCGGGTCCAACGGTTCAGGCAAGCGCTGCAATTACAAACGTTAATGCGCACATGTGAAGATGGAGTAAGGAAAGGGGAAGTAAAGGGGGTAAGGGGGTGGTAACCCCTTCATCCCCTCCCCTGACAGAGGCACAGCTTGACTTTGGCAACCGCCAAACCATTTGGCCATGCCGGAGAACAATGAGAAAGCTTGGTGGTTGGATAAGGGCTGCTGTTTCTGTTGCTGCCAACCAGGATGCAGTCAGTGGGATTTGTCTGGCATCCTGGCACACATACACACATACATAGAGCTTATACCCACAAATTATTATGTACACCTTTCACATGTTGGCAACATGTGATTGCATTTGGGGGAAAGTGAAACCCAAAGTAGAAGCAGAAGCAGAAGCCAAACAGCCAGGCAGGCAACAGCCAAAGCCAATGCCAAAACCACTTTACATACTCAAATTGTTGTTGCTCCTGTTGTTATTGTTGTTGTTGTCATTCCTATTGTTGTTGTTATGCCATTGTTGCTGTTATCCATGTCGCCGTCGCCTGTGCCTGTTGTGCTGCCTTTTGTGCAAATGAATTCGTTTATTTTGTAAAATGTCAATTGCTGTTGCAGCAGCTGCTATTGAGTGCGTCGGTGAGGGGGGTCGAGGGAATGCAAGGGAGGGGTATGATTCTATGCCACATGCAACAGCAGCAGTGGCAGCTACTTGTTTGACACTTGCCGCAAAGGTAGCTATGAGTTTAAAGGAGAGAGTGAGAGCAGATGCACTTTACGCTTAATGAAATTCCCCGAGACGTGCACAACGTGGCGTATGCGTAACGCGCAACAGAGCTGTAAACCTGATTGAATATCCTTGGGTAACTACACAAAAGGTAGCTTATAACCGGTAGTTTAGATGGGATAACTAAGTAGATATATACAGACATATACATATCAGGTGACTACTTGAATGCAAAAGCAAAATCAATTCAATTTGGCACACAGTTTGCGCCATTAGCTGTCATATCTACTGTGACAGCTTTGAAATCGTACAGTTTGGACTTTGGTACTAATTCTATTGTCAGTGTATAATCTTCTCTTCCGGCTCATCATCGACTGACAACAGCTGGATGCTAATTACATTGCAGGTCCTTAAGTAAAATGACAAAAGCAAGAAGACAAATCAAAAGGGATAAACTCACATTGCTGATGATAAAAGGGAACAATTCATTGAGTGACCGTAAATCATGTACTTATTTGCCATTATTCTCCTAGAGTACATAAGAATATTAAGTATCTTCAGTCTATTATACATATGTTTGAAACTCATGACTCATGAAAATGACAGGGATCCGTACTTGTGGTGATCAATAATAAATATGTTTTTGTAATACTTTAAGTTTATAAAATAGGGCCATATGCTACTGAAACAGCAATGCTTGAAGCATCCATCCACTTGTGAATACTTATATGTCTCATGAATTGTTTTCGTATATCGTACCATATATACACATCTTTTCAGCTAAAAAGCATCCGTTTTATGATGGGCTCTAATTACATCTTGATGTAAAAGTCGGCAAGCTGTTATATTTTTTATAGCCTACTTAACGGCGCTTACAAACTTGTCAGCTTCGTTTGCTTCGCCTTAAATAGTTTCCGGGCATTTAAATAACTCGACTATTTTTTATATTCTTAATGCAATAAATGAGCGTTTTGATGTGTTGCGTGTGTTTTTGCGTAATGTGCACGTGTGTGCATTTATAATTCATAAAATCATTACATTAGACAGGGCAGGCGACTGGAGGGGCGTGAGGGGGGAATATGGCACCTGCCTCGTGTGTGGAACGTGTGCATAAACCACAAAATGTCGCCTGCCATAAACGAGGGCGTCTTTTTAATGCCACACACACACAGCGGTAGCAATGGAAGCTGCAGTTTCATTTGGCAAAGTGTCCTTGCCAGGAGACGCACTCGCATGTTAAAGAAACAGACAGACAGAGAAGAAGAGCAAGAGAGAGAGAGGCTGTCACATATGTGCAGCATTAGAAAGGGACAGTGGCATGAATATACATATGTATGTGTATAAGAGGTGTGTGAGAAATGGAAGCTCTCTGTCCCCCTTCCATGCTCTTCAATTATTACGACTGTTTTGGTTACCAATTCTCACAACTGGCAGCAGCAACGACTCTAGCACACAAATTGCATGAATAATTCCCTTTTAAATTGTTGCAACTACCAAGCGAAACACCAACATTCTCGCGGGGATGTGGGCACGAGGCAAGGCGTGGCAGGGGCAGGGGCAGGGGCAGGGGGAGGGGGCAATTCGCGGCGCAACGAGCAAATAAAATAAACAGAAATTCAAACCAGATGAAGTAGATCCTCCTTTCCTTTCCCATCCCCCTCGTTTCGTCACCACCAACTCGACACTTTCATTGACGTAAATTGTTTGTACTACATAATCCATTATATGCTTCGTTCAGGCTCCTTTCCCCGTTCCCTTTCCCCTTTGTCTTCCCATCCTTGCATTGCCTGCATTTGAAATGGAATTTGGAATTTCGGAATTTAACAGACGCGTCTCTGAAGTGCGTCAAATTAGTTGCAATTTAAATGCAAAAATTAAAAAGTTTTGCAGTCGCTGCAACGTTGTTTACTGTAGTTGTAGTATTTGTTGTAGTTGTTCTGCTTTTCATTTATTAAGCATTGCATTTAATTCTAACCACCTGCTTGCCCTTCCCTCGCCATACGTCTAGTTGCCAAATTCACATTTCGTATATTCTCCAATTGTTGTCGTTGTTTAAATGAAGCTGGAAATAAAAGAATTCTTAGCTACCGGTTTTTTCCCAAACGTATTTTTTCTAAAACGTATTAAGTTTGCCTTCCTATTATAAATGTATTTTTTTTGCATAGCTTATTAAAAAACTATAATAATATTGAGTGACTAAAAGAAGCGAATCTGTTCTTCATTTCGTCTTTCTGGCTGGCAATGTTATTAAAAAGCTATTTAAGCGCTATTTAACACAACTTCTTAAATGCACAAAGTGCAGGCAACTAAGTTGATCTCTTCAGCTCACATTAGACATATTATATTAGCTCAATAAAAAGTTTGCAAAAACTTTGGTAATTTTCACGCCGTTTGTGAAATGATTTTTGTAATTATTTAACGCTTAGCTTAGATGGCCTGGTGGGAGGAGAGAAACGGGGTAGATGGGAGAATCACAGAAAGCAAATTAAGTTGCACACATGACCCGCCAAGAACAACCCCATTATGGCACATTCGCCAAAGCAAATTTATAACAATTCACGCAATTAATTTAAGAGCAACCCCCAAAACTCTCCCTCTCTTTGTGTTGCATGTTGCATGTTGCACGTTGTACGTTGCATGGCAGGCCACAGGCATTGACTGTTGCATCTTTTTTAGGGCACAGGCACAAAATTTGCCTTCGCCTCGAGAGTTGCAGTTGTTGTTTGGTTGGTCGTAAAAAGCATTGTAGACTTTCACTTATTTCTACATATCCTCACCCGCACATGAAGCATGTTCAAGTCAATTCCCTTGGCCCTGTTCCCCTTCATTGGCTGTTGGCAACGCTCCTTTGGGCAAATCAATGTCAGTGACATATTACAGCATCCATCAAGTTGTCAGTTCCCTTGCTCGCTTTTGTTGTTATTTGTGCTTAATGTGCGTGTACGTGTGTGTGTGTGTGTGTGTGTGTGTGTGTCTATATGCTATATCCTTTTACATATCCCTAGAGCTTTGCCAGCGACTCTGATGCGCATATGTGCGTCCTTAATGGGTGACATTACGAGTGCTGCCTCCACTTACAGTTAAATAAGTGGGTTGCTGCCAGTCTCTGTCCACCAATGTCAGTCCCCTTCCCCTTTCCATTCGCATTCCCATTCCCATTCCCGGCATCAAACTAAAACTAACGGTGCACCAGATGCGCCTTAAACTAGGCAATTAAGTTTACGAGCGCCTACTAACTGAAACGAACGGCAGCTTCAACTCAACGTAACTCGATTAATTACAAAATAAAAAAAATACTCTCTGGCATCTCTGGTTGCTGGTTTATAACCCAATTGGATTGGCCATGCTACTAAAATCTGGCTAAAATAGACACCAAGGATGCGCTTAAGCTAGAAGCGATTAACTTGCATTTATCAGCTTTATTTTAATCAGATTCATATAGCTTACTTCAATTACAAACTGGTCAGATGTCTATCTTGGAATTGTTTCTCAAATTGTTTTTAGTTATTGCTCAATCAAAACCCTCGAAGGAATTCTAAAAGTGGCCGAAAACTAATAATTCGCATATTTGTTTCACTTGATTGACCATTTTTTTAAGCTATAATTTCAAACAAGTAAAGAATTAACCAAATAGGCAGCTATCAGGTACAAAACAAATTATCTTTTGCATTAAATTTCGGTTAGTTTCTTTAAGATTTAAGCCAAAAACTATAAAATGTTCCCTGATTTATAGTATGTACATGGTATTCTTTTAATTTGAATAGATTGGTCAAATCTTGCTCGATTTTCGAAAGGTATGTTTATTTTACCATTTTTTTATTCAAATATTGATTTGGCATTAAAAGTGAATGATTTTGAAAAATTATTTTTTTTCGGAAATTTTACATAGTTACACCCCTTTACATTTTTCGAAAATTTTCAAAAATTTGTAATCTTAAATTTATTCTTTAAATCGACTCCAGGTGATAAAATTAGGGTAAAAAAGTACTTTTGTACTTATCTCCACCTTTTTTATTTAAAATCTGAAAGTTTATTTCGGTTGGACTATTATCGGTTTTTGGGTTTCCTTATAATAATTAACAGCTTTGTTACGATTTCAGTTACGGCTACCAATTTCAATCGGTTAATGCCGGTTAACCGTTACCATTTTATATCCTGGCTATAAGTCTTGTTAAAATAATAATTCGTTATAATTACTAAAGTAAATAAGGTGACTTATTGGCTAATTAATGTATTTTCTTATACATATGTAGTATACATACCTCTCTCTCTTCCACATTTATACATTTATTAACAATGGCTTTTCTCGATCTCTCTGTATTGTTGCAGGACTCGCATTGAACACAAACTCGTTGACTGGTCGTCGCGACTCCTTCGATCGCACCACATCCGCCTTCAGTCCCTCGGCCATGGACTACACCAGCAGCAGCGTGGCAGCTGCCGCCAATGCGGTGAACAACAGCGTTGCCCAAGCAGCTGCCGCCGCAGCAGCGGCCGCAGCACGTGTCAAGTGGCCCGGAGCCATGTCGAATGCCAGCGCGTATGGAGCATTGGGGGCAGGCGGAGTGGGAGTCGGAGTGAATGCATCGGCCAGTCCATTGGGTGCACCACTGACACCGCCGCCGTCGGCACAGTCGTGTCTGATGGGCGGCAATCGGGCGCCGGGTGCCGAGTCGCGTCAGCGCCAGCAGATGGCAGCGGTCGGTCTGCCGACAACGGCAGCAGCGGCTCAGGCAGCGGTTGCAGCGGCGGCCAACAATATGTTTGGCTCGAACAGTTCATTATTCTCGAATCACTTGGCCTTGCCAGGCACCACGCCCGCTGCGGTCGCCGCGGCAGTTGCCAATTCGCGGCAGGTGGTTGCTGCCGCTGCGGTGGCAGCTGCTGCTGCCGGTGCTGCCGCTGGGGCACCACAGCCGGGAAGATCGCGACTGCTCGAGGATTTCCGCAATCAACGTTATCCCAACTTGCAGCTGCGCGATCTGACCAATCACATTGTGGAGTTCTCACAGGACCAGCATGGCTCGCGATTCATTCAACAGAAACTGGAACGGGCAACCTCCGCTGAGAAGCAGATGGTTTTCAATGAGATTCTGCACTCTGCCTACAGCCTGATGACCGATGTCTTTGGCAACTATGTCATCCAGAAGTTCTTTGAGTTTGGCACACCCGAGCAAAAGAATACCCTGGGCATGCAGGTGAAGGGGCATGTACTGCAGTTGGCGTTGCAGATGTACGGCTGCCGTGTGATTCAGAAGGCGCTGGAGAGCATCTCGCCGGAACAGCAGCAGGAGATCGTTCACGAGCTGGATGGACATGTGCTGAAGTGCGTCAAGGATCAGAATGGCAATCATGTGGTCCAGAAATGCATTGAATGCGTCGATCCCGTTGCCCTACAGTTTGTGATCAATGCATTCAAGGGTCAAGTGTATTCGCTAAGCACACATCCCTATGGCTGTCGGGTCATCCAACGCATTCTCGAGCACTGCACCGCCGAGCAAACAACGCCCATTCTGGACGAACTTCATGAGCATACCGAGCAGCTCATCCAAGACCAATATGGCAACTATGTCATACAACATGTGCTAGGTAAATAATGAGAATCATAACATACTATAGCCAATCTTACAGAGTTCAGTTTTCTTTAATTTTTCAAAAATAATAAACTGAAATTTCAGTCCATTTAGGGTGTCATACAAATAATAGTTACTAGTGTTAATATTTTAGCTAAATATGCCTTTGACACTTCAATGTACCAAGAATATATTTCAGTGATAAAATATTAAATATTTTTAACATATTCAAGAATCTTAAAAACTTGTAAAGAAAATCCAAATCAATATATCTGAGCAATAGAATAGATTACAAATAAATACAGTCTTCATCAGTCAATTTCAGTTTGAAAAATTTAAAGACCTTCAATCTGTAATCATATTGCTAATCCGCCTTTTTTTATAATAATTTCAGAGCACGGCAAACAGGAGGATAAGTCTATACTGATCAACAGTGTGCGTGGCAAGGTGCTGGTGCTGTCTCAGCATAAATTTGCCTCCAATGTGGTGGAGAAGTGTGTGACACATGCCACACGTGGCGAGCGCACCGGGCTCATCGATGAGGTCTGCACATTCAATGACAAGTAAGTGCGAAATAACTTAAACAGAGATCAAATAAATTATTAACAACATTTTGTTTGGATTTTAGTGCCTTGCACGTGATGATGAAGGATCAGTATGCCAACTATGTGGTGCAAAAGATGATTGATGTTTCGGAGCCGACGCAGCTGAAGAAGCTGATGACCAAGATACGACCCCATATGGCCGCATTGCGTAAATACACCTACGGCAAGCATATTAATGCCAAACTGGAAAAGTATTACATGAAGATAACCAATCCGATAGCTGCCGGTTCGGCCGGTGTTGGTGGTGGTGCTAGCAGTGCCAGCACAGCAGCCACAACGGTTGCCAGCAGCTCCAGTGCTGTCTCCATGGGCGCTGGGGTAACATCCTCTTCCGCCTTGTCGACTTCGGTTGCTGCCACAACAGCAACAGCAACAACAACAACCAACAGCATTGCATCGCCCACCACCTGTGCGGTGCAGGAAAATTGCAGCGTAATAATGGCCGAACCCACATCGCCAGCCACCTCAGAGTCATCCGCCTCGGTGGTGGTGGCCTCGGTGAACAATGGCCTTGGTCCCATTGGACCGCCAACAACAGCCAATGGAGTGCTGTAAATTGATTATCGAATTTTAGCCTTTAGTCTCAGCATGAAGAAGAAAAGGAAGGAGAAGAATTTTGGAAGAATGAAGATAGAAGGAGAGCAAAAAACAAAAAATTAAAGCGAATGCATACAATATAAATATTAATACTATACATATATAATTATATATTATAAATATAATGTAATTTATTTATAAACACGCAGAAGACAAACTGCAGACAGACACACACGTACACACAGAAACACACACGTACAACAGACGTAAACGGATTGAAAGAAATAAAAGATATGAAGCTCAGCATGAGGCTGGAAGACAGTAGAAAAGATATCGGCTCAAACATTTAGAGCAATCGATAAATTGTATATTCAATTGTTAAATGCTTTTGTAAAGTGCATAACACACACACACACACACATATATAAACACTCATTAACACACAAATAAATAACTCGATGAGCAACAAGTTTGCATTCAATTTTTATATAATCGTTGCAAATACTTGTCACATCAATTTTGTGAGCTTTTTGTATGAAAATCAAAAGCGACAAAAAAGAAAAGTACATAAATTAAAACAATCGTAAAGGAAACGGTCTAAAAAAAAGCAAAACAATTGAAAATCTATGTCTGCGTACATATTTTGTTGTAATAACGTTGTAAAGAAACACACAATTTGTAAATGATTATGGAAAATGTAAATTTGATTATTGAAAACGAATATAAAAGAAGAGCACATAATGTTCTGTTGTGTAACAAACAAGCACGAAAAGAAATAAGAAAAAGATAAGCAAAGCGAAGCGAAGAGAATGTGAAGAAATTACATGGTATGATGATTATTAGCGTAGAATTGAACAGCAACCATTTCAAATATAGAAATAAAAAGAATATAAATACTAATATATAAATATGAACACTTAAAGTAGCATGTAGGCTAAAAAGAAAGCGAATATGTGTAAAAAAAAATCAAAAAAGAAAACAGCCGAGAGCAATCAACTCACAACCACACACACACACACACTGACATACTCATATACAAACACAGACACACAAAATCAAGGACTCTTTAGCGTTGCGTTTCGCAACATTTTCCCGTCGCTTTTGCGCTATGTAAAAATTTTGTACAAAATAAACAAAAACAAAGGATTGAAACAAAACAAAAACCAATGTTAAACAATGTAATGTTATTTTTGTCGATTTGTTCACATGTAAAATTTAACTGTTTTGTAAAATTCTCATTAATTTTAATCAAATTAATTGCAATGTATAAAGGAAAAAAGATAATGTTATAATAACCAAAAGAACCCAACAGCATCTACACACACATATATAAACCCATACCAGACTCTCAGATAGAAAGAAAATACGCATGCATTGTAGCAATTACATATATATATATAACAACACACAATACCAACTATTACCAACTATCTTCTTCTATATATATATATATATATATATATATATATATATATATTTGTATGTTTATTCATTTATATTTGTATTTTGTAAATTGTTTCGTTTTTAAGTCCACACTCATCAGAGCATACATATTTACACGCACTGTATTTATAATTGTAGAGACGCGCTTCGTTGGGCCGTCGAACCGAACCCTTTTAGTTTAGCGACTAAGTTTTAACTGATTACCGATTACTGATTATCGTTTATCGATTAATGTATACTGATTATAATTTTTTTAAGTTTCTCCTAGCTAGGATTCTGCATAATCCTTTATTTTTTTAAAACATGCAATAACAATTTTCAGAAACCGTTCTACACAATGTAAACAAAAGTAAATAAACCGAAAGTAAAATATTTCAAAATTGTTATCCATTTGTTAATTTGGCGAAATCTTATGTCATATCTTACCTTTTATTCATTTTTTTAAGCCACGCTCTCTCAATTGTGCTTTGGCCTGTCTCGGCTGCTGTGGGCGCAATGACTGCCAAACTGTAAGACGTAAAGCAGTTCGACGTTGGTTGAACTGCTTGCGCAGGTGTTTACAGTTTTGCGACTACTTTCAGCAACCATGTTGACGCCCTGCGCTATTAACATAAATATAATTACTAATTAAATTGTAATCTAAACCAGTTTAATTTGTATTTTTACTTTTACATATTCATTAATTTTACTGATCAGCTTGAAATGCATTCGTTAAGCAAATATTCCTTCAACTAATAATAACTAATAACTGAGACGTATAAATGTATAAAATTGTTTTTAACCTGGTCTGGAAACAGACTCATCTACACATTTGTAAATTGAATGTATGTATATGTATGTATCTATACCTACAAACATAAACCATCAGATACACTCTCACACACATACACATATATTGTAAAAAGTCACCAGTTTTGTACATTTTGATAAATAATTTTAGAATATTTCACGACGCCTTAATCAGAAAAGGACGAAACCAAACAAGGATCAAATCGAATTTAAATTCCATATTTCTGATTATTCTTTTTCCACTGCACTAAATACCAAAAGATACATATATATTTTTGTCAAAATTCTGAACTCTACAATTGATTAGTCGTATTTAAGTGTCGTCCCTATTGTTGATGTCGTCATCGTCGTCGTTGTCGTCTTTTTGTATATATAAAGAAAATCATTAAACATTTGTAATTTTGTTTAAACTTTTCCCATCTCCCATTTAAATACCCCTCCCTCAACACCTTACGTAAGCATCTGCAATGCATTTCAAGCTATCATCGTATTATATATGTACATTTACATATAAACACTTTGTGTTTCATTTTTATTATTTTTTTTAGATATTAACCAATTAACTCTGCCTGTCTACAGAGCGTAACGCACTGATAACTTTAATTTGCATCAATCATGAAACCCTCAAGGAACAACATAAATTCAATTCTGTAATTAGATTCAAATGAGAGTGGAAATTCTTTCGATACATACACACATGCACACTAACATCCACATACACAGACATCGACACTTACATACGTATATGCAAAGGCAAAAACACATATTAAGCTGTTTAGCTGTAGTAGTTAGTAGTATAAGATGGCTCTTATACACGTATAACAAAAATACAAAGTTTTTAAGCACTTACATAGAGATTATATATGGATATGTACTTGTATATGTATATGTACGTGTATATGTGTAATGTGTGTAGAGAATGAAGCAGCACAGTGAAATTTACATGCAACTAGCGTTATATATATATACATAAATATTGCTAGTTTTTACGATAAAATATTAAAATCACCCAATTTAAAAAAAAAGAAAAACACAAATGTAAACAATGTAACTTATCTTATATGAAAAGTGTAAGCAAAGGTGGTAAAAATAAAAACAAGAAATGCAAATTGTATGCGGATTTTATATAAATGTAAACAAAATGTTTGGGATGAAACAAAAACTAAGAATTATTTTCAAAGCTGCCAAAGCAGACAAAATTAAAATTTCAAATTGTATATTTTATTTTGCCAATTTATTTGTAAAAAAAAAAGAATAAAAAATGATAACTTACATAAAGCGAACAAGCTATGGATAAACAAACTAATCAATATTTAAACTAAACTAAATATATGAATAATAACTATACAGCAAAAATTTGTAAAACATTGTAAACTAACTCTAAGGATACTGAAAACATTTGTAATTTGTTGTAAAAAGAATAGAATGATGAAGCTGGATGATAGATTGATAATTTGATAGAATGATAGAAATGAACCGCAAATGTCAAGTAAAAAGAAAACTATAAATTATGAATATTTATATTTAAATATATAAACTATACATACGAGTACATAATACTTATAAAGCAAAAATAATTATATTTTGTAGTTACAAACACCCTCACACATACTCGACACATACTCGACACATACACTTTAGTTATGTAAACAGCGCGCAATCGGCACAATTTATGTACGAATATATAAAGATACATAATTCTTATACGTATTATAATAAAACGAGAAGATAAACAATATAAATTCGTAGACAGCATTCGAGCATTTGATTTAATTATGCATTAAACTCTTATGTTTATGTTTATTATACAAATTAAATTTAATGCTAATTTCATTGTGACAAAAAAAAACAAACCAACAAACATAAGAATAAAACAAAACACAGTTTATTATGTAGCAAAAATCTAAAACGTTTTATTTCAACAATTCGAATGATTGCTGCTTTTTCTAAACAACTTGAACTAATTACTTATTACTCTTTCAGTTTCAGTTTCGATATCAGTTTCAATTTCAGTTTCGTCAAGTTTACATTCAAATTCCAACCAATTGGCTTCAATTGAAGGCTGCGATGACAACAAAACTGAAATCAAAATTCATATTTATATGGCATACAATTAAAGGATAGCATAGCACTATATATACACTATATATATTATAAATACTTATATACATATATATATAATATATGTATGTATGTATGTATGTATGTAAACATTATCTATAACCAATCCAACAAACTAGAAAATTGAAAGACAGTGCAACATTTTGTGGCATTTTATACGGCGCATTTTTATATATAAACAGGCTAGCTGTCTATAACATATGTATGTACGTAAATATATATACTTAATCGAATATATGTATATCTATGTATACATATATATTTGATTGAATATGTTTCAACTTTTATAACGAGGCAGTAAGTAAACGGACATACTATTTTTTTATGAGCCTTGGCAAGCTACACTTTTTCCAGGCCGAAACATTTTAACAAAATTACCAATTACCAATTTCAGATAACAAGATATAAACTAAAACCCAAAGTTAAATTAATATAATACTTAAAGCATTAGCCCCCAGCAGATAATTTCGTATATAGTAGAATTTTTCCATTGTAGAAATAAAATGTATGTATAACGATATAGATTTTTACTTGAAACTTGTTCGGATGAGCAAATCGCGCAAAATAATAGGAATATCGATAACAATGAAAGACAAAGTCAGCCAGTCATTGTGTTGATCCCTCTCTGAAAAAATTTGTAGAAAATTATGGTATGATAATGAAAAGAAAAACCTTAATCAAATCACATAAACTGTATATACAGGGCATACATCTGGAAATGGAAATGGGGGAGATACTAAATATTACAATTTCCATTGGATTTGGTTAAGAAATTATTCGATTGATATTGTTTATGGGATGGTCATAGCAAAAATGCCTTTGATTTTGTTCTGGTTTAGTATTAAATAGCTAGCCAGAACTTTTCTCTAGAGCTAAAGATAGTTTCAGTTTTTCATAAGTATTTCTGTTTCTTATACTATAGAAATATATCTATGTATTTCATGTTGTAATATCTCAATGGAGCACTATCGACCAATTCCAAGTTCCGTACAGCTATAGATTGGTTTTCATTTGGTTGCCCCATTAATGCCACAATTACATCTTAAACAACAACTTGAAATCAATTAAATGATATGAAAAGATGAAATCTAAACGATCACTCTCCACTCGTATGTACATAGGTGTACGAACATAACTAAAGATGAACAATTGTAAAACTAAATACTTCTACATATTTAATAAAAACAAACATATTAAAACTTCTGCGAAACTTATTTATTTATCAACGCCATGTGGTTCATATAAATTCTTTCAATCTATAGAGAATTAAGAAGACTTTTGATTACACCACACAGAAGGTAAGTAGATTGTTTAATACTTTCTTTTTAGCGATAACGAGCATTGTACAATTAAATAAAAAAACTTAGGGCTAGAGTGCTTAACTAGGATAGAAGCTAAGAAGCTAAGAGGAGACTAATTCGAGTAGAATTGCTCGACAGGAACGTTTTTGAGCAGCTGATTGGCCAATTTGCCGAATTCAGAGGCCAGCTTCTTTTGGAGCTGGCCTTGCATGGCCTCCAGGACAATTTGTGAGTTGTCGCGCAGGAAGAGATTTGTGGCCTCCACTGAAAGAGCAAGAAATTAATTGGCATAAACGATGACATATATTCTTGTGTAGCACTTACACAGTATGCGGTTGTTGTTAAAGGCACGGGAGATGCTCATGTTGGCTTTCTTCACATCCAAGGCGATACTGAGCGAGTCCACGTGCAGGTATTTGCCACGTGCCGATGTCTTGCCGGTGAGATCGGCGGTAACACCATCGAATATGGCATGGAAATCACCGCCTCCCGATGCGGGTATTATCAGCAGAACGCCGGAGCTGGTGTACTTCGCTTCGATCTTCAGTTTGGGCATAACAATGCGCGCCTTGAAGGGCTCACCGCCATTCTCGCCCAGCTTCAAGGACTTCACCTCGAAGTTGCTGGCGCCAAATGCCTCCATGTTCTTCAGAGTGATCTTGTAGCCCTGCGGCCCCTCCGTGAGCTGCAGTGCCAGCGAGTCCATCTTGAAGGGCTCCACGGGCGGCAGCTGCAAGCAGATGGATGCACAATTAGAGAAGTCGACGAGTGAACAACAATCGACACTTTTAAATCACATTCAGAGTCGAGCTCTGAAAGTTTCCGCACTCAAGTGGCAGCTGCCACAAACAGATAGACGATGGAGCATTACGCAAGACCCGTTAGCCTAGCCCCACTGTCTTGCCACTTGCCACTTGCCATTTTCTTAGCGCTTTCGCAGCTTATGCAACACGTTTTGCAATCCGAATTGTCGGAAGTGTGTCAAGCCGAAGGTTTACCCACCTCTATCTCGGGTATGCCGCTAGCCAGATACGGCCTCAGATGCTCCAGGGATCCCATAAGGCAATCCACCAGCTTGGGATCATCGCGAGGGCATTGTTTAATAAACGCAGCTGTCAAATAAATAAAAAGAATAAGAAGACTTTGAGCATTCATCACTTAGTTAGAACAACAATAGGTCCAATCACTGTCAATATGAATTCATACAAAGTTCAACGACTTGTGAAGCACCAAAAACCGGCCAACAACTGTGACAACACCTTATTTTCCAATTCAGACCTGACCCTGGCCAAGACCAATACCAATACCAATACCAAGTGCGATCTTCGACAAGGTCAGAAAATGTGGCCTTACGAATGCATCAGTTTTAATACTCGTAGCAGCTTAAGAACCTGTCTTACATTGTACACTCGGTATCGTGTTTACAATTCTCAAGCATGACCGTCACATATAATTATATAGTATATTCAACATGATGGCTAATCACTGTCGACTGCATCTCGATCTCGGCGAACCCAAGCACAACAAATTCAAGTTGAAGGCTGTTCAACGGCTGTTCAAAAAAAATGAAAAAAACTTGAACATTCATTAAATATGGATTTAGTTCAGCGTCTGTATTATTGAATTGTCTCTTTTATGGATGCGGAAGAGTTTCATTTTCATTTTAAGCTTTTATTTACTACGTTTGCTTTGGTCCGCTTCGCTTCGGTTCACTTGGCTCACTTTGGCCCGAGTTTTCAAGTTTGCGATTTTGCCTAACTGTGTCAATTTGCAAACAACAGACAATAACTCATCGAATCTTTACATAAACTTAATGGATTCCGTTAACTTCTAACAACAAAGTTCACCTGGTGGTAATTAGTCACACTTATTCTATGCGAATGTCCAAAAGTCAACTTATCTATTTAAAATAATATTTATTTTTAATAGATTCAATTCTGAAAGAAGTCCCTAATTAGTATCTTTAGTTCTGTTTCCAGTCAAAGATCCAATTTATATTATATCTCGATCCTCTCACGGATCGGTGCACAACTTACGAGCTTCAGCCAGAGTTAGACAGATCAATTGGCTGATTGCAGCCAGAATGCACAAGTATCTCAGCATCGTGATAGATAAAGTTCACTTCACAACAAGTTAATTATAATATTGTCAACAACTAGTGTACAACACCGCTTAGTTATTATTTATTTTTGATTGATGTCGGAACTCGTAGAAGCACGTCCAATCCCGCTAAGCTGAGAACGACAACTGTGAACGTCGCCCGCGTCAGCCGTTGATTTTAAAGCTGCCCCAAGAAAATGCAAAGCGCAGCTCTAAACTCCTCAACTGCGACGCTGACTGCGACTGCGACTGCGACGGCGGCTGATACAGAGACCGAATGTGACTAACTGGCTAACTGCTAGCTATGGTGCTTAGTAAAGTTGTCTAAAGGTCTCTTCGCTTCTCAGTCTAAGTCTTTGGTTGAAGTCTCCCTGTAAATTTAATTTTATGTCCCGCCGCCTTCCACATTTAATTGTTGTTTTTGATTTTTTGTCAGTTTTTTTCGGCTGTTGTTTTCAATTCTTGTTTTGTTCGCCCATTTGCCAAGTAGCATAAAAGGTAATTAAGCATTTTTGTTTTTAAATTTTTTTCGCAATGAGCTGTAAATTTCAGTCTCGACTCATTAAGAATAAATCGTTAATTTTCTTCAAAAAAAACTTTATGGAATAAGAAAAAATTGTAGGCAGTAAAGTGCTAAAGTGCAGTCCATTATGCAGTTTTTATTAGCAACTAACTTGAAATTAACAATTTACCTATTCAAATTAAAAAATATATATATAAGCTACAAAGTTAAGTTAACCTGTTCCATCAACCTGTATCCACCGTTTATCTGACCTTTGTGGTTCAGCAAAAATTACCACAATAGAACCCTGAACAAATCAAAGAGAAATCAATAATTTGTGAATCTTCTTCTTAATAGAATTGCATACAAATATGATAACATTCTGCAACTGTTTGCTTATATACTTATAAACGATCCGAAGAGGCATTAAATGAGCTCCAGCCTGGTATTCGCTATTCTTTCCTGATTTCGCATTTTATTCATAAGTTTTGCAAACAAAATTCCGCTATAACAGGTATAACAACCTTAGCAGTCGAGTAAATAGTTTATATATGGAATAATTATAGTCACTAGTTCAACTGAAACTCTGAGATATGCGGATATGGGCTAAAGCAATTTGGAACCCGTTTACACTATTCATTAACAATTATTTAAGCAATGCATTTCACAAATCATTAAGGAAATAGCATAGAGTCAACGTCAGACAGAGACGAAGAAGCTCATCAAAGTAATTCAGATGTCAAATAAATAATAGATAAATGGAGAACACCCATTCTAATAAATATTTATATATATGAATATATAGAATTTAAGTTTTCGCACAACTTAAAGTCAACTGCGCAGAAAGTAGGAAAGTAGACCTTTGACTGCCCGCTCTTGAACTGTTTACAATGGCCATGACAAATATAGAGGCAAGTGCCATATTCAAAGCCCAGATGATTCTAAAGCGGGTTTGAGTACCCGTGCCCATACTCAAACTCATACTTTACTAATACATTACGCATTCCGTGTGGTAACTGACAATTGTGAGAAATACTTAAGAGTAGCTGGAGCAAATGCCATAAGCCTATTGTTTATAGCTTAAGCTTTGTTTTTTAAATAATTGCTCAGCTTTGTTCTGTCTGGCATATTCATATACATACTTTTGTACATGGTTATATTTCTGGTAGAAAAAATATATCAAGACTTTCAACATACAAGTTCCAAGAAATTAACTAATACTCTACTATTACACAACTGACAAAAGTGGAGAAGAAAAATATTATAATTATATAGAATAATCAAGATATAATGCTAACAGCTGACATTAATTATAAAGAACAAAACAAATTTTAATTTCGGTCATAAATTTGCGTAAACATGTTCCCCCAAAAAATCGGAGCTTTGATAGAGTGAAACTAATTATTAGATTCTAAACTTTTTAGTCTGATTTAATTAGCACCACAATAGTTTCACTCTCAATTGAAACAAGTTTCCAAAAAAAAAAAAAAAAAAACTAATAAAATACAATACATGCAAAAAAGTATTTTGTTTACAGGGAAGCATTCAACTTAAATTAAATATATTCTTATTTTGATATGCATTTATTGATTGAACTCAACCAACCGCATGGAATCTTGAGGATATGATTGTAAAACCTCCAAGGATATACATGTAATATCAAAAAAAAAACTAGGTGAATGTTGTTGTACCAGCAACCTTGACCGCATCATAAAAACCTGTAATTGGTTTTCTAAGTATGCCTCACATGCGAGACGCGACTGTAGCTTCTGTATTTTAAGCGCAGCCAATAAGTATGCAACACTTTTTACATACGAACTCCTTTCAATTGTTTTTGATTTACATGACACTCTTTAATATTTCTTTAAAATTATAAAATTAAATAATACATTACTTAATAAAAGAAAGAGACAGAATGAACACCTCTTTGGCAAAAATGTCATTGATTTAATTTCATTAAAATGCACAACGCGCATCTCAACATTGAATTGTAATCAAGTTCTTTCTTTGAGGTTGAGGTATGCAGTTGGGCTTGTCAAAGGAATTGGCCATAAATAAGTGTGATTGATTGCTTTCTACCAAAACAAAAAAACATAAACACACATTGCAATGAAAGAGTCGTTCTGTTATTGTTTGTATGCAAATGCAAAATGCAAGGGGTAAATGGCAAACGGTTGACCTTTCTGAAGGCACCTTTTAGGACAGCCATTAAGCGATAAAAAATAATATTCCACAATTTGCCAGCTATTCATCATGTGTAAAAATAGTTAAAACTCGTACCGTAAAGATGCTTATACAGAATGCATGCCACGTAGGGCTAATCTCAGAGCTAATCCTCAGCTTATGGGGCTCATGTGAGGTTGATTCATTGCATGGCTCATTAGGCTGATTTTGAGGCCAGGCCGAGTCAAAGACCGACCAGCTCACGGCATGAACTTAACCTTCAAGCAAGCGGTACACCCAATTCAAGCCCAAGCCCAATCCCATACCCCAGAGCTAGGCTCAGCCTGACGTTGTTGCTGGAGACTTCAGCTGTGACTGTGGAACTGTGGGTGTGTCCCCATTTAGCGGCCTTTGTTCGGTTAGCTGCATTGCACTTTGCCTACGCCATTGGCGCTGCTTTCGACTGGAAACTCATTTCTTTTGGCCGCCTCAATGGCTGGGTTCGCTGCGTTGGCCGCCTGGCTTTTGGTTAAATGGCTTGGTCCAATGCAGTATTGGCTCATTCCTCGCCCAAGTCGCGTGAAAGTTGGACGCCACTCAGCGCACAGAAGTAAAGAAAGCTAAAGAAGACGCTACAAATTCAATCACAAAAAGTTAAAAGCAAAACCTTATTAAGTCGATTTTATTCTTCGTCGCGGCCAAAGAGAGAGAGAGAGAGAGAGAGAGAGAGAGAGAGAATAATAAACAAACAGAACTGGTCCGTTTTGACCCAGTTTGGAGTACAGTTCAAAAGAATTTCGGTGGCCCTGGAGTGAAATTTATACCCGTATAAATCGAATACTCTGTATGTTTCATTTGTGTTTTTAGTGTT
Organism: Drosophila rellima; assembly: GCA_035043635.1. Taxonomy (NCBI): domain Eukaryota; kingdom Metazoa; phylum Arthropoda; class Insecta; order Diptera; family Drosophilidae; genus Drosophila; species Drosophila rellima. The sequence goes on from JAWNMV010000811.1 coordinate 15,594,274, forward strand.
CTCCACAAACGCTTTCGCTTTCGAGTAGTCAGCGTCATTTGAAATTGAAACAAATTAGCATATGACCAGCGAACCAATACGTGCTAATAAATTATGACACCAAACTAAAAGTGAAACAACGAACATTTTTTTCCTTTGACTTGTACTTTCATACAGACGTTCCTCAAGTTAGCAACAACAACAACAGCCAATTATGTGCCACACACTTGGAATAATATTGCTACTGTCCACAGTAAGCGTCATTTTGGCCCAGCAACAACGTAAGTATTAAGTACCAACAAACTAAGCCGAAAATCAAAAATAACATTTGGAACGAGACAGAAGTTGTGAAGACAAATCGCTTTCTAACCGATTACGTCAATGACTTTCAGTCCTTAAAGAGGCGCATTTGTTGCCAACGAACACATCGCTTATAACTAGGCTTAAATACCGCTCGATTCGGTTTTAATTACATACCTGAAACGTGTTGACCGCTTTGAAAGTTGGCACCAGTTAAAAGGCAATCGTTTCCAAGAATCTGTTCAAAAAACAAACCCCACTCCGAACTAACCAACTATTAATCGGTTTTAATTCGTATACCTTAAAATAGCAACGTCATAAAATTAAAGTTTATGGCAGATGAAATATGAACTCATGGATCAAAGCCAAAATTTCATTTGAACTTTAACCGTTTCTTTGAGATCTTTTTCACGTTCTTGCAATTAAGTGAGGGCAGAATAAATCTCTTGGAGATTCTATTCATAGAAAACTAATTAAAATCAGACGTGACTTTAATAGAATAGAAAATCGAGATTCTTAAGATCCTTTTTTATATATCTTTATATTAATAACAAGTTCAAGGTGAGCTGAGCCGAAGTTTAAAATTGAAACGGAATTTGAATACCCTTATCTTAATTGCAATGTGTTTTAAAGATGAGACAATGAAATCAAATTTAAAACATTGCACTAAATTTCGGTTAGTTTCTTTAAGATGCAAAATGTTCCCTTTTTATAGTATTTACATGGTGTTCTTTTAATTTGAATGGTTTTGTCAAATCTTGATAGATTTTCAAAAGGGATGATTTTTTGACCATTTTATTATACAAATATTGATTTGGTATCAAAATTGTACGATTTTGAAAAATTCATTTTTTTCGGAAATTTTACATAGTTACCCCTTTACATTTTTTGAAAATTTTCAATAATTTTAAATCTTCAATTTATTCTTTAAATCGACTCCAGGTGATAAAATTAGGGTAAAAAAGTACTTTTGCAATAAATTTCGTTTGGTTTCTTTAAGATCTATGACAAAAGTATTTACATGGTATTCTTTTAATTTGAATGGATTTGTCAAATCTTGATAAATTTTCAAAAGGGATGTATTTTATTATACAAATATTGTTTTCGTATCAAAATTGGATGATTTAAAAAAATTCATTATACCCTTTTGACCATTTTCAATGGGCACAGGGTATAAATATATATATAATGACCCCAATTAGCACAACCTTAGCTCAACTCAACCCCCTGCCAAACCCTCAACTGCCCTAGGCTGTAGACCCCCCAACGCCAATGAAACTGTCAGATCGGCTTCCCCCACCTATAGCAATGATTGCAGTAGATGAGCAGGCCTGATGTGGTAGTCTTATCCATTTCTGGTAATCTCGACTCGACTGTAAATTGCCGACGCGCTGATATGTGAACTTGAACTGAGCTCGAACACAGCCAGCTTCGGGCTGTGAGCTGAGAGCTGCAATTAATGGCAACTACTTTAATTTCGTTGCAGTTGAATGCGCAAATAGTCAAAACACTAAAAAGCAAACTGAAAACAATTGAAATAATGTAAACACAAGAGAAATATCAAAAGTAGCTAACCGAACAAAGTGGAAATCATTACAAGCAATAATATATATATTCCTTTCTCTCTCTCTCTCAATGGCAGCGTACTATTTGCAGCAGTGTCCCCGCGATGAGGCAGCCATTAACGAGTGTCTACGTGATAGCGGCAACAAGTTGGTGCATTATCTGCAAAAGGGCATACCCGAATTGGATATCTACGAGGTATTTCTCTGACCAGGAAGCACAACACATTTTATTTTCTTTCCCTATTTTTCTATCTATATACTTACATATATTTCTCTTTAATAGATCGAACCTGTTGTGATCGATGAAATTGGCATTGTTTTGGGCAGCGGACCAGACGGTTATCGAGCTCTCTTCCGTAATATTCAAGCATTTGGAGTTAGTAATATTACGGTGACTAATGTTCGGTAAGTACAATGTTTCACACACACACACACACTCACACGCACACTTACACGTATGAAGATCAGCACTTGAGTCAAGTGTGCTGTCACACTGAGCACCTTAATTGTGTGTACTGTGATCGCAGTTTCAAATATTTTCAGCGCCACTTTGAACCACAATAACTTGCCCCTCAGCTTGTTTGCCCACTTCTAATACTCTATCTAGTATAGGATGTAGTTAAAGCCATGACCCAACATTTTAGATTCTAATATAATGTAACTACATACATGTGTGTGTAAATATCATTAGTGCTCAGCTATCGATAGTAGACTGATATAAAAAGAATAGTAGTAAATCTGCAGAATTGTAAGAGTATTGCAGCTTCAGTCAGTGAAAGAACAATCGATCAGTTGTTCATTCTGTCAATAACTCAGAGCATTTACGAGGCACGCGATCAGTGCATATCAATTTAATTAATGCAGTTTTATAGTTGTTATGGCCACAATTGCCGTTTTTTACATACGTATAAAAAAGCTGAAAAGAGACATGTCTATAAAAAATAACGTTTAGCACTCGATTTGTTGATCCGCCCATCTTTCTCTCTGTGTATTTCTCTTAGATAGTGTGCGGAGTCAGGGAATTTTATATATAGAACGTAAATTACCGTGAATGGATTATAAATCCAAATAGTTTGGGCTTACTTCAATTAGTAGGAAAATATCTTGGAAATTTACTTGACGTCATTGTGTGGGTTGACTAATTCCAGATTAATTTTTTTCTAAGTAAACTTTAAATTATCGCTGAAAGTTTCTAAGAAGAAACTGTGAGAAAATCGGTTTTATTTTTCTTCATAAACATATCGCTTCTACTTAAGCAAATAGAATATCTCAATTTGAAGTACATATCCAAAATAATGTTTAAATATTAAACTGTAAGATTGGCTTGACTTGAAGTTGCTTCCACTCGCAGATCATGTAATTTGTATGTCCTTGACCCAAACGACCGACAACTTTCCGGTATTCGAAGTCACCATAGCAAATGGTCGAGAAGCCAAAGAGTCTATTAACGAAGACACTTAGAACCATTTACAGTCATTTGAAGAGCCAAACTGTAATCGCTTATGACGATGGTCAACAAACACATTGGCCAAGAAAATAAATGTGTGTCAAAGCGGTTCGCAATGTGAAGCATTCGGCTTTGGACTTTCGACAAAACGATCGAATTGCCAGCCGGTTTCCATGTCAAATTCAATTTACGGTTTTGGCCCGGCTTTGGTATCGATTCTGGCTTCGATTTAGCGGCTGAGTTTTACAGGTTTTGCAACGAGTATTTTTTTGACGATGTTTGATTTAGATGTGGGTAATGATTTGTTGCACCAGATATGTACGTACATAAATATATTTGTATCTATGTATGCTGTATTCTGTCTCATGTGTGTCCGAGCTGAAGGTCGAGGTGGAGTTGCAGTTGCCACACGATGGCGACATTGAATAATGCAAATTGTCAACACATCGGATGAAATTGCAGTTTTAATCTTGGTTGAGTCGAAACTCGTAGGCTTATAACTCGATTGCCTGAATTGTTTGGCACTTGATTACATATGTACATAGTCATTATCATTGTCATTGTCATCACTTGCAGGTCCGACTTGGACTCACTGCAGTTCCAGCTGACGTGCGAGATACCCCGCATACGCGTCAAGGCTCAATATCGATCCACAGGTGTTCTGATCTTGGTTAAGGCCTCCGGTGCCGGCGACTATTGGGGCGAATATGGTAAGTTGGTAATCAATTCTCACTCGGAACATAAATTGATTTGCTCTGCTTGTAGAGGGCGTCAAAGCCAAGATCTATTTCAAGGCGTTGGCCACTGAAGGCCCCGATGGTCGCACCTATCTCAGCACCGATTCGGTCAAGATGGATTTCAATGTCAAGGATATTCAGATGGGCGTCGATAACATTGCCAATGGCAACTCAGTTATACGTAAGTTTCAAGTATTACACAAGTAGTGATCTATCTAAATTTCTTCTCCTTCGCTTTGCAGAGGCCGCTCTCAATCTGTTCATCAACTCGAACTCCCAGGAGCTGTTGAAGGAGATGAAACCCGCGCTACGCACCAAATTGACTCTGGTCATTCGCAACTTCATGGATCGATTGTTCGCCAAGATTCCCCTGGATGAATGGATCAACCTAAACTAGATAGCTGCATTATATTTATTTAATATTTACAATAAGATCTAATTTATTGCACACCACGAATAAATAAAATAATTAAATACGAAATTTACTTAATAGAATTATATATAATTTAGATTCTTTAAAATTAAAGTTATTGCTGTGCTTAAATAACTTTCCAGCTTATGCTCATGCTGAAATCATAGTTATTATATAATTACTAGATAACAGGAATTGTCGGTTACCAGTTGATTAAATATCATCATTAAATGCACGGTAACATCAGGTTCGTCATGCAAACCGAGTAGCTCGATAATATGAATGAATGAAAAATACGGAGCTTAATTAATCTATAGGATATAAGAATGAATGGTGGAAGTGAATTTTACTTAAGAGATTGAAACTTAACAACAAACTGGGAAAGATCCAAGCAACTTTATGAAAATCTTCAAAGTAAATCCCATTAGGAACAACGAGCTTCAAAATTATTAGAGAATTTGGAGAAATCTTAAAATCTTTGCTATATGAATGGAATGGAAGAACAATAAATTAAGCTAAAGAATGTGGAAACTCACTTAAACTTCTTATCATTGTGGTAGATACTTATATTAAATGCATTATACAGTAGATACTTAACTGTACAGCTTTATGAGATCTACAAAGACTATATATACTAATCGTAATCGATGGTAAAGTGGCTCGTGTTCGAATTATTAACTTCAGCGTCTAAGTACATGTGCATCTCTCCCTTAACTAAGTATTAACTAATCATAATAGCTTTGAGAATTGCGTGTTGTTGAATAATTTCTACAGATATAACAGTGGGGCCCCATCAGTTGTAGCAGTGAACCATGTCAGAGAGTCACAGCCTTGCTTTCCTGTCAACACTCCACAGAATGGGGACTCGACACACGAAATTACATAAAACTCTGATAGGCGGTGCACAACACAAATGATTTCCACTTAGGCTAAGTTTAGATTGTCAACACTGCTTGGGTATACAACTAATTACGCACAGCACGCCAACTTAAGTCAGAGATCAACTGGTTATGGGTCCAAACAACAGGCTAGCTAGCTAAAATGGTTCTTAACCTTTTCACCCGTCAGAAGGCAATGGGGAATCTGTTAAAGTTAAACTAGTTAATGCGACTTCCTTGGCTGCACTTTGTAGGCGGGGTATTGCCAGCCATCGCACTATAGCACACAGCACACAGATACAAACAGATTTGTATGAACACGATCATTAAGATTATTATTATCATTAAGTTGAAGTCGCGTTGAGTCTCGTTCTCACTATTAAGCTCCGTCACTAGCTCTGGGTCGTGTCTGTGCCTCTCCCGGGTATTGTCAACGTGTTTTGGGGTTCTACGTTGCGTCGCGACGTCTATGGCTACTTCTAAGCTCAGCAGCTCATGTAAATCGAATCGTTAATTTTTCTATAAAATGCGAACGAGTCAACAATTTTGCATTCAGTACGATTTGTCGACGGTAACTTAAACCTCACACCTCAAATTCAAACCGAGAACACTGAACGGATCTTCAGTTTACTAAAACAACATTAAACGTTAGTAAAAATCTGTTAAAAGTTAAAGTTTTAAAATGTGCCAAAAGGATATCTATAATTGATATAGTTCTAGATAAAGAACTTTAAAGTGTGACAATCCCAAGAGAAATGAATCTTCCTTAGATAGGTTATCAATAGCATAAACTTTATTTATTAACGTGCCTTTGGAGTGGTTGTACTAAGTTTCTCCTAGTCGAGGATGTCTAAGCAATCAGAAAGAAATGATAAGTCCTTATTTAATTGAGACCTGTTGGTTTCTAGCTCATCATCATCGGTGGGTGGATCAACGGCTGCTGCAAGTGCTTCCAGGTTTGAGAGAGCATCGTGTGGGGTTTTGTAGAGCTGCATGCGGATCTTATTGAGACCGTAATTCAGCAGACCATCACACCTCGTTAGATGGTCAATTGACGAACGATTTATTTGGAATATCACCAGCATCATTGCCCGGTCAAACTTGTCCGCTTTGATTACCTTCCAGCCTTGAGTCGGTAGCTCAGGATTCAATGTACTTAGCATCTCCAGAATGTCTGCTGACTCCGAAGGGGTCTCGGGTAGCCAAGCTGTGCCCCAAGGTCGCGATGGTATGTCCCTAATATCAACTACCTCCAACCGTGCGCCAGGGTACACTTCACCGACCTTGGCAATCGCCCATTTGTAAAGCAGCGCAGATCTCTCACTATCACAAGCAATCAACTTAGTGTTTCCTTGAAACCATCCTGCATCCGTGCAAGAAGGTGGCGGACCTGGGTTTTCCCGCAATACTTCTAGTGCAACGGAAGCCAGGGAGGCCTGAAGCCAATCCCATTGGTTCCGGGGGATCTTGCCTTCGACATTGCCATTATCAATGAGTCCGATTATCTTACGTCCTCTCGCAATTTCAGCAAATGTTCTTTTCGTTGGGATTTCATAGGACCTGGCGCGATTTGGTTCGGGACTCTGTACCATCATCGACGTACTGTCACCAGGTGGTTGAAAGGAGCTTCTATTACAGTCATCTTCATCAATTATAGCTTTACTATTCAAAGGGACTTTATGAGTTGGCTTATGTATCTTCACAATCAAATTCTCTCGTACAGCCTCACTAGATTGTGTCTGTTCAATCCCGAAGTCGAGTAAAAAATTTGGTAAAACAGCCTTTGCCCATTCAATATCCTCTTGTATCCGTAGAAAGTCCTGCCTCGACGATACCTGATCTTCTGTAATCGGTGCGATTGCATGACGCTTCAAAATTCGTCTGGCCTTATTCCTATCTTTGGCGTTGGCTCTAGATGGATGAGGTCTGGCAAAATTAGCTGGTCTTCTTATTACAATCGAAGAATCGTAAAGGCTGCTATTGACATCCAAGCTATTGGTAGCTCTGGGTATTTTATTAGGAGGACCGTAGTCCCGTGTATTATTATTTTGTCGTTTTGAATTCATTTGGTTCCCACGAGTTGCGGAGAAGTTAAAGGTCCACCCGGGCAGAGATCCGCATTACACGGGTAAGGCTTCAATAGAACAAGCCGTAGCCAATGGCTTGAGCTCTCCGTTCACGACTGAGCTATTTTTGATAAACCTGGGCCCCCAGCCAAGCTGACTATTGGCACGGGTCGAATGACACCTTAACCCAGCCCAGGTGTGAGATGCATTAAAAGGTGTGTGAAGCTTCATTTGTGTAAGGCGGCAACACAAACGCCTTGTCGGTACTGTGGCAACCGCCACGCACCCGCTGACTGTCCGGGGCTGCTTATTTGCGGATGGGTTAAGTCACGCTTATTCGCAGCTAACCTCAACTAACGAGGTCCTTCGCTATCCGCAACCTGCGACCCGTCTGGCGGCCCCAGCTAGGCCCCTGTTGAACCACCTCACTAGTTCGTCAGACCAGACACAACATATTATCAGACTGGTTATTAAATTCCACAAAATGCCATTGTTGTTAGACTGCAGCGCAGTTATCATAATGTCTGTAATCAGAGACTTGGGGATAATTATATGAATTGCTAAACCTACAGTATTCAAATCTATTATCAGATTTTGTGACGCCAATAGGAGTAATGAACGGAATTTGAAATGAGTTGGCGTTATAAATTGAAGATGTGCCAGATTCGGACTGTCGTCGGATCTAACTGTATTATTAATGACTTGTTGATATACTAATTACAGAATCCCTAGTGCAAAATGGAATCCAGATTAATTACAGCCGCAATTCTCGTTTGCTTCTTTGGCATCACCTGTGCTGGCAATATGCGTAAGTAAAAATTATGATTATCAGGTTATTAAGTTATACTATAGCATTACCGTTTCATCCATTAGCTGATTATATTAAGATATGCCATCGAAACGATCCCGAACTGTCCAAATGTGTGAAGCAAAGCGTGCACAACCTGCGTCCATACTTGGGCAAGGGTATCAAGGAAATCAATGTGCCCGCTCTGGAGCCCCTCTACATCGGTGACCTCAACATACTGGAAGCCAGCTCTGGCGGCCTTACGGTCAAGGCCAAGAAACTGAACATCCTTGGTGCGTCGAACTTTGAGATTACCAAAATGAGAGCGTCCACTCAGAACAAGAGATTCGATTTTGAGCTTATTCTGCCGCATCTGCAAGGCGATGGTCAGTACGAAATTAATGGCAACATTTTGGCACTGCCCATCAAGGGCAGCGGACCCTTTGTGGGTAATTTCACCAACTTTGTGGCCTATGTGCGAATCACTTACGATGTGAAGAATGTCAACGACATTGAATACTTCGATATCAAGGAGTTTGCACTCAAAATTCGTACTGGAAAGGGCCGACTGCGTCTGGATAATCTCTTCAATGGCGATAAAGTTCTTGGGGATGTGATCAACCAAACAATCAATGAGAACTTTGAACTGTTCACTAATGAAGTGATAGCGCCCATAGCTCGGGCTCTGGAGGTCAAATTCCTGGCAATTGCCACCAAAATCCTCGAGAATTTCACGTACAATGAACTGTTTCCTGTTTAATTGAAAAATGTGATGAGTTGAATGCTATTGCTTGTGATACAGTTAATTTCATTATTTTAGTGTTAATATATTTCATAAATAAACTTTAAAGGAACATAACATAGACAGTGCTTTTTATTTATTTACCATTTTGATACCAAGTTGCAAATTGTAAATTTATCTTTGCGCGTCCATTTTTCTACCAAAATAAGTACATTTTGCGTCCAATTTAGATTTGTTTACATCTTTGGGGAAATTTTTGAAGGGAAATAATAACAGTGAGCGCAACAGCGATAACAACATAACAGAATGTTATTATCAGCGAGCAATAAATACTTCTATCTTACTCCGTTTTTTAAGCATACATATGTATATATGTATATATAAATTTTTTCTTTTTTTATCATACAATTTATAATAAACGTTCTTATAAAATTTATGATGACCAGTAAGTTCTGTGATAAGGGCTTTTCAATTGGAATTTTATTGAGCGGCAAATAAGAGAGGTAGCAACTAAATAAGTCACTCTGTTAAGTGAGGAGCGATACTGTTATACTTGGGAGTAATTCTGTCAATTAGTCAAGTCAGTATTATCGAAAGACGATAATGGAAGCTGGCAGAACAACGGATATCGAGCATAATATCGATTGGGTTGTGCGAAATATCGATACATTTTCTTACGCTGCTCAGTGCCCTCAATTAAAAATAAAATTACAAAATTTCTCTGTCTCTGTTTATAATAAATCGCATTGTTTTAACGTTCTAGTTTACATTAAACACAAGTGGAAGTAACGTTGTAGAACATGTCAACACCCGCACGCAGACGTCTTATGAGAGATTTTAAAAGGTAAGAAAAGTTCACACTGACAATGGTCGTGGTCTGAAATGGAGAAACGGGAGACATAGGTATGTATGTATGTGCACACATGCATACATATTTACGTATGTATGTACATACGCCCGTGGAAAAGTTTGCGCAGCCAAAATACAAATGTGCATGTGTGTATGTGACCTGCGTATAAACGGTGTTCGTGTATGTGTGTGCTTGTACGTTGCCTTTTTTCGCTGCTCTTATTGTGAGATACTACTAAAACAACAATAACAATGGCAATAGCAATCGCATTGGCAGAAACAAAAAATATTGCTGCCTATGCTGCGTCTTTGACACTTGACTTTGAAGCATAGCGCAAACACAAACAAAACGAAAGAGCATGTATGCAAATGAAATCTGCGCAAAGAAAAACAGAGGCAAAATACAAAGCGTAATGTACAAAAATTCATTTTCCCCATTTGTGCAATTGCGTCGCAGACAGAACATCAACAACAACAAATGCCAACCAGAGCAGAAAGCGAGAGCAAACCACACACAAATAATAAAATAGTTCTCCCAACAGCTGCAAAAAGTCAGCCTCATCCTGATTTCCGTACACTTCTCTGTTTCACCATCTTCCGTCATTCGACAGCGCACACTTAACCTTGTTGACTCATACTCTCTCTCTCTCTCTCTCTGCAGCAGAGCAGCAGCAGCGGTCTTATTGGAATTTCATTCAGCTTTGTGTGGGATATATTTTATTGTTTTTTTTGTGTTTCGATTTTCGTTAGTTCGGCCAATTATTTCAATTGCTTACAAACTCTCCTCTCCTATCAATAATAATGAGAGCATTTGATTGCATAAAGCATTTACTGCACGTGGTGAGTGGTGAGATGGGGTCGCTACACCTTCACGAGTCCAGTAAATGTCAAGGTTCAATGCGTCAAGGCAGCAGGACTCGGAATCAGACAACTATCCACCCACTTCCAGCAATACCGCGGAAATTGTTTGCTTATCAGCATTTATTGTCTATTGTTTTTGCATTGTGTATGTGTTGTTGCTTCTGTTTAATCGATGATTTCATTTAAAGCTTTGTCATTTGTATTGAAGGGCGCGGTTGTTGGGCATCGCCTCTTGTGGTTCAGTTCCTTGTGGCTGTTGCACAAACTCTTTCGTGTGCGTGTGTGCATGTATGCTTGACCTAAATACAAATGTATGCGTGAGTGTGTGTATGAGCTTAAGACCCCTGGGAGCCGCTATTAAATGACTAGGATTTGGGATACAAAACATGTGTGTGACCAGTTAATCTGAGGTAATAATCACAACAAATTCTTTTTTTGAGTCATCTTTGCACAATTTACCTTTATTTGCTTAATAAACAAAAAACGATATCTTGTAGAGAAAATGATTTTTAAGCATCAGCCACTTCCAGCTAAAATGTGTTGGCGCGCTTCGCTCAATGAACTCGCCAATAAACAAGGAACGAAGTGCAACACAGACAAAAATATAAATCTATCTGATTATTGTCAGCATTCGCTGCAATACAGCGAAGAGGAAATATCTCAATGACATGACAGACAGTTTCATACATAATATATACAAATATGTGTATAATATTATATACAATTATATATGTATATATAGGCATATACCTCTCATGATTAGTCAGACATGCAGAAATGATTCATATATGTGTATGTGAGTCTTGTTTGTTTTTTGTTTTGCATTGTTTTGACAAAGTAAAAGATGAAAGAAAGCTCATTTATGTTTGGGTTGCCGAAGATTTAATGGTCTTGCAGTTCTATAATTTGTTAAAAACATTTTCATGCAATTTCAGGTGCCAATACTCAGGGTAAGCATTAATTTATTTGTATATTAACGAGTTTTGCTTGTTTTTCTTTTGCAGACTTCAGGAGGACCCACCAACGGGTGTTTCAGGTGCGCCAACAGATAATAATATTATGATATGGAATGCTGTGATTTTTGGTCCACACGATACTCCGTTCGAGGATGGTACCTTTAAGTTAACCATAGAATTTACGGAAGAATACCCAAATAAACCGCCAACAGTTCGATTTGTTTCGAAAGTATTTCATCCAAACGTTTATGCAGATGGTGGCATATGCTTGGATATATTGCAAAATCGCTGGAGTCCCACTTATGATGTGTCAGCTATACTAACATCCATACAGGTAAATAACTAGTAAAATCTAAAAATATATATGCATATATAATTAATTGCATATATTCTCTATTTCTATACTTAGTCACTGCTGAGTGATCCCAATCCCAACTCACCGGCTAACTCAACCGCCGCACAGCTGTATAAAGAGAATCGTCGTGAGTATGAGAAGCGTGTGAAAGCCTGTGTGGAGCAAAGTTTCATCGATTAGCCATCCGCCCACACTATTAACATCATCAACAACAACAACAATTATAATTGCAACAAGAACAGCATAAGCAACAGCAGCGGTGGCATCTACAACAACAAAAACAGCAGTGGCAGTTGTAGCAGTGGCGACCTGCAGCAAAAATCGTCAACAAGAAAAACAACAACAACATGCAATAATATAAAAAAGTTTAAATTAAATAATATCAGATATATTTATAATAGTTATAATGCTATGAAATTGTAACATCGCCTAAAGCACACACACAAACACAGGCAGACAACACACACATACAGACTCCCTCACACATATAAACACACACCTACACTCGCAAAACAGGGCAGTTTATGTTTTCGGCTAAATGTTTTAATCGTAGACACGCCACAAGAAACATCAACAACAATAACAACCAACTACAAGAACCCACTGAAGCAGCAGCAACCACTTCAAGCGACATCAATAATTATATCACCTAAAAAGCATCTTATAAGCTAACAATAATATTAATAATAATAACAACAAACAATTCAATGTTATAATTCAAATAGCAGCAGAAAGAAAAGTTATTAAGAATAATAATAAAAAAAATTTCTAAAAATACTTCGGAAGATTATTGCGTAAAATAGTTTTATTTTAAAAATCTATTAACAAATTCTTACTAAATTATAATGTGTAACCATTCGTATATAGATGAAAAATCCTTAAAAACCCAATAGAATCAGACACCATAGATGAGTCTTAAAGTAAACTTGCCTTGATTTGAAATATACAAATATATATATTATGACATATATTCAGCTATTTTAATTCGCAAGCTGACAGTAAGGAAGAGCTGCAAATGTAATATGATGATGGATTATTCGCACAAGCTACCTACAAATTGGTTAATAAGTTAATCGGCTTAAAGTTGTAAAAAAAACAAACCTAAAATTATAATTAAATGTTAGTTGATAGCATGCAATTAAATTAAAATCGGATCTATGATATGTCTATCGAAGTAGAAGAAAACACTGTATAACTATTTACACCCTTTAAGCCTGTTTCCAGTGACCAATTCAATCAATCCCTAGATCTTATATAGTCCTCATTTCAATGGGTGATAATTAATGTAATATCTTCCCACAATCGGCACTATCCGCGACCATGACAGTGACCATCGTGTATGCTTAGTAATTAGACTAAACACCTCATAACTGCCATTGCCACACGCTAAAATAGTAACTATTGGTAGCACACAAACACACACCCATATGCGTCTTCGACAGGGCATTTCATTATTTAGTTAATAGTTTTTAAGCGTATACTTACAATCGATTGTTCTAATTTGTTTTCAAATTGCTGTTCCTTTTGCTAATACCCTCCACTTTGGCACTTTGTGTTGAGATGACGACGACGATAATGATGATTTTGGAACGATAATGATAATTGATAACGATAACGATAATGATAATGCTAATGATGCTCTGAGCATCATGTAAATCTATATGGATAATTCCCTTATAGCAGCATGTTGTTTTTTAATTTAATATTTAAAATTGTACTCAAGCAAATTATTGCAATCCTTTTAGAGCTCTTGATAATGAGAAACCACAAATTGAAATAAAATAAAAATATATTAAAGAAATACATACAACAACAAACAGCAAGTTGAAGCAAACGATAACAATTTACCTTATAGATTTCAAAATATCAATAAAAAAATATGAAAAAAAGTAAACACTGCATTTTTATGAGCGAAAAAGTAAAATTTTATTTAGAATATTAAGTTGGCACTTTACTTTGGCTGTTACAATGACTGCAAGAACATTTATTTCCGAATTTTTCAAAAGGATTTGATAAGGATAAGGATGATATGCTGGCTTATCTCAAACCAATGGAAGCCAAATTTTCACATATTCTTTGTTATGACTGATAAAATTTTGTAAACCTTGATCTATTTCTTATTGTCATAGAAACTCCCTTTCTTTTCAGTGCGTCAGACTAATGGTGTGAAAATCACTGAACCTAATCAACTGAACATAGTGCTAATGAGAAATATCAGGTGGTGTGAAACTGATTAAAACCGTGAGTTTATGTAGAGATAAGATCTACAATACCATAAACATATTTTTCAAATATAAATCCATTTGAAGTTATTATATTTTTTTATTTAAAATTGTATTAATTTGTTAAACTCTATTACAGTTAATGATTTAAGCTTAAAGTTTGTTAAATATTTATAAAATTTCAAACAATAAAATTGAATGATCGTGCCATTAGGCAAAACATTTGATTTAAAATACACAAATTATTATTGTATAATTATTTGTTGGAAATTTCCATTAATTTTCAATTGTTTATAATTTGAATAAAATTTGACACATAATAATTATATTAATAAACCTTATAGCGCACACAGATAAAATAAAGTGATAAAGTAAAAACGGGACCAACACAAGAACAAGACGATATAAGAAAAATACGAGACGTTATTTACATGGAAATTTTAGAGCTAAGAGAATACAATTAAGTTTCGTAAATACGAGTATATAGTATAAAGAACTCCATTAAGATGTAGAGTCAAGTAAAAAATGGGAATCTTTTATGTGGTGTATACGTTGTATATAAAAAATATATAGAATACTAAAGGGCATTTCTATGTGGAGCTACAGCTTTCGGCTGTTCCATGGAATTGCACAAGGGTTTGTTATCTGGATTGCAATGGGTCTAATTGCTGGACGCATGACTGTGCACGTTCTTAAAGTCCTGCGTTTGAGTTGTGCTGCGCAACACTTCCAGCCATCTGAAATAAGTAAAATGTTTTTAATTTAATTCTTCAACTGTTTTTGAGCGTGTAACTCACCTGTTGTAGGTATGTGCACTTTCAGCTCTAAAGAAATACACATGATTCTTGAAGGAGAGCTTAAACACGAACTCCTTTTGGACCGCATCCTGATGTCCAGGTGGGCCCACCGTATAGCCCAATAGTGGTAAGCTGGCCAGTGCAAACTCATCCTGGTAGCTCTTGTAGAAGTACAAGCAGAACGATGTGAAGACAACCCACAATTTCTGCCAGCCGGAGCTGTTCTTGAATTTACGAAGCAGATAGCCTGAGAGCTGATGCTCTGCCGCGATTAGATGATCGCCCAGCCCAACGGTGGCGCCACGATGCCAACAGACGTGTAGTGCGGTATTGCTGCGCGATGGCTGCGTCTTGTTTTGCTGCTGCATCTGCACTTGTTGTGGTGTCAATAGGCCGCCGCCTCCACTGCTGCTGTTCAGGCTGTTGGTGCCATTGCTCAGGCCGATCATATCGAGTCCCTCTTCTGACGAGCCTAAACGGGTGAAGGAAAAAGGTATCAAGTTGCTTTTAGTAAATGAATATTATAAGAGGAATCGGATTTAAAGGGGTGGTTTCGTTCTTACGAGTCTTTGCAGAGTGCTTTTCTTGCCAGCCACAATAAGAGAAGTATTGAAGGCAAAAAAATAGATAGAGAATGAAAATAAAATAAAGAATTTTGCGAACAGATGCATCCCTAATATGATAGACAGCAAGCACTCTCGAGAGTGTATTAGGTATTAAAGAATAATATGAATCAATGTCTCTTAATTCTGTTGAATAGTTCGTTAGCTAAATATAAAAACATGAGGTGATTTTATCCTTGGCCCCTTTTTATATACTCACTGCAATTCTTGAGTTTGGTCAGCTGGTGGAGCTGCATGTTTGGCGGCCTGTTCTTCATGTCGGCGGCTGCTTTGGAGAGTTCGGCTAGCCAGAGAGTCTTCTCAGCGGTGGTGCCAGCACTTACCGTAATGGCGCACTGTCCCCCAAATATCGAGAAAGTATTGTGCTCGGCATTCTCGGTGAGCAGGGAGCGCACCGGCACATGGCCGAGTATACGAAAAGTTTGATCCAACGGCGACTTGGATCCATAGAGTAAGATGTCCGAGAAGAGGAAGAACATGCGCTGCTGCAGGCCGCGCTTTGAGTGCTTCAACAGGCAACCCTGACGTATGAGACGACGATGTGGCTGCACGAGCTGCTCGAAGCTGATGTCACGCTGCAGTTCGCACAGCTCCACAAAGTTGGCCGAGTCGGGGAGCTGGATGCGAATTTGCTTGGTGCTGCGTATAAGCAAATGATAGACAGCCTGACAGTCGGCATAGTCGATATGTTCCTCGGCATAATAGTCGCAAAGGCGTTCCAGCAGCAGTTGATAGTGGAGCAGACGATTTAGTGGCTTGAGCAGAAGTTCGCCAATGGGCAGATAACAGACCTTCTGTTGCTCAAACTCTTTGTAGACCTGCTGAAAACGATTATCCGTCTCGTACATGTCATTCATGCAGTGCAAAATGTCCAGATGGGTCTGCACATATTCATCGTAGATGGGCAAGGCGCCCATGTGCTTCATCATGACATCTCCAATGCGATGGGTATCATGATTGCCGCGTCCCTCCCACAGAACCATGCGATGCTCGATGTCCCGCAAAAAGAGATTGTGATGCTGGGCAAGCGAATCGAGCAGTTCGAACAATGGCTGCAGTTGCTCCACATCCTCCAGACTGAGCACCTGTCGCAGCGAACAGTTTAACACCTCCAGATCCTTCTTGTACGTGCGCTCCGTCATCAGCAGCTCCTTGGCCAGGAAATAACTTGGCTCTGTGGGCCATTTACGCTTCTTCACCTCCGCCTCGATGTCATGGCTATTGGACATGGGCATCCCGTTGCCATTGTGGCCATTATGGGCGGTAGCCACGCCCGTAGCCAGCTCCTGACGCTTGGCGTGCTGAATCTCTGCCTGAATAACATCATAGGTTCCAGCCTCCGAGCGGGACAACGATGATGATTTATCCGATCCCAACGTGAGATCATAGCGATTCGGGGGCGTGACAATCTCACCGCGCCTATCCAGCGACATATTGCCATTGATGCCGTGGTAGACATCTGTAACCCAAATGAATGAAGTAAAAAATAATATTTAAAAACAAGTTAGAAAATTATAATAAAAGTTAAATTAAAACTAAAATTATATTTAAATAAATATATTAATTGATAATTTATAATCAAAGTCAAACCCATTTTGATTGATTAATGAAGTTTTATTTATTTGGTTTCTCTTTCTATATAATTTAATGCTGGTTTAATCGCTTGCTTGTGTATAGATTTTCATTCATTTATTAATAAATTATTTTCTCATGAAATTGTTTCTTAAAAATTGTTCAAAATCAAACGTGTGTACTGAACGCAGTTAGAAGTGTTAAACGATTATCTTTCGTTATATTTCTTACTTGCTAAAATTCAGCTAAGATTTTTTTATTTTTTTCTACCAATTTAAAGTTAACTTAAATCTAAATAAACATTCATTTGCACTCGCAGGAATTGGGAGGTTATACCAGTACAGCATCATTCCAAATTCCATTTCCGAAATCAATTCCACAAGAATAAATATAACATACGTTTTGGACCATGCAGGACTTTATTTTTAAACGGTCCCAAATCTAAGTTAATCATTTCCGTGGAGTTAATTCAAGAAATAAATTTGGAAATCAGCCAATTTATCTAGTCCTTAGCTAACTGGAAATTTGACATACATATATATATACGAGCATATAAGTCCATTGGATAACACAAGAATTGGTTGTAAAAACATTCGTAAATGTACATATTACAAAAATGTAAAAACATTTGCCTAAACTAACTAACTAAAATCGGGTTTGATAAGTAAAAACTATCTTCAAAGTCAAAAGAATATTTTTCATTTGTATATATTTTAATTCATTTCGCTAAAGCTAAACATTACAATGCCAATAGGAATGGTTTAATTTCTTTTGATTAAAATACTTTTGATCCGACAAATAGTTGAAATTATTGTACTTGGGATACACACTGCATCCTCTACATTGTGTATATACCCTAAACTTCCTCATTCTTAACAATACAATACTTTTTATTCCATTATAATGAACATTAATGTAATATGCAATATTTTTCTTGTAAACTTAACAGGGTTACAACAGATTCCGTTAGGTTTTATAATTCCACGCTTCTTCAATTTACACTCACTGCAAATTTCACATAAAATAAGCATGACATACTTTTCGGTTATCTTCAAACTTTCGTTTCTACTCAAAAAAGTAAAAGTAAAACGGAATTTCAAGCGAAAAGTGAAATTCGGAGCTGCCCTGAATATTAGTGCTAATCATTTAATTTAAAGATTTTTTTTTTTTTTAGTAATTTTTGGCACATTTAAATACTAGAACTAAAGCTAATACAACTTTTTCATAATTCTGAAGGGTCTCGAAGTGGTATAATTACTTAGTTACCGATTGCTTGTTTAAACACTTGTTTTTATTTTACCATACAATTAAAATCATATAAAGCACAAGTATTGTAAGTAGAATGTACGTACATACATTTTTTTTTAAAAAGTATGGAGAATTATCTTAATCGATTGAAATAAATGCTGTTAATTTGATGTGAATAATATTTACTTTCCAAAATTCTGATAAAAAAAAAGTGGCATACGAGATCTTAAGTTTTGCAGATATTTCTCTTTGATAAAAGTATATTTTTGGCATAGAACTTGACTTATAGATTCAATTTCTACATTTTTATGCAGATTCAACTTTTGACACTTTAACGGGAACTTATTGGATAATACATAATACCTAATACTGATAGAGTACTAATTGTAATTCAATTAAATATGTAATAATTAATATTATTTTTTATCTTTTGTTTTTTCCCCTTCTTCATTTCCATCTTTTTTTCTTTTTTAGCTAAATAACAATTAAATATTTGTTGCATTTTGTTTAATGAATTAATATTATTATTCGATGATTAAACAGTGCATTAAAACTTGCTCAACTCGCTTCATAAATGTTTATTTTTTGGCTCTTCTATAACATTATATATACTCTATAGAAGTTCGATAATCCAAATTCAACACCAACTCATTCTTCTATTCCTTCTCCCTAAAACTCCCTAAACTCCCTATCCTTTTCCACTGACATCTTGATTATAATATTTAAGTTTATATATTTGATTAAAATTTTAGTTAGTTTGATTTTGATCGCCTTTTCCGGGGGTTGCTTGCATTTCTATATGATTCTATATCTTCTTTTCTTTAGCAGCATTTAGTATTTTGTCTTGGTAGTTTTGGATTGTACGATATTCTTTTAATTTGTTTTGTTCGTTTTTTCGTAAATCAGTCTCAATTATAAATAAGTTGGTTTTACTTGGATCGTGTGTAAAAAGTCGTAGATTTGTTCTAAAAAATGTTCCAAGGCAACTGAAGAAATGGAAAATACTGCCGACTCTGCTGCTTATTTAACTTGCAAGTCCATTTAATGATCACTCAGGTCATCCGAGTCATGGAATTTTGGCGGCGGATCAACTCGTATATCCAAGCCGCATGCGTAACGTTCGTATTCAATGGGCTCCGACTCGTAGTCTGAAAGAAAGTCTGGATAGGGTAGCTGATGTCGAGGCGGCTCAACTGGATGCACTGTTCGATTGGCGACACGTCGAATGGTTCCCATGCCACCAGCACCACCGGCACCGCTGTCTTCGCTAGAGTTGGCCAGCTCATCAGATAGTCCACCACCACGAGATTCATACTCGCTCTCCTCGGGATTGCAGTAGCTACGTCCATGATACGGCTGCGGCTGCTGTTGAACAGCGCCAGATGTGCTGGCCACCAACGAATCCTCACGTTTCAGCTGTCGTTTTTTGGTGCGCACGGGCTTGACAGGTTGACCGCTGGCCGGTGGCATTGGATGATTGGCAGGTGCCGGCCTGTCCACCATCGGTTGATACATGGGCTTGGTAATGTGACCCAGTCGATCGTAGCGTGGGAAACCCATCTCATCCACATTATCGCTCATGTCGAGACTCTCAAACTTGCTGGCACCGCTGTACTGGGGATAATCGTCATACTCATCGGTTTGTTCGCGCTCCAGTTCCTCGTCAAACTCCAAGTATTGCTCATCACGCTGATAGGAATACTCGGAGCTGCCCGAGTCCATTTCGGGCACATAACCCTCAGAGCACTCGCTGCTCTCCGCCTGCTCCAGCAGAGCTGCTGCATTCAGATTGGCGCGCATTCGTTTCACGGGCAGCTGACGCTTCTTGCGATAGCCTCGACTTCGCAGCTGCTTTACATCCTGACCCCGCACATCCAGCGAGCTGTCCGTATCATTGCCACTGGGCGGACTCTTCATGGCGGTGGCCACGGCAGCCGCGGACAACTGACCAGCGGCATTTGCAGCAGCAGCTGCCTTACGCGGTGGCTTCTGAATCAGCTGATTCGGCGGCGACTCGGAGCTGAGACTGCTCGAGTAATACGGGGAGCAGCGTATCAATTTATCTGCCCGCTGTGGCATCTGCGGTGAATTGGGCCCAGTGCTCTCACTGTTGTGTGTGTTTGTTGTGGTTGTCGTATTTGTAGCCGATGATGTAGAGTGTGCATCCCGCTCCTCGTCAATCCTCATGGGCAGCTCCTGGCTGCTCTGCTGCGACTTGCTTAGCATGTGCTCGTGAAAGGAGCTCGACTGACGCAGCTGCTTGCTGGTTGTTTTGAACTCACGTATCTGTGTTTTGGAGAGCGTTTTGTCATCGTAACTGTGGTGCTTGGCCAGCGGTTTGGCCGGTGGTGCACCTACATTTCCCGGCAAATCGCTGGGCGTTACAATCGGAGGCACACTGGGCACCGGCGGCGGCACAGGCTTCACCGCCGCAGAAGTTATTCGCTGAGATTGGGATTGGCCTCGGACAGCTGATGCAGCTTTCGCTGCTGTGGCGGCTTCTTCAGTTTCAGCGGCGGCAGCGGCCTGCTCCGCCAAGCCAGGCTGTTTCATCTTGTTGAGCAAGGCCTGCATGATGGGTCTGGTCACCGCTGGCTTTGGCTTTGCCGGGGGCTGTGGAGCTCGTGGCTTCTGACGCGTCTGCTGTGATTGCTGTGTTTGTATCTGTGTTATTGTGGTTGTTGTGGCGGTGTTGCTCTGTGTGGTTGAATGCAGCGGCACAAACTCCTGGCTTTGGTAACGTTCAGTCAGCTTCTCGCTGTGCGCATACAAGCGTTCCACGAACGGCGACTCCGACTCTGAGCAGATCTCCTGGCTCTGATACAACTTGGACATCATTTCTAGCGATCGACGCTTGCGTGCCGCTGCACTTGTCTCTGGGACAGCGGGTTGATCAGTATGATCCTGACTGGATCGTGCCTGATTGCCATTGCTGCCGCTGCGTCGATGGACCTGGGGCAGGGAGCAGCGCTTCTCCTCGCTGGGCGAGCTCAGGCTCGGCTTGGAACCAACACGTGGCTGCTTTAGCGGCAGATATTCGCCGGGCACGACGCCCACAAGGGTCCGACTGCTTGATGTGGACCATTCACTGATTGTCTGTGCCATTTCGGTGAGGGTGAGGGTCGTGTCATCGCTGCGTGTGGCAGAAGTTTGCTCACTTTGCTTGTCTGTCTCCGAGTTGGATAACATGTCGTAGCGTAGACCGTCAGAGGATCCATTATCTCCACTAAACTTATGGGAGTAGCTGCCGCTCTGCTCGTTTAGGCTCTCAGCAGACTTGTTAATGGAGCTAATGCTCGACTTGGTATGATTGGATTTCTCACTCTTGGCACACGAATGCGTTGAAACGGCCGAAAGGCTATCGGAGCCGGAGAGATTGGCATACTGTCGCACTGTATTTGTTCCGGTCGACCACTCCGAGATGCTTAGTCCAATCGATGTGTCCTCCGAATGGGAGCTGTGTGTGCATTTCTTTTGCTGCAATCCCATGCGAACAGTACCATCGAGATCTGTACCAATGGAACTCGTCTCCTCCTCGGAGTGACTGGAGTGGCTGCATTTCTTGCAACTGCCTCCACTGCTCAGACGAGCCTCGTAATTGCGACGCACAGTCGTCTGATCGTCAAGGTATGCCGATGTGCTGCCCGAAAGGATGTCATCTATGGACGTGTCTGAATTGTTGGAGCCACGCGAGAGTTTCCTCAGCTGTCCGTCCGGTGACAACTGCACCTTAATGGTGCCCGGCATGAACACGTCATCGTTGGATAACAGCTCATCCTCGGAGATTGGACTACGTGGTGCCGGGGAACGTGTGGGTTGTGCCACAATCACCTCTGGACTGGAGCCCTTACGCAGACCAGTGACAGCTCTAGCCGTCGGCTGTGTAGAGGAAGTGCTGCAGCTGACATTGAACGAGGAAGATAGGCAGGATGCAGCACTCAGTGTGGAGCTCAGACAGCTTACCGAGTCTAATGGTATATGCTCGCTACCAAAGTCCTTGTCCTCGAAGGCAGCTGACATGAGGTAAGCTGTGTCTTCATACGGCAACACCTTGGCCACATCAGGTGGTCCGGCAGCATTTGCTTCATCCTCCAGCAGAACCTTATCGGCGCTCTGTACCTCGCTGGCATAATAGGTTTCAATGCTCTCCACCACAATGGGTGCGTCGATGGTGCTGGATGGTGGTGAGGGCCAATCCACCGAGTCTTGCGATTGTTGGAATGATAAGCTGGCTTTCCAGCAGAATGATTTGGGTACTGGTTTATCTAAATCTGGCATGGCATACATTGTCTCTGGCGGCTTAACGGGCACGTGATCAAAGGGTATTTCTGGCAGCGGCCAATCCTCCGAGTCCTGACTGCCCGCATTCGATAAGCACATAAGCGTGTGACGCTCCAAATCTTCCGGTTGCTGTTCATCCACATGTGTAACCGAAAATCGTCCAGTCACCAACGTGGGTGACTTGGGTTCATTGAAACTCCCAATGCTGGAGAGTCGATCGGCAGTTGCCGAATCGCAGGGTATCTCGGGCATCTCCGCCGAGGTGCGACGATCTGCATCCGATATGTAAGCCAGATTTGTGTTGCTTCGAGAGTCGGAGCTGAGACTGGGCTGATGATCAGTTGATCCAACGGATTCATCACGCATGCTCACCGAATGTGTCGATGCCTTGCTTACATCGTCCTCCATGCTCGATTTTTCCGATGCTGTGCTACGTTCCGATATCCGTGAAAGCGTGCGGCCTAAAGTGAAGCCGGTGCTGTAGCCAATGATATCTGTGGGATTAACCCCAATGCCACCCAGTGTGCTGGTCGTTGCCGGATAACCGAAGGTGGTGGGAAAGTCATTGAGATCATCCTGATAGCTGGTGTCGCTCTCCTTTTGCTCGTCCGGTGAAGCCTCCTTGATATCACTGTCTGAGGAATCTCGCAGCGGATGCTGTGCATCATAGCGCTCATATCCGCCATCGGTTTCCACATGATGCCAGGGATCATCTGTGCTAGAGCTGTTCGAGCTTTCAATGGGGAACGCCTTCCAAGTACTTTGCTGTTCCTTTTGAGCCAATTCGCCACGTCGCTGAGCGGCACCCAATGATCCGGAACTGCTCTCAGTTTCAAAAGATCCTCGTGACTCAACACTTAGGGAGCCCTTGGAATCAAAGCTGGATTTGGATTCCTGCGAGCTACGATCGCTGCCTGATTTCCCTGGCTCTGCTTGGGTTACCGACAGCTTTTTGCCAGTATTGGCACGTACAGGTTTTTCGATCCTTGGTGGTTTCCGGGATCCACCAGAGCTGGACTCGCTGTCTTCAGTTCTTTGCAGTATTTTGGCTATGCGTTCCTCAATGGGATCCAGGTATGATTCGGTACTGTTGCCCAAGTCAATGGGACTTTGTTTTTCCAGCGTGGGAGTTGTTGGTTTCTTGATGATTATCTTTGGCTCATTGGTTGGAGTCTGCTCATTGGATCCAGTGGGCGTGGCATCGGCATCAGCATCTTTGACTGCCACATCCAGCTTTAGCATGCGCTGCTTCAGTTCCAGGCACTTTTTGGCCTCCTCGTTGCCAAAGTCTTGTGATATCCCCAGAGGACGTGCAATGGAGCAACTAACACTAGACTCCTCGTCGACGGAACTCTTCTCCTTACTTACTGACAAACTCCAATCCTGCTGACGCTGCGGACTAGTGTCCTTTTCACCGCTGGTCCAGGAATCCGAGCTCTTTGATTTATCACTTTGCTTTTCCAGACTGTACTTCTTCTTACTCTCCGATGTGTATTTCTCAAAGGTCTCGAGCACAGACTTTTCAATCATTGGACTGGTATTCGGTGGAGTAACCAGTATATTTAGATCGGATGTGGGCGTGGCACAGTTCGAATACTCTAACGGTATGGCATCCTCCAAAGTGGCTTGTGTCTCCAGGATATTGCGATCAGGTTCTAGGGTACGCGGTTCATTATCCGATGTATCGGAGCCAATGAACTCATCGCATTCGACGGTTATCCAGGAGCCTGTCTCATCGCTGCGACTGCGATCTAAGCTCAACCGATTGATATCATGGCGGCCAACTTTGAGATGCCGACGCTCCGATGAATTATCGTCTTCCTCAATAGAGGGCTCCTCACACTCGATGGTGGGAACACGATGGGGGTATCCCTCTGCCGAAGGTACTGGAGATTTGCTCGCCGGGGAATGACTATCATCTACGGAGATGAACGAGTCGAGACTCTCGGCCGTAGAGGCCTTGCGGCTCTGAGTGTATTCACTATCGCGAGTGTCCTCGGAAGGCAGCGAACGCTTCAGGATCTCGAGGGAGCGACGCTCTGATATTACCGCCTGCATATCGATATCCTCATGGACATTGTACTGATGGGCGAACATGCGACGATCGCCAATAGCACTTCGTATTATAGGCGCAGGTTTCTCTTCGGTCTTTTTAGCCTCGGCCGCTGCCTGCTTCTTATCATCAAGGCTACGAGCCTTGACATCCCGACCAAGATAATGATGTTCGGCCGGTTTTTCTAAGCTGCTCGACTTGCCGTCAATCTTCTTGTGGACAACGCTGCCCTCGATTTTTTGTTTGATCTCCTGTGCCTTGGCTATTTTCTTTGGCGATTTAATCATGATATCTTCGGGCACATCTGATTTCTCAGAGTCTTCAAAAGATTTATTACGATCCTCAAAGCTGCGACTCGCCTTATCCAGTTTATCGGGGCTGCGACCCTCGTCGAAGCTGCGACTGAACTTTACCAGTGATGTGTCCAATTTGCGTGGTGCTTTTGCAATTAAAACATGATCCTCTGCTTTCGATTTAAATTCCGTTTCAATGATTATATTATCACCATCGGTTTTCACCATTATCTTATCTTCAGGTGCTGGAAAAGCTGGCAGCGTATCCTTCACCGGACTTAACATTGTGATTGTCTGCTTCATGGCCGATTCATAAAGCTTTTGTTGCCTCTCCTTACGTTTGGCAATATCTGCCTCGGTTTCCTCCTGGGACTTGCTCTTATCCTTGCTCAGGCGCCGCATTTCAATTGAGCGTGGACGCTCCTTTGGACTTGATTTCTTGCTTCCTCTGCCATCCTTGCCGGCTTTAATGTCATCGGCACTAGTGCGTCGTGACTCCGGACGGCTACGCGAGAGGGATTTACCTTTAAATGGCTCTGAAGTCTTCAGTTTTCCCTTGCCCGTGCTATCGATGCTGCTTGCCCTGGAGACGCCTGGCGAGGTTTTCCGAGAGCTGTTCGCCGAGCTATAGGGTGACCAATCGGTGAATCGATATTTTGGAATATTCAGTATTAAATGATCGCCGCTCTTGAGCTTCATTTTAGACTTTCTTTTATCCTTGATCTTGACGCCTTGTAATGCAATTTTTTCAATGTATTTCAATTGGTTAAGTAGTTGGACCTCCTCGCTATCAATAGTCACAGCGCTCAAGAGTGAATCCCTTCGATTCGTGTTGTAGCTGCTTTGCGTGGGAATGGAGCCGGCACAGGAATGAACACTGTCTGCTGTATCGTCCTCCTGCTGTGCTGTTTGATTACCTCGCTCCAGCGACTTCTCTTCGAGAATTTCGCCTTCCTCCTCAAAGCCCACGGTGTCGTCCTTCGATGAGAAGGCATTCATGGGAGGCAAACGATGCAATGAAATAACTGGAGTGTCCAGGCTTTTTGTGCGTCGCTCCGTGGTAGGTGACTGCTGTGTCGCCTGCTGACGTTGTAGGGAAACCGAACCCTCCGACAGATTGAGTCTGGCATGTGCAAAGAGAATTGGTGCATGACCCTTTGAGCGCATGACTATCGAAGAGTCAATTATCTCCTCAATTAGCTTGACCTTTGACTTGGCCGTTTGCTTCTTTAGCGTATAATCAATATCCGAGCCGCTTATCTTCTCCTCATGGCATGTCTCGTATATGTCGTCATTGCTGCGAAAGAATTCCGCATGCTCAAATATGGGAGATGGAATGTTCTCGTTACGCTGATAGTCATTGGTGCACTCGTCCATGCGTCGCATGGGCAGATGGGGCTCATCTTCCGAGGATGGTATTGATATGGAACGTTCCGATATACGACGCAGCTCCGTGGCATTGGCATACTGTGGATCCAGCTTCTGTGTGTGATAACGACTCTCCAGATCGGCCAGACGACGACACTGTGGCGGAGAGCCTTCGATTTCAGTCGAACTCATGGTCTGGCCTCGACCCCAAGCAGCCGATATGAGACGACTCTGTTCAATTCGCAAAATCGGTTCAATTTCTTTACGCGATTGCGGTGGCGAGAATTCCAAGCGATCAGGAATGGCCTCCGCCGAACCAAATACGTCATCAGAGTCCAGACTCTCATCATCCGACGAGAAGGATGTAATGCGGGTCTTCCCCTTCTTGGACTTGCCCGACGGCTTTGTCTTGGGTATGACCCTTGGCTTATTGGCCTTTCTCGCATTGGCCTGAAGTTCCTTGCGTAGACTTTGGATAAGCTCCATTTGTTTCTGTTCCAGTTTCTGCTGTTGCATGCTTTCAGTTCTCGAACTGGTTGCCGAATCGCTTTCAATTTGACTAAGCTTCTTATTAAGTTTCTCCAGTGTGGATGCATCCATTTGCTTGGTAATGTCTCGTTTCGGCGACGACAGCTGTATAATCGGTATGGTTTTGTCAATTTCAAGTGTTATTGGATCCACCTTGGATAGATCAATGTTTTGTGTAAATAGAAATTCCTTGGTTTCTGCTGGCAACAGGCTGTCAAGTATATCTGGCAAAAAGTCAGCTGGACCAGGCACGGCAATAGCACTTGCCTTAGGCGACTTCGGAGACTTTGGTGATTTTGGAGACTTTGGAGATTTCGGTGATTTCGGCGACTTTGGCTTGTTATGACCCTTGGCACCTGGTGACGGCGCTGTACCGTTCATAATGTGACGCTTGTGGAGCACGTAGGGAATATCCTCCTTCAGCACTTTGGTGAATCGTCTCTCATAGTCCCGGAAGAAGCTTTTGGGCAGCTCGAACCCTGTCTTTGGTATATCCACTTGTGTTGCCGGTTGTCCATCATAACATTTGGGTATTTCGAAATTACCGTGAGCCTTGCACAATGGAGGCGCACTAGGAATTTGCTTATAGATGTAATCCTCGTCGCTAGAATCAGCTGGCGTGAGATCTATGGATTTCTGATGCATAAGAACATGTCGTCGGGAATTGCTGCCGAGACGAGCGCGATTTGCCAAGGAGTTGGGATCGCTTTTAGTTCGCTCCACCGTTGCATGCGAATAGTTAAGCGGCACCATTATGGGATTGTATTCCTCAAAGTGTGTTTTGGCCATCAGCTCCTCCTTGCGCGTGATCTTTTGATGCGCCACACGCGCCTGTTGTTTCTCAAACTCAGAGACAAGTTCGGGTGTCAATGGATAATCCGGACTTTGCTTGGCCTTCTCATCCTTGGGCTGACCCTCCCATTGTTTGGTGTACTTTTGAATGCATTCAATTCGATCCTGATCAAAGCTGAATATATTTTCGCTATCCGATCGACGACGAAAGGCGGAGATTTTGCATGACTGCGAGTTGGCCTTCTTAATAGGCATCGTCTGATCAATGGAGTCTCCGGTTTGTATATCCTTCTCCCTACAACGAATACCAGAAGCGGGCGTGGATACCGATTCTGGAGATTTGTTGCCAAATGATTTTGCATTGCGTTCAATTTCCACATTTTGAAGACTTATTGAGTGCACCTTGGATGTTTTATGCGTTTTATTGCTCGGAAAGGTGGAATATGTATCGCGGCTATCATAGAACGAACTATTAGCGGTCGAACTATGCGTGTCTGAGAGCAGACAGTCATGACTTTTGACCTTTGGGCGTGTGTAAAGACCTTCGGCATCTGGCACTGGTTCCACAGCATCATAATAGTCACTCTTTGATTCCTGACTAGATTGGGCAAACTTTTCATAGAGCTCCTTCTTGTTAAACTGCTTGACTTTCTTGCAGGTTGTCGTTGGCATTTCATAGTTGCGTCCAAAACAATCACCCACTAGAGATTCTTTAGAATCCTGACTGGAGGCCACCGATGTCTTGCTTTTGGTTGTTTCTCTGGACTTTTTGCTGTCCGTATGATAAAGACTGTCACGAGATTTCTTACTCGAGTCCGAACTACGAGAGATTTTTGTCTCAAACATTTCACTCTGACTCTCTTGACTAGAGGTACGGGTGAGAGCCTCCTGTATCTTCTTGTAGAAATTTCCATCTGATTTGACAGAAAGTTTCTCTCGTGGCAAATATCGGGGATCTTCGGCATCCCAAATTTCATTCATAATATCAGCAGCCGACTTTGACTTAACGTCAATGGCCGAGCGATACTTTGGCTGCTCTGAGACAGATTCATCGTCGCTGGGTATGTAATTGCCTGAGTCCAGGGAACAAGAGCGCATGTGATCTTCGGAACGACGTCGTCCGCTAAAGAAGTCAATATCGTACTTCTCCAGTAGCTCGTAACTGTCCTGCGAAATGTCGTCCTGTGATCCTGTAAAGTCCAGCTGCTGTCCACAGTGTCGTTTCTGATCTTGAGTGTTGTATGTGCTACCCGGATAGCTGGATGAGTACACCTTACTATGCGGCAATGGGGAAAAGCCCTGATGCGCATCTATTGAATGATTCTTGATAAAGTACAAGGAATGCCGGGAGTCATCATAGCGTGTAACGGGCGAATCAATGCGATTTGACGAAAGAAACTCTTTATCAAAAGCTGTCATGGGCTTCGGTTTCTCGCGGTCGTAGTAAACGCTGCTATATCGTTCAAATAGATCCTTGCAGGAGCTGCTCTTGAGCCAGGACTCACGCTCTACCTGATCGTAGATATTCTCGCCTTCTCCATCCTCATCCTGCTCCTCATCATCATCCATATAATGAACAGCCGCCTGCTCAGGCTTAACAAACTGTGCTGTGGAATATAGATTCCCAGTGGCTATTTGATACTCCTGTTTCTCCGCTGAGCTACGTCTCGGATGGTGTGTAATATAATGACTGTCATACGAGTCAACCGAGTCAACGCCAGAGAGCTCTGAATTTCGTGGCAATGAGTGCGTATGCTTTGAGCTTTGTGAATCCACTGATGGTGTCAAATAGTTCTCAGATTGAGCGAGTTTAATCCGTTCATTTTGGGCATACCGCTTGGTACCGAAGCCAGTGCCAAAGTAGGAAGACGAAGATGACTCCGAGGGGTGATTGAGATCATTATGATATTGATAGTTCAAGCTATTGAAATTACGCTCCTGAGCGGCAGCATACGCCGATGTACTGGGCTGCTGAAGCATGGGCATCTGAGATTGTAAGCCCATTTGCTTGGCCCTGGTATATTGAAGTATAGACTGATCGATGAATTCATCGCTGAAATGCTTTTCGCGTGTCTTTGACTTGGTCTTGCGATTGACCGTAGCATATATATCATTGCGATCGTTTAGATTGAGATGCTCACTATTGGAGATCTTATGCTCCATTTGGGCGCTGTGAAAGTCTGGATATTTGTAGTGTCCCATATCGTTGATGTCAGTGTAGATGATGTTATCGGTTTCCGTTTCGGTTGAGTTGGCATTGGCATTGTTAAGCATACACTGTTTAGACATCGAATAATTGGTACTGCTATAATGGACTGGTGTGACAGTTTGCGATTGGGACTCCTGTGACCGAAGCGGCTGACGACGGGCATTGGCCATGGCCATGGCCGAGGCCGGTGAGACTGCCTCCATAGTCTCCCGATTGATGGTAGATGCTGTCAAGTCCGAATCCGCTTCCTCCTCGACTAATTCCTCCTCCTCCTCCCCCATAGGCTCCTCCTCCTCCTCCTCCAAATCCGCAGGCTCCAGCAGCTCCTCCTCCTGCTCCTCCAATTCCATGGAGCTGCTGAGATCCACCGAAAGACCCACTGTGCTGCTGTTGATAGTGCTGTTGTGGGTGTGATTGTTGGTGTTGATGCTGATGAGCTGCGGCGACGCAGGGACATACGCTTGGGATCCCACTGAGACTCGACGAGGCGTGCTGCTGCTGTACAAGTGGGACAAGTGGCTCAGACCTGAACACGCGCATAAACAAAGCATGTTATGGAATGTTAGCACTTGAGCAATAGATTCTAACCGAAAACCGAAACAAACCGAAATCATATCGAACTCAAGGCCAAAGTAAACACTGAAAACATAACACGTGTGTACATCGATTAAGATCTGAATTCACAATGTAGATCATAGATTCAAGTATTATCCAGACCTCTATCACTGTGAATACTCAACGAAACAAAATAATTGGTAAGATTACAAAGGGGGCATTCCCAGGAATAAATTAAGTATTTCACGCTGGCTTCAAAGGAGCCATTGTGAATACTTTAAGCCAAAAATATATAGCTAAATCTATATTTAACTTATACTTAACGAAGGTTAACGAAATAAAATTACAGCTATGCTTCCATGCACAGTTTATATATTCACCAAGGATTAAATTAGGCTAATATAGATATCAATAACTTAATAAAACAAAATCACAGATAACTCTACGCATAACTGTAAGTGTAACTTCATGAAATTATGATAAATAGATGAATAGAGAGTTAAAGTTGGCTTTTTCAAAGACTCACCTAAATTGTGATCGCCTGGATGCACACGAGCCTGATCGGGAGCGCGCTGCAGGCTGCTGCTGTGGCTGGGCGAAGTCCACGATTGCGGACCCTGTGGTGAAAGCGAGCGGTTCGAATTCATTTGGTCCATACCCACTGCCGAGTGGTGTTGACGTTCCGCCGAGCATGCCGCTTCCTCCGGCGAGGTTGGCGATTCCGCTGCATAATTCTTCGTCTGATAGATCTCCACCTGGGCTGCTGTGACCTGATCAACGCAAACGCATCTATGTCAATCAACTATAATTGTAATATAGGACAAGTTACTCACTTGAGAACGCATGTGGTCGGTAGGATTGTCGCGTCGGCGATCCAAGGTATCCGCTGCCTTCTTCGTCAGAGAAGGGGTCATCGAGTCGTTGCATTGATTGCGATAATCCCATGCCGCTGCAGAGTGCATGCAAAAAGAAAATGTACGAAAAATAATATTAAAATTAAGCTATGTATTTATATTTGCAAATTATAGTGAACATTTATCGCCTTGGCTAATCGTTTCGCGAGCAAATCTTGATAAAAATCAATTAAATACGAAATGATAACGATAAATTAACAAATCTAATTGAACAATTGAACAAAATAAATACAAACCAGTGTCAATTGGGAGAAGGGGATTGGCTGAAATGCTGGAATTCACATACGTATGCGACTGACTTCGGCTACTAGCATTCAATGGCCCTTGCCGGAATGACTGAGACCTGCAGCAAAAGAAAAGACAAGAGGATACCACGATTTTATTTTCACATGCTCAGTTTTTTTTTGCTTTTAGTTTTGTTTAGAACAATTTTTAGTTATTTATATTTTAGATTTTTTATTTTATTGGACCCATTTGTTTTATGTAGGAGTTAAGCACATATTGGTTTGATTTATGTCTTTGTTTCTTTGATTAAAGTTTAAACGACTCAGAAATTGATAACTTTGGCGTAGAGTTAGGACAAATAAATAAAATAGGCAAATTAATATTTTGTATAATCAATAAACTTAAAGTTTAACACACACATCAGTTAAGTTCGGGCTCAAGCTACTTTAGCTGAAGAATATTACATAAATAATTCAAAGGGAAATTGTTAATGTCTCTCTTCCTTATTTCTAGGCAATAGTAATACTTTCAATATTATAATTAGATAGTTAAATTGAGAGTTATTTATGTGTACAGACTAAACTAAGGCATAACGTAAGGATTATACTAGAACACACAACTAATTACTACACATTTATAAGGAGGAAACAAACGTGAATAGTTTTGAAACACATAAAAAACAGCGAAACAGATTGACTCTTTGGGCCATTCTATACTAGAGTAGACTAAATACAACAACACACAATGTGAGCAGTGATGAAACGAATGAAGCTTAGGTTTAACTAATGATATAGTCTTTATTTTAGGGTTAGGCTAGGTTTTGATGACGACAGTTTGGGGGCTTAAAATGGTATCAAATTAGGTAGAATGATATGAGTTGAGTACGCATATAAAAGATTTGCCAATTGCCAATTTAGATTACAAATAAATAAGGCTGATTGTCTACAATTATAGTTAGTTGGATTTCTCAGTTAATATACATATTAAATATAAATGAAAAAATAAAGAAAAAGAACAAAATGATTGTTTGCTTTAGTATAATTTAATTTGCGATTGTTCTTATCTTTTCTTTTTTTTTTAAATAGATTTTGTTAAGTTTTGTGCTTTGTTTTGTTTAGTTTGTACTTAAGACCAATTGGTTTTTTAATCCTCTTCTCTTTTCTCTCTTTTGAAATTGTTGAATTGGCTTCAACTGTTTTTCGGCCAAGTTCTCATGTGGTGGAAAGTTCTGGGGTACTTTGGGTTCTGGGGTTGTGGATTTGTTAATAAGTTTAAGAAATTTGTTGTAAACAAAACAAAAATTGTGAAGTCCAAAGCAATAAAGTTTAATTAAAAGAAATATGATAACGCTGATGATTTATAATGTGAACGAATGAGTTTCTTTTATATTAAATGCTTTTCCTTTGTTGTTATAGCATTTGTATACACAATTATTGCGCATAGTTTAAAGGTTTGTTTGGTTATTCATATATAGGAGGGAAGTAAAAGCTTGAAATTTTTCAAAAATATAAATTAAGAAAAGCTTAAAAATAAGTTTAAATTGAGTTTACTTAATGTATAAATATAAATATGGAATATTATTTAATAAGCAGTTTGGTTGTAAAGCAAATGCTTTGAAAATTCTGAAATGCTGTTCTTATTAACAGTTTGATGACCAGTTTTACATGCTTACGCTTACAGCCACTTAAGACTGCGGACATATTGATTCTAATAAATTTTTATTGAGAGAATTCGAAAATGTGGTTAGTTTCACCGTTCAATAAAAACAGCCTTTTATAACCCAACACAAATTGTATCAAAAGAAACATAAAATACGAATATTAAGTAACATTTCAGGCATTTAACTTGATTTTGATGTTGCTGTTGGTTTCTCCTACAGCAGATATTTTTAAGACTGGTTTTGTATTGCAGCTCACCTTTGAAAGTTCTGACGCTTCACATAGTTTTCACGAACAAATTCAATTATCTGTTTCTGTGTTTTGCCGCTGTAACTGCAGTAAGAGAACATAAAGTTTAAGAAGAGACTTCTATTAAGATTTTCCACCCAAAGGTGGAGACTTACCGAAAAGAACTACCCCGTGAGAGAACACGTGTCTTTCGTCTGGGTGTGCTCTGAACAGTTGTACAGCGAAAGAATCCGTGATTCTCGACGCACTTCTTCCAAAAGTTCTTGCACTCATTGCGTCCCTCAAAGAAGAACTCTACGGTATCCTTGTAATAGCCCTGCAACACATGAAAGCCAATTAATAACAAAGTCAGAGCATTTGTTTTCAAATCTTACGTAGCCCTCAGGATGAAGTTTGACCAGAAAACGTTTGCGTTTAAAAGAAATTTTTCGTATTTTGGCCCACGAAAAGGTATTGATGCGCGTTATGTTCTGAAAGACTGTAATGCCCATGTGAGCTACGGCCAGATTTAGTGGTACACCCTCCACATCCTTGGCGGGATGCATTTTCATGCCATACAGCTCACAACGGCGCGCTGTCTCCAAAAGATTAAGATCAGCCTCTGCGGGAGATTGGCCGCTGTATTAAAAAAGAATATCACATTAAAATATCATTTGAAGAGGGAATATTAATTGTAGCTTACAAGTGCTTTTTATGATTCTCCATTATCTTGCGCTGCATTGTGGCATCCTGGTGTGGCACAAAGCGATACGATGACAAATATGTATGGTCTGGATAATCCTCGGGCACATAGTCACCACACGATGCCTGCACTATGTAGCTGGCCATGAGCGCCGCGGTATTGTCATTGCATTGCAAGCTGCCGGTTGCCAAATCTCGCTTGATTTGCAAACAGAATAGATATCTAAAAATGCACGATATGTATCAAGGACTTTACGCTCAGACATTGCTATTATAATACCTGGTATACTCCTCTTCCAGCTGTGCTGGATCTGGCGTATAGAACTTGATACAGAACCGGAGCACTGGATCGATGAGAGATAGGCCCACCTGACGATTCATAGGCTTCTCCAGATCCAGCCAGTATTTGGTATGTGTGGATATCTCCTGATATTCCAAGCCAAAATAGTCCGCTTCCAGCAAATTTAATTGTCGACAAACTTGCTCAAAAAGTACACGACCTAAAGCCTTGGCCTGAAATTGAATAATAATCGGGTTTGAGAATGCATTAAAGTGTTACCAAAATGTGGGATAAACAAAATAATAAACTTTCAAATACTCGTAATTTATAGAATTTCAAGGTATTTTCATTTGGATTAAATTGCATTATGTTATGTTATGTAAGTAGGGGCAATGAAAGGCGATATTCACATAAATATCTATCTTTGGTAAGCAGACTATTTTTAAAGCAGACTAAAAGAGACACTTGGCAACTTAACCACTATCCTAAGCGCCACATAAATCAACAGCCGCGCAGCAACGTTGGCCTGAAGTGTTGCATGTTGTTGTTGCCATTAGAGTTGATTAAAAATGCCATTAGATAGCACTAAATAATATATAAATATATATGCATTTTCTTGTAATTTATTCTGCACATTTGAACCAAGCGTCCCCGTTTTCCCCTCCACCAAATCGACCTCTTTTTGTTCTCGCTCAATTTGGCAGCGGACAAACAGAACGACGACCTACTTTTTATATAACTTAATTGCTGCCAGAGACGCTGCCTGGCAAACGGACAGCGTAGTCAAATGGCCCAGTTAGAAGTTAGGGCGAGGCGTCAACTCAATTGAAATTTATTTAAATGCAATCAGTCGAGGCATCGCCCGCAAAACTGCTTGGCATGTGGCAGCGTTTAAGGTTGCCCAGTTGCATCGTAGATTAAATTTTAACGAGCTTATCTCAGGCACCTCCACCCACACCACCCACAGATAAAGGCCCTGCTTAAATTGAAAAATATTTATTGAAAGGCATTTTTTTAACGCAAATTCTGGCAAAGTAATATCGATCTGGCAGCGTTTAAGGATAAGTTCCCAAGTTATTCTAGTTTTGTAAAGTCTGTATGAACTATTAATTGCTTTATTAACTTTTCTTTCAAATTTCTAAGCAGTTCTAATATTTACTAATAATATTAAGATTATATTAACGTTATTTGCATAATCCTATTAACGATCAATTAAATTAAAGATTTTATAGACTAAATGTCCTTCAAGCTGCTAAAAGGACACATGTGAATATACTAAATGAATTGTGGCACGCATAATATGCTAATATGAGATCGAAAAAGCCATAAAACGAGTGATACTTGAGTCGAGTCCTGCACAACTGGTGATACACCTGTATACCATTAGGAAAATGAAGGCCAATGGGAATGTTATCGACATAGACGAGTTGAAAGACTGAGACCTTACCAATCAAGCAGAGTGCTTTCTCAATTCAAATTTTGCGCTTAACTTTGTCCCGAAGCATACAAAATACACCGCATCAGATTGGAAGTGTGAATTTCTGTCAAACTGCGGCAGTGTGGCATGGAACGTGTCTCAAATGTAATTAAAACTATGTTTTAACACCCACAATAGCCACATTCAACCCACAAATCTAACCAGTTCTCCATGCCTTTGTTGATATTTGAATATTTCATGCAATAAATTTTGGCAAATGACCAACAGACGCCACAATGCAAATGGCTTTGTGGCATTCGTATATAAATCAAGCAAATTGTATTGGGCGTGGTCAGGGTTTTAGCCTGAAATGTGCACAAATATTTCATTAAATATTTAACATAATTATCATGTACATTAAAGAGCACCCCGAATTCTCAAATGAAGCAAAACAAAATGTTCGTTATACGATTTTTATTTTAAGGGATCGCCCTTTTAATTGAAACGTGAGATGAAAACTGCCAACGAGTTCAACCAAAACAATGGAAAAACCCAACAATGTGCGGACACAAAGGAATTGTTGATGCATTTTTTATGAGTTCACGGGGAGAAAAGCTGAAAAAAGCAAATATAACAAAGTTTCGCAACATTTCTGCCGAGTTGAGGTCATTGGGGAAAACAGTGGGGAAGTGCGAAAATGTGAACTGTAGGTAGAGATTGCATGGCTTGGACTGTTAGCAAAGAGTGTTTTCATAGCATATTTATCGGATGAGTCAATGGAGAATCTTAAATAGTTCAAAGCTCCCTTGTACTTGATTTTAATCAAACAAAAGCACGTATTTTATCTATGTTTAAACGCAGCGAATACAATGTTTTATAGCTACTTCCGAAGTAATCTGAACTATTTCATACAAACACAATTTGGTGAATGGAGCACGGGTAAGCACGGTTAAATTCCCACGAGCAAATGAACAGTGCACTACAAAGTGTGTTTCCTATTTGATTCCCTTAGCGAGAAAATCGTAAAAGTTTATCAAACTACACTAAATAAACTTTGCGAGCATTAAAATAGTTTACACCTTTAAAATCAACAATAGCTGCTGCCAAAAAGTGTACAATTAAATTAAAGCATGTCATCACAGCCTTCCCTTTGTTTCCAACTAATTTTCAAATAAAACAAAATTTTTAGAAGTTTTCGACTTGCACAATTGCTGAAGCATATTCAATTTAATTTTCAGCAAACAACAGGAGCAGAAAACACACTCGACAAAAGATGAATGTGCGGGTTTCCTCTTGAGAGAAGGTTACCAGAGTCTAGTTGCTGCTGAAGCGGCTGCTCCAGAAACTGCAGTCGCATCTGTTGGCCCAGGCGAGCTTCGGCAACAACAATGAACCCCATCAGACACACACGAACTTTGACATTTTCCCTGAGACTACGGAAGAGAGATGAGAGTAGCCTCCATTCATTGTTCTCGTAGGCCAATCCACTAAACCAATTTGGATTTTCAGCAACTGCAAACAGCCAATTAACTTTGGGCGCGGCTGAGGGAAAACGGAAATGGCCAAAGCACAGGAAACAGATGAATGCAAATAACTTACAAATACAAAGAGAAAGCCACAGAGAAAAAGAGAGAAGGAGAGACGTAGAAAGAGAGTTTGACACACATATAACTGTTGACATTTGGCGTTCGTTCAATTTGTCGCTAGAACAGAAAAAGCAGAGATGCTGCCCCCATCAGCAGGTGTTGTCTCTAGAGTGCCAATGTTGTTTGTCTTTTGTTCATTGACAGTAAAGTTTCCTTCCCTTACACACAGCAGCCCGGCGTAATAAATTTTCACTTATGCGGGTGTCTGTGCTAGAAGCTAATAGAAAACCATGTACGATAGTTCCGAAAATAATTCGAATACTGTGAAAATATAACTAAGATAGCCAAAGTAATGAAAGCAAATTGCTACATTTAATAAATAAAATCACCAGCAGCAATTTCTTTGTTGAGGTAGAAAATATGATAATTGTTTTGTGAGAAAAGTATATTCCTATTGATTTTTTTAAAATTAAACATGAATTTTATAGGAATCTTTACTTGTAATGAAACTTTTATTAATATTTCCTCCAGCTGTCGTGCTTGCTAAAAGATAACTTGGCAAAGTAATGTGCAATTAAATTTAGTCAGTAAGCAATCCTATTTATAGTTATTTTCTAGTCTTTGAAATGTTTTCCTGGATGGCACCTGCCAAACAAATACGACCTGCAACCACATCAATCTCTGGCCAAAAGAAACTGCAGTCAGGAAGAGCAAGCCAACCATAAAATGAAATTGCATTAATATATAATTTGAGAGAAACAGAAAGAGAGAGAGAATGATAGAAATAGAGAGAAAAAGATAATGATAGAAAGAGCATGTTCTTGCTTAGCACAACGGTTTCAAAATATGAATAGAAATTTGTAATTATATCGTAGACAAAGTTATAAGCAAAAGTTGAGAATTGTAGATTAATGCGACAAGCGAATCAAGGGAATAGGGAATAGGCCGGAACATTGGGGGCTGGTGCAGATGCTGGGACTGCCACAGAGACTGAAGCAGGGCGTGCCATTCACTGATTCTTGGCAGACGGCCAAAATGTGTTCCGGCCTAACAAGAGCAGGGCAAACAACAAACCTGCATCTGAGGCAACACAGAAGCGGCAGCTGAAACTGCCAACAAATCAACAAATTTTCTGGTAGAGTGTTGGCTGCTGTAGATGTCGCTTCTGCCCCTTCTGATGTTTGCCTCCGTTTGGCTTCGATGAAGCGCACCCAAAAATAAAGCACATTCTACAACTTTGGGCATTGTTTTTGCGAATTGGGTTTTTCCTTTTTGGCTCTGAGGTTCACTTGAGGTCCACGAACTGTGGCCACACATGAGCGATGCTTGTTAGAGTTGGATTTGTTGGTATTGTCGTCAGACAGTTGCAGTTGACCAAAAATCGCATTAATGTAAACGAAAGGCGTCCGACAATGTGCCACATCCTGCGCCTTGTTCTGTTTTTTTCCTTTTGCCCCTTGTTTTCAGCCATTTCGGCATTTTGTTAATGGGTTCAGTTGCTGTTGATTTGGTTGCTGCTGCTGTTCCTTAAGTTGTTGTTGTTCCACTTCCTGGCTCCATTAGCCAGCCAAGCAAAAGGCTTACTCGGTTTTTAGTTGAAGTGGCCACGCCCTGTGTACTCATTCCTATTCCATGTCCAACTTGCCGCAGACACACAGCACACACATTTCAAAGGCTTCGTCGCTCGAAAAGTGGGGGAAATGTTTGTTGCCACAACAACAACAACAACAACAAAATGGCTACTCTTAGTTATACGTATACGCTATTGTTATACCCAGTAATCTAGAATGGTAACTACAAAAGGTATGCAGTGAATTTGCAAATAGCAAAGATTTCAAACATGTTTCTATACATTTCTATGAACTAGAAATGGAATTTTCAAACATATGTATAACTCTAAATTACTCTTAAATTTTTTGAATATATCCCACTTTATGATATTTTCTGTTTAGTTAAAGTATATCATCACAGAGTATCTTTCAGTCGCGAAAGTCTCAAGCTGCAGCTTACCTACTTGTTTAAGCCGTTGTTGTGGCTGCTTCCGGCATTATTGTGTGTAAGAGAGAGTAGTTGGTAAGTGTTTTGCTTGTTGCATGGGCTAAGAGCAACCCCTTCTGAACCAGTTGCACTTGAGGCGCTGTTGCGAAACGTTGAGCGCTTTTTTAAAGTGCCATATCTGCTGCTGGGTATCCATTTTGCATACCTCCAACTATCTACCCCTAGACTCGCAACCTCGAACATTGCTGTGGTCCGGTGCTGGCTTATTAAAAATTGAAGCACGTTGCAAATTTCTTGCTGGACTGCACACACATTTTGCCTAGCTCGCATACGTTGCGTATACGTAATGCTTATGCAATCTATTGACATGGGCTGCCAGCTTATAAATAGACATCAGCAAATAAACCCCCCCAACCCTTATTTCGGTCTGTCCTTACTTCGAATCAAATCTGTGACCCTTTTTAGAGGAATACAAGCAACCACAGACTGAACTGTGGTCGAGGCTATTTGTATGATGTTAGCTAAGTGTATTTTTGGTTAGTGCAACATTAACAAGTGTCAGCTGCTTTTGTCGCGACTGCTTGACTAGCAGATATCTCGTAGTATATGTTTCATTTTCACAGCATTCTATAAAAGAATATCGAATAACTTTGAAATTAATCAATTATTCATATTGAAATTTGCAGCACCGGTGAATATAAGTATAAATATAAATATGCCGAATGGTAAAGCTTTATCTATAATCTAAACAAGTTGATTTACGAATAGGTTTTTCAGAAGAGTTCCTCTGCATTCAAAACTTTATAATACCCCTTTTACCGACTTACAGGGCATCCAAAATGTCTGTGGTATGTGCTTTGAGTTGCATAATGGTTAGCCAAAACGGTAACCACACATTAGGTTGCATATCATTTGGGGCATGCTACACTGAGTGTTGGCATCCTTGCCGCAGATTCTGAGTTCAAAACTATGATAACCGTAAGTAGAGAATCTTTTAATATTTATTTCCATTTCTAGCCAGTGAATATGCAAATAGAAGTTTAATGTCAAAGAAGCTGACCATGAAGACTGTTGTATAACGTATACAAAAATTGTGAACAATATTAAATTACCATAGGCATTTATGCAGCCCCCTTCAAGCTTAATTCCGCTGCTTCAGCTGTCTGTGTTGCGCTTTTTAACAATTTTCATTTATTTACCGAACAAAAGGCTTTGCAATTCAATTTTGTATGTGCTGAAAAGATCTTTGAAAAGCTTATCTCACCATTTGGGTAAAATTCAGAACTCGAAAATTTCGCAGTAGGGGAGGCAACTATGGAAAAGACAACAAAATTTGCTGATAATGCAGAAATGCGCACACAACAAAAACTTTCTTAACGAAAACTTTCAATGAAAAAAATTCCTTGTATGGGAAGCATAAGGTGGGTTAAGCAAATGTTAAGTTACTCATTACAACATATTAAAGGGTAATTAAAATGATTTCGAAAATTTTAATTTATTTATATTTGCTTAATTCTCTAACTCACCTGAACTTGAAACATTGTAATTGAATCATCCAGCATTTGTATGCGCACTGTCAGCTTCTTGCCACCGCGATGTCTGGGTGTTGATGGTGTGCCATCGACACCACTTGGTGTGCTCAGCGAGTGGGTCATGCGGCCGCCAGGCAAACCACTTCCGGGAGCTGCACCGCCGCCAGCGTGGTTCAGATCATAATGGCGAGATCCTCCTCCGCCTCCTCCTCCACCGCCGCCGCCAAGTGATCGCGTTGTCGTGCCCATGTCGGCCAGTGACATTTTGTACACGAGAATTTTGGTTACCGCTGCACCGAAACGTCGTAGACTTCTCTCCGACGGATTCCAGCAGCTGACGCACTCAATCCAATCAGTTGATTTAGGCCAATATCATGCATAGGTTGCACAAATCCTTGTGATTTTGTCTTTTCTTTTCTTTATTACTTTTCTACTAAATGCTACGACTTGGAATGATACTGGGTTCGAATAATTTCAATTGCTATTTTGGTTCGGTTTCGATTCGATTCGTGCCACAATTTAATTGAATTAAAGTTTCAAAGTTTCCGAAAATAAATGGAAGCTATAACCTAATGCTACACATCTGCTTCACATTTGAGTCAGTTCCATCTAATGATTAAAGAGGGTTCACTTCTTCTGTTTGGCATAATTTTTGATGCTGCTTCGATTGCTCAATTCAATTCTCGTTTTGTGTTATTTCGTTCTTGTTGTCGATTTTTGGTTTCTTCATTAATATTTAGACCGCGCATGTGGACTCAATTTCGACATCGTTCAAAGCCAAATGTTGTTGCCTCATATTGCTGTAAAGACACAGGCATAGATAATGTTAGTCACAAATGAACATAAGAACTTAATCCCCAAAAAGTTGCAGTTGATTAAAGAACATTGAGACAAGGCATAAACAATTTAACAATGATGTCATAACTCTAGCTCGTAAATAAACTGTATTTAAAATTTGCTATTTAATACTATATTGCTTTCATTGCATCACTTTTACTTGTTTAGTAATGAATTTCAAAGACATGACCAACAGTAACAAATTACATCTTGTCTGGGAAGTGTTAGGCATCGTTTCTCATAAGAGAAAATTCATTTCTGCACTGGTAAAATCAATCACCATGCAATTAGCACACAGAATGGTTTGAAGCACTAGAACACTCAACTCATTTCTATCATTGTGAGTTGCTTTATGAGCACATGCTAATCATTGGCAAGTTATATACGAGTACGAAACGTGACTTATGTCGTCTTGGTAACTGAACCAGCCAAGCAATTTGCTAGAATATATTTTTTATGGCATGCTTGACATGTATGAGAAACGAGCGAGCGACGAGCGGCGACTTCTCCATCGAATTCAACTTCCAGCTCGAAGAGTGCGAGATAGAGAGAGCGAGCGATTCGTTATCTAAGTAGACATTGATGAGCAACTCACTGACTGACTGAGTGAGCAAGTAACTGACTGCTTTGACTTGGGTCATTGAACGTTGTCAACGTTGGTTCAAGTGTTATCGCCGTGTTGCATATCGAGAGAGAGAGAGAGAGAGAACGTTCGCTCAGCTGATCAACCTGACTACTGCATGTTCATAACGCATCGTAAATTCACACATTTCACGCCCCATTCGTAAAGTCTTGGATGGCATCCTGTATCTGCCAATTGACAGCCTACCACGTCCGCATTCAAATTTATGAGCCGGGCATAACTACGAGACGTAGGACTGTAGATTTCTGGTCTCTTCATCTTTATCATAATTTTTCATATTTTTTGTGTTCGGCCCACAATATAATTGGCGCCAAACTTCTATAGATACTCATTTATATACGTTGGCGTCGAACAATGACTCGGCTATAACCCCAAAATCAACCTCAACCTCAGCCGCAACTTTAACGTCAGTTTTCGATTTTCGCTTAACAGATTTAAGCTTTCAGCTTTCCGGTTTCGAGTGGGCGCCTTTCGTGGGCTGACCATTTGATATACCGCCTTTACGCTCCTCTCCCATCTATCTCCCCCTCTCACTGCCATTTCCTCTATCGTTTTTCATTTTAAGCGCTCAACATTTCTCATGTTTATTTTTTTCATCCGTATATAGTATACATTTTTCTTCATTTTCTGGGTCACCTCTGATAAGCTTATTTATTTTCACAGGTGTTTTTACTAATTTTCAGTTCATTTTCTCGGTCTTTCAATCAATTTTCATTTGTGTTGTGTGTGTTATATTTTTTTTTTGTGATTTCTTTATGCGTTTTTAATGCTCAAAATTATTTGTGACAGTCAATTTTTTATTGGGTCATTGTTTGGGCGCTTTGTTTTGATGGTCTTTAAATTATTTACTGTCAATTTTTTTATGGAAGAAGAATACCCTCATACATATACAGAGTACCACCCACTTGCTATTATTTATTATGTCAGCATTTATTTGTCTCCTGGGTAAAAGCGTACTTTTGCATTTCTTGAGTGGTGGGCGTT
The DNA here is from genome assembly GCA_035043635.1 of Drosophila rellima. Taxonomy (NCBI): domain Eukaryota; kingdom Metazoa; phylum Arthropoda; class Insecta; order Diptera; family Drosophilidae; genus Drosophila; species Drosophila rellima. The sequence continues at coordinate 15,637,753 of JAWNMV010000811.1, forward strand.
AATCTGCCTACTTTTGGTATTTCCTATGGATTTTCAATCATCTAGACAGACTGACATGGAAGTATCCCAAAATAGCCTGTTTTTAATTTATTTTAAAACGATAAAAAGAAGTGTACATAATGTTGGCAGTTGCCTTGCGACCCTTAAAAGGTACTTCTTTGGACTCCGACGGACTCGTAAAACATAATTAAGTAACCGTAAATTTCGTCACTTGACGGCATGTAACAGCAATAAAGTTTTGATGGGCGACGAGTGCAAACTTTTCCACAAAAAAAGCAAAGGAGAACGTGTCAGTCGGCACTGAAGGAAACCCCATGGCACGGCTTTAAGATACTCTACTCGTATTACATGTATCATTTAAACAAACTCCTCATAACCCTTTCTACGCATAACTACAGGGTATATAGCTTAAGGGTAAACTTTCAAGCTCAAACTGACAGCAAGCAGCAACAACTTTGAAGAAAAGTTGCCTGTTATGTGTGTTTGTGTGTGGCTGTGCGTGTGTGTATGATTAAAAGTGCAACGATAGCTTGAGGCACATCAGAGCCTATTTAGTTGTTTGGGATGGCACGCAAAATATGCGACGGTTGGATTCTTCCACATATGGCAACTGCCGTTGACATAGTTGGTTAGCCAGTTGACAGACCAAAGTTGGTTAGTTGCCAGTTGCAAGTTGGCCGGTAGCGGCACTTTAACCCATTTCTGAATAAGCTAGGTAACCGCTTTTAAAGATGAGCTTTGGGATAAGCTTTCGAGAATTTGTGCCGAACAACATTAACAACTGTTTATTGAGTAAAAATACTTTTATGAAGTAATGGTTAAACTCTTGTTCTTTAGAGATAGTTTGTGTTTTGAATAACAGCTGAGTTCTTTGATGACCTAGCATATCTACGGATTGGCTTGAAGTATACTTGCTAATGACCTCATATCAAATTGCATAATTATTTGTGAAACAGTAATTTCGGAAAACATACTCAACCCTGCAATCATCATAAAAAAGTTATTGAGCTGAGTTAAAGATGTAATATTTTTATGTATTTATGAATATCTACCTATTTTAAATATATATTGAACTGTATTAAAGATGAAATCATTTCTGCACATTGAATAAAGTTTGCGATACATTTTTCCAAGATTTCCTATGACTTGTTTTGGCCAGCTTCAATAGCCGAGTAGTCACTTGGATAGCGGTATTTTAACCCATTTTATGCCAACGACCAGTTTGGCGATGAGCTGACGACAAGTTCCTCAGCAACTGCATTTGTCATTAATGTTGGTCATTCTAAAGTTGTTTTAGTGATAAGGATTAACTAGAAAGACCGCATTCTATGTGGGTGCCCCGTTACAGTTAACGCGTAAAGCAACTGCAATTAAATATCTAAAAGCATTGTCTGATGACAGGCTTGAAACAGACATCGAGTCTCGATAGATGTGTGTGCTTGGGTATTAATGCACATAAAGATTGTAAGGAAAGAGTCTGTATACATGTAAAGAGGGGCATGTAATGCAATGAACTGAAACGATAAACAAAGGCGAGTCATATAAAAGAGCAACTGTTTGCTTCCCTTTAAATACATATTTTAATGAACTGCACAAATGACGAGTCCGACCTCTCTCTGAGTTTTTTGACTTTGAACAGCAAACGGCAACAGACTAACTGACAGTCGGGCAGGCAGACTGGTCGAGTACATCCTTTTATACATACATAATTTGTTTTTCTTTGCATTTTATTTTTAAACCAATGTACAGAGTAATGGAGTCGGTTACCATGTGCCACATGCTGCACTCGCTTTCTTGCCTACGCAAGCATCCATCAGCAATAGTTGCCTTAGTTGCTTGAGTTGTCTTCGTTTCTTCATCTTCATCTCTTTTTTAATTTTTTTCGGATACTCCTCAAATATGTACATACCCACATGCAGATAGATAAACCAAAAAAAATCAAGTGATTCATCATCTGGCGACTGGAAGAGTGCACAGCGAGATACGAGTACATTTTAATTGAGATGCCACAAAACTTTGTTGAGATACGCTTACAAGTTGCATAAATGCATGACTTGCAATTGGGATTTTGTTTAAATAAATGCTGACAAAGTTAAGGAAAGAGAACATATAATTGATAATGAACTGAAATTAATAATTTTCAGAGTGTAAGCTCGAACTTGTCTCGGATAGATTTAATATTAATGCCAAAACATTTCATTTTATTTAATTATGAGAAGCTACCAAATGTAACAGATTTGCTGTCATCAAACAGTTTTCTTTATTTGATGCCCCATCTTATCTAATTTGAAATCCACAATAGGGGCTATAATAATTTGGTATTATTGTCTCAAGGAAATGAATTTTCGGCTTAATTTCATGTTTATTAAATATAAAAATTTAAATATTCGTAATTCGAGCTTTGCTGTTAATACTTGAAATATAACCTTTCAGTAAATAGTTACTTTAATCGCTAAAAATAATTTCCACATGCTACAAAACGTCAGCCACAATACAAAATAATTATTAATATGCAGCACAAATCAGCGAAATCACTCATAAATACAAAGCGAAAGCCGCACTTGAAACTTTCCGCCAGCAAACAGCAATGGAAAATTCAAATAAAACAAGAGTACATTTGATAAGAGTGCTCAACTAATAGATACTCCTTAGTCAGATAGAAGATATCCTGGATAGAAATGCAAAACTAGCACATTGTCTAATGTTATAAGATAATTCTATTTGTTAAATACATTTGCATAGCTCTGGCATACCAGCTGTATACCCGTTTTCCTTGATATGGGGTATAAGCAATTGAGTGCTTGCCCTGAGGGGAAATCAATTAGTATTGTCAAAGCATATTCATAGGCAGTTATGAGCAAACAAGCAAAACATAAGCACACAAAAACAGATGCAGATACACATACAGACTTACAGATACAGATACACAGACAGATGCATATACATGTGGTCTTCAGTCCATTGCCGAGGGCTTTGACAAGCTGTGACAGCGGGAAAAAGCAAGTGGGCGCTTGTCAATTGATTAGATATTAACAATGAGAATAAAGAATTCGATGGGACAATAACACGATATGGGAGACTAGAGTGGTGACTGTGATTACAACAATTTATTGCAGATATAAAAATGCTTTCTAATATGTATACGTAACTTTTGCATAAAACACAGTAGGGAACTCAAGTGCTGTGACAACCTTGCCGCATTCAACTTGACTGACATTTCAAGCAGCTAGCAAAGGGTTGTAGATACACGCACGTACACACACACACACACACACACATCAGAGAAGACGAAGAAACAGATACAAGTGCTGATGGTCAGGCACTCTCAAGTTGTGCTCAATTTGTATGCAGAACGAGAACTCAGCGTAAATTCATGTTTATTAAAACGGATATGATAATCGTCTATCGATCTGCCGCCAAATATAATGAAACCTGTTTGTAAGTCGCGTGTCGCGCTAAAACTTGTAAGAGTGTTTTTAATTTAGTCAGTTATCAGCAAGCAAATAGAATTGAGATCGCTAAAATACTTACAGAAACATAGACACATTTGTATCTGCATATTTGTAGTAGCACAAGGTATACGATTGGTAGTTCTGGTATCGATAAGCTTGGCTGGCAACCAGAATTTGCCTGATTGTCAACATATTGTCTATTGTTGTCAGATTTTATTGACCCATTTCATCTGCACTATTAACTGGTTGTGTTGTTGGCCAACAAGCAAAGCAAAGTTCTACCCGTTTCTATACGAATCTAGCTCAATATTATATCTGTATCGATAATTCAATTTGTACAACAATAAACTCAATACGAAATTCATTAAAAATGGTGAGCAGGTAACGTGATATAAGAAATTAAATCATAAGAAATCAATAAATGTTAAATGTATTTATTTTAATATATACAGAAATCTATATTAGATCACTCTTTATGTTTAGCACTTCTAATCGAGTTTTAGTAAATTCAGCAATTGATAATTGGGTACAAATATATATGTATTAACTAATGGCTAACGTATAAAACATTTGATTTGACCTCTTGAAATAGTTCCTGCATTGAAAGCATTTAACTTTATTGAAAAATCTACTGTACAAAAAAACTATACAGAGTATAATTTCGTCGAACCTTTGACTGTTTTAAAACAAAAATCTTACTTGTAAGAAGAGGAATAATATTATTTGTCGTCTTGTAAAAATTAAACTTAATTAAATTCTTGCCAGCACGTAGATTCCGATATATACACACATACAAGTATGTATATACTCCCAAGACATTTGATGACGTCAGCGTTTGCTGAAAAGGGCGATATTGCCAAAAAAAAAAAAAAGAGGAAAAAAGATAAAGTAACACCTCACAATAACCGTCAGCTATACAAACAGTTATTGTTGTTTTCTTTTTGCTTCAGTGAGTTGTCGTCTTTTACTTATCTCTTCCCTACACACACAAACATACACACACCATACTAGAAATACATATATGTAAGTACACAAAATGATAATGAAATGCGCTTTGGGGTCTGTAACAACGTGTGTAAGAAACAGGCAAAAGAAGAACAAGCAAGAAAAGTGTTGAGTGCTCAACGTTTATCTATTTCAGAGTGTGTTGTTGTTATCAGCTGAATATGAAAAGCCGTTAAACAAACATTACAATTGCGCTTGCATATGTATGTTTATCATTAATCTTATCAATATGTGCGACAAGTTTATATTTTGTGTCAATTCTGCAAATGCAAAAAAAGCTGACCAAATACATTCTGATATACGCCGATAAGCCTGGAACGGAGAAATACACCCAACCAACTGTAATTGCAAGCTATAGTTAAAACGTAGAACTTTGCACCACGATTGAACAAACGCTCAAAGTCGGGCATTTAATTTGATTGCCGTAACAAAAGCTTCAATAAGCAGCTACCGAATGAAATGAAAGCGAAAATGTATTGAAAAATCAACAGACATCAAAACGAGAGAGCGTGTAAGCGAGAGAGATGGAGACTAAGAGAGCATTGAAAATGTGAGAGCGAAGCGTGGGAGTAACTTAAACAAATGCAATGACCTGAATTTGAATCGTTTGTGCAAGGAAATGTAAAGGGCGATAAGAAGTGTATAAAAAGGTAAACATGTGTTAAGCCCTCCTCTCCATCAATTTCCAACACAAAAGAAAACCCCCAAAAAAAATTTGAGGCACAGGGCAAACATAAAAAAAAATCAAGGCGTGTTTACAGTATTTGTGTAAAAGGTAGCAGTAATTGTTGTAACTGCTGGTTCCCCCTTCCCCAATCAACACTTGCTCTGCGCATGCATTGGTATTTGCTTGAATGCGTGTGTATGCGTGTTCGGTTGAATGTGTATGTACGCAACGTCCTTGTGCCTAACACAACAGTAAGCTGGCAAAGGGGTGCCACAGAGGGTTGCTGGCCAACGCCACCCATTTTGCTGTTGTCAAAGTCTACACTTGCCGTTGTCTCTGTGTATGTGTGATGCTGTATGCCACCCTGCGTACTTGTGTGTGTGTATATGTGCGTGTTCAGGAATTTTGCGTGCCTATTGAGTTTTCAGAGTTCTAACGATACAAACGAGGTTGCGCAAATTACTGAAAGCTCTTTGAACTTGTTAATTTAATACAATGACACGGTTTAAACAGGACTGGATCTTTCTTTCTTCTATTTTCAAATTTACTACTGCTGCTGCGCCCTTTACACATACATACATAAAAGCGAGCAGAAGGGCGACACTCACACTCACACAGGCTCAAAATTTTTCACTGGTGCAAAAAAGGTGGATAAGTAACACAAAACAGCAAACGCATGTAAGTAGCAAATAAACACTTAATTAATACACGCACACGCAATTTTTGCTTATCAATAATTTAGTCAGAATTGCGCGCACATTTTGTTGTCGATTAAAGTCCGTTGCAAATGTAAATTGCATTTAATTTTAATTGTTTTTGCAGTGCGTGGAATATGTACGAACCGTTCACGACAACGCCATTTTTACTTCTGCCAGCTGTTTCTGCATAGTGCGATGAGTATTTTACAAGCAGTGTTGCCAGCTTATCAGGGCTTTAAAAAGCTAAATCTGCGTTTAAAACAAACTAAAAAAGGATAGAACATTTTAGAAAAAATCTATTAATAAAGCTATTGTAGATATCAGGTATAAGGTTTTTTTTTTATTAATCAAGAGATTGTAAATGCTAAAATTCAATTGAACAGCTGTTCAACTGTGTGGCAACCTTGGCCCAACTTTGACAAAGCAAGGTGTCAGCCTTGGTCATCATACTACAGAAAAAACTCAATTCCATATTTAACTCATTTAAAAACAATTAATTTCTTTTGTATTTTTATCGATTGTTTTAAATTTTATTTAAAACAATATACCCAACACATTCCTTAAAATTAACTTCCTTATTTTAGATAATTTATAATTTTTTTGGCTTATTGGAATTGTTCTTTATTGAATAAACAAATAATACAATTTTACATTTAAATTTCGTGCCGCGAGAGTAAGAATTAGAGATAAAATGGGATAAATTTTGCGATTAAGAAATCGATATAATCTTAAATTACGATCTATCGCGATAAGTCGCATTCACCGTATCGGTCACGAAATAGCAAAGTGAATCCGATAAAATAATTGATTGTCGATAACAATCGTCCGTAAGATATTGGCGGTAACCCAATCTTGTATTTTATTTTTCAAAGTTACATACAATTTATTGAAAAGTGAAACAAAAATGCCAGAATGTATAAGCTTTAGATGAATGGGTGCAACTTAAAAATAACAGTGTAAGGAACATGTAAATTCTATTTCTTGGGCTTCGCCTTGGATTTTGCTGCAGTTGTTCCAGCGCTCGCCTTTTTTCCACCTGTTTTGGAAGTGCCTGCCTTGCTGGCTGTGCTCGCCGCTGGTTTCTTTTTGGCCTTAATCAGGCCGTCCAGCTCCAGGTCGTCTTTATCCTCATCATCATCCGAGGCGAGTGCATTGTTGCCATCCTCATCCTCCTCGCCCAGCATACCGGCGGTTTCATCGTCGCCGGCAGCCTCGGCTCGCTTCCTCTTAACGTTAGCCTGTGCCGAATAGGAATAAGCCATCACCTCTTTGTTGTAGGCACGTGTGAGCGCCGCCTTTACACGACCATCGACTGCATCCATTGGTGATTTTTTGCCCGGCCAAGAGGTGAGCTCAATCAGAGATTCAAGATCCTCGCGCAGCAAGTGATAATCCTTCAGAACATCCAGCGCAGAAGGTACGCCTTCCTGTCCATCCAAAGCCAGCGGACGCACAATGTTGGCAAGCAAAAAGGGCGCATAATCCAGACGAACCGACAGCTTGGACGCCGATGTGCACACTCGAGTATGATCATGGAGCTCCTGGGCCAAGCGTGTGCGCTTATTTGACTTTGAGTTCTTGCCCAGCCAACCTGGAAAGTTGATCTGGCCAGTGAAATGACCACACATGTACTCGCCGGGCAGCACGGAGCTGAAGACGGCCTGAGTGGGCAGGAGACTCCATGCGGAATTGGCACGTATGCGCTTATCCACCATATCGCCCAGACTGAGAGCATCCGCAGTGGCTGCCACCTTTGCCATGATCTCGTTCTTGTTTCCCTGAGGCATCACCTGCAGATAATTTTGCTGGACAAACAATGGAGCCATGCTGTAGTCATGGAAGAACAAATCGCACTTATCATAGAAGCTCATCTGTTTGTGCTCATCGGCGGTGAAGACCTTGCGCACGACTTCCCAAGGACCCAGCTTAAGATCCTTGGACGCCACCTGCTGTCCTGTGATGGCTTTATCCGGTAGCTGCTCGCCAGCACTGAGGAGCGCAATGTGATTGATGGTCTGTCGTATGTCATTGTTGGTGGCGGCAATGATCTCCTCGAGTTTGGCCGGTGGCATTTTAAGCTTTTCCTTAAAGCAAATGCTCATAATGCGTCCCTTGATCTGCTCCAGACGAGGTCGCTGGAAGCGCAAATCGTAGCAGTAGTTGACCAGGGAACGAATCTTTGGATGATTGCGATCGTTGCACATGCAAATAATCGGCACCGAACTGTCCTTGATCAGAGCAATGAGCTCCTGCATGCCGCCTCTATCCTCATTGCCCGCCATGCCATCCACCTCATCCATGATGAGCACATGCTTTTTGGACACCGCCTGCGATTGGCCATTTACATAGCCATAAAGTGACTTGTTGCCCAACAGGCTGGCCACTTCCTCCTTGAGCAGCCGCTTGCTGCGCGTATCTGACGCATTAAATTCGACCGCATCGAAGCCCAGTTCCTTGGTGACCAGCGTGGCGGTTGTTGTCTTGCCGATGCCCGGTGGACCGGACAGCAGTGCCGCCTTGTAAAAACTACCATCATCGTTTTTGGCCCATGGATTCGGACGCTGTGGCTTCTTTTTGCCATCATGACTGACATACCACTTGGACAGCCAGTTCATCAGTCTAGCAAGAGATAAGTTTAGATTGGAATATGAACTATCGATGTTGTCTACTCACTTGTTGACATTGCTAGCGGGTCCGGCCTGACCCACAATATCCTTAATGCTGTTGGGTTTGTATTTGTCCACCCAGGCCATGTTGAGTATGTCATCCGGCTTAGACGCTTCAACATTGTTATTGGCCTCCTGACGCGACAAATCTTGTGGCTTTTTGGTCGGCACAATGGGTTCCTTTTTGACTTTGGGACTAACACTTGGTTCCTTTTCATTCCGTTCCTCTTTCACTTTTCTGCTGTGGGTCTTTTCATCCTGTTTTGAGCTGCTGCTCCTTATCGAAATATCCTTATCTTTGGGTTCTTTTTTCACTTTTGCCATGCTGCTCTTTTGCTCTTCTTCCTGCTTTACCTCGGGGCTTTCCTTCTTTTCCCCAGATTTCTCACGGATCAAGTCAAATAGCCCATCCTCACTTAAGATAGTCACGTTGTGTTCCTCGGCTTGGACGAGTTTCTTGGGCCCGGCCTCCTCGCCCACGACTAGATAGTTAAGCTTCTTGCCCACCACAGTCATGACACGACCCCCAAATCCTTTGATCACCGATGCAGCCTCATCACGCTCCATCGACTCGAGTATTCCGGTAACCAGAAATGTTAATCCCGCCAAGCAATTTGGCGAGCCTTTGGGTATTTCCTTGCTGCCCGGATTCAGGCAACTGCTGCGATTCTTGTACTGCTGATAGAGCACGGCGGCCATGCGTTTCCTCTCGTGCCGATCCTCATCTGTTAACACACTCGTCTCCAGATCCTCTGACTTCTCCTTCTTAACACGTGGCGTCGAAGCCTTGGGCTTCTTTGCAGAGGCGGATTTGGGTTCCGCAGTTGGTTCCGGGCTGCGCTTGCGACTTGGCGCCGGACTCTTGGCCTTGGTCACTTTTTTGGGCGATGGCGATGGCGAGGCTGGCTTAGAGATGACAACGCTGGGGCTCTCGTCGACATCAACCTCCATCAGACTGCGATCGATTGATTCATCCTCCAATTCAACCAGGCTGCGATCCTTGGGCTTAGGTGCTTCTACTCGCTTCGTTTCGCCTCCAAAGAGATCTGTGGGATTCACTTTTTGCAGTGGCTTCGAGGTTTCTTTTAGTTTGGACAACGACGGCTTCTTAGAGGCGTGTCCATTATCGTTGCGTGGTGATTTGGTTTCCAGCGCCTTGCGTGACTTTTTCACCTCCTTGCCATGTTTGGTAACCTGCGGACTGGCGGGAACTTCGTCCTCATCGCTGGAAATGACGAGAGCCTTGCGTTTCTTTGGAGCCGGCGACGGTGTCGCATCTTCGTCGCTGTTCTTCTTGCCGGGCAGCTTCTTAAAGAACGAATCTATTCCCTGCAAATGACGCGACAGCGATTATATTAATTACGAACTACTCTTTAATTATCAATCAACTTACGCGCTGCATTTTTCTAGCTTAATTTCGCATTAATGTGATAGAAAAAGGCGCACTACAGAGTGTTATATCGAATCGCTTGGCAACCTTGGCAACCTGGACAGATTGTGGCGGTCGGGCGATTTTATTGAATCGATTTGGGTGACCATTTTACTTAAACAGCTGCATTGGCAGCACAGGCGCTAGTTGGCAACGCCACATGTAGCGTTCAGCTTTTGCCAAGCAGCATTTGAAGCTTAAATTCAAATTTAAAACTTCGTTGGGCAAAACTTCAATCGGTCAATAATTCGTTGATTAAATGAATTTGTTGAAACAAATTGCATTTGTCAGACCAAGTGGCTTAAGTTTTCATTGGTTTAACATGTTATTTGACACATGCCTCATCAATCTTGCGATAATGCGATGAAATCACATCTTTAACGCCAACCCTCAATCTCTTTTATTATTACACTTGCAAATTCGAATTTCGAGGCCGCACAAGCTGTTTAGTTGCATTTACAAGGCGTTAGAAATGTACCACCACCGACTCCCCCTTTCCGGGTCATAGTTGTCACACAGCTCGCTCGCTGATTACACGCGCAATTAAGGGTTGTGGGCAGGCGCCATTTCCTCACCCTTCACCCCTTACCCTAACCCGCGAAAGCAGCCACGGCACGCGGACCGCTTTTCTGTGGCTTGCGGCCTGTTGCACGTGTTTACGCTAAACAGCAACACTAACAACAACAACAACAACGACATCGACGTCAAATGTTTCCCTCGGGGGCAGCTGAGAATGATCGTTACTTAACCTTGATTTTTATTAAATTGACAAAGGGGGCGCCCATTATAGTTGAATGTTTCTGGAAAATATGTACTTATGTAGAAATTTTTAATTGTTATGAAAATATATAGATAAATTACATTTTTGTATTTTCTGTTACATTTTATTGTTCTGAAGCATGCAACAAGTTGTAGAGTTGACACATTGACAATTGCGCATTCATTGATAAACCGCAAGGGGAGCGCGTTCAACCATTAAAAGTCGAACTTTTTGTGGCCAAAAGGACGAAAAACACCATCCGAAAGGGTTGCCCAATGATATGAAAATCCCCCGCTACCCCCGCTCTTTTCGTTCGCCCGCCGCCACATGACAAAGTTCCCACAATCGCCCAGCATTCATACGATATGAATATAAATTGACTTGGGTCAAATCACATTTAACAGCCTTTAAATTATGCACAAAAGTCAAAAAGTAAATAGAAAAGCGACTTTTCTAACCGCCCCTTTGGCGGGGTGGTTGTTTCCCCTTCAAATCGCATTTACACGCATTTTATTACATTTGGCGTTAGATTACGTGACGTTGATTTCGTCAAAGTGTTGCCAGATTGTTTTCGGTGCATGACTTGGGATAAATTTGAAATTTGTACAAGGGCGTAGACAGCTTTGGTCGAAGGGGGCTCTAAAATACAATTAATATTTGTTATTTATTCTTATTAGCAAAAATCAGTTGTATTCTGCAGATCTATAGAAATTTTGAGATTTCGGAAACTAAAAAATGTTTAGCTGTGTATATAGAATGGGCAATTGGCCCGACCTCCCCCTCTGCCTGCGCCCTTGGTGTGTGTACTTGTTGTTATAGTTTTTGCTAATTTGAAAATGGCGTGTGATTGCAAACACTTGTTCCATGGCTGTCCCCTTTCCACTCCCCCCACACTTTCGCACACCCCCCGGTGATGTTTGCTTTTAGCATTTATCGATCATCAGCAATGTCTAGGCTGCTCGCCTCCCACCCCTTTAAGGGCTAATCGTATCCACCCCCTTCACCTTGGTTGCCTCATTAATTTGACATTTGGCTTTTGCATTTTAATGTAATGTGTTTTTTTTTTCTGTGACTCAAATTCCCCTCTCACACTTTCTCTTACACTCGCACTCACTCTCCCTCTCACTCTCGCGCTCTTTAATCGTGATTAATTGTTTTGACGCATTATTTTGATTTGATATTTATCAAAATGTCGCAAAGTCGCGTTTAGCCTTTTATTATGTTTATTTAACTGATTAATCTCGGGCTTCATTCCCGTCTAACTCTAACTATTTCTAAATAGTGTGAGTGTGAATATAGTAGTATTATTATTTTTTGTGATTAGATTCACAAAATTAGCTTTGCCTTCGGCTTTTATGTTAATTTCTCTGTGTGGCAGCTAAGCGAGTGAAAAATTTGTGTTTCCTGTCAGGTCAAGCTGCACTGTATGTATTTATAATCAACAATTACTCATGACTACTGTTTAGTATATTAACTAAATTAAATACAGTGAAAGCGTCCTAAAGCTTATGGAAAGCTGAATCACCTTCTTAATCATAGTTCTTTTTTCTCAGGATAGTTTCTTTGTTGGAGTTTTGCTTTCGAAATATGTTAAGTATTAAATCTTTGGAGCTTTCTTCGTTAGAAAATTATGTTGTGGAACAATAATAATAAATTCACAATATTAAGTTGGTCTTTTCAAAACTTGCCTATTTTTTATGAACAATTTTATGAGCTGAAAAAATTAAAAACAATATTTTTCAGAGACATGGAATTTCATCAAAATATGTTTATACATTTTTTTTAAAAAAACTTTTAAAGTTCTGCTTGATTTTCTGGGGAATCCTTTAAAGAGACTCCGCCCAATAGCCAAGTTAAGGTTCGTTTTAAGGACGGCGTCTTCAAGTTGCAAGCTTCAAGTTGCTCGTTTTCATTGATTTCAATTTGCTTTCGTTGCGACGCCATATTTCAATTTCTGACCGTCGCACAATTTACAAGCCATAGCATGTGTCTCCAATGATACTACCTCCTGGCAGTCGCCTCCTCCGCAACTTGGCTTTAAACGTACACATGTGTGTGTGTGTGTATGTGTATGTCAGCAGACAGATGGCTAAGGGAGCGTATTGGGGGGCTCAGTTCAAGAGACGGACAGGACAGCTTAATTGATGAACAAAGGCGTTTGGGCCAAAGTTTTGCTTGGGCCACAGAGAAAGAGAGATACGAGCATGTCGGAGCAGAGCGACATTGGCCAAGGGACTGAATGCTATATGCTGGCCCGGCTAAAACAGTCGTCGTCTCCGGAGGACTTGCAGAAGTCGTACAAAATATTTAACACCCGCTGAGCGTATTTATGGGAGAATGAACCTGTGTCGTTGTTGACGTTGTTGTTCTTATTGTTTTTGTTGTTGTTCTTCTTCTTGTCGTTCTTGCCAATGTCTCCACCATTTTGTCTAAGACGAGCACGCGGGCCACTGTTGTCCTCAGTCTCATCCTCATCTCCAGCCTCATTCTCATCCTACGTGTAGGGCTCCTTGGCAGATTTGCAATTCCAATTGGCGCGACGTTGTCGACATTGTTGTCGTTGTTGTTGTTGCGGTTGTCGGTCCACTGTCTTAGGTTCTCCACTCGATGATTAGTCCTCATCGCTGTTATTTCCATCTCTGTCTAGTCTTGGGACTTTCCCAATGGCCGACTGTTTTAATATTTGTTATTCCTACCTGTCCATCGATTGTCCTGCCCACCGTTTAGCCTTATTTTTATTGCATACGCAACGCAATTATTTGTTTTATTAACTGTTGAACACGTTTTTTCGGTTCGCCATGTTTTTCCAACTCCTCCCCCAGCCCCCGCCCCATTCTTCCACCCCTCCGTCCCACCAAAAGAAAATTATAAATTGCATATGTTATGAGTTCGGCTCTGGGAAAAAAACGAGTTACTTCTGTGTGGCATAACTGAATGTCTATGTGGAAATCCTAAGCGAAATGTATTCGATAATTTGAACATCGATCGCACAGTGGCTGCAATTAACCTTTTAAGGTGTTTGCCTGGCTTACTGTAAATTGAAATTACAATTGGGTTTTCCATGGGAAACTGACGACATGAATTGAATCTAGGAAATGAATGTAGCAACAGCACTTTCATATGTTCAAAATTGGATTAGTTCCATACAAGTATTGCAATTCCCTTCCCATTATTATTAGTCATTATTCTTTTAAGCTGAGGTCAATCTGAATAATAGGTGAAATGCTAATGATTTCTTTATATCTTATTCTCTTGGACATTTAATCATAGACCATTGTGTGTCTGTATTTCTTATCGATAGGGATATAATTCTCAATGATTATGACATTTTGATGACATTTATTACAAGTATCTTGTTGCATCTCTGATTAGCTATCGGTTGCATCTTTGAAGCTTCCGCAGCTGTACTTCAATAATATTTTAATTGAAACCTAAATAAATATGGCACATAAAATTGACGAAAACGAACGTAAGCCACAGGTATCGATGCTTTCCCTCTACAATTTCAATATATACTCGTACATATATGTTTATAGATATCTATGTATATTTTAAATGCCGATAAAAGCGCATGTACGACATGCGACTAAACAAGGCACAGAACATGGCATCATTACCACCATCAGGGGGAACAGAGCGCCATGTTTGATGATTAAATCTTGAAAATGTTAATGATGATGCCGACGATGCAGCCGTTAAAGCAGCAACAACAACAACAACAACAGCAGCAACAACAACTTGGGAACTTCTACAGTGAAGAGCAATCGCATAGGAGGACAACAGTTGGAACCCAAAACTCAGGGACTGAAGATGGAGTTGGAGTTGAAGACTGCGACTGCGACTGAGACATGGAAATTAGCTGACGATCGTTAAATGAGCAGCAATTTTCGGTGACGCCAAGAAAGGATCGACAGCAACAACGAGTTTCATTGGATTGGATTGAATTGGATACGATTGGATTGGATTAGTTTGGATTGCATTGGATCGGTTTTCATTTGACGCGCTGTGGCAAAACGGCGGCTTGATTTGATATCGATTCGATTTCTGTCGCTTGATTAGCCCGGACTCGCCCTCGATCTTCGTCTTCGTCTCCGTCTTCCTCCATCTCGGGTTCGACTATCAAAATACCCATTAACAATTAAAAGGCTTATGACAAGTTGAGGGACTCTCTTGGGACACAGTCTCTGGCCCAGTGACGTTGCCGCTGCATCTGAAACTCAAAATTATGGGACATTAATTGGCTGTAGGTTATCCAAAATAATAAAAAATAAAAATAACAACAACAACAACACAACTGAATAAATGGATACAAAAATTATGAAAAATATTATTGCATTGTCTGCTTGGCTGAGAGAGGCGCAAAGCGTTTTCATCTTTCTTATTCTCCATTGTTATTGTTGTCTTCTCTTAGTTTTTTTGTATTCTTTTGTAACTGGTTTTATGTAACTGCGGATTGCCTCTTCTGTATCTTTCCGAATGTGTTTGTGTTTTTGTTGACGATCTATGGATTATGGTCTAGACTATTGAATATGGTGTTTATAAGGCGAACTTCTCGTATGAGTAATAAACTGAAGAATTAATAACTTAGAACTGTCTGAAAACAAAATGACAAATAAAGAAAATAAGAATTATTTAAAAAGGATTTTCTATAAAAGGAAATTTTGTAATAAGTCCAGAAAAGAAATAGATTTATTAAAGGATTTTGAGAAAGAGAGCAAATTTTAAATACTTAAATAGGAGCTAAATTGTAATGATAATGATACCGATAGCATTTCCGAGATGAGTTTGTTAGATTTCTCTGTTCCACTTGTGCTTAAGGTGTTATCATTGATATGCTGATAATTGGCTATTCATCTAAAATCTCTTCTATGGCACACTCTTTGGCAAAACCTATAGAGCCACAGGTCGTACATTACGCAGATTCGAGAAAGGCAGCCGAAACCAATTCCGAAACAACTTGAACTTGGAGACTCGTCTTTGACTGGACTGCATTCTCATTCTCATTCTCATTCTCATTCTGTTCGGGTTGTGGCTTCGATTGGGTCCCAAACTCACATTGCTGTGTTGTCAAGTTTCTTAAGATTAATTGAACAATCAATTTAAAATTTTATAGGTTTTAAACTTTTCATTTCTCTTACACGATTTTCTGTGTCTCCCCCTCTCTCTCTCTCCGTCTCTGTCTTTGTTTGTCGCTGTCTCAGTTTGTTGTTGGCATATAAATTTGGCTTCTTTGTATCTGTGGAATGGTCTGACCAATTTAAAATTATGAAATAGTAGCATTAATGAAAGATAAACTTACGTGTATTTTGGCGCGTCGCTTTTGTCCATCGTCTCCTTAATGTGTCGTGATCTCGGACAAATAACAGCAGCTGCATAGAATCTGTTCAGATTTGCTTTAGAAGCTTATCCTTCTTTTGAATATAAAACCAGTTGTGAAATAGGGCAAGTAAGAATGAAATATTAGTCTAGTATTTTGGTTTCGAAAAATGTAACCTTCCATGTGGAAAATGGTGAATTTACTCTTACAAATTCATCGGTTCGGAATTAATCGATCAACGACAATTTAAACTAATTATCGAAAAATGTACATCGTGTCTATAAAACGCGGGCAATGCCGGATTGATTTAACAAATATACATATGTATGACATAGGAAACGAATGTTGCATGTTTTTTTGTCTCCTACTGGGCTATTCGGTACATATTCTAGTTGGTCTTGTAATTTCCTTCTTGTCCGATTTGGCTATAATATTTTGATGGCTTCTATTAAACAGTCATAAATGTTTATAAGACCCAAAGTAAATGCTCGACGCTTGGCAATGTCATTAAAAAAAAATTTCTGTTATTATCCGGGCGTCATTAAAATGAAAATGAAAATTTGCTTGACATGGTAAAAAATGTGTCGACAATTGGCAATTTTCTCGATTTTATAGGCAACATCGAAAAGTTGGCTCTAATTGGCCGGATTTGCGGTGACTATCAAAGGCTGTTTTTATGCCACGGGGAAAGAGATGGATAGATAAAGGGTGAAAGAGACGGGGGTCTTCTCAACTTATGGTTAAACTGTGCTGGAGTCATAAAGATTTTTATATATTTTTTTCCTACAACTGGCGCCATTTTCAAGCGGTGAAAATTTTAATGAAATTATAAATTAAATCGTTCGTCGAGCGACTTTTATGGACTCGAATGTTATTCACTGCACTTTGAAACAGTCAAAGACTTTTCTTAAGTTTTCTATATGCTTTTTGGACTGTGACGATGCCAACACCTACGGTTTTACTACAATACTTCCAATACACATAAACATTTCTAAAAGTTTTCTTTTGTATTTAATTTATGCGCATTTCAAAGGTTGTCTCTTTTTCCCTTTTTTCGACTGTGGCGCATGCGCTACGATTTGATATCATGGACTGTTCAGAAAACTATGAAACTGACACAACCGAACATTTTAATAGCTCACACACATCAAATTTTTATATGTCTCATGCTTGAAAACAATTTGAAAAGGTCAGAGGGGGGCGTGGCCAAGATTAGATGGTATAAGAACATTATTTTTATCTGAAATATATATGGGAAATATACACATAGAAACAATCTCGATACATATTAGAATATATGATAAGACTGCAATCCAAATCTCTGACAAGGCTTTTGTTTTTTTAACCTCTTCTTTATTGTAATTCAATGTAACGCTTGAAATTTAAATCTCAATTAGCTCATTATCAAAAAGATTCGCTTTTGTTTGCGATTTAATTTGGGGAATATAATTTTCTCTCATTCTCTTTAAAATTCTCAGTCATTGAAATGCTATGCAAATTTCAGTTGAACAACTTTTGCATTACAATTTTCCACACTGTCACCCCATAGTCGACCATCTAATACCCCAACTAATTAATGAAAGTAAATTAATTTATACGTAAATTGTTTTGTTTAGAAACTGTCTTTTCTGTTTGGGTCTGGGTTTGGGCCACCTTTATCTACGGCTTTGTTCGTCTACGCGCCATGAATGCCTAATGAGAGTTGAGAGAAGCAAAGTGTTTCTTTCCTTTCCGGGTTCTGCAATTGCCTTTCATTTGCAGGTTTGTCAAGTGGTGTTTCTGCTGTTGTTGTTGTTGGACAACAACTTAATTCGCCGTGTAAATGTTGATTTGACTTTTCGACTTTTACTAGAACGTGGGAGCTTAGTTTACTTAAATTCAAAGAGATAACTGTCTCTCCGTTGGGTATTATCGGCTTTGAACTTTCGAGTTTTCGAGCTATTGTCACAATAATGCGGGAAAAAAGAATTGAATTGGAATCGTTTAAAACTATCTTTACAATTCTTATAAAATAAATGCGATAAAATCGTAGAATCTTTACATAGTTTTCAGTTTACTAATATTGTTAGGTCGACAGTTCCTCACCAATAAGTCAAGAATTTACAAATTCAATGCATAAACATCGCAATTTCAGTTTATTTGAGGCTCAATTGATGCTCAATTATGTTAGCTAAATGGCAAATGCCACAAACAATATTGGGCTATGCTGTGGCAAGCTCATTAAGTGGTGATTGCAGATTGTCTGGAGTTTGGTTTTTGGCCCCATTATATTGTTGGCCAGAACAAGCGCATAAAGCAATTATTTGCATACTGGAGAGCGCAAACAATGCGCACAAATTGCAGGCAGGAACACAGGACGCAGGATACTCAATTCGAGCACTCGCTCCAAATGAAGGCACAAACAGCACAAACAGGATAATAATAAGCAGAAAAATATCAGCTTAAATAACCAAAGTCCTAATACTCTAGCATATTGTTAACGTTTTAATAATTTATTAGAAGCTTATGCATTTCAAGAACTTGATTTGAATGGAAGAATATTCCCTCAAATATTTATTATATATTTTTTTTAATATATAGTGAAATTTTTATTTGGTGAGATATCTAAATAAATGAATAAAGTATACAAAAATTCTTTATTATATTCTCCCAGTAATTTGAATTTTTATTTAAAATCTATACGTAGATATTTGTATAATTTTTTTTTTTAATTATTTTAATCACAAGCTTATAATACCCTTAAAAAGTGCATTAAGTTGAACAACTTCACCTGACCATGGGCAGCAGATACACGTACCTACCCCAAACACGCAAACAGAGCCACACTCAAAATCAGAAATGGAGTGGGTGAGTGCATTCATTCATTTATTCAATTGTGGCCACTTGTAAGGACAAAGCCTGGCCAAGAGAGCGCACAATGGCTAGCAAATTTGGCCAACACATTAACTCATTTGTTAGGTTGCTGATTGTCGTCGTCATCGTCATCGTCGCTGATTTGTATCTCATAGATACACAGGAGCCGGGCAACTGAATAGCGTCTTCGTGCTTTCGAAAAACTGATGGACTGACAGACTGCCAGACTGCCGGACTGACGGAGTGGCGCTGTCAGGCGCATTTGAAATTGGAATTGGGATTCGTGGGCGCTGCTCCATAGAAACTATGAGAGGCAACTTGGCGGCGCGTGTTTTGTGTAACTGACATTTGCTTTTGTGCGGCATCCATGAGATACAAAAGTTATTTGTGTTTCTGTTATGGTTCTTGGAAGCTGTTCTTGCTGTTGTTGTTCGCTGATGATTGCGCATAATTGGGTCACATGCTTGTCAGGAAAACGCGTCGAGTCGGGTCTACTCTCCTATATATTCCCTCTCTTCCCTCTTCATATTTGCAATTTACGAGTACGAGTATGTATTTGTCTTTTCGTTCATGTAAAGGCGAACGGCAAAAGATTTTCATTAAAACTGTCAGTTTTTCTTCTTACTACCTCTCTGCACTGTCCCCCTCTCCTTCGCTCGCTCTCTTTCTCTTTCTCTTTCTCTTCCACTTTCTATCTCTCTCTTTAAATTGCTTTCTTCTTTTCTTATTGCTCGACAACGGCAGCAAAAACTTTTGTCATTTATTTTACTTCGCTCGTTATTTATACTCTATTTGCACAGAATATACATTAGCTAAATCATTAGCTTCGTTAATGCAAAAAAATAGATAAATACTTAATTGATTAAATGTTTGTCCAGTCACAATTTCTGTGACAAGATTTACTTTTATAGATAATCCTATTTCTCCCCCTATCTCTCTCTCTCTCGCTCTTTTAAAGTCTATCTATCTATATAGCCTTTTCGTGTATACAAATATTTGCCGCTTTTCTTGATAAGGTTTCCTCTCCTTATTTTTCGCTTTAATCTTCAATTCCCTTTCTTTTTCTGTATATAATGCTCTTGCTTGTTCTCTTTGATTATCTTAATCTCCATTTATTTGTCAATATATCTATCTCTTGTTTGCAATCTACAGCTCTAACATCCATTTTTATATTCCTTTTCTTCTTCTCTTTGGGAAGAAGAGCATTTCGAGATTCGTTTATTAAAAAATTTGTCATTTCGCTGTTTATTCTCCTTTTGCCATTTCGTGCTTCTGATTGCGTACACAATTTTTTGCCGATTTTTATTGTGTGCCTCGTCGTTTATTTTGCAGTGCATAATTTATGCCTGGTCTCTTCTTCTTCTTCTTCTCATGCTCCTTCTCCTTCGCTTTCTGCTTCTTGTTCCGTTTCCCCTGCCTTCCCCTGGTCCTCAACCCTATTCCCAAAGCTCTTTTGTCATCTCTGTGGCGTCGCCATTTTTTTTGCTTTTCCTGTGCCTGAATTCAGTCTCCACTTTGGGCCCCGGCTCTCTTCTTTTGGCCATGGCTCTCGTACTCGTTCTCGTTCTGGCTTCTGGTCCGGATCGAGTGTCCAGTGCCCGGCGGAAATGTATTTACACCAAACGTTCATAAAATGGCGGCCATAAAATAAAGTTTTAACGGATGTTTACGCAATGCGCATGAATTGTTCAATATTGACAAGACAAGAAAGCGACGATTGGTCCTCCGTGGCCCCTGTGGGTTCCTTGGTGTTTTTAAAGGAACGAGAGGGGATGTAAATTCTGAGCTATTGAAATTTTAATGGGCCTGCTGCGTGTGGGTGGGGAAATAGTCTCTGGCAGTAATGGTAGACACTTTAAAGCTCTAGAGCTTTTAAAGTCCGAGAAGAGGACATTAATTTTGATACCTTGTTAAGAGAAGAAAGTCTTTAAAGTTGCGGAAGGAAAGTAGATTTTATAGTTAATAAATTCTTTTAATATATTGTGATCCACTCCATTCTGTGATAAGGTTTTTCTAAATTTGGATACAATGAGTGATTTTGAATCTTAAGAATAATTTAAAAATTATATTTCGCTGAAGCTTTGAATTAAAAGAATCTTTAAAAAACTAGCCTTAAGTAATTTGAATCTAAGAAACTGATTGACTGACTTTGAATGAAACCTTTAAGTAAACTTATTAATCAATTATTGCGCTTCGTATTGAAGTTAAATTATTTTATAAGACACATTTAACCAAACCATTCAAACAGTTGCTCGAAGTACAGCAACAAACGACCAAAGAGATGATAACTTTTCACTTTCTGACTGAGAACATACATATTTCCAGCAATCCTTCATAAGCACGCACTAATCCCCAACAGACGCCCCTGACCACATCAGATGCGGTTTCTTAGAACAGAGCTCGAGTGAAAGCCACAAGTCGTTGCAACTTTCAAATGCAATTGGTTGTAATTAAAGGGAAGAGCCCGCATCCATCAGTATTTGCAACCAAGTAACTTGATGCTGCTCCTGGATGGGCTCAGATAGACGGGGGAGATGTGCTAATGACAACATGATTATGGGCTGCCAGATAAAGCGACAGGCGACCGAAGCAACATGGGTCGTGGTTCGAAGGACGCAGGAGAAAGGACAAAGAAACGCCCACACAGTTATGACAGTGACACTGACAGACCAACCAGGCCCAGGACGAGGGTTGCCAACTTGCTTTGCCAATGCATCTCCATCTCCATCTCCACGAGCTAATCATTGAATGGAGATGGAGATGTCATTGCCAATTTCAGTGTCGCGACCCTTGAGCGATAGTCAACTTTACGCACAATAAATTTTCCATTCGTTGTCATTAAATCATTTCGGCTGCGGCTCTAAAATGAAGCCAAAAGTAGATGAAAGAAACCTAAAAAAAGAGAAGAATGCTCAACTAACCGATGCCCCTCTAAATCAAGCGACCATTTTCACTAAAAGATGTGTGAAAAAAAAAATTTTAATAAAATACATATGGAATTGAGTAGAGATTATTTATAAAGCAAACTATACGACAAAAGAAACATTTTAATTTGATTTTGTCGGTCCAAATTCTAAATATTTATGGCATACGAGATACATATGAATACTTATTAACGTAATTTTATCCTTGTAAATATTAAATATCTTTTGAATAATATAAAATTTATTGAAATATTTTTTGAGCTCAATGTCTTTACCCTTAAATACATTTCAATAATTACAGGGTATTAGTAAGAACCGTAATGACAAGCAACATGCTGCAAATGTCAGTGTAGACAGGAAAACGGAAACGTATTGGCGCAGTAAGGAAGCTTGGCGCAATGGCCGACGCCAGAAAGAGACAGCTAGGCAGAGAGAGAGAGAAAGAGTAAGAGAAAGACAGACTGAGAGCAATGACAACAAATGGGGGGCAACATTTATTTTAGTTTACGGAGCCGAAAGCCGGAAACGGATGTGGGTGCGAACAACTTAAAGATGTCTGCCAAGAATTGAGAGAAACAACAACAAAACAAAGGACAAATGCAGTGAGAAATGTCACAGAGAATGCGACAAAAGCTGTTGGCAATGTGAATTATGCAAAGCAGTAAAGAAATAAATAAAAGAAGGTTTCCCATTAAAATTCATTTGCCGCAGTATGATAAATGCCATTTTGGTGCAAGGAGGATTCAAAATCAAAGAAAATCACTTACAGCAGACGGCCAACAATTTTCATAATGAATGAAAATTCCCAAAACGCAAACGCCCAGAACTCAAATGCAGCAACAGACGCCGTTTGCGGCAGGAGTTTTGGATCGAAGCGGGCGCAGGAGCGCAGGAGGATAGAAGGACACGTGGCAAAGTCATCGTCAACGACGGCACACTTCATAAATTTTGGCAGCGAGCAGTTACAGTTATGATTGCCAAAGTCAACGACAACGACACCAGTAAACCAAACAACCAAACAACCAAACAGCCAACAACGAGGCGGATGTCCGCCCCGACTTATACATTCATGCATCCCCCTTTGCCGCCTCCGGACGCGCTTCAGAGAACAGGAAGTAAAGCCTTGCCAAGCAACCGCAGTAGCCCAAAAGTAAATACGGAAGATTTGCACCGGGGGCAAGACTCTAAAAGCCTCAAGCAAACAAACAAAACAAACGCCAATGCCAATGGCAATCCCCGTCTCCTTTCGCCCCTCATCACTTGCCCCCCGCCATCCGAGCAACTGGATTTAGTGGCAACATTGTAGCTGGCGAGGATTGGTGCGGCTGCCGCAATCAAATCATCTGCCAAGTTTATGATTTATTTAACTTTTTTAATTGACTTTTTCCGAGCAGAGCCAACGACAACAACAACAACAACAACACAACAATTGTAACAACCCCCCAACAATGAGACTGCGTGTGAAAGGATAATGCCAGGGTCTTCACTTGCAGTCGCTCCTTTTGCAAGGAAGTGCGTCATATACCAAACGGATATCGAGGTGTGTGTGTGTCAGTGTGTGTGTGTGTGCGTGTGTGTGCGCACACTTTTGGGGATGCTATATCCTTACGGACCGTGTGTTGTGGGTGTAGACGACGCGCGTTTGTTGCAAATCCGGTTGAGTCTATTTATTTGAATGCCTATTTTTTTATGCTTATCCGGTTGCTTTAACATTTACGTTCCTCACACTCCTCACACCTCATCTGCACTTTCTTGTTTCATTTGCCGCTTAAAAATACTTTTGATTTATGTTATGGTAATTGTACAGCTAGAGAAAGTGAAAAGGAGCCAAGGGGATCTGTGAATGGCTATAGTCGTTAGCTAAGGAAGTTATTCCGTAGTTGCTTAGGAAACTTGATAAATCAGCTGAGGATTGAAATGCTTAACTGTTTTGATGAAATTTAACATCCTCCTTTTACTATTTTAATTCATATTCCGAAGATAGAGATATTCCAATTCTGATGATACTTTAACTCTTCTTTATCCTTATATTTACTTAAGTACTTAAGTATTGCTTATCCAATTCCTATTTATATTTCTCTTCCTCTTCCTCTTCATATTTCTATTAATATTGATGTATAGAAAAATCAAGTTAACAGATATGCCAGGATCTGCCCAACAATCTCAGCATGATTCGCTGTCTGATCGTTCACCGTGAAGCTGGGGACTAATTTGACAGCCAACTAGCGCCAGCACCCAAAAAAGGAGCTCAGAAATACTTACAGCCTGAAGGCTCTTTTTAAGAGTGCACCACACACATTCAGGCTGAAATATGAAATGAAAAAAAAATTAAACTAAAAAGTCACTTGTCAGGCTGGAGGCAGAGAACTTTCAATTTCGGGAGAAGAACCGAGAGGATCAGTTTGAGTTCTTCAGCCAAAATATAATTTATGAGGGAACAACATTTGATGTATACATTTGAAGCTTTGTTGAGACACAAAAATGATTTTGATGGACATTTAACAAAACGACACCAGATTCAATCCGCATTCTGGCCGAGCGAAGATTGTTGGAGATTTCAGGTGAGCCCGGGCGATTCGAAACTGGAATCCAGGTTCTGTTCTCTCTCTCTCTCTCTTTCTTCGATGGCAATACCCGCAAGACAACAACAAAAAAGTCAACATATTTCATATTTTATTTATTATTTAGAAAGGGTTCGCTGCATAAATCAAATATGAAATGAGTACGACATAACAACACCAAAGTCAACTCAGAGTCTGGACTCGCTAGAGTCCAAGAGTCATTCGCAATATCGATGTTGTCCAGCAACCAGCATATAAACTGAAACTCCAAATGGGGAAAAAAGATTGAAAATAAACCAGCGCAAAAATCAAAAAAGTTCCCACATGTTCACAATTTTTATACACATTACTTGTACCTTATGGAAACGGGCGATGGAGTTAAAAATAAAACAAAAAGCGAACCAAACCCACAGATTTGCAACCTTAGGCATAAAATATCATTCATTGAACATAATGCCAAGGAACTGACGCAGTTTTGATGCGCGAATTTTTGCACTGACAAAAGTTTTGACAGTTTGCCTGATTGTTGATAAATGGAAACAAATGAATGAAAAAGAAGGGAACATATAGAAATGTGAATATGAGTCATATGAATAAGCAAAATAAAGTCATTCGGCAGTCTGGAGTTTATCGCTTTAAAAAACTGACATTACTTTTATCTGAAAAGCTATATGGTTAAGTAATCTATTTATAGTATACGATTGAATCAATAAGGAGCAATCTTTTGATTTCTTATGAGACACACTTATAAATGTAGATACAAATTTTTTACGAGCTAGAAAATAAAAAACTTCTACACAACATATTCATTAATTTATTTCTAAATTTCTGGTATTATGAAGATGTAGAAATGTATAATTTAATTTTTTTATGGTTCCGTGGGAATTCAATATAGGAAAGTTCCATTGCTCTAAGAAAAGAGGCATATTCGCTTACCAATTGTATTGTAAATTGTTTTAATTTTTGTTTAGCATTTTTCCGTATTATATAAAAAGAATTTTGTTTATAAACTTGTATGTTTTTTAATAAGTATATTTTGTTACAAGTTATATATAAATGCATTTGTTAACAAAAATCAATGATTAAACATATTTACAGAGGTTTAAGCCTCTCACTATGCAATTTCTCACAGTGCACTTGATTGTGACAAGAAAGGGTCACATGCCACATTCTGCAGCAGCAGCAGCAGCAGCAGCAACAGCAGCAGCAGCAGCAAAAGCAACAACAACAAACAGTCAAATGTTGTGTTGGTATTTTTGCGTCACGCGTTGTTGAACTTGTTGTTGTTGTAGATGTTGTTGTTGATGTATATGTATGTTGTTGTTGTCTTTGTTGCTGTTTGCTGTTGCTGTTGCTGTTGCTGCGGATTGCTTGCGCCTGCGCACACGCCTGAATGCGACGCGACGATATCAGTAAAATGATCGCAATCTCAACACAAAATTTGTGTTTGGCGCAGACATTTTTACTGCGCCTGCGCCTTGAGCCTGCGATTGAGGCTTATTCGGAGTCAGAGACTGAGCCAGAGCCAGGAACCTGGAACCAGGAATACTGGACCTGCTGCTGCCACTGCTGTTGCTGTTACTCCCAAGTCCCAAAAGATGATGAAGATGAAGCAGCAGCAAATCTGCTAGCAATGCGACCAATATGCCCAACCCAAGCCCCTCCGATGCAGCCCCTGTCTGCGGCACAGAAGGCGAAGGAGCCACCAAACAACCAACCAACCAAACAACCAACAACGTCGTGTTGTCATAATGAATGGTGGAGCTTAAGTCATTTCATTTTGGAACTGAGTCTGAAAACTGGGAACTGGCTTTGATTTTTTTATAGTTCTGCTGGCGCCACGAAATATTAAATTACCCGCTGCTGTTTTCTGCAACAGAGAGAAATAGAGAGAGAGAGCGATAGAGAGAGAGAGAGGCGAGAGAGAGAGATGAGGCATGTGGCAAGCTCTCAATCAGACCTGTTCCTAATTTCGCGCATTCTTATAGAACCTAATATAAAAGGAATCAATTTCATTTAACCATTTGCCTTGCCGAGTCTCAAATATGGAAATAATATTCAACAGCAGAGAATTCGACTGGGATTTCATCCTATTTCGAAACGGATTCGCAGCTTGGAATGTGCTCATCTTCTCCTTCACAGTCCCAATAAGTTCTATCGCCAGAAGACTTCGGGACACATTCCACATACGCCGCGTGCGCCCGTCAACTCGGAAATTAATAACATAAACATTGCGACTGTTGGCCATAAAAATGGCGAGCGATTCATTGCTAAGCCAATCGCTGAAATTGAAATTCCAGATCGTAGAATTAATAAGTTAATTCCACAAACTTCCCACATGCATGTTCTCTCCCTTTCCTACCCTCGGCCCTCAAACATATTGAAATGTTTGTTTTGCATAATTACATAGGCGCTCTTGTTTGGCATTTTATGTTGGCTTTTTATGACCCCATGGTTAATTTCATGTGAGGAGATTTTATGATTTTATGTGCCCGAAGAGTTGTTGCCAACCAGCCGGTGGGTTACGCTCGAATTGTGGTTGACTGGCCCACAATGTGCGGACCATTAAAAAGGTTAAAGTTGAGGCCATTTAATGATTATGAGCCAAGTTACTTGAGATTGGCTTTTGGAGCTCTCATCATAATTATGCGAGTACTAATTGCTCTGATAACACATGACAATCGTTACGATGGCCGAAAGGAAGGGAACTGTTCTCTGGAAAATATAAAATATGCTTGGATATGCATGAGATTCGCAGAGAAAGGTTGCAGCTGCATGTGAGAATCGCATAGAAAGCGCATGGCACTCAATCATAACAATTACGACTGGCACTTTGACTTTTTCTCATTTTTCCTTTCTCTCTCTCTCATATGCGCACAATATATTTAGCAGAAATCAAATAACGATAAAAAATCACACGAATATTAATTCGTAGAAATGCAAAGACCTTCAAGAGGAGTCAACTTAGCAAAGCTCTAAACGGTTACCCCTTTTGCCATTATAAAATTTATAGTTGCGGACTGGCTAGACCGCAGACCCTGGAGCCTCGTTCAGCGTTCAGCGTTTTGGCCCAATGCCCATTCTCCCAAAACAGCTGGAACTGTTGTTGCTGCTGCTGCTGCTGCTGCTGACCAGCGCTTGAATCGTGTGAGAATGCCATGAGCCTGGTGTTGGGCCACATGTGCCCCCAAAAACCAGACAGCCTGGCCGCCTGGCCGCCTGATCGTTTGGTTGCCAGCTCAACCCCGAGTTCAACTGCGATGTGGCCGAGAGAGCTGGCAAAGTATTTTGGCCCAAAACGATATACAACTACTGGCCAATTCGCTGGAGTCTCTAATGCCAGCCGTTGTGCCGCTGACTGGGCTTTTGTTTTTGCTCATTTTTATGCGAGCAACTTCCATGGAAGTGACTTAAGCCAAACGTAGCAAATATTTTTATATATTGTACGAACTGCATACTCTCGTAGGCTACAGACTTATCGCCGAACAAGATCAATATGCACGATATCAATATGCTTCGCTTTTGCTTTTGCTTTTGCTCTTGCTTTGCTTTTGGTGTTGTACTCTTTGCTGAACAAGATGAACAGAAACACAGCTTCAAGACCCAAAGCGGGGGAGCGACAGCAAACCAGCTCAAAACTGAAAAAAATAAATAAAAATACAAATAAACAGAGCAAACATTCAAAATTTGTTAGCATATGAGATGTGTTCTTAAGTAATAAGATGGACGGCTACACGGCCAATGCAATGAACGAGTTTTACATGCTGAGTTGGGTAACTTCAACATAGAAATTACTTGCTTAATACTTAAAAATTTTCATACTAATATTTAGTGAATATTTAAGAAATATTGAACCCATCTAAATATATATAAAATAAATTTTTCTCCATTTATTCGTATGGTGACTAATTGCTTAACAAGTTAGCAGAAATGCCTGTCAGTTGGTCGAGATTTGTCGCGCTTGTCAATATGATTAGCCAGTTTCAATTTTGTGTCTATCGACCATACGGTAATTTCGCGGAATTTCAAAAAGCCAACAGAAAATATGCAATGACTGCTGTACAAACATTTTGAATGCCCCAAACGTCGCGACGTCGACTACAATAATAATGACGATGATGATGATGATGATTACAGTAGATGAACCTTTTGAATAGCATTGAGAAGGGTACTATAACTTTGTCTATACAATGGACTAGGTATACTTAATTCAAGGATTTTATTTGCATTCAAACTATTGTGATATAAGAATGCCGTTGCTTAAAAATCATTTAAAAATCATTTAAATTTTTTTGGCATTCTAAATTTGAAATATTTACCTATCACATTTTTTTAAAATATCTTAATGACTCAAGTGTTGGTTTATATGACTGATTCTCATATTAGATTAAAAAAATCAATCAGTTTTTAGAGAGTACTCAGAATAGAGTAAGCCTGATCAAATATCCATAAAGAGGGTATGTTTAGTTCAGTGATACTCAACTAAGCTTTATTTCTTTTTTTTGTTGTTTTTTTGGTGCTCTTTGTGGCATTTGCATATTTTAAATGTTCGCGCGCGTTCTGCACGTTTTACAACTGCAAAATGTTATCGATGATTGCCAAGTAACGATGCTGGAAGCAGGGAGACTGCTGGTCAGGTTGGGAGACCTATGGACCTGTTCAGGCTGTGGGAGGAGAGTCTTGATGCTGTCTGAGCTCTGAGCACCTTTTTTTTATAGTTGTCTCTGCTTGTTGTTGTTGTTGTTGTCAAACAATTGTCACAACGTGTTGGCATTCACACGAACTTTATGTTTTGTCAACACCTCGCATATATTTTTTTTTAGAGAGAGAAACGGTCGAGTGTCAAGGGTTAACGCTTTACTAGGTTACATTACTGCTCATCAGCTGATCTACAACAAGAGAGAGAGACAGACAGAGAGAGAGATGGCAACTGCTGATTTGGCCTACCGCATTGCCACGCACAAGCATTAATAACATTCTTCTGAAGTGCTGTCAAAAATGCAGCGGCAATTTTCAATCAAAGTCCCATCATTGGCATTCCTTTTGTCAGCTCCAACGAGCGGGCTGGCTCCATTGTGAAAAAGCAACACCCGTTCTGAAGGGTTCCTCAACTGCTGCTCAACCGTGGCTAATAACAATAATAATGAGCGGAACACAGACTCGCGATTGTCCATTGTACGAGTATCTGGCATCTTACTGGTACTCTCTGGTCCCCTCCAAACCAATCTAACTTATCGTTATTATATTTATGGCACAATTTTGTTTTGGCATAATACATAAAAAAAACACTTGTGCCTCGCCGTAGCTGACAAGCGGAATATCTTTTTTCTCGCGATCGAACGATCGATCGATCGTTGAAATCATTGGAAAACTGTTGCTCCCTGACTGCCGATCGTTGGCTGAATAGATCACTCAGTTGCAATGAATTATTGATGGACTGACAGTGAAAAAACAACACACATCTCGAAAGAGATAGAAATTTAAGTAGAGAGAAAGAGAAGGAGAGTCTGTGCGAAAGAGAGAGCGAGATACAGCTTTGACTTTAATATGGCAGGCGAACCGATCGATACGTCCAATCTTCAAGTTGCGATCGTCTTTGTTGACTTTGTCAACATTGTGTCTCGTCTGTCGCTTCGTCCTGACCACAGACTTGTTCTCATTCGCATTCGCATTCGCATTCCCGCTTCCGCTCTCAGTCCCTTTCCTGCTCCAGCATTGTGATATATTGTTTCGGTAGCATTTTGTTAAACGTGATCAATTTTTAATTACCCATCATCCATCGATCGTTGATCGGCTTTCGCCGTTCGTCGTTTGTCTTTTGGTCCTTCCACGATCCACGTATCAATCGCACCGCAGAATTGTAAGCAGCACGTTTTGTCGCATGTCATTCAACGATTTATGCTCCTCAGCTCCAATCGAGCCGACTGAGCGACTTTAATAAATGTATCTTGCCGCTTTTGGAGCCGACCTCAACTTTAGCTCGGTTTTTAGCCCCAAGTTGCCTTATTGGTGGCTACTTTGTTGACTTTGTAGAGCACTGGCGCTCAGCGAGTGTGTGCGTAAAATTTTTAATTAGCTTTGTCTAATTAACACTTGGAACAGCGAAATAAAATGTGCTGGCTGCAGGCTGAAAGCGTGCCATCTAAAGGCGTGAAGATCAAAAGGTAAATGGGCGAGATGATTCGAGTTGAAGTTGAAGTAGTTACTACGTTGACTTAAGATAGTTGCAGCTATCTCTTCGATTGACACTAATTAGTGTAAGCCATTAAAAAATAAGAGAAATCTTTACTGCACTTCTTGCACTGTGGATTGTTCTGATAGCAGTTAAATTCAGCTTAGTTATTTTACTTATATTTTAAGAGGCTCCATCTAAATTTCCGTAAGTAAATTCCAATTCAGATCCTTAACTACAATATTTATTGAAGAATCTTTAAATGGTTTATCATACTTTATTTAATCTGATTTTTAGAACCCAAAAACTGAAAGTTGTAATGAGTTATGTTTTCAAGAAGCCTTTGCTTAGTTAATTAATTTTAATGCCCCAATGTAGTTAACTTTATATGAATTCCCGAAATTCCTCTAATAATCCATATTCTTCTGTTCTCTTTATTTACTTTTGCGCTATCCCTCATAAAATTTCATTTTATTGAGAGCTGTTCTTAATTTTCTATCCAAGTGTATTCATTAGTTTGAACAACTTTCTGATTGCTCTGTTACAAGTAGTTTCTCTTTTGTTTCCACAAATTATTATTATGAAAAGCAAATGCCGGACGTAGTTGCTCCACCTTTTACCAAACTGCCCTGTCGGCTGCTCTGCAGAACAACATAATTTCTACCAAAATGGTCTAAAGCAGACAACAAACCCACGCCCATTTTGCCGCCAAGAAGCTGTCCGATTCAAGTCTGCATGGTCCGTGGCCCCGAGGGCTGTACGGTAGGCAGCTAAATTTTAACTAAACGCCCACAGCACGTGCCAAGGAACTGAAGGAGCCCGAGTCCAGGTCCAAGACCAAGTAGTCTGAAATCGGCAGCCAAGCTGGCTGGCAAGACGTCCAAACTTCTTTTGCCACTTGAGTTTTGTAGTTTGGCTTTTAGTTTCGACTCCTCGGCAGCTCCTCAACAACTTCAGTTCGACTCCGCCTCGTCTGTTGTTCTTTATTTATTTTGGTACGTGCGCTGCAACAAATTAAAAAGTAATTCCCAAGCACTGCATAATTAGCTGTTAAGTGACACTAATGGCCATGGTAACGGATCGCCCTCTGGCTTCCAGCGACACCTCCTCGAAAATAACCTCCTACTCCTCCCTTTTCTCTGCTCTCCCACCTCTTAAAATAATGCTGCAGTTTGGAGAGCGCGTTGTGTGGGCAAGTAAAGTTTTTGGTAATGCCACTTTACATTTCGTATACTCTAGGCAGAAGTATTACTAATTTCCGAGACAGTTTGTTTGCTATTTTTTTCTTGTAACTGAAACTAATTATTTCGAATTCTTTTTGTGAAAGAAATTGTTTCTTCTAAGCAATTCAACTTCATTTCAGTTAAAGTTTATACCTTTAATAACATCTCCCTCTTCTATAAAACTTCTTTTACGATTGTGCGGAGTTGATTATTTATATTAATAATAAATTCATGTATGTATTTAAGTTAGAGTCTTAAATGTGGTATACATTTTTGTATTGAGAATTTTGTAAACTTTTATAGAAAATTAAATACATTTTATATTTTTAACCAAACCCTTAGGTTCAAGGAGTCTTGTTCCAAAAATCGATCTCTATGATCTTAAGATTTGCTTGCTGTTTTCATTTTGAACAACACGTCATTCATATTTTAAAAATATATCATCTTACGAAAGGGTATACAATATTCACTATTTAACAACAACTTATCCCCAACTTTCTTTCCATTATTTCTTTGGTTTAGCAGTTTGGCTGCACTAATTGATTAGACTTTGTGTTTTGTGGTCTAGCACATGGCTCTTTTAGGTCTTTAGGCTATGGCTCCCTTCTGGCTGCCAAGTTGTTTCGCCTGGTGTTGTTGTGTGTGGCATCGGCCCGCAACCGAATTGATGATTGTGCTGAAAGCAAAGGTCTTCATTGCGATGAAATGTTCGTATTGTATGTAAATGATGATAACGCTGTTTCAGTGTTATTTATGTCAAAGTTTATGTACAACAAACACACAACAGACAACACCCAGAATCTAACTGTAAGCCAGAGCATAAATAGTGGTAAGCTGTCCTCTAGCGATCGATAATTGTGTTGCTTTTTCAACTATGACACCTCAGCACATGTCACATGATGCATCGTTCTTCGATTCAGGTATCATCGTCGGATGCAAAAGGACTCTCCCAAGCCGATAATGAGAATCTCGATTCCGATGAACAACAGCCAGACGATATCTCGCAGGATGAGTTCAATCAAAGATCTGCACAAAAAATTAATTCGATGCCATATGGTTATGCCGCAGTTAATAGTGATGATAGCTTGTATAACAGATGCTGGCAGCGGGCGGAACATTATGTTCAAGATTCTATAAGGGAAAAGGATTCCGCAGCTAATGACAAATCGAATGAAAGTCCAACTAGAGCTACTTTGACCAGTCGTAGAAAACTTGATGACTTAAAATCCAAGGAGGACAAAATCGATAATTACCAGAGACTTAGCTCCAGGAAAAGCCAACAAATTGATTGCAATGATCGCTCAGACACAGAGGTCAGTCAAATATCTCAATACTCAAGTGATGAGTCGAAAACCTACAGTCAAGTGTACAGTGAAATCTTTGAAGAATCCAAGGCGCGCCAGAAGAAGGCTGAGAAAATCCGTCGAGTCTATAATAATAATAAGAATTATCGAACTAGGCGCTGGGTAGAACAAATAGATCAGTCTGAAATGGAAGATTGTACTACGGAGGCTTCAGATAGCACTGACAAGGAATCAGAGGAAAACTTTCAGCAATCGGATAATGAACATGATTATGAAGCTCTTATTAAAGAACAGTTGGATGTCATAGCTCAATACCGGAATGATCCACTTGGCAATTTTAGAAAGTGCATTGAGGAATACATGTGCGAAATAGAAAAAGCTCGGATTAACAAAGAGAAAAAAACTATGAACAGTCCGCAATTAGAGGAGAAAACTAAGGAAATCAATGCTACTGATAGAAGTACTCACTCAAACGTAATTAGCATTAAGTCCTATTCTCAGAATCTTGACTTTGAAAGTAAATCTTCAGGAAAAAGTTCACAAAACAATGATGCGCACATCAATTCAACTGAGATACTTCATTTTGAGCACTGTGAAATTTACCATGTTAAGCGATCTGACAAACACAATCTGGAACCAGAAAAATGTAATTTTAGTGAGAACGAGAACTTTCAAACTGAAGAAATTCCCTCCAATCGTAGCAAACATTTAATAACAAAAGACGGCCAAGAATCCTCGAATAGACAAAAATGTGAAGACAGAATGCAGAGTCAGACAATAAATAGACAATTCTCAGATGAATATGAAGAGAAAAGTTCTGAACATTTTGTCGAGCAAACGGAAGAGCAAAAGTCGAAAGACACCGATAAAACTGCAGATAACTCTTATCTATTGGAAGTCAAAAGTTCCGTTGAAGATTGGAAATCCCATAGGCAAAATGCTGATCTTAGCGACTCATCTGGCAAAAAATCCTCTGAAAGTGAATCGGAAAATTCCAAATCTTCAATAAACTACGTTGAGCTGAAAAAATCACTGAGGTCTCGAATGAGGCTCAATAAATCTGAAAGGGCTTCCAACAACAGTCACAAATCGCATCATTTGCCAACGACTTCAAGCCGTAGCAGTAGAATTCGTAGTGCCTATGAAGAAAGTACCGATAGTACCAACAACTACTATTTGAGCAGTAAAAGTTTGACTTCTTCTAGTTCTGAAATTAGCAGCAAACGATCTCGTAAATCCAGATCTGTGCTAATCACGCCGAAGACATATGAAGATCGCGCTTGTAGCCCCATTAAAATAAAATCGAGCCGTCAATTCAATAAGACGATCGGCAAACAAGTCGAAACAGATACTGATGAAGATGATATGGAGAAAATAAGCGAGAGTTGCAGTTCCAGTTCGAGTAAAGTTGAGCTGAAGGCTAGTATAATCAGCGAAGACAAAGGCCTTCAGTATCCCAGCGAGAATGAGCTGGAAGAATCGATAAAGAGGTCGGTGAGCGATTTAGATAAGGCGCCGCTGGAAGTACCCAGTGATTTTAAAGGTAATGCGATCATGTTTGTTAACGATGACGAATTGCTGGACATCAGTCTAAGCGATGACGAGATGCAGATGCAAGAGAAGCTCCCGGAAGCCGTCTCGAGTGACCGCAAGAAGGACGTTAGCTCCCGGAATAGCAGCTACAACTCAATCCCGAGTGCGGATAGAAGTAGCATTTTTAGTATTTCTAGCTACGAGCCGAGTGAAAGATTCTATCGTCGCACTCATGCCGAGGACGATGACGACGACAATTCCCTTGAAGAGGCTGACAACTCTAAGCCGATGACTTATAAAAAACATGTATCCCGTTTGGCCGAGCGAGCGCTACGAGCTTGTACCAACTATTACAACGAGGGCATCAAACTGAAACCGGAACTGGACCAAGAACTAAACGAAACGGTGCAAATGCTCTATAACTCGGAAATGCGATTCAATACAGTAAAACGGCAAAAGAAACGAGATGATTTACTCCAAGAGTTCAATGAGAGGCTGCAGCGTCAGCTAAAGTCGATCGCTCCAAGGTTGCAGTAGATTACTCAAATCCTACATATTATGTGATTATATATTTTGTTACTGAGATTATCTGAGAAAGTTGTGCTTATCAAAGTAATGCAAGCGAAACGGAAGCAATGTCGATTGCTTTATTTTTATTATTTTTGTGGCAACTGCAATACTTGAAACTTTCAGCAAGCCGACAGCCGCCTTCAAGTCTGGCCCGGCACAGGGCATAAATCAGTTTTAGTGCAGTCCAAGGGTCTTGTTGAAGGCAGTGCCTGACTGCCTTTTCTCTCAAGTGGTCACAAGAGGCGGGGAGAACGGAAGAGGAGAGGAGAGGAGAGGAGATGCCTCTACCTCTAGCATAATTAGGTATGTGGGCTCTGGCCCCGGGCTACTGTTAGTAGAGGTACTGCATCTCTCTCCCTCTCTCTCTCTCGACTGGCTGCCCCGTGTTGCACATTCATTTTCTTCACACATACTAAATAAGTATGCAGCGCTGTTGTTTACAACATCCCCCAGTCAGACAATCAGACAGTCAGACTGTCAGACATTCGGACAGTCAGTCAGCATAGATATTATGTTGGGGGTTACGCTAGTTGCATTTAGTTGCTGCACTCTCTCAATTGCTGCTCCTCCTCTCCTCCCCTGCCACCTCTTTAATTGCTAACCAAACACACGATTCCACATTGAATGAAGTGAGCTCTAGACAAAAGTGAGCAAATATTGTTTTAAGGCACATCAACATATTTCACCTGCCCAATGAGAACTCACATGATATCTCCAAATATCTCGTAGATTTTATAATGATGTGCCGCCCGATATGTTTATAATTTACGATACAAACTGTGTGTAGAGAAATGTGTATTTTCATATGGAACAGTTTTGATAGTTTTTCAGCTTGAATAAATACACTTGAAGGGCTGTAAGTATTTCGGATTCGATATCTGTTGCAATGCAAAAGTCAAAATGCAGTCAAAACTTTGGATAATATTTTCTTTTTCGGGTTGCCCAATTCATTTCAAGTGGCTGTCTAAAAGTAAACCCAAATATGCTCTTGGATGTTGTTAAATACGTGTAGTATATGATTTCGAATATCTACATATATTTTATTAAAGCTTATTCTCTATGAATATTTAGTTTGATTTTATTTATCTTAACATTCAAATCCATCTTTAATTTCTAAGAGAGTTTACTTTATTAATTCGAAGTCTTTGGTAATTTCTTCTTTAGCTTCTGTTAGCTCTGTTATTATTCTTGTCACTATTTCCATTTACCTATCAGTGTCTTCTCACGATAATTCCTAAAGTGTTTAAAACAAAACCCACTCGCACTGTCTTAACTACCCACCAAAAGATGAGTGCAAGTTAGCATTCCCAAGCCCACAGACCAGATCAGACCAAGGGCCAGAGGACGGCATAATTTCGACAATTCCCTTCATTTATTATGAAAAATGCACTCAATTTATATGACTTGATTATAAAGGTCTTGGCAAAATGCAGCGCTATATTTGCTTAGGCATTGACATTGGCCGAGTGACTTTCCATTGGACTCGTCCATGTGCCTAAACATTCGCATGGTCAAAAGCAGCAACAACAATTGCTGCAGGCGCACCCCACGCCAATTTATTAAAGCCAACACCACATGGCAGAGGAAGGCACAGGTTCTCCTCCTTGCAGCTAATATGAAAAATGGCACGAATCTGCAAAGTCGCATATGCAAAATGCATAATTCATTTAACATTTTGTAAATCATTTGTTTGAATAGCACGATGACGATGATGTCTGTGCAAGCTAGGGAAGCCTTTTCAGCAGTGCAGCAAAAAAACGAAAAAAACAAAAAAAAAAAGAACTGCAAAATAAAACAACCTGTGACCATCCAAGACAACCTTCTGGCCAGTTAAACTATTCGTCTGCACTGACAAATCGGGCCAGAGTAAAAGAGTCGACGTATCCATGTTGCCATTCTTCAGACTGAGATTCAGACTTAGCATCCAACTAACTCTTTGGGCCCTGTTTCTCGGACGCCAGTTTCTTAACACAAACACAATGCGGCTTCATGACGCTGCACAAATATAATTTCGCAACTGTCTGCACATGGGCCAAAACGAAACGAGACACACGAAGCCAGGTTCCAGTCAGAGTCTCCCAGAGTCTCAATCCCAGTCTCAGTCCCAGTCTCAGTCTCAGTTCCAGTCGCAGTATCAGAGTCACTCCTTGCTCCAGTCATAAGTCACACGCGACTGCAACGACTTTTTGGGTTTGGTATTAACCCTTTTTTTTTAGTTTTCTGAATTCTTTATTATTTTTATTATTATTTGTATATCGCGCGTTTTTGATTCCTGTGAAATTTGCATGCGCTCCAACTCAAGCTAATTTAGTTTTGTGGGCTCTTATTGAAAAATTACAAAGTTTTTGATGTGAGAATGTGAGTGCGGATCATTGGAGCAGCTGGTCCAGCTCTCTTCTTGGGAACTTGGGAAACTCTGTAATTTTAATGATCTTCACCGCTGACATCGCAACTCAATGTATCGCCATAGAGACGATCTTTCCAGACAGCTTGGAAGCAGCATCGTCTCCACATCCATACAATTTATCATTTTTATTTTTTTCGTTGCTGCACTTTGAAAACTAATTAAGTTTCTGTTGCGTGTGGCCTGGGCGGAGGTGTGTGTGCCTGTGAGTGTGTGACTATTGTAATTTGAGTTTGGCGTAAAATTTTGTATCAAAAAACTATTAGCCAAGTGTTAAATTCATCATTAAGTAAGTGTATTGTGGTGCCAATGCGTCTGCCCCGTTCGACTGACTGTCGATTATCGAATGTATTGATTGCGGGGAGCGGCACATTGTTTTCATCGTTTTACAAATGAAATGTTAAGTTGCGTGGCTTTTTAATTTACTCTGAGTCTTTTGTTTGACTATGCCAAGCCAAGGATAAATTTTCTGGCGGCCTTATAGATCTTGACCAAGAGTACAAATCGGGCAAAAACCACAACAATGACGAGATGTTTGAGAATAAGTCGATTACTGCTTTGTATATTGAGTCTAAGCAGTTGGTGTAATGTAGGGTATCTGCAAGTGTTGAGGGAGAAAGTTCTCTAAAAATTCATTTTTCAGCACGATGGCATTTCAATTTTCGAATTTTTGTTAGGGAATCTTAAAAGTAAAAAAATTGTTTGTGTTTAAAGTAGTTTATGAATGTAAGGCCCGTCTCAAAATTATAAGACAATTTTTTATATTCAAATATTTTTATTAAAATATATCTAAAATAGTAAAAAACGTACTAACATATTTGTGATAAATGCTATGATTAATAAATATTATAATTAGTACTGTTGGTGAGTCACAAAATCTTCAACTAATAATAGTCTAGCCGTTAATGCTGAACTTAGACATTCCAAATTTATTGAACATATTTCTTCCAAATTTTTGGCACAGACCTAAGTCACAAAAGGTAAGTCACGATCTATTGAAACTCACAAAGACTCCAACAAGTTGTTTCCTCAATTTTATATTTTAACCATTTTAACCACTTTATCATACTTACCTATTCACCAAATTGTACAGGGTATACAAAGTAATTAACACGCTGACCCATTATGATTTGTATCTATTTATTTTGAATAGAGCTAAAACTGCCAACCGCAACCAAATAAGTTGACCACAAAGCCTAAATGACAACTGTGCACATAACCTAAACTATAACTAGTTTTTAGAAATTAATTAATGTTATTTAAACTGTCGTATCGTTTAGTATATTTAAAACACAACAAGCCCAACAAAAATAGTAACAGCAACAACAAAAGCGTGCAAAATGTATATCTGTCCTCAGCTGTCGCTGTCAACAATCGCCTCCTCTCTCACTCTTCCTCTCTCTCTCTCTCTCTCTCTCTCTCTGTGTCCTCACTCTCTCGCTCTATTATTCCATGTGCCAATCCGGGTCCTAAAAGCGCTCGACCGCCAGTTTCCGACGTCAATTTATAAACGCGTTCAGTTTAAATTGCAACAAATAGTCGCTCATTGAAACTTAAATTGTGCCGACACAAAGTGAACGGGGAGAGACAGACAGACAGGGAGAGTGAGCGAACGAGACGGCGAAAGACATTAGTCGACCACGCTAGAAAGAGATGGAGTATATCTACAATGGGTGTAGAGCTTTGTGTCAACAAGTTTTTTGTCTGTGGCGCTTTTTGGCCATTTTTTTGTTGCCTGAACTCAAATGTTTGTCAGTTGTTGACGTCGTTTTGTTGTCGTTGCTGTTGTTGTTGTTGCTGATCGGTTTGTTGTTGTTCTTGTTGTTGCTATTGGTGTATTTTGTGTGGTCGCTGTTTGATTTGTTTAAAGCTTTGCCATGGGAAAAAACATTTCTGCCTTGCCGTTTAGACCAGCTGTGCGAGGGGTGAATTTGCCAGTGGAATATATTTGACTTGAATGACTTTTAACTGCATTTAAAGTGATTGAAATATGTGTAGCAAATTAGCCATTGATAGCTGAAATTAATTAAGAGAATAACAGTACAATATCGCTATAATGAAACCTAAAACCATTACAAAGCGTTGCAAGTATGAAAAAAATTTCAAGGCTTCTGCACTTTTCTCTCGCTAACTAAGTGAATCTAAATAAACCATATACAGGTTTATAAAACAATATACGCGTTATCAGGTTTTGAATATTAAAATATAAATATACAGTCTGTCTGGCATGGGTTTACAAATTGAATAAAAAAATCAGCAAAAAGTAAAAGCTCCTTCAGATTTTAATTTGTTTAATTAATTAGAGTAATGAAGATAGTAATTTTATGTATAGATAATAGAGACATTCTATTTTTTAGAGTATATCAAAGAATATCTGCAATTCTCTTCATTTTTCCAAACAAGTTTGGGTAGTTCAACACATTGGGATAAAAAAATAAACAAGAATACCAACTTTAATTGGAGTCCAACAACAGTTTTCAGGCTTTTTTCTCTAATTTCAATTCAAGAGTTGCCGAGAGCTGTGGCATCTGCTCCTGGGGGTTCATCATGAGACAGAGGCATTCGTGGTATAGACGTAGCAAATTTTGTATCAGACAGCAAGTCGACGCGTCGCAACGCAGCAGCGGCAATATAATTTCTTTCGATTAATCCAATCGATTTCTATTCAATAAATCAAAATATGAATTCGTTATGCTCACATACAGCGCACCTAACAGCTTCGCCTAGCTGCCGCAGATGGGGCAGCAGCAGCTACCTTCTCCCATGTCTCGAACCTCAACTCTCGACTAGCGTGTGTGCTTGTGTGTGTGTGTGCTTGTGTGTGTGTGTGTGTGTGTATGTGTGTGTGTGTGTGTGTGTGTGTGTGTCAGTTTGAGGCACGTAACAAATTGTTGGGTTAATTAAAAAAACATAAATCGTTTGATTTCTGTTACTCGTAGAGTGCTAACAACCGTGGCCGGGCTTGACGGGCCTTTCATCACTTGAAATAGTATTTTGTTGCCAAAAAAAAAATTGAAGAAACGCAATTTCACTTTACATCGCCAAGGGGTGAAATTTTTAGCCACACTCTTAAAAAAGGATAAATAACATCTTTAGCTAAAATATATATTTATCTTGATGTATTTTAAATATTTATATTTGTGAAAGTTTCAATACTCTAAATATTTTAACTTTAGTAATTTTTTTTGATCTTAATGTAGTTTCAATTGATTTATAAAGGCTGTCACTCATATTTGCTTTACTTGATAACATCTCTCGCTTATTTCTGTCAGTGTAACCGCCTCTATGTTATGCTTATGTTGATTAACAGCGCTCGATAATTGCCACTGTAATAATTGGCACTAAAACTTTTGATGCCTCGACCGACTGAAACCAGATACGCACAAATCCCTTTGACACCGCTGTGCGAATCGCGAAATCCCATCAATACAAATGAGCAACTAAAAATAAAAATTTAAAAACTAAATGCCATGGATAAATATTCATGACGGAATTTCGTCAAATACCAACGAAAGAGAGGAACGCCACAACAGTCTGTTAATTAACAAATCAAAATTGAAATTTCATTTGCATTTAAATGTATTATTTGTATTAGCTTTGCTTCATTAATGAATAGAAGGGAATACTATGTTGACTTTTACCTATTTAGTTGATTTTATAACAAAGCTCAGTGTAGGCGTATAAATTTCAAGGTCATCAAATAACTTTTAGTTTTATAGCACCATTAGTTATTCCTGAATAACCTCTCTTAAAGAGACCCAAATTTTTGTTTAGTGGTAAGGAAAAGTAAAAGAATTTTTTTATAGTTTTTCTTCGTATTTATTTTTCGTGTGTTGTTTTTTGTTTTAAGTTTTTATATTTATTTTTTTGTGTACTTAAGCTGGGGG
Source organism: Drosophila rellima (assembly GCA_035043635.1). Classification (NCBI taxonomy): domain Eukaryota; kingdom Metazoa; phylum Arthropoda; class Insecta; order Diptera; family Drosophilidae; genus Drosophila; species Drosophila rellima. The sequence continues at coordinate 15,679,178 of JAWNMV010000811.1, forward strand.
AATACTAAGGCCGAAAATGTATGTACGTATATGTTTCGCTTTCAATCAAAGACTTTTTTTACAGTGTTTTTTTAATGCAATTTTTCTGATTTTTTTTGTACTTTTTGTACTAGAAAGCAGTAGGATTTTGCTTTGTATAGATTTTGTGAGGGTGTGTGTATGAAAAGCAACTTGAAAAATTTGCTATTACTTAATAGCTAAGTAGTCAATAGGCTTAAATAAAATTATAATAGTTATATATAGATTTATGCATATTTAAATGTTATTTTATACATTTAGCTTAAATAATTTTTAATTTTTAATAATTTACAAGAATATTTCATTTTTGCACCACACTTAAACAAAAGCAACTACAGAACTCTATATATATTTTTTTTTCAAATTCATTTAACATTTAATATGCAAAAAAAATTAGTTAATTTGCATTGTATTTTTAGTTTTTATTGTATATTATATTAAAATACATAATAATAATAATCATTAATAATAATAATAGGTTTTAAAGTACTTTCAACTCAATGATGCAATTTGTGTTTTGTTTAATTTTAAATTTGTTTTCTTTTTTTGTGTACATTTAACAGCAATTTTTCAATTATCAGGTATAAAGTTTAAAGTGCTTTCTTCAACTTTCAGAAATATTTGGTTTTCACATTGCGCGACAAGCGCCAAGTTTTGCAGACGTTGACAGCAGATCCAGTCCAGAGATGCCGTTGGCTCATCTGGCGGCACAGCGGTCGCCGCTGGCGTCGGGGGCAGCGGCGGCTCCTCGGGCCACCAGGTTTCCCAATCTCAATACGCTGTCGCCGCGCCCGGATGCATGAGATGGTGATGATGATGATGGTGGCCGAAGTGATTCAATGGATTCATTGCCTCCGCACTGCCAGCCGGCGCTGCCGTATGATACCAATCGCTGGGCGGATGATGCTGCGCCGCCGGATGGTAAAGCAAATGATGATTGTGATGCCCCGTTACGGCCAGCATCGATGCCGAGGCAGCAGCTGTGCCCGGCGAGACGGCTGACGCCGAAGCAACTGCCGCTACCGCCGAGCTGCCGGCCACCTGTGGATGATGTGGATGGTGATGATGATGATGCGATGGCGGCGGACCCAACGGTGGTGGCAGATACGCGGAGGATGCCATCAGCTGCAACGCTGGCGAGGATTTCGATTCCACATGCAAGGACTGATGTGCGGCAAGTTGATGTTGCTGCTGCTGTTGATGTTGCTGTTGCTGTTGTTGTTGCTGTTGCTGCTGTTGCTGCTGCTGTTGTTGCTGCTGCTGCAAGAGATGGGAGGCACTGCTGCTCACTGTGCTGCTGCTGCCACTGCTGGAGGCGCCCAGATGCACACTGTGCAACGGATTTGGCTCCGATTTGATTGAGTGCGGGGAGGATTTGACGCCGCTGCCGCCGCTTAAGCTGCTGACGCCGCTGCTGCTGCCGGCGCTGCCATCCAAACGCGTCGATGGCGGCGTCTGGGCTCCGCCCGTGACAATGCTCGAGCTGGAGCTCTCCTCGCCCTCGCTGTCGTAGCCGTGCGACGGTGACTTGTCGTCAATGTTGCCATGCACCTGCAAGCAAGAGAGAGAGAAAAGAAAACAAGAGAGAAAGAGTAGAGCGTTAGTCTTAGTTTTCCAGTTGGAGGAATAAGAGAAGGAAGGCTTAAGTTAGCAATCCTGGTACTTACCTTCATGTGCTTGCGCAGCGAGGAAGGATGCGTGTAGGACTTATCACAGCCGTTGATGCGACAGTTGTAGGGCTTGTCCGAGGTGTGCACATGCGAGTGCTTCTTTCGGTCCGAGGAGTTGGCAAATCGCCGATCGCAGCCCTCGTGCTCGCACTTGAACGGTTTCTCGCCTGAAAGTGGCCAAAAGACAAATGGAAAAACTTGATTAGTTCACATTTTCATACAACTTACATATGTAGGATATACACTTATTTTGAAAGGGTATCAATAAACTTAAATACTTATAGTGCATCCTTAGATGTTTTTAACTACGTCTACAACATCCCCTTTACTTATTATTGTTGTTGCTGAGGGGAAAACAATAGGTATGCCTCAGGCTCTCCCCACTGAATGTGTCAGATCTCCGGGACCTGGGCCATAAATGACATTATTTATGTGCCACGCATAAAATATAAATATATACAACTAACTAGCAGAGAGAGACTAGGGAGAGGGACCTATAAAAGACGCCCATTTATGAACTCCGAACCAAGACTCAATATCAATACAATTTAATAAAGGTGGGAAAAACGAGGAACGTAACGTCTGTCCAGCGTTTTTATTGAGAAAAATCATATAAATTATGCGGGATCATTGCATTGTTTGAAATCAAACAGCTAAGCGAGGCCTCCGACACGCAACCTTCGACCTCTCCAATCCGAGGAAACAACAACAACAACAAAAATATTCACCTGTGCCTCTGTCCGTTTGTTGTTCTTGTCCTTTTGTCGGGACATGTGAAAAGTGAAAAACTAAACGGACAACGGGTCAAAATACGAGTATGTGCACGTTGCTGGAAAAAAGGTCAAAAGGTTAACCTTTTATTATACACAGACTGTAACACCTTTACCCAGACAGCAACAGGCCCTGGCTCTGGCTTTTGATTGGGTGATATTTTATGGCTTATTAGAAAATTATGTGTCCAAAGCAGTTTCAGATGCAAAGAGATAACATTTTGGTTTCAACTCAGAACGTAAAACATAAATAATAAGTCATATTTTATTGCCCCAATGATAACCCATAATTTGGCAAATGATACACATGTGTTTTGATTCCTATAGATAAAGAGACATTAGCATACATTTTAAGTAATTTCTAGAACTAGCAAGAAATACTGGGAAATTGAGAGAAAACTAGGAAAAGGGTAAGCAAATTAAATGAATTTGATATAATTAGGGTTTCATCAGAGAGAAAAAAAGTATAGCTTACTAAAACTTTTATTTGTGGACCAATATTATATCTTTAAACATTTTTGAAGCTTTTAATTAACAATAGAATAATAAGTGTTAAGTTAGATCTTCACTTAATATTTCTATTAAATATAAAGGTGTTGAACAATAGAAATTTTCTCATTTATCTAATAGCTATAAGATGCATAATCTGCTTATAGATAAATAACAAACAGGCACAACAAGCGCCCACATTACGGATCCATCAGTTTCAATAACCTGGACATAAACTTGATTCAGGCTGGAAAGCAAATCCATTTAGCATATGGCATTTATGTGCCAGCTGAGCGGCCATTATAAGCCTCGCCTTTTGACAATTGCAGCTAAGCGGCTCAGCTGGCAGCCCCAACTCCCAACAATCCCAACTCCAACCTCAACTGCAACTACAGCCCCAACTCTGGCGTACCACACAGAAACCAACAACAACAACCACGACAACAACGATGACGATGACAATAATCGAACATTTTCACACCTTGAGCTTAAAGTGGACATAGTTATGGCTTAGGAGAGGCAATCTGTGGCTAAGGGGGAGTTTGCAATGAAAAGCTGCATTATTATCTGTCCCTTTGGGGGCTTTGTGTATGCGCCATATAAAAAGACATCCAGCGGTGTTCTTTGGGGTTTAGTCTGTACCACGTTCAACAAGTTTTCAGTCATCTTTTTTCTTCGTTTTGCTTTATGCTTTCTTGATGTTCTCTTTGTTAGTGTATTGTTTATTGTGTGACTCCCTTCCATGTCATTTAATACTAATTTATGTGCTTTATTACGCACATTTGCATAAACTTTGAGTTTGTTTTAAACTCAAAATGATTTTTTTTTTTGATTTTCAATGGCGTGTCGCATTGTTTTCCCCTCAATTGTTGTTGTTGTTGTTTTTCTATTAATTTGTCAAAATTTGAACAGTCATAAATATGCGTATTACTTGAACAATCACTCTCCTCCGATCGCCTCAATTATTTTGACAGACCGAATCCACCAGAAATTGTTAAGAAACAAGCGCATCGAATGCATTTCGATGCGAACAACAAAGTTGTTCATGGACTGCGGGAAGGGGTAGGGGAAGGGCATTGAATGTCAAGTGTCGGCCAAGACTCGAATGTATTTAAATAGGCGTAAAGGGCGCCAATAAAGAACGTAAAATAGGTTCAAGAAACTGGAATCTATATGAAATTAAATTTTTGTATTTCATAAAATTATATTCCAGTAAATAAAATGTATAACCTACGAATATTCAATAATTAATGTTGACCAAATATTGCCAACACTATATTAGAATTACGTTAAAAATAGTCAAAAAGATTTTCGATTTTTAAAACAACTTGAAAAAGAACAGCATGTATTTTTTAGCCAGCAAAACTTTAAAAGTCACTCAAAGCAAGAACAAATTCATATCAGCATAAAATTATCCATGTTATTTTAAGCGATAATTAATTTAAAATAAAGATGCAGCTGGCATTTCATGAGTAACTCACGCTGTTTTTCTTACGGTTCAAATTCTTATCAGCCTTATCACTTAAGATGTGCATCGCTTATTTTATGACTTGTCTGGACACTCTAGGGTCTAAGTATATATGTATATATGTAGCATATGGGCAACTCCTGGTGCGACTTGCGGTCTAAACACAGCGGGGGAGTGCGCGGCACGCGACTGCCAAGTGGAAGGGTTTGTGTCCCAGCTAAATATATGCATAATTTTCACATTTTTCAACGCGATGTGCATTTAAATATTTTATTGCTTTAAGTTTTAAACGACAGATACTGATAGAAAGAGCGATGGAAGAGAGAGAGAGAGAGAGAGACAGAAACCGCCCATTTATAAAATGTCAATTTCAGTGCAAAGATATTTCCACACTTTCGAAAGGACGTCCGGGGCTGTGCATGCTGCCATGCAAATCCCATTTAGGCTCTGAGCATTGCCAAACTTATTTAAATATTTCAATAAAGTAAATCCCAAGTCTGTACATAAAAAAACCCAAAAAAAAAGGAAAAACAAGAAGGAGAAAGAAATTTGAAATAGGCCAAGGGCCGAGAAGGCTATAGAAATCTGCTTTGCATATTTTCCCCCCAGAAAGCGCCATTAACTGAGGCCCAAATTGTTAATTTCCTAGCGGAAAAAAACGTTTAATGTTGCTCGGGGAACGCGTGGAATTGGCACAGCGACTGTCATGGCGTCCACGTCGTTCCGTCGTGTACAGCCGCGCGCTTTTTGTTGTTGTAGTCGTTGTTGTTGCTTTTCTGCCTTTGTTTTGGGGTTGGTTGAGTTTCGGGGGTTGGCATTGCTTTGTAATCTGTTTTGTGGGTGGCTTTAGCCAAGAACATTTTATATAGACATGTAAGTATGTGTGTCTGTACATATATATATTAATATATAAAGTGGGCTATGTGCCTGAAAAACATATCACATGTTTTAGCTTTTATGTAACGCCAAAGCTGCCTGTCATTTGCAGACTCAGTTGTACGTCCGGACCGACGGTCTGAAACTCGGAACTCGAACTCAGCTTCGGTACTGTGTCTAGGTCTTTTCAATGGATCTATGTGTGTGTGTGTGAGATGTGTATATTGTGGATGTTTTACTTTTGGGGCGTTGTTTTCAGCTGTAAGCTTTGGGCGTATTCGCATAGAAAAAAATTGAATTTTGCTTAACGTCTCTTAAGTGTTTTTTTTTGGTGGTGATGAAGGGGAAAATTGTGGAAATGCCTCCAATATGTTTTTCTTTGTTGATTTGCTTTGAAGCAATGTTGTGCGTGTTTTGTGAGGGAGCTTAAAGATATAGACAAAATGTAGCAGAAAAGCTAAACTAACCTGCAGTTTAAAGGAATCAAATATGTTAAGAAAAGCAAGCATAATTAGATCAGATTTAAATGACTAATGTTTTCTTTGCGCCCAATATATCGAAGCTATACTGTTGGCTGTTCAATTTCAGAACGAAAATAAATTGAATCGATTTAACACACCGCCCACCTGTCTGACAATGAGGAAGCAACAAGCTGATTGTAGAATGTACCTCATTTTTTCCACTTTCGCAATGCAAATTAAGCATCATTGACAGTCGCTGATTAATTGAACCAGAATCAGGTATATTTTTTTTTTAATTTCCAGCCTGGCAGCCACAAAAGGTGAATAACAGCAACAAATGGGAAAAATGAAAATGAAATAAAACATATTTACGCTGTTATCGGCAGAGTTGCATATTAAATGCAACTGCCGAGAGCAGGAGAATTAATTAAAATGCCATAAACAGATTTCCTTAACAGAGTCTCTGTTAGCATTACGCTGCGATGTCAAATATAACAGAGAAGGGTTAGCTTTAAATAAGCTGTTAAAGAAGAAGGGAAATGTTTGATGTGCTTATTTATTAACAGTGCTCTGTTAACGAAAGCACTGCAGCAAGTGAGAAGCAGAGCAAAAGAGATGAAAACAACAACACTTCTTATTTAATTTCCTATTGAATTAAAGCTTCGGATATGAACAACAAGTGGGCGCTGTTAGTGTAAAATATACAAGAGAAATCAAACACTTTTTTAGAGCGCCTTTATTCAACAGTATTCTGTTAGCCCTAACAGGCTGAGCACTGTAATTAGCTCTGTTAATGACGCTGTTAAAAATATATGTATTGCCCGCTTAAAGAACATCTCCTGTTCGCTAAAAAGGCAAAGAGGGGTGAGTGAAAGAGAGAGAGAGAGAGAGAGAGTAGCGGAGATAAGCGGCATCATCATCGCTCATGTGTCAACAACATGCAATGCGATATGATTATTATTATCTAACAATACAAAATAACAAAACAGCAGCTACTTTTTGCCTGCCTGTCTGTCTGTCTAACTGTCTGTCTCCCTATTTATATCTATCTCGCTCACTCACTTTGTGGCTCACTCGCTCTAGGTTGTTGACACTCTTTTTAGGATTTGAAAAACCTCTGCTCTTTGTATCTGTTATTGTGCATATATTTTTATGTTTTTTTTCTGTCGCTTCTTCCTTTGCGTCTTTTGTTCTATGTAAAGCCGGAAAAAGCCAAACCCCGATTTCCTGGCGGTTTACATTTCAATGGGCAATTTTCTTCCCCTACTTTTGGATTGCTTTTTTTCATTTTCTCTTTTTCCTTTTTTTTTCTATTTTGCGAATGTCTCTGTTTTGGTTTAGGGATAGTTAGGGGGCAGTGACTGTTGATGATGATAGCAATGTCGTTAAGTATTTTCAGGATGTGTCGTAGGGTTGCCAAGCAGGTGCACAAATTGACTCGCGTGGCCATATTAAATTATATCGATGAGTAATTAGATGGAAGATGATGAGAGATAAAAAAAATTATAATAACAGAACTCTAATGAAGCAGAATCATATATAAATATTTAAATATTCCTGAGCTCTAAAATTGCATTGTTTATAAGGTTGAGAAGTTTCTTTAGAAATGATCTGTTCTCACTATTTTTTTTTAAAACTCTCTCCGACCTATATTCAATACAATACAACTCTCATTTTCCCACATAATTTTCCTCTCGAATTCTCAATTTTCGCCATGAATATTTATAACAGTTGCCTGCGTTTGATAACCATATTAATGGCAGACTTCTCCCAAACTCAACGCGCTCATTATTTATGCCTCATAATAATAATAATAAAATAATAATTTAAACGCAATGAATGCTGCTTGTCAACAGCAAAAGCAAAATACAAAATCTCTTCGAGTCTGTGCCTGTGCCGGACTGCTGCTCATCATCATTATAATCATTATCATGCTCAGGAGTTGAATTTGGCACCCCTAAAAATGAAGTTACCTATTTGCTGCTGGCCTGGCCTCGAATACTCTTCAGCTTCGACTGCGGCTCTATTGTTTGTTTGTTTGACAAAAACCGTTGAGTGAATTGCGTAATGTCTGTCATGATTTATGATTTAAGTATCCCTCCCTGAAACCATCGCTGCCGCCGCTGACCCATCCTCCCCGTCATCCTCATCCTCATGCTCATCGTCATCTCCTCTGAGTAACATCCTCACATAATTTTCACTATTTGTTTGCAGCTTTGCCGTTTGCTGCTGCTGTCAAGTGATACGTTAATAATTGACATTGGGGTCACTCGAGCCCGACTTTGCCTGTGGTTTATTGTAGCCAAATAGACGTAAATGGGAACTTTGTTTTGATTTTTTTCGATTCGACCGAAACTGTGAAAACAAAAACAAATTTTACAGTCGAATGACGTTTTGGGTTTTGTCTAATGAGTGCGGCGCGAGCAATGAAATATCTTTAGCATTGTATCTCAAGTTGGCTCTTGAGGATGCGTTTAAAGAACTGTTATTGGCGTTGAGTTTCAATTTCAGTTTATAATGCAATATTAAGTTTCCACTTGACTCCAATTGGACAATCGTAAAAAACTGACCATAATTTAATTCAATTAATATTGTAGGTAAAATAAATGACTTATGGCTCCACTCAGAGTAGTTGAAACTACTTAAGCCCTTGCCTTGGTTATAGTTTTGTCTGATAAACTTCAATAATTTGTGCTCAGCCGGAACAGCCGCACAACGTTGCGTATACACAATGCGCATTGCTCATATGCTTGAGCCAGACAACTACAATGACTATTAGTAAAACAATGACAGGCAACAGCCTTGCTGTACATGACCAAACATGGGCCAGTTTGTCTGCTACTCTCAGTTTATGTCTGTGTGTGTTTTTTTTTGTCTGCTGTTTTTTCTTACAACGAACAAATTTTCGACAAGTTAGCCAGAGCAAGAGAACGCCTCGAACAGATTAGAGGTGTGTGTGCTACAAACAGATATCTAAATGTACATACATACTTGTATATATGCATATAGATATAAGCATTCAGTCAGACTCGTACACACGAGTACGAGTACTAGTACTCGACTGCATAATGCATTCAAATTGCATTTTCAGTTGCCAGCTAAAGTTTTGCCTCCAAACTCCTCTGGCAGCACAGAGAAAGAGACAGAGAGAGAGAGAGAGAGAGAGAGGAAAACTGAGTGTCTGGCTGGGCACAACTTGCAGACATGTAAATGCATTATATGTTTTTAAATCCTATGTCTGTATATAAGAAAATGTATTTTTTTGTTTTTTACTCATATGCATTCGGTGCAGTTATGTCTGCATCTGCATCTGCGTCTGGCAACCTTGTACCTTCTGCAGTACATTTGAAAAATTTGTACCAAAAACTGTTTGGCTTGACAGCAAATTGTCGACATTAGCATTAAAGAATTTGGAACTCTAAGAGAAACAAGGCTGTTAATAACTTTTGAGGTTTATGTGTGTAGCTTTTCATCCAATTTGCTGGCTGTGTGTGCTCAAGAAACTTTTCCACAAGTTACATAATATGTCGTTTATACGACAGTAGCATAGAATGATACAAAATTGTATGATATCTGAGCTGAGCTTATTTATATTTATTTATTTTATTATATCTATGTCAATTACAAGCAAATGTCAACTTTTAAGATATAACCAAGATATAACCATGTCATGATTAAGTTTTTATTCTGTTGTGAGCAGTATGCTAAATAAATAATGTTTTTTACATATTTTATCTTATTATGATTTGAAAACAACGCTTAAATATGCGGTTAACTGCATCTGCCTATGCTAATTGATTAGTTGTGATAGTTTTGGCTTGGCATATGCCAACATTCTGGTTGCCTGCCTGCTACGCAAAAGATACAAAATAAGGCAAAGCAACTCAACAAATGCACTCGAATGACAAACGAAGCGTAGACAATAAGCAAAAGTAACACTAAGCCTATTGTCTGTGGCCCAAAGTGCATACAAACAAGGCGCGTTAGAGAGTGAGCGCGAGAAAGAGAGATAGACAGAGAGAGAGGGAGAGGGAAAGAGAAAGGGAGAGAGATCTGTAACCATAGTCCCAGTGGCATTCGTCGTCCCCAGACAGTTGACAAAGACAAGACGCTAGGCAGGATTAGCCCAGTTCGAATCCGAGTTCAAATTCACAGGTAGACCATGACAGCTGAAACACTCGAACAACACTCATGAATGAAATTTGCAACAATTTCAGCTACAGTTGCGCTTACTCCTTACATAGAAATTTCAGCGCGACGTCGGCGTTGGCGGCTTCCTCACAACACTCAAAGAGGTGTTGCTTTGTATATACATATACTTATACGTACATATATACCCCGACTTAGGAGTTCGATGGGTATCTGATTCTTTTTCTCTCTTTTTCTGTTTTTTTTTTTGCTTTTTAGCGCTCTTTAAGATTTTAATCTGAGCCGTTGTCTTGAGCCGCTTGTTTGTTGTTTTGCGTTGCAGCCAAGTAGAAAATCTCTTGGCTTGCTGCGAGTGTGAGAAATTAAAATGTCATCAAGATTGTCATCATTGGTTATTTGATGTGACAACTGGTGAAACTGTTTTTTTTTTTTTTTTTTTTTTGGGATTCTTCTCTCTTTTCTCCCATGCTTATCGCAATGTTCAAGTTTAAATGTTGTCAATTTTAACAAGATTCGACTTCCAGATAAGTATCTCAATGACATCAGCGATTGAGTATTTGAAAGAGTATGTTTTTGGGAGTGTGCCAGTCATTCATAGGATCCTTTAACAAGAAACCTTCTAGATTGGGTAAGAATAAATTCAGGAAAGCATTTAAAAGTAATCCAAGTTAAATGAAATAAGTAATCGTATTTATTGGATTGATATTAATATTCATACTTAATTAAAAATTATAATTTTTAGGAATCCATGCCAAGTATTTACGTGAAACGAATGGAATGAAACACTCACACATTCACACCTTTCTCGTGGAGTTGCTGTCAATATTGCTTAATGAACATATCAAAACATCGCATAAAATTGCATTTATGTATTTTCCAGGCCAGAAAAATATCTTTAAGTGCCAACAAATTTGGTCAACGCCCCAGAACATATTGAAAGTATCGCATCTCGGAACGAACGCCCCCAGAAAGTGTTACCTCAGTCGACTTACAGTTGAATGCGCCCTGTGCCCAAAAACAGTTTACTGAAATTTGAGAAGGCTGAGAAAAAAAAAGCAATAGCAGTCAGAACTCTAAGTTAGGACTGCGAAGGGAATGCGATGCGTTTCTGTCAGATACAAGTACTATTCGCTTTCGCAGTAGCCCAGCCAAGCCATGACGATTTGAGTCGAGCCGTCGGCAATGCGTCATAGCCAAATAGTGGCGTTGGCCGTCTGTAATTTTAGCCAAACTGAGTGCCCGAGTGTCCGCCCGGCTGTCACAGCATTCGCAGCATTTGACAGCCTCATGTCAGACAAGATTTGTGTTTTGTTTTAGACTCGGCATGACAACCCGTTCTATTTATTTACATACACATATTTGTTGCCTCTAATTGCATTGACAATGTTTTTACAATAAATTGCGTGCCAGTTAGCTGCAGCTGAACCTATTTGGGTTAAAACAATCACAATTCATGCCTAAATAAACGTCAGAGGCGTTGGTGTGTTACAAATTTGTCAACGCGACCGACAAACTATTCGAATTTTCTGAGAAACTCAAGTGTGTGTATGTGTGATGTGTAGTGTAGTGTGTAGTGTAGTGTGTAGTGTAGTGTGTAGTGTAGTGTGTAGTGTAGTGTGTAGTGTAGTGTGTAGTGTAGTGTGCCTGAGTGTGTGCAATATGCAAAATAAAGCTGATTTGACAAGCACTCTTATAGATTTCAAAACAACGAATATATGTAAGCTAATATGCATAAAATAAAAGTGATAGTAATATACTCCTCATTTTTTGAAGATAAAGAATTTGCTAATTATTATTTTTGTCTTAGATTATTATGTAGCTAAAATTCGTAGATCACATATACAACATATTCCAATTCAATTACAAAAAAACATTTTTAATTTTGATTTTCTAATTCATAGATTAATCACAGACAGTTAGCCTAAATCCCTTTTTCTTTTTCTTAGATAACTAATTGAACAATATTTGTATAATGTATAGAAATTAATGCCAAATTAAATAAGTTTCTCATTTTAAGGAGACCAATATTAATTGAACTTTCACCAATATTTGATATATCTATCACATACTTGTAATTTTAAGTTGAGTTCTCTGATTTATCTATACAACCAAAACCAAAGATAAACTTATATAATCAAAAATGAATGAATTTCATACTTTTTGATATATTTAAGAAAATATTCAGTATTTCCTGACATTTAGCTTAATTATGGTAACACCTTTCGGAGCATTCGCTGATTTTGGTAGCGTGTTCTCTCAAATTTTTTCATTTTTTTTGGGGCTGCTTAACATTTTTTGTTCATGTGGTATGAATAATGATTTCATTTTTCCCATAAGCTAATTTATACAAGTGGATGTGGGGCATGTGGTGGTCGGTGGTGGGGGTCGGCCCTTGGTGCGCGATTTAGAGGATTAGTCAGGCTTACTTTCATAATTCTCGAAAAGAGCAGTCCAGGCACAAGCACTACCTGTATCCTCTACCTGTGACTGTGTGAGAGTGTGTGTGTGTGTGTGTATCATATGCATGCAGATATAAAAAATATGCAAGATGACAGTTTAATTTTATGGTTTGTCTGCTGCTGATCAGTTCTTTATGCGTTGAAATTTTATTTTTATTTTTTTTTGTATTTATTTTTTTTTGCCCGCAATATTGCCGTCTGCCCGAGTCTCAGTTTCGCGCCCGCACTCGCCCCACCGTCCGCCACCTACGAAAGTTTTCGAATATGGGGAATGCGCACTCGCTGCTGGCTTGTGGCTACTTTTGACTGAGATTTCTGTTCTTCCTTTTGTTGTTGTTGTATTCTCCTTTTGGATCATCTAAGGAATTTAATTAATTTGAGCGCGACTTCTATGACAAACGGGCGTGGCTAAGCGGCAGTTATGCCGAAAAGCGCGCTTAGTGTGCTCCAACAAATATTTCAAGAGTGTGCTAATAGTTGCTCTGGCAACAACAAAACAATGACAAGGAGAACAGCAACAACAACAGCAATATGAAGCAGCAACAACAATGGCTGCCAGGCCAAAATAAGCCTCATTTATTAACTAGCCCCGTAGCCCACGTCACAATAAGCAGCTTAGCCACTCAACCATCATACAGGGTGCTATAAATAAACCTAGAGCAAGAGGGAGAGAGAGAAACCGAATGATAGAAAGAAAGGGATATAAGGAGTAGTAGGGGTAGACATTATGCAACAACTTAGACTGCTACGCGTCTATAACTATTATACAAAATGGCTACTTAGCTAATAGACCAAAAAAGGGTTGACGAAATTTAACCCCCGCCGGGTTGTTATGCATTTCTAAATGAAATTATAATGCACAAATACACGCACACGCACACACACACACACACATGTACACACATGATAATGAAGTATGCCTCAATACATATAAAATTGTTTTGACATTTTTAAAAATGCGTGGAAATAGTTTAGGCATTATGGCCAACAACCCTCTGCCAAGCAAGTAAAGTAGCTACACGTTAAGCGGAACGGCTGCACTTCTGAAAGGGAGCAGGGAACTGTTCTATAAAGGGTGGTGCTAATTATAATGCATGCATTTGTTAGATAAATCAATATGCATAAAAAGGAGGGTTTCTTAATGATCAGAATGGTTTATAGGACATTATTCTAAAAGGTAATACAAATTAAAGTATGTAACTATCGTTAGTACGAGTTCTTTAAGAACTTGAGTAGTTAGTCATTTAAAGATTCTCAATCTTACATTAAATGTGTTTTATTGGATATGCATTATTTTTGACTGACATTAATAAATAAATTACTTATTTTATTTAAGCGATACATAGAAATATGACAATAGATTTATTAAAATGGATATTACTATTATTTTTAGTTACTAAATTTAATTAAAGAACTACATTATTAGTGTTTACAAAATGGAGCAAGAAATACGTTTTTAATTATTCTCGAACTATATTTTTCTAAAAGTTATAAATCTTTTACATAAAGTTGAATTCTCGCACTGCACAAGAAAAGAGAGAAATCATTTTTAGAATTACTGTAGGAAGTCAGAAAACTAAACCAATATCCAGTCGACTGTCAAATACTTGAACCACAAATAAAATTTATATACTTTTTACTTTTCAACCGCAAACCTCATAAATCTGCAGCTTCGCAAGGCGTTGTCATAAAAATAACATTTGAATAATTCAATGAGTGGTCGAAACGAAACTCTTCCCCTCTCCTTCCCCCCCGATTCCTCGTGTTCCGGTCCATCGCTTGATAATCGAGTGTCATGTTAAAATTGGTCACATTTGGCACTTTTAATTGAGCGAAACGAATGCAAAACACGAATCGAGTATATGTATTCGCTTTTCAGAGGGATAAACCAAGTTACAAACAAGCCAATGACGAATTCTGTTGAAAAATGCATTCGTCATTAGCCAAAATTGTTGTGGAAATTCAGGGAGAGAAAGAATAAGACAGAGTTTGTGGAAAAGAGAAAGAAGTAAACAGTTCTAGGAGCGTAACTAATTGATTTTCAGAGTCTTAGAGAGCGTTGAAGTCAGCACGAGACGTTGAGGTCCTGCCAAGCACTGTTCATGACCACGGGACAGGAGAGGAACGGAGCAAGGCCAGGTAGTGTGCAGTTAATCAGTCCCCGGGGCACATAGCAGGTTTTTTTTTTGCCTTTGCATTGTTCGTATTCTCCTGGCCCCGAAAACCAATTCTGAGAAGCTCAACAGCAAACAGTCAACATTTAATGCGCAAAATATAAAAAGTTATTTTCGTTCTGTCTCTCTGACAGTGTGTCTGTCTGTCGTCTGTCGCACTGTTGTCTTGTTTGTTGTTTGTTTGAAAATCGTTGAACCCGCAATAAAGTCATCAATCATTGACATTTGCAGCATTTGATATCTTCTATAGCTCTCTTGGCTCTAGAATTTGAAAAATTATGCTCATGGCGCCGACTAGCAAAAAGCGTTAACAGTACAATCGCAGAAATATGCTGTTAGCTAACATAAAAAGAAACTGCTACAATGCTGTAAACTAAATAAACAGTGAGAAAGAGAAAGAGACCGGGAAAAACGCATAAAACGCTTTTTTGCCAGCTCAAAACAACTTCATAAAAGACTCATTAAAAAAGCACTCGAGCTCAATTAAATCGAGTGGCAGCATCAGGAAGCAGAGCTAATCAACGTTTACAAGGGTTCACAGCCAAAGCAAGGACATTGTTAAATGAACATTCTGCTGCACTTGCTTAGCTAGTGATAAGGAGGAGGAGGAGGAGGGGGAAGAGCAGTGGAGTAACATAAACATAATGAGCTTGGGCAGCATCAACTGCAAACTAACCACAAAGTTGTTGGCCATTTGGAGCAACTTCGTTGTAGGTGTTAATGAATAAAGTTGTTGATTGTGGTGGAGCAGCCGCAGGAGTGCACCGAGCAGCAACACCAAAAAAAAGCCAGTCAATGGCAGTGAGCCCGAGAGAGAGAGAGATGCATGTAAAAACCACACACTATGATTAACGCCATTCAGCCCCACACAGACACATGTATACAAACACACAAGCACATCCACAGGCAAAGCTGCTGGATAAGGTGTCAACTGGAGGGAAAAGCAATAACAAAGCAGACAAACGTTGATTGTTCTGCTCCCGCTCTTTCTCCTGTTAGTGTGACTGTTGTTGTTGTTGTTGGAGTCTGGACATTGTGCGAGTGCAGAGAATGCAGATGGCGGACAAGTGACAAGTGCCAAGTTAACAGAGACCTCAAGCTAACAGCGTCAGAGACTGTAAGCAGAATGTTATTTTTAAGCTAAACTTAGTAGAGGCGGAAGTTTTAGAAGAGCTACAATTGGATAATCAGACTTTTGCAAAATAGTAAAATAGGGGTAACACCAAGAGACTCCATGTTCATTAAAATGAAAGTACCACACGTTATAGCTTGTTAGTAGCAACTAGCTTTCTAGCTTTGCAGTGTTGCCAACCTGTTTGCAGCAAAAAACATAAAAAGTAATTATTGTGAACATAAAAACCGTAAAGCTATAGACATAGAAAAGCAATAAACTTTACGCTCTAATGCTATTTATCATGACACGCTTGCAATAAAGGATAACAAATATTTAAAAATAATAATATTCATAAAAAACACTTCACATTTTTTTATTGAAAAACACCGCGCCAAATAACATATGAATTAAATTCAAAAAAATATATGCCAGAAAATCCCAGCCAAAAAACAAATACAAACTAACAATTGAGAGCGCTGTAGTAATGAGTAAATACCCCGTGTTCGGCGCTGATATTCAATATGAAAACAAATTTTAACTTGCTCTAAGCACAAAAATCAACTATAATAAATTAAGAAAAAGATAACCAAGCTAAGGTTTTTTTTAAATAAAATATGTGATTTTGATTGACATTATTTCTTTTTATTCATTTATGCACCTCTTATCTATATATCCTTCTTTCTAAAGCTACAGGGTATTAAAGCAAAAGGCGATGCAGGGCTAAAATTAAAGCACAAACAAAGTGCGTAAAATATGCCAAGCAATATAAACGCCATTTTGTGTATGGCGCACGTATGCTATAGTTGTTGTTGTTTTTGCTGCTGTTGTTGTCGTGGTTGTGTTTGCTGTTTCTGTTGTTGTTGTTGTTGCTGCTGTTGCTGCTGTCTAGCTCGCCTGCCTACCCTAGGCTGTTATCTCTTCTGTCTCTGGGTTTGTATTGTTTTTTTTTGTATGCACAGCGCGCTTTTAATAAACGGAGGCTGTGTAAAAGGCCAAACAAGGATAAAACGCCCACGCTTACACCTATCGCTGTCTCGCTCGATCCCCCAACGGTTCTGTTGCTGGTTTGGCTTTCACTTTGTGTTGTTGTTCGTGGCTTTTGTGTTTGCTTTATTAAAACGAGTGGTGCAATTTAAAGCAATTATATTGGGGTTCGCCACACGTTTCCCCCTCGATTTGCTCTGTTGCCTCTGCTCTCCATCAAATCAACAACAAGAACAACAGCAATGCAATAAGTGTTTTTAATAGCATGTTTAATTGTTTTTAATGTTTGAAATAGTCACATAAAAGTTGAAGCTTTTTAATGAGCTAAACACGCTTCCAGAATTTGTTAGCATATTTCTTCCAACAATAAAAACATCTTTAGTTTTACCGATTAATATGGCTAAATATTTTGAGAGAGCGAGAGAAAAAAAAACATTCCGAACACTTTGATTCAAAGTTAGATTAATGTTGATCCAAAGTGTTGACGTTAAGCCTAAAAATTATGGAATTCAAAATTGGGAATATGTGCGAAAATATTGAATACAATAATGTCGAGAAAATAAAAGAGTAAATAATTATTAAAACATATAAAAATGAAACTTCACTTTGATTTTTTTCAACAACAAAAGTCAAGTATTCTTAAAAGTTGTTAGCTAAGTTTTATCGCCTAAATAGATCCGCATCGCCGTTCACTCTTTCAACCGGTAAAGTCCTAATAAATAGAATGAAAAAATCATCTACCCCTACACAAATGCAAATGAAAATTCAAAATTTAATGAGCTTGAAATTTCTACACAATTGAAATACAAATCATTTGATTTTTCGTTGTGTTGTGTTTCGATTTAACAGACAAATTTCTTTTGCACGATCATTGAAAGGTAATTAAAATGTTTAATTCGATTTTGGGCCATAGACGCCATTGAATGACGCACACAGATTGCGAGTTTATATACATATATATATATACATATGTTCCATAATGATCTTTTCAGATTCTTTTTATTCCATTGTTTTTTGACTAATTTCCATGATGATGTAGCAAAAAAGTATTGAGTACATGATTGGTTGGTGGGTTTTGAAGTGGCCGACGGAAGACACAACTTCATTAGAGTTTAAAAAAAATGAAATAAGAAAGAGGAGAATGGCCTTTAGCCCAGAATAACAATTGCCACTTGACTTGCTCTCTTTCGTTCTCAATTCACGTAGCAATCTCTCTCACTCCCTCTCTCTCTCTCTCTCTCTCTCTCTGTTTTATTTTTACGCCCCTCAGATAAATCAAAATTCAATCAGTAACGTTTTTGGGATCTGTTAGCTGCCTGCCCTGGTGTTTGTTTTTATTACATTGACACACACACCGACACACAATAATATGAGTGTGTGTGCGTGTTGACACGTGTCAAAACTTCCGTTTGTAATCGCACGGAAATACTTCTAGCCACTTCGTGCCCAGCACTCCAATTGCGCTTTCGAGATTTCAACTTTCCCAATCGAAAACTGGGGTAAAATCGCAAAAATCTGCGCAATTCACATTCAGAACGTCCCCCTGGCCAATGGGAGAATTCTCTGTTTTCTGATTTCAGCTTTTGGGTTTAGTTTAAGGTTTGGGTTTGAGTTTGTGTGTAAATATTTTGGGCACTCGCCATGCTACATTTAACTTTAGATTTAGTTTATGCAAAAAGCGTTGATATGTGCGCAAGTTATTTATGAGGCTGTTCCCTTTGCCGGAATGATATGTTATGTGTGGGGTGCTCTCAACTGAAACAGAGTCACCTAAACAGTTGTTCGACTTAGATATGAATGTGATAAGAAAGCGAATGTATACGTTAAAGACGTGTAAAGATACAGACAAAAACAGAAGAAGTGCTGTTAATAGAAATAAAAATACGAAAGCTTAAGAAAGAATTGATTAAAGAAATCTATTTACAAATTTTAAGCAAAACTCCTTTTTGAAAGCATTTAGATATGCGGACATTTTCGTTAAGATATTTCTTGTATATTCCTTGGAATTGTTTTCGCATATAACTATTTGAAAAATGGTTCAAATTACCATCTAGTCAAAGAATGCAAAAAAAGTTCTTCAGTATCAACATCGCTTTGAGGAATACCCCTAATATTAAATATAATATATTCAATCTTTACTCAGTTTTCGTATTGAAAACTTATGCAGTCTACTTTGGATTATCCAGAGGTCAGAGTTATGAAGTCAACGTAGAAAACACTGTTAGATCTATTGGCTAAACCGTTGAAAAGTCGAAGTCAAGCCCTTGGGCGACTTATCCCATCGGCAGAACAAATATTGTTGAAGGCAACACACACTTTGTGGATTTGAACGAAAGAAAGGCTTAAATAGAGACCTTACAGGTTGTGGATCGTAAAGGACTTAGCGGCAGGTAAAAGGAGGCGTGCTCGGGTGCACCGACGCCTTGTCGGGGATTTGCCCGATCACCGCCTGCTCCGAGCAAGGGGTTAAACCACAATATTTGTATGTGTGTGTGTGTGTGTGGTTAACACTAAATTTGTACTTACCCGTGTGTGTGCGCTTGTGTATCTTGAGATTCTCGCTGCGGGCAAACACCTTGCCACAGCCGGGATGGGGGCAGGCGAATGGTTTCTCGCCGGTGTGAACGCGTATGTGGTTGACCAGCTTGTATTTGGCCTTGAAGGGTCGTCCGTTGCGCGAGCAGCCAATCCAGAAGCAGGCATGCGTGGTGCACTCCGGTCCCCCCACATGCTCCACGGTAAGATGCGTGACAATCTCGTGCATCGAGTGAAAGATCTTGTTGCATGTCTTGCGCGCCGACTGCGACTGCTGCACCATTCCCGGCTGATCGGGATCTATCCAGAGGCATTGCATCTCCTGCTTAACGCTGGACGTCGCCGACGTTGGCTGGTGCCGCATATAGCGCAAGAAGGCGCCAGCTCCCGCCGGATGCATGGCGGACATGGCATGATGCGGATGGTGGGCATGGGCGGCATGGGCGGCAGCGGCATGGTGATGTGCCGCATGCACCGCCGACGGAAAATTGCTGTGATGATGATGCTGGGCATACGGATGCGTTGCATAGTCCGCCATCCGCATCTGATGCTGATGATGATGGTGACTGTGAAATGGATGCTGGCCAAAGCTGCTGCTCAGCTCGGCGGCAGCCGCTTGCGCCGGGAAACTAGAGAACAGCATCGAGTCCGCGCTGGCGGCCGTTGGTCCCGTTGCCGCCGCCGCTGCTGCAGCTGCTCCGGCATAGTCCGTGGCATCGCCGCGTCGACCCAGCAGAAAGTCACGCGAGGCGTAGCTATTAAAATGGCCATAACCGGAATTTTGATATGCCGCCGCTGCAATTGACGTGGAGTCCGCGCTGCCCTCCAGTTGCTGTTGTTGCTGCTGCTGCTGTTGTTGCTGTTGTTGCTGCTGTTGCTGCTGTTGTTGCTGCTGCTGTTGCTGCTGTTGTTGCTGCTGCTGCATATCATGCTGCTGATTATTGTTGCTGTTGCTGGTTGTTGTATTGGGCGACATGCGCAGCCCATAGCTGGCCAAATGATGCTGCGCGGGCTCAATAAATGCGTTCATCATCATTTTGGCTCGATAAGTTTGCAAATGACAAATGACAACTGACAATTGGCTTTAAGTTTTCTTAACAACACACTGAGTAAATAACGTGGCTCAAGCGCCCATCACAACACCAAGAACACAGCACTTAGCTTACTTTGTATATATGTATTTATTTGATTCTCTTTATTTCTGTATGTATATTTTTCGCTTTAGCATTCCATGTATTTTGTGGCACTTGAAACGTATAAGCGCGCGCGCGATATTTATTTTTATTTTTATTTCTGCTATTCAAAACTCGCGCATTGACAACGCGAACACCGGGGAGCGTCTAAACGTCACAAGATTCGCAGCAGGACTGAATTGTAACGCAATGCTCAGAGTTCCATCGCGAACTGATTTTCACTGTGTGCGCACAGTTGGCTCTTCCCAAAACCAGTATACACACGCACACACACTCGTAGCCAGACACACAAGCAGACTGGCAATCAACCACCAATTGAAGGCGTGTCGAAGCATTTCATTTAACAGAACAGCGCAGTGTAAGTCATGGAGCGAAAGAGAGAGCAGTAGCAATGTGGTGGGCTTGGCATAAAATAACATAGGCAGGTGAGTTAACAGTTTCTTTTAGAATATACTTTCAAATGTAAATAGCTTCTTGGATAACTTAATTCAAATATTTTTAATTAAAAAGCGTATTTTATCTATTAATACATGTTTAATTCTATTACAATAATTTTATTAATGTCATCTTTACATGTATGCACATGTTAACACAACTTCTTAAATATCTCCAAATAAGCTTTACAAATAATAAATAATATATTAAATTCGATTTAAATTAAGTTTAACCACATATCGACCCTAGCAAACGGCTAAGCTCTTACAGAGAACTCTGTTAACTAACACAATATGACTGTTTCGTCTGTTTGCACTCGCTCGTTGCTTCTGTGCCAGAGCGAGAGAAGCTGCAGTGGTGGGTTTATCGTGGTGAGTTTGAACTATTGTCACAAGTGCGAGCGTGAGGCACATACAAAATGGCTGCTCTCCCCTGCGTCAGAGCAGTACCAATAGCAGACCCACTTAAACTGGAATCCAATTGGAATTGCATAGCATATTGCCATTGCATTCACACAGCAACCGGTTTCACTGTGGCATGTGGGTGGACAGGCGGGTGTGTGGCGCATGGGGCGTGACGCGACATGCGCGCAACGCACGTTTCTGCCATTGGCTTCGCCGCCAACAGCCAATCCAAGGATCGGATGTATGCAACTATCAAGTGAAACTTTTGCCTTTGCACTAATTGCACTGTTGCACACTTATTTATTAAATTCATGCTTTTGGCTTTAGCTGCCATTTTGTTTTTGTTGTTGCTGCTCTGTTTGGTTTTAGTTTGGATTATGTTCAGCATCTCTGGCGCCATGTCAGTTCATCTACGCTGTTTATTTTATTGATTTTAATGATTTTAGCCACATTTCTATACGAACATTTGTTTATTTAATTGGAAATGAAGAACGCTTTTTTGCGCCTTTGCGTAATGAAGACATAAATTTTCATTAGACCCTCTGTTCGATCTGTTGATTCTTAATTTATGGAATTTTAAATAAGCTAAATATACTAGTATAAATGTTCATGATCATACAACTTTTTGGTGCCAATTGATGGGCCACAGTTTTCTAATACTTAAGTGGTTCAACTAATTGCTTTTCGATAATGATGCCCATTGTTAGCGATTACTTAATTAATTTTATTTCATTTGATTTTTGCTTAAGGCCATTGCCAAACATGAAGCATGTGTAATTATGAAATCACTTATCAATTTTGTGTTAGAGTTGAATCTTAATCTTAATTAAAAGATTGGTGCAGAAAAACATCCCATTTATTTAATAGCAATATATTATTTTAATCTAGAATCATAGAATTGTACTGTTGTAAGTTCGCCTTAAATTAATTGCTACATTATTATGCCGGAAATAAAGCATTCTCTTGATTTTTCTCAACTTATTTGCTCTGAAAAATGCTGCCATCTCTTATATTGAGGCTATTAAAAGTCGCACAAATTGTGACATTAAACGTCACTGAGCAATGGCCATCAAAGTTGCCAAACGCTGCGACTATTAAAATGTCAAAAGAAAAAGCGCCGATCAGAAGCTCGTTGCCCATTTTGGGGTCTGGGTAGAACCATTAAAAAAAAAATTGCACTAGTCGAAGCCAAGTTGAGGCCCAACCCGCGGCGCATCAAGCGGCAGTTGTCATTTCAAATGAAGCCATTGCTCCATATCAACTAAACAGTCGGCATGGAATTGGAAGGGGGAAGGGGGGCAGCTTTCGCCACATGAGATGAGATGTTGGCTGATGGGGCACAGCTACGGGCCAAGTGGATTTCTAGCACATGGCGAACGAGGCGTATAAATAATGCAGTCGAAGAAGCCACTTGAAAGATTGAAAACTGCAATAAACTTGTTGTTGTACAAAACAACAACAACGCAATGGCAGCAACAAATTAGAAATGTGAAAAATGTAAATAAACATAAGGAAAAAAAGATGGCTCAGCAGGGCGACCCCCCAGGAATGAAATAGAAACAAATGGAAGTATGTAATATCAATCGCCAAGTTACGTTCTTTGAGAATCGCATAGAAAGGTCACGCTATAAAGTGAGCGCCCTCTATCGCACAGGTCACGCAACTGTGCCACTTTGCCAACAATATACTGGGCGTGGCTGGCCACACGGATGCGGACACGAGTCAAATCAAGTAACGGGGCAAGCAAACCGGGAACGGGAACTCTGAACTGAGAACTGAGAACTGGGAACGGGACGCCTTTGGCACATGCCGCGATCACCAGCGGTGCACGGGTTTGCGCCTGGGGTTTTGGACTCAAGTGTCGCCCTCTGACCACGGTTCATCAACTGTATGCCGGACCTGTGACTGCGACTGTGTGTGCTCGAGAGTGTATATGTCTCTAAAAGCGTGGGAGAATTTTCTACAACAGGTTTTTTGCTCTCATTTCTGAGTGATTGATGAAGGAAAGTGAAATAAAACATGCAATAATCGTGAGTAGAGCTGAGAGGAATAAAAACTGAATTCAATCGCAATTAAAATGGTATTTAGCGAAGGGAGATGATAGGAAAGCTTAATTAGTTTGATTGTTCCCTGTACTAAAACCTCAATTCCAATATATTTCAACCAACTAAGCCGTACTTTCTTTTTATACCCTGTGCCCATTGAAAATGGTCAAAAAGAGTATAATGGTTTTGTGAAATGTATGTATCAGGCAGAAGGAAGCATCTCCGACCCTATAAAGTATATATGTTCTTGATCAGTATCAACAGCCGAGTCGTTTGAGCCATGTCCGTCCGTCTGCCTGTCCGTTCGTTTGTCCGTCTGTTTGAGTCAAAGGATCTCAGAGACTATAAGAGCTGGAGACTTCAATTTTGGTATGTAAGTTCCTGGTTACCGGGCTCAGATCAAGTTTGTTTTCAAATTTGGATCGGAATCGAGCACACTCGACTGTAACCGCACCTCCTCGCGAGTGAAACGAACCGGGCATTCCTTTTGAAGTTAGTCGAATCTATTCAAATCATAAGAGTACCATGTACTATGTACAGAGACAATTCTGCAGTTTTTAGCTTAGATTTTAAAGAAAAAAAGTGAAAATTTGCTCAAAACTACTTTTTTACCCTAATTTTATCACCTGGACTCAATAAAAAGCATAAATTTACAATTTAAAATTTTTGGAAATTTTCGAAAAATGTAACTGTAAAAATCGACAATTTTCGGAAGAAATAAATTTTGTCTCAGAATCAAAAAATTTAAATGCAAACTAAAAGTAGGGTTAATATTATGAAAAAAAAAAGACATTCCTCATGGATATCGGGTGAGTTTTTTGTGCTATCTCAACGAATATCAGCGATCAAAGGCGAAATATATTGAGAAATTGTGTATAACTAGAGAAAATACTTCCCTGAGGAAGTAAAAATTACCCTTAGGGAAGCAAATTAGCCTAATGCATCCTCCAATCTTTCTAGCCCTTCATTCAGAAAAAAGTTTCAGCCTCACGCCCCGCACCTCATCATGCAACAGGTAAATTTGATTCAAATTTTTGGCAATAATTGCGAAACCCGCAACAAAATGAAAGCTGTAAAGAAATTGGCAACGACTGGCGATTTGGTGCCCACTAAGCTGGGCCATAAAATGGGCGTGAGGATCGGATCAAGATGTCCAGGAATACGGATGGTGAGCAAAAATACAGCTTATAAAGTCAATTTTTTTATGGCCATGAACCGGAACCAGCAGCAGGCCAAAAACAGGACTCGGCTCAGCAAAACGG
The DNA here is from genome assembly GCA_035043635.1 of Drosophila rellima. Classification (NCBI taxonomy): domain Eukaryota; kingdom Metazoa; phylum Arthropoda; class Insecta; order Diptera; family Drosophilidae; genus Drosophila; species Drosophila rellima. The sequence continues at coordinate 15,703,684 of JAWNMV010000811.1, forward strand.
AATGGAAAAAAAGGAAAACCATTTGGAAATTATGCGCATCATAAAAATTTTGGCAGCGTTTTTCCTGGATGGCCTACATTGTTCCTGACTGTTTTTCAGGCGAATCATAAAAAAGTGTGTGTATGTGACACAGGATGCGAGAGGAAGAAGAAGAGCCGTCAGCGATAGAGAGACAGAGAGAAAGATTTGTGATTTGAGAATTGACAAGGTCGTGTCAACCATAAATATTTACATGTCATAAAAATCAAGGTGAGTCCTCCGGTAGACAAGCACACATCCTTTTTCCGCAATGCGTTTTCCATTGAATGCCCAAGAACGAGACCGGACCTTGAAAGTTTTATGATATTCACACACACACTATATCAGCCAGGAGAATTTAGGGCCAAAAACTCAGGAAAGTCAAGACGCGTTGGCCAAGTCAGTCAACTTGGCCGTTGCCGAAGTGTGTGTGATTTATGACCTGCTAGAGCTGCTCGCAAGCTATTTTCATTTGAATTGTATCTTGAAAAGTATCTGTGTCTTTAACTGTATCTATGACTGCGACTGCAGCAATTTTCGCCAGCATTTTCCACACAGCTTGTAAATTATGCCTACACAGCATTGACATTCGACGTTCCAAGTCAAGTTGTTTCTGTGGGCGTTCTAAGCCAACAATCTGTTACCTGTTACCTTTTACCAGGTAGAGCTACTCACCCCTTTAGGCATAGGCGTTGCAACTGGCCCATCTAAACTAGCCTTTAACTCTTTGTTGAACTCAATTATGTTGACCATTTTGGGTTTAAATAGAAACCCCCGGAACTGATATTTACATGCCTCTGACTTTTTACAATACGATTTGCATGCGAATTGGGTTTATGAGAGACATTTTTATGCTCCTGTCCAAGAAACGTGCACCAAAAAATCTGTATTTATTGTACTTTGGCTTTGTGTCTAACTGAACTGGGCTATAAAAAAATTAAACAATAAAACGATATTCATGTACAGCTCAGCAAAAGTAATTTAGTGCTAACTAGGCTAAGGTCACAGGAAGAAAATTGCATTTTGTTGTAGAACATTTTTATTTAAAAGAGTTCAATTTGTTTCATTTAAAAGCTGCAGATCTGCGTATACATTTATTCTTTAAACATTAAATTCTAGGTTCTTAGTTATGACAGTTTAAATTGTGAGAAGAAAATACACTGTTGTACTAATATAATTTTATTCTAAGATATTTTATTCGTTGTATTACAGGCATATTAATAATATGGTTTTTTTTTCTCAAAAGATGCTTTTGCCGACTTATATTTTCTTGAATATTTAATGATGTACACTTTTATTTAAAATCACAATTAGTCATTTAATGATGGTTTTTTTAATATTTTTATGGTTTTCCTGTATTAGTGCTCTACACACAAAAAAAATGTTAAAAATTGTTAAAACTATAAAAAAAATTATTAAGTTCAAAATAATAAATCTATACAATATACAAATAAATTGAAAAAAAAATAAAACAATAAATAAACAAATAATTATTAAAATCAGAGATGATTACAGCTTAACATAATAGAATTTGAAAATTGAAATTTATTTGGCAAGGTCGTTTTTGCAGCAAGCTGATGTAGTCTTTTTTTTTTTTTTAAGTGTTTCTTTTTTGTGGAGGCTGTCGCTGTTTAATTAATCGTTAATTATGGTCATGCAACAAGCGCTCTAGCCACGCCTCTCTCTCGACCCCAAACCCCGATGCACTGGTAGCAACGCCCCCACCCCCCTCAACCATGCCTGCTGTGTCTAGTACATGTACACAGAAGCGTTAATTAAATTTCTGCATGGCTTCGACTTGGGTTCGGGTTGGGATTCGGGGTGGGGTTGGTGTTGGGGTTTGGGTTTGGGCTCGAGTTTGACGCTGCCTTGGCGAAAAATGCAGCAAACGGAGCAGTAAATAAATACTCATTTAATTTATGGTTTTAATTTTTATGGCTACAACTTTGGGGCCATCACCATCATCATGATGGCGATTCATGAACGGCAGCGGCGCCTCGAAGCAGGGGCATGAACGAGTCAGACAATTTAGTAGTTTGGCGAAGCGTGGATGGAAATTTAATAACTTTGTTTATGCGCACACTAAATCATAACTAATGAGCACAACTTGCGGGCCACTGGGAATGGGTACGGAATCGGCAAAGTGAAGAGGTCGAGGCAGGGGGGTGGCATTACAGCGACGACTGCAGCTGCAAAACTAACCTCAATGACAACCAAAACTATTTGATTTACACCGGAGAACAGAGACTAAAGCAGAGACAAAGACATCGACTCAAAACCTAACTTAAACAATGAACAAGCCACTAATTTGAGTTGAACACCTACAAGGACGCAGGACACGGAGTAGGAACAGGAACAATTCTCTAAAACTTGAGAGCCCGAAAATGGACCACCAACTGTTCGGCCCGAAGGCAAATTGCAGTCGCACGGCGGGTGCACAAGACCAGGAAGCCCCTGATCTCTGGCCAAAGGAGCCTAAGCATCAATGCCCAGGATAACAAATGAAATGAAAAGAAATTCAAAGCACAAATTGTGCCGCTCATTTCCATTTCTGATACCGTTGACATCTGACATTTAGCAATATTGATATGAAGGTTGCTCAACAACAGAAGCACAGCTAAAGTCGACATCGATATGTCCTGGATTTAGCATTAGCATAACAATATTTCTTGAATGTCACTGTATCACAATCTACCCCATTTACCGGATAGCTACGGGGTATATCTACTTATTTCGAACCTGGCAAAGACAGTCAACATTTTCTGTGAAGATTTTTTAATTTCATTTCCGGCGGAAAAGTTGGAAGCAAACTTTAAAGCTGTTTCTACTATCATATCCTAATCATATCCATGCCATATCATATCTCACATCATATGATATCTGAAGAGAAATCTCAATGCTCGTCTCTGTCGGCAGCAGAGGACAAAGTTATCTCTTGAAAGGCATCTGGGTTTAAATAAAAAATATAATATTATGCTGGATAAATGGTTCGGGCACAGCCCACGAAAACAACGAAAATGTCAAAGGAAAATTGGGGGAAAAAACGAAGTTAAATTTACATATTAAAGAGAAAAACCTATAGACTATGATAAATGTTATGCTCGATTAATAATTGTTAACTAAGCCAAACGATAAAGATCCAGGTAACAGAATTGGGAATTTATCATAATGGCCAGAACCTAGAACCTGGACTTTGGCGTCACAGAGTTGGCTAATAAAATTGTTAGACAGATAAACGATATGATGATGATGCCTTGCCTCGAGGCATAATTTGTAATCAATAAAATGAAATGAAATTCATCGACTGAGCTCGTTTCAGATGCGCGCTTTGAGATAGCGGCTGGAACAGCCATAGAAGGAACCGCATGGAACCCGAAACTGAAACCGAATCCGAGTCTAAATCTAAAACCCAAACACAACACACAAAAGCCGAATCCGAATCCGAATCCGAACCCAACGGCCAACAGCCAACCAACCAACCACAAAACAGCGGCAAGTGTAAACACGTAGAAATGGTTGACAACGCGTTTCGGCCAAGTCGAAAGGTTCTGGCCTTATCAGAAAAAGAAACAACAAAAACGAGAAAGGTCCCTCGGGGCGTTTAATCCTGCGGCCCACACAGTGGGAGGTTGTGTTTTCTGCCTGCCTCGCAAATCTCAGCTAATTAAGTTTTAACGGCACTTGCTAAATATGCGACCTGTCGCTCTTGCTTCTCTCTCGCTCGCTCTCCCTCTCTCTCCCTGTCTAAGGTCAACATTGTGTATTGTTTTCTCTCGGGGCGTGTGCAAAAACTGCTTTGTTTGTTTGATTTTAAAATGGGATTAAATTGATTTCTCGCTACTCGACAACAACAGTTGTAATACAACTCAATGTCAGGTAGTTCTCCCTGGACTGTACAAAGATCTGTTACCACTTACTTTCCCTCTGTGTGATGAGCTCAGCACATTTTGTTTTGGCACCTGACAATGAATGATGAAAAACAGTCCGGGGTCTGAACTAAATTGAAATGTTTCGAATAATGAATTTGTTAGCCTAAAAGCGAAAACGGTCGGACAGCACTTAAGATTATTGATAAAGGCTAGGCCAAAACAAACTCTAAACTGTATTCAATTCTGTTCTATTGCTATTTGTGAAAATAAACTATTAACTATAGAATAGAATCAGTCATCTCAAATATTTTCACAATGAAAGATCTCCAAAACTTCTAAACTTCTAAGAGCTAGAGCAACCAAATTAAGCACACAGATTTTAAGATATTTGGTTTCTTTATGATAATTTAGGTTATCTTTTATTATAATAGATCGTCCTACTTATCGCTGCAAGATCAGGTAAATGAAACGATATTTAAAGCGGTTTTAAGTTCTACGCGCCTAAAAGTATGCAGCAACTTTTACATCGTAGCAGATTAAAATTCATGGAGATAATTATTATACATATATCTAAATTATAGTCGGAGTCCTGAAATTGTTGTAGTTGTTCCTGTTTGACTAAAAAGACGAAATATTATATTTACATTCACATTTTAGGGTAATTAAAGGGTGGCCAAATTATCAAAAAAAAACCCTAATATCATTGGAAATAAGATGTTTGTTAACAGATTTTAGAGGCTCTAGCTCATATAGTCTAAGTAATAATAGTTAAGTCATTTAAAGAGCTTTAGTATTTGTATCTTTTACTTTCGCTTGCTATCGAGTTCCATCAACTAATCTCACTCTCTCTGGTTTGAATTCAACAATATGTTGAGGTCTGGAATTCTTGTTGTAGTTCTTAATTGTCTGATGATTAATACAACATTAGAACTAATTGAGTTCTATAATTTGACAAATTCGCAAGCGCGGCAAATCAAACAGTCGAGGATTGTATATTGGACTGGAAAGCGGATGTCAGATGGATAGATACGTAGAGCAGGCCCAAGGGATCGCTTGATACTCCGCAGGATATCGTTGTCACTTAATTGTGTGACACTTTATTGGATTTTGAAAAGGACGACACTACCCGAACAGGAGAGAACATCGGGCGCTATTGATATCCTCTATACACCCAACCGGGGGTAATTAAATTTCCCGTGGAGCATGACGCACTGTCGTGCCGGAGACCAAGGCAAATGGATTTTGATTGAATTAAGCACTGGCAGAAGGATGCCAGAGGGCATGAGCTTAAATGCCGCCAATGATGATGATGATGACAACGATGATGATGATGACGATGATGCTGACGCCACACCGAGTTGCAAAAGGGGAAACAGTCACGGGGACGGCGCCAGGCGGGGAGTCCTTCTGTGCAGCAGGCAAGAGCGTGAGGACCAAAAACGATGCGCCAACCAATTGCGTTGTGGGTCAGAACCACAACCACGACCGAAGGCAGAGCCACCGCCTCCAACTTTGCTCTTGTTGTTGCTGTTGCTGTTGCTGTTGCTCCCCTGCGGCTTCTCTCAATGCGGCGTTAAAATTTTGGGGGTGTATCAATTTCAATTCATTGCCATTTGCCATTCGAGGGTGGATTTCGTTGTATAAATTGTTGTTCTTAGCTAAACAACATTGTTGTTGCTGTTCACACTTAAGTGGGTGGCCTTTTGTCCCATAAATGGCATAAAGGGCTTTTTGGGGTTTGTCAGCCAGGCAGCATCCTTCCTTCCTTCTTTCCTTCCATACTTCCTTGCTTCCTTCCTTCATCACTTGAGTCTGAAACAATAAAAATCATTCGAGTACCATATGCTCAGCTCTAATAGCATTTGTAAGTCTCCTTTTTCGTATCCCCCCTATGCCTCCGTCTTTTGCCATTATTTCTGGCTTGTGGTTGGGGCAATTAAATTGTATTAAGTAGGCTGTAATACGTATAATCATCGTATGATTTTATTATGAATTTATGACGCTTTTTCGCTCTCGTGTATTACGTTGATATTTATTTAATTGATAATTTATCGACATATTATTTACACAATATGATTAGAAAAGCCAATCAACTTTGACATTAAAAGTCCATTAATTACAATCCAATAAATATTAACGAAAAGCTGACTTGGAGCGAATGGTTTTATATTCTAGAATCTAGTTTTACTCTAAATAAACTGTTCTAATACACAAGCCATTTAAAGTAAATCAGTTCGTACTGAACCAAAAGACATATAAATAATGGTTCACAATTCAATTGGTTTCGTTTTAAAGAAAAAGCTTGTTGTCAACGAAAATCTACAGAACATTTATTGAGGTTCCTGGCCGAGAAACTCCAACTCTCCCCTCGATTGAGAAACTTTAAAATTTTTACTTCATTGCATAAATATTTATGCGCTTTGAAAAATGCTCAAAATTTGCTCAAGTTTCGAACGAAAATATTTGACAAAATACAATAGAGAACGACGCTCGATGTGTCAATGGCAGAAGGACTCTTTAAAGGACCCTCATTAGTGCAAAGAGCTGAGCAAAGAACAAGGCTGAGATGTTGCTGCGATATAAGGACAGGCCAACAATGGAACGACAACGCCTAACAGGCCCTTAAGATTGCCTCCCTAGTCCTCCTAGAGATTGTACATCTACCCTTCAACTGGGCGTGACGACTGACTGAACAATTACGATCATTGACCGGGGAACAGGAGCAAGGGCATCCGACTTTGTCGTCGTCGTCGTTATCGTTATCGTTGGTGGTGGTAAAGGCATTATTATGTTTAAGTCAAGATGCTGACATTTACTTGACTTTGAAATCGGATATTGCCGGAAGTTGGACAATTGGCAGCAAAGCGCGTAAATGGGCGCCCGAACAAGAACCCGCACAAGAAACTGAACAGGGATCCTGTACCCTGTACTCTATAAACTAACTCCTACTTTTGCCGCGGGAGAGGAAAAGGTGTGTAATTATTTGCGGTGCCGTTTTGACTTCATTTGACTTCACAGCCTCGCTCGCAAAAAGCCCGCCAGAAACATCGCCAACAACAGCCCCTCGAACAGAAAGTTTCTCACGCTCTCGGAATATCCTCGGCATGGCATTTCGAAGGCAACTTCCTGCCTTCCTTTTAGCAGCAGCATTTGCCGTTAGGTCTTAGGTTTATAATTATAGGCCCGACTTCCCAAAATGGCATCGAATACAGCTTTTCAGTTGCAAATGCGCAATTCGAATCGTCATTCGTCATCCGTTGCACATTTCAGTAAAACTTCTCTTAACGTCATGATTTTCATTGAAAAGTGTTCAAGTGGAACTCGTTAGGCTTTTCTACATGAGTTTACTCATTTTAACCCATTCCCTCTTAACTTTCTTAAGTGGCCGCCAAGCGTTTGGCTTTTGCCTTCCAACACTTTCCGCCCAAGTGTTATATTGGCATGCCTGGCAACTCTGGCTACAGTTTTCTAGTTAACTTCAACACTCTTCTTGGATGTTGCTGCTAAAAAATAAAGATAATGACATAGATATAGATATAGATATAGATATAGATATAGATATAGATATAGATATAGATATAGATATAGATATAGATATAGATATAGATATAGATATAGATATAGATATAGATATAGATATAGATATAGATATAGATATAGATATAGATATAGATATAGATATAGATATAGATATAGATATAGATATAGATATAGATATAGATATAGATATAGATATAGATATAGATATAGATACAGATATAGATATAGATATAGATATAGATATAGATATAGATATAGATATAGATATAGATATAGATATAGATATAGATATAGATATAGATATAGATATAGATATAGATATAGATATAGATATAGATATAGATATAGATATAGATATAGATATAGATATAGATATAGATATAGATATAGATATAGATATAGATATAGATATAGATATAGATATAGATATAGATATAGATATAGATATAGATATAGATATAGATATAGATATAGATATAGATATAGATATAGATATAGATATAGATATAGAGATATAGATATAGATATAGATATAGATATAGATATAGATATAGATATAGATATAGATATAGATATAGATATAGATATAGATATAGATATAGATATAGATATAGATATAGATATAGATATAGATATAGATATAGATATAGATATAGATATAGATATAGATATAGATATAGATATAGATATAGATATAGATATAGATATAGATATAGATATAGATATAGATATAGATATAGATATAGATATAGATATAGATATAGATATAGATATAGATATAGATATAGATATAGATATAGATATAGATATAGATATAGATATAGATATAGATATAGATATAGATATAGATATAGATATAGATATAGATATAGATATAGATATAGATATAGATATAGATATAGATATAGATATAGATATAGATATAGATATAGATATAGATATAGATATAGATATAGATATAGATATAGATATAGATATAGATATAGATATAGATATAGATATAGATATAGATATAGATATAGATATAGATATAGATATAGATATAGATATAGATATAGATATAGATATAGATATAGATATAGATATAGATATAGATATAGATATAGATATAGATATAGATATAGATATAGATATAGATATAGATATAGATATAGATATAGATATAGATATAGATAGATGTGGATATAATTTTCGACTTCTAAAGTACTTTAAACATATATTAAAAACTCAACTTCAGTTACATTTAATAGTTAATAATGCCTGAAAATAATAGTACAATTCCACTAAAATATTATATATCTACAATGCATAGATCATCCTCTCAAGCGATTATTTTGACTGGAAGTTGCATCTTCAATGCTTACGAATTTGATGTATGTGGAAATAAATTGATTTCCATCAGCAACAATTACAACAAAATGAAGCAAGGTAAACGCCCAGCCAACTGAAAGGTAAATTAGAAAATACACATAAAAAAAACCCTTAAGAAAAAACAGGTGTTTTTCAATTCACACAATTCCTGATAAATATGTTTAGTCCGTCCGCGCAGACGGCGAACAAAAACAAACATTTTTCAAAGCACGAGACCAGGTTATGGTTCTGGTTCTGTCCCTGCCTTGGGCTGTGTGTGTTTGTGTGTCTAAAGTGAAGTCTGTTAATTAATTTGGCTAAAAGGAAGCAGGAGGCAGAGCAGAGACAGAGACGGAATGCAGCCAGCGAGAGTCAGGTGAAGGATCATGGTGTCTGTCTAAACTGGCCCTTTGTTAAATATAGCAGGCAATATTTTAAACTTAATTAATCAAGCGTGCGATCAGTAAGCTACGAGTCTGTTCCTCTCCTCGTTAGCTCTTCGCTCAACCCGATGATTGATGTGCCAAAACGTGGCCAGACGGATTCATGCCCATAACAATCTACCTTCCAAATGGGTCCACATCATTGAAAGCGCTAAACGGAGGGCGGACAGACGCCAAACATTTAGTAGCAGCTTTATTAGGCCCAAGTGGTTATCAAGTGGTTTGTCAATTAGGGCCTCTCTTATCTCCTGCCTTGGCTACCCACATGTCCCAGTTGGCCATGTACTAAACGCTGACAAGATAAGGCGACAAATTACCTGAATGGTTCCGGTTCTTTCGATCGTCTCCGACATGCGCGCATGCCTCGTACGTGTCTTGTAATGTGACACCTTCGTGTGAAAATTTATAGCCCCCGACGGGGCGACGTTGTGTTGGGCTATAAATAAATGAATTCACTCGTATATGTATATGTACTTATGGCCAGATAGCATAGTATATGGCAAATTGTGATAATTCATCAAAGCAAAAATGCACACGGTCTATATGCAACAAGTTAGCATCCATCTCTTGACTGCAAAATACTCTGGAATTGGTTTTCAAATCAAGTTAGGGGTGAGTCATTTTAATTAAGCAAAAAATAATAGAACAAACTATATAGTCTCTTTAATATCAGCTAGAATATAACCATAATCAGATGAGTATTGAATTATATTCAATTCATTTAAATTTGTTGTTCGCTTAATATACCCTACTTGTCCATCGATTTGAGCATAAGGTCTGAAAATAAACAATCTAATAGACAACCCGTCGTCATTGACGTATTACAAGACGTCATGCGAGCCTTGTGCGTTGCCAAGGGATAATACTACTCCATATTTATGTAAATATGCCCAGACAGAGACACCCAAGTCTCAGTAAAGTAAGACTTATGAGGCGTAGCGAATTTTATAGGACCAAAACAATATTAACTCAACTGAGACACTGTATATCAACCCAACGAAAGCTGATGACAAATTGAGCTGCTTTTTACGGAGCAACTAAGCCGGCAGATTGCTCTTATCATTGTGGACTTCCATTAATTGTCTTTCGCTCTTTTTAAATTGATCTCGTAGACCACTTGAACCCAGTCAGAGACGGAGTTAGAGTCGGACCACTTAACCTAATAAGTGCATATTATAAATTATGAAAGTGTGGCAAATCGTACTTTCGATGCGCTGCAATCCAAATAAAATAACAGAAAGTAAAAGTTCAGATTCAAAAAGGCAAAACCAAAAACACGCGAGAAACTTTTAGAGCAGATGAAATTTTTTGAGAATTGCATTAATTAAGAACCACTAAGTTCTAGTTATATCTCATAACATGCTAAATACATGGGCTATCTTCTCCAATTATTCAAATCAGGTACAATGATTGATATACCCTATTTCCAAGTATGTAGCGCATTTGCGGCTTTCCTCCAACTTGTCATAATCAACAAATTACAACTCAACTTTTTGCGCTTTTTGCTGTATTACTCACGCATACATATATCCCTTATATTACCCCCAGCAACAACAACATGCACAATCTGAACAATCAAATGGCCACCCTCATTTTGACTAATTTATTTGATTTTGTTGATATGTGAGAGAAAATTGTACTCTCATGGCTACTTTTGTTTAATCAAAAGCAATTGTTCATTTCAAGTTATTTTATGTTAGTTATTCGCTTACTTTTTTACTTATTCAGTATACCCTATAAAAAAGTATAAAAATAGTATTCTCGTTTTATGCACATATAATATAAAAAATGATTAAAAGAACTGTCTATTATTATGTGTAATCAATTTTGTATAATACTAATAACTGCCTCAAATCAAAATTAAACTATTTAATGAATTTCTCAATTAAATATACGGTATTTTCTAGTCGCTTCTTTGGTATATAAAGCTCATTGATTGTTTTTTGCATTCGTTGATTGCAATTTTTGTTGCTTTGTGTTGTTTTGTTTTGTGGTTTCTGTGGTTGCTTTGGCAATGGAATTGGAAATGGAAATGGTTCATCCAGAGGTAAGAAAATAAGTTGAAAGCTGTGGCAGCTTTTGAAATTGTGGAATGTGCTTAGAGCATCATTTTCATTTTATTGTCAGCGTGCACTTCATTAATATTGTCACAGTCTTCAAAAATAATCAATAAGAACCTTCAGAAAAAAACTGAAAATCCCTAAAAATTTTACTAATTTTGTGGACCTTAACACTTAAGCTTACTAAAGACATGACAAAAATTGGATGGAAGAAACATGAAAAAATATGATTAAAGCAGTTAAGACAATAAGTTGGAAACCTAACGAATTTTGAATACACTTACAAAATAATGGAAGACCATAAATACAATAGATGAGAAATATATGTTAAACATTTTATAAATTTAGCCATATTTTAAAAGTTATGTATGATATTGTTCTGAAAATCATACGATATAACATTCTGGGCATTACAAGCCTCCCAACAACGTCTTAACAACTTCTTGGATCACAAGAGCATTTCATAAAGGGCCACAAAAAAAAACAGGCGAACGACAAAAAAAGATCATTAATTTACGCATAAAGTTTTATAATTTATGACAATACGAGGTGTAGCTGGAGCGCCGGCGCACGAGATTCGGGGAGAGCGGAGAGCGGAGAGAGGACAGCGAAGAGACCCACAAAATGGTCAACAAATGAAGTTGGAGCTGGAGCTGGAACTGAAGTTGAAGTTGAAAACGAGTCTCCAACATGAGCTGTGACTGTGATTTTGGGTTGAGTTTTGGGTTTAAGACTTGCTCTGGCTTTTATAATTATGTCTACGCATAAAAATCACATAAATTTGTGCATAAATGCAACAACAACAACAACGAGCACTACATAATAAATGATGGCGCTTAAAATTTTCAACATCTCTTTGAGGACAAAACGATCGACGTTTGAAGACAGTCACAAAAAATGAAAGAGACCAAAGCAAGTAAGAATGATGTATTGATACGTTCTCGACTAAAACATACCCTATAATATAGCAATAATATCGCTCATTATCTCAGATTTGTATTGGTATTATAAGGATCTAACTTTTGTATTCATTGCGATGGATTGAAATAAAAATTATAGACTAATTATGATAGTTTTGTTATTTTAATTGAACGGGACACGAACTTTTAATAAGATTATGCTGCAAAGGGTATTGAGGTAGCCAAATATCAAAGCTTCTGACTCTAACTTTAAGTTTCAGGGGTATACAGAGCTGGTCAAGTGCTTCGATTCGCTTATATGCCCTTTCCTTGCCCTCTTCACTTTCTTCTCAATATCATCATGATCATCTTATGAATGAATTAATGCATTTTTTTGTTAATACAATTTCAATGCAACTTTTGGCCATATAAAAAGTTGCCCGTTGCGAGTTGCGCTTAAATCTTTCTGTGTATCATTAATAAAAATCGAGAGGATAAAAAACTAAACTTGAAGTTGGAGTTGGAGTTTTTTCAGTGAACCGGGTGGTGTTTATATTATTTATGATTGTATTTCGATTTAAAACGACAGGCGCCATATAGCGCCGTCTCTAAAGACAACATGTTCTTTTTCATATTGTTATTATTTTTGTTGTTTCTGTGCTTAAGACCCAGACATTATGATCTTAAAGTCAGTCAAATGATGATGATAATCTTTGCCAAAAACATCTTGTGATTCCCATGTAATGCTGCAAGATTGATGAGCCTAACACTGGGACCAGAACACTTCCCAGTTGGTGGTCTGAGTTAGTAAAGCTCTAATAGTATTCCCTTAGAATTTCTTATAAGTGGGGGCTGATTATTAACTTTTCAATTAGCTCAACAGTTCTTCAGGAAAAAGGCTGAGACTATTATTTAAATTATCAATTAAAGTAAATTACACATAATTTTTGATTTAAACAAAAAAATGAAAAGATTTGATGTATTCAAATAATGTTTAAATTTAATTCTTGTATATTTGATTAAATTTATAATATGTAAACATGTAACAAGTAAAACAATTGCTGTTTAATAAAAGTCTGTTACCATAGCAAGTGAATTTCTATAACAATGTGATAATTTTAGATTAATAGCTTACAGTCTGTTATCACAACATAACAATAATCATATTATGTAAAATACCCATATTCACTAACAGAATTAAGGGAACAGAAAGAGAAATTTACTATAAAAGTCCACATTTAGTTGACAGTCTAATAATAACACAACAACGTTTCTACACAACTTTTGATATATTTTTATGTAACAGATAGATAAACCAGATTCACAAATTAATCGTTCATCATTCATGCAACTTCGTCTGTTGAAGCAACCGCCGAATGTGCCACCCAAAGTGCAGCAGTTGCTCGATTCTCACGCAGAGTGTCCATCCCATATGATGATTCATTTGTTGGCCAAGTACAAGGTTTTTTTTCTTCTTTTTTGATTCTTTATATTCTCCTTTTTTATATGTTTTACTCGCACCGAAAACTCCACTCAGTTTTGACATTTATATTTATTTCAACGTGCGCCAGTCTCGACTCCTCAATGCGTTTTGAGTTATAACCAATGGACACGCGAAGGTGGCCAAAACGAAACTCCTCCACACAAACAACACACACGTTTGGACAGCCCTCGCCAAGGTTTGTGGATGGATGGATATGGGCTTGGATGCGATGTTGGGATAGATGTGGTTGTGCTTGTATGTACTTGTTGTTGTGGATGAGCGTGCCTTTGGCTCTGTTCCATGCTGTGGAATGCGACCAGCTTACATACAAATATATAAAGTAAAATTAATAATATCGCACCTTATTGTTGTTGCTACAAATTTTTATTGTTGTTTTTGGACTTGAAATAAATGTCAAAAACCAAAGCAAAATATGTATTTCGGCAGACTTGAAACGCGTACCTTGCTTTTTCTGTTCTCCCTCTCGCTCTCTCCTTCTATTCATCGCACTCCTTCTCTTTCTGGTGCGTGAGTCGAACCCAAGCATATGGGCACTGAAAGTTTTCATATGAAAAATTGCACAGGCAAATGATAAATAACATTTGCTCGAAGCAAAAAGGAATAAAATATAGTAAATAGTATATGGAATCTTGGGCTGGCGTGGACTTAAAGCAGATGTGGGAGCCACAGCTGCAGTGGACTGAACACTGTTGAATGTTGTATAACCATTAAACTTAAACGACGATTAATAGGACTCAGCTTAAAAGCAGAGCATAAAAAATGTGAAACTTATATCGAACGCAATATTAAAGGTCATAAACAGGAAGAAAATAAAATTGATAAGACTGAGTTTCCATTATTTTGTACCCCAAAATAGGAAAAATATTCCAACATTTAATACAGTCAACAGAAACATTGATGTGTTGATTATTTTATTTTATAATCTAATCTGAAAGTGTATAATAATTTGTTGGGTAAATGATCTAAAAGTCTTTTCAAATTCATGTGGGAAAATCAAAAGAATTGGTGGCGTTAATATGCGAGTTATTGTTATTGTTACCATGACAGCTGCTCTGATGTTGCAAAATTATAAAATATTGTATTTAAAATTTAATAAAAAAAGACTTTTGGCAACTCCTACCGCTCGACAATGAGGCAATTCGCAGCGTGTGATCAACGGAAATGGAAATGGTGAAACAGCGAAATTTCACGCCTTCTTTAACAGCATTTATTAAAAAAGTAGAGTATTAGAAGCTCGTGGTTGTGTGCGTAACCAGGAACCCCGGCCCCGGCACCGAACCTGGTGGTAACACGGCAACTAGCATTGGCCTTTGAACACCCAAAAGTGAAGAGTCAAATCAAAGCAATGGCAGCCCGCGGGGGGCCATTCGGTCAGTGGCGGGACCTAACATGACATCTGTGATACTTTTTTTGCTCGCTGACAAACCAACAACATCAACAACAACAACAACGGCGACAGCGAAATAATAGTTGCCAAAAGCAATTAGACAAACTAATAAAGGGAAACGCATAGGCACACGATAGAGTAAGAGCGAGAGAACAAGAACGAGAGAGAGCGCACGCACTCACTCGCACACAAAGGCCCAAAAGTGGTAGAGAGAGCGAGCGAGAGCGTGCGTAGGCTCAATGCCAAACCCCCAATGGCGTTTGCTGAAAAGCAGCGCTGCAGGCACGAGTGCATGCAAGAACGAGAGTGTGAGTTAGCGAGAGCGAGAGCGAAAGACAGCAATGCGAGCGAGTGCAGCGACAATAACAGCAGCAGCAGCAGCAGCTTCTCTCTGTAGTTGTTGCTGTTATGCGTTACTATATTTCACCTGGGGCGAAGCTACAAAGTTCCAAAGGGAAGTACATGATGTATATATACGGTATATAGGCATGTTCATATGTACATATCTACCTTTCATAATTTTGATTTCATTCAGCAGCTTAGACCCCGGGTCCAAAGTTCAATGAAGGCATGTAATTGCGTTTAGAAGTGCGTGTACTTCAGTTTCACTCTCTGGCTCTCTCGCTCTCTCTTGTTTGCCTTTGTTGTCGATCTATTGTCGGCTTTTTGCTTTTGCCGTTACAAATATGTTTTCAAAGCAAAGTCATGGTTGATCACAATAGCGCATAGACATTCTGGGCCTTTCTAATGCTCAAAAATGAGTTTTCTCAAGTGGATTTAGTGGGCCGTCGTTGATATGCTTGACTTGGTAGTGAAGTGAGTGGAAGTTTCCCCAACGAAAAAGAAAACAGGGTATAAAAAAGAGTTTCCGATGAGCGCAGTGCTTGCAGGGGGCCCTTAAAAATGCAACAGAGTTGTTATAGGTTTTAAATTAAGCTAGAAACTAAAAATTTGCTAATTTGCTATTGTTTTCTTCCTGTTTTCGCGCTTTTTAGATGTGAGAAATAGTTCTACAATACTTATATTATAATCAAAAATAAGATAGAAACAAGTTATAACGCGACAGTTAGATGCTCGACATTATCTGATCCTGATGAAATTTTTAATATTCCTTACACATACAGTCCACTAAAATAAGAAATGAACATTTTTAAAATTTTAATAACATAACTTTTTTTGAAGATATGTATCGCAGCTACTTTTGCGGAAATCTACAAGAATATCAAATCTTTGTTTTTTGTAAGAACTTTTTCGCAAAAAAAAAAAGCGAAGCAAACATTTTAATGAGTCCTAAAACTTAAGTAATAATTATATCCAAAGTGGAAGCTACGAAAAAGAATCAAATTGAATTATTTAAAGTTTTTTTAAATTGTATGAATCGACAATTCGATTCATTCTTTGGATATTGAATCAATTGAAAATATTATATGTATGTAATATATGTACAAGCAACCTTAAGGTCTTATATGTAAGTCTAGTCTGGAAAGATTCTAATTGCTTTACAAATTATTCAAAGATTCCATTTGGGACGCACCCAACTCATCGTTTGTCTCAAGCGCTTCCATTACAAGCTGTAATAATTATAATTAAATGCATCAAAGCGCGACCAAAAACAAAGGTAGAAACAACAGCGAGAAGATGACAATATGAGGGGCGTAGGGAAGCAGTTAATAGGGGTAGGGGGGTAACGAATCCAAAAATGAGTTGCAAACAAATTACGCCGCAGAAATGAGCTCCAGCGGTGACAAATTACAAGGGAAACAAAGCGGACGATGAGAAATGATGACAGGCGCAGCACAACGGTAAAATGACACAGACCCAGAAAGAAGAAGACACTGAGGGCCTGAGAAGGAGAGAGAGAGTGAATGACTGAGACAGACTGAGACAGATATCGTGTTGAGGTCTGCACTTTTAACCAAGGATCTACCATGCTGTGTCCCATGTCCTCTGTCCATTTCGCAGAACTTGGCGAACTTTGATTGCATAATTTTAAATGGTTGTGGAAAATGGAGTTGGGCAAAGGAGCAGCTGGTCCTCACTTCCGATTTGCCCAGCTCGCACCTTGGCACGCGTTGTTCCTTTTCGTTGGCCATGTGTCGTTTGTCCACTTTTGGTCACTTTCAAGCGCTACCAACTGTTTGCGTTTCCGCTCGACTCTCTGCCATAAAGATCCTGGTCTATTGGTGCCAAACGCATGTTGGCCTAATGCATTCGTACTTGACCCATGTGCCGCCGCCCCCGCTGACTCGACGGCTCTATGGCTCTGCCTCATTGCTTATGCCACATGCCGCGCTTTTCATTTCCTTGTTATCTTTGAGGCCACTTTCCATAGCTGTGTCCTCGTGTTCAGCCTTTCGGTTATTGGGTTTTACGCTCGGATTTACATCTGTTTGCATTTTCCCTTGGTCCTTCCACTGAGTCCTTTGATTTTCGCACAAATGGGCGATTTGTTGTCCAATTTATTTGCTTCTTATTATTGTTGGCACATTTTCATTACAGGCTTTCGGGTTTTCCGCATTTGCCCAAATGACGAGGAAGTCATTTCGGCATGTTATAACTCTATTAGCAGACGGAAACGGAAAAGTTACACTAATTGTTATTAGTGTCATAAATAAATCTCTATTTATTATAAATGGTTAAAAACGTATGAGAGTAAATCTTTCAAAATATTAACTCTAGTATGCGAACGCAAAGTTAAATAAATAAAAATTTAAATAAAAAAATTCACTAGGCTACAAATTCAAATCAAATCGCTTCCTCTAAATCCTAAGCTAACCTGTGACATTTGACAGTTCCTAAACTCTGTGCGGTTGTTTATACACGTACCACAAAGTTCCTTTGGCAGGCAATGAGCTGCAACTAATGCCTCACAACACAAGTCAAAATTTCCGTATTTGTTTTTTTCCGTTTATTGAATTGTTACGAGCCTTTTGTTTTATTTCGCACTCCATAGAGTTGAGTTCCAAAAGGTCTCAAAAAGCGAATGCAAACAAACAAAAGCGCAGCAGTACACATAAAGAAAAAAAGAGCTCTCTTGTTTTCGTTATATCGTTGGTATTGAAATATCATGCGTGTGGAACAAAGGACACACTACCAGGACGAAATCGGACGACATTCGTCATCATTGCGGCACTCGTTGCAAATTTGACGGGCCAGTAAGTGAACAATTGGCCTGACCAGGCTTAAAGCATGTGGCTCTTTCAAATACCCTCATCTCAAGTTCATTGCAGAAATTGGAAAACTCTCGATAGTATCTAAAAAATTTACTTTACTCTTAGTATCAATTGTATTAATTTTTCTGTATCACAAAATATTATCTTATTTAATTTATTATATTAGAATTTTATTCTTTAAACAACTAATAAAATTGAAGGGTATTTCATCTTCGTCATCCAAAATATGGCTTGCCTCGTTTCGCTTTTACCTTTTTGATTTGCATTTCCGCTTCATTAAACGCACACACATATACTAAGTAAATAAGTTGTATTATACGTTTTGGATATGCTATAACTATAGCTCTGTTGAACTTTGGCGCGCAAAATGATGGTATTGAAAAAGGGGCGTTTGATTTTGTGCCCACCACAAATTGCGCAGTTTTTAAATTAAAAATTTGGAATTTAAGTCCGAGGTTGCCTTTTTCAGCGGCATTTCCATTTGCTTGGTAACTTTGACTCGTTCTCAACAAATTACAAAAACTCATTAGTGTTAATTTTGAATATTTATTTTCAGACCTTTGGTTATTTATGGCACTTTGCAACACCCGCAGCACACGCGTCATTTGCCCCACAAACTTCCAGTGGAAATCCCTGGGAGCGTGATTATCATTTTGTTTCCCCCATTTAGGATTGCTTTTAAATTAATTTCGTACTCATTCTCAAATCTCACTTTATTTTCTTTGCATTTTATTTAATTTAATTTTGTTAAATGTTATATTTTGCCTAAGTCTTTTCCAGTGTACGAATTTAATTTTCATCTCTACTCTGATTTCACATATTACCTTATCAAAGTCAATCATATATTCTGATCATTTGTTAAATTTATTTTAAATATTTGTATAAAATCTTTTTTGTTCAAACAGTTAATGACGTTCAATGTTCAATTTCAATTTATTAAAAGTTTCTGTTTCTAACAAGTTTGGCTCTAAAATCCATATTTTTTTAAACTTTTTTCTTTAGTAACTTTTGCCAGTGATTAACTCAAATAAGTCTAAGCAATTATTTTGATTATTGGTTTTCCTTGCTCACCGCAGCGATGATAACGCGTATAATAAAAATATATTTCAGTTATTACAAGTCATTAATTACGAGCTTGTTTCAGCAATAATTTTCAACATACTCGTAGTTTATGCAATGCATTTTCCTGCAGAAATAATAACAGCAAATACAATGAAAAATGCTTCACACTGTGCTGCAGTTTTCATCGCATAAATTAATGAAAATACTGTATGAGACCAATAGTAGGGCGAGAAAATTGTAGCTGCCACATGACGCAAGCAGTTAGGAAGGGATAGAAAGTTGGGAAAGGGTTTTTCTCGACGAGAAAAAGCAAATTAAATTATAATTAAACGAGTGGCACGGAAATGTAATAAAAGCTGCAAAGAGAAAAAAAGAATGTGACAGCCAAAATGAATTGTGGTCTGGGTAGTTAGCTCAGTGGTGTCCCGTCAAAGGAGCATTATGTGGGGTAAGGAAAAGTTAGTATACTTAGGGCTGAATCTGAGTTCATTGCTATATAAGGTATGGAAATTGAATAACAAAGTTGTCACTATTCACATTAAATATTTTATTCCAAAAAAACATAAGTGATTATTTCTGTATTTTTGACATATTTTACTTAAACATATTTTCTATATAATATAACATTGAAATGATATTTTATAAAACTGATAACATCCATTGTAAGCCTCATCAATGACGGCGAAATCAATTAACTGTGATGATACAACATGTTTGCCAACGGGCAACCACAAAACTAATTAAGCTTTGGATGTTGTCGATAGATGTAAATTCAACTAAAATCGACCAAAAAGCCAATATGGCGGCCAAAACGGAAATGAGTTTTCGTGTAAACCACAAAACAGATGCACTCGATGATGAGGATAATTAATAACACTAATTAAAAGACAAAAACGAGGGAGCAGACGCCATTGCGAAAATTGCATTGGCAATGGTCAAAAGCGAAATTTCAACGGCTCCTGCCACATAAAAGCCAATTAATTATTTTTATGGCTACTCAAGGAACTGCACTTCGATGCTGAGAACCAAAAAGCTCACCGAAAATAACCAACAGAAGCCAACAGAAAATCGACTATGTGCATGTATGTGTGTGTGTGTGAGCCAAAAGGGACCACGGTCAAGAGTCTGACTGGATAATAAAAAATTATGGCCACGATTTGGCGCACTCGAGAAAAATGCGCCACTGACCAGGCCAACTGCATATACAGAGCCGAAAGCAAAACAAAAAGGCCAAAGAAACAAAAACACGACCAAGTCTAGACTTGGTGTAACGAATCGTCAATACTCTTTAAACTAATCTTGGACGAATCTCAGATTAAACTGCTCTTAAAAGCTGCTTAAAAATATTAAGATGAAAGTGTTCCAAATATACAAATATGTCGGAGAATGTCTGAGAATTACTCGGTATTATTTTGACATGTCCGCGTAATGTGTGATTGTGAGATTTGCTGTTATGTCACTAGCGTTGCTAGTGTTGGAAAAGGAACTAACGGTCTAATGACAGTTGACGTGATGACAGACGTTCTCTTTGGTTACCGAACAGGAAGCTAGCAACACGGCTGCGGAGACTCGCTGCACTAATCTTGGAAAAACTCATCCAACATAATAGATTAATTGAAAACGATGGCTGAAAGAATGCAAGAAGATGTCGTCCTGACTGGGGAAGATAATATTTCCCCGACAAATATTTAAATTGGATTAATAGTCTTGCCATAAATATTTCCTATAAGGACTGAGTTCAAATTTAAATTTCCGCTTCGTTCATTTCAGGTCCCACACATTTTGTTATAAAATAGACATACCCCAATGCAAAGGGTATTCAAAGCAAACTTCATGCAATGGGGGCCAAAAAGATGGCGCCTTGCTGTGTACGAAATTGATCAGAGGATTCCCTGCCGTTTGAACTATGACGCGATATGTCATCATATTTCCTCCAATGCAGCCACATCGGCCACTTGGCGCACCACATTCCACAGTTTGGACTGTGTCCTGTGTCCTGCTCCTCATCTTGTTGCCATGCATAATTCTCACTTTGTCAAAAGGTTTTCCATGCACTGCGCAAGACCGCAAATCCAGTTGCCAGTTCCCATTTGATTTGCCAGACTTCCCTCCTTTCCCCTCCCCACCCCTCCTCTTTCTCTCTCTTAGCCCCCTTTCGTGTTGCTGATGCATGTTCAACTTGTATTTAGCATTTGGGCAAAACATTTATTGCCTCGGCTACCGCAAAATCAATTTTCCACATAATTTTTATTCAAGTTTCGTTATTGTTCCTTTTGGCTAACTGGCCAACGGACCAACGAGCCAACGGTGGCCTTTTTGGCCATCCGCTGTGTTTATGGCCATTTCTCCAGCAATTTTATTGGCTGCTTGCCGTTCCACCAACTGCCCTTTGGTTTGACTAATGGCCATCGCTTCAAGTTCTCTCCGCTCCTTCTCTTTGTCCGGCGCTTTTATTTCATTTTTGCATTATTTGTTTTGTCAGATTTTTGGCTGTGCTTGAAATGTCTGCAGACCTTGTTCTAAACTCTGCCATATAAATATATTAAAATTGGAAATAGTTCTTGAAATCCTATTGTGCATCGCAGTAAAAACTGAGGCAGATTGACAGGCGCTCGACTATCGCTGCTTGCTAAAAATTCAAATAGTGTGAACTGTTTACATTTGTTTTATTGTAAGGAACGTAGATTTTACTTATTATATAAGGGCAAAATTAATATATATTTTCCGATCATAATGAAATTTTCGAAACATATGTGCCAAAACTCAAGGCTCTAGCTCTTGCTCTTGTAATTAATTTTGTATCGATTTGTTGCGTAATACTTTCATATGGCACAAGGTATCACAAAAATTGTATAAATTCATTTACAGGGGCCGAAAGTAGATCAATAAATAAAATACAATAAAACACAATAAGTTTCATCTTCAACCATTATCCACAAACTAGTATTCTGCCTTAAATAAAACTTGATCACGTAGAGCTTGTGTATTTTTATATTTTTATTTATTTATTTAAAAATTAGATTTTTTTAAATTAGCTTGTAACTTTTATAGTAGTAGAATAAGCCCAACTAATGCAGTGTCCATTAAAAAACTTCATTACTCCAAGGCATAGGGCCAATCAATTTTGATTTACATCAAGCTACAGCAATAACCAATATAAATATGTGTACATATGTAACATATGTTTGTCTGTTTACATACATACATATATCATTCTGCTCAGGCCTCTGCGATGCCCCCTTCAAATGGCGCAAGCGCATGATCTAGGGGCTGGGAATGGGACTGGGATTGGGATTGGGACTAGGACTGGGGCTGGGGCTGACAGTGCTGACCAACGAAACGTTCCATCATTCCAAAGTGTTGATGATGGAAAATGTCCCACTGGGCGAGCACAGTAACAACAACAACAATGAAACACAAATGCGGCCGATGTGTCTACAATGGACCATAGAATGCCCACAGAATAGAACAAAAACAAAACCAAGAGCAACAACAACAGCAACTACAACAATAAACGTTAATAATGCTTAATCAATGTTACACTTTACAATAAAGAGAAGAAGAAGAAGAAACAAGAATAAAATATGGATAAAACCAAGAAGAAGAAAAGTTGAACTTCATTTGTGCAATGATTTATGGGTTTTTCATTACCAAATACCAAAAAAAAAAAAAAAAGACTCACACAAACAAATTGAAGAAAAAGAAACCTCTTCAGACCTCTTCACACCTGTGAACAAGTTGAGGGCAAATGAAACGTAATTGAAATCGCCATAATAGATGGCGAAGTATTTTATAGATCTGTGTATATTATAAGTGTTGTTTGTGGCGGCATAATACAAATCGATTTGGATTTTTTCCTGGTGGATTTGAACAATTCGTTGAGAAATTAGAAAACAATGCGCTAAATTTGTTATGCGTTTGTATTCAATAATCATTTATCATGTGCATTGGATTTCTTGATTATAAACAACAACAATTGTTGAAGTTCATAAATTATTTAGAATGCTTTCAAAGTTTCAATTTAATTGAAATTTGTATGAATGTACGTTATGTGTTTCTTTGCAAAGTAATTAAGCCAAGTTTTACAAGTTGCATTAAAATCGAAATGTCAGAATATTGAGTTTTAAACATATTTTTGGAGCCTTTAAAGTCGGATGACATTAATTTATTTAAACCGAAAATAAAACTAATAATTATTGGTATATTAAAAAAATCAATAAACTTATTTAAATATAATAACAATAAATAATACTGTGCTTTTGGGCAGTTAGAGATTTATAATCATTTCTGTATACTACACATTTAAAATTAAGTTTAGCACAAGCTTTCTACTCAGTACTACGCAAGCATCACAGCAGGCAGCTTTTGTCTTTAAGCACATCGCTCTCATTGTTTTATCACGCTTTGTTAACGCACGCGCTTCTTGAAGCAGCTGCGTCCAAGATCTCCTCCCGAGAACTTATCAACGTCATGCCACATGTCAATCCACAGGCTCTCACTTTGTGCATATATAAGATTTCTCAATGTGCATACCAAAAGCTAACCATAATTGAGGTTAGAAGGCGTACATACATACGTACTATCGAGAAGTGCGCCCAGCACGAGTTAAGATTTAATTTAGTGAAAATAAATTGTTTAGTCGTGCTGCAAAATTGCATAATTGTCAATGGTTAGCCACTCCGTTAAAGGCCCTCCACATACCCCGTGCAGGACCCTTAATGAGCGCACGACGCAATTGGATGCGGTTTTCGACGCGCATTTCGGATCGTCCCACGTGCGGCATCCGCTGCGCCATTTTGAGTCACCAACACATTTGCATATTGGAAAATTATAGACTGTGCCCAACTTGCTGCTTACCAACTTACATACATACATATATATGTGTGCACATACATATGTACTTGTGTAGCTTTAGCTGCTTCTGGCTTTTGTGACGCGGTGGCTGCGGTTGCGCAGAAGGCGACGCGCGTGGCTGCATGGTGCCGCAATGGGAGGGCGCCGCTGTCGACGACGCCGACGACGACCCCCAAGCGACCTCCAGCCGCGCCGCTGTGGCGAGGACTTGACTCGTAACTGGCAGGCTGACTGGCTAGCAGGCTGGCAGGCAAGCCGCGAAAAGAGTGCACGAAAAACAAAATCAAGAATGTTCTAGTCACCGACTCAAAAATACCCATTACTTCATTTAAATATTAATTTAATTTCGTTTAAATTTATTTGCTAAAATTCTAGATCTACAAGGAATTCCTTATAAATTAATACGACTAACTTCGTAGGTAAACTTTTTACATTTCGATTCTTATGCAATACAAATTTATTAACCTATTGTTCAGTTCTTAAGTTATCAATTTAATTGATTAACCACGAATTCAATATACCCTCGAACTCTACAAGTAACGGGTATACAAATGCCAGCAATGCGCAGCGTCTTCCGTCGCTGGACGACTCTGATGAGCTGTAAAACACGCGTTTTCATAATGTTATTAAAAGGCAGTCAATGCTGTTTGCAGGGGCGGAGCAGGGGGCGCTCAACGGCCATTTGACATGCCAAAAAACACTTCTGTCACAGCAGCAACAGCAACAACAACAGCAACCGCACTTGGAGTGCATCCCTAGGTGGTGCTCAGAGAGTCAAAGGCAACGGCAAAGCATGGCTCTCTTCTGCCTCTGCCACTGCTTCTGCTGCCGCCTCTGTCGCTGCAGTTGCAGTTGCGCAGGCGCAGTGCTTCTCATAAATTGAGCACCGCATGCGCTTTGGCAATTATTTTGCCATAATAAACTTGATACCGATGCTTTGTCTATAAGTATAGATTGGCTTTTCGCCTGCATACGGTAGCTGCAGTAGCTAAGCTTATTTAATTTAAATTTTAGTCAAGTTTTATGGGCTGTACAACAATGACGGCACATCACAAGGCTTAGTATTTTTCATTTTGCGGTTTACTGCCATTCATTTAATTTTTTTAAATTTCAAACTTAGCGGCAACTGATTAGATTAATTGCCAGTGCTACCACCTGATTCACTCAGTCAGTAACAAATACTGAATATTGTTCAAATGGGAATTTTTGTCTAATTTTTACTATATTGGGCTTTATTAAATAATAATTAATTGCCAAGTTATTGCTAAAAATAACAAATATATTTTCAGAAGTATAATTGCGCGCCTGCCACTTTAGGATCCGGAACTGGCTATCTACTTTTAAAACCAAACCATAGGTGGCATATTTTGGTTTCGCAAGCAAGCACAAGGTGCGCAGCAGATTTTAAACGTCTGGCAGCATTAGTTTCCAGAAAATTATTTGTTCGAATTTTGATAAATTCAGCGCTAAAGGGATTACGAGCACCTAGGCCTCTTTAAAATGCATCTAATTTCAAATTTATTTTATATCTAACTACTATCTTATTGTTAAATTCAACAATTGTTAAAAAAATTTATTTTATACTTCAATTGTGCGCCAATGATTTGCACTTACGACCGAACGGCAGACAGATTGTGGAGGTCGGGCGATTGTCTAATATTTTAGCATAATGGGACTGAATAAATCAAGTAAACAACTATACTATATATGTGACCGATTCGTAAGTTCTTCATTAACTTAACTAAATACTTATGATAAATACCTTTATATTCAGTATAATTAATTTCAGTGTTATTATTACTTTACTTGTCTTTCGTTAGTCCAGAATATCCGTTCCACAACTGTTGAGCGCTTAAGCCACTGCTCAGTGTGGTGAATACAGTCACAAACTACAGCTGCTGATGAATGAACATGCAGTAGTAAGGTGTAAAACATAGCAAAACGTAAAAATTTGTGCGTTTTTGTCAAAAAAGCGGAGCAAACCAAATGCTATAAGCTGCAAAGAAAGTGCAAACGATGGTGTAGCTGCAAATAACAGTAAAAGCCAACATATAGGGCAATTGTGTAAAATATGTACAGTGTATTGGACCGGTAAACGATACTCGAAGGCCCATAAAGCAGCCACAGCCACACACAATGGAAGGCAAAGCAGTAGTAGGAGTATGTTGAATAAGTTTGTAGTAGTGTAGTTGTACGAAATAGCGTGCAAGCCGCAATTGGAAAACATTGAGGAGGTGAAGAAGCAGCAGCACAACGAAGCAAAAACACAAAACACACAAGTGCAAAATAATAATAATAATAAAAGTCAGAAGAAACAAACAAAAATGTTTAGGCAAGTGAATAAATAATTGCATTAGAGTCGTGTGTGAGCTAAAGCGAGATAAAACGCCGGGTATGTTAAAATTGCCATCCGAGCAGCAGCTGACGGAGCAAAAACAACTAGTGGGGGTAGTGGGAGCAGAAGCTGGAGAAGGAGCAGGAACCGAAGTCAGCTGCATTTACCACCAGCAATAATAATGTTGCTGGCGGCAGCGGGGCAAGCAGCGCCCTATACCTATGACTCGAGTGCGACACGTAAAATAAACAATAATAATAACAACAACAACAATGCTAACAATATCAGCGGAGGCACGAGCACACCCACCACAGCAAATGCAGCGGGATCGGGGACGATTGCGGCACGTCCCACAACTGCCAGCAGCATAGCCAGCACTGCGGCGTGTGCTATCATGAAAACGCTCTCGGTGCGCCTGCATCGCGGCACCGAGTTCATCAAGGACACTGTGCAAAAAGCTCTGGTCATGTCGGCAACAACGCCTGGCGTTGGACAACAAATCCAGCCGCTAGACAGTAGCCAGAGCCTTAAACGCAAGCTAACTGGCACCGGTGGCATCATGGGCTCTAGCTCTGGCATGGGATCAAATTTAGTTACGGGGAGTCGCCAGTTTGCCATTGCCCAGCCGTATGTTGAGCCCACGGCTGCATTCCTGCGACACTTTACTGTGGTGCCGACAGAACTTCATCGGTCGGCGTCGGCGCGCAAACGTAATCCCAGCACTGATAGTTTACTCATGGACCTGTGTCTGTTCAAGCCCATTCGGCCCATGCCCATAACACCAATCAAAATGTAAGTGAGAGTCGGGTCAAAGCAATGTTAATCGTATGTTAAGCATGATTTCAATATATTATTAGCAATAAAGCACGCGGCTTTGAACTGAAGCGACCCAAATTTATGCCGCCCGCCGCCAATGTGTACAGTGATGCCGACGACGATGATGACGAGGAGGAACTGGTTGAAGAACTGGATAAGGAGCCGGAGGTTGCACACAAGCCAAAGCTCAGGTATGCTGACAACTAAGTGGTAGCAGCATTCAGCTAAGATGTGGTATCCCATTTGTTTGCAGCACTCTAACATTGCCACAACATGCCACCGCATCGGCTTTTGTGCCACACGAAGCCAACAACAGCGGTAGTAGGACTCAAGCTCATGCTCCTGCCCACACCAAGGACAACAGCAACACACACACCTCAGACCCAGGGGCTGCCGCAGGGACAGCTGGGACAGCCAAGCCAAAGGCAGCAGCTGCCACAAAGCGTCGACGTCGCGCGCCTCTGTTAACCGCCAAGCGACGTCGCAAAACATCGATAGCTAAAGAATCAGCACCACCTACAGCTCCTGCTCCTATTCCGGCAACAAAGAGCACACCACAAGCTTCTGTTGCCCCAAGGCGAAAGAGACGCAATGCAGCTGGCAGCGCAACAGAAGCAACAGAAGCAACAGCTGCTGGGAGCAGCACAACCATATCGCCAATGCGTCATTCACCGCCCATGACACGCCAGCGTGCGCGTCTACAGATCTCCGCCAGCAGCAACTAAGCGCAACACCCACACATATAAAGAAATTTTCTATGTTTCGTCTGTTTCAGCTTCTTTTCAAGTTTAGTCATTGGAACGCCCTCAAGGCGTTGGAAATCCGATGCCTAAGACTGCTGTATCATAGATTTAAATACAAATCCTAAGTCTTTGCTTCTAGTTGATGTTTAAGTCCAAACGAGTTTCCATTGTTTTCCCTGCGTCAAAGCAAAGTGAAGCAGCTCCAACCGCAAAATCATTTGCCTATTAAAGTTCGGATTTATGTTCAATGTTTAAACTTAAAACTGTCAATCAAATTAATCTTTATGTCAATGTCTTAAATGCTCCCATTTGGACTTTTATTGTTTTGAGTCTATAATAATACCAACTGGTCTCAAAGACTGATGAATAACTAACCGAATATTATTTTGAAAGAACTCAATCCCCTAGAAATTATGTTTAAAGTAAATTACCCTCCTAAAAAAAGAACTTTAAGCATAAGAAGAAAGTATTAAAACCCTAAAAAAAAAGAAAGTAATATGTAAAAACGAAATCAATACAAATCGTAATGTATAAGCCATTCCTGATATGATATTTTCTTTAATATTAT
The DNA here is from genome assembly GCA_035043635.1 of Drosophila rellima. Classification (NCBI taxonomy): domain Eukaryota; kingdom Metazoa; phylum Arthropoda; class Insecta; order Diptera; family Drosophilidae; genus Drosophila; species Drosophila rellima. The sequence goes on from JAWNMV010000811.1 coordinate 15,732,305, forward strand.
GTATGTATGTTTAGTTTTTTTAAGGCAAGCTTTCAGTCATTTTTTTCATCTCTTAAAAATGTTTTTTTAATTTTGTATAATGTTTAATGTATTTAAACTGCCTTTGAGGCAAAGGAAAGCAGATAATGCAGAAAAAAGCGCCACAACTAATATAATTTTCCTACTTTAATTAAGTTTGTTAGAATTTATAGCTTAGAAAACAAAAAAAAAAGTAAATAGTTCATTCACTTATAAATAATAATAATAATAAAATCAAATATATATATACAAACAAATAATAAATAAAACGACATATATATACTCTATATATAAACACGATGATTATAATGCAAGCCGGTCAAATCAACTGTGTGTTGTGATATGAATTAATTTATAACTAAAAAGAAAACTATGACTTAAACTTAACTGAAATGAAAATGACAGCAAAATTCGTTTGCTTTTAATGCCACAGTAAAATCTGTAATATGATAAATCTCTACCGATCAATCAATAATTATGATACTAGTTCTAAGCATATAGAGATCAACCAACGAATTGGACAAACCAACAAATACCTACAAATCGGTGTATTTACCATAAGGCTTACTTCAGTTTCAAGCGATTCCAAACAAATCTATGGATAATACGAAAAAAACTTACCAAACACACACACACACAAACACTAAAGAGCTAAATTACTTAAACAAACAGCGTGTTGTATGCGTCAATAAAATCGTCAAGAAATATACAAATATCTATATAGTAATTTTTGTCCTTAATTTTTTATTTTATACTTTTTATTTTAAATTAATCGTTACGATCATTGATATTTATTTCAACTAATTTTCTTTTCTTTACAGTATAAATATCTCCTGGAAACATTACTCATCGTATGTTGCCATTTTGGTGGGCAGGACATTCCACAGATCCTGCAGCTTGTATCCATCGGGTATGCGTTCCATGGCGAAGCCAAGCTCCTTGCTATAGATGGGCTCGTGAGTGGCTTGCTCGGTGGTTAAGACACCGAGGCAGCCATCGGCAAGATAGCTGTTCAACTTGGTATTGATTTCCCGCTCCTGACGCTCGTCCAGCTCTTGGTAGTCCTCAATTTTGAAATGTGACGCCTGAGCAGCTTCCTCGGCGGCGGCGGCGAGACGCTGACGGGCATCTTGCGGATCGTAGTTGATACCGAAATTCGGTTGATCCGTGTAGATGGTGTGCAGGGAGCAGAGCTCCTTGAACAGATCGGTCAGACGCTCGACGGGATCGATGCGAAAGCCGAGCACATAGGAGCCGCCGGTCTCGGCGGTCTCAATAACCAGAGCAGGACCATACTTGGACTCCCGAATGCGTACCTATAAATGAGCAGATGATGAAGGATTCCATTGAGTAAGCTGCTCAGCTGACTCACGCTGTCAATCTGCAAATAGGGCAGACTTATGTTGAACGATTCGTTGGCATCGGCATACCAAACGAGGCGCACGTTGGTCACCACAAAGCAGCCGAGATTGCCCTGATCGCTGGAGAGATTCCATACGCCCTGGACCTGGCTGAACACCTGCTCATCCGGCAATATAATCAGCTGACCCGCCTGCACAATGGCACCGCGCAGCTTCAGATCCCGATACAGAAATGTCCGTTGATATAAACTATATGAAAATGGATTCAACTCAGTAAACATGATGGATAGCTCGGATTAAATCAAACACACAGATGCACATCAAAGACGCTGGCAAAGATGGGCTGATCCCGTCGTGCCGTTTCGCCGGAGACATCCGTGAAAAGAAACTCGAATCTGGTCTCATTGCTTATGGCCAGAATATACAGAGCCTGGCTGGGAATGCGTCCCTTGGTGTGCATGTGCACCAGCCGCGTGTTGGTGTTCCCAATCCTTGCATAGCCAATTGCTGCAATCGGAGATCAACATTTAAACGAGATCTACTTCAAAGGGCGACAATACGAAAACTTGCACAGATTGAACTTTTTGTGGACGAGCGAATGCCAAATGATGCGTAAGTTGGTGACCAGCAGTTTACCCGTATCCCCTGGATTCCCCTTGCTATCCTCAATATGGTGAATGGTATCCAATATCTTCTCGCCGTTGCGAAGTCGCGTGTGTCTGAAAAATATAAAATAACTCTGATTATCCGAGTTAGAGATGGTTTCAATTGAACTCCAAGTGTTACTCACAATTGTGGACTATCGAATTTCACCTGTTTATCCTCCCAGAGCAGATTCTGCTGCAGTGCATCCGATTTGCCAAGGGTTTTCAACATTTTTCACTCCAAGTATATCTACAATTAATATTCTTGTGTTGTCGCGCTTGACAGTTGTTGTCATGGCAACGATTGAATTCCTAGACAGCTCCCTGAGGTTTATGTTAATAATACAATGTATTCTCGTTTATGTTTCGACTATGTATAATTTAAATTTTAAATTGATATAAAACTTAGCTTCGATTTAGTAGTAGGCCAAATGGTAACAGAATTTGTGATCCAAGTCTTATTTTAAGCTACATTTTAGCCAGGCTAATTTAATGGAAATGTTCTTTAGAATATTGACAAACATTCAGCTTAAGCAAATACACACGCACACACGCAAAGGCAATCGGTGCATCGAATACCAAATGAAACGATTCATTTAAAATAATATTAATATTTACAATAATTTATCGCTCTCTCAATGCTGGAACAGAAACTCTTCGATTTCACATTATGATCTGCGGCTCGGGAACGCTGGCGGCAATGCTCTTATGGGGCAACACCTGACCACCATTCACATAGAGCTCATCCTTGACAATGACATCTTCGCCCAGCACCGTGATACCCTCGATGCGCACCCAGCGCCCCACGGTTGAACGCCAGCCCACGATGCAGGAATCCAGCCAGGAATGGGAACGCACAATGGCTCCTTTCAGAATTGTCGAACGTTTGATGCAAACGCCATCCTCGATGACAACATCAGGTCCGATCGTGACATTTGGTCCAATGCGACAGCCTTCGCCGATCTTTGCCGACGGATCGACCAGCACATTGCCCACAACACCAGGTCCCGTATACAACTTGGTCGATTGCTTCTGCCGCAGTGAGCTAAGATAAAGGCACATGCCTAATAGGAAAAAAGATAGTAAATACATTCAATAATACATCTTGGCATTAGTTATCGCTACTGCTGCTCAGTAGGAACCCCCTAGAGACAGTCCTCTGGAAGATTATCAGCAATTACAATCAATTTTCAATAGAAAAAGTGTTCTATCAAACAGTTGATACTTGGCTTTCCAAGAAAGCAGATAAAATTCCGAATTCGGGAAAAGGAACACGTTGAGTTCGACAGTTTGTTGATAACTGATAATGCTAATGAGCCAATTGAAGATAAGAGGCTGCAAGGCTGTAGGTTGTGATTCAACTAACCGGTTAAAAAATCTTTGGGCTGTCCAATATCCATCCAAAAGCCGGTCAGATCCATTGCATAGAGCTCCTGCTGCAATGCCATGTCAGGGAACACCTCCTTCTCAATGGACGTGGGCTTCACCTCGATGCGTTCCAACACCGATGGATTGAATATATAAATGCCAGCGTTGATCTTGTTGCTGACAAACTCTTGCGGTTTCTCAATAAAGTTTTTAATGCAGCCAAGCTCGTCATAGAGCACCACGCCGTATTTGGATGGCTCCTCCACTTTGGTCACGACAATGGTGCCTTCCTTGCCGTGATTGCGATGGAATTGCATTAGCTGCTTGAAGGGAAAATCACAGATCACATCCGAATTGAGTACAAAAAAGGGCTCGTCACTGGCCGACAATATGGGCTTGGCCAGTGCCAATGGCCCAGCTGTGCCAAGGGGTTCACTTTCATGTGAAAATATCAGTTCTACGCCAAGTTTTTCAGCCTCGACTCTCAGTTCCTGTTCCATTTGCTCCGCCCTGTAGCTAACAGCCAGAATGACCTATTTGAATGAGACTTGTTTATGTAACCATCTATCAGGTGGATATTTAAAAGACTCACCTGGCGACAACCCGCATCAACGAGCGCCTCCAGCTGATGGAGGAGGATGGGCTTGTTGGCAAACTCCACAAGTGGCTTGGGAGTGCTCAGCGTCAATGGACGCAGACGTGTTCCATAGCCACCAACCAATATGAGAGCCCTTGCACCCGCACCGCCAGCTGTGTTCGGTGAGCCGCACATCGTTTCTGTAATCTTTGTAAGTTGGTTGGACACGTCACAGAGTCTGCAATGAAAATTCTATATGTACTGGGTGTTGTCTTGTGTGTGCTGGCCGACGAATGATGACTAAAGCGACCGAGTTTCGTTTCAGTTTGATATTGTTTTCCCTGTTTGATTATAATTAATGTTGGTTATTGTTGTTGCAGCAGCTACTGATAAGCCGCTTGTTGTTGTTTTTTTTATTACCGTTGGTGCTTTCCTATTGGGAGCTTGGCTGTCTATGTTGAGTCAGGTGCGTAAGTGTGTATGTATTTGTGTGAATCGTTGTTGCGAAGTTCACCTCAAGCAGTTTTGATTTTATTGCTTTTTATTTAATTACTCAATTCAATTAAAATCAACTTTAGTTATCCAGGATGTCTGCGCGGGCGACTTTTTAGAGTTGTATTGAATCGTTCAGATTAGGTTCGATTGAACTATTCCCTAAAGGCGCCCACACACGACAAGCCTGTTCCATGAGCATGCTCAGCTCATTTCAATTTTGAACGCTCACAAGTTTGTCGTAAGGCGCGTGGTGGGCGAGCATCCAATAAAAAATCAATTTCTTGAACATAAATAAATAAGCATTTCAATTACCTTGTCCGTCTTTCTATACTCGTCGTTTGTAAGCAACGTTCAATTTAAACGTGTCTTGCCTCCACCAAGGCTGCCACCTTGTTTAACCAAAGCTGCCACACGGTTGAACAGCTGTTCAATTTAATTTCAGCATTTCATCTCTTGATTCATAAAAAGAAATACCTTATATTAAAAAAAGATTCATAAATACCATATTTCTAAAATGTTCTAGTTTGTTCTAGATTGTTTAAAAGCAGATCCAACTTTTTAAGTCTTTGAAGAGCTGGCAACACTGTTGGTAACACTCTATTCATGAACAGTGTGACCTGTGCTGTTGTTGACGGCAGTGTCGGAGTCAGAGTTTTGTTACGTGTAATAAATTAATAAAAGCTCTGTGAAAATTGTGCAAATCATTATAAACTAATAGCCAAAAGGTAAGTGTTAAATTTATCCGTAACGTTGAATTGATAAGAATTGTGTAAATGCTGTGCGGAGGGCTCTTGCGACACCCCCAGCATAATATGTTGCTCGGTGCTCCGCTGGCCACTCAAACGAGACACTCATACACACAGTCATGCATACACATATTTGAGTATCAGCAGCCCGAACAGCGAGTGGCCTGTCGCACACAGACAGAAAACAAAATGTCGACCATTTGCATTTTTTTGATTGGTTTTTAGTCAATTTTTTTAAGGGAACGTGTGCATTTATTGTTCTCAACAAGAAATTAAGAAAAGATTATGAAATCATGAGCATGTTCTAATAAAGACATCTTTGAAAGACATAGTGGCAAAAAGTGTACAACGATAAGTTTGTGTGTGAGGTAAAGCTTCAATATTGATTTTTACAATAGCTTTGATGTAAAATCCCAAAGAAAATTGGACAATCTTGTGAAATGGTGTATTTAAATGTGGATTCAATTTAAATTCTCTCCATTCGCTGAAGTGTGCTCTACTGATCGTATTCTTAATTAAATTTCGAGATATGGCGACGGTATCAATTTGGTTGGCAACGCAGAACAGCGCAGTGATTGTTGCGTACCCTGCAAGCGTACATATGTATGTGTGTGTGTGTCTCCTACATAATGAAATTTGTTTAAATCTATTTTAAATAAATTCTATACAAACATACACATACATAATTAAGTCTTACTGATGCGCATCATCTTGTTAAGTCTTTACTTTCTCTTTTATTTATGCTCCAAGCTGCAGCGTAAAAGTGTTTGTTTATATGTGTGCGAGTGTGTGTGCGTGTGTCTGTGTGCCCCCCTCAATGCAGCCAGCAGCAGAAGTAGCAGTCACGTTGAATCTCATGCGCACAGTATTTCATTTTATTTTATTTGTCTTTTATTTTGGCCTCATGTCAGCTTTTTATATGGGTTTGGGTTTGCATTGTGCTGTTGCTTTTATTGTTTATATGTATGTACATATGTGTATCTGTTTAGCTTTTATAGTCACATTGCATTGAGCTTCGATGAAGGTTTGTTCTAGTGATTGGCAACTTGTGCTAAAATTTTGCAAGTAATGCTCTGTGGCAGCAGCAGCAACAACAACCACAATATTAACTTGACACATAATGAGCAAAGTTTTATTTGGATTCTCTTACATATTCTTATGAAATAAATACATACATACTTAGTTACGCAAAATGTGTGACATCATTGGCATTTCAATTGAAAAAATGCCGTGATCTATGATTGAAAAGGAAATAATGGAAACCTTTTTGTCACATCCTAATGATAAATGTTCATAAATATTACATATTATTATATATAGATGCAAATTGAATTATCTTTAATTAATTTAGTATAACGTTCATGATCATTAGAGATGTGCGATAATTATGTCACTGTTACTTGTGATAAGTATTTCACTGTCCTAATAATGAGAAAATCACTGAATGATATTTTGTCAGTATTTGCCCAGTATTTTGTAGTTACTGCGTTTTACGCGTAGTTTATACTGCATTTTCGCAACAGCTGATATTTATCTACAAGCTACGATCAAATCGTTCTTCTCAAATGATCGTCGATTAAGATATTTAGTTATCGATAGCCAGCAATCGTGATCTATCGGTCGTTCTGATTTATGATGTCACAACTACGAAGTACATAGGGTATCATCGGTGCAAGGATATTCCTGTTGTGCCGCCGCCGTCGCAAAAGTCAACCTTGAAAGTTGATTGAACTGCAAAAGGAAAATATTTTGACCCCAAGTCGCAATGCAAACACACTCCAGAGCAGTCGATTGCCTGCGACGCCTACGGTTAGCATATACATACATATGTAATTTTATTTCCGTAGCTAGCATAGAGAGTGAAAGAGAAAGAGGAGTAGCTCCCGTCTGTCCTTAACACCAACCATGCATCCACTTCTCCGTGAAGACGCCCTCCCTTTTTTTCAGTGCAACGAATAAAAACAAAATCCTGTTGTATGTCTGTCTGAACAGCGACTTTGTATGCTTGCCAGAATATGAGAGTGTATGGGTGAGAGTAAGAGTGTTGGTAGTGGTGCGTTTCATTTGCTTTGCTCTTTCCACACTGTTTCGCCCCCTCAATAAGCCAAAACACAACTCGAACTGGCTCTCTGCGCTTTGTCTACCCATCGCCTGACTGACTTTGCCAGGTACATGGATGTACATATGTATGCGTAAATGAGTCGATATGAGTGTGTGTGTGTGTATAAGTGTGCCTTTTGTACGTTGAACTCGGGAGCCAGGCCAAGTGCTGTCCTATTCCTGGAGTATTAAGTTGCCTGTCTGTCACGTTCTGCATTGGTTTGCTCTTCTGCCTGTGGCATATTCGTTGTGTGGTCGAGTTTGTAGCTTAGCTAATGTTGTTTCTGTTTTATCGATATATGTTTTTTAGATTTTCAGATCATTAGATGAATCCTTATTATTATCACTACAAATATAAAGACATGTTTTGATGGTATCATACATATGTATATCATTAAGTCCAGACCAGAGATATCGAAATTTCGTCTCATTGATATTAAATTTAAATTTTGATACTGATCAGAAATACATTTTGTTTCTTATATATATATATATAAATATATATATATATATGTCAATTATTTCCAGTAGAGTCTGAATTTAGATATCCTTCTTCTACTTTTGTTCTTGCTTCGCTTCTGGCAGCCAGCGTTTGATTTTTGTTTTATTTTTTTTTCTGTTTTCTTTTTGTCTGTTCTCTGCATGGCCGAATCTAGGATTCTTAGTGCAACTATTCGTAGCCGGTCGCTGCCATGAAGTTTCGAGCCAAAATGCAGGATGTGCTTTACATGCGCGAGTTTCAAGCCATAATTGCGACGCTATCCAAGTTGGCCAAGGATTGCGTGATGATACTGGCGCAGGAGCGCATGCATTTTATAGTGAACGAGGATCACTGCTCGACGTCGTCGCCGCTTGTCTGGGTTACCATAGCATCCAAAGATTACTTTCCGGAATATAAAATGACGCCAGCACGTCCCGAACAGGAGCTCATAGTGCTGGCCATGTCCGCATCGCATCTCAGTCGTGCGCTTGCCGTGCTCCGCAGCGGAACCACCAGCACTGTGCACAGTTGTAAATTGAAGCTGAAGATGATACAATTTCCGTGCATCTCAGTGATTGCCTCGGTGGTGTCTGCCAGCTCCTCAGAGTCGCGTGAGGTTGTCCACGATGTACCCACCACTATAATCCCTGCCAGCGACTGGCCCGCCTATGTGCTGCCCAAGGTGCCGACCGCTGAGATTGTGCTCGGATTGCCTTCGCTGCGTCTCTTGCGCAGTTTGATAGACAAACTAAAGAACATCTCGCCGAGTCTTGTATTCCATGGTAGCTCTGGCGGTGAATTAAATCTGGTATCCGAATCGGATATGGCCACAATTACAACTCGCTTTAGACGCCTGCTGCCGTATCCTCCTACCAAACAGCAGGTGGAGTCAGTGGAGGAGGCTTCCTGCTCTGTGGACTCCCGCAAGGCGTCGGCGTTCTTTGGTGCCCTGCAGCTGCCCAATGAGGAAATCATCATCGGTATAGATCGGGAGCACTGCATCTATTTGCAGCTTGATATACGCAACAATGTTGTGTTACATTCCGTTTTGCCAGCCGTTTGCGTTTAGAGTTGAACTTTTTTTGAATTGGCAGCAAATAAATGTAATGGATTTTAAATATAGTTATGTACTTATTATGGATATGCAGATGGACATCACACCATCGATAAGCGAAAGTTTACATTTTGTATTTTTGTTTTTGTTCTTTTTTTATGTTCTCTGCTCTTCGTCCCAATTTGGCAGCAGCGCTGCAATGTCGACGGTTGCTGCGCAGGCCGTGGCCTCTTTTTTCAATGCAGCGACGTCGACTGCACGCTTGCTCTCTCGGGCCGTTGCATGTGTATGTGTGTGTGTGTATGGTGTTGTTTGCATATTTATTGTGTATGTTATTTCTGTTACTGGTTTTACAACCTCATCTGTTTGCTCACTCACAACATTGCAATTGACTTGCATTTCTGGTTCGCTGTTGATTCTGCTGTAACATGCTGCACTCGCAGGTGAGTAGCTTTTCAAGTAGGCCAGCTGCGACGTCGGCAGCGAGGCATACGAATAATCAGCGCTGCGTGGGCCACTCAAAAACGCTCTCACTCAAAAATTGTACACAGGTCAACAGCCATTTTGGGTTTGGCTGCGTTTGCGATAACTCGCAAACAAATTCATATTATCGAAAAGTAGTTTGTGGTAGACCAGTGTTATCTATGAAGAAATAACTGTAAGTGGCCACCATATTTATCTGCTCTACGTGGCTGCTTCATTTTATTGCGTATTTTAGATTCTTACTCTCTATGTACATACATACATATGTGTGTAAGCGGGTCAACAAATAATTTAAATTCTCTTTCCTAGACCGTATAATAAGATTAGCCCATGCTAATGAATGTAAATACGTATGCGTGTGTGTATGTTAAAAGAACTTCACGAAACAGCTGTGCATGTAACCCAAGACGGACTATTAACACACATGCGATCAGCTGATCAGGTCATAACTAACTTCACTCTAACGATAGCAACGGCGACGTCTCACAGGTATAGAAAAAATTCGAGCGAGCAGCGAGTAGTTCGTGTTCAACCCCCCATCAGTTGAGAGAACAAACTATGGGAGCGCTCTCTGGCTCTTACTCTTTGCCAGCTGTGGCCATTTTGAGTGGAATTGAATTTCGTTTAAGGAGCAGAAATGTGTATTTTATTTGTAAATAATAATAAAAATCGCAATGAATAAATAAATTAGAAACGCACTTGCTGATAATAATCCAAAGTACGGCGCATTTTGACTAAAACATTAGTCGGACGTCTTGGTTTGTTGACCTCATTACCATTTAGCGACAAGGGTTGAGTGACCAGCTTTACGCGAATTGAGTGCTTTTCGTCGACTTGCGTTACGTTTTTATACCATTGTGTTTAGATAAGAATATTAAATTGTTGTATTCCCTCAGCTTGATGAATAGCACCATAAACAGCATTTTGAATTTTAGTTTTCATTTTTATATTCTTTATATTTCTCGAACATTTTCTCGCCTGAGTCACAACTTGCTCTCACTCGTTTGCTCATTCGCCTCTCTTGCTCATTCGCTGCGGGGTCGGCACTGACGTTGTCGTTTCTGCTGGTGGTGTCAGTCGTGAGTTGGTTTTGAGTGCGTGCACAGCTGAAAAAATGTTCGTGCTGATAGAAGCAAACGTTTTTTCTATATACCTGTGTGCAAGTACATAATGTATTAAGTGTACAAAGCATTTTTTGAAAAGGTGCAGTGCATTTATATATCATTTATTGTATATTAATAAACTATTCTTGAATCGCATACAAAATTGTTGAAAATGCTGAGTGCATACATTCTTTTTTCAACCATTTCTTTTGCCTTCGCTTTGGTTTCGTTATGTACATATTCTTCAATGTGTGCAGTGTGTGTGTGTGCGAGATTGGGGCTGCTTGCCTGTATTAACGCGTGTATTGGTGAAACGTCGTCATGTGCTGCTTGCCCCTCGTGCGTTCTCTTTCCTGTACATTTCGAGGCAAACGGCGACGTCGACGTTGCTGCTTCCATTCTGCCTTGTGCTCCCTTTTATATTTCGCTGGAAATCGACATTCAGTCGTTAGCAAGGGAAAGAGAAATAAGTTAAAGATAAAGTAAATAAGGTAGTACATCAAATTTGCTATTATCTATAAATTTAACTTTTAGTCAGACTAAACACTCGTATTTCCTTTATGCTATGGAAATGCACCAAATTCATTCGTTCGCCTATTTACTCGCTATCGTTGTGTGTATACCAGTATACAAAGAGCATCTGTGTGTTGGCCACATACATATGTACATGTGTATACATATTCGTATATAACAAGTTGTGTAAATACATGTCAATGACGTATGCATCAATACATTTGTTCGTATTTTGTTGCTTCTGCGTCATTTCTACTACTTTTATTTACTCCTCTTTGCAACAAGTAGTGCATTTGGTTCTTACCACTTACATTGCATTGGGGGACTTTTTGGAAAGTTCTACTTAACACAATATCGTCTGACCCTCGGGCTACGTGCCCCCTTGGCAGACCTTCACTGCGTGGCAACCGCAACAATAACAATAGCAAGGTTTCAACTTAATTGTTGCACACTTACGATTTAAATATTACAAATTTAAATATGCCAAGCTTACAAAAAATTTTCAAGTGCTTTATTACGTTCTTCCTTGGGGCTTCTGTAACTGCGTCACAGCGCAAAGTTTTGAAGTGTGTGTCAGGAAAATTTCCAATGCAACTTACTTCTTACGGTTACGTTGACTTAGCGACAACGTCAGACCCTTTTTATTGTAGTAGAAAGTAGAAGCGTCGCTGCACACACACACCCCACTTTTCTATTGTTCTCTCGCTCACACACTTGCCTCCCGTTGCTGCTCAGCTGTGCGTAGGCTACAAAGCAGTTTCGTAATAGAAAATAGGAAAGATACAAAATGAAAAAAAAGAGATGAATTAAAAAGTCTACATGGAAAAACTGTTTGAAGTCCGTTACGTTTCGTTCATTGTTGGTACTGGCGTCATATGCTCGACTGACTTTACAGTCATATTCAAAAAAGTTACAACAATGTACGCACTACAAATAGGTAGGGTTGCCAACGGCGATGGGGGTTAAAAAGATAGAACGGCCGTTTGAGCTGGGGAAGGTGGACAGAGCGGAGAGGGAGGCAACTAGAAACAAAAAAATGCTTATCAATTATGCTTGAAGCTGCGTGTAGGGTTGACAAGCCTAGCATGAAGGTAATTGCTTTGTATAAATGGAACTAAAATACATAAAATGATATGTATTTGTGCATACACATATCTATGTGAATACATATGAAAACGACTCGAGGCCCTATACATTTTCAATTGCTGCTGATAAAGCAATATCAACAATTACATGCCATATGTTGGAGCTGCCACACGCAAAGAAAATGCTGCTCACACTTATTCATACATATGTATGTATGTATGCATGTACACACTGACTCACATACACTTAAAAATGCTGCCACTTGCGGCCTCGCATAGTTTTAGTGTTGTGTGAAAAACTTGTGGTTTCAAGACAGTAAAAACGGGCGAAACATTTGAAAAGAAACAAAAAATTCAAATCTAACAATTTCCATGTCTCGATGTTGCTGCTGGTTTCATTTTTGACGACCTTGAACTCAATTTTTTTTATTTGTGTTTATAGTTGTAATTGACAGTTGGTTTAGTTACTTTTTGGTTGCTGTTCGCCAATTCAGACAAAAAAAAATATGAGGGCGGACGAACCAAGCACAAACAAGGCAAACACGCACATACGCGTAAACTACGCATTTATTTTGTATAGTGTGACTGAGACGCTGAGTCGCTGCTGGCGTTGGAAAGGGCTCAGTTGACGTCGCGACGCCGTCAACACGTTTCGCTGCGGCGCATCGTCGCTGCTACAATTGCCTTTTGCTTGTTTTTCTTGTTATCTTTTGTTCGTCGCGTGTGCTTATTGTATTTTCATACGTACATACGCATATATATACATACATATTTGTGTGTGTGTATGCGGGATCGTGCATTGATTCTCAGTGTAACAAGCATGACAAGTCACTTACACACAAATGCACAGACAGGAACGAGTTCGAATTCGTTGCTCGCTCGCTTACATACAAATATCAACACATATAAATAGTAGGAAGAAGGGGCAGTTAGCCAACAGCGCTGCTTACGAAAAGCAAAATATAAACAAAACGGCCGAGAACAGCTGATTAACAGCAGAGCATGTGCGCGCTCATTTAATGTAAGCTTGTGTGAGTGCAATGCTCTCGCTGTAAAAAATTTCCACTCAAAACAAGTCGCTCACAATCATGTGCGCACAGTTGACGCGTTCTCTCATTCGCTCGCTCGCTCAATCTCCTCTCTCTTTGGCACTTGCACGTGTTGGTAGCTGCTGTGCTTACAAACAGCTGTTAATTTATTTACATATTTTCTGTGTGTTTACTGCGCACATATGTTGATGAAATGTGCTCAACGGGCTGTAAATGTCCGTGTGTGTATGTGTGAGTGAGTATATAAGTGTGCTGCATTAATAGTTCATGCTCGTTTGGTGGTGTATTCTTTTGTGCCGTTTGGTTATCAATTCTTATTTATTCTGCCGCTGCTGCTGCTGCCTTTTCTTTATATCTGCTTTTAAATGTGAGTACCTGTCTACTTTTGGACTGAAAGGGGCAGCAAATCTGCGACTACCCTCACCCATTGTTATAAAACATCGGCCGGTTCTCTGTGACATTGTTTCGTTTTCCTGTTCACATACCCCTATGCCTTTACGACGCGTCGTGGCACTTCCTATTCCTCTCTTGGCTGATCATTTCGTCAATTCTCGTTTGCCTGTTCGTTCGTTCAGTCCCTCATGGGTCAGTCTTAAGCACGGGCCTATTTTAATTGCATGCGATGAGTCTTTGTCGTAGGTTTTTTTCTCTCTCTTTACAATTTTAATGGCCGCCTGTGACAAGTGCAGCCAACTTAACAAATGTATCGATTACGATAGTTCTTTGACTCAGTAATAAAACCAACAAAATAAATTAGAAATAATTATAAATAATAACTGTTGTTCATTTTACTAATCATTTATTGTTTCTTTCTTATATTTTTAGCACAAAACTCTCCGAAACGCCGCGTGCACTCAAAATCAAAACATAAATGAGCCCAAATAACTCTTAAGTGTAAAAATTGTGAGCAAAACTAATTAAATATAGGAAACATATTAAATCTCTGCTCCCCTTGGTGCTCATTAAACGTGTGTTTTTTTTTCTGTTTTCATTTAGCGTACAATATATAGACAAATTAAAATTGCAAATAATATTTTGTGAAGTTGGCATGTTAAGTGTGTTCGATGCCAGTGCGGTTAAGTGTCGTCTATGGCCGAGTCCGTTAAAAGTCAAACGCTCTCTGCATTGACGGAGGGGCATCACGACGGTAGTACAATAACAACATCCCATACACAACGGCATTGCAATAATAATAATAACAACAACAACAACAATAAAAGCAATAATACCAGCAACAAGAAACGCAACACTACAACAACAACAACTACCGCTGCTGCTTCAACAATATCAACCTCTGTCGCCATCTCTGCAAGTCGTTCCCGCAGCAAGGGGCGTAACTTTACCACAACAACAGCAACTAGCTACAAACATAATAACAATAAGAAAAGTTCAGTCGCTGAAGTCTCCCGACGCTCTACAGCAACATTTGTTGGCGGTGTCACAAACTCTCGTTCATCCGTGTCCTCGCCAAACAACACCAACGATACGTCCTTATCACCTGGCAGCCGCAAGCGTCAGCATCATCAGCACCACAATAACAACAACAGCCAGAATCATAACACTCAATGTAAGTAAGGGGAAGCAGTTAAGAATATGTAAAAAACATAGTGAGATTCATTTTAAATCGCCTCTGCAAATAGTTAACTCTGAAGTTATCGATAGACATAAATCGCAGAGTGAAAGATTGTGTTTAAATTTAGATAGATATCGATAGGCAGAAGTTACTTGTAAATTGAAAGTGTATATGTATTTTCCCGAAATTTGGGAAAAACTCAACTATATCCGCATTTTCTTTGTTTTTTTTTTTTTAGAAAGAAAGCTACTTTTTTAAGTATTTCCATTTTTAATTATAAATTTTATACTTAATTATAAATTATCAACATTTTGACAAACTTTTCTTAGTTCAGATTTATTTCACAGATTCCAAATATCAGTGTCGTCAATGACAACTCTTTAAAAAAATTAAAGAATATATATTAAAACTTGAAAGACTAGAACAATTTTGCCAAGTTTCTTTTTTGGTTTTTCGAATCAAATTTTTAAGCAAGTTTTCCCATAATTCAACCACCAAGCACAAACCACCCCACCCCACCTCCCACTTTGAAACATTTAAAACTAAAGCGCTGTTATTGTCATGTCCTTTACAGCAGCTCCCGGTGGAGATCAGTTTGTGGAGCTAAATTCGCCGCTGAAGAAGCGACGTGTCCAACAGGCTCCCTCGTCTGTTTGCGAAGCAGGCGTCATCGAGTCAAGCCGAGGAGGAGCTGGAGTTGGTGATACTCCAGTTGCATCTGCAGAGAATCAGCATAGTACACCACGATTGGCATCCGGCGGCGATTGTGTGGCCCAACGGACACGCTCCAAGACCCTTACACCCGAGGAGTTGCCGAGCACTAGCAGCGCTGCCGCAGCTGCAGCGCGTCACAGCAACAACAGCAAACAGGCGAAAGAAAGTGGCAACTGCAATCACGTTATTGGAGTGACGCCACAGCGCGGCGCAGCTGCTCGCGCAGCATCGTCAGGAGCGGGTTCGGGAGCAGGATCGGGAGCACGAAGCAGTAGCTCCAACAGTGGTAGCAACTTGCTTAATTATTATCGCAAGACGCGCAAGGTTAGTCACACACGTGCCAAACCGTCAGCAACTCCTGAGCAGAAACAGCAAAAGCAACAGCAACTCGAGGATTCGATACGGAAACTCTCGAGCTCGACCAGCGAGCGGGAGAATAATAGCAGTGCACGTCTGCAGGCCAGCAGCTCGGCTGTGATTGCAGCTGCTGCGGCAATTGACGCTGCCTCAACTGTTGCGCGTCACGAGGGCAACAACGGCAACGGGAGCAGCAACAACGTTGCTCTTAAACGGCTGGACAGAAAGAGCAACAGCAGCAACAACAACAATAAATACACCAAATATCGCAAAAGTCTGCGCAACTATCAGCAGCAGCTGCTCGCCAGAATTGACGCGACAGTCAATAAGATCACATCTGACGAGGACGATAACAACGAATACGGTAACTTGGACGTTGAGCATCCAGGGCCGTCGTCCTCAGAGGTCGAGGCAAATAATACAGACGACGCCGACGGCGAAGTTGACATTGAGGCTGTTGATTCACAAGGGAACGTTAGTTTTGAAGCAGCCGTAGCTACCACGTCGGACGGCGACGAGGACGAGCAGGACGAGGACGAACAAGAAGAGGAAGTGGAGCCAGAAGAGGAGGAGGTGGGTTTCTACGAAATAGTTAACTCGGCGGATTCATCGTACGAAGAAGACGCCCAAATCGTTGCCGAAGAGGACGAACTGAGTGAGGAGGAGGACGTTGACGACGAAGAGGACGACGATCTCGAAGAAGATTTTGACGAGGAAGAAGATCTCTCAGAGGGTGAATTCGCTGAGCATATTATTGGTGAACTTGGTGGTAAGTTTACCCCCTTATATCTCAAAATCTAATCCAATTATCCAATTTACATATTGTACACTGATTGACTAAAACATTATACAAACATTTGTATTTATTACATAAAATAATAGATTAGCTTTTGACATTTGTTTAGCAATTTTAATTTATTACTTCATTTCGGAATTCATTTTAAGAGAAATAAAAGGGAAATTCAGAAAATTTATTGGTAAATTTAAATGAAAATATCAATTTGCAATTGTTCAAAAAGCAAAATTATATCACATTAATCTTGGATTTATCTTAAAGTGAATTCAAGTGTTGTACCCCATGTATACTGTATGTAGATATTGTGCTTTTTAGTTGTCTTTCAACGAATTGCTTGCATTTTGTACATATTCATGTAGTTTTCTTTTGCTTTCTAATTAACTATATACTTATATATATAAAAAAAAAACTACGTTTTCCTTTCTCATCTCTTGCTCGATCTCCTCCTAATTAACAAATGACGGGCCAGTGTTGCCACACCAATTAATTGAACAATTACTATATGAGTACTTCGCATTTATTTTGTGCTCAATTTGATAAGTGTCGCGAATTTCTTATCATCAAACAACTGAAAAAATTCTTGTTCGTCATTCCCGCAATACATACATACGTATAAGTCTGTCTACGTATATATGTATTATATTAATTGTTTTGTTGATAAAAAAAAAAATATTTGCAATGCCAACGCACTTGGCAAAGGCAGTTTAAGCTTGTACGTCGAGACGTTTAGAACGAAAAATTCGCAACAGTTGGGGAAAAATCAAATATAACTTAAATAAAAGAAAATACATATAAATTAATTAATCATTTAAGCAGTGCATGTGCATAAATAAATCCCTAACAGCTTAACAGTTTAATATCAGGTGTGTTGTGGCCACCCACCAAACAATTACAACCCACATTCAGCAACCCCCTCTCTTTCCACCTTGTGTGCTTTCATCCACCCAAATTCGCCACTCAGAAGCAGCAGCAACAGTAAATACCCATAACTACTCGTATTTTATTCACTTGCACTCATTATTCGAATCATACGCCCATTTCATTTTATTCAACTCAAAAAATGAGTAAATGTATATACATTTATTTATATTCGATTAAATATCCACCACATGAGCAGTGTGTCCCCTTATCAACCCAAAGAGTACGTGGCCAGTGTGTCCCTAATGTACATATACAGGAAAATTATTATTTCGTTATTTCACTTATAACAAGTTGTTTAATTTTGCACGTTGTTGTTGATGTTATTATTATTGTTGTTGTTGCTGCAGATTTAAGTTGATTTTGTTTTAAAATTTCAATACTATATTTCAACTTATAAACGATAAGCCATACATCAATTAATAATTATCTATATATACATATATATATATTATATATATATATATATATAAATATATATATATTTACGTGTAACGAATATTTCATTGCTGATGCCTTGTGTTGTTGATGATGATGATGATGATGTTGTTGTTTTTGTGCAAACAAATAATTAAAGAATATAAAATAAATCGAATCTATAATACTATATATAAAATTGAATATAATAATAAGAATTTAAAGCGACGTCGCAGAAAGTAACAGAAACAGATATGCTAAAGTGAGCGAGACAGAGAGCGAAAGCGAGAGAAAGAGAGAAATGTTTATGTAGCAACAGCAGCAGCAACAACAACGACAACTATTAGCAGCAGCAGCAACAACAAAAGTGCAGCAACAACGAAAATAAAAATGGGGAAAATTAACTGAAGACAACGACAAAAGCAGCAACAGTAGCAGTCGCAACAACAGCAACATGTTGCTGTTGCATTTGCTTGTGTGCGTCTATGTGTGTGTGTGTGTGCGATTTTTACATACACATACAGACAAACAAAATAGTTTAGTGACGAGCAGCAGCAGCATCAACACATCAAGAACAACAGCAGCAGCAGCAACATCATCATTGTCAGCGACTGAGCGTCGCAGAATGTTTTCCAGAACCAAACCAACCCCATTTCCCACCCCCAACCTGAAGTTCAACCCCTTAACCCTGATATAAACACCCAAACCACCCCAACTCAACAATTTCCATCCCCACTGCGCTCTCAAAATTTCTCTTGCATTCAAATATCCAACTACAACAACAACTAACGTATTAGAGTAGCTGCAATCAATAACAACAACAACAACTACAAAAACCACAAAAATTATAAAACCAAAAACAAAGCTGTTTAACTGTTGTCTCCCACTACTCTACCCCCCTCTCTACTTGCCGCCCAACAACAACAACCAAACAACAATAACGAACGAACAACCAACCAACAACCACTACAACAACAACAACCACCACAACCAACCAACTATACCAAAAGGTGCTACACACGCGAGTCGCAACAGACGCAGCAGCAACAGCAAACTTACAACAACAACAACAGCCACAAGTGCAACCTGTAGCATCAACAACAACAGCACC
Organism: Drosophila rellima; assembly: GCA_035043635.1. Lineage (NCBI taxonomy): Eukaryota > Metazoa > Arthropoda > Insecta > Diptera > Drosophilidae > Drosophila > Drosophila rellima. Next base: position 15,751,268 of record JAWNMV010000811.1, read on the forward strand.
AGCAAACAGAACAAAAACACGCTGGCAACATACCCATCAACAGCTGCACCGACTGCGTCGGCGGCAACAGCAGCAGGAGCATTAGCAACAACACACCAACAGACACCAGCAACAGGAACAACAACAACGTCAGGCTACCAACGTGCCGCCCCACAGGGCCAACAAATTGGCGGTGGGGCGGCTCGTGGCACACGCAGCAGTGTTGCTGCTGCTGCCGCTGCTGTTGGCATTGTTGATTACAGCGTTCATATGACGCCCCCCTACGCCCAGCAACAGCAGCAGCAGCATCCAGTGCCACCGCCTCTGCAGCAGCAACAGTTGCTGCCAGCACATCAGTTTGCTGCTGCACATTTGTCTTCCTTTGTGACGCCAGCAGCGCCAGCGACGCAACATTTTCAAGCAGCGGCATTTTATACAGCCGCACAGCAACAACACCACCAGCAGCAGCAACATCATCATCATCAGCAACAACAACAACAACACCATCAGCCACATCATCAGCAGCAACAGCAGCCGCATTATTATCACAGTTCGGCTGCTGCTGTCGCTGTACTCAATCTGCAACAGCAGCAACAACTCCCACAACAACAACCACATCACTATAATTCCACAGGGCCGCAGCAAACACGGCCAGCGCCGCCACCAATTATATATCAGCAACCACGTTACGCAGCAGCAACATTTGTGCCGCCACCAACACAACAACAGCAGCAGCAGCAGCAACAACACACTGCCTACGCACAGCAACAGCAACAACATTCATCACTGCGACGCAGTTCACGTAGCAAAACGGGTTCCTGTGTAAGTTCCGCAGCAGCCGCACAGCAGCAGCAGCAACATCAACAGCATCATCTGCAACAGCAACATCAACTAGCTGCAGCAGCTGTTGTTGCGCCTGGCACGGCTGCTGCTGTAACTCTACAACAACAACAGCAGCAACAAGTGCCGCCTAACCAATATCAATACCACCAGCAATTAGGTGGCAATACAGTGGTTGTTGCCGTGCGTCAGCAACAGCAACAACAGGCGGCTCTACAACAACAACAGCAATTGCATCAACAAGCGCTGCAACAGCAGCAGCAACAGCAACAACGTGCCACAATTGTTCAGCCCGGTTTTCTATTCAGCTACCGGAGCAATCATAATCAGCAGCCACAACAACAACAACAGTCGCAACAGGCAACGCCCAAAGCGACACACAGCAGTGGTAAGTGGCAGTCGAGTGGAGCTCCTGTGTGTGTGTGTGTGTATATGTGGAGATTAGAAGATGATGAGAAGAAGAGAAGCAGATGGATGAGAAGGAGGAGGAGCAAGATCAGCCAGTTGCCGGCAAAGCGGGACGCGACTGTCATGTATCATCACAATAATACTTTGACCAGTTCTTTAATTTGTAACACACACATACGCACATACACACACACACACATACGCACGCAAGCACATCACGTAGTATTCTTGGTTAGGATCAGGTTCAATAATGAGTAATCGTAGTAGGAGGCGTGTTGTCGGCGTCGTCGTGGTTGTACGTGTAGGAGTGGTCCGTTTGTTTGTTCTGTTCTTTCTGTATATACATATGTAAAAATCTGCAAATTCTTGGTCTCGGTATTTTCTGGTTAATTTTCCTACTGGTGTTGGGTCATCAATCAATCAGCCATCAATCAAATGATCAAGCAAGCAATCAATCAAGAACAAAAACTGCAGTGACATCATTTAAATGAAATAAAGCTGGATATTTTTTAAAGCTTTTCCTCATTGCAATCATCATTCATCTTTTCACTCCCTCTTACTATCAATCACTTTCATTTGATATCGATAACTCGATTGTGGCAGTGTTTCGATAGTTTTTGAGCTTTATTATCATCCCCATGCATACATGTGTAAATGGCCCTATTTCTTACCCTTTCCCCCCTGCTGCCGTCGCGCGTCGCTTTGCTCGCGGTATGAACTTTCTTTTAAGCAAACAATTGTTGGTTCTAATTTCTCTTTGAATTTCTCTCCCCTTTTATCTCTCTCGCTCGCTCGCTCTCTTTCGATTTGTAAAACAAAAACAAACAATTCTTCAATTTAGCAGCTTCGGATGCTTTAACATATAGTTTGATGGCACAACAGCAACAACAACAAGCGCCAAATGGACCGCCCCATGCAGGTGGACAGCAACTGACGTCAGGTAAACTAAGCAGATTACAAAGCAAAACAACATACAAGCACATACAAGCACACACATACATAAATAACCCATACAGTACACATACACACACACACATATATTTTTAATCATTTACATACATTTAATTATTCATTATTATTTTTCACTAACGCATTACAAATGTTTTTGTTTTATTATGGCGCACAGGGTGACTCAGGTGACAGGTGGCAGCAAAAACTGATTTGGTTTATATTTTTTAGTTTGCCAACACTAACGACAAGCACAGCTGTTAAATGTCATTGCGCTTTCGCTTGATATTCAATTATCGATATTTGTTTGTTTCTTATTTGTTATTGTCAGCTGCTCTCTCTCTCTCTCGTTCTCTCTTTGTATCTCACACTATCTATCTTATTGTATTTCTACACAATTTGTTTTGTATGTACATTTATATTTTGTGTATTTTTATTTTATACAAAAAAACAATGATTTTCAATTGATTTAATCTTGATTTACTTGTTTTCTTTTTTGCATTGCCAGGTAACAATTCGGCAAGTCTCAGCATCGTTGCAGCCGCTCTGAGCGCCGCACGGGACTCGGCGGTAAACGTGAATATAAGCGGCGCGGTGGGCGCAACTAGCAGCAGCACCGCTAGCGGCGGCAGCAATAGCAACAATAGTGCCTCGGCCGGTGGCAGCAGCAGCAATGTAACAACAACCACAACATCATCATCTACACAATCAGTTGCATTACAATCGGCAGCAGCAGCAGCAGCGGCAGCAGCAGCAACTGGCGCCGCTGCTGTAAATGCTGCTGCTGCCGCCGCCGCTGCCGCTGCAGCAGCGGACTCGGAAAGCGATGACAGCGAAGTGGGACGTCTTCAGGCGCTGCTTGAGGCGCGCGGTCTGCCGCCGCATCTCTTTGGAGCACTGGGACCACGCATGACGCACATACTCCATCGGACAATTGGCAACAGCAGCACCTCGAAGGCCAATCAGCTGCTGCAGGGCCTGCAATCGCATGATGAATCGCAACAGCTGCAGGCGGCAATCGAGATGTGCCAAATGCTCGTCATGGGCAATGAGGACACCCTGGCCGGATTCCCGGTCAAACAGGTGGTTCCGGCCCTAATTCAACTGCTGCGCATGGAGCACAATTTCGATATCATGAACAATGCATGCCGTGCATTGGCCTACATGCTGGAGGCATTGCCACGTTCCGCTGGCACCGTGGTGGATGCTGTGCCCGTGTTTCTGGAGAAGCTTCAGGTCATCCAATGCATGGACGTGGCTGAGCAGAGTCTGACCGCACTCGAGATACTCTCGCGTCGCCACAACAAGGCCATACTCCAGGCGAATGGCATCAGTGCCTGCCTCACCTACCTGGACTTTTTCTCGATTGTGGCCCAGCGCGCCGCTCTGTCCATCACCGCCAACTGTTGCCAGAACATGCACGCCGAGGAGTTCCATTTTGTGTCTGAGAGTCTGCCCCAATTGGCCCGATTGCTGTCGCAGCAGGACAAGAAGTGTGTGGACAGCGTTTGTACCGCCTTCTGGCGTCTGGTCGAGAGTTTCCCCCACGATGGTAAACGATTGCAGCAAATTGCAAGTCCAGATCTGCTAAAGAACTGCCAGCAGCTGTTGGTGATGACACCAGCCATTCTGAATACGGGCACCTTCACCAATGTCGTTCGCATGCTCAGTCTGATGTGCGCCGCCTGCCCGGATTTGGCCATCTCGTTGTTGCGCAATGATATTGCCGGCACATTGCTATATCTTTTGACTGGAAATGCTGAGCCAGCGGCAGCAAGTGCTACCCACGTGGACCTGGTGACTCGCCCGCCGCTGGAACTCTTGGAGTTGACCTGTTTAATTGGCGAACTAATGCCACGTCTGCCGCTGGATGGCATCTTTGCGGTGGATGCCCTATTGGATCGACCCACACTCAATACCCAGGACCAGGTGCAGTGGCAATGGCGCGATGATCGCGGCGCCTGGCACAATTATTCCACCATCGATTCACGTCTCATCGAAGCCGCTCATCAGAGCAGCGAGGATGAGATCAGTTTGAGTACCCTGGGACGCACATATACGGTGGATTTTCATGCTATGCAACAGATTAACGAGGACACCGGCACCACAAGGCCCGTGCAGCGCAAGCTCAATCCCAATTATGTGGCACCAGCAGCCGCTGGACAGGATCTGAGCACAACTGGTGCAACGGCATCCACATCGACATCCGCATCAGCCAGCTCCAGCAATAACAATAACAACAACAGCACCAACAGCAACTCCAACTCGAATCAAGTGAAGCGCCGTCCATCGTTGGATGCGCGCATCGCATGCCTGAAGGAGGAGCGCGGCCTGGCCGCAGACTTCATCAAGCACATCTTCAATGTGCTCTACGAGGTCTACAGCTCGTCGGCTGGTCCCAATGTGCGCTACAAGTGCCTTCGCGCCCTCCTCCGTATGGTGTACTACGCCACGCCGGAGCTACTGCGTCAGGTGCTCAAGTATCAGCTGGTATCGAGTCACATTGCCGGCATGCTCGGCAGCAATGATTTGCGTATTGTTGTCGGCGCGTTGCAGATGGCCGAGATATTGATGCGACAGCTGCCGGATGTCTTCGGTACACACTTTCGACGTGAGGGCGTCATCTATCAGTTCACCCAGTTGACCGATCCGAGCAATCCCATTTGCGCCAACCCATCCCCGAAGCCACTCAACACCAGTGGCAGTCAGCTGGCCACGCCGACAGCAAGTGCGGGTGGTTCACAGAGTGCACCCGCCTCGGCGAATAGCTTGCAGGTGAATCCCTTTTTCATGGACAATGTGACAGCACCGAGTGCATCATCCACTGGATCGAACAGTGCCAGTGCCACGCCCAGCAGTTCCAAGCATCAATCGTACAGTGTCAAGAGCTTTTCCCATGCCATGAACGCGCTCACCGCTAGCGCCAATGCTGTGGCCAAGCAGCAGCACCATCAACATCAACACCAGCAGCAGCAGCAGCAGCAGCAACAACAGGCGACAAATACTGCTGGCACTTTGGATGCAACTGGCTACAATTACAGCAGCTCAGCGCCCAGCTCATCCGTCTCGACGGGACCGGGATCAGCAGGTGTTGGAGGAGCTCCAACAGCTTACTTTGTTGCTGGCACATCGGCCTCTGATCCACGTCAATATCTGAACTTTCAACAGCCGGCGGTGCCCCTGCCGGCGGCACAATTGGAACTGTTGCCAACGGGCAACAACCAACAGCAGCAACAGTTACCGACACAAGTCATCTACAACAACGTGCAAAGCCAAGGCGCTGCGGGCTATCAGCAGCAACAGCAGCAGCACATGATTGTCGCTGTAGCATCCACAAGCGCAGCGGCAGCAGGCAACAGCAGCAGCAACAGCGGCAACAACAGCAACAATTGCTCATCCTCGGCGTTGCAGCACAAGATGACGGACATGCTTAAGCGCAAGGCGCCACCCAAGCGCAAGTCACAGAGCAGCGGACGAGCCAAGTCGCGACAGGAGGACGCCGCGGCAGCTGCAGCAGCGGCAACATCAGCCAGCTCCGCAATGCACGAGCTGCTCAGCCGTGCCACCAGTAAGTAGAGAGATGGATAAGCTATATCCAATTGATCTGTTATTAATGCTATCCACTTATTTGCAGGTCTTGGCAGCAATGCGGGTGGACGTAGCACGCCCAGTTCTGGCTCGGGATCGAGCAATTCCAAGTCACGGTTTAGTGCTGGCAATACGAGCAATGCGAGCGGTTCCTCCACCAAATCCTCGTTCCTGGCCTCCCTCAATCCGGCACGTTGGGGCCGCCAAGCAGCGCATCATCATCACCATCAGCAGCAACAGCAATCATCGCATCATGGACTGACCAAAGAAACCAGCAGCAGCAGCAGCAGTGCAACAGGAGCTGGAGGAGCAGCAGGTGCCTGCAGCTCGGCTGGCTTGGCCTATGCCGGATCACAGCACGGCGCTGCTGGCATGAATGCAGCTGCCGTCGCGGCGAGCATCAGCAAGAGCATCTCGCATGCCAATCTCATGGCTGCCGCCAATCGGGAGCGCGCCCGTCAATGGGTGCGTGAGCAGGCTATAGATTTTGTCAAGCGCTACACGGAGCAGGAGGCGCGTCGCAGTAAGGCGGCACGGGACAGCGAGGGCAACGGTGCAGCGGGCGGAGGTGTTGGCTCCGGCATGGGATCGTCGGCATCTGCTGCTGTGACCACAACATCGTTGGCCAGCACCAGCGTCTTGGAGCGACTATCGAGCATCTTGCTCAAGCTGAATGGCAGCTATCATGATTGCCTGGACGCGCTGCTCGAGCTGAAGACCATTCTGCTGGAAAGCGACATATCACCATTCGAGGTGAATCACTCGGGTCTCATTAAAGCCATGCTCAACTACATGACCAGTGAGTCCGGCCTGGTCGATCGTGATGCTCGTCTGCGCAGTTTCATGCACGTCTTTGCCGGCCTCCCATTGGAGCCGTTGCTCCAGAATGTCGGCCAATTGCCCACTATCGAACCTCTGGCCTTTGGCGCCTTTGTGGCCAAACTTAATGGTTGCGTCACGCAATTGGAACAGTTTCCCGTCAAGGTGCACGACTTTCAAGCCGGACCAGGTGGTCGCACCAATCAGAGTGCGTTGCGTTTCTTCAATACGCATCAATTGAAGGTGAGTTGAGATCATATCTAAAGATGTCGTCATACAAAGTTACCAAATATAAGCTGTAAATGTAAACATTTAATGGAATACTAATTGATATGCTATTCAATTCCAGTGTAATCTGCAGCGCCACCCGCAATGCAGCAATCTGCGTCAATGGAAAGGTGGCACCGTCAAGATCGATCCCTTGGCCATGGTCCAGGCAATTGAACGGTACCTGGTCGTTCGAGGCTATGGTGGCATTCGTGCCGATTCTGATGATGACAGCGAGGAGGATATGGATGATAATGTGGCAGCCGTTGTTATGACACAGTCGGGATTCAAGCACAAGCTACAGTTCCTCATTGGAGAGCATGTGTTGCCCTACAACATGACCGTCTACCAGGCTGTCAAACAGTTCTCGCCGCTGGTCAACGAACAGCACGAGACGGACAACGAATCCGAGATGCTATTGGGTAAGTTCAAGGAGAGAATATACTCTGTGGTGGCAAATCTCTAAACAGTTGCTCCAACTCTCAACAGGTAACAGCAGCATTTGGGTGCAACAGCACACCATTTACTATCGTCCAGTGGAGGAGGAGGGTGTCGGCTCAGGCGTGAACAGCTCTTGCAGTGGCAGCAGCAATCAGGCCCAACACAAGGCGAGCGGCAACAGCAATGCCACGTCCAGCTCATCCCATGTGGCTACCTCATCGTGCTCCTCATCCTCGTCAGCGGCCACTTCGAGCGGTGGCAAAAAGTCGCACAAATCAAGCAGTAAATTTATGCGCAAGAAGACGGAACTGTGGCACGAGGGGATTGCTCCGTCTGTATTGTCTCCGCTGAAGCAGTTCTTGAGCAGCTGCTTACCCGCGGACGTGGTCACTGTGCAGGATGCCTCGTTGGATGCCCTCTGCATGTTGCGTGTCATACACGCGCTCAATCGCCACTGGGAGCATCTGTATGGCTGTGTTGTGCGCCAGAATATCATTGGCCAGTCGGAGTTTGTCCATCCGAAGATTACGGCAAAGGCGAATCGTCAGCTGCAGGATCCATTGGTCATTATGACCGGCAATCTGCCGCAATGGCTGCCTCAAATTGGCATGGCCTGTCCCTTCCTCTTCCCCTTCGAGACGCGCCATTTGCTGTTTTATGCCACCAGCTTTGATCGGGATCGTGCTCTGCAGCGTTTACTGGACACCACACCAGATCTGAATGCTGCTGAATCATCGGAACGTGTCGCTCCGCGTCTCGATAGACGCAAGCGGGCAATTTCACGCGCCGAACTGTTGAAGCAGGCGGAGCACATTCTTCAGGACTTTGGCAACTCAAAGGCGCTGCTCGAGATTCAATATGAGAATGAGGTAAATGTTATTCCATACTCGAAAATTTAATCGATTGCAAACCGATGCGAGTTCCAGCACTTGTACTAATCCTTGTTATTGTTTTTTTTATTAGGTGGGCACTGGATTGGGACCCACGTTAGAGTTTTATGCTCTCGTCTCGGCTGAGCTGCAGCGCACAGATCTGGGGCTGTGGAATGGCAGTGATAGTTATCGTCATAATTCGTCCAATATTGTGGATGTGGTCAAGTCAACAAGCGCCGTGCTGCACATCGAGGATGCGCCGGAAACGACCAACGAGCAGACGCAGGCAACAGCTGCAGCTACCACAGTTGTTAGCAACACCACAATCACAACAACAACTACCGCGCATTTGACCCGCTCCAGCAGTCGCAGCAATGCGTTGCGCAACCAACAACATCAGCAGCAGCAACAACATCATCAGGCGGAGCACAGCTCCTCCAGTGCGGGAGCTAATGATAACGCTTTAAATATGATCATTGCACAGCAGTTTAGTGATATGATAGCCAACGATGGCAACACAACAACAAATGCATCTCAAGTGATCGACCAGCAGACGACAACAGTCACAACAACAGCAGTAGCAACCACTCCAATGTTGAGCTATGTGCACACGGTGCACGGTTTGTTCCCGCTGCCACTAGGCAAGTCATCGAAGCTGCCACAAATGACCAAGGCCAAGTCGAAATTCAAGTTCTTGGGCAAGTTTATGGCCAAGGCGGTGATGGACAGTCGCATGGTAAGTGAATCACATGGTTGAACAGTTAGTTAAGTAATTGTGTTGACAATATTTAAATACTTAATTGTTATTCCCCCAGTTGGACTTGCCCTTCTCATTGCCCTTCTATCGCTGGCTGGTCAGCGAGGAGCATTCAATCGGTCTGGCCGATCTGTTGCGTGTGGCACCCGAGGTACAAAGCACCTTGGTGCGTCTGCAGGATATGGTGCGACAACGTGAGGATATACATACCGATCAAAATCTCGATGCCATGGAGAAGAAGGAGAAGGTAAATTAAAGCTTTAATACTTGCCTAAAATGTTTACATTAAATCAAACATTCTCTTTATGCAGATGGAACAACTGGATTTGGATGGTTGTCCCATTGCTGATTTGGGCCTGGACTTTGTGTTGCCGGGACATGCAAATATTGAACTGTGTCGAGGTGGACGGGATACTCCTGTTACCGTGCACAATCTGCATCAATATATATCGCTGGTCACCTACTGGTTCCTCATCGAGGGCGTGCAGAAGCAGTTCGAGGCGCTGCGAGAGGGTAAGATATTGCCACTAGTCACCTTTCCTGATCCTTTATTAATTTTCACTTTTATTTTTTTGCCAGGTTTCGATTCAATATTCCCCATACAACGACTGCGCATGTTCTATCCAGAGGAGCTGGAGTGCGTCTTTTGCGGATCGGGCAGCGAACAGCATCAACGCTGGGATCTCAAAATGCTGCAGGACAGCTGCCGCACCGATCACGGCTTCCATCAGGAATCTCAGGCCATACAATACTTGTACGAGATTCTCTCCTCGTACAATCGTGATGAGCAGCGTGCGTTCTTGCAATTTGTGACTGGATCTCCGCGTTTGCCAACTGGGGGATTCAAGGCGTTAACCCCACCGCTGACCATTGTGCGCAAGACGTTGGATGGGAATCAGAATCCCAATGATTATCTACCATCTGTGATGACCTGTGTCAACTATCTAAAGTTGCCGGACTACTCCAGTCGTGATGTGATGCGGCAGAAACTGAAAGTGGCTGCCAATGAGGGCAGCATGTCCTTCCATCTGTCTTAAAAAAGAAGAAGAAAAATCCAAAAACAATACAAAAACATAAAAGAAAACATGCGGAAAACAACAACATAAGGAAACGATATTCATTCTCATAAAAATACAACATATATAGTTACACGAATCATAATCTATATCCAAAATATCTATACTATCTAATATAGATTTGGATTTGTGTAGACACATTCACACACACACACTGCAGCAAGCGGACAGTCAGGATGGCAGGATTAAACCCAAGCAACCATAACAAATACAAAAACAATCAACCAATCAATCAATCAATTCAAGCGTTTTGCACCCTTTTACAATTTAACTCTCTTTTCTTCTTTTTAAAAAAGCGCAACCCGCTACAAATATGTCAACTGGCCAAATTTCGATATATATATCAAATATATTTTGTAACATTCTCAAAATGCTTAACTTTTGTGTTTTCAGCCCTTTAATAAAGTGGCTGCATCACACATAATACATCCACATATATAAATAACTATATATATATTTATATATAAATTAATATATATAGTATTCGTATTGCAAAAAGGCCAAGAATTAAGAATGCTATTTGAATAAATGCAAAAATTACCAGAAACTGACACAAAAGCTGCTGGATAAACCACTTTATTATTTCTTTTGAATATTGACTCTAGTTAAAATTGATTTGTTTTGAATTTCATTAAGTTTTTTGTTGAAAATCTAAATTTATGTGTAATTCATAAAATGTGTATCTGTAACTGATGGAAACGCTTAGAAACTGAGGAAATGATGTCGCGGCAATTTCTCCTCCTCAAAACTTATGTTTATAAATGTAGAAATGAAATGAATTCAGATAAAAACGATAATTTAAAATGTTAATGAAAATAAGAATGCCCACCCTTGAAATTTAAATATATTAAAATAAAAATAAAATCTATATATAATTATAAAAAACATAATATAATTATACAATTTAATGGATAATTATTAATTATGTATCTATCATGCCTCTAAAGCAAATTAAGCTATTATTCTGCAAGCTGTGTTAATCTATCATAGCAAAAGCCACAAATAAAATAAACAACAACAAAAAGGAAAAGTAATTCAAATAATAATTAAAAAATATGATCTTATAGAAATTTCGTATGATAACATGAAAATGGATAAATGGAGTTATCTCTAGCAATTAGTTCACATTTACATACAAACTATATCTATACATACATATAAATATATACTTACACACATAAATGAAACTGCAACTGTAATTGTATTTGTGTTTTCGTTTAAACAAAACTAATAAATCGAATTGCGTAATCGATCTAAATAATTGAGTAATATCAATTGACGATTAATTGACATTTGCCGTACTGATTGATTAATGATCATATTGATAACGATGATAATGATTAACAATTATAATAATAAATTCATTTATATGATAACAAATTGCATCAAGTTATTAAAATATATATAATTAAAAGCTAGCATTAAATTATCTTATAACAATTACATAATAGTTACAACAACAACAATAACAATTGCTCTATAACAAAAGAAATCAACAGCAGCAACAACAACAACAAGAACAGCAAATAAAATGGATGAACAAAGAATACATGAAATATATGTTTGCTTTATTATACCAGAGGTTTTCAAATTGTTTAAACAAGTGAAAATTAAACAATAGCTAATCTAAAGAAATTTTAAATTTAGCGAATACAAGACAAAGTAAATATAACCATTCATAATACGAATAAATTTCTACTATTTGCTTTAAGCTCTGGAGAAACGAATATCGGAATATCCCGGAGTGTTAACACAATTGCTTTACGCGTGTTACACGATATTTTATTTATAGATCAAATAAGATTTGGAACTATATAAGCGGAGATCAGAAGTTTGATTGAATCAGTTCAGTTCCAGTTGAGTTTCCAAAATGATGCAATTGTTTGTCTTCAGTTTAATTTTGGCAGTGGCTTTTGGCCAGACCAACTACTGCCTGAAGGGACTGTGCGGCAGCGCCAAGCACATTGCGTGCCTGAACAATGGAGTAAGTGCAGTAGGAGTTAACCAAAGAATTTATATAATATATTTTCCGCTTTTTAGGCCTGGTCCTCCAACTGCCCTAAGACTCCAGCGCCATTCCTCATCAATATGAACCAGACGCTGTCTCAGCACATTTCCACTGCTCACAATGTGAGACGCAATCGTTTGGCACTGGGAAATTTGCCCGGCTATAGGTCGGCCAGGCGTATGGCCACCGTGCGCTGGAATCCTGAGCTGGCCAGCTTGGCGCAGCTGAATGTCAAGCGATGCGTGCAGCAACGGGATGCCTGCCACAACACGAACACCTTCTCCAACAGTGGACAGAACGTGGCGTTGATTACCTATCCGGGTGTTTGGACAACCAAGACGAACCAGGAGCTCGTCACACAGGCTATACACTCCTGGTGGCTGGAATACCAGAACGCCAACATGGCAGTCATCAATAGCTATCCCAACAACTGGACTGGAGCGTAAGTAACACTATTGATACCCATGTGAACATATATAGTTACCGTTCCCAAACCCATTCCATCTGTCCACAGCTCAATTCGTAACTTTGCAACAATGGGCCAGCAGAGGAATTACGCCGTCGGCTGTGCTGCTGCCAGATACTTCAAGAATAACCTGAATCACTTCCTGTTGACCTGCAACTATGCCGTGGACAACGAAGCCGGATTCCCCGTCTATGTGGCTGGTGTAACAGGCGCCGGTTGCCAGCTGGGCACCAACATCAACTACCCAGGCTTGTGCAAGTTTGCCGAAACAAATTACAATGTATAAGATCACTTAATAAATATGATCATTCTTAGACAAAAAAAACCACTGACTTATTAAGATTTCATAGTGCTTGAATTGCAGTATTTCAGTTAACTTCATGTTGGGTTTAATCACAACTAAAATCGTAACCGAAACAAAACTTTTTTTTTATACCGAAGCCCAAAAGCCGAAATAGGTGCTCGGATTTTAAAGAAAAATAGTGGAAATAAGTTCAAAAGCACTTTTTTACCCTAATTTTATCAAATTAAAAGAATACCATGTACTATTAATTAGGGAAAATAATAAATCATTTAAGTAGACCAGTTAAAGAGATCTATAAAGAACAATTAATTACTTTAAGAAAATATTGATTAATTTTCAATGGGAAGATAAGCTTGGTGGCATTATAAATAATTGTAATTATTTAATTTAGTTCCCCCGTGGTAAGGAGTGCTTTTGTGTATAAAATGTCAGAAATTCAATTTTTTAAAAAATAAATAAAGCTAGTGGGCGGTGCTACAGTCGAGCATACTCGACTGTCGGAGACCCCGTACTTACTATGGAAAAGCAACTCCATTGTTTCAGGAGGTATAAGACAATAGAAAATTCCCAATCTGCTAGTCTGATTGTGGTATCCCCAGAAACAACAAAAATTTGCCAATCGTTCCTATGGCAGCTTAATAATATAGTAGACCGATTTCAACCAAATAAAACAAAAAAGCTTTTCATACTAAAGCTTAGCTTTCGACTGATTGTTCCTATGGCAGCTATATGATATAGTGAACCGATTTCAACCAAACTCGGTCAGAATGTATAAGACAACCCCAGATGCATATTCTGTTAGATTGGTTGAGCTATCTCAATAAACAAAAAAGTTTTTCATACTAAATCTTGACTTTAGACTGATTGTTCCTATGGCAGCTATATGATATAGTCAACCGATTTCAACCAAAATTGGCCAGATTGTATAAGATCACCCCAGATGCATATTCTGTTTAATTGGTTGAGATATATAAATAAACAAACAAGTTTTTCATAATAAAGCTTGATTTTCGACTGATTGTTCCTATGGCAGCTATATGATATAGCTGACCGATTTTAACCAACCTCGGTCAGAATGTATAAGATAATCCCAGATGCAAATTCTGTTAGATTGGTTGAGCTATCTCAATAAACAAAAAAGTTTTTCATACTAAATCTTGACTTTAGACTGATTGTTCCTATGGCAGCTATATGATATAGTCAACCGATTTCAACCAAAATTGGCCAGATTGTATAAGATCACCCCAGATGCATATTCTGTTTAATTGGTTGAGATATATAAATAAACAAAAAAGTTTTTCATAATAAAGCTTGATTTTCGACTGATTGTTCCTATGGCAGCTATATGATATAGCTGACCGATTTTAACCAACCTCGGTCAGAATGTATAAAATAATCCCAAATGCAAATTCTGTTAGAGTGGTTGAGCTATCTCAATAAACAGAAAAGTTTTTCATACTAAAGCTTGATTTTCGACTGTTTGTTCCTATGGCAGCTATATGATATAGTCAACCGATTTCAACTAAACTTGGTCAGATTGTATAAGATCACCCCAGATGCATATTCGTTGAATTGGTTGAGATATATAAATAAACAAAAAAGTTTTTCATACTAAAGCTTGATTGTTGACTGATTGTTCCTATGGCAGCTATATGATATATCGGACCGATTTCAACCAAACATGGTCAGAATGTGTAAGACCATCCTATATGCATATTCTATTAGATTGGTTGAGATATCCTTTAAATTGTCTTTTTAGTTAAGATATTTCTATTTTATGTAAATATAACATTAATATAAATAATAATAGATATTATATTAATAAATAATATAAAAAATATAAATAACTAATAAATATAGCATTAAACATTACTAATAAATATTAAAAAAAATAATATATATATGTCCATGACGGGAATCGAACCCGCGACCCATGGCCCAAATGAAAATTTTAGAAAAAAATGGACGCTTAACACACTGCGCCACTGAGCTATTTTATAGCTAATTGTTTATTGTAGGTTTCATTATTACTGGACCATAAGTCAAACTTCGTTGTTGTTGTCTAACTGTTTTGTAATTGTTGCTGTTAAGGTAAAGCAAATATAGGCAAATTTCGTTGTTTAATATCTTCGCTGTTTATTATCCGATCGCAATGAAATTTTCAGCAATCATGGCGGATAATATTGGCTTGGTCTATGCTTAATTAGAACGCTCTATCTAATAAATTAGATTTTTTTGATTTTAAGGCGTTCAAGGGGGCGTGGCCAAATCTAAAACAAACTTGATCTGCTTGCAGTATAGACGGACCTACGTACCAAGTTTGAAGTGTCTAGCTCTTATAGTCTCTGACATCTAGGCGCTCTTACAGACGGACGGACAGACGGACATGGCTATATCGACTCGGCTGTTGATGCTGATCAAGAATATATATACTTTATGGGGTCTGCCACGCCTCCTTCTGCCTGTTACGCACTTTTTTTTTTATGACAAAGTTAATAGACCCCTGTACTTTTTTTTAAGTACGGGGTCTAAAAAGGTCAGAAGTAGAAGCAGTAGAATACGTGGTGTTGCTGTTTTTCTTTAAATGATAAATCTTTTAAATCTTTTTCTAGATTAATTGGTCCTTAGAGCAGATTTCTGAATGAGAAGAGAAGAAGCAAATGTTTGGGCTAAATTTGTATCTATGTCAGTGGCGATTAAAACAACCACCTAATGTTGCCCTGGACAGCGGAGAGAAAGTTATCAATCTGGTTGCCAATGACAATTGGATTGTTGATTTATTTTATGAATTTCAAACATATTAACTCAAAAAGCTCAATCAAATATATCCAGCCTAATATATTTGTAGCATATACAAATACTTGATGCAGTCGCTGGAAGAGGTGAGCTTGAAGACTGGACAAAATGAATAAAACGGATGACATGAAGAGCTCGTCCCTGGACGAGTTCAAGCTGGAGGCAATGCGCTCCATGGGCTGGGCCGTGGAAGCGGATATACCCATGGCCAATGCCGAGAATCTGGCGATACTCCAGGATATGGTGGGCATGCGGGCCGAGAAGTTTGATCTGCAGCAAAGGATCACGGCGCTGGACGATCGCGACAAGGCGATTGAGCGACACAAGCGGAACATTGAGGCGACATTGCAGCAGAATATGGTGAGTGGCAAAGGGATTAGGATTGGGCATTAGGAATTGGCTTACAAGCACTACAAACTTCTACTTTGGTCAGACCTTTTTCAACTCGGTAAAGAACGATGTGATCAAGGAGGCGCATCGCACCCAGCTGGTTATCCTGGAGCGCAACAAGCTCAAGGAGGATCTGCGCACGAATCAAAAGGAGCTGGCTGAATACACGGATTACGCGGAGCACACACAACGTAAGTGACTCACTGCTTCATCCTTCATCCGCACTCCATTATCACTCCATCAATTGCAGGTAAAATAACGAAAAACAAACGTGAAATCGATGACCTGACGAAGCGCATCAAGACGGCCAAGTCGAGTCTGGTCGATTGGGCCGACGCCATGGAGGATGGCAGCAAGGGTTACCAGCTGATCGACAAGTATTATCAGGATGATCAGCAGAAGGCGCGAGATCTGAACACAAAGCGTCAGCTGCTCCAGGCGGAGATTGACAAGCGGCGCAAGGTGAATGTCCAGCTCTACGATGAGCAGACAACGCTGGAGAAGAATCTGGAGCGTACCGCCTGCCTGTATCGAGCTGCCCACTTGGAGCGCCGCCAAATGGTGGACACCTGGAAGCAGGCGGTCAATCAAATGACCCAGCGCGAACTGGAGATCCAAAATGCGGAGGAGGAGTGTGTCCTTCTAAATGAACGAGCCCTGAGCATGGCTGCCAATTATCGGATATCCAACGAGCAGCTGAACGATGTCCTCGAGAATAATCGGATGGTGGAGCAGTCCATCGAGATACTCAATACGGAGAATTCCGATATGAAGAATGAAATCGCACGTCTAACGGAGGCTGCATTGCTGAAGGAGCGCGAGATTATGGCACTGCGTCACGAGCTCGAGAATCTGTCTAACATGGTGCATTCGCAGCGTCTGGAGAACCGCAAGTTGCTGCAGCAGCGCGATGCCAAGCATCTGGAGATTGCCAACTACGAGGAGGTGCTGAATCAGGTGGAGGCACGCCTCAAATCCATCGAGGACAAGGCGACCGATGCCAACCAGCGACTCCAGATTCTCGACGAGATGATGGAGGGCGAGGAGCAGGCGCTCAATGAGCTGAACAAGCAGCAGCAGCGCTGCAACGATCTCCTCTATCGCACCCAGCGCCAGATTGCCGATCTGCGGGACGAGGAGAAGACCATCATAGTGCAGAACTCGGCGCTGCAATCCACATTGCTGGCTGTCTATCGAAACCATCGGCAGCTGAAGAGCGAGCTGAAGCGCCAGACGGAGATTCATTACGACATGTCCTTTAAGTATCTGCAGTGCGAGCGTCGCCTGGCCGAATTGCGTGGCAAGAATTCCGATCCCGAGACGGAGGAGCGCAACCAGGTGATACTCGCCCAGTTGGAGCAGAACTATGCCAAGTTGCAGCGTCGCCTGAGCTCGACGGAGGCGCAGAACAAGAAGCTCAACTACAGCATGAATGCCTTGGTCATTGTGTACAACAGCGATGGCAAGGAGCTGGAGGTGGTCAAGTTCAAGATCAAGGAGGCGCAGGTCTATTGCGAGGGCACCATCAAGCGTCTGCGCATGAATCGCTACGAGAACTCCGAGTTCATTGTGGAGCTCAGTCTGCTCAAGATGCGTTGCAGTGATCTGCAAAATGTGATCGAGAGCTGTGTCAAGGGCACCTACAACCTCAATCAGCATCGACTCGCCTTCCAGCGCATCATCAAGGATCGCTTCGTGGAGCTGCGCAGCCAACAGGATATTCTGCAACTAAAACGCAAGCATCTCAACGATGAGCTGAGCACCTTGCGGGCCGATCTCGGTGAACGGAAGAAACACATTACCGCCATGCGGGCTCGCTTCGAGCTGACATCCGCCCTGCTGGGAGTCAACGAGGATGGCACCGTGATCACCGCCACGCAGCTGAAGGTGGAGAACGCCCAGGAGCGACAGCTGCTCGCCGACGAGGGCGACGCCCTCAACAAGAAGGTCCTCAAAGCCGAGAAGGAGGTTATTGCCCTGGAGAATACGCTGAGGCAGTTTGACAAATCCAATGACAACTATCGCAAGAACTTGAAGTCTTATGAAGACAACTCAAAGGGTAAATATCTTTTTCGCTTAATCTCACTTTAAGAGTCTAAAATATATACATATAAATAAGAAATTCTGATATCATGTAGAACAGGCTAAAATATTTTCGGATTATTATCTCCAAATTTTCTTTTATACGGATCACGAAAAGGATATAAACTTGTCAATTTTCCGTTTTTATGAAAGCTACTCTCTCAGTTTTGAAGATATCTTGATAATACTTATACATATAGAGCTACAGTAGATATATGTTTTTTCGATATATTTCAGCACATCTCACTCTCTCAGTTTTGAATATATCTTGAAGATACTTTGTACAGATTCTTCCTTTTCGGTCGAAAGGGATCACTATATTATATAGCTACAGTAGATATATGTTTTATCGATATATTTTAGCACTTCTCACAGATTATTAAAACTAAGTAAAAAATGATTATGCATTCGGTTCTGTCATATGCATTCTGATTTAAATATAAATAATATATGATCGAGCTTTAACCTGATTGTCTTTTTTCATTACAGACGAGCAGCGAGCCGAGGAGGATCTGAAGAAGATACAAGAGATCTATTGCAATGAACTCCAGAAACTAAAGGTGCTGCGCTGCAAGGCGGAGCACTACGATGTTAAGCAGGAGGAGCAGAAACTGGAGCAGGAGGAGCTGATTCAGCGAGTGGAGGCGGAGAAGCAAAAGTGTGTGGAAGATTCAGAGGCACTGGCTAAGCTGAACAAGGAGCTGCAGGAACAGAAATCCAAAATAGATCGAGCGAATCGTGAGATACAAAACTTAATGAAGGAAATCAAACAGAAAGCGATTAGCAGTGAATATCTGGACTTGTTTGAGCGGGATCTCAGTCTCCAGGAGCTGGAGAATCGCAACAGAAAAACCCTAAATCTCTTGTCCGACATGGCGAACAGCGACGAAGATGGACCCCAGATAATACACTACATGTTGAGCAAAGGACTGAAGCTGCCACAGCATTTGAAGCCCACACGCAGCTGCATCTCATCAAAGACCGGCTCCTACTCCTCTCTGGATTGCTATTCAGTTAAAGGTAAACATATAGAATATAATATTTGTCTATTAACTTGACTTCAACACTTTCGCTACAGGCTACAGTGCTCGCTCCTCGATTTCTGATTTAAGTTTGGGCAAAGGGGAAGCCCCCTCGGCCAGCATCAGCGTTGTCTCTCTTGATTTTCCCAGCAAAAAGAAGAAATGATTTCACCCAGTTTGCATTTGTTTTAATTATTCATACTTGATAGAACTTAAACACTCTGAATATAATATCTAAGTTATCCCCTCACGTGTTTGGCCAGCGAACTGTTTACAAACAGAACATCAAGCAGAAACATCAATAAACAGCGCCAAAAGGAAATCAATTCGGAGAAAAAGAGCAATAAAAATAGACCACAACAAATAGCTGACCAAAAAATCAACAAGCAGCAAGAGAGAATATAATACACCTACCTATAGTATATCTATTCGAGTATTAATAGAGGCAAACAAAACGCAGCTAGTGGATACCCTTACCCTCAGTCAATCAACAGAATTACTCTACAATATTTTTTGAAAAATTGCTGAGGCAATCCACTATATAAGAGTTAACTTGTTAATTAAATAGCTTTGCTCATTAAATGTTAAATTGGCCAACCAAATGAATGTCAAAAGTCGCTCAATTTATAATATACTGACTCAAAAATATTCGCTCTATTCTGATCAATATATTCCAGTTTTAAATGCAAGTTGATAATAAATTAAAAACTTTTAAGGAATATATTTTCTCAAAATAACTTTTCTTGAGTTACGAGACTTTCCTAGTGAGTGAACGAAATGTTTTTGAAATCTTCTCTTAATTTTACGAATCTTTCAGCACAACAATGGAACATAGCGTGCATAGCGTATTACTCATTGATTTCGAAATCTTCAATTTTTAGGCACAGCAGATGCCCTCCAAGCAACAACAAAATCCAAACAAAGCCTCGAGAGAAGTGAAATAACAACCCAGACGATGAAGTGACCAGCTGCTGCTGTTTTCGGCACTTCGGATTTTCGAAATTGAATTTCGGTATTCAGTTCTCTCGCAATATTTTTCATTATTTTCGCTTTCGCCCAGAGACCGAACAGAGCAACGTTGCCGTTGTCGGCACAATTTTTCAATATTTTCGTTGCAAGTATTTTTAGAATTAAATTTTGTGAAAAAGAAAAAAATTCTTTTCAACATTTGTCGGTCAGGAATGGTCTATAGGCTTTCAAAAAATATATTCCGCGACATAACTCGAATATTGAGGATTAAAGATTTGTGTGCTTACATCGTATTGAATCACAATGTGCTCCACGTCAGTGCTGTGTCCGTTGTGTGCGGTTCCCAGTTTCAATAGCATCGATGCTCTCCAGCAGCGGCTGATCAAGGCGGCCAATGGGCCCCTGGCCTGCCCATTTCCACGCTGCCAGGAGCTCTTTCTGGGCCTCGACAAGCTTACGATTCACCTGTTCAGTCACTCCAGCCTGATGAGCACTACGGAAACAGTTCCCAAACTACAGACTCCACCAGCAGCAGTTGTAGTAAGAGAAGCACCTGCTGCTCCGGCAAAACCTACAGCCACTGTCGGAGTCACGTCACCGCCTCCTACTGCATCCTCCAAGAGGCGTGGCAAAAAGTCCCGTGCCAAAGCTGTGGAGCAGCCGATAGTTGTGGCCATGCCAGCTACACCTCCGGCCAGATGCGAGATCTGTGAGTTTAACTTTCGAAACGATGAACTGCGAGACATTCACATCCGGCTAGTGCACGAGAACGGCGAGGGCACGGAACAGACAGCCGGGCAACAGCCGCAGGAGCCGTACAAGTGTCATCTCTGCTCAAAGACGTTTCGCATGAAGGGTTCGCTGCGTGTGCATCTCAAGGTGCTGCACACAATTGGCTGCTCCAGCAACAGCAACGGCAATAACAACAACATGGGCACTGGTAATGGCACTGGCAACATCAATCCCACGCCCAAGATTAGTATTTGCGATCGCATCCGGCACAAGGAGGCAACCAACTCCAATGGCAATGTGATTACACCAAGCAGCAGCAGCAACAATAGCAACAACAACAACACTCAACCCTATGCCTTGAGTGGGGCCATTTGCATGCTTAAGCAGGAGGTCACAGCTACGGCGGACTCGACGCCCACATCCGAGTATGGCAGCACGCCCAAGAACTGGGAGTGCGATGTTTGCTCTAAGCTCTTTACGACCAAATATTTTCTGAAGAAGCACAAGCGATTGCACACCGGCGAGATGCCCTACACGTGCCAGTTCTGTGCCCGCACCTTCACCTTCCAGCAGTCTTACCACAAGCATTTACTCTATCACAGCGAGGTGAAGCCGCATGCCTGCGGCATCTGTGGACGAGCCTTCAAGGAGTTGTCCACCTTGCATAACCATCAGCGCATTCACAGCGGTGAGAAGCCCTTCAAGTGCGAAGTCTGCGGTAAGAGATTCTCTCTAGCGTTTTTTTGGATCATTTGATTCATTCCTCGTTGTCTGCTTTAGGTAAATGTTTCCGGCAACGCGTCTCTTTTCTGGTACACACTCGCATCCATACCGGAGTGATGCCCTACAAGTGTGATCAGTGCCAGAAGACATTTCGGTATAAGGTGTCCCTACGCACCCATAAATGCGCCGTCGGCTCGGATGAGTCGCAGCAGACGCCAGAGCAGTTGATCAAAGCACTTTTGGAATCCAATGCGGCAGTGGACACTGTTCCAACAGCTGCTTCTGTGGCCAGCACAACGCTTGGCGGCATTCACATGAATGGCGGGGATCAGGAAGCGTTGCTGTCACAGACCATCGATGACATTGTCGTCGAAAGCTGCCAAAAACTGGGCATTTGTGGGGTGGAACCATCACAACAACAGCAACAGCAGCAGTCGCAATCTCAGACGCAGCCTGGGATCATGGACAACAATGTGCACTTCGATGGCAGCAACTCGCCGCTGCAGCAAATGCAGAATCTCCGTCTATACTCGCCGCAGCAGACAGATCAGCCCAGCTCGGATGGTGAACTCTTTCGGCGCTTTCTAA
The DNA here is from genome assembly GCA_035043635.1 of Drosophila rellima. Taxonomy (NCBI): domain Eukaryota; kingdom Metazoa; phylum Arthropoda; class Insecta; order Diptera; family Drosophilidae; genus Drosophila; species Drosophila rellima. The sequence goes on from JAWNMV010000811.1 coordinate 15,773,343, forward strand.
TGGATGCCACGTGAATCATCATCGCGATCGCATTGATGACATGCTCAAATATGTTTCCTTCTGTTTAATGTGACCAATGTGTGTATTTTCCTTAAAGTATATAAGCTAGAAATGTTGCAATTAGTGTGTTTATTCCTCGTCGGAGCCGCTCCCGGAGCTGGAGCCTGAACCACTTGGCGAGCCACTGCGTGACCGGGTGGGCGAACGTGAACCGGACCCGGAACGGGACCCAGATGGACTGCGGCTGCGTGATTTCGATTTGGATTTCGACTTGGCTGGGCTAGCCGAGCCACTGCGACTGCGTGACTTATGCGAGCCAGCTGGTGTTTGGGAACGTGAACGCGAGCCGCTTGGCGAGCGTGAGCCCGACTTGGAGCGGCTGCTGGCACGTGAACCAGAACCGCTGGCCGAACTGGAACGGGTGCGACTGCGCGAGCCGCTCGCTGCACTGCCGCTGGCAGAGCCACTCCGGCTACGAGTGCGAGAACGAGAGCCACCAGAGCGAGTTCTGGAACGTGATTGACGCTCACGCTGCTCCTGTGCATCGGCGTCAGGAGTTGAGCCACCAGCAGCTGCTTCATTTTCATCGGGCGTCTTGGATTTAGCAGTGCTATCAACTGGCTTATCTGCTTCAGGTGCAGCCTGCGTTTGCTCATCATCCACTTCCATTTCATCGTCTTCCTCCTCCTCTTCCTCGCCAGGAACCTCTAGTTGACGTTCCCGATACCGCTGCATACGATGCTCCATGGCATCAAGCGGGCGATGTTTAACCACCTTGACAATGTAATATTCAAATATATGATATATGTAAATGACAAATTATACATTGATATGCTACGAACCAGTTTGGTGTTGTTGGGCTGCTGTCCGACCTTGACGCGACGCTTGTTGAGACGGACTCGGGTTTCCAGCTCGTTGTAGTAGATGCCATCAGGCCGCATGACAAAGAAGTAGTTCTCCTCGTAGCCCTTGGATGCTTTTGTTTTGACATTCCAGTTGTATTCACGCGCAATTTTATACTCGTATTCCTCCTCCTCCTTGTAGAGCTCGCCGGCGACAAAGTCGATGCGACGCTTCTCCAGCGTTGGCTCTGTGGGTAAAAAGTAAGCGACAAACTGTTCGCCGCTCTCGTCCATCACACCACGGATCATGGCCTGCGACATTTCCTCCAGTTGAGCGGGCACATTTTTGCCCAACGGCGCTGGATCGCTGTCGAATATGACCTGGGCACATGGATATTTCCAATTGGTAAAATCTGGGAAGATGGGTAGCACCTCCACGGGAACCACATTCGGCTTGGAGTAGTGCTTGGTTATATCGTTCTTTGTGTCGCTGAATGTCTTTTCGATCGCCTTGATTTGCGCATCGCGATCCAGGTAAAGAGTCTCCTCTCGCAGCGACTTCTTCACATTGTAGCCCACCTTTGCCTCAATGTTCTCCAGATTCTGAGGCTGGAAGCGCGTCTGTTCCGTCGATATGTATTCAGATTTACGCAACCAGGACACTGTGCGTGAATGCTGACGTGAACGCACTGAATCCGTTGGCGTTAGCGTCTCCTCTTCCAAAAGTTTCTCATCGGCCGGATCCAACTGTGACATCGGATCCGCCTGGTAAAGCTCCCGATTGATCAAGTCCACCGTCACTCCCAAATCATGTTCCGTCAGCACATCGTACTTGAAGTTGCGCTCCAACGATGTGGGATTGTACTGTACGAAGCGATTGCTATCGAACGGATATTGCAGGAACTTCAAGTCGAAGGGTATATCAGGCAAATTATTGCCATATTTGACGCGGCAAATGATCTCGGACCTGATTTCATTATTTGGGTAATTTTAGTTTCCAACTGTCGTAGCTCTAATTGCATTACTTACTTTCGCTCCGTTTGTCGTTGTGGTCGCTTTTCGGCAGCACTGCTGACCGCCGAATTATTTATTGTTGGCGGCATTTTTATTATTTCACTATGTACGCTAAGTTTTTATATTAACTCTAGAGTTGTCTCGCATCGTTCACAATGTGTCGTTTCGTTCCGAAAAAGTTCAAGTGAACGGTCATTAAGCTGAACGAATGAGCTTGTTCAGCCAATCATGTTCAGTCAATTCATTTCGCAGTTGGTCAGATTTCTGTATAAAAAACGAACTTTTTTACAGAAATACGATTATTTATTTCCCATGTACGCTAAGTTTTTATAAACAAAAAAAAAACATGGAGGCAACTTTTAAAATTCGCGGAAAACTACCAAATTGATTCGAAACGAGCAATTTTAACTATGGCCGCAAGCAACCAAGCCAAAATAACATATGGACCAAAATTTCCCAATTGTGGAGGCAGTCGATACCTAGTATCGATGAGCACATTAGCGGAGTTCTTTGATAAAAAGCTGATTGATATAGCAGTGTGTTAAATTGATATTTGTAACGGCTATGGGCAATTTAAAATGTTAAAATGGATGATACTGCCATAATAAAATGAAACAAGTCACTTATATAAGTATAATGATATTCGTTTGTTTAGAATGCATATTGAACTAGAATAAACAACTTCGCAGCTGCTACTTAATTAAAGCGGAAAAGCGTAACTGTAATAAATTTAAGCCATATATAATCAATATTTTACAGTTAAAGCCCATTTTAAGAGAATACACAAGTCTAATTTGTTCAGTTCTTCACCGACTTCTTTCCAAGTAAAAGCAAAATGAATACAAGTGTTTTTATTCTCCTGGTCGCCGTCGTTGCCAGTGCCACGTCCGAGTCCCACGATTATGGTGAAGTTGTTACCCAGTTTCTGCGGGAGATAAAAAGGATTATGCCTTGCGGCTTTGATCCGCTGCCAGTTATGGAGCCGCTGACCGCCGATTCCACAAACTACACCTACGTCAATGGCGACACAAACATTGTGGGCGAATTGAGCAACTTTCACGTTTTTGGTCTTAGCCATTTCCAGATCCTGCAGAACGAATACAATGCCAGTGCAATGCACCACATCATTGACATTATATTCTCATCGATTCAAATCTTTGGCACCATAGAGCTAAAGGGCACTTTGGGCATAGCCGGCTTCGCATTGCCATTAGACCAGAAAGTCCTCATCAATATGAAAGTAACGGACTTGCGTATCATTGCCGACTACACATTTGGCCAGAGCCTCAGCAATCCTGACGGACTGCGCATTAGCGACTTCGACGTAAAGATCTTGGTCGGCGATGTGAAGCTCGAGAGCTGGGACAATAGTGTGGACATTGCTCTTAATACATTTTCGAACAACATTATCGGTTCCTTTTCGGTTCTGTTCATCAAGGAGCTGCAGCCTTATATGAACGAAATTTTAGAACACACGCTGATGAAAAAAATTAATGAGGGTCTCTCCGACCAGAATATGTCCAAAATTACCATTTTCATTAATTTTATAACCGAACTTATGAATATCACCAATTGCACTACTAAGGCTTAAACACTAAGTTGGCTATGATGTGTTAATCATGGAAATGTGTACTATACTGTACTATACATACTACATAATAAATTACAAATGCAATTAATTCTACAAATCCTCTTTCATTACAAAAACATATCTTATGCTGCCAATATATGGATAATTATGCCTAGCAATATTTATATAAAAAGTTTTAGTAATGATATGGATGGATATGCCGTATAAACTAGGTTATATAAAAAACAGGATAGACGAACCCAATAAAAAATAAAAAAGAAACAAATTCAGCAAAGCAGGGCTATTTATAAATGAAAAAATATTATTATAAATAAACAATAATAATTTGTATGATCTTAATTTTATCTATTTACAGGTTGCAGCCTTGTAGATTAGAAAACTCGACAGGTGCAGCTCAATTGTAGCGGAAAATTGTAATTGTTAAAAATACCAGCGGAACTATGAAAGTTTTGTTTTAACTTAATCGAAAAAAGCCAAACGGAATCGATATTATATAGTCAGAAAACATTTTGTTAATATAATGAACTGTTTGTCATTCGATTCAAATGACTGTCACGGTGTTGGTCCTTCTTTTATTATCGTTATTCAGTGAGTCTGTTTCGCTCTCCATACGATGCAAGCCACCACACGGTCCAAGAGAATTAAGTTATAATCAAAATCTTGATAAAAGTACAGGTAATTATGGTGCTGACAATGCTGATAACGATATGAGTAGTGATTCTAATCAAGCTGAGTCAAGCATATATCGCAGACAGAGAACTTTCATTCGAAATCCCAACTATAAATGTAAGTTGATGTGGTTTTTGGGAAAGATCTAAATAATACAAAAATATCTAACCTCTTTCAGCCGCCAATAAAGAATTCGATAAACTTGCCAAAACCATGTACATAACGGAATTACCATTACCGCATCCTCGAGCCCAGCCTGGCAGCACCAATGGCTGTGAGGAAATTGAAGCTGAGCCGAATTCAGGGTTGGAATCTGAATTTACTCATTAAATTGGCAATCTAACCTAACTATTCAAATTGATTGAAATGTTATAATAAACATATTGAAATGTACATCTCACTCTCAGCAGATTGGATGCTGTCGTATGAGCATTATTAATTTAATCTGACATACATAATGATATGTGAAATGCACATGCAAATAACGTAAACATGCCAAATTTTTAATGTAAATAAACACACAACAATTTAATTAAATTAGCAACAGTGAAAAAAAATATGTATCACTTTTTATTAATTTTTTTTGTGAGCAAAATATTGTCACCTGTTTTGCTGCCGTTGTTGTTGTTTGGGCACATTTAGTAGGCAATCATTTAGTTGGAAGCTGCGAAAAAATTGCAGGCAACAGGCCGACAGCGAGTTCAATAACAAGGCTAAGCGCACGATTTACACGTAAGTCCCCATAATGTTTACATTTGACATTGTCGTATTGTTGCCTAGGACCAGTTAGCAAAAATAATCGTCATAAGTAATTAGCATAAATTTGATTGCTTTGCATGTATCCGATGAATGATCGATTAGCATTCGGAATCAAAAAGGAAAAAGTCAGAAAAACGGACTCAATTGAAAGCATGAATCCTTGACTTGATTGAAAATATCGAAAAGTAAGTTGTAAAGATATTTTAGAACTATCCTATGTCCAGTCAAAATTAAAATTTAAACTATAGTAAAAATCACATTTTATAAAAAAAAGCACAAGACTCCATGAACGATCAGGCGATTGTGCAAAATAAACGTGACACTTTTTTGTCTGCGCCTGGTCAAAAACGAGTTGAAACTTAATTAATACATTTGTTATTAAATGTTAATCAAATGTATCATATGATATCTATTTGCTTAAAAATAAAAAATAAATAAAAAAACGAAATTGGAAGATTGGAAGGAAACACAGCTGTTAATAAACTCAGAAAACAATCAATAAAATTAGTTAAAGTTAAACGTGCAGCTAATAAATCTGTTTACTAACAAATCGTGCAAATGAACGATACATGCAAGGAGTGGAAAAGCGAAAATTTCCATGCTCGTTAACAGACTTCCTGTCACTCCCCTACAGAACCTGTCGGTTAGTTATCGACCATCGGTTAACTGTTTACGAGCTGCATCTCTTTCCTTCCTTCAAGCAGAACTTGTCAAGCTGTTATCGACCACCGGTTGGCCGCGTCATCGCTAAACTGAGCGTGCATTCGTTAAGTTCGCTAATCGACGATTGCTGATTGCCGATCGCAGATCGCAGATTGCCGATTGCTGATCGTCGATTGTCTAGGTCTGTTTTCGCTGGCGCGTTTCTGCTGGCGTCGCCAGGCGCGCGACCTCAGTTTCAAAAACGGTTTTCATTTCGCAACAAGCGCTAAATTCTTAAAGCAAATAAGCGCGCAATATTCGCAGCTTGCCAGTTCGCCGTTCTTTTAATTTCGCTGTTTATTAACATAAATATTTACTTAATATATATATACAGTTATCATATATTTCTTTTGATGCCAGTTGGCGACATTGTGCTCCCAGTATGTGTGTTAATGTGTGTGTCTCTGTTCGTAGAAACTACTAGAGGTTTTTGAGTTTTGGCACTTTAAATGAAGTGTGAAGAAAACAAGCGAAACGGCATTGCGATCAGTATCCGTTTTATGCTCGCTGCGAACGGACTTCGATTAAAAATCGAGGATCGAGTAAAGATCAGAGTGAACAGTATTTCCAGCAAGGAATCGTATTTGGTGCCTAAACAAGAAAATATGATTCCCAGAATATCAATTTTGTCCTGACTGGATATCAGTGATTAAAAACAACAACAAATACAAACAAAATAGTAAATTAGGTAAGTGGATATATTAACTTAATATTATAAATTTACTTTATATTAATTAGAATCAAATAATGCTTTAGAGGCTATAATATCTTTAATAAGTATGACATTTTTAACGTGAAATTAACAAAATTGTAGAAAGCCTCAACAAATGGTTAATATTGAGTAAAGCTCTAAAAATAGTATTTTACGATTTATAGCAATAACTGTCGATTTAAAGTCAATATGATTTGTTGTTGGTTAATTGCATTTAAATTTAAGTCAAATCAATAATTGTTTGTCTAGTCACAGTCGCAAACAGCGTCAGAGACTATGAAATCTACTAGTTAATTATTAGAGCGCTCTCCGTTCTCAATGTGGGAAATTACAGAGTAAAGGGGAATATACAAAAATCGGTAGCGATTTTTCGCGCGAGTTACACACGACTTGACGCAATGCGCCGAAAGCTGATGAATTATGCATAAAATGAATTAAAGAAAAGGTTCTCGCATTTAATAATTGTAAAGAGATACGAGATCAGAGAAACTAAACGTGTTTTGCGACCACTGTTAGGGGTCACTAACTAGAGGAAAATACACACTCCAGATGTCTTACTCAATATATATGGTTAAGATGGTTAAAAAGTCCCGCTAAATTGATTAAGTTTTAATAAGGCACGTGACAGGTTCACAAGTTTCCCCCATTATAAACCCATTCAAGTAAATATTATGACTAATATGTGGTTGATACAGAAGTACGAGTACTTCGATACTTGCGATCGTGCTCATAATCATTATGTTTTTACCTGTACTCGGAGTTATTTAATCAATCAGGTTCCTATTTTGCTTTTTACTGGGTGAAAAATTCCACGCCTTTGGCATTTTCTTGCCTTTTAATGCTTGACTAATTGCGGTGTAAAAAAAGAAAATAATTAGGTGTATGTGGTAAATAGCATTAGATTACATTACAATGTATGAAGCTCATATAATAATGGGATTTATACAGAATATAGTCTATTTTATTGTGTCATAATTACCCAGTCTATTCCACGCGTATGCAAATCATGTAAACAAATCAATTGCGTGACAGTGCTCAAAGTGAAGATACCCTCTGTATCTCTGTACTGCAACTATATTCTCTCTCTCTTTAACTCCTAAAGTTTCTATGTTGTTGGTAGATATTGCAGAATTCAATGTAAATTAGCCAAAGGAATATGAAATTGTAGATTGTGGGAATTTCATATGTGCTTGTCCAAAGCAAAAGCTTGTTATATATTATGAATATAGATATTAGATAATAATGAAGTACATTGGTATTTGACAATGGTTCTAGTACCGATGAAATCATTTTATAAAATTAATTAAAAGGTGTCACACGAGTAAGAGCGTGCAGTCGTGAGGGCTCAATCAATGAAATCAATTAACCTGTTTTTATCTATAATATATGAAAATACTTTAAAAATTTCTAAGATGCTTAATTATTAAGTTACTAGACCCTTTAATGGCTTTCTTGTACTATCAATTAATTCAACCTTCTTCATATTTCGAATACCATTTGAGTCCTGAAAATGTTTAATAAAAGTGGACTTTCTTAACAGTTTTCAGTGTCAATACTAATGAAGATAGTCTTTAACTTAGCAACTAACTGGTTAAGTAAACACAAGTGTAAAACGTGATGTAGGGAACGTGTTGTGCTCATTATATGTCACAATACTTAGTAAGGCTTTGGGTATGTGATAATTGTTAATAAATACAAAGTAAAAACTATTTTGTTCAAATTAAAACAAATAAATGTTATACGTAGAAGACAAAATAAATACGTTTGAACGAAATCAATATTCAAAGTAAAATACAAAGAAAAAACACTTAAGCAAACGAAATGAAATGAAAGGAAATGAGAAATTTGATGAATTAAGATGAGAAAGGCAAAAGGCGAATAAAGCATTTGTTGGCAGACATGGCGTATGTGTGTTTCTCTAGTTGTTGTGCTTGTACTTGACTTTCTGTGATTTGCCTATTGTAGTCGGGTATTATGCTTATCTTATGAAATGTGTTAGGGATTAATTTGAATTTGTTTACATATATTTTCTGGATCAGGCTGACACTATGTTTACTATATATAAATGCCATCTAAATGATCAGTTGTATGTAAAGTTGTTCAGAAAGGGTATTAACAGTTCGACTAAACGAAAATGTTGTTTCATTCTTATTTTTTTGGCAAGCGCTTTTCTATTGATTGTACTCCTCCCCGAACAAGAGCATACATAATATGTACACAACACTTGAGCTGTGTTTGTGTGTGTGTGTATTTATGTATGTATGTTTCAGTAGTTTTTGGCAACAACGAGATCATATCAACTACATGAACAGTGTCTCTCCCATTTGATGTTGGCATAACTGAACGTAATCTTGAACTTGACTCTGGGCAATGCCACGAGCACGGGTCCGAGTATCCGCACGGATGTAGCATGCAACAGATTGCAGCATGCAGTCTGCAGATACATTTGTATCTTTGCTGCTGGTTGCTTGAATGCTGCTTATGTGTTCCGATCTATTAATACACAGAAATCATACTCACACTGCTCTTCCTTTCGAGCGTCAGCAGAAGAACAAAATATCAAACGGAAATCTCGACACTTGGCCACAATGCTCACAATTCTGTACGAAGACGGCCCTTACCGCGGCCGCAGTGCGACGAAGTGGCCGTTCTGTGATTACATCAATATCTGTGAAATTTGAAATTGAATAGATTATCAAAGTGCGAATATTTGGCAATTGGCAGCGGAAATTGAAATGGAAAATTAAAAAATGTGATGACTTGATTAACAAGATCCAAGAAAAGCAAATAAATCAATAGCTCTGTGCTGTGGTTATATAAAGTGCAATACAGCGAAACGGAATAAAAAACGGAATTACACAACAATAATTGTGAATACTTTGAATACAGTTCAAATGAGTTTCATACACCCCGATGCCAACCTAATGGAGACTAACGGCAATACTTGTTCCGACTGCCGTCTGGCAATAGAGGAGTACTCAGAGGAGACAGAGGAGCCAGCGACAATGCTGAAGCGTCTTTCAGCTGCAACTGCAGCAAATATGGACAGCAATAACAATAACAACAACAGCATCAACAATAACAACAACAATAAGTTCACAGAGCTGGGAATATCGACACGTGGCAGCGTCGCGCCAAACGATAAGCTTGAGATCAAGATTGTGATGCTGAAAGTGCAGGTTGGTTTCGATATACGAGTATATTAAGATATGAGTACTACGTCCGGTTAGGCACTTAGCGATGTTAGTCTACACTCCTGGGAACTTTAACACAAATACTTAATAACCCCTTAGTGCAGTTGAAATTAATTTGTTTGTGTGAAAGCACACGGGTTATTGAACTCGCTCAACCTGTGCGAAATATTGACAACTCACTTTGATCAATATCTTGCGTAATTTCTACTATTCTACACTGAAGTCTGTTTAGTTTTGTTTGATGTCAGCACAGTCAGAAATACTAAATGAGAGTGACTTTGTCATATTTCTAGAATAAAACCCGAGTTCAACAATGAAATCAAATAAAACATATTGCAAAAGGCCATGAAACATTTCAAGGATATCATTCTGAATAAAATAATTCAATGTGGCAACATCAATTTGCATTGCATGTGTCAGCGGGACGCCTGCGAGTAATTTGATTTGGAACTTACAGACAAACTGAAGACAAACCAATTTGAGCGAGACCTTTAAAGTCATTAAATTTCTAAGTAACTTTTATTGTCGTGCTTTGTGGTTAAGAAGTTTTGGTTTTGGCTTCTGTTTCACAAGCGGGCAATGTGAGTTACGTGGCGTATGCGTAATGAGGGCCGAACATGAATTTCCATTTGATTTGCGTGCAGCACGTGTTAGCCAGAATTTTTTTTAACATGCACCTACAATGTTTATTGTTATTAAAATGTATTAGCACCAAACTCCTAACAATTCGAGCTGTCCGTGGCATCGAATTAGATTTGTTAATAAATAAATAAATAATTAAACAAATAAAAAAGCGTTAATCACAATATCAGCAACGACATTAAAATAAATTTATATCTTAATGATATGAATTTATTCAATGATTAATTGAGTGCAGCCAGAAGCATTCGAAATTGTCGGGAAAACGATTAAAACACTAATTACAGCTTATTGCAAATGGAAGATTCCCTTTAAAATAGTTATGTAGTTTTTTGAATACTTCAAAAGCATTTCATTAATTATATTACATATTAATTATACAATATTGAATTTATGGTTGATATATAGCTGCAAGCTGTATGAACTAATTTCAAATTTAAATAGAAGCTTAATTATAATTACGCGTTTACCTTATTAGGATGAGTAGTGCTTAAATACCCTGTAACTATTGTCAAGGGGTGTCAGAAGTTTTTTAGCTCGCAATGTAATGTCTTCATATTACTGTTTTTATAAATTAATCTTTATTATTATCATGCTCCTTAACTTATTTTAATATTTTATTATATTTAGTTAATGAAGCTAGAAGTTAGGGTATCTTTTGTTCGAGCACGCTCAACTAGAGTCCTCGCACTATGAATTTCTTCAATTTTATGACAGTCACAAAATCAACTCTTTCACCGGAATCGTGTGCTCTACTCGTATTGGAGCATTGCACGGAGTGGCACGTGCGTCAGCAACTTGGCTCAAGTTGAGGTTTTGTTACGGGCAATTGTGAACTGTTAGCACAAGTTGTGTCTATAGTTAGGTCATGATAAATGGAAATGTTAAGTCAAATACGTAATGTAACTTCCATTTATTGGTTTGGTAATAGAATTAATTATTATCAATCATGAACTTACTATAATTGAGCATTGCGAAAATAAATCAAGCTAATGCAAATGCAATACCGAAGAAGAAGGTAAAGAAGGGGTTAAAGTTCAGTTTGGGGTTGGAGCAACAGCTGTTGGGAGTTGTAGAACTCCAAAGCTCCAACTTCGTTTTGCCTTGACTTCAGTTAGAGAAAGTGAAAAGCGTCACCACGTGACATTTTGACTATATCGAGCTGGAGCCTTGGTCATGAATGGAGCCAGAAGTCGTGTTGAGTGAAAAGCTTTCGTTTTCCGTCTCGTTTCGGAACGTTGTCGTATCTGTTGTCGTTAACGTTTTCGCTTTCGCATTGGCCCCTCGGCAAAGTGCAAGGAAAAAGGCGAAGGCATTGGCGATGTTAGCCCTTGTGAGCTTTTAGCCGCATTTCGGCAAATCAGTTGCGCGTTAGGCGAACGGCAGCACGAAACAAAAGCGGACGCCGCAATGTCCAACAATTCAAATACTATAAAACAATTGAGCGCGTTAATGGCCAATGGCCCAACTTTCAACCTGTTCTAATTTCGCATTTTCTAACAACACTTTTTAATTCGCTGTCGAGAAAATTCAACTAAAATAAATTTGCAAAGTCAATTCAAAACTTATGTAAATAAATTAAAACTATTATTAAAAAAACATTTAAAAATAAATAATAAAGTCAATCCGGCGTATACTTAATGATCTACGCAATATTAAACATACGCAGCGTTGTCAATTGTAATTGAATTTGAAAGTGAAAACTTTCGCAATAATCTGAAGCTCAGAAAAATTTCTTAACTCTTTCGAATCAAATATTTTTATTGAGCCGTCGACAGCGTGCGTGGCTGTGTTGTGTGTAAGGCAAGCTGAAAAGGAAGAAAATGTGAAAGTTTTGACTATAATTGACGCTTAGCGGGTTAAACGGCCATTTCCGGTTTGCCGGCCGCCTTTCATTATGCTTACGAACATTGGTAATGGCGTTGGCGGCGACAGCAATAAAAGCCTTGTTGGTCATGGTCATGGTCAGGGTCAGGGTCAGAGTCTGCTAGGCAGTGTTTCCACTGCCAGTAGCAACAATTCCAGCAATGGCAGTGGCAGTGGCAGCAACTCCTCCAGTGGCATTGGCAGCAGCAGCGAAAAGTTTACAACCGAAGTGCTACAATGCGATGAAGCACATTTTGAAGCTGCCGGCGAGGATAAAGATGACAGCAGTGGGAATGATGATGACGAAGATGAAGATGAAACAACGGTACTTTACTTTATGCTAGAAATCATATCCCTTATCACCTTCCAGTTATTCAGGCGCCTAATTAGAAAACTGCTACCATTGCAGAAGTCAAAATGTGCGTGGCTCAGATAAGTTGTGGGCGACATTTGTGGGTTGTGGGTGGGATGTGGATCGTATCTAGTGCGAGTAATTTGGAGGTGGATTAACTCTGCCCAGTTACTCGACAAAACTAGCGGTTAACCACAAGCCTTAAAAGCATAAAAGATATGCATCCTGTTAAGAGATTAGGTTGAGGAATGTTTTATGTGAAGTATTCTATACTCCTTTGCAAAAACCTTTAAAACACCTTAATTTTATTAAATAAATCTGCCTTTTAGACATATCGCACGCAAACATTTATACCCTTCTGCGTACAGGTTACAGAGTATAAAAAACAACATCTGCCTGACAGCCCACAATTAATCAAATCTTTTTTAATTATTTACGCAATTATTCACACACGTGTATAATGAACTTTAATGAGGGAAAGGCCGAAGCAGTGTAACAAAATTAAAATGCACCATTTTTTACAACCTTAACCCAGCGAAAAATTCTAAGGGAGTTCCTTTTATTTTTCATAAATAAATAACTACTAACACACTAATAGTACGTTTGTTGTTAGTCTCATGCGTTTTGTCCTTTAACTTTTGAATCTAGCCATGAGTCGCGCTACCATTTTTCAGACTATCTATTCTATGCAATCTAAGGATATTTTCATTATCCCTTGTTCCTTAATTCTTGTGCTTTGCTCTGCAATAACTTAATTTGAAAGAACTTTCTTTTCGTTGACTAACAGCTGAATGTTTAATTAAAATTACTTAGTTGTGTGATGACATCAACCAAAAACCAAAAAAAATTTAAGTTAAAAAGCTACATCTGAGCGTAGTCGACTAGGAGATACCCTGGTTGATTGGCGTGAAATTGTCTGATAATTTATAGATCCGGAATAAATTTTAATCTTATTTGTATTTAAATTGGGACAACTCCAGAGGATTTTATACTAGGTATTAAAACTTATTTCTTGTATTTAAATCAGAGATACCTCTTTCTATCTACTAAATACTTTTGCACCTCATTAAAATACTCTTTAAGTTATTGGTACAGGGTATAAATGAAAAAGGTGGCATTTATTTCAGCTGTGAGATTCGTTTCAAGTCGAAAAATAAAGTGTGATGTGACGTGTTTCTAAACACAATATTTGCATAGAAGGAGGCAGCTCTCACCTAGTTATTGGAGCAACTCATTAGTAAGGACTGCGCTTGGCGGGAATTTCAACTTTAGTAGCTCGACAAGAAAATTCGCATGTAAATGCGATGAGGTACATACAATCTATCTAAAAGTTGCCTGACAAAGTTGCCCTGTAAATCGGAAAAACACTTGGAAGATTATGTAAATTATTTGTTCTCTGAGCTTTTCTTCGCAGTAGAAAAATTCCAGAGCAATATGCTAATTATATCCATACACACATCTAATTTATATCTTTATTTACATATGTGTTTTATAAAAGTATATATTTATAACATTTCGAAGAGTATGGAAAATAATCCAAATGATTATTCTTCACAAGTCCCAAAACGACCAAATTTTGCTGAGAAATAGAACATTGAATCAAATTGAGGCTGACCATAAAGATTGCAAAATGTCATTAGAAATTAAGTTTGACAAATTTGTATACATATTTTACTATGCATAGTTTTATTCAAGGCCAATTTTAAAACATGAAAAATAATAATAGTAAGGTCACTTACGTGAGATTATTTTCAAAATATTCAATCATTTTATTAATTAATTTTAAAGACATAAAGAGTGAAGGAAAATTAATAAATAATTATGCAAATGAAATAATTTGTTTGTTCTGTTTAAGTCCTTAAAACAGGGGTTCTTGAACATAGCCAAAATCTTGTTTTATGGTTTGAGCCATTGAATTAGACCTACACCAAAATGTTGGTTGTTTACTGCTTTGGAGAGGAAAAAGTCATTCTGAGGCAGTCAGTACAGTTTAAGGCACTGATTGTACCCAAAAGTGTTATGGCCAAAGTATGTCATAAAAGAAGACTTGGCACAAATAGACAAATACACAAACACTTGGTCATAAGGATAGAGACGGAATGCAGAAGGGACTCTTTTATGATATCACTACAAACAAAAACTTTGATTGTCAACCCAACAACAAAGCATAGGCTACATGAAAATGAATTCCGCTTTAAGCTGATAGCCAAAGTTTTTGGCTACTGACCTATCCACAATGTCTGAACCATGCGTAAGGTCAAAGTTCGTTAAAATCCAAAGGCAAACTCAATTTTATGCAAATTTAAATAAAGAAATGCTTGAGCTTAAAAAGTGTATTTAAACATTTCGGCATAATTCATTGATTATTTTCTGTGATAAAATAATGGGAATGAATTAAGGTAAATCGCCCTCTAGTTGCTTTTAAATACGGCTTTCGATTTCAGCTGCTTCTGGACAAGTTAATTAACCTCTCAACGCGATTTTCATGACGTTTCATTTGCATTCTCATCGCAAGTGCTCTGAACCTGACCGTTCATTGAACTTGAAGAGTTCAGATCAAGTTCAAAACTCACTCGAGAACTGTAGAAGTGACACGACAGTACACGATTTGTATTTAATTATTTTATTACAGGCATACGTTGAATCTTGAGCCAAATGACACTTTGGGAACTTCTCCTATAATCAAGCCTAGGCATAAATATGCTTTGAAGTCGATGCAAAACAATTTCTTCTTGGAATTTGTGTTTCCCTTTTACAGAACACATAACAATTTCTTAGTAAGAAACGAGTAAGGAGATAAAAGGGATAACAAAATCAACGCCTTCTTTTTGGTATCATGTATAAGTAATTGTACATTTATGTATGTTTCATTGCGCATTTGCAACTTGAATCACTAAGGCTGACTAATAAACGAGGTCGAAACCAATTTTTTTGTGATAATAAACAGAGCGTGAATTATGCTGCGAATGTGCGTAGCAAATAAAAATGGCCAAGAATAAATGAGTGCGAATAATTGAGAAACTTTAGTAGAGATATTACATTGAGCCTGGCTGCGATAAGCTCGACTTTAACATAATCGATAACTTCTTTAAAGTAGATCGATGTTTTTAAATTCAATGCCCAGCTATAAGTCATCAAAGTTGGAAACTCTTAAACTTCTGAGCAGCTACACATTGTTGTTGCTCGTTTAGTCAATACTGTCAAATATGAAGAGAAATTGAAAAGCAAAGAGAGTAAGAGAACAAAGAGAAGATGACAGCCAATGGACTTAACTGCACTTTGCCATAATTGTTGCTTGTTTAGCATCGTTTACAACTTCAACAAAGTTAATCTTATTACAAACAAGAAATAAACTCGAATTATTATTGCCAATTGCAGTAATTATGAACTCAATGCGTGACTAAAGCTTACAATTGTGTAAATAAATGACAGGAAATAATTAAGATGACAATTAACCCCCGTGCCCCTCCACCCACCACCTTACCCACAACAGTCAATAGACAACAAGAAATTGCTCAGTTGGTAAGAGCATAAAACGGCAATTGAGCTGTTGTTTAATATGGATAAAAAAAAGGACAGCGCGCTGTCAGAGAGTCTGTCCATCCAATTGAAATATTTAATATGGTGTCATAAAAAAATATATTGCATACTTTGCAGCTGCGTTGCGCAATTCGTTTGAATCACGTATGAGACCCGAAGCTTATTAGATAATGAGAGTCATCAAATTTTCCCTTATATACAGTTGGTTGACGTATTTTCCCCACATAATTTGTTAATGATTGAAAATCTGCTAAGCAACAAGAAATTAAACTTGCCTTCGACAGTGACAAAAAGGAGCGCATTTCAATTTAATTTTGTTTTTACCATTTTTTGCTGACTTTCAATAAATTTGTGGCATATGCCACTTATCGTTAATTCTAAAAGGTTCCTTATTGATTAATGTGCGTGAGACATGCAAAAATTTGAGCTTACAGTGACTCAAAACTGCGTGTGCAGGAATCCTGCAGATAAGATTGCAAATTTGTGATTTATTTTATGACTTGTTTCACTATAAATTCAATACGTATATGATTTAATGGTGTGTGGTTTTTTTTTGCTTAATAAGCGGATTAGTCTTTCAACTCTGAAAGGAAGCATTACCAGCAGCTGCTGATTCCAGTTTTATAAAAGGTCAAACCAATGTATATATACTGTCTATAAAATATCTTCAATGGTTGACATTTGGACTCAGGGTGCAATATTAAACGTCAATAAGCAGTTATGGCTCTGTCTGAACCAAAATATATATAAATTGCCAATTTTCGGACTTAAAGAAAATAAAGCCTACTTTGCAGAGCTCGAGGGTTTTCAACATATTATATAGCGTAGCAATCAAATGTATTATAAGTAATCAAGGTCAAAAGAAGCTAAATCTTCCATCGTTTGACTTGTAAATTGTGCTTTATTCTCCATCTTCTTTTACGCAATTCTCAAATGTTATTTCCCGTTCAGCGCTCTGCTAATCAACAATAACAAAATAATCAAAATCAGAGGCGCAAGCCAAACGAAAAGGCACCTAGCTGATAAAATGTATCGAAGGATGGGTCAACAAATGCAACAAGGCATGAAAATTCCGTATCTTATATACCCTGCAGACTGAGATAAGCGGGTATAAAGTTTGCACAGTCAACAGGTATAAAATTTTAGAATATAAAAATTGTGAAAACGTCTTAAAATATTACACAACTGGCATATAGGGTATTCGCTAGTCAAGCAATCCCAATTTATTTGTTTCATGATGTGTGATTGCATGACTTGGAAATTTTTGGCAAATAGTTTCTGGACTTTCTTTGATCAAAGAACAGACCAAGAATTATAAGCCGATAATTTACGCATAATTTGTTGAAAATGAATTGAATATGTGACGTTCTGCTTGTGCTTGGGAATTTCATAACAAGTCAATCCATATAAAATGTAAAAATTTTTTTAAAAAACTCAATCGAATTCACTTACTTGTTATTTAATTGTCGCAATTGAAACCTTGCAAGACTTTCTTTTTGTATTTTATCCAATTATGCTCCCTTATTTAGGGGAATTATTTATGGCAAGTGGGCCAAAAATGGGGAGTAGGTTTTCCTTTTGGCCCAATTGCGACGCAGCTGCGAAATAAAAACGGGCTCGCAAAATTCAATTTAATGTTCAATAATAATAATAAGTACTCGTACTTTTATAGTCACCTTGAATTTGGCCAGCTTGTTGTTTATCTAAATGCCATTAGGCAAACAAACAGGAGCATGGCCAAAATAAAAAATAACAAAATGAAAACAGTTGTTCACACAACTCACTGGCCGATATTTGAAAAAGCATTGAGTGGCAAATGAAAACGATTTACTTTAAAGCATGCATTTCAATTAATTAATACACTGTTAAAATGCATTTCCAGAATTTCAGCACCATAAATTTAATTGATTCCAGTTCATTTCATTAAGCAAACTGTATAGATTTTCATATTAAGGCATCTTTAGATTATGATCAGGAATTCAGTACCCACAAAATGTTATAGACACACTTATAGACTTCACCCTTGCACATTAATAACAATTTGGCTTATATTACGCATACGCCATGTTGCGCCAAACTGTTGAAGCCCTGTTTATGCAGCACTTATCGCATATTTGCCAACACGTGCCACAGCTAGAGGTAAATCCAAGTCATTGGCCATAAATCAACATTTATCCACATTACAAGAATGTGAAAAAGCTTCGCATGCTTTTTATTGTCGAAAACTGCTGTTGACATAAGTTACTTATCGATGTATTAAGCCGACTCAGCATGTCTGGCTTTATGTCTAGCCACGATTACGTTCGTGACTTGTTGGTCAAGCAGTTAATATGGGATTAATCTATTGCATATTTTGGGCATATAAATATTCCGGCATCTGAGTAAAACTTGGCATTAAAACTGGAACTGAGATGAGATAGTGTAATTATCAAGCCCACAAATAGCTCAAGACCATGTATGGCAATCTATTGAATTATTGATGGCATTGATAGATTCTAATGCTTTGACTAACGCTTTAAATAACAGTTGTTTTTCTCTGTGAATGAAAGTTCAAGATTTGATAAAAAGTTTCATTGATTTAATAAAAAATAATAATATAATAAAAATATATATATTTAATAAATAAATTAAATATAATTTTAATCTTTGTTTTAAACCTTCAAACTTTCTATATTAGTGAAGAATTTAATATAAAAAAAAATACACAAAGCTCTTAGGATTTTTCAGGTTTACGTATTCAGCTTATTGAAAGATTTAAAGATCTCGTCATCTTCTTCTTCAAAAGTATGCCAATCAGATGAACTTAAAATTGGGCAAGAGTATAGCTGTTGTAAGCCGCAGCTGAGCTGGCTTTAAGGCGCTCTTAAATTAAAATAGATTTTCCCCTAAGATAACAACAGCTTGACATAACAATGACAGTCTGCACGAAATGGATATGTATATATATATATATATATATATATATGTGTATATATATGTGTGTGTGTATATATATGTGTGTATGCTTGTTACGCCCATCTTTGAATTTAGTATGCAGCTGCTTCAACTTTGTTCCAATTAACTTTGGCGCCCATTGTTGTCAACGACTCAAAGGTGATGAGCCTGTTCAAGGAAATACAACACTACAACACTACCTGGACAGGAGTATACACACGTATATATCATGTATTTGTTGTTATGTGTGTGCGGGTTTGTGAGAGTAAAGTGAAGACGTGAGCTTTTTGCTGCCTTGCTAAACAATTGGTTAATCATTAGCCAAAGGCATTAGCAAATGTGTGTAACGGATACACCTGATAATGTTGTGATAAACAAATTTATCAATTAACATTTAATACCTTCATTGGACTGTCATTTTGATTGATGTGCATAATTAGTAATTAGCTTGGGTGTTAGCCTTTATAAACATCGGATTAATCCTTTGAGGAACCACATTTATTTACACAAACTCAAAATTTAGATTTTGCTACAATATTTCTGCCATTGCAAAACTTTTGTTAATTGCTTTTACTAACTGTGACAATTTATTGTGAAATAAGTAAGAGATGTGATTTTTCTGGGCTAATATTGCAGCTCTAATTAATTGTTTATAGATCAATATTGCATTATTTATTATCAATTAGTTAAATGGTAAACCCTGACTGGAAACAATATCAAATAAAGTGAGCTAATAATTCCCAAGAGGTTCTAGGCTTTTTGGCAAAACAGTTAAGCCTTAGTGATGAGATTGATAGTTTTTATTTTAAAAAGAAACAAAACAACAAGTTGAATTACTCATTGCAATTTACAGTAATAGAGGTAAATGATTTCATTTAGCTTCGTTTAAAAAAAAACCCATCATCTTAACATCAGTTAGACTTAAGTCTGATCTAGAGACTCATGAATATATAATACCTATAAACAGACCATTTTCTGGGAAGTCACTCGTTTAACATTCAGTTTTCTTAAATATGAATAAATATGAGGCAGATTCAAGCTGAAAGCCGAGCTGCTTTCCAATGCCGCGTATACTTAATGCAATCATATTTCAATGCCCAAAGGCAATTGACAACGGAAATTGAATTGTCCTCTTCGGTTTGCGGTTAGCTGTCTATAGAAAGTTGAATTAACAATATTAACGAGTTAGTGTGGACAGCATGAAATGAAATTGGGTTGTTAAAATGTTTGTAAATGTTTTTGAAACAAATAAAGTGATAAAACCTCGTGCTGTCAAATGAATGATAAAGCAGGCGAAGGGAAGAAGGAGGGGAATGAGATAACTGATAGGCACATCACTCATCAAAAAGCCGCTGAGCATTTATTATGGCTAGATTATTTGGTTATTGTGCTTATTAATGTTGCAAAATCGAATAAATTTCTGCCGTTAATATAAGATTTAATTCGAAAATTCAAAAAGAATTAAGAAGGATGTATTTGGTAATGAAGATGCTGATGATCTAGTCAAAATTAATGAATCGTTGGATATAAGCATTTTAATAAAATCAGCTTACAATAGTCTTCTACTAAACAACAACCTGATTTAATAACGTTCCTCAATTATTTGTGCTGAGTGCGGGAAATGCTTCATATATTCCAAGTGAATAAAAGTCGGGTGAAAAACAATTAAATAAAAGTCGATTTATAAGCGTTGTACCGACAGCTCTTGACAAGTGTTTGTATGTGTGAGTGTGTCGATTGTTTATAACACTCTGCCACTCAATGTTTACAATAACACGCCTACAATAATACGCCTTTCAACCTGTTGTCTCCAACAGTTGGTATTTTTCAAAAGCAAATTGCTTTGATGGCGCACAAAGCGACACGGGGCGTATGAGTAATGCGTAATCCGTTACATTCACACATTTCCCACTTATGTAATGAGAAATGACTTCAGCTCAACCCTTTCCAGGGAGTTTATTGAACCGTCACGTGACCATTTAATAAAGTTAATCTATTGTCAGCTACTTTACGACTGAGAAAACAACAGTAACAACCACGGACAATCGACAACCGTCGACTGGCATTGACCTTCAAACTGTTTGCGCAAGTGTCGCCCCGAATATAGCAATAAGACGATGAAACAATCAGACTAAAACAATCGGCCGTTAAATGAACCAACTTATTTGTTTACTTAACTCAACGGTAAAAATAGATCTGAAACTTAAACTGGAACTATAAAAACCATTTGCATATTTATAGGCTGACAACTGTGAACGACCTTCAGCCTTTTTCTGTGGAAATCAAATCTCTACACTTAGCGCTTACGCCTTACCGCCCCCGATCCCCCTATTCTGACGCGCTCTTTAATTTATTCGCAATAAGAAAAAATATTATAGAAACCACTCTCTTCATGTATTTTGAATATTTCTTAAGTGTCAAACTTTACAGTATATGGAATTCCTCACTATATGTATATCGACCCATTTCCGTGAAAGACCCACAAAATCCAAATATTACAAATGTTTTCCTTTTTTTCATGGCTTTAAGAAACCACATTTTTTTTAAGAATCTTTGGCTTTTCAGTTATTATCTTTTACTGGATTTCATTTGGCATTAAAATCCTAAATAACAAAAAATAACATATAAGATATCTTTGCAAATTAATTGATAAATTCTTAATAGTCTGAAAATTATATTGTAATCGAAAAAGGAACCAAATTTTATTTAACAAAAAACTTTAATGTTGTATTCATCGGCTTTGTAAATCTGATTAATATTTAAAAGGTTCCTTTAACCACATGGCTACATTTTGCCGTATTATAATAACAGATACAAAAACATGGCCAACAGGCAACAATAAACCCAACATGAAACCGAATTTTACTGTCTTGTCTCACGAAAGAAACAAAAATATTATAATGTTACCACAAAAAGTTGGACATTAAAAAAAAAGCAGATGAGGAAAAGTAAAAACAAATATGATGCACAATTGTTTAGAAAGGTCTTTCGTGGCTTGTAAATGGAAGTCAAGTGAAAGAATATCCCCCAATGTCTGCAACGGTTGTTTCAAGGGCATAATTTAACCTTGAAGAGTAGAAAATGAGAACAACAAACTTGGCAAGCTGAAAAATTATAAAAAGTTGTACTTTAACTTAGAACTTTTTCCGAGACTAAAGAGGGAGTATTAAAATAAAGCGAATGTTTGAATTGGGGAGTACTACTACTCTAAATCTTTTTAAAACAGGAAAAAAGGCTTGAAAAT
Organism: Drosophila rellima; assembly: GCA_035043635.1. Lineage (NCBI taxonomy): Eukaryota > Metazoa > Arthropoda > Insecta > Diptera > Drosophilidae > Drosophila > Drosophila rellima. The sequence goes on from JAWNMV010000811.1 coordinate 15,795,401, forward strand.
TATATAGTGCGTTCCTTACATTTTAATATTAATTATGAACTTCATAATGCCCCCCATAATACCGTGTTTACAGGGTATGCAAAGGCGTGTAAACAGGTAATTAAATATTTGCAAGGGATTTAATGTTTGTCCTGGGTAACCCCAAAGTTATGCATATAAAATGCAGTCGAGTATGCACGACTTGCATATATCCTGTAATCAAATTTAAAATGAGACTAAAGTACTTTAAATTACAAAAAATGTAAATAAAAATAAAGTTTTTCGCGGCGTATGCGTTATGTATACGTTAAGGAGAATTCATGTAGTTTTCTGAGTTGTGCGTTCGCTTTGGCGACCTGATTCTCGGCTGGCCAAGGACGTGACAGCCATGGCAAATAATACGCCGTATGCAGTCGGTTGCCGCAGCTCAGAGCAGCTCCCGCCTAAACTGTGATGTCCTTTATGTGCCGTCTCTTCAGCATTGCAATCATGTCATTGATAGCCAGCTGGAGGGATGAGTGTGTGTGTGCTATGAATTGATATCTAGTTGCCTGGCTTTGTGGTTTTAAATTAGCAAAAGAGCACTATAAATAGAGAGATTGGGAACGAAGAGAATTGGACGACCCGGGCGCCAAACGCAATTTATATTCATTATTTTTGTATGCGAGCAGATGGAACACATGAAAAGGAAGAAGGAAAGAAGTGGGAAAAGAGCCAGCCAGGGTTCTCACATTTAAGTACTCCAAGTACATCCCAGACGACGGTGCTTAAGAGCCGGTACAACAATACACTTAGTTCAAGGATAGCCTAGACTTGAGATAATCAAGAGAATGTCCTGGAAGGCAGCATAGCAAAACAAATGACCATAAGGGTAAAGAGTTTCTAAAGATTGAAGTTGAATTTGAGAGTAAGTTCAATTTGAACTTAAATTGTCTGTCAATAGTAAAATTGGTTGAGATAGCTCGAACAATAAAAAAGTGTAAATTATTGAAAATTATCTATATATGAGAAATATTGACTCTTTGGACTTTCAAAGAGCACAACTTTAATAAAACTCACTCGATTTCCATGAGGAATGTCTTATTTTTCAAAATATTACCCTTTCTTTTAGTTTGCGTTTTAATTTTTTGATTCTGAGACAAACATTTTTTTTTTCGAAAATTGTTGATTTTTACAGTTTCTCAAACATTTTCAAAAATTTTAAACTTTAAGTTTATGGTTTTTATTGGCTCCAGGTGATAAAATTAGGGGAAAAAAGTAGTTTTGAGCAAAACTGAAAAACTGTACAGAGACATCTGTACATAGTACATGGTACTCTTATGATTCGAATAGATTCGACAAATCTTGATGGATTTTCAAAAGGAATGCCCCTGCTCGCTTCGCTCGTCTACCCCCGGCTCGCGAGCTTAAATGCTTCCATTTAACAAACATATTACATTGTATGTATTTACAATAAATAATTTCACTTTCGCTTTATGTTCAGAAAGTGAACAGAAAATTATAAAATCATTATCTTAAGTTAGTGTCATATTAAATAAATTAAAATCGTGATTTATAGGGCATTAATATTAGTCTTATATACAAATGTATTTATGGTTCAATTGCATTTTATTATACATTTTAACTTAAAATCTATTTTTAATGGTGGTTTCTCTGCTCGTTCGCAGGCAGAGTCACCTTTACTTCCCCAAAAAGAGGACCAGCCCACGCCCACCAGGACGCAAGCCCTTGCACATCCGCACATATCAAGCACAAGTCCAGCTGGAAAGCAACTCCACTCCTCGCTGGGAAACAACGTCGAGGCACTCCAACAAACTCCAACTCCGAACGAGTGCCGTCGCCGCAGTTCGCTGACTTTGCCGCCTCCGCATCCCAGTTTGACCTCACTCCATAACCTTGAGGGCGAGGCTAACAACAATAATAATAACAATACTAATAACAACTACAACAACGAGGAGGAGTTGTTCTACACGCCGCTGGACGGGCTGACACCGACTCACAAGCACACGCACGACTGCAAGCTTTATCCGCAGGACACTTTTGCACGGCTGGAGGGGAAGTCGACGAGGGCCAATTCGAAGATGCAGAGCAAGGTGGACGCAGTGGGTCAAATAACCGGCGAGTGGGGCAAATGGCAACTGCGCACGGTCCTCTTAATATTTCTGTGCAAGATTCCATCGTCATGGTTCATGGCATGCATCATTTTCACGGCACCGGCACCGCGACATGGCGAATTCTTTTGCAAGCCGCCGCCTGATCTGGTGACTCAGAACCAGACGCAGTGGATCAAGGTGTCGCATCCGCAGAAGGAGGAAAAGGAGGATCAAGAGTTTACCATTGATTTCTGCAATATCTATCAGGATGCCCAGGACCACGCCCATCACTACTACAACTACGAAGATAGTGCCCAGGAGCCGCGGGTCTGGGAGAAGCCGCTGCATCGCAACTCCAATGTCATTCCCTGCACGGAGTTTCAGCACGAGTCCGACTATCATTCGGTGGTTACACAATACGATCTGGTTTGCTCCCGCGACATTTTAGTGTCGGTTACACAGTTCTTCCATTTGTTTGGAGTCTTAACCGGCGGCATTCTGGCCAATCATCTGCTCAAGTAGTAAGTGAACTTATCGAGTATCCTCTCCCAAATGGTCACATTACCCGGACTTCTTTTATACCTTAGCTTCAGTCCACGCAGTGTTATGCTCTTTGGCATGATCACCCAGATCTTTTGCGGCAATCTGACTGGCCACGTAGCCTCCTATGAACTCCATGTCTTCTTCCGCTGCCTCTCCGCCATCTGCTGCGCTCAGATGTACACCGCAGGCGGCGTTATCAGTATGTTTTTCTTCAACTATAATTAAGTTTATATATTTACATATATGTTTCTTTTTAGTGGCGGATATTACGGGCGGCAAATATCGCACTTGTGTCTCAACACTTTTCGAGCAATTTTGGTCAATTGGCGTCATGATGCTGCCGGGCGTGGCCAGCTTCTGGTCCAGTTGGTCTCATCTCTACATGGCCATCTCCTGTCCAACTGTGATTCTCATCTACTTGTGGCAGTAAGTAACCATTTGCTTTCTCTGTTACTACAACACACAAAAACTGTTACTATTAGTCAAAGAAAGATAAATATAATTAGAAGTAGATTCAAGATATTTTTGCCCAAACCTTTTAGAAAAATTCAGAATTCACCAATCTGTCGTTTTAAAGTTTTTCCTCTAGTTGAATTATTATCTTATCCAATTATTTTAGTTATAGTTCAATAGATAGTTCGATAGTTCAAGATAGTAGCAATGCTAGCTACTTGATCAAGTTAACTAGTTATTTTACATGTTTCCTATTAACTGGTGATACTTTTATCCATAGATGGATACCGGATTCGCCGCGCTGGATGATTGCACGCGGACGCGTCCAGGAGGCCAAGAAGATACTGCTCGATTGTGCCGAGATGAACGGAACCCGCTACAATCTGCCCCATGACATTGATCAGCAGCTGGAGCTGCAGGCCCAGACAGCCATGGATGCCCCGCCACCCGCCGGCTGGTGGTCCATCTGGAAGGGTGAGAAAGCCGTGCGGCACATGATCTGCGTGCATCTCTCCTGGTCACTGTACATCAGTGTCTACTATGGCTGCCTGCTAAACATACGCTCCTTCAGTAGGGAGCACTTGTACATAAACACATTTGTAGCCGGCTTCAGTGAGATGATTGGCACCTTCATTGGCCTCTATCTGATCTTGAACACGAGCCGCAAGTGGCTCTGGGCAGGAATATTCAATATATTGGCTGGTTTCTTTGCCTGGTGCTGTTGGCTGGTGCCCAAGCCAGGTGTTGTCTCCCTGGACGCCAATGTGGCGATGCTCATGTGCACGGCCATGGTGTCCAAAATGGCCATTTCGACCTCGCTCTCCATACTGACCACGAGCACTGTGGAACTGGTTAGTCCGGAAAAGCGCAAAATTACAGCATTCTCGACAATTTGCTGGGCACGTTTCTGGCTATTGGGTGCTCCGTTCATTGGGTCCACCGTCGTCATTGGCCAGCTAATTCCTCAGACTTCCTATACCGCTCTGGCCATCATTGGCGGCATCTGTATGTCACTCATTAGCAGTCCACGCACACATCCCATATCCAGGCCAGTGTCGCCAGTGTCGCCAGTGTCGCAAGGCGCCCAAAACATGGCCACACAGTTCACAGTCATCGATGGAATGGACAACAAGGGATACGTGCCGAGCTCCAATTCGAATACCATCTATGCCACAAATACTTTTAGGAAAATTACCACTCCACAATCCAATCTACCTCCTCAACTAATGCCCGGCATTTGGACGACCAAGATAAGCGAGGACGCCCCATCAATGTGATATGAAGGGTGAAGAAGCAACAATTGATTAAAAATATATATATTAAAATATTGATATCGATCTGTTGGGGCGCTAAGAGTAATCAGCACGGCAAAACAATCTGTCTAGTAATTTAAAATCCTTTATAGACATGTGTTTTGTATATACTAATTATTATCAGGGCTCTACTAAATTCATCTTTTGTAAATCACATTACCAACATTTTTGCTATATCTATGTAAGTCAAGTTCAAGTAATAACAGCTTATATACACCTATACAATACAATGGAGCACAATTTACAAATTAACTCAACTCAACTGACAAACACCAACTTGAATGCTCAAATAATGAGAGAAATAATTATATAAACTTATATTATAACTATCCAAATGGCAAAGATACATTTTTAAGTAGGCAAACGTTTCAAGCTTAAAGCTAAACAATTTCAATTATAAAAGACGCTCGTAGGAAAAACGCAAAGAATGATTTAATATTAATAAGTTTTAGAAAGTATATTTGAAAATAATTTTGATCAATTGAAAATCATAACACATAACGCTGATAGGCCCTAAATAGAGCGGTCTGGGATACGAGTACCTTCAGCGAAGCCATAAAGTAGCATCGTAAGTTAGTAAATCAAATGTGGAACATGCTGACAGAGCCCAGTATTAATCTAACATCAATGAACGAGGATATCGATTCTCGAAATAATTTAAAAACTCTACAGCATAAACTCGAAATATTGTTTCCTACAAACTAATATCAACAAATACCTTAGAATTCCTCTTGAAATCGCTGAAAGCAGTTCCACATTTAAGTGATTGTGTTGAAAACACCTGGAGAGAATTACACGAAAAGACATATAAGTAGTTACTCATAATTTTGTATCAATTAATTAAATAAACAATAATTTTTAAAATATGTACACTTTAAATTCAAATTATATCAATACCATTATGTATTATCAAGTGCATCGTAGTCAAAGAAAAAAACAAAACATAAACTACAAAAACAAGCTAAGATTATAGTGGTGTCTAATTTTTCAATTATTAATTTAAAAACGTATGCATATTTTTCAAAGATATATTTAAGTTATTAATGCAACTAGAATCTCGTTGAATGTTAAATAATTATGGTTATTCTATGAAAAGAAATGTTATGCATGGCAAAGCGAGCAATATTTTTTTAATAAAAATTATCAAAAATCGTTATAACTTTTGTTTTTCATTTATTTCAAATTTAACGATATTTTTGGTTATGCTACGTAGCCGTGGCGCAACAGTTGAGAGTGTCAATACCATTTGGTGCTGCGATAGCTAATATTGTCATTGTATCGATATTTCTCACGAATCGATAAAATTGTTTTAAGTCCCAGTGGTGCAAGGCACTCGTTCTGCTATGTCTCTGTTATAGTTTTCTATACACAGCGATGTTAAGCAAACAAACAGCTGTTACATTTAAATTTGAGCATAATTTCTAATTTTAAGAAATCTAGCCTTGGCGCTGATCAACGCTTTGCTATTTTTATCTTTGCACTAAAACACATTATCTATCTTATATATTTAATTGAACTATTTCAAAAAAATAAAATAAATCTATCTTCACTGTTAATAACAGTACAGTTAAATGTAACATAACATACGCGTCTGCTGTCAGACTTCAAATTGTAGCGGCATTTTCTGCACAACGCGCTGCACAAAATCGGTGTAATTGTTAAAGTTCGCAAATCGAGTCGGCGTTAATTTGTTAATTGTTATTGTTTTCTTGCGTATAAGCAACTTGCATGTGATGGAATTCAATGTTTCGGATTTGCAGTCGGCGACACTCAATTTGTCAGGCGCCGCACCGGAGGCTGGGCAACTAAATTTGAGCCTTGGAAATCGCAGCGTGCTTAAGGAGCGAAATACAAATGATGCCGGCTCAAAGGTAAGGCAATTGATCAATCAGCAATGTTGGAGTGAGTTACTTGGCCACGAGAAATTAGTGGCGCGCAGCTATGAAAGTCGTCGAGTGGGCGTGTCGCTAAAATGGCATATTAAATCGACATTCACTTTCTAATATGTACTTATTGTGTGTTTGTGTGTGTGCATATGCGTGTGTGTAAGTATGTGCATTGATCCCGCTCTGCACTTTCTGCCGTTATTGGCAACTGCGTCAATGGCGTCGTTGTCTTTTGTGATCGATGGCTTCTCTTTGCCCACAGACAAAGTCACAAGAGGCGCTGCCGCGCTCTGGTTGCAACACGAATATGTCGACGCTGTTTTATTATTTTTTTTGTGTTTGTTTCTCCTGATGTTTTACATTTCTTTTGCTTATTTTTATTATTGTTACTGCTCGCAGCGGTTGCGGCTGCCTCCACAGCTGCTGTCTGGCGATGATTCCTAGCCCATTTGATCAGTGCGTTCTATGTGCGGTGGCGATCGGACGTTGACTAGCGATTTTCATCTAACGCGCAATATCAATACCCTAGATGGGTAACAAGTCTGCCAAACACTTGTCGGCCAAAGAGCCCCCAACGTTGGACTCTGGTCAAAAAACGGCGGTATGCAAATACACATCTGTATATCTGTATCTAATAATTGTGCCTGTTTCACTAATACTCTTCATGTACACTTGACATGTCCAATTGTTTTCGCCTGACGTCAGCACAGTCCAGATGTGCGCGATCGCTGGCCAAAAATATTAACAAATATAAATCAGTGTAAACCCACTGTTATCCTACAACAACACATGTACTATGAACAATTGTAGTTGGAATCTGTTCCTGCAATGACATCTCGTTCCGGTTCTTCTAACTGAGTCGCTGCTCAGTTTGGGCAACTTCCTGGCAAGCCAAAGTTCATTGACAAGCAGCTAGCGATGTTGTTGTTGGTGTTTGTAGTTCCCCTTCATCTTTTGCCGAGAAGCGATGTGGGGGCAGTCGCCTCCCCCACATACAACGACATCGTATGCATTTCTTCAGTCTATTTATAGGTTATGTTCAAATTATTGCCTGTTCCCTCTTTGGTTTCTGTTGTTGTTACTGTTGTCTTTGGCGTCGCACAGTTTGTTTGCCGATTGCATTTTGATTTGTTTTAAATACTCTAAGCATTGGTCATTGCAAATATGGCATGCGTTTGGCAATCACATTTGGCATCTTATGATTTGCTTCAATACGAATTTCAATTACAATTGTGTGTCATTTAATTTTTAATTTAAAAATAGTATGTATTAAAAATTCAATAATAATAATATGTAAAAGCAGTCTAAGTAAGATAGTAAGAGTATTTAGGCTTCGTTGTGACAGACTTACAATTCTATTGCGTCTGAGGCTGGACATTGTCGTTGTTTATTGTTTATGCCTTGTTGCCTGCGACACCAACTGTCTAATGTTCCACTTTATTGCAACTGCAACTGGGCATTCTCTTGTCACCTGTCACGCATTGGCTGTTTAGCAATTGCCGCCTCGTGGCGTCATGCCTCATCGTCTGATATTCGGTTTCTCTTTTAAAATATGCAAACTCAGCAGCCAAGCCAGCTAAGTCAGCCTGGCTATGTGGAGCACTTCCTCAAGTGCACGATGCGCAACAATGGACGCTGCGGGATTGCATGTCTCTCGTCTGTCACTTGGCATCCACATGGCTTATACAGGGTGCATCTATAGGTATACTGAAAACGAGACTTTCCTTCATTAGCTTAAGTTTTTCGCCCTATTCTCCCAGTCTCTCTCTCTCTCTCTCTTAATCTCTTTCTCAGTTTGTTCTCCTTATATGTTGTTGCACATTTTGCTAAATTTTTGCATTTTGTTGGTTTGTCTGCTTTAGTTGCCTTTGGAATCGCCGCTAAGACGGTCGCTCTCAATGCTTTTTCCATTGGATTGCATGGTTTTAAAGTGGCGAGATCAATAAATTGGCTTGCACTCAATTAAGCGGCTTACACAAACTAATTTAATTTGTATTCGAGACGCCCACAAAAGACGCGAGTTAAATGTTAATCAAACGAAATGTTTTTACGACTTAATTGATCGTATACTATTTGAGGAAATCCCTAATTAAGATTGGAGATTGATCTAATAACTGTGAAATCCAACATAAGTGATTCGTATTATTCTAACTGATCCTCATCAAGTCATTACTCTGTGAAGAATTGAGTAATAACAAAGTCTCTTTCGCTCTCTTATTAAAATTGGATACTGTGAAGAATTAAGCGATAACAAAGTTTCTCTCTCGCACTCTCAATCTTAACTTTCTAACTGATCTTCAAAAATAATAAATATAGATCATTGATAAACAATGTTTGTGATCCATGTGATCGTTTTCAAGTAAATTTTACTGATCACACAGGATGTAAAGTACTAAACATATCAAAACTCTTTTAGCACTCACGCTAGAGTCGACAACTGATAATGATTACGTTTGGGGGTTGAATTGCCCCAGAAACGAACCGAAAACGTGCGGGGAGCACAACGTCATGTACGTTTTGTGGATGTCATTCGAATAAGTAGCGAGGCGTCTCTCTTTCTCCCTCTCTTACAATCACACACTCACTCTCTCGATTTCACTCTCGTCTATCGCTGCCGGTGAGCAAGCAAATTGAAACGAAAAATATTTTTAAATTGATTTCAAACGTAAAAGACAAACGCCAGCGTACGGCACGGGAAATTGAGCGCGAGACGCGCTGAAAAAAATAAAATAAAATAAAATCGGATCTATTATTTAATGACAAGCGCAAGAAAATCAAATATTCAACGCCGTCAGTCAGAGTAGGCCACAACGAAAAACTCAATACATCTAGTCCCAAAAATATACAACAAAATAACAGAAAAAGAAAAGAAAAAGGAGCTAAAAAGTTGATTGTTTTCGTTTATGGGATTTATGTGGCAAGGCGCAGTGAACCGTTAATCTAACGATCGTGGTATTTAATCGTGCGTGGAAAGCGCTTAACGCGTAAGAAATACATTGTCTCAAATGGATTTCCTATCAAATCTCATTAAAAGACCCAACAGCACAGTGTTGCCCGTCCCAGAGGCCAACAGTTCATCGATTGAACCCAGCACGGAAACTGCATCGCCGCAAATCAGCCTAACGATGGAACGTTGCTCGATCGATACGGAACTGGAGAATCTATTTGAGTCGGCAGCCCAGGATTTGGATTACTTGGAGGAACAACACAACAACTTAATCGATAGCGTCGAAAAGGAAATGAATCCATCTCTCGTAACGCCCATAAACCCTACTCCCAGGGAGACCATACAACAGCTGCTCAGCGAGATTAATGTCAATCTGGATAAAGTTACCGCCCATGAAATGGAACATTTGCAGGCAATGAGTCTAGAGGTATGTGTGGAATGTGTGTTTGCTTGTGTGGGTGTCGTCAACGCTAGACAAATACTGTCCACTTATTGCGTTTCAGCAAGTGGATTGTATACTCTTTGTATTTGGAGTTTTCCCGTATCTTGCGTTCCACTCGTAACTTGTTTGTGGATTCTGATGCAAATTGAACTTAAATTCGCTTTTGTTAGTTTACAACACAATATGCAATTTGTCATAGGTAAATTCTAATGCCCAGTCGCACCCCTTTTTCACTCCCCCACCCCCGCTCTCAGTGCCTCCCGTACCCTGAATGACTTTAACCTTGTTGCTTGCAATCGCTCTAATTAAATTTCGCGTGCATTGACGACCCACAAGGCCTCGGAACGGACAGCAGCAGCCGCTGCCGTTGTCGTCAGTCGCCATTGAATGCATCGTCGTCGCATGCTCAGATTTTCTTATTTTCCCATTCATTTGTATATTTTCGCATCGCCTGGCGACCCACTTACCCCGGCAACAAGCGCTATTCCCGCCGACGCCACTTCTTGCCCATCTTGCTTGTAGCTTTTCGAATTAATGACATTTGCTTGTTCGCAACCGGCGGGCGACTGACCGACAACCGATTGGGGTTGTGTTCTCACAGTGTAAATGTGTGTGTGTGTGTGTGTACGGTCAGTTGTGGGTAACGGTAAATGGATTGCCTATATTGTAGCTCTGATGGCATTTATGTTAATGCCATGCCGGCTTTGAGTTGACTTAATGCGTTCCACACGTGTGAAATGTGGAATTTAATTGTTTATTATAAGTTTAGGGTATACATTTATGGTTGTCAATGCGTTCCACATGCACACACAGTTAGTAATTGGATATTTTAATTTTGTCCAAACAATTACCTTACTGTATTTAGCCTAAGAGGAACTATAATATGATTTTTTCATTTACTCGTATTTATATATGAATTTCTTAACTAGACTGTTTATATTTTTCACAATGAAAGAAAAAGCTTATATAATTTCTACCAATTTTCCTTCAGACTTATCCTATATGTTACCCAGATCTTGTCCTATTTTGGTCACCAGCTGCTGCCCTGTTTCCAATTGGTGACATGGCTTCAGACAATCATGGTCATAACATCAGTTGGCTCTTGGCACGATGTTGATCGTAATGATGATATTTTAATTTTGACTTGTTTACATTCTGTTTGCCAATTGTTTGGACCATGCTCGCGTTGCTGTTGCCGTTGCTTAGCCTCATTTATTTATGTTCATAATATTTTCCCAAAGTCTGCAATGAATTTTCTCATTTTTCATTTGACACGCGATGCGCGAAATGTTGTGAATTAATTTATTTGGTTTTAACGTGGATTTCTTTTATTTTTATTTATAATTTTGACTACAGCTCAATCCATTGGCGGTGAAGGCGAGTCCGAGGCAGAGCATGGAACAGCAGAAGGCCCTGGTCGCGGCAATGCGTTCCACATCGCAGCCGGGCACGCCCACAGCTGTGCCGCCTATTAGCTGTGATCCCTTCAGGCAACTTGATGTGGAGTCGGGGATTCCCAAATTTACGGGCTTGCCCGAGTTTGATGAAACACAAATTCCTGAGCTGGCGCCACTCAGCGCCGAAATGGAAGGTGAGTGAGTGTCAAGTGAAACTGAATATCATTTTTAAGATTTATTTCATTCTCATCCTTAGCTCAATTGAAAGCGGATGAGCCTGCGATGACAGTGAAGCCCATCGAACGCGATTACAACTCCGATTCGGATGTCTACGCCGAGTGTCTCTCCCTGAACAGTGTCAAGATGTCAGCGGAGCAGTCCGAGCTCGAGGCATACTCGAGTGCACTGAATGATGTGCTGGAGCATCAATTGTCCAATGTGACGGCCACAACGCTGGAGAATACATTAAGCGAGCCGGATACGGCTGCCTTAAGTCACGATGACAGCTGTGAGCCTATGGATGTGGATGAAATATCCGAGACTATGGAAATACTAAAGGATGTGCTTGCTCCGGAGGATCATCAAATGCTACAGCAACAATTTTTGGCCGTAGCAATGCAGGAGGAACACAAACAGGAAATGAACAAAAAGGAGCAGCAATTGGAAAAGGAGCTGCAACAGCAACAGGAGGAGAAGGAGCAACAAATTGATAAGGATCAGCAAGAGCAGGAAAAGGAACATGAACAATTCGTGGAGAAACAGGAAAAGAAAGACAACGATCAGCAGCTGGAGCAAAATGTGCATAAAGAGGAACAAGAGCAACTGCAGCAACAATTGGATATAGAACAGCTGCAGCAAGTGGAGCAACAATTGGAAATAGGAATCCCAGAGAATGAGGAGAAGACGCCACAACTGGAGCATATAATACATACAGATCAAAAGCAGCAGGACCTGGTGGAATCAGTGCAGCAGCCTGCCGAAATTCCAGTGGTTGAAAACGTACTCTCAGACACATTCTTTCAGAATCCTATAATAAAATTTGAGGCGACCTCACCGCCCATACCCACACATAGACAGAGGACTGCCGAGGAGTTGCAGGAGTTCCTGGTCATGCAGCAGTTTGAACAGCAGGAAGTGGCAGAGCCTGTGAAGCAGGAAGAACAGAAGCGGGAGTCGGCAAGGGAACAATCTAATTTCGAGATGAAACCCCTTCAGCTTAATATGATTGATTCATCACAAGAAGGCAGTTCAGCTCCCACGTCACCCGTTTTTCCAATTAAATCGGCTCCAGAGAAACCGTCACTCTTTCCACGCTCTCCACGTGCGCCGGCCGAGGAGCAGGAGATGTCCTATCTGGAACAGGCGATCATTGAACCATCTTCAGATCACAAGCTAAACTTGAGCGGAGCTATAGCAAAGTCTCCGCTGCCCATACAGGTTACCGTGACGCAGCCGTCTCCAGAGAAGCCGCAAGAGGAACCTCAGCTAAATGCGACAATGCCTATGGGCAATAGCTCGCCATTGAATGGCACCTTCGATAGTGCCCAAGTTGAGATCATTGACACGTCACGACCGCCATCGCGTGGCACCTGTGGTGTTCCGTTGGTTGAAGCTCAGACTCAAGGTCGTCGCACGTTCTCCTTAAACGGCTCGACAGAGCAACTGGAGCAACCACTAGAGGATCAGCCGCTAATCACAACTGTATCCATCAATGGTGAATCGCCACGAAGTAGCGACTATGCCATGCCATTGAGTGCTGTGATGAGTAATCAGCGTCGCACCTTCAACGTGCCAGAGCTGCAGAGGGATGAGCCGGAGGCGGGGAAGCAACAGCAAATGCGACGCACCTTCTGCATGGAGCAAAACGCATCGCCCGCTATGGAGGCCACCGAGGAGAATATCTTAAGGGAAGATTTTGAACCGATGGACGTCGATATATCGTTGCGCGTCGAGGCACCTGTGCTGTCCACACCGCTGTCACCGCCCATACCCACCCATCAGGCGAAACAAAATTCTGAATCTCACTCAGAGGCATTGGCACCGTCATCAACACCCATACCAACACAGCGGGAGGCACACTCTCCGCCCATACCAACTCATCATCAGCGTCTATCGCCGCCGCTGCCCGCACAACTGAAGCGTCCATCTATACATGGGGATTTGTCCGCCTCCGCCTCCACCTCCGCCCACGGCCAGCCGTCCAACCTCAATACCCCCCTTATGCTCGAGGAGCAGACCCTCTCAGCGAAGGAACAGCTGAGCGCCAGCGATGAGAAGGATGACGTGTTCGTTGAACACTTTGGTGCCATGTCACCCATCTCAGATGATGTCTTCAAGGCACCGCAGCACAGCAGCAGCAGCTTCAACAAGTTGGCAAAGGGAAAAGCTCAAAGTGTGGAGCCATCGGCCGTTGCACCCAACGATGCCAACAAGGAAGAGCAATTCTTTGATGCCGAGTTTCACGATGGCGCCAGCAACAACAACAGTAAGTTACGCCTCCATATTATTATTATAGATTAGATATGTAAATGGCATGTCCCCAAAGTGAGACTATAGCATGTGCCAACACATCCACCTCCATCCCCATCTCCTTTTGGAATCAACATCTGGTAATATATAAGTAAATCTTGGCATGCTCGTGACCTTAGTTCATCAGTTGCCCAGCGAGAAGGGGCGGGTCCTCGGCTTTGGTATTTGAACTTGAAATGTGTGTGGCAAGCCAGGGTCGAGGTTAGTTTGTTTGCATGTGCCTGGTCTAACTGTAAAAATAAATCACCACATGCAAGGCAATGAACCTGAACTTCAACTTCCACCACTACTAGAAAATAACGGCACACGGAACAGCAACAACAATCAAAACAGGAAACCCAACAACAGCAACAACTACAACACTATGGAGTCGCAACGTCAATTAAGCGCATAATTTCTGACTGTCTGCATGCTGTTTGTTTTGTTGTTGTTGTTGGTATGACTGCATTTTAATGCTGTTCGAAAATGCCGCATTGCCCCTTCACTCATACACCCACACATCCAAGCATATATACATGCACGCTCTCAGCTAAAATGACTGCACGTTTCATATTTTTGCTCCCTAGTTTACGCTCCCAACTCTCTTTGGTATATGCTCTCCCGCCTCTCTTTGCGCACTTGAACCCTTATCAGCTTTGCATGCCGTAATCGTCGCACCAAAATAAACGCAAAGTTCTGCTTCATCTCGTGACGTCACTTTGTTCAATTGATGAACTGCTGTCTTTCCTGTGTGTGCACACACAAATACATACAAATATATGTGTTTGCGATGAGCGCATTTTGTATTTTTGACTAATTAACATGAGCGTTGCCGAATAAGAAAATCTACGATGTATGGAAAAAAATTTGGTCGGCCATAATTAAGAACTTGACAATTAAATAATTTTGAACTGGGCGCAATTATCGATATCACAGTCTAGGCAAATGCAGCTCTGAGCACGCCCAATTACATATCGATAAAGCTGTCACTTCCAGCGAGGTATACGCCCACTTGAACCAAAAATACGTTCTATTCCAATAAGAATCAAATATAACAATCTTATTAATTAATAATAATTGTAATTTAATACATATCTTCATAGAAAATTGCCCCCTTTGCTTGTAAAATGCAGAGCTCACTCTTATGCTCTCTCATGCTTCGTTCTCTATACACATGCACACATATACATCCACATCTGCACTCATTCGACGCATGGGAATATTGCATAGAACGTAGTCAGCAGAGTAACAAAAATACAACTTGTAGACAACACATCGTATACAAACACATGAAAAACATATGGACGATGCTCTCTCGACGCTGGCGCATCGCACTTGCTCATGGCTTACAGGGTTCATTATATGAAGTGGGTTTCTGTGAGCAGCAAGTTTTCCACTCTATGCACTTCTGTAACAAAATCATTTGTTACGATAGCTTTATGCCAATTAATTCCCACCTCTTATTATTCCACCTTGATTGCTTACGCGTCACTATCACACACTCCAGTCAGAATAATACTTGACTCTGACTCTCTGCGCCTACTATTGAATGCTCCACTCTCTCGCGCTCTCTTTCTCGGACTGAGTCAACTAAGTGTGTGAGTGCATGTATAGATGTGGATGTGCGTGCGTGCGCTGGTTTTCTTATTGGCATCGGAGAAAAGTAAGCATATTAGCATTCCAATTCAGTTAGTTTTCAACTTTTGACGTTGTCGTTGCTGCTACTTAGCCTTTGCACGCGTCGCGCTGACCGACGTCGCTAAAATAACATCGTCTGCTTCTTTCACACCTCTTCTTCGTTTTACGGAGCCAAAGTAACAGTGATAAACGTGCAAATGTAATTGAAAATTTAATAAAAAACAAATATTTTTTTGTAACTTGTCCTAATCATTTGTTTACTGCTTGTTTTTCTTATAAAATCTATCCAATTTGGCTAAAATGCAAAGCAGCTGTGTGTGTGCCCACCAGAAACAACAAAAAAGTGTCAATGACAAAACTCATACAAAAGCATAAATAAAGCGGAGATCAAGACGTAGACCCAATTCAAAAAGAAAAAAAAATTTGTATATTTTTTTTCACAGAGAGCGAGAGCGTAAAGCTTCATTGTTTATGAGTGTATGTGTCCATGCACATATGTGTGCGTGTGTGGGCGCTGTATGGTCATGGTTAACTTTGTTAATTTTTTTAATATCTAAAAAATCTTGAAAATGCAAAAATTGTCAAGAAAGACGGACACGCAATAAAAACGCAGCGCAGTGTGAAAAGTTTCCTCTATTTGTCTCTCTCATCTTAAATAAAACCATGCTCCACTCTCTCGAGCGCTCTCTCTCTCTCTCGCGCTCTTTTACTATTGTGTGTTGTCAATGCATCAGTTTGTCAATTGGTTCATGTCCATTACAAAAGCAACCCACTTCTTGGGGACGTCTCGCGATTGCATAAAATGACTCACAAGTCACAGTTGCGGCTTCTCTTTTCGCCTTCTGTTTCCATTTCACTTTGTTTTGTTTTCGAATTTTATCTTGAAATACTTATTTTAGCGCCTGCAGTTGAGTGACCCGCATTCGATTTAAAATGCCCTAAAGTATCTGTGCTTATCTGGGACTGCCCGGGTTCTCGTTTTTACTATTTTTACTGACATTTGTTTATATATGTATAGTACATACATACATAAGTACATTCGGCACACCTTGCCGTGTGGTCTCGAAAGGCAGAGGGGAGAAGAGTCTTTCGATAGGGTACGGCCCAATTTGAGTCATGCTATAATAAGGTATTTAAATGTCGTCGTCTTCCTTCCGCTTTTGTTTCAACACTGCAAAGAATAAGAAAGATTCTGCTGCTTGTATGAGATTAGGCGCTACACAATTGTGTATATGGACCATTGATTCTAACTGAATGGAAATACCTCGACTCTATCCATAAAGTGCAATTTCTTTCTACAGGGCTCACAAAAGTCGTTTATGCCTAGCTAACACAAGTTCGTCATTGTCATGTGCGCATCTAATGCCTTGTTTCATTCTTTATCTTCACTGTTAAGTGAATTCTATGTTTAACATAATCTGAAATTGGGATATTTGTTTATTAACTATATATATATTTTTTCTTGTCTTTCTCACACAATCAACAACATCCACAACACAATGTCAACAACAAATGCACGCGCATGTTAAACATAAAACAATTGCACTTACGATCCACAAACATATTACACACACAGTAATACTCAATTCATCAGATTTCGATTATTTATACACAAAAGGCAGCAACAATGAGCACATCGATCGCAGTTCGTTGCTATTAAGATTCGATCCACTTCTGGGTGCTCCGGTGCCAGTGAATCAATCGCAGCAGCAACAGCAGCAGCAGGAACTAACGCTGTTAAACATATTGAGCAATAACAACAACAACAACAATCAGACACGTGCATTGAGTCCCACATTGGAGGAGCACGAGACAAGCGGCAGTAATCAGTCGTTTGTCCTAGAACCGTGTGCCAAAGCAGCCGCCGCAGCGGGAGGATCGGGAGCAGGAACTCAAAAAGATTCACAATATAAACCGCCAGTGGATAGAACAAAAGCAAGTTCTGAATCTTGGTCAATTATATTAAATCATTAATTAAATTGTTTTTAAATACAGAAGCATGCTAAAATGAGTGTGGACGTCATTGATAACGATTGCAATAAAACCTTCGATAATTCCAAGTAAGATTCCATATTCATTAAAGCTATATCTTTTTATTCTACTGACACTATTGCATTTTATAGCCTAAACTTGGAGGACAAGACACACAAATACAACAATATGGATGAACTGGAGAAAAAAATAAAGAATGAAGTGTAAGTAGTGAACTCCTCAAAGAATGAGCACATGATATTTAATATTGTCCTTTATCTATTAGAACCCGCTCTGAGGACATTGAGAAGAAACTCAAGGATGCCGAACAACGCGAAGAGGCGCTCGTCAAACGAATTACAGAAAAGGACAAGATAAACACAAAGCTTAAGTAGGTGACGAATATTTTTATCATTAATTTCAAATTAACATTACAATTCTGTTACTTACAAAAAACGTAGCGGCGTCATCGAGGCCTACGAGAAAGCCATTGCGGAGCTAATCCACGACAAGGAGCAATTGGTACAAAGCCACGAGAGGCAAATGCAGGAGGTGCAAGCAGATCGTGATTCCAATTATCATCACTTAACGTCGCTGGAAACGACATTCTCCGATCTGCACGTGTAAGTTGTAGATGCTAAAGAATTCTTTTCGTTTTAATTAGTGCAACAATATTTTCTCTGTAGTAAATATGAAAAGAGCAAAGAAATGACGTCACACCTGAAGCAGGATGAGGAGAATCTGCTGGAAGAAAAGAAAAAGTTATTGGAGAAATTGCGACAGCAGGAACAGCGATATGAGCAAATGAAAAGCCATGCCATGCAACAAATGGAAATGTATGAGAATCTTAGTTAACTTATCACAATTAATACTCATATTTCACTATTCATATTTCAGTGCTAACAAAAAGCTGGCGACCATTACAAAAGAGCATACGGATGAGGTGAAAAAATTGAAAGCTTTACTCAAAAAGGAGGAAGTGTCGCGCATTTCAACAGCCGAGCAGCTGCAGCAGAAATCGCGAGAGAATGCCGATCTTCTCAAGATTTGCGAGGAGCTAATCTACGACAAGGGACAAGGTGGTAGTAGTTAAACTTCACCCACTGGCATATATATATATATATATTTTGCGGCCTGAATGTATTTTCTATATACAATTTAACGCTGTAAACGCGCACACACTCACACACACACACACACACATACTCACAATCACTCATACACACATACATGATAAATGGCATGTGGAACGCATGTTTGTCGCATGCTATATTCACTCATAACGCGTACTATCTCATTACATTTTGTAATTTTTGTTGTGTGCTCTCGTGAATTGATTCAAATCCACATATTAAATCTCAACTTTGTACGCTATCGTCTTTACATTGGAGTATCCCCCACTATATGCCTAACTATCCATATACGTATTGTACTATTTCTAGATTTTTAGTTGATGTTTACCTAGTTTAAGCACAACAACCACAACAACAACAGAAACAACATCAGACATACACAAATGTGCCGAGCAGCGAATGAGATCCACAAACGCCTAACGGGTTTCCCCAAATGATATTATTGCGTTGATTTGCTTGAAAATGTCTACGGCAATTTTCAAGACAAATATTAGCTGCTATTTTCCCTGCCCCCAACTCAACACACCCTCACACATACACACTTATTTGTTTGTTGAGTTCTATTAACTGAAGAAATTAATAATAAAAGGAAACTAAACAAATAGAATCGCGAACGCTTAAGACGCGCCCTTTACTAAATGTCTAAGTTTACAATTAGTTTAATTTAAATTAAAAATTTTAATAATTGTATTAAGCATATACTTCTGTATTACATAATAGTACTAAACCATAAAGAAATGAATCATGAAAGAAAAACATACACAAAAAAATATTTATGCATTAAAAAAAAACAAACAAAACAACATAAAACAAACATATTTACTTATTGTTTTTTTTACAGCTTTTTATAATCTTTTAATTTGCCATGCACCTGAAGTGTTTGCCTTAGAAAAAGAAATAGTTGAATTGAAATATTTTCCTCCGTTTCCTCAAAGTCCAAGCTGCGCTCTTAAAAAAATCCACACAGAATCCACAATTCGCTTTGTAGAATACACCGCCCTCTAAGATCTTCAAATGAATTTTCTTCCAATTATGACATACTAAGCTGTAAGAAATTAAAGTTGTTAATACACACAAAAAAAAACCCAGTAAACTCAATGTATTGAAAAGAATTGTTTACAAAATTTGTACCCAGTCCATGTAATCAAATATTATGCTACCATACAAAACCATACGAATATATAATGGAATACATATACACATATATATATTTTTCTAAAGTTGTAGCTGGCAAAACACTCGCGCTTTTAAGTAAAATAATAATTAAGGAACGCAAATTCGTTTTGTTGAAAATGATATATCAATGCGCTGTAAAAAATACACATAAAATAGTATTAAAACATGCATACACATATGTATCTGTTGGAGCATGTGCATGTAAAGGTGATGAACAAGTTGCATAATTCAATAAATATACTTAATATGTACGACTTGTTAGTTTTTTTGCCGTTAGGCTAAGCTGTAGCTGTGTTTCAGCCGTCTGCTGTGAGCCACACAGTGAAACACAGTTACTTTAGCTGATTGGCAGCCCTGTAGACAAAATGTCGTATAAACTTTGCCTAAACCGGGTGGCAGCACTGAAAGCAATTGTGCAGCGATCATAATTGCGCTATTGCCTTCTCGTTTGCACTCTTGTTATCACAGACAACGCAGAAGAACTTAACAAAAGAAAAAATACAAAATAGAAGCTGCCGCATTTAAAGCTAAATCAAGTGCTTACATAATAACGCAGATAATACAAAATGAATTTTGCCGGCAAAGTTGTGCTGATAACTGGCGCCAGTTCCGGAATTGGCGCCGCGACAGCCGTTAAATTGGCCAAATACGGAGCTTGCCTGGCGCTCAATGGACGCAATGCGGACAACCTAAAGAAGGTGGCCGAGCAGTGCAATGCTGTGGGTGAAGCACCCGCTGTCGTTGTGGGCGACATTAGCAAGGAGGTGGACACTGAGCGAATCTGGCGGGAGACACTACAGAAATATGGCAAATTGGATGTTCTGGTCAACAATGCAGGCATCCTAGAAACCGGCACTATTGAGAACACTTCGTTGGAGCAGTATGACCGAGTGATGAACACCAATCTGCGTGCCATCTATCATTTGACCATGCTGGCCACTCCGGAGCTGATCAAGACCAAGGGCAACATTGTCAATGTGTCTAGTGTAAACGGCATTCGCTCCTTTCCCGGCGTCCTGGCCTACAACATCTCCAAGATGGGTCTCGACCAGTTCACGCGCTGCGTTGCCCTGGAGCTGGCAGCGAAGGGAGTGCGTGCCAATTGCGTAAATCCCGGCGTAACGGTGACCAATCTGCACAAGCGTGGCGGCATGGATGAGGCGGCGTATCAAAAGTTTCTGGAGCACTCAAAGAGCACACATGCAATGGGTCGACCCGGCACCACGGATGAGGTGGCTAATGCTATTGCCTTTCTGGCTAGCGACTTGGCCAGCTTTACTACAGGCGTTAGCCTGGCCGTCGACGGCGGACGTCATGCCATGTGCCCACGGTGATATGAACACTTGACCAAAGATCAGTTAATGCATTTATTTTAATA
Source organism: Drosophila rellima (assembly GCA_035043635.1). NCBI lineage: Eukaryota > Metazoa > Arthropoda > Insecta > Diptera > Drosophilidae > Drosophila > Drosophila rellima. The sequence goes on from JAWNMV010000811.1 coordinate 15,816,258, forward strand.
AAATGTACACAAAACCTGAATCGTATCGAAATCAAATGCATCTACAGCTGGCGAAGTTATCCAAGACTACTTCAAAGCAGTCACAACTCATCCTGAATCTGGACATGGCATTGCTGTCGCTACTGTTCCAATTGATAGAATCATTTCCACAAACTTCAAGTTTCGATTAAGTAATCGATATGTTGCGGTAGTGCGCGAAATAAAAACTGGCCAGTAACGATACTTTATTTTTCCGTTGGCTATCGATTATTAAGAACACTTTGATATTGAATTGGATTAAACTGTGTTTATTTTGTGATTTGTTGCTGTGGATTGTATTAAAAGTCCTTCTTAGCGCGGACACATCGCATGACGACCTCCGTCCACTGCCAAGTTCACGCCCGTTGTGAAACTGGCGTCGTCGCTAGCTAGGAACGCAATTGCCACAGCCACCTCGCCGACCGCTCCGGGACGACCCAGTGCATGTGTCTCCTTGGAGCGCTCCAGAAACTTGGCATACGCATCATCGTCCAGGCCACCACGTTTCTGCAGCTCCGTAACAATAACACCGGGATTCACAGAATTAACACGAACTCCCTTGGGAGCCAGCTCCAGAGCCACGCAGCGTGTAAGCTGATCTACTGCCGATTTGGAAACATTGTAGGCTAGCACACCAGGAAAGGAGCGCAGACCGCATACGCTGGACACATTCACAATGTTGCCCTTGGAATTGATCAGCTCTGGTGTCGCCAACATCGTCAGTTGATACAGCGCTCGCACATTCGTGTTCATTACCCGATCGTATTGATACAAGCTGGTGCTTTCGATGCTACCAAGCTCCATAATTCCAGCGTTGTTTACCAGCACATCCAATTTGCCAAACTGCTTCAACGTAGCCGACACTATATGCTCAACATCCGCTTCCTTGTTCATATCTGCTTGCAACTGAAGCGCCGGTGCTCCGCCTGCGGCCAGAATATTATCGGCAGTTTCCTTCAACTTGTCCACATTTCGACCCACAATTGTTAGCAGACCACCTAAGCTAGCCAGGTGGACGGCAGTAGCTGCACCAATACCCGAGCTGGCACCAGTCACGATAATAACTTTTTCTTTAAAATTGGGCATGTTGTTGTCGGCTCTGCTACTTCAATAATATTATAATCTATTGTGGATTCTCCAATGACAATCAAAGGTCTCTGCTGCGCACACTTCGATAACAATTGAAGTCGATAACTTGGTCATTTTGCGCTCTCCCAAAGCTCGTTGTTGTGGTATTCAAACCGAGATTAAAACCATTATCACATTATAAAATTATGTTTATAGAGTGTGTAACAAAAAAATCCAGATACTTGATGGAGACTGCCTTAATCAGGTTTGTACATATAAAAACTATATTTTTGCTTTGACGCTAAGTCCTTTTGACACGGTATTGTATGTTTACATGCCAAAGCTACCACCTGACTCATTAAAGTTTTTAAATAGCGCGCTTAGGCCCAAGTCAATTATGAACTATCGATATATTACAGCAGAGTGAGAAAAATCTATGTAAAAGGCCAGTATCGAAATGTTAATTTCTATCTATAGATAAAGGTTGCCACTCGGTTGCCTGCTGGAGAAATTGGAGTGCATGTTTATTTTAAATATTTGTTGATCCTCCTCAATTAATTTATGGATGATTATTACGTTTATTAAATGCCAACAATGCTATGCATAAATGCAATTAATTACATGATCGTATTACCGAGGGCACATTGCATGTCGACCTCCATCTACAGGCAGGCTAACTCCAGTTGTAAAACTGGCGGCATCGCTGGCTAGAAATGCGATCGCTGCAGCCACTTCCTTGACATCGCCAGGACGACCCATCGCATGGGTGGTCTTTGAGTGCTCCAGAAACTTCTGATAAGTAGCCTCATCCATGCCGCCGCGCTTGTGAATCTCAGTTATGATTACGCCAGGATTAACAGAATTGACGCGGACTCCCTTGGAAGCCAGTTCAAGAGCCACACATCGCGTAAACTGATCCACTGCCGCCTTAGAAATATTGTATGCCAACACACCGGGAAATGAGCGTATGCCATTCACGCTGGACACGTTGACTACATTGCCCTTGGTCTTAATCAGCTCGGGAGTGGCCAACATGGTTAACTGATACAGCGCACGTACATTTGTGTTCATCACGCGATCATATTGAGCTACCGAAGTGTTTTCAATGGTGCCAGTCTCCAGGATGCCCGCGTTGTTGACCAGAACATCGATGCGTCCATGTTTGGCGAGTGTGGCCGCAACTATTTTCTCCACATCTGCCTCATTGATCATGTCCGCATGCACCTGCAACGCAGGAGCGCCACCAGCAGCCACAATATTATTCGCAGTTTCCGTCAATTTTTCTGCATTGCGACCAACGATCGTGAGTAGTCCTCCCAGACTGGCCAAATGTACCGCAGCACCTGCGCCAATGCCGGAGCTAGCACCTGTCACTATAATCACTTTGTCCTTGAAGCTTGACATAGCGCGACCTCAAATAATAAAGAGTGGGACGTGAAATGATCGAACAAGTCACAACGATAACTAGTGGCAATATAGAACGATAACTGTATCACAATCGCAGCACAGCTGATATTGAAAGCTTCTGAGCTTTCGACCAGCTGTGTTCAGTTTACCCCCAAACCAAAGGGATGCGGATAATCGCTACATTGGTAAGCGAACTATTTTTCAAACATGATAGCAATTAAATTTGTAGTTGTTTTAACCTTAGATGTTTTATTCTTTTTAAAAAAACGCACGCGAACGGCTTCAAAATGTAGTTGTTGTGGGTGGCGTTCCTTAAACCTCGTATCCGTAGGACTTGATGATTTTGTTGAAGGGTTCTGCAGCCTTGGCGATATTTTCGCGCGCCTTCACTGTCAACTTCTTCATTTCTCTGTTGTGCTTGAGGGTGACGCGCAACTTAGCCTTACGCTTGCGCTCCAGACTCTTGACAACATCCTGGTAGTGCCAGCCCACCTCGTGCGATAGACGTCCAACCATGCAGTATTTGCGGTCAGAGCGCAGGGTCAACACGCGCATTGCAATTGGGACAACAACGCGACGACGCTTGTCATAGGGCGATGGAATACCATCGAACACACGCAGACGAGCAAGGGCAGCCTGGCCACGCTTGGTCTTGTGTGGGATCATGCCTGCAAAACAAAAATATCTTTTAATGACCATATCAACTAATCGTGTAGAATGATATTGTAGTGAGGTGATCAGTTGTATGTTGGTTACACGGTTTCTCGTTCAAATAATGTAGGTAAGAATGTAATAATCATCATAACGGCAAACTAATCTTGACCAAATAACAAGTCAAATTTACGTACCTAAAAGAAAAAAAGTGTTATTAGTATATATTTCTTTTTTTTAATGTTTTTTGAAGAGCATTTGGTTTGTTGCTTGGGATCAGTTATGTTTTGTTTACATGGTTTCTCTACGTTCAAATAATGTAGGTAATATGTTTGGTACATCATGGTAAACAACAAACCAGGAGCTGAATGGCGAATATTATTGAAACTTACCTCGTACAGCCTTGTAGAAGATTCTGGATGGGGCACGGAAATGGAAGGGACCACGAGCTGGATTGACGTTGCAGCGTTTGCGCAAGTAGGACAAAAACTTAATTTTGTTTCTGTAGAAGTGACCAGAGAGGTTCAGCTCCTCGCAGCGCACCACAGCGACCTTGCCGCCCTGCAACAGGTACTTGGCGACAACGGAGGCCAGGCGGCCAAGCAAATGGCCGCGTCCATCAATAACAACGGTCTGTAAATCAAGTAAAAACAATTAATAACTGTTGTAGCCCGAAAGTTAGGTTAAGGTGAACGACAATGCATAAACAAATGTGAGCAAGTTCGAGAAATGCTCTATGAGGAGTTTTTACAGATGCACTTGGCGTAGTTTCTGAAAATATCCGCCATTTGTTACACACATGTACTAACAAAGTTTCAATGACACTTCCGTGGCCGCCTTCAGTGGCTGCTGTTGGGCACGTGTACACGGATAAAACTTTCTCGCTCTCAAAACAACGCTTTCGTGTTGTTAAATTCACAGATAATGCACATTAACCGCAAGTATATTGTTTAATAAACGTTTTCCACGCATTTGTTTAAGTCTGCCGTCACATTAACATGGTTTTTTTTGTCAAAATCTTCGCACTTACCCTATTCGTTAAACCAGTCATGTTTAAGAACCGCACGGAAAGAAAGCGGAAACCGATTTGACAGCTCAAGCGTCATACGGCAGGGTTGCTTTGGGCAACTGTATAGTGCAAAAGCTGACTGCTACAGGGATGACATTTGCGATAAACGTCGTCTTCGATCTATATCGTCTATTTTTGATAATTACATGTCAACAGGGTATGGTCACACTGCAAATAGAGTTATTTTTACATTAGGTGTGTTTTAGACTGCGACCGAGGCGGACCATTACTACTCGCGGTGCCAAATTGTTTACACAAAAGTTGTAAATAAATGAAACGAAAATATAAATAAATACGTACTGAAAACGCGCTGACAGCCAATGGCAATGCAAATGTAACGCGGGTGCTGCGTGTTTGTGCAAAAAAATGTGTTAATGACACACAAGTGCTGTGAGATCTGATTTGATTCAATTTGCTTCCAAAATCTTAATAACAACAAACAAATAATCGAGATCATCCACGAATCATCAGTAAATTCAGCAGAAGGCAGCAGCAGCGGCAGCGGTAGAGCGTCGACGCGTTTGTATTGTCGACAGGAAAAAGTCAACACCTTATAAGGCGAGTCTTATTTTAATACGAGACGGTAGGAGGGGGTAAGCAAAGGCACACAAATATATTTATTTGTATTTCATGTGTGTTTGGGTTTTCTAGCAAACGTACATACAGTAACATGCATATGTACATATGTATGTACAGGGGCTTTGCTTGGAATAATAATTACTGTTCATTCTTTCTGTTTAATTAAATGCAATCCACAAAACACAATGTCCATGTAGAGTTGTTGTTTGTGTGATTTCATTCGTGTGGGAGAGTTTTTCATGTTTGTCTCTTCCTTCTTGCCTTATGAGTTTTTACCCTTCCCCTATTTTTTTTTTTTTTTTGGCAGCGCAACTTTTCATCTATCTTGTGGTAAACTTGTCTTTTTTTTTCTGCAAACTTTTAAATTGGGTCAATGCATGCGTCGGCCGATTTACTTGTTTTTCTTTCAACGCTCTTCATATGTGTATATTTATTTGGAAGTGTTGTTGTTGTTGCCGAACCAGTTTCTTAACCTTGTTTCCTTTCCAAGTGCAGTCGGCGCTTGACTCTTGCTTTTTGACAATTTGAATGTTCTACTTTTCGCGACTTAAATTTGGTGTTTTTGTATTTGTGTGTGCGTTCGACTGTGCTTGGCGGTTGCCAATGACAACTTAATAGACGAACGTCAAATAACGGCGTTTATGAGATTTGCTGAATTATGTGTGCACAACATGCAAACAAAAAGACCAGAATATGGAATTAATTTATTTTATGTCTTCTAGATATAAAGAACGGCGTGTAAAATTTTATCACAGCCTAACAACACACTCTCGACTCCTTTTTGTTGTCATTTCCGCAAAAACAAAAGAAACTGATGGGATGTGTGTGATTGTCAAAGAGAGAAAAATAAAAGGGTGTTTCTTAAGATATAAAATTCCAATTAGAATGTTGATGTTAATAAGAAACAACGAACAGCTGATTAGCTCATTCAGTGATGGAAAACGTCACAAAATGTGATCGACTCACTAGAAACATGTGAAGCAAAATGTGCTAAATTATTAGAATGCATCAAAAACATAAAAACTAAATGTAAGTACAAAATATTTAATTATAAACAAGTTTACATTTTATAATTTCGTTGCAGATGTCCAATATGAACTTCTATGAACGCCTCAATGCGTCCACAACAGCAACTTTTGATGAGCTTAAGCGCAATTATAAGCAATTAATACTACAATGTCATCCAGATAAATTACAACAACAGCATCAGCAATCACAGCAACAGAGCGAAGTAACTGTAAAGTCCGCTAAGAGCGACCCAAATCGAGAGAGTGACAACAATTTCAATGCGATAAATGAAGCCTGGAATATACTTAAAGATCCCATAAAGCGTAAACTCTATGATGCCGAATTATTGCAGACAAAATTTGAAACGCACAGCAACATTTATGCCACCATAACGTTAAATGACATGCAGCGCACTAAAGTTGTGGAGGAGGAGGAGGAGAAGTGGGATGAAAACGACACAGACAAAGAGACGACAACGAGCGTGAGCTTTGCCTATGAGTACAACTGTCGCTGTGGCGGTCAGTATGTGGTAGATGATGAGTCAGCGGAACAAAGAGAGCCGCAGCTAAATGCAAGTGAAATGATTGTTGAGTGTAGTGAATGTTCTTTAGTGATTATTGTGAAACCAGTTGCAAATAAAAAATAAAGAGATATGACAATAAATGTATGTGTAATAAAAGATGAATAGCAAGCTGCATACCGTTCTTTTTGTCTAGTATTAAAATGAAAAGAAAAATGTAAATTGTCAAATTAAGTGCTTATTGTTATCATCCACGAATCGTCACCAGTTTTATGTGGTTCCAAAATCAGTTTATCGGTTTCTTGAACCTTTTGCTGTTTATATGTAAGCATGCAAAACTGGTTGTCTCTTGCATATTTAATGCCCTTCCTTTCTTTTGGCTTCTCTTGTCCAACACCAAATGATGTAATGTTTGTATTTAATACACAACATTTGGATTGCAGTCACTGCCAACCATTTCTCATTTCCGTTGTGCAAAATAAATGTCTTTATTTTGGTGCGTTTATGCTGTTTATATCTTTGGCGCGTGTGAATTGTTTTTGGACTGTTTTATATAGGTCACATTCAAATTACCAAATGTTGTTGCTTCCTACGACTTGCTCCATAATTGAAACGAAACAGAAATGGCGGCTGATGCGGGTTAATCCGGTAATAAGTGATGACTAAGTCGGGACTTATATGATGAAGTTACTTCAATGCTGTCTGATATTTTTACTCTGCCGTAAGGAGCTTCTCTACGTGCAATGCGACAGTTTAACATTGGTAAAGGCTGTTTAACTCTCACTGTTAATTTTAACAGTACAGCATTTAACATGCAAATGCTAGTTTAAGATGATCTTTACAGTTGCTTATTGAATTTAAATAATGGAAAATCAAAAGTTTGTTGACCATTCACAAAGCAAATTAATTGGTGAAATGCTTACTTTGGCAACGACTGAGACTTTATCTTTCAAAAAATCAATTGCACAAAACCCAATGTTAACAGTAGTTTCTTCGGAATAACAGTCCAAAGTTAAAGCTCACCGTTACGCTAAGTAAATCTGTAAAAAAAAACATTGTTAAGCGCATTAATTTATTTAAGAGCATATTTGTATGTGTGTGTGAATCATAATTACTGTGACAAATTGTATACCCTGTATTTAATATATTGATTAAATTGGAATATTGTCATTTTCTGCAACCAGTCGCTACAGAAACTACACTGCTTGCAGGACGTCAAATTTGCAGAGCAAGCAGCGTAGATGCTTATAAAGTAAACTATCTGAGTAGATTGGCAGACAGAGTATCTCCGAGTTGCATATTCTTAATTGTATTTTCATTTTAATAAAATTTTTTTTTTTTTGGGAGTTCAAAATTCAATAGCCTCGCCTGGCTTTTGCTGGCGTTGTTGTTGTGGCTGATGTGATGATGTCAGCAACTGCAAAAAACCTTACGCAAATTCAAAATACAAATGGATAAACAATTGCGAGAAACCAATAACAGGGAAAACAGACGCATCGAGGAGTTTATTGGAAATCCATTTGTTTATGATATTATTGCAAAGTAATTTAATTGGCTATTTATTTTTATATTGCTCTCTCACTCTTTGCTTTGTGCATAAGTGCGTGGTGCTTTATTGATAATTAACGGTGTCTGAGCTTTCGTTTTCCATCCGCTGCAGACACAACTTGATAAAGCATCGACTCGATTTCCAGCGCATTAATTACGCCGGCTGACTTGTAAAACAGAAGCGACTAAGCATGAACTTACATACACACAAAAACACACATTAGCATATGCTCAAGTATGTGTGTGTCTATCTCCTTAGCATCTCTCACTTTAATAACCTTTTGACACACAAAAATGGAAACGCTTTAGCGCATTCGCTGCAATTCCTGCAAAAGCTTCTCTCTTACACACACTCTCTCTCTCTCTGCCTCTCTCTTAGTACAGTCTCTTTGAATGTTACGTGTGGTTGTTGTGTGATTTTAGAGATACCGTTTACTACATGTGACTGGATACAATGGCCACTATTAAAACGAAGTCAACTCCAGATCGTCAACCGTCTTCGTCTCCGTCCGTTTGCCGTTGCCTTCCACCACTTTCATTTCGTTTTCACTGCGCATTAAAGACGCTCGAGCAGCTTTAATTGCTCAAAAAAAAATGGCAGAAGCAGAGAAAAAAATATATATGTATGTATGTTTGTATGTGCATATAAAACACCGGCTGAAAATAACAGAAACAACAACATGGCACACGTCATGTGCCGAACTTGTGTAGAAAGCTCAAGAAGTTTGTGTGACGTAGGAAATTGCGTGGAAATGCTGTCACTTAATGCAGCCAACACAACACTGACAGTTCTTCAAGCTGCCATTTAGTCACTCTGTCAAAACTATGCCAGACATGTTAAATGATTTCTTACCCTAGAAAATGGTCGACTACAGATTTTAAGCGAAAAGTTAAGGAATAATTATAAAATTCTAATTCACTAGCAACCAACTGATAGTTTAATCTATAGAAATATTTCGAATATATTTCTACTCTAATATCCATACCAGTCTATAATTATTTCTCTCAAAGTGGTTTAAAAAAAAATAACAGTGAATTTCATATTTTCCTATACATAAGTCCTTGATGTGAATCAGACAGAGTTCTCTTTGTCTGCTCAATTATACATATTGTTTTTATTATTATTGATTCAGCTGAAAAGAAACGGCTACAGACAAACCACAAAACAATAATCATAAGTCAAGTGAGTGATAAATGCAAATGGATCTCGCCGATTGTGAGAGTGAAATTGATTTTGTGCTTTTTTTAATTATAAGTAGCTTAGCCCTTACAGAATGAATTATAAACTATACATTTCCGACTTATTCTATATCTAAGGGAAGAATTTGAAAGAGAATTGAAACTTCGGCCTACCGAAATTACCAGTTCTTTTGGTTTTTCATCATTTATTTTTTTCCGTAGATATTTTTTTTCCTGCAATACCTTATCCAATCTTTCTTTTGTCTACGCTTTATGTCTTTCTTTCGATTTTAATTGCACAAAAGTGCCAATTAATTGTTGCCTTTATTTTAAAACCTCTTCCCAATCCCCCGAGGCAACAGAGGCATGAAAAATACTTGTCTATAATTTTGTATTGTGTTCTGGTTTTTTTTTTGTTTTTTTTTTCGCGCTCCGTGGTCGAAAGCTTCATCAATTCGGAGTTTGGGGGTGTTCGGAACGTGTAGCCATGTGAAAAGATGGGGGAACAAGTAGAGCAGAGAACGAACAAGATCTGAAATAGTTTGGATGATGATGGGGTCGGTTTAGTCTGAAGCGGCTTTGACTTGGACTAATGGCAAAAGTGTTTTGTTTTATTCTCGCTTCTTGCAGGCAAGCGTGTGATCCACGCTGAAAAGACGTCAATCTGGCCGGAAACGGTAGTGTCAATCCCATCAGCAGAACCGGAAACACGGCCACCATTTGTAGCAATCCACACAATAAGACTGAAAGGCCGCTGTCCGGGAAGGTAGCACAGAAAATGGCATCGACTGGCGAAATTTGGCTGCAATGGTTCTCATGCTGTTTTCAACAACAACGATCCCCATCCCGACGACCACACCAACGCCTGCGCATCGATCGCTCCATGATCGGCAATCCCACGAACTTTGTGCACACCGGACACATTGGATCCGCCGATGTGGAGCTATCCGCCAACCGGCTCAACGCGATCTCAACCCAAATGCAGAGCAAGGGCGGCTACGAAACAAACTCGATACACTCGCTGCATGTAAGTCAGGTGTGAGATGTGGATATGTTTGATTGAGGGCCAGTGGCATTGCGATTGAGTCAATTACCTTTAGCTAGTAGAGGGTATCTACGAAATACAAGGTAGTATTACTCTGGGATTATTACAGTTTAGCAGTAAATGTTTAATGAGATGAAATATTAAATTTAAATTCAAAAAAATCTTGAGATATTTCATAGATTATTATTTATCCAGCGTTGAGGCAAGAATAAGTCACAACTCATCTTATTTAATAGATAAAGGGTATCTTATAAGTCGACCAATGTTGATATAGAAATTTAATGCGCGAATCACGATATTCGCAATTCGAAACGTTTCGGGGCATTTAGCACCTACGACGGCTTGGCAAGTTGACGATCAATAATCATATTGGTGGTGCTAGTTGTGGTGAGGGTGGTTGCGGTGGTTTCATCAAAACCAGCAACGGCGCAACTCAAGGTAAATTGAGTATTTCATTTAATAAAACTCAAATAAAACAAATACAAAACTCAAAATATATCTTGGGGGAATATTACTAGACTAGGCTAACAGTTTCTTATAGCCCATAAAGACTGTGACTGAGTCAGTTCAATGCACTTTCGACAGACAATCAAAGAATAATCAGGTGATATGTGCGATAGATCCGCACCCAAGAAAGAAGTTTCAATTAAATTTGTCATAATACTCGAGCACTTTCATGCTATGCAGCCATTTACCCCGTACCAGGTTCCAGGTTCTTCTGCCCCCGTCAACGTCCCGGCTCTAATTTTTACAAGTAGTAAACAATACGAAGTGCCCAGCCCCAGTTTTCTGTTGTGGCCACGGTCTGCTAAGTCGCTTAAACTGCTGACAACAACAGCTTAACTTCTATATAAATACATATACTAAATATATTAAAAAACTTGTATTATAATTATCTTTTTGTTCTTTTAGGCCTGCTGATGAAGGAACTTTACAACATGTGGCTACTAAATGCATTTTGTGCAATTTTCTTAAACAAGAACGAAACAAAAACCTACAACAACATCATTAAGAGCAACAACAACATTTATAATTCTTTGTTAAACGCAAGCGTGTTATCAGGCGGCGAGGGTGACTAACAGAGAAAGAAAATATCAGGCGGAGGAGTGAGGTGGAATGTGGATGGATGGCCACAGGCAGCAGCATAAATGGATTCCACACACCACATACCGCAAATGTGGAATATGAGTAAAATTAACGGACAATGGACTCCATGTGTATTTGTGAGTGTGAGTGTGTATCTGTCTGTATGTGTGCATTGGATGACCAGATACTAATCGTAGGGATACAAATAATATGGATTTGGCCTTAACTCGGTATTTAATCAGTAAATCAGTAATTCAAAAAATGTTTAGACGAACTTCAGATGCGTTTGTGAGTATTATATAGATGAAAAATCGCAAAAGATAACTGCAGATCGTTATATAGAGTGACAGCTGTACTTAATGCCAAAACCCGGGCATGCAATCAGATAATATGCTTAACGATGTTTAGCCCGTAAATAGCATTGTCGATTGCATGCAATATAAAACTAAATAATTCCAGAGAACAGAACTGCCTTATTTCATATTGAGTATTTCTATACACTCACACACGCACACAATTAGTTGCTTCACAGCAGATGATATACTAAATAATTAATACTTAATATGTATTTAGATATTTATACACATACATTTATGTATGCCAACAAGTTGTGTGTACTCGAAACTAGCAAAGCAATTTTACAGAGCTGATTTAGCATTTATATAATGTTATTTAACGACTGACAACAAATTGTCGCACAATCATTTTTTCAAAAAAATTAATAATACTAATTAAAAACAGTGAACTTGAATAATTTATCGAATATTTGTTTACAAGAACAGTTTATAACAACTACTTTTCTAGATGCATATATTTGAAAAACCTAAATCCAATCAAAACAAAAAAATGCAAAACTGTAGAAAGCGACAATGCAAATGTAGAACGTGTACCTTTGTAGAACCCCTCAACAAAAGTGTAAACTGGAGAACCTTTTAAAATTCAGTTGTAGATATTTAACTAAGGATATAAATAGTATATAACAAATGCAAAAGATACTTATGTATAATAACATGCGCGTTGAGTTTAATGCGCAAAAGTTGATCGCAGAATAGACTAATTGTATAAAACTAAAATATTTAAGCAATAATTTATGGAAAAATATATTTAAAAAGAATCAAACAAGGCTCAATTGTTTCCGTTTAAATTTATATAATATATTATATTATATAATATTTGTTTATATATCCTAAATCGTCTTGGGATTAGTAAGTTTTTTTTTGTTAAAGAATGATTATGAAAAAAACTGTATCACAACTGCGACTTAGCCGCGTTGTTAGTGCTTTTAAAGAATTATGAATTTTTGTATTAGGTCCTTTTTTATTTTTGATTCAAAGATCTTATCCTATTTATTGATACAAAAAAACGCGTTACAATGCACAGTTTGAATTGAACATGTAAAACGGCAGATTGTATTTTACATTTAGTTGATTGCACAAGCTAATCATCATTGTCGCTGCCACTGCCGCTGCCGGAGCCACTTCCACTGCCACTGGCCGATTTGCTGCCGCTTTTGTGGCTGTCGTTGTCGCTGCCACTGCCGGCGTCAGCGGCGTCTCCGCTTTTCCCACTGGCGGCATCAGATTCACTGTCCGAGTCCCGCAAGGCTTTGCTTGCCTTGGCCTTGTTCACCTTTTTGCTGCGACGCGCCTCGAAATCGGATCCCTCATCTTCATCAGACGAGTAAATGGTTGAGGCCTTTTGCTCTGACTGGGCACCGCCAGAACCCTTCTTATAGCGATTCTTGATAGCGCTAAGGCTGATCGCATTCTCGTCATCGCTGCCATCGTCATGCTGATAGGATGAGTTGCCGCCACCGATGAGCGGTTCACCGGCACCAGCCTTTTTCTTTTTCGGCTGTGCCTTGTGCTGAGTGCGCATAGCTAGGCGGAGCTTAGCCTCCTCCTCCTTCAGCTGAGAGTAACGATCTGTGGTGGGATCCTTGCCCACCTGTGTAAGTATCTTAATTCCACTCGTTTTGCTCGATCGATCCGCCAGTGACATGGTAATCTTCTTGTGTGTGAACGACTCTGTCGAATGCGGTCGGAAGGTGAGTTTAGTACGGAATACCGACTGTCCCTGGAGACCTGTGCCTTGCCGTATAAACAAATGATTGTGATCACCCACCAGCGGCTGGCGGTAGGCATCAAAAATTTCGTTACCAAGATGTAGACTCATGCTGCCATCGGACCAGCGAACGAAACGGGCATTCGACTCGCGGACCATATCGCCTTTGTTGTTCATGTACTCGCGCCAGCGGATCGTGTTGCTCACTTTGAGCTTGATGCGCTGACGACCTTCTTCATCCATGGTCTCCTCCTCGTCGATTTCATCCTCGTAGGTTTCCGGATCAAACGGATGCGTGACAACTGACAAAAAGTTGGGCAACTTTATGAAATGTTGCTCCTTGCCAAGATCTGCAGATATGCGCGGAATTTCGACTTCGATTCGGGTCTCAGGTAACGGCTCTGGCTCATCCTCCTTCGCTGTAGACTGCGTCTGTTGCGGCTGTGCATCGCGGGAACGAGAACGGGATCGACTCCGGGACCGGCTTACGGATCGACTGCGTGAACGTGATTTGCTCTGGCTGCGACTACGCGAGCGGCCTGCACTACCAGCCGGAGATTTGGCTGTCTGCTGCGCTGTTTCCTCATCGTCACTGATGTCGTCCGCATCGCCAAAGATATCCGAAGCTGCAGGCGCTTTCTTAGGCTGCAATCGGTTCCAAAATGTTAATAGCAAATAAGAAATAATTAAGGATTGCCTACCGATGCATCTTCATCGCTATCCGAGTCGATTAAGCGCGCCTTCTTTGCTTTAGTGGGCGTGGCTGCATCGGTGTCGCTGCCGCTCTTACGCTTCTCGGTGTCCGAAGTGCTTTGCCGGCGTTGCTTTTTCTTTGGCACGCCAATATCACTGCCAGACCCAGAGGCAGATCCACTCCGGCTACGCGATGTGCGACCAGAACGTGGTGTGCCCGACTTTGAACGAGATCGCGATCGAGAAGCGCGACTACCAGCGCGACTACCACTGCGACTACGACTACGGCTCTTGCTTTTCGAGTTAGCCCGCTGGTCATCAATTTGTAAGTTTGGAGAATTGGAGCGCGACTCTTCATTCCCACTACGCGACTTGGATCTTTCGCTATGGGAACGAGAATGTGCGCTCTGCGCAGACCCAGAACGCCGGCTTTGTGCTGATCCAGAGCGGGAGCGAGAGTGCCGACTGCCAGCTGAGCCAGAGCGCGCACTATGCGGCGAGCCAGATCCGGAACGTGACCGGGAGGATCTGGATCTAGACCCAGAACGTGAACGAGCGCTGCCGCTGCCAGATTTGCGACTGTGCGGGGATCTGCAAGGGTTAAATCGTACGTAATGACTACACTACAGGCTATCTAAAAAGCAGTAATTTGATTAAAAACCTACCCCGGCGCGCTGCCTTGCGGTGTGACGCTGCGACTGCGACTGCCACTGCGGCTGGAACCGGACGCAGAACCTGAAGGATGCTTTTAAGTACAGCTACCGTAGAAATCAATTTTGCACTTACCACTTTCTTCATCTGAATTTGGATCGCCCATATTATTTTAATATATTATTACAGAGCAAGAAAATGCCAATGCCACAAAGTATTATTGACAGATTGGCGGCTCAGACACGTGCAAGCTCAATTGCAATCTGTTTTATATTGCGGAGATATCTGAATTTGAATTAAATATTCAATATGCCTGCTTTATTAAGCCTTCAAATATAAATATGCATTAATGCAATTATAAATTTTAACAACCGTAGTATTTGTTTTTTTTTTTTAACTTGACGTGCCTTGCACTCCATAAATTTTCAAGACAACACTGGGGCTTGTGCAACGCTACTATCGGCTACATCGATAACATTTGCAGCATCGATAAACATCATCCGTCTCCGTCTTTTGTGTATTTGTATTCGTATGTGACGAGCCACAAAAGTTTTTTGCGGAACATTTTTTGTGTACATTTTAAGCGTTTTTCGAGCGCTCAAAAATTGTTTATTACATTGAAATTGTAAATTATAGGCATTTGCCAGTGCTTAATTAAAGTGCGGTGAATTGTGCGCGGCGTAAAAGGTGCATAAATCGCGAAGCGAATTTACCCCAAATTCGCGTTCGGGTGAAATTTCAATGAACTGAGAAAACAAAGACAGAGACACATACAGTTGAAGCAGAGCAAGAAGAAGCAGTGGCAACAGCGCAATAGCAAGCAATTATTTACTTACAAAAAAAAACCAACATATTATACATAAGAGGAGGCAAAACAATACAAATAACCCCAAACATTTCGAAATAAAATCATAAAGCTTTCACTGTGTATGAAGTTTTTGCATTGGCCGCCATATCAGCAGCCCAAAATTGTGTAGTCGCCGCTTTTCTGCAAAGGCAAAAGGAAGGCATATAAAAAAAACCTTCGGTACTCCTTCTTTCGGGCAGGCACGACGAAGTAAAGTTCACCAATACACAGATACAGACAGCGCGTGTATGCATAATACATACATAGGTATATATATACAGACATATATGCAATATATTTAGGGACGACACGGCGCGGAAAAATACCAACTAACCTCTCCACCACTCCGCACGTTTCGGCAACACTTTGCGCATCATCTATCGACGGCGTCGTCGGCGGCGTGGGTGTATGTGATAGTGGGTAATCGCATCTGTGTACATGTATCCTGAATGTGCCGTTGCATGAGTGCCATTAATTTTTAACTGTAATGCATTTGACTGCCCAAATCAAGTGATCAACAAAGCATTCAAATTAACATTAACGACATCAGTTGACGCAGCAGCTGACAAAACGCAACAAGACGGAACTAGGACGACGGCAGCGTCAGCGTCAGCAACAAAAACGTCCCAGTCGCTTTGGAATGTTAAATGCGGTGAAAACAAAACATTCAGTGTATGTTGTTGTTGGTAGCAGCAGTAGTCGGCAAACAGTAGCATTAACAGTGGAAGAAGCAGCATTATCATCCAACGTTCATTTAGGTAAGTAATATGGGTAATAAGTTTGTCTATTTCTTCATCGAGTTGTAGTTGTAGCTGCTTTTGTTGCTAAAGCTTTTTTTTCAAGGCTAGCCCTGAACGCTAATTGGCCAAAGTTTAATTCGCAGCAGATTGTTGTAAACGAAAACAGTGCTGTAAAACGCATGCTGGTCAGCTGATGAAGTTACACACAACGATCAGCATCGACGCCGCAGCGTGCTGTAAATCAATTAGTCAAAGTGATCATACAAATTGGAGAGCATACAAAAGGTGCTTAAAACACAAAACAGAAACAAAAATAATCAAAATGGCAGAGACAAGTGCGCAGACATAAGAGCTACCTGCAGATCAGCAGAAACAAACACACAGCACCCACTTATACAGCAGCATTGAACAGTCTTTGTTGCTTTTGTATGGATTTTCTTTGCTCTTAATCTTCGCCGCACTTAAATAATGTGTACGCACACACACACATTGTTTAATTTTGCTCAGCAGGCAAATGCATAGCGGATCCTTTTTCATTTGCCTTGTCTTCCGTTCTGCCAGTGCAATGATGCCGCATCCTGGGACTTGTCTTTCTGGTTTTTTTAACCACATAAATAAACTTGTATATACGAAAATAGCTATGTGTCTGCAGACTGATTCGTCCGCTTGTTCGTATTGGTTTGTTTTTTGACAGCTGATGATTGCGCGGCCATTAAATCTAAAATAGTGTTGCGAAGTGCATGCGATGTTGTTTACCTGCGTATTAATTGCTCGATTCATTATCGCCCACTTTTATTTTATTAGCAGTAACAGCTAAACAGCTTTATTACGCCTGAACGACTGATAGCCTTTTATTGCTGTTATTGTCTGTAGGAGCACCATTACGTAAATTTCCAGTGACCTTGGCTTTATCGAAACCGCAAATTAATAAATGACAAAAAAAAGAAACAAATATAATAATCCGAGTCCCCTACCAAATAGCAATGCAAAGAAAATCGCAGTTAAACAGACAGAAAATTAACAGCCCTATTTGATTTGTTTATATTTATTTATTTGTAAGCATATGTTTGTGTTTTTAAGCGCGCGACAATAATTATCTATATGCAGACAGCATGTTATCAAATGCGCGCTCTGGTTTCTGTTAACTCTCCTTGGCTCTAAATGAGTCATTGTCATAGCACACCTCTTGACTACTTAATAAAATTTACCCACCCCAACGATAAACAACAGGCCGGCCTCGTATTATATTTTGCTGCTGTAGTGGTGTTTGTTGTTGTTGTTAGCCAATTGGTGAGTATCACTTCTCGTGTGCGCGCCAAAAAAACCACAGTGTTGTCCGATAAATATATCGATCAAACGATAAATATGGTTGAGTTCATTTTTGAGGTTGCTTTAAAATCGATAACAAGCATGGCGCTCATTTATCGAAAAGAAATTAATTAATTTGTTAAATGCAATAATAATTCGCGCAAGTAAAGTCCAGCAAGTAAATAAAGCTTGCCCAATGCCGAAAAAAAGTTTTATATATAAATAAATATAAAACAACTCTCACACATGTTCCTATTTAACGATTCCGACTTTGTTTGTTTTTTCTAATTATTTAGATTATGGCGAATTTAAATTTTCAACAACCGCCGAGAAGCATAGCAAACGCAGCTTTAACGGGCCGAACAACAGGCGGCTTTGGTGGTAGCTCGATGTCAGGTCATGTAACACCCACGTCTGGCATGTTCCAAACCGGTAAGTTAACAAATTGATGAATCGCGTATTTAGTTATGTGTTTTATTATAAATTGATTATGTCAAATCTTGCCACAGACTTCGCCACCTCTTATCCAGGCGCCACGAATTATGGGCAACAAACGCAACAGCCGCAACAGTTATCGCCAAATCGCAATGCGCAGCTATCGGTTGGAGGTCCTGCCTTGTCGAGTGGCAATCGAACTGCGAATCTGTTTGGCCAGCGGCCGTTTGTGGAGCGTCGTGCCATGCAGGGTCTGGGCAGCGGGCCCATGGTGAGTACCAAAGCATCCCATAAATCGATGTACAAATACATATTGTGATTCTGTTTGCAGTCGAACATGGGCAACTTTATGCAGTCCGGCCGCGGCGGCTATGGAACAGGCGGAGGTGGACCTTTAAATAACTTTCATGTATTCGGTGGCGGCAGTGGGGCCGATTCATCAACGCCAGCGCTGCTCGATCCCACAGAGTTTCCATCACTGACGAATGCGCGCGGTCAGAATGATCAAACACTGCCCCAATCGAATCCCCTCCAGCCGCCGGGCAGCAAACCCTACGGTAATTTCTTTACCTCTTGTGAGTTCAAAACAAAAATCCACTTTATTTAATTTTAATTTCTGTTATGATGTCGATATTGATATCAATTGCTTACGATTATATTTGGCTGTAGTTTAATTTGTTGTGTTTAATTTGCTTTGGTGTTGGCCATTGATTAATATGACTTGAAATTGGTTCACTTTTTTAATACGTAGTCTTAAATACCCTAGAAGGTGGAAAGTACAATATATATTATAATTCCAGTTTACAATTTGTATTTGTATTACATTTAATTCCTTTATAACTGATCGGGCTTTGGTCTCCTTATTGCAGTCGGCATGGTGAAACAACCAACGTCAGAACAATCGGAATTCACGATGTCTAATGAGGATTTTCCAGCGTTACCGGGCACCCAGAATTCGGATGGCACAACGAACGCAATCGGCAGCAGCAGCGGTGGCATTGGCGGTGCTGCTAGCGGCGGTGGCGTCGGTGGCAGTGGCATCACAGAAAACAATCTGGATGGCACGGAAAAGACAATGAATTCAATTGTGGTCAGCGGCGGTTCCGGCAACTCTGGTTCCGTTGTGGGGGGTAATGGTCTCGGTGCCGTTGGTAGCGGTCTCGGCGGTGTTGTTGTCGGCGGCGGCGGTGGCGGTGTCGGCAGCAGTGGCTCCAGCAATGTGGTCAGTGGGACGCATGTAGGATTAGTAGGTGCCGGCGGTGGTGGTGGTGGTGTCAATAGTGTCACCGGCCAAAATGCAATGATGGGCGTTGGCGGTGGACTCGGCAGTGGCAGCGGCGGCGGATCAGGCGGCGAGCATATGAACGATAATTCCAGCAATGATAAACTTTTGAAAAGCGGCGTACAAACATCGCCAGATGGTGAGCTATCCTTAAATACTCCATATGGTGTCCCAAATCTAATGTCACCGTAACAACAATCATAGGCAAGGTCACAAACATACCAGCGAGCATGGTGAACAATCAGTTTGGCATGGTGGGTCTGCTGACGTTCATAAGAGCTGCCGAAACGGATCCCAATCTGGTAACGTTATCGCTGGGCACGGACTTAACGGGCCTGGGATTGAATCTGAATTCCCAAGAGAGTTTGCATCCAACATTCGCTGGACCGTTCGTGGAACAGCCCTGCAGGTGAGCAGATCTACCAATCCCCATCCTCCTAATGCCATTTCTCATTCTAAATGCCTAAATCATCTTTTATCCGCAGAGCACAAGACGTTGAGTACAACGTGCCACCCGAATATCTGATCAATTTTGCGATTAGAGATAAGCTCACAGCGCCGGCACTGAAAGTGCTGCAAGAAGATCTGCTCTTTTTCCTCTTCTACACGAATATCGGTGATAGAATGCAATTAATGGCAGCTGCTGAATTGTAAGTTGCAGTTATCTTTGTTTTGTTTATTTATGATTTTGATTGTTTGATTCGTTTGCGCAGGCATAGTCGCGAATGGCGGTATCATGTGGAGGAGAAAATTTGGATAACTCGAATTCCTGGCATTAATCAATATGAAAAAAATGGTACAAAAGAGCGTGGCACCTTCTATTACTTTGATGCGCAAAGTTGGAAACGTTTGTCCAAGGTTTTCCAAATAGATGCCGAGAAATTAGATAAATGTCCCAATGTAAGTGCGTTTATGAATGGAAAGTCTGTATAATAATAATAAAAACGAAAAAATTTAAAAAAAGCAAAACAAA
Source organism: Drosophila rellima (assembly GCA_035043635.1). Lineage (NCBI taxonomy): Eukaryota > Metazoa > Arthropoda > Insecta > Diptera > Drosophilidae > Drosophila > Drosophila rellima. The sequence continues at coordinate 15,836,429 of JAWNMV010000811.1, forward strand.
ATTATGTTGGTGTCTTTTCTTCAAAATGTTGTAGAGGGTTAATATTTTGTTGCCCATTTTTATAATCAGGAAGAAATTCTAATTTAAAGACTGTGGTCTCTGTTAAATTTAACAGTGAAATTTAACGAAGTAGCCATAAATGAACCGCCGCTGTTATTCGCGCTGTTCCGTCAATGAACTGGTTTCGTATACGAACTAAAACAATTTCAAGCAGTTCCATTTTTCCGCATACCACAGCGTTGCCACTTGGTCAGTTTACGAGCAAAGTAATTATTGGAAATAATGTATGCGTTAAAATTCTATATCAATATCTATCCTTTAAATATTTTGAACAACTAGAAATGGTTGTATTAGTGTGGAGCCACAATTTTGATCTAATAGTGTTATTATTTTTTTTGTGAGCAGCATACACAAAGAATCGCGGGCAAAATAGTGGGCTGCATACCTAACTTGAAATAAAAAATAAAAGAAGCGACTGCGCGATTTGTTAGAATTCAAATTTAAATCAATTGATAGAAAAAACGAACATGAACACACCAGGCGTCAGCCTGTTCCAAGGCGCCGAGACACTGAAGGTCAATTCAACGCTGGAGCGACAGGAAGAGGAGGAAGCGTTGCAAGATCAAAAACGACGCGAAGCCGAGGTAAGTTGCCATTTAAAATAAATGCACGATTATAGTTGATGTCAAGAACAATTGCAGCTGGGGAATTTATTGGAAAATGCTTTCGATGATTTGGAAGACGACGAGGACGAGAGCACCGTCGACTCGACAACAAATTTTCCGTCGAACTTGTTGCCCCCGCCGTTGCCCCTTCTGCCCACGCTGTCGGCGCAGCAGCAGCTGCAACAGCAGCCGCAACAACAATTGGATTACGTGCATCCCAGTGAAATGCATAAGCTTAAAATGCTATTGGAGTCCAAGACACACGAGCTTAACAATATCAATAAGCTGGCGACGGAGGCCCGTGTGAAAGCCCATGAATTGCAAAAGCGTTTGTCCCTTTCCGAGGCTGAGTTGGACCGGGCCCGACTGGAGAAACAGCATACCCATGAACTGCTCGTGGAGAGCAAGGAGAAATGCTCGAATCTGGACGACAATATAGAGAAGCTGCGCGCTGAAAAGAAGTCACTGGAGACTGAGAACACACAACTAGTTGGTAAGCTGGAGACGGCTCAAACCGTTCTGGACGATGTACAGCGTAAATATGATATGGTTGAGCGGGATAAGCACAGGCGGGACGATCGTAATGCCGAATTGCGGATTAAGCAACTGGAGGATCAACATCGTGCTCAAGCGGAGATCAATCAGCATCAGCTCAGTCAGCTCTCTGATCAACTGGACAAAAAGCAACAGGAACTGGATCAAATGCACATGCGATACAATGCATTGCAGTCAAGCCATGAGTCTATGCTATTAGACAAGTCCGAAAAGATAAATGATCTTAATGCAGCATTGGATGCGGCGCAGCGTCGCTGTAATCAGATTGCGGCCACCCAGAACTATGAGGCGGAGTTCACCCGTCAGAAGAAATGCATTGCCGATCTGCATGGACAGATTGCCAACATGGAGCAGACAATTGCGGAGCTAACGGATCGTCTTAATGGCACCACAGCCGATATGGACCTAATGGATTCACTAATACAACAGCATCAGTCCGAATCACAGACGCCCAATCGTCTGCCGACACAACTATCAGGAAGCACGCCATTAAATCCTGCTGAACGTATGTCCAAGTTCAAGCAGGACCTGTATCGCACGTTTGCCATGATGAAATGCAAACGGGAGGAGGTCCGCAAGCTGGAGAAACAGCTGGACGACCGGACTAACGAATTACAGACGCTGCGGGAAGCTGAGAACAAAATGTTGGTGCAGTTAGCCACACTGAAGGAGGACAATATGCGCTTGGAGAATCGGATTAAAGTCTTGCAGGAGCAACTAAATGAACACCATCACAATTCATCTCTGAGTACTTCGAAACTGCAAGGTGAAGTGGACAACTTGATAGCCGAGCGTGATGCACTGCGTCAAAAAACGCACGATCAAGCTGTTGAGCATCAAAAAGTCGATAAACATCTAAAGCAAGTTCAATTGGATTTGGATGAACTGCAGCAGGAGCACGAGAATCTCAAGCACAAATATGATCAGCTAACCGACGAAAATCGTCAACTGCGCATGCGCTCCACGGCCGATAATCTGCGCCTGGAGCTGGAGAGTCATAAGATATTGCTAAATGATGCCCAGGGTGAGGTGGACCGCTTGAAAAAATTGTATTCGGACATTGCCAACGACAAGGAAAGCCTGAATTATCAGCTACGCAAATTAACGGAAACTGACACAGTTAAGGAGCTGCAGGAGCAGCGTCAGCAGTTGGCTCAACTCCAACGGAATGTGCAGCTGGCAGAGCTCAAGTCGCAGGAGCTGGCGAAGATACTCGCCACGCAGAAGCTTCAACACGAGCGCGAGCTGGAGACTCTGCGTGAGAAATGGGAGCGCCAGAAGAACGAAGAGTTGTCTAACGCCAAATCCAAAGAAGGCTCCAACAATTGCAGCAAATGCAGCGATCAGTTCGCTGAGATCACCAAGGTGAGTAGTGACCTCTGACTTGTAGGATTCTCCTTAAATTTAATTTGACTTGCAGATGGAAATCCAAATGCTCAAGTTGCAGAACCTGAACTCGATGCAGACCACGAAATTGGATGAGCTGACAAGTGAACTGGACCAATTAAAGGCCCAAAGGCAGAAATTGGAGACGAAAATAAAGGAGGCAGAGGAACAGGCTGAACTCCAAGAGCATTTTAGCCCCATTAAGCAGACAGCCTCTGACTCCGGCGCAGCCGGTGATGGTGTTCGTGTTGGGGGATCACCGGCATCGCCAGAGATCAGCCAAGCGCGGATCAAGCAAATCGAACAGCGTGTGCGTGACGAGATGGCCAAGTTATTTGCCGCCGAGTTGAAGCGCTATACAACGCGAATGCAGCAGGCGGAGGAGCGAAGTCTGTGTCTGCAACGGGAGTATCAATTGGTTTGTCGGGATCTGCAGCAACGGCAAACGGAGGTGGAGCTACTCAAGCAAACGATACTCGCCGAACGGGAGCAAATGCAGGAGCTGCTGGGCGACAAGGATGAAAAGCATAAACAAATGCTGCAAAAGTGCCGCAACGAGCTGCAATTAAAGAGTCAGCGGATTAACGATTTGATCCGAGAAATGGATGAACAGCATGCGAGCATCGAATCAGAGCGTCGCTCCATGAAGACTGTAATGGCCGAATGGGATAAGCAGAAGCAATCCATCGAACAGGTGGAACAGCATTGGCGCAACCAAGTGCAAACACTCCGCGAAAACCACGAGGAGGCGATGCAAGCTGCCCAACAGCGTTACCAAAGCGCCAAGCGAACAGCCCAAAATTACAAGATCTACGCCGAGGATAAGGATGCGCACATGAAGCGCGAGTATGATCGGATCAAGCAGGAGTACCATAACTCCCTCACCAAAATTGAGGCAACTATGCACAAGCATTTCCAGCGCAAAAGCCGCGAGCAACAGGAACAAGAGAAGCGCATTAACAATGATAAGGAGAATGAACCTTGCAATCGATAGCTATTAATCTATGCTTAGTTAATTGTTTATATGTAGTTCTGTTATTTCATAAATACTTGTACAATTGTTTTATAAGCACATGAATAGATTCATTCCATATCGATTTACTCCAATCAGTGTTGTGAGTAGCATGCAAATAGAAATCAGCAGCAAGCAAGCATTTCATTTAAGACAGAAACTCAAGTTCATATTTCACTCAAGCTAAAATTGCATTTGAGAGAAACTCAAGTTCATATTTTCACTCAATTTTAATTTGGCTCGAGTCGAATTTGATTGCCTTCTGCTCATTTCTGTTCGCCTGGTAGTTCAGCTGGTGTTTTCATTTATTTTGGTCTCTGCGCTCTAGGTTTGCTTTTATGTTTGCACGTTTGTAAGATGGTATGTATGTATGTGCGTATGTATGTATGTGCGTATGTATGTATGTGCGTATTTATGTATGTGCGTATGTATGTATGTGCTTATGTATGTATGTATGTACCTCAGCTCACTGTAACCGAAAAGCCTGCAAAAATACCAGGCGAACAGAAATCAGCAGTAGGTGAACATTTCATTTAAGCGACATTTAAATCGTTTGAGTGAAAACATTTGAGCCCAGAAGCTCTGAGTATTTTTGCCCCTCTAAGTTAAATTAATTTCTTTTCGCCTAGTATATTGACAAATTTTCTCCACTTCTGATGAAAATTACATTTAAATTTAGAATTTAAAGCTTCTTTTATTCTTAGAATCCAATACTTATAGACTAACATTGAGTAAATACTATTTTAAAGTTTTTAAAAAATTCTTTTCTTATTGATTTGAGTCCATGCACTTTCCAGCTTTGTTATAATTTTGTAAATATGTAACTTAAAAGTAGCTTATCCAATTTCCAGTTTTCTTAAAAGCTTATCCATATTAGAGTAAATCCTCACCAACAGTTACAGTCAAATAAAAGAGTGAACCACCTGTGGAATCCTCGCAAGCAAGCAGCTGACTGGCTCTCAGTCCTTAAGAACCTCACCCGTTCCGTTCCATTCTCTGACTGTCGTTGACTACCACATGATAATTGACGCATGCGTCACTACGCATGAATCAAGAGACAGCGAAGCTGTAAGCTGCCTTCATCTCATTGGGCATTGTATAAAGATCACGATGGTTGTCACGCCCACACAGCTAAAGGATTTCTCACATGAATGATCGACTCATGGTGCGTTAGCTAAGTTTAATAAACTGCTTCCAACATTTTTCCAAGACCTCAAAGAACTTGTCAATCTCTGTTCGGGCGACACCTAATGATGCTGCTACGGTTAAATACGGTACATTTAGATGCTCTCGATGCGAGCCAAAATCTGTAAATGCAATTAAATTAGTAGACATCTTGTAAAGAACAGATTACATACGTTTGAATTCATAGCCATCGATGGACTTTGTCTGACCCACGGAAACGACTCGCACGCCGGAGATGCCACGCGTATGCAGCATTGCGCCCAGTTCCGTAATTTCGCGGTCTCCGGGCGTGGCGCTTAGTGAACTTAGTGTAAGAGCGAGAGAAATGCCATTGTTTGGACACTGGGGAACCAGTTCATTGTGCATTGTTGCAAACTGTTGGAGTCGCTGTTTGAGGTATTGAAAATTGTTGCGGCGTTCAACAAGCAGATTTTGGTAACCCTTGCGTCCCAGCGAGAGAAGCGTCATGAATACATCTAGGGTCTGGGAGCTGCTGGCACGACCCGCATAACTGCTGGCCAGATGCTTTAGCGATTCCTCATCGCAGCTGGCCACAATAGCGCCCCCCACAGGCACTAGCAGATTCTTGTCCGTGCTCTGCACAAAGTAGTCAATGCGTCCAACGCGCTGTGCCCGATCCAGTTGAGTTGTAATTGCATTGCACTGTAGTCCATAGGCATTGTTCACCAGATGCGGCAAGGCCTTGAGCTTGGCCAGCTTCGCAATCTCGACTATGTCGTCGCTGTTGCGCGGGGCAAAGCAGCTTGTGGTAGTATACAGGCAGAGTATGCTATCAGCTCCCAGTTCATCGATCTGCTGGCGAAATTTGTCGCTATCCGAGACCAATGATTGCTCCTCCGTCAGTACCAAGTTGTTTATGATAACTGGCTGCAGACCGGCTGCAGTAATGGCCTTGAAACAGGATTTCTGGTCAATGCGAGACCAGAGCACAAACTTTGCGTTGGGTCGCCGTTTGCGCAGTGCTAGCAGGCACAAGGTCAGTGTCATACCCGTTGCCATTGGCACCAGGAAGCACCCACGACATGTGCTCATGCCGAGAGTTTGCATTAGGTCAAGAAGCAAAGCGTTTGTCAGATTGGCCAGCAGTGTGGAACCGGCAGCCTTGGGCTGCGCTTCGAGCAGATCTCCGGAGCGACCGATGCCATGCCCAAAGTTGTAATGACGTCGCGCAACAAGTTCTAAAAATGAAATTTTAATTATACATTTTATTGCTTTAACCAACTATTGCTCACTGCAAGCTATGCGAGCCTCTCTCTCGCCCAGACCAACATTATGCCCAAAATTGTTGCTGTCCAGGGCGGCCATCTGATGAACCAGGGCTTCAATCTCCTCATCTCTCCAGCCATCATCCGGCAATTTGCGCTGCACCCGCAATTAATAAACAATGATCAAAATTCTTATATATTTGATTACTATTCTCTGTCCATTTACCTTTTCAAGCAATTCCTTGAAATTGCGTTGTGTTTGGCGCTGCGCAGCCAATCCCAGCTGCAAGTAGTTGCCGGGCACTAGCTTATGTGGAACATTTATGCCATCGAAACTCATAATCCCAATTACGCTAACAAGTAATCTACCATATTTGCACTAACTATGAATTCTGAATCTGACTTAGCAAATCTGATGCAAAATCTTTCACTCCGATTTGAGTGAAATTATTCAACAGCTGACAGTCTCACCTAAGCAGTGCTGCCAATTTAGCTATTTCCCCGCTAGATCTAGCGGGCTGCAATTGGCAAATGAGGAATTAATTGTAAAATAGCGGATAGCGAGAATTAAAGCTATTTCGATATATCGATACTATCGTGAGCGGTCGACCCAGCTCTACCACATTCTGGCTATTTCTAGCTTTTTTCAAAGGCTTGTTTAGCTTTTTTATGACCCAAAGAACTGACAGCACTGGTGATTGATAGAGTTTGTCATTACTAGCATAAATGAATATATTGCTATTAAAAAATTTTAAGTTGTAGCACTAGGTAACAGCTTTAAAATTTTATCTATCAAAATTTTTAAATGTGGATTTGTTTTAGCTCTTTTCAGAGAAAAAGATTTGTATCATTACCAAATTGCAGGCAACATTTTTTCCAACTAGAATTGTGAACTTAAATATTCAATAGTTTTTGCTACACTGTGCAACAAACTGTTGCATACACTCCAAGTCCGAGCTACTGTGCAAACTGTATGGTAATGGACTGCGGTCTGCCCTGTTTTGTTAGTCGGGATTTAAGAGAATGTGCTCTTTGGTTAAAGAGCTACAAGCTGTAGTTCTTTTACCGGCAAAGTGGATAGCTTGAGTGAGTTTAGCTTGGTGTGAAACATTTCGGACGGTAGACTTCGACCTAAGTAGTCCTGAAGTTCCTTAACACAGGTCAGAAGCTGTCTGTTTGGTTGTTTTCTTTTTGCTGAATGTTGTTTTGTTTTCACGGGAACCTATAACATAGCGAGTAAAAGCTTTTTGAACGGGGAGAGCGTCATTCGACTCTTACTACTAAGCATTAGATTGAATGTAGGTCACTGGGGCAGCCTAATTTATTATATATGCAGTGCAGTCTAGAACTTTTAACAAAGGTAATATTAATAAGGCAGATGTAGGGGTGACCTATATTTAAGCATGCATACGTATCAAATACTCGTTATGTCCTGAATATTTCATCTTAAATATAAATTAGAATTGTTATGCTGAGTACAGACTAAATCCAATTAAATAGGCAAAGTAAAAATCTATATATACATATGTCCTGTCGCCCAGAAACAGTTGCTCGTGCTGTTTGCTGAACACTGTATGTCCAGCAACCAACAAATCGTACCATGTACACTTTTTTCCCAACCACATAATTATATTATGTACGGAAGGCAGTGCTCAACATGGAAATGGTTGCATGCCTCAAATGAAGGCCACAGTATGGAATCCTTTAGTCTGGCTAAATTTCCAATCGCTAGTTCGCACTAAAAAAACACTTACATATGTACGTTTACATATCGCTAGTTTCGGCTAATTCAATCAGTTTTGTTTGTTCAGTAATGCCATTTAAACTTTATTAACGTTTTGCTTATACAAAGATAGACATCAATTTTGGACTTCTGAAACATTTATAATTGAGTTAATTGAATAATATTCAATATTATGATTAGTATTAACATTTAATTTCTCTAAGAAATTTGCCAGTATTTCGAATTTTCACTCTTTTTTATGATAACTACCTTTTCTTTGTAGTTGTAGAAATTTTCGTTTCATTTAACAAATATTGGTAATATTTATTTATTGTCATTAAGGAATTTCTGAATGCAGGTAAACACTAATTTAATTCGATTTGGGTCGTTTCGTAGCGAGAAATATGAATTTATAGCTTACACCATTTTTAAAAATTTTTGTTTTATTTTATATTTATATTTGCCCTAACTCTTTATTATCATAATATTTGTTTCATCGATAGGATTGATACTATCGATAGTTATATCGCAATTTTATGTTTGAATTTTATCTCTTAACATCAACGATTTAAATATATTTATAAATATTTCTAAAAAAATGTAGTCTCCAAAATTTGTGTTATTCATTTGCATCTTGAGATTTATTGTAAAAAGCATATAAAAATTAACTTTTACTGATGCATAATTTAATCATAAATATTATAACTTTGTAGAATTTCAGTAGTTACACTGCGTCACGTCATTAGCTCATAGGTGTGACACCATGTGGTATGGACGTATGTCATGTACTCCTAGTGGTTATGCTAAATAAGCTTCTTCTCCGAGTAAACTATCGGATATACCCATGTTGTTGCTAGAAATGACAAAAAAATCGAATGTTATAGATAATATTATAGAAACTTGCTTCTTGCAACAATGAAGAGGGAAGGAAGAAGGAATCGCTGATAGTTTTCAATAACAGGATTCTTTCGATTATCCAAATTTTTAAACGGAATTTTCATCAAACGTATTTAGGTCTTACTAAAAATTAAACTAATGGAAACATGCATGTCCCTTAAATGACTTACATAACTCTGTAAAATAATCTAATTTTATAAATATAATTTTTTTTATAATTTCAGCCGCTTTAAGCTTGTGAAACCGTATCCATACTAAATTATGGCTAGCCCTGTGCTTTTTATAAATGGACTTAGCTCTTGAGCTGGTTTTGTTTCTTTCTTAGAAATCGTTCAACTAATGAGTGAAAAATTTCATTCTGGTTTTTCTTGTAATTCTCATAAATTATCTAAGTTGATTATTCGGATTCTTTTATGAATGTTTTTGGTATTTCTTGGGTGCAATGAATAATAATGTAAGAGTTGACGTCAAAAACAACATCTGTTTTCTGTAATGTCCTCACTCGGACAATTTCCTATGTACTTAAGTATGCTTGTCACTTAATTTGATTTGCAAGAACTGCTTTAGGTTTTAGTGGTGAAATTTGTTGCCTATTTTTAGGCTTTGTGGGATTGCATAAACGACTTAAGACTTGTTAAAATTGTTAAAGTTTGTACAGGCAAACTTTTCTTTACATTAGTTTTTGCAAATTGATTAGGCCTTAAATTGCCTTTATTAAAGTTGAAAGTTGAATGATTTCATTACTAATTTTGCATTAACAAGACAATAATTCCAGAGTTCGCCTTTGATACATCAGAATATTTACTCAAGGAAAAGATTTCAATTTAACTTTGAAAACATTTTCAATACAGAAATCGCATGTTCATATCTACTGAAGTCTCTGGCATTTTCCAAAAATTGAATGGCATCTGAATTATCGGAAATTCCTAACTGGAATTTCGACATAATTGAGATTAAATAAAGTGCATTTTATGTTCATATACCAACGCTAACAGAAGTACAACAATAGTAGATGAATGAAAAAAGCATGTATTAGAGTACATAGCTCACTTGTTATTCTGTCTAGAAATCATCAAAGAATTATTTGGAAACGCATTTCATCTTATGCACACTTTTATTTGAAAATCCTAAGAGTTTTGGACCTCTCTATTGTGTCAAGAAAATCAATTCGTTCCTCAGGAATTCTCTGGTATATTTATTTAACAGATTCTTAGCTAATTAAAAGCAGCATCCTCGATTATCATTTGGATCGTAATTTAGGCAAAGAAAACTAGAGGTTGAAATACTTAAGTCAAAGTGACCAAAATGTACGTCTGAATGCCTAATGGCAAAATTCAAATTATGTACAAAGTCTTTCACAGCCGAGTTCGATCGAATTTTCTTTTCGATTGTTGCATATAATTTTAGGGGACCCACCAATGGTGCTTACATTTTTTCTTGGTACACAGTATTTTTAGAATGTGAACAAAAAAGGTTTTGCACTTATTCAATAAATGCAATCAAATCGCATGGGAGTTAGATTAGTTCTTTGTTTTAAGAACAAAATGCAAATTTATTGAACATGTTGCTCACTGGAAGTCAAAATATAATAATGATAACTTTTTTGAATCTAACACTTGTTTATCAAAATGAAATCTGGAATAAAATGATTAGATTTTTTTGATTCCGGAAATGATTGCTTACCAATCGTTCTTTAAGTCTCTTAGTCTTCGAATAAATTCTTAGTTTCAGCCATTTTATTTTCCATTTCATTTAGTTTAATATGTTCTATTTATTTATAAAACATTATTTAAGTTTTGTATAAATTTGTTAAATAAAATCCATCTACAAATGTTCATAATGCACTTTTAGCGAAACTCTTTATTGGTGTTGGATGTTATTGTTTTGTTTTATTTAGCCTTGAGCGCACTTGCAGGATGTAAAAACTTTGAACATTTTGATTTCACTTTTTGGGTTAACTCTCTTTTTACAGTTTTGGCTTGGTGTGTGCTGTTTTTGATTTTGCCTTTGCTCTTTCTCTTCGAGCTTCTCCTGTTGTATTTGTTCGTGTATTCGTTGCTGCTTTTGCTTCAGCTGCAATGATTTAAATGCTGCATTGCTAAGCTGCCAATTGCTCGAAATGCGGCGAGCTGGCTTTATGTGCTTCTGCTGATAAGTCGGCGCTACACTGGCCAGTTCCGTGGACCGGTCCGAGGCAGCCGATGCAACCGTGGAGGAGGCAACTGCCGACCAAAACATTGTCTTAGTTCTGATGAATTTGTAAATTAACAAATTTAAACTAAATTGATCACGGTCAGTCAAGAATCACGAACTAACTATCGAACTTTTAATGTGTTTGTTGTCCTTCTATTGGCTGCAGCGAATCGTATTTTACCGTTGCGTTGTGTCGCGTGCGTCAGGAAGCTTTTCAACTGTGCGTGCGTCTCGTTCCGAGTTTCGTTTGCTAGTGCACTCAGCTCAATGCAGATGCTTCCTTATATAGATGCATGCCGAACGAAGAGAGTAAGCGATGGCATTCGCTCTTTGTAAACTCTCTTTACACTTGTTACTCTTCTGCGCTCAATGTCAATGTCAAGTTGCACATCAATGTGGACTTCGGTGTTCGATTTTGATTCTGTTCTTGTCGTTGACTGGCCAACCATAATTGAAACATAATCAAATGGATATTGGGTACGGTGCAGTTTATTTGAAGAATTGAACATTAAATTTAAATATGAACGATTATAGTTTTTTTTTATATGAGATGACTACACGATTTGTATTGCATCTTTTAGGCACACTTTGAAATGGTGATAAACTCTTAAGTAAATAATATTTCAATAATTAATTTGTATTCAATATTGTGTAATATTTATTTACTTATACAACCAGTTCTGCAAATGTTTCGAATTCAATTCTCTTCCCCATCTGCTGTTGGGGTCCCCATGTTGGGGTCATTGTCATTGATAATGCTCTTAGTTTCATCAACAGATGTTGATGCTGCTCATTTTGCTCTATCGAACAACACATATTGCACCAAAAGACTTGTTGCACCTGCCAACAACTGGGTCCAGCAGCAGCAGTTTTACACTGTAGAAGTAAAAAACGTGACAACATCTATTGTCAGCTAAACAATGCTACTAAAATGAACCACGTCTGCTCATTATTGAACAGAGGCACATTTTGAATCGGAAAATGTAATAATAGTACAATAGAAGTGGACACAATTATAGAAGATTTTGATTAGTTAACGTGCCGCTGTCCTCAAACAAATTATCAACTTTCCTATATCACAAGTGAGTGAATTGTGTCAGTTCCATGTGTTTTAGATCGTTCCAGGCGAATATTATGTATACAGTTATACTGTTAATAATTATTTCAATATTTTCAATTTTGTATTATCTCGAATTCAGACAACTGTATTTAGAGTTAGAATTTTGAGCTTAAGTGTTCTACAGCTTTCGCTACAGCTTCAACAAACTGTTGCACACACGATGGTCATTCAATTCTCAGCTCACTGTAAATCATAGCGACTAATAAACCGTATGCAGCGACTCTTTGTTAGTCGGGATTCAAGAGAACGTGCTCTTTGGTGTAGTCAGCAACAGTTGTGTTGCCCTCTCTAGCTGTCGCATCGAGCTCGTATCTCAGGTGCAGCAGCGCTAAATGTAGACATTTGTAAAGTGCGACAAGCGAATCTCTACATTGATGGTCATTAAACAATTCCAGAACAAGAAAATGATACTCATTACTACTTTTAACAATTAAGTCGTCAATTATTATATTATCGGTATTGTATCGCTCAAATACTCTGAATTAATAAAATTAGCAGATCTGTGCTATCATTACACATTCCACATTAAAAATAGTACTGCTAATTAAATGACATTTTTACTAGCATTTAAAAGTAATTTCAGTACACAACAGTACCAATTTACTGCGAGACTCGCTTTAACATTCCATATAATAATATATCTTTACTTTCCTTACGTTCCTTTACGTTCCTTAAACTTGAAAGACTTAGTAAGCCAATTTTCAATTCAATGAATTTTGGACAGACTTTTCTGTATCAGATTTAAGTCGTTATTCAGATACAGCACAGCTTGTTTTACAAAATTTTAAATAAGTAGTAGAGTAATACTCGTTTAATTAAAATAAAATAAATATTAAAATTTTCAGTGATTTTATTTACCTACCAGGCAATTAGATTATATTTGTGTTAACTGCGATTACAAATGGCGTTTCATTTGATTACTTTGAATTATAGTCGAAGCAAACTTACCTCATCAATTTTCAAGGTTCTTATCTCCAATTTAATTAATATTCCTGAAATCTTAATAGTGTAAACTGTGTAAACAGGTTGCCTACAATCAGAAGGGATTACTGAGAAACGCAAGTAGTTCGGCGGCAAGTAAGAATTTATATTAGATTCACATTTGTGAAATATAGTTTCTGAAGACCGTTTAATTTGCAGAGCCATCAGTGCCTTTTTTAGAGAAGCCAAGTATTGTGTTCTCGACTGAAGCCCTAAACCATCATTGGGGGGTAAGTTGGTAGGCCGTTCCAGCAGTTTTAATTCTATTAACTCTGCGCAGGCATGGCCGGTTGTAATTACTACGGTGGTTGGCTTCGCATGTGAGATGATTGGCGTCATGTATTTGGCGGCAACGCGGAGTGATGTCTGGTATTCGAAGAGTCCAGCGCCTTGCGAAACTATTGAGACGCGCAAAGGCTATCAGCCGCCTATAAGTAAGGTGTGTTTCTGTAATCTGAATAGTTCCAAGTGCAATTGCTCTTAAATAATTGTTATTGTTCACACAGATTAAGGTCATCAATCAGAAACGCGAGTATTCACCGGGACTCCTTGAGGCGTGGCAAGGAAATGTCGATGGTCCTCCAGGTAAGCGGAGTTTTAGTTTCCACAATATTTGGTTCTTTAAGTATCTTATATCTTAATATTAACTTAATACACATTTGCAGCTGAAGATGATAAAAAGAATAAAAAGAAGTAGGTCAGTAACCAGAAAATCTGACCATAGCAGATTGGAATGATGGATACCCGTTAATTATTTGGAGTTTTATATATTTACAGTATCGTTAAATTTTGTAAACATAAAAAGATTTATAATCTTGTCACAATAAAAACTATGTATCCATTTTGCAAGGCTTAAAAAAATGTAAATAAACTTTACCTGCGTTTGAAAACAGAAATCTGTATGCCAAATTTGGTGTATCTTGCTACAATAGTTTGCTGAGTTAAATCGGGTTGGTACTGATCAAGATTATGTATATTTAATACTGTCGAATGCCTGCTATATACCGATTTGATTTTGATTTAGGGTTATTATGAAAATCCAATATCGACTTTGAATATCCAATTACCAATATTTAGAGTTCATAGTATGCCATGTTAAAAATTCAAAACTTGGGTTATGTAAAGTTTCGGGCCTTTTTGTATAACATAACAAAATTTTTTCTAGTTCATCTGGAAACCAGTATATTTTATTAATTTTTATAAAATTTTAAGTAAATCCTTGACTTACAGTTTAAAGAATGGCTCTTCGCTGTGTTTGTTCAAAATTCCCTCATCGTAAACTTTTTGATACGATTTCCAAGGTATCAAATTTTAAATTATGCACCAATGCGATATTTACATTACTTAACTTGTTGCAGGTACGAGTACCCTATAAGAAACCCGGCTTCGTTCGGCATAGTAGTAGCTCTGCAGCAGGTTAGTTATTTAATCTAAATAATTAGATATGCATGTTGACTCTTTTGTTTGTAGAACCACCAGTGCCTTGGCTGGAAAGCCCAAGTGTTGTGTTCTCAGTTGATGCCTTGAACCATCATTGGGGGGTAAGCATTAGTCTCTTTCATTAGCAGATTTCTAGCAATTATTCAATGGTTTTCTACAGGCATGGCCGGTTGTCATTATCTCAGCAATTGGTTTCGCTTGCGAGCTGATTGCCATAATGCGCTTAGCAGCACAACGGGACGATGTGTGGTATACTAAAGGACCAGCTGCCTGCGAAGTTGTTGAGACGCGCAAAGGATATCCAGCGCCTTGCCGCAAGGTGAATTTCACTAGAGCTAATAATTTGAGATTGCCTAACTTGTTATTCTGCCATAGTTAAAGGTCTACAATCAGAAGTATGAGACTCCTAAGGAGCTCATTGCAACTATTCAAAGTGATGTCGATGGTCCTCCTTGTAAGTTAAATTTGATATTGATAGTTGACAAAGTTTTCGGCGCTTCCAATGTAATTTGACGCTTCTCCGTTAACTGGGAATGCACCTTTTATTGTTTTTATTGTCGACCTGGAGGCGTTGAACATTCGCATAGCAGTCAAAGTTGAATTAATACGCATGCCAATTTGCTTCTAGGCGACATTCGTAAAGATGACAATAATGATGGTAAAAGCAATGAAAGTTATGTAGTTAGCAAAAAGATAATAGCTGCCCATGCGATTGCCAGTCTTGGCGTAATTTACTTGGCTTTTCTCCTTTAAAAATCCGATACCCATGGGAAGCGTCAAGTTTGGAGCGATATATTTACAAATACTCGTATGCAACTAATGGTTAACAAACTAAAATTCATGGGAATATTTACAGGCGAAGGAAGCAAAAAGAAGTAATTCAATATTAATTGATATATCACGTACAAGAACTTCTGAACTGTTTTGCTGTGGGTGCCAATGCTCAGAATTTTTATCGGATGCAAAATTATATTTATATAACAGATACAGTCAAATAAATTCTCTATTTTGATCAATTTATTTCTCTTATTCAATTTGATTAAGCCAATGCGAAATGATAAATAAATAAATAAATTATCAACTTCCAGTTGTTATTATATCAGCTCGCCCAAGGATTAAAGCTGATTATTTAAATTGCAGCGCAAACAATTCGAATTTCGTATGGATGAGATCCTTAATTCATTTCAAATGCAAATATGTTAAGTTCAATTTGTGCTCTCAATGCCACAATAGTAAACAATTGCAGTTTTTTCAAGATTCGAAGTCACTCACCAATTAAATAAACAATAATTATACCCGTTAATTACATTTGAAAGTATACAAGGGGAAAGTAACATGGAGAAGAAAGCATCCTCGACCTATAAAGAACATATTAGCTATCAGCAGCAACAGTCGAGTCGATGAGACTATATTAGAGACTATAAAAGCTAGGGTAAAACTGTGCAACGCGTATCTTTTTGTACTTCAGTCCAATACCTTGAACATTTGAAAATTATTTAAATTTACTGAAATTTAAATGTTAAACAGCAACCTGTGGATAAAGCCGATGTCAGACTGAAACCAGACTGTTTGTATATTTACATAAAATTGTATTGTATGTAAGAAGTTTGTTGTAGCCCAGAAAGTCGTGTTTCGAAAATATTTAAAAAATTGTTGAGTGTGTCTATGTTTGCTAATAAGCAATTAAATTAAGAGTCACGTTAGTTCATCCATTGCAAGTGAGAATATGGCGCTCCGTATAATAGCTGCAAATAATTCGCGGAATTCACTTCTTAAAATAATCTCAAAGGTTCAAGCACAATAAATACAACAAAGCGTACTTTTTTGTTATTAATCATTTATTTATTTCTGTTTTAGATATCCTTTGATAAACGATCTTCTGTTCGACATACAAGCTCTGCATGTGGTAAGTCTCTGGATTGCTCTCGAAACATGTCTATTTATGAGACACTCCAATTCCAGAACCGCCAGTTCCCTGGTTGGAGAAGCCAAGTATTGTGTTCTCAGCGAAAGCACTGAAACATCATTGGGGGGTAAGTACCTCAGATCGATTTACTATACACAGTTAACTTGAGTCCAACTAGCAATTAGCTCTACTCGCATTACTATTATTGTAATTATTATTTAGTGTTTCTATGAGCCAAAACTACGAATACTCCTAAGCAAATTACGTGAGTCCCACAGACACCATGAGAGCTCTGTTCTCTGGGTATGCACATTAAGATAGGAATATTAAAGAGGATTCAATAGACTAGATTATATATGGTTTGGTGTGTGCTAATGTTTTAAGTTAAGAAATCAAATATACAACTTGTGTTTTATACAAGACTAACTACGCGTAATATCCACTATTTAAGAAAATCATAATTATTTACTTGTGTATAAATGTATAGCCATAAATGTGATGGAAATGGAAAAGAAAATACATTGTATAAGACTACACGTACAGTAATATATATTTTGTGTGAAACATTTATTGAGTTATACTATTCGTTATATATGGGTGTATATAATTAATTAATTCATACATCTTTGCGTATAGTTATGTACATTTATACGCAGCGACAATTAATAATATTCAGATGAGTTTTTGGGTTTGTGTTGTGTTCAGTTAAATTAGCAAAACTAATACGCAACATACAATACCAACTAATGTTAATGTGTATGTATGAGTGTGTGTGTGTGTGTGTGTGTGTGTATGCTAATTATGTGAATACTAATCAACTAGAGCTAAGTATACGTTATATATGTTCTTTGTAATAATTCAATATAAGTATATATGTATGTTTATTGTATTAGAAGTAGCTAAATAACTTTCGAAACAGCATTTAAATAAGTTGTAATCTTACTTTGCGTTAAGTAAATTTTATAGCACTTTCTTTTTCATCATTTTTTGTATAATATACATAGAATATAAATGGTTATTGTTTGGATTTAGAACAACTTGCAACACAAATCTACGCGGTTGTTGAATGTATTTCTTCACCTGCTTCTTCAACCTCTTATTATTAATATTGTATTTTTAACGATACATTCAAATAAATACGCAATCTAGTATCTATGCATTTAGTATGAGTTTTTGCATGTAGACGATGTAAGCTGTACGATGTATTAATTTGGTTCATCATCATTATCATTGGCGTCATCATTAAATCTCTGTACTTATGAACTAATGTTAGCTATTGTTCGGGATTCACATACGAATATGAACGATATACGCACATAAAGTACAACAGTATCAAATTTATACACTATGAATATTGCTTATACTTTCTTATATGCATATACACATACATACATATACATAAGTGTATAGCATATGAATATGTATATTGTTGAGTAGTATTGTCCACATAAATAGTTGAATTCGCTTTCATATTTTGACTTCAATATATGAAAGATTTCATATATAGCAAGAATATAGCATAGATTTCTTCGGGTTTGCGTTTGCCAATATTTCAATTTTGTATTCGAATATTTTAATCATTTTGTTAGCGACATGCACTTTGCTTTTTCTCAATTGTATTGTGTAAATGTCAATGTGTAATGTTAGAAGGATTTGTCTTATATACAAATTAAATTGAAATTTTATTTATACAAATTAAAAACAAATAGTATTATCATTTGATTCAATAACAAAATAATTACGGGGCTAAATAGCAGAAAGAGAGCATTGATTACTAAAAACAAGAAAAATTACCATTCGATCTGTGCTACCAAAAAGTTTGGATTATTATTAGATGTGTGTGGAAATTGTATGTGGAAATCATTTAAAGTATTTAGTACGATACGATTACGGTAGAAACGAGCGTACATTACATGGTATAAAGTACATTTTACAAAGTCTAATATGACGGTGGTTTCTAATTCAACTATTAGCTAATTATGTATTACATGTGTATAACTAATCTTAACTTTATTTCGGATTATACATATATAAGTATATATTGTATACTTAAGTAAACACTGATTTTCTGTGCATTGTACAGCAAAAAATACGTGCAAACTACTTACGACAAATTACATAAAATACTAGAATGTTAATATAGATCAATTTTAATCAAATTATTAAATTAGCTTTTCATTCTGCGGTCGCATCAAGCCATTTAAATCATTTTCAAATCAAATGCAATTGTTTTATTTTTCAAAAGTTTTTTTTAGTTTGCTTTTCCATTTTTAATTTATCGTTTATTTTCCATTCAAAAATGTTGAAAAATGTAATTCTGCATTTTCAAGGGGTTTTTCTTGAGTCATTGCTAAATGTAAGAGTAAATACAGTTTACATCTCTTATATAAATTTATATATAATTTTATAAAGTGTTATATACGGATTTCTAAGCATCGCTACAAGTATAGAGCGACATCAGTTACAGGTTTGTCTTTAGCATTGAAATATTTCCTGTTAATTGCATTAAGAAACTAATAAATATAGGTATCAATTAAATATTAAGCATTTCCATTTCATATGTTGGCTGCAAATTTTTACAATAAATACATAAACTTGTTATTAGCTCAAACTAAATTTAATTCAATTAAACTGGTTTATAGGGGCTTGCTTAAGGCCTAGAAGATATACGTGACAACTTAGCACTAGGATTTCAACTTTTGTTATTCTTTTTTTCTTTTTTTTTTTTGTTAATTTCTTTTATGTTTTCTTTTTAATATAATGCACTTGCTTATCGTTTATTAAGTAGTATTAAGTTGTTTTGAGAAACAAATTTACAACAGTTGGTAAGTTCTTTTCATGTTTTGCCATTGTTATTATTCTTCTTTTTTACTGATCAAAAGGGCACAAGCTAAAATTCATATTTTATTTAGCTCATTGACAAAACTAATGTGGAAATTGGGATTTGAGTATTAATTTTGTACCATACCAAAAGAGGTTTATCAACAAATCCTAATTCAACACGTATTCCCGAATTCCTCATTGCTAAAATTGTGCTGATAATTTCGAGTTTCCCAAACAATCGTCTACTATAGTCTTTACTCGCTATGGGCAAGTTGCACTTATATGCAGAATTATAAATTAAAGACTGCTTTTTGAATGAATTGAAATTAATGAGGATTTCCTGAAAATACTTGCTCCCTGATAGTTTTTATGATTGAATAGATTTTCTGTAAAAATGTCGAGTATTTGTTATACTAAAAATAGAATGGTACTTTGATATAATTCTGCTACCATCAGATGTTTTCTGTTAAAAAACCTTAATCCTTATTATATTGGCATTTGCAGAAAAATGTATCATAGTGTCTCCCAGAAACTATCACACGTTTAATGTTTTTTTTGTTATATTTACTTGATCAGGGAGCAAGTTCTTTGGTGAAAATGGTCAATTTATAACAAGGCGAAAAACGGGAAAAATTCGAAACAACTAATATTGGAGCCACTTATGCTCATATAAACTGTAATTTAGTAAATTGTTTGAATGCATTGTCTTAACAGTTTTGTTATGTCAATTAGTGTTGCTGGAAGACGAGTCTAAGTTTTTTTTTTAATTTAGTTTTAAGTTTTCTCATAGGGTAGATAGGTGCGTTATCCCACGTATCATTAAAAAGAATATTGTGACTTTACTCACCTTTTGTATAGTCGGGCATACCCGTACGTATACATAGTTAAGTACGCTGTAGTTATCCCCTTCAAAAGAAATCTCCCCTAATACATAAAAATTGAACATGGTGTTGAATTCGTTCGTTTCGTTTCACGTTTTTAAGTACAATTAGCATTTAGTTGTATTTTGTCGTATTCTTCCAAAATATAGCTCATTATTATTGATATGTGACGAGCTGTTAAAAGTTTTGTTTCGTTTTTGTATATTCAAGAAAACGTTTTTATCTTTTTGTGTAATATACATTTTGTTTCAATATTTAATTTGTTGTATAGTTATATTGATTTTGTGTAACACTTAAATTAGTTTAATTACGATATTTTGTTGTTCATTTTGTCATTATCATTAATATTTTATTTGTTTTGTGTTACTCTTTGTTTTTAATTTAGCATTGGAAATAAGCATGAAAGGCTTTTTATTTCGAGCTTTCAATATATAAGTGTTTACATTAGCAATTAATAAGTAAATAGCTTTTGTTATAAGTACAAATACGAATACATATGAGCCGTATATAATATAAGGGCTTAAATACTCAGCTGCATTGCTTTAAATTATCAACACGTTATAACTTAAAATTTAGGCTTAGAACTAATTTCATTATGATCAAATAAATACTCTTTTTTTATAATATATAGTTTTTATTTCATTTATATCTTTATTAATTTTTTTTTATTTTCACAGGAAAATAATTGCTTTTATTCTGTATTGTTTACGTTTTATGTATTTTGTATAGTTTGGTTTAGATTTGGTTTGTTTTAGTTTTTAAGGTTTACTTGGTTTATACTTACTTTATACTTGTGTTTGTTGTAAGAGTAGATAGATTATTGATCTGTGTCTATGCACATCAATTGACTAGCTTGTTAGAGTATTTTCGTGTTCTGTGTATTGTAGAGTACAGTAGTTCAGTACCAAAATAATAAAACGCCAAATAATCGACAAGAAGCCAAAAATGTTTAATTTAATAGAGAGTTGTCACTAATATTTCAAGTAGTATTTTACGAGTTTTCGGGTAAATAACCTGATTTATTTTATTTTCGAATTTCGCTAGAATTTGGTCCTCATTATTCATTCAAATCAACTACTTTACGTGTATCGGTATTTTCAATAATTGAATCTTTTCTAATGCATATCAAAAATCATCGGTCTGGGTACAGATTTTATTGGGATTTGGGTAGGAACAGGGGATAGAATGAAATCTTTTAAAAACCGTTATCCAAAAACAAGACACTTCATTACCGAATGTTATATATTATGTAAAATTGTAACTCTCGACACCTTCAAAGTGATATGCGTTTTGTAGGCTCACAACAACAGTTTAATGATGCACCTAGGCTTATGAAATGTTTTCCATTTGTTTTTCGATTTTCTTTTGAAGTATTCTTAGTAAGTATATTTTGCCACATTTTGAGACGCTGGCTTATATACATAATAGATATATACATATAATATTTTTAAAGGTATGTTTTTCCTCTCTAATTGAATATATCACGGTCTTGCTAAATATCGCTGTATACATGTAAATATCTATAAAGTTGTCATTCGACTTTAGTTCTAATGTATATATATCCTTTTGTATATGAGTATATATATGAGAGAACATCAACATTATCCAACTAGATAATATAGTACAATAGCTAAAACCGATTGCCAATTCCATCACTGGCCACTGATTATAATTTTCTTCAGTTGTTAATTAGGTAATTTGGTTTACGAATACTGACACTTGAATGCTGAAACACAGTTGATCTTATTGTCATATGATGTATGTATGTATGTATGTATGATGTATGTATATAAAATGCCTATATATTTATGTAGTGTCTAAAAGGGAATTCGCTTATGTTTTGTAGTTGTGGTGAGAAGATGATATGGATTGCCATTGGGTTTCTTTTCTTTTTACTTGCATTCCCATAAAGATTGTATATAAAGGTTTTAATGTATTTAGAGAAGTATACGCAATTGACTACTAAACATGTTCCATCATGCTTTTTATATAAGAACATTTGTTTGTATGTATTTAAGTATGTATGTATGTATCTTCTATATAGCTACATATGTATGTTGTATACTAAAATAGTTAACCTACAATTAAATAAAACAAACTCCAATTTGACACAACTAAATGTGGATGTGTGTACTTGGTGAGTGTATGAATTTATATTACAGCAATTGGATATTTTGAATAACCAACGATATTATCATATTTTTGTTTGTTTTGTTTTTGATTTGCTGATGAGATATTAAAAATGTTTCTACCACAAAATAAGAGATAATAATAGTTATTATTATTGGAAACTGAACAATTAAACTATTTCTATGGAAGTTTATCAAAATTATATGTATATGTATATATTTACCGACATATATAAAGAGCGCTATATATGTTCTGTTACTAAGTATATATCAAAATTCACAAGCTACTACTTGGGATTATTGTTTTTTGGCATCAAAACATTTTCATAGACAATTTTCTTTGTTTTGTCACATTGTTTTTTCTTTTATTCTATTTTTGTTTGAGTTCCAATTGATTTTCAGACTGTTGCAACTGTTACTGTTACCAAGTACAAAACTAAATTGGCGACAATTTATCACTTTGAATTAATGCAGAATATGGAACTATAGAACGTAGAACGAAGAACGAAGAAAGTGAGTTGGAAACATACAATTTAATATAAATTCATGTAGAAAAGTGAAAAACAGTTCACAAGCATTTCAAAATGTTACTACTTTAGTGCAAGGGCTGAATGACTCGATCTTTACAAATATGCATTATGAAAATTTGTTGACTTCTCTCATTTATGTATCTTTTGTAAAATTTGGATGTAAATGAATACTCTAGTCTTAAGCATTTTTGGACTTCTTGCGCTAGCTAAGAATAAAAATAAAATGCAAACATGAAAATCAATATTTATTTTTAAGATTTAAATTTAAATTATAATATATTATTAAATATGTATATTTTTATATAGTGTAACAATACTTTTTTTTTTTGTATAAAAAACGGGTTAATTATATAATGTGTAGGCTATGGAAAAGCATACAATTTGTCTGGGTAAATCATATATTTTATCTTAAATCTGTATATGTATGTATATCTGAGATCTAACCAACGAGTTTGGGGTTGATGTTCTTTTTTGGGAGAAAGGGGAATATAAAATAATATTGATAAGTACTTGTTTTTGAATGGCACCAATAGCTTTGTGGAATGTGTATGTTAAGTATAAACAATAAATAAATAAGTTAGTTGATTAAATAAGTTGTAAATTGAGCATTACGAGTCTAAGGTTCAGCCCAGCAAAATGTTATAAATGTTTGCATGTTATCTAATTATCTTTGGTATGCAAAATATGAGACGACCCATGAAGGGTATTTGGGGATGCAGTTTTTTTTACAAAATGTTAATACATTGGATGTAACAAATAGTATAAATATATATATGAATATATGTTCAAGTGTAGAATATACTCACCGTGACAAATGCAGCAGCACATACATTTAACAATAACACAAAATCCCACCTGGGTAAACAACATCTACGCAAGGTGATAAATAGAGAAGAGCACAACATTTACAGAGTTGGTGGTGTACGAAAGATCAACAAAAAAGGATGTATACAGAACTAATACAGTCAAAATGATAATCAACACTAGTATATACAGGCTAGTAAGTAATAAGAAAAAAAAAACACATATTATATTTTTGCTTGATTCATTAGCAAAGTTTTGTTTTGTTGTAAACCAGTTTATTAAACACAAAAATTACTTCAATTGTATTATGTCGCAATTAAAATTAGGTAGTTGTTCATGTGTACATACATATAAACTATATATACATACGCAAATTATTACTTTCAAATGATAACTAAGTAAATACTAAAAAATCTTCAAACATGCAAGCGAATCAAATGTTTATAGAGTATACAGCGCCTCCAATGCGCGCTCTCTGGCTGTCCTTGTTGTTGTTTTTAATTATTACTATAATTAATAATTTTATAATGAATTTTGTTTGTATGTTTATGTAAGTGTAGGTGTGTATGTATGTAGGTGTGTGTGTATTTGTTTTATTTTCAATGCAAAACTCAAATGCAAATGCTACAACTAATCAATTACAAAATAATACTATAACTAAAGGGGGAGAAGGAGCTGTTTATATGTATGTATTTATATGTGTGTGTGTGTGTTTGTGTCATTAATACATTAACTACAAAAGTAAGTTATACCTGGAAGTTATGCGAATGAATAGAAAAAATTAAAAATTGGATACAGTTAGAGCAAAAATAATGGACTCCAGTACTTCTATTTTTTAAGTACGGTGTCTTAAAATACAAGTATTGAATATTTAGGAGATTAGTAAATTGTGCCATCTTGCTTAAGGGCTTTTAGGGGCGGAGCAGAGAGGCACAAATATTTTAAAACAATACAGTATTTAGTACAGTCCTGTAGCCTGAGAATTCAAGAAATTAAGCGAAATCTGAGCATTTTGCTGGTCTTAAATGCTACAAGAACAAAGCAATTAAACTAACTTAGGAGCACAGCACATAATCAAATATTCCATTATAATAAGTATGTGTGTGTGTGTAAGTAATTTATGATAATTAAATGGGGAGAAGTACACGTTAAAGTCTATACACAGCTTACATTAAGAAAAGTCGCAGCCGAGTCTCGTTTGAAGTTTATTTTTTTTTTAAGTTACAACAAAGAGAGAGCATGCTTTCTGTGTGTTGATGTGTAGTTGTGTTTCTGTGTAGTTGTGTTTGTGCAGAATAGTGTTATGTGATGCATGTGTATTGGGTCTACATTGTCTCTGTCTCTGTCTCTGACTAACTGCTAGGCTGGGTGAATTAAATTCGAGCTCAAAACTAAATAACTAATGTGATGTCTGGTATATCTAATGATTTTTTTCCTTTCCTTTTCATTTTGTTTGTGTTTCTGTTATTGATATTATAAGTTTATTATCATACATATTTTATAATATCAGGCTTGAGCAACTTGTTGAGTTTCTTTTTATATCGATCTCGCTTTGCCTTTACTTTCTCTTTATTTATTTTGTTCAATGAGCTTTGATGGTTTTCTTTTGATTTAAATTTTATAAATATGTTCTTTTTTTTATATATATATATATGTAATATGTATGTAGTTTATTATGTTATATAATAGGTATTATGCACTAAAAATTATATAAACTGCTACAATTAAACGCAATCACAATCGGTGGTTTTTTAAAGTTTTTTTTTGCTTTTCAATAATTTTTGCTTTTTGGTTTAATTTTTTTTTATAATTCATTAATATTTTTTGTTTTTTGTTCTTATTTTTTTTTTCTTTAAATTTGCTCTGCCTCGCCGGCTGCTGTTTTTGTAGTTGTTGTTGATATTTTTGTTTGTTTTTGTTGTTGCTTATATTGCTTATCATGTTTGTTATTATTGAACGCATATCATTTGCCTTTGCGTGGGGCCCTTAAATATAATACTTAATATGCTTTCATGTAAGTATATGTATGTGTATGTGTACGTGTATTTGTATGTGTATGCTTATGCGTGTGGCACTAAGAACTATGGTAAACCAAATTTCGTTGAGTCGTTGTATGTGGTTGTGTTTGTGTTTGTGTGTGTTGGAGTTGGTGTGGAGTGTGTGTTTGTGTATCTGTATGCATTATTGTTGTATGCAAATTACCAATAGAACGTTAGATCGAGATAGAGAGAGATAAAGATAGAAACTAGAGAGAGAGAGAGCACAGCTTAGACATACATGCCCATGCCATACATGCTGCTCCAGTCGACGCCCTGGAAACTGGACATATCCACGTTAGCCAGCGCATAGTTTGGATAGCCGCCAGCCGGATTTCCAGCAGCAGCGGCAGCAGCTGCAGCTGCGGCCGCATTCAATGGATTGCCGGCCACAAGGGCCGCCTGTTGGGCAGCGGCAAGGGAATGAGCATTGGCGCCCGCCCCATTGGCGGCGTTGGCGGCCAGAGCGGCAGCCGCTGCTGAATGCGCCTGTGAGGCTGAATTGGAGGCGGCAGCGGCGACGGCGGCGGCAGTGTGATGCTGATGCTGATGTTGTTGTTGCTGCTGATGCTGATGATGCTGATGCTGCAGACCGGCGGCAGCTGCGGCGTGGGCATTGTGCGACTGCTGCTGCTGATGGGCGGCCACCGCGGCGCTCTGTGCCTGATGGGCCTGCATCAATGCGGCATTGGCAGTGGCGGCGCTGGCGGGGATGGTGTAGGGTGCATATCTGAAAGCAGCACGAAAATCAGTTATTCAATTGAGATCAATATCGATATTGAGAACAAGGCTGCAAGCCTCAAACATATTTTTTAAACGTTTAACGAATTTATTTACTTTTGCTCAGTTTGCTTACAAAACTCGAACCGATCAGTTTTGCAAATTAAGATAATTAAGATAATTTCAGACGAACAATAGCAACTCATTAAATGAGATGCTTTGAGTTGAGGCGCTGAGCAAAAATAACTTAAATTGATTATATACTTGAGGAGGTTTTAGTCATAGAATAAGGAAAGCTACAAATCAAATATTTATCAAAAACCTTGATCATCTCATGATTTTTAAGTCGATAAATGTGTAACGATTTTTTAGTTGGTGTCTTAATACATGATATGAAATAAGCATAAAACCTATGCAAATTTTGAGTGGTTCGTTTTAAGAAGCCATTTTGCAGCCTTGATTTAAATTGTTGTGCAGAACTCACCTGACGCCGTGCAGTGCCTGTGGATATGAGGCCAGCAATTTGCCAAAGTTGCTCTGATTGGCGGCCATGGTGGCCGCGGCGGCTGCGTTTTGTACTTGAAACGGATTCTGTGATATGAGAGCCGCTTGCTGGGCGGCCGCGGCAGCAGCCGGTGACTGCAACAGCTGTGTGGGTGTCTGCAACATGGCCAAGGGATTCATGCCGGTGACGCCGGCACTGCGAGCGCCCATTAATTGGCCAGGAGCTGTCGGCAACTGAAGGGTGCCGAGCATGATGCGCTTCTGGAGCAGCTGGGCAGCCGGGGTGACGGCCTCTTTGGGTTGCGCCTTCTTGCATTCCACCTTCTTGTTCTTGATGGTGTGGAAGTGTATTTCGCACACCCGATCCACAACGTCCTCGTTCTCGAAGGTGACAAATCCAAAGCCGCGATGGCGTTTCGTCTGCTGATCCATCAGCATGACCGTCTCCTCGACGCCGCCAAATTGACTGAAATAGGCTTTGACCTCCTCGGCGGAGGTGTCCTGCGAGACGCCGCCCACAAAGATCTTTTTGGTCTTGTTGGCCTGGCGAGGTCGATTCTTGGGCGTGGCATGCTTCGGATCAATCTTCTTGCCGTCCAGTGTGTGTATTGGCACTTTCAACACTTTGTCCACGGTGCAGGGCTCTTGGAATGTGATGAAGCCAAAGCCGCGACTGCGCTGTAAGTGTTGCAGGGAGATCGCGACAGAGCGAGTGTGAGTGAGAGAGAAACAGAAAAAAGAATGTGTGAAAGCGTTTAGCAAACGTTTGGCATTTCAGGATGCGCTTCAATTGGTTAGAGGCGTCTTTTACGATTACGTAATGTATTTAATTAAGTATATATTCGACTAAATTGCAAAGTGATCAGCTAATTGCAAGTTAATAACTGTAAATGTCCTACGAAACGTTAGCAAAAGTCCAACAAAGTAAGAATCAATTCATCAAAATCATCAACAGCTCAAAGTTGATGTCACCACCAAAAAATGTATTACAATATATAAATTTAAGTATATAGTATACATGTATATATTGTGTGTATATTCAAATTTAAATTAAAAATTAATTATTAAACATAGAGACAAAGGTTTGCACTAAAAGTTTGTACGCTGCTTCATACTTGATATAAAGGACTGATTGATTGATCGATCGATTTATATATAGTCGCTTGTTTGGCTTTTTGGTGTTTCTTCCAGTGATTAAAACGACAAAAAATTAACACAAATCTGAAGAATTAAACACACATCAAAATTATGCTCAACTAATAACTAAAAAGTTGTCTAAATACATTTTGCGATCAATCAATAGATATGTATGTATATGTAACTATTCAAAGTACTTAATATTCAATTCCATCAATCATTAATCCCATTAAAAGTATGTACATATACAAATTTGTTGGGCATCGACAAAATTTCTTCCAACCCTCGATTTTGAAATAATATTTAACGTAATTCCAAAGATAAGTATAATGTTTTATATGTGATTGTAAAATCTTATATGTAAATAGAGATATGTATAGATATATATATATATATAGATAGTCAAATAGAGTTAGATAGAGAA
This sequence comes from Drosophila rellima, assembly GCA_035043635.1. Classification (NCBI taxonomy): domain Eukaryota; kingdom Metazoa; phylum Arthropoda; class Insecta; order Diptera; family Drosophilidae; genus Drosophila; species Drosophila rellima. The sequence goes on from JAWNMV010000811.1 coordinate 15,864,706, forward strand.
CGTGTTAAAACGAATGAACGCATTTACTAGGCCACATTAAGATATTTATGTGATGAATTGAGTATTTTACTCCTAAGTACGATTATCAAATAGCTTTTGGTTTATACCCATACAATTGCTTGTTAGTTTACGTAAAAAAAACATACTTAATTCTATTGTCATTATAAATATTGATATATAGTATAAACTGGTTCATTCTTTACACGAAATGGGTTCATTCTGTGTACGTGTTTACATGTTTTACAATTTGGAGTTCAACATACATATCACTTAAGCCTATGGCGATTCTCTTTCATCGCCTTACATTAAGAATCCGCTAAGGTATCTAGGCTATATGTGATTTCTGGGTTTATACTTGAACTGATGCCGACAAAGTACTACTAATTACTAAAATATTATTTATTTTCTTAGTACAGTTTGCTTAGCGATTCTAGAATCGGCTTGCCAGATGATGTTAAAGTAGGCAAATCTGAAGCTATAATGCCATAAGTTTGGATGTATGGAGTCCAATTTTTTTGATAATGCTCTATAATTAGGAAATCTTACAGGGATTTAAATTAATTTAAATCTATGATTCAAATAAAATATATGTATATTGCTTATTATTAATCAAATTCCCGCTAAATGAAACTATTTGAATTTTCATGGGCTAACTTAGTTTTCGAAATAAAAACGATCCCACAGTAGAAAACAACTAAATTATAAATTGTGTAAATACTCGTATACATTAAGGGTAGGTACTACAATGAAAATTGATAGTTAAGAGGAATGGTAAATGCCAAGTAAATAATAAAGCAGGAATATACATAAATAAAAAGTGTATTAAATAATTATAGCAATATTCCAAACTTAAGATTAGTACATGAAATGATTAACATCTAACGGATACGTGGTATAATTATTATTTTCTAGAGATAACTAGTTATTTTTATACGAAAATATATATAAAATTGATATACCTAGGATAAGTACAAATCAATTGCCCAAGCAAATTGGGCAAGATTTTTTCACATCTTACTGCTAAGTGGGGGAATTTCTTATAGTTTTCACCTTATTAAGTTGATTTACAAGTTTGGGGGTAATTAAGAGTTGCTGCAACTAAGTGACAGCGTCTAAGTTTCGCTCTATACATATATAATTGTTGAATAGATATTTGTATGTGTCGTTATAGTTAAATATAAGTATGTACATAAGTAGTACAATATATATGTAAGTTACTCGTAGTTAGTCTTAGGAGGCACTGTATTGCTTTCTTATCGAGAATACACACTATTATTAAGTTAAGTAAGTTGAGTTAAGTTAAATATGCGTTTAGGAATTTTGCTGATTTGGGTGAAACGCTAAATAATCAAGTACACAATACGAGTACGAGTACGATCAATATCAATTAGAATACGATTATAGTACGATAATTTAATTATTATTATGTATTAAGTTTGCTCAGAAATATACGATATACGAGAGTACGATGCGCCAGCTGAGTACGAGTTTACGCTAAACGTTTTTATACAGTTAAAATAAATTGTTTGGCGTTCTTTTTGTTTTGTTTTGCTTTTAAACATGTACCTAAGAGCATTGTTAACGATTTCATCTTGATCCTTTTTGGGGTCCGCCTCGTGTTACCTGTGCAACAGCTGCGCACGCGTCAAAGTTCCAGGCTCCAATGTTGACCGTCAGTTGGTTCCACTCGTCACTTTTCAAGTCATTATTTTTTTTTGTTCATATGGATTATATGATCATATTTTTAGTATTTCATACAGTTTTTCAACTACATACATATGTGCTAGCTAAACTTTGGATCCTATGCTTAAAAACTAGTTGTACTTGATGTTGTTTAACCTATAGACAGGATATCTCACACACACACACACACAAACGCACACACACGCAGATAATATGTATGCGAGTTGTGCCAGTTGGTAAACCAGTTTCTCTCTTTTGTTTTGGAGGCACAAAAGGTGCATTGTATGCGTAGTTTTTGTATCTTGTACGTACGCATGTATATTCCACATACATGGAATACTCGTATCTTATAGTACACACAATGTTTGCTTGCGTTTTGTCTCTTGCCTCTTGTCTGCCGCTGGAAGGACAACCCCCGTTAGGATCGGCGCTTGCGAATAAAAATGTTCAATTCCAGTCGTTGCTTTTGCCGTAATTGCGCAATTGCGCGCATCAGGCCAGAACCAACCCTAAGCTACTCAGAAGAGCCAGGTTGCCATTGTCCTGTGCCTCTAACCGAAGGGGGAAAACAGCTGCGCGCACAGGACTCGAAACGGAACGGCAGCTGCTATTTTTAATGGCCTTACAGCGCGCGCGCTTTTCGCTACAACAACAACAACAATACAACAACCATAAATGTATCTACCTATAGATGTATGTTGGACTTGTATGTTTGAATTGATTGTGACTGAACAAAATCGACAAATTGCTTAATACGCGTGCTTAAAATGCAATTTCCGCTGCAAGTGTGCTCAATATGCAAGGACGCCACTGTATATCATATTGCTATGCAACCAAACCCAAAATTCTTCTCTGTGACAGTAGCTGTAAAACTGTAGTGTACACTGACTTCCTTTTACTGATATTACTACATTTTTATTGATTTTTAATTATTTAATCTTAAATGATATTTAAGAAATTATTTTTTCCCCAACTATAAAAAAGATTTAGTTAAAGATCGGATAACCCAAAAAATTTCGATTACATTTTTACATATTTAATAATAGCTCCAATAAACAGTACAGAATATTAAGAGGATACAATAAGTAAATGGAAGCTGTTCTGGTTAAAATGTAACACTATATGCAAACTGATTTATTATGATGTACCCTGCTGTTTCTTTTTTTTTTCGTTTTTTTTGTTGTTGTTTGGTGGTCTCGTATGTCTTTTGTTTGGCACGTAGCAAATACTGTAATTCTAAACCAGGTAAGGACCAATAAATAATGTGAAAGATGCAAAAAGAAGGAAGATGAGCTCGTCAGACAAAGAGAGACGAAAGACTCGAGAGACCGTAGTCTTTATATGTATGTATGTAAATACATACATACATTATTGTTGTTGTTCTTGTTGTGGCTGCAGTTTAAGGGCAGCTGCAGCTGCGCAGTGACAAACGCAAAAGGTGAGGAAAGTGGAATGGGGAAAGTAAGTGGAAGGAGATAAGCCGAGTTCAGTTGAGACAGACGGATAATCGGAACGTAGCTGTAAAGCGAAAATTTGCGCACAGCAACAGAGAGAAAAACGCAAACAAACAACAAATCACACTAACGAAATGAAAGAGGCAAAAGGAGAGAGTGCGATTAGTTAAATTCGCAAGAATAGAAGGAAATAACATGAAATAGAAATAGGATTGGGAGCATTGCATGTTATTGATATAGACTACATTTGGCTTACCTGTGTCACTGGATCCTTCATGATGAGCACATCGGTGACGGTGCCAAACATGTTGAAGTATTCCTTTAGCTTCTCCGACGATGTCTGCCAGCTGAGGCCGCCCACGAATAGTTTGCCGGGCGCGGGATCTGAGAGGCTGACGCCACTGTTGCTGGGCGTCGAGCGGCCTGAGGAGCTGCTCTTGATGCTCAAATTGGCACCGCTGCCATTTTGAGCAGCGCCTCCTCCATTCACATTCTCCACCTTGATCAGCGCCATTGCGGCCTGTTGGGCTGCTTGCTGCTGTTGTTGCTGCTGCTGCTGTTGTTGCTGTTGTTGGTTGCCATTGGTCTGTACATTCGCCTGATCCTGTCCGGCTGTGGGCTGCTGAGCTTGCCCAGCGGCACTTTGCTGTGTCTGCACCTGCACCTGAGCCTGCACCTGAGCCTGAGCCTGAGCTTGAGCCTGAGCCTGGGCTTGAGCCTGGGCTTGCGCCTGAGCGGCAGCGGCGCTTTTGAGCACGGCAGCGGTGGTCAATGTGCCGTTAATGGCCGCCACATTGCTGTTGGCTATGGAGGCGACCAGTGCATTGTGCAGATCCCGATTGTGATGCGGATCAATGAGGCCAGCAGCGGCGGCGGCAGCGGCAGCTGCAGCGTTATCAATCGGATTGCTGTGGGCAAAGAAAAATTTTTCGGCGGTGAGTAAATCGTCGCGTGAACCCGGCGGTGGCTGCTGCTGCTGCGGCGGTTGGTGGTGCTGGTGCTGGTGGTGCAGCATTGTGGCGCCTTCCTTAAGCGCGTGCATTTCCTGTTCGAGCTGAATCTTGAAGGCCGTTACGAACAATTCAGTTAAATATGAATTTTAATTTGATTTCAATTTTTATTGTAGTTTATTAATTGACGTTTGTTTCCGCACGTTCGACGTTGCTTTACGTTGGTTTCTATGCTTTTATTTTCTGCTTTTCGATATTATTTTATTTTTTTACTTTGTTTTTGTTGCCAATGGCAATGCCTGGGGCTTAGTTATTTAGTTGTTTGATTTCAACAAGCACATAAATTAATGCAAATGTTTGCACAGCACGCAGAGTCCACGAATATTAGTTATTTATGTATATACATATATATGCATGCGAATACTAATCAGCTAAATATATATTCGACAATTCTTAAGCAGGATTATCTTTATACGAATTTCTTTCTATATAATATGCCTATCGTCGTTTCCTGTACGTCTGCGCGTCGCGACTCTCGAATTCTGAATGCGTCGCAGGATGTGTTGTGTGCTACGAGCGTGAAACGAACCCAAAAACACACACAGAAAGAAAGAAAGAATGGAAGAAAAAAAACAGCAATATTTAACAACGAAAGAGCGTGCGCAGAGGCATTCGAAAACACAACACAGCCAGCGACTGAGCAAAGACAGCTGTCACATACATACAAACAACACACACACACAGACACATTTATATATACAGATATACAATATGAGAGAGGGTTTCCAGGTAGGTAACAGGATATTTTGCTAGCAGTGTTGCATAGCTACTGCCTCAGGTGGTGGCAGTGTTGGCAACTGCTTGAAGTAGTTAAATGTGTTAACTGCTTGCTGTACAGTGTCCTCAAGTATCTGTGAAAACCACTTGAAATGATTTACACAAGTATTTTTATGTGCTTGTAACTTGACTGTTCTCTCTCCCTCTTCCTTTTTTTTACTTTTTACAGGCAGTGCCCATCATAATTTTTACAGCAATCGGTTTAACACTGGAGTTTCTTGCCGTTGCTCGCCTGGCATTAACCCGAGATGATACCTACTATACAAGAACTGCAGCATGCGAATTTGTCGAGACGCGCAGGGGTTATAAGGTGCCAATTCGCAAGGTAAGAACATATTATGGATTGCAATATTTACAACTACTGATTTTAATTTTAATAAATAATTCAATACAATTTTCCAGTTTCTTGTATTTAATCAGAAATACGAATATCCGCCCAAACTGCTTGAAGCATTGCAAGGTGATCCCAATGGCCCTCCAAGTAAGTTTTAAATTTTTAAAATTAACATTTTCAGCGCTTCCACAACAATTTGACGCTTCTCTGTTAAGTGGGAATGCTTTTCCTTTTGATTGTACCAATTGTCACTTTGTCGACCTGGAGGCGTTGAAAATTCCCATTCGAAATTAAACTACTAAAATAATTGGAATTTTGCTTCCAGTCGACAAAGGAAATGGTGATGGAGTTACCAAAAAGATTATTGCTGCCCATGCAATATCCAGCCTTGGTGTTTTATACTTGGCTTCAATTATTTAACATTGAATCCTCAAGAGATGCGTCAAGTTCCGGGGGAAGTTAATTTTAGGTATAATGATTAAATAATTTCAAAATCGCAGGCGAAGTTGAATAATATTTCATGAGCATGCGCATGATCCTAAACATAAGGATAAGCAGAGCGAGGATGAACATGAACATGAAAATGCACATTCTTATGGTCATGAGCATGTCGCTATATCCGTTATAGCTAATATAGGAGCAGTTGTGTAGAATCTTCTCTAAACGGCTATTTCTGGCGGCAATCATGAAGAATGACGATGTATGTCAATCAATCGCTGACCATGTCCATCAAAGCACAGAAATCGTAAGTTATTGGCCGATGTTCATAATTCAAGAATAACGAACGGCTGAATTTGCAATAGAATACGGCGCAGAAATAGATGCATGTACGTCGTGTATTAACTGAGATTTACTGCGTGCCTTGAAACTTCCCTAAACGGAAATGTGTAATTGCGTGTAATAATGTGTGATAATGTGCAATAAGCAGATTACAACTGAAACCAGAGATTGTAATGTAAACAAATAATAATAAAAATTAATAGTTAAGCTATATATTTGCTAAACCAAACCGAATTTGAGCTTAATTTGAGCCAAGACTTTGAAATCGCTGCTTTTCAAACCTTTGTTGAGGGTTTTAAAAGCGCTGGAAACGAGCATATTTCGCAAGCAGGGCAAGTCGTATCATGCAGTTCACTCCTGAGCAAGCAGTTTTTCGTGGAGCATGCAGTGCACGCTTGAACATGCAGTTCAAAGATATGTAAAGCAGTGCAGCGAATAAGTTTAAAATTTTAATATGGAATATCAGATGCCTCTTTCAGGTGGGCATCAAAAGGCAAGGGCAGCTCTAAATTTATTAATATGTTTAAATTTAAATGTTTAATTTGATGTTGAATTTATTTAAATTGGCCATAATGCATCCGTCTGCATTCTGGACTTGGAGATATAACTATGTAATTGTTAGATAATAGTTAATCTTGATCAATTCACTTTGTCTACGAATCACATTTCATATGTAATGTAAATTAGCAAATAGCATTTACTGTGTTACTGTTGCGTACTGTTACTCAGGGGAACTGCTGTACTTTCTGCGTTGTCTACTGTCCTCACTTCCAATGCATCTGCGCAGTAAGTAAAAAAAAAAAAATATCCCTCAAAAATATAAATTCGGCAGGACAATTTTCGTTATTGTGTGCTCTCTAAACAGGCAGCATTAAATTGAGACACATTTGTCGAGCTTAAATGTGTAAGTGAGAGTGTGTATAGCGTGTGAGGGGTGTGTGTGTGTGTGTGTGTTAATCAAAAACAAATCGAGGCAGAGACACGAATGCGTTGTGCGTTATTGATTTTAGACGCCAGCGTCGCACACACACACACACACACACACACACACACTCACTCACAGCATGTTTAGGCGCCCTCTAGGTAATGAACATTATACCAAAGAACATTAAATTTATTAAAATAGATTGCAAAATAATTCAATGAGGGCAACGTCGAGTCAGAAACTGCATACAATTTTCTACAGCCTACGTTTGTGTGTATGTGGGTATGTAGATGTGTAGGTGTAAGTGTGTGTGTGTGTGCGAGAGTTTCCGCTTACCATGTCCTGTCGTTGGTCGGTTATTGAACTCGCCAATTTTTGGGCAATGGGCGTGTCATGCACAGCCTTTGAAAGCCGAATGAACAAGAAGCATTTCTATGGCCGCTGCTACTGACCCAGAAAATGTGTGTATTAAAATATTTATGGGACGCCGTGTCAATCCAAAGGAAAAGCAGAACTAAGCCAGATGGACAATGGACGGGGACAGAAGACAGATGACAGATGACAGGTGACCTTACCCGTACATGAATACAAATAGATCTTTCCAGGCGATGACATCAACGACATCGGCGGCGCCTTGAATTCTAATTCGATTAGCGGCACTTATGTTACAAGTGCCACCATCACCTGCCCCTGCTCCTCACCCTGCTCATCCCCCTGTCCCTATAACGGTAGCAAAAACGACACATTACATTTTAATGGTCAAACATTTTAATTGCATCCAATTGCAAATGTCGATTTTACAATATTTAAGCGACTGCAAAAATCCTCAAGTTCGATAGGCAAATTAAAATTGCATGGCAAATCTGTTCGGCACACGCAACACAGAGAAGTCAGGAAGCAGAGAGAAAAAAGAAAGGGAAACTCTGTTAAGCGGAAAAAACATATTTCCATTTTTTTTCCGGCTGACAAACAGAAGAACGTAACGCAACAACAATATCAACAGGAAGAGGGCAATGGGAAGAACACGTTGTTGCCGCAGGGATCACGCGGCGTATGCGTTATGTTATTTCTTACTCAAGTCTATTGCTCAAATATGTCTGGCAACACAATACCCCAAATGTGACAGTTTTTTTTGACATGTTTTGGCCAGTAATGATGATATAATGATGACATGGACATGGAGGGGAAAAGTTGGGAAATTGGGGGCACAAACTGTCAAAAAATTCAAGTGCAGTGAAGTAGAAGACACAATTTCAGTGCTATGAAACCAATGAGTTATTTTATTTTTTTTAAACTATAAATTTAAATAGTTTTGTTGTGAATTGTATTTCAATAATTGTTTTTTATATGTTCATTTATTACATTGTGAATTTTTAAATCAAAGTATCAAATAATGGAGCAATATAGAGGGCTATATAATTTTTAAGATAAATTATCCGTCCCTTTTCTTATCTTAACTGCCTAATGATGTCTTGATCAGGGCATCATAATGCCTTTGATATGCCCAAGCCCAAGTTGAATTGGCGATTACCCAGTCAAATTATACGCCCACATATAAGTACGAGTATCTGTTGCAATCAGCGAAAGCCGACAAATTGCAACTGCATTTTAAATGACAACTCAACTCGAAAAGCCGATGCAAAATAACAACATCGGCAACAACAGCGACAACAACAAATACCTACGGGCAAATTGCATGGATTTACAGTTCCGTGTACAGCTCTTTGCCACCTGGTCATGTTACGGGCTTCCACCTTAACCCCATCCGTTGCTCGTCCTGCAATCATTATTGCATTCCGAATCGCAGCCCACAATTTCACAATGCGCATTAAAAGGCAAAAATGCGGCGCTAAAAGTTATGCAGATAGAGAATTGCAAAGGGTAACAATGCCGGGGAGGGGTGTGTGCTGGCAGCAAGAAAGCTCTCACATTTTCATTGAGTAAAATGCCACGAAAATGAATATGAAAAGGGAAGGAGGAAGGAGGAAGGAGGAAGGGAGGGAAGACAGAGAGCGAGAGGGTGCAGTTGGAGCTACCCTTACTCTGCTTAGGCAGCAGCATATGGAACAACTTTATTGTTTTTACATTTCAGTTTTATGATGGAGGGTGGCGGGGAGTATACGAGGGAGGGGTGGGGGTCGCACTTGCAGTGCTCACAAAGTGCACGTCGAACAACAACGCATAAATTTAACACAGCAACAACAACAACGTCAACAACAACGGACGACGCGACGACGAAGTCGCTTGGAAATGTCTATATATCACGTGGTAGGCAGGGCAGAAAGGGAGCAGGGGTTGTTTGGGGGTGGCGCTAATGCAGAATGTGAAACGGGAGTGGGGAGTGAAACGAAGCCAAGCCAAAGGCAGAGGAAGGCAAAGGAAGGGCGGCAATCACTTTGCTAGGTGGATTGGGGGTGGGTGTATGCGCCTGGAAATGACGAACGTGTTGCGAACCGAACTGGAAAACCACCCCCAAATGACGAGAAGCATACACAAGAGATACACAGCGAAAAATCACACAGCTATCCACATTCACAAGCGGGACTCTAAGCCAAGTAATACGGAGAGCAAAGCATAAGCAACCCTTGTCGTCATCAACAACAACAGGCCATATTGGGGGAGAGTTTTGAAATTGGAATGCGCGCGCAACCCTTGAAATTTGGTGCGTGGTGACGACGTCGACGACGACGACAACGGCAGCGACGACGACAGCGACGGCGACGGCGACAACGACAACGGTCGCTTCCTTGGCTGCCTTTCAGTCAACTTTGGGTTTTCGTACGTGCAATTTCTCCCGGCTCTATGACGGATCGTTTTGAGAGCCGAAAAAAAAAACCAAAGAAAATCTGATTCATAAATGGCATAAAAAAATGTATACATATAATATATATTAATATATTAATATATTAAGTGAACGAATGATAATCGGTGTTAAAAGTTGCTCATAATTTTCGCCAAAATGCGCAGGGATATGCAATGGAAAAGAAAAGATATTGTATCTCATGGATATATCGTAACGCTTGCCAGTGATATTGTCCTGTCACAGCAGTATTGTAACTTAAGCAATTGGTACTGCTGGGCCGGGGCATTAACATTGTTGAGCGTCGCTAGCAACCAACCAACCAACCAACCAATTTGAGGAAAAACTGGGAAAACTATGCGGCAAATGGCACAAACACACACAAACACGCCTACGACTTTAAATATGCATACATGTGTATATGCGGACCGGAAAAAATCAATTTTCCATTTTTAATTCAAAGCGAAAAGCGAGAAGGTTTTATCTCGCCGTGTGTATGTGTGTGTGTGTGTGTGTGTGCATGTATACATGTGTCTGCTTGTGTGTATTTGTTAGCAGCCCAAAAGGATAATCAGGATGCTGCAAATCAGCAGCTAGGCCTGACACACACACACACACAGACAGACAGAGACGGCAAAGGCAGAGAGCGAATGAGAGCTTGCTAGAGCGAGACAAACAATTACTGTAGGATAGAGAGAGCGAGAGAAAGCAAGCCGAGTATAGACAAAAGCGAGCGAAACGTTTTGGAAACTGAAACAAAGTCCAAAATCTGGATAAATTCACATTTGCTGAAATTGTGTAAATCCAAAACAGTAAAACTCAATTCTCAACGAACTATTAAGAAATATTCTTTTAAATATTATTGAAAATCTGTGCTTAACACGCATTTCAAGCTTTTGGGCGCGACCACACCCACAAGAAGCCAAGGGGTTTGTTGAGAGAGCGGAGAAGGGGAGGAGGTTTGTGTTTCAATTGCCAAATTGTTGCCAAGCAAAATGCCGGGTCCGGGTCTTGGGTCTGTGTCCGGTGCCAGGTTCTGGGATGCTGCGACTGCAATGCCCAAAAAAATGAAGGAAGAATGTAAAAAGCAACCCCTAAAATATACGAGCAGCGCATTAAGGGCGTGAGGACAAGTCGCATATAGCCCAAAATTACAACAACAGCAACAACAACAATAGCGTTCAAGTAAATGCCAGCGAAAAGAATGACAAAGATTTGCAACAACAACAATGAATTGAGATCTACCAGGCCAGCAGCTGAAAAATGAGATTTACCCGAAATGCAGAGTGCACAGCTTGCAAAATGTTAAGGGTTGCTGCTTCTCCCCTCCGCTATTGTTCTTGCTGTATGCATTCGCATAATCCTGATGAAAATACGGATGATGATGTGATATAATGGCAAGGGCGAGTCACCCAATTCTGTTCTACATGGATCAAAGGATATTATTTGTATTTTTGTATGTGTCTCTCTGTCTGTGTGTATGTGTGCTTGTGTCCGGGTGTACCTTTGCTAAATTCTTCGAAATTGGCTAAGCGTTTGTTGTGTTTATCAAACTGACAGCGCTTAACTGTGCTTGAGGTAGCCTAATTGTTCCAACCAGCCATCCCTTTACCTTTACCATTGGGACTGTAATTGTGTCGGGGGTGGTCACTCTGCGGTTAACAGTTGCACTCCTGCTTGCTTGGTCAACTACTTGATTGGACTGCTTGCCTAGTTGGTCACTGTGTGGTTGCGGTTGCTCAGACGAAACTTAATATGCAATAGAAAGTGGTTTGCAGTAGATGTAGTTTTGTGGCTTTGTAAGCTCAAGATAAGTTCGAACTAGAACTGGTCCTTGATTTAAAATGGCAAATGAAATGATAAAGTAATTAAATTGTGGTAAATGTCTAATAACTCCTAATCAACATAAAACATTTTTAAATTTAATATAGATTATTAAGAAAATACTTGTAACGATTTGTAAACGAGAATACTATAAAACTAATTGAAAAATAAATAATCTTAACTTGTCACATCAGCGAGTCGAAAAATTAGTAATTCATTAACTTTCGAATATCAATATATTAATATGTTTATGTTTATACACAAAAAAAACTCTTAAATCTCTTTTTTATAGCCGTTACTGATGCGATTTTGATTAATGAGAATGAAATAACAGACTCGTGATATTTCTATACTTGTGTAATAGAACAATCAAAACCTATACAAAATATTGATAAATGTAAAAAAGTATACTGCTTCCACATACAAAATATTAAAATTTTAATACAGAATTTGGAAACGCTGTAACAATTTATAAATGACAATTATTTAATAAATAGTTATTCTTTGTATATCGTCATATCAAAATATCATTAATCAGCTTATTTAAATTTTCTATAAATAAATCTGTAAAGTGACAACTGAATGAATAAACTGCACCCAACTCTTACATCTATCAATAGCAATAATCTACATATATACGTTTCTATTTCTATTTCTATTAAATTATATTCCTTTTGTTGTAATTTAACTAAATACATTTTAGTTTTTTTCTATTGATGACTGACACACATTTTCATCGCTATGCTTCTAGCTTCATTTAACACAATTGACCCTATTTTATTACGTTTACTTTTAACCAGTTTTCTGATCAATTACCACGACAACAAGACGTTCGAGTTTGAAAGACGATAGTAATTGATGATAAAAAAGAAATGGGTGGAAATTAAGCTGACCTAAAAATAGGAGATGGAAACGATGTTGCCGGTGTCGGCACGCATACAAATACACACACACACACTCGCACTCACATATACATTGATGTATGTATGCTAATGCACATATGACACTCACGTGTATCCATAAAATATTATGGAATGGGCAAAAGGATGGCAGACATGACGTAAATGCTTGAGAGTGTCGCTCTGGGTGGTTCCGGTGTGTGTATATGTGTGTTTAACGTGTGTAAATAGATGGAAAACTCAAGGGTTAAAGTGCAGGTGTGTTCCGCACGCTTTGCACACCTATGTACATATATAACCCTCGTCCAGGCCCATCCCCAACCCCCCCTACTTCTCCCAGTTGTCACATGCAAATTGCCGGTGGTTTAGCTTAGAGCTTATTAAGTGCTCGAAAGTGCATGAAAAAGTACAACTACAGCGACGGCAACAAGAGCAAGAATAAAAGAAAGTATTTGATAAGGACTGTAAATGCAAGCACTCAGAAATGAGAGTAGGATCAAAGTGACAAACTGGCAGTTGACAGCAACCACAAAGGGATTTATCCCTGAAATACATACTATATAACTTGGATAGCTTAGCTAGAATTCTCGCTGCATGTAATTTTCTCAATTAAAAGGTGTGACGTTGTGGGCGGGACCAACTCTGCCGCCCATCGACCACCGTCGCACAAAAATAGCTTAAATTACAAAAGCAAACAAACTTGTCTAACACATGAGCGATATATGTACACATAAATGTGTGCCCCTGTATGTATTTAAGTTGAAAAGTAGCTCATTTACATGCAAATCGACGTCAAGAGCAAGCTTCAGGAAGTCTCTGTTATAAGCCGATGGGCTAAACAGAAGCATCAGACAGGAAGAAACACATTCCGAAAAGAGGCTAAAGGACCTTCCTTCACTTCACTTCACTCGTTGGCGGCATGCCGGAAATACTCAGTCTGTCATCGAGAGGAGCAGAGATATACTGGTTAAAAGTTAACTGCCATTTGGCTAAAGATTAGCGATTATTTATTTATATAAAGATGCCTAAGCGACGTTTTGACAACCATTGAAAGCCGACTCAGTTGCGACTCTGTTTATCGAGTCCATTTGTACAAAGTGTCTATTAAGTATGTCTAAATTGAACTGGCAGAATCAAGAGTCGAGTCAATATAGTCATGTCCGTTTGTCTGTATAAACATTTATTTAAGCCCCGTTTTTCATAATCCACGTAATTATTATCTGAGTTGTTTTTAAATTTGACATTAATTGAAATATCATAGAAAGAAATATCATAACAAACAGAACTTGAAAGGATAAAGGAATGTGCATCTTATATTTCATTTATTTTCAATAATATTGGTATAACTTTAACTTTGATTTTAAATTTTCTCTTTTACAGTAAGTGTACAGAGTCGTTCACAATCGAGCTTACTCAATTGCAGCCTTTCTTCGATACTATTATTGGCTTTTGTTTGCTTTGCTTCCCGTTTAGGGCTGAAGCCTGTAATTGAATTTAATGTAGAAGGAAAAAACTCACATGTCAGCCCTTAATGAGTCTGATTTTCAAAAGGGTTGTTCGTGAGCTCTGCCAAAATTAATATGAAAAAATCGTTGATTTGTTAAGAGCAGTTACTGTTTTAGAAACTGTCACAAATAAAATTTGGCTACTTTAGCGATTTGAAGTGGGTCAGTCGTGTGGCAACGAAAGCTAAACAGAAGCAAATGTCAACAGCAGGATAAAAGCTTTTAAGCTTGTGCTTTTCAGTCCACCATGTAAAGCTCATTTATGGCTTGAAAACCTTATGAAAGCTTCCACAATTTAAGGGTGTCACTTCTCTGCTAAAGCTTTAGTTGCTATAAAAGTAGCCAATAGGTGCTGAACTTTGCTAAGTGTCAAGGATTCAAGCAGTTTGCTTGCTATAAAGCAGTGTAAAAGATATGAGTTGCTCTGTGAATATGCACTGCTTTCAAAGGAGTCAAAAGTGAAATATATTTGAAGTTATGAGAATAAAATATAAATTATATGTCAGGTTCTACATATATGTATTAATATTTTTTAAAATACTAAAATGATGAAAGAAATTACTAGACTCGCTGTATGTAAATTTAATATTTTTTCCATTTCAGAGTGTGTGCTCAATCACACATTAGTTGCAGTCATCTCCTATTACAAGTGACGTCTCAAGCTATGTGAATAACATATGTAAGCACATTCACAGTCTTAGATTTGGCTTAACTGATGTGCCCAATTCGTTTATGCGGCTTATTGTTTACATTTACATACTTCCCCACTAAGAACAACAAAGACAGGCAGCAACTGCTGTGTCAGCTGAACATGGTACAAGTAAACGCATCCTGCTCAAAGTCGCAGGATGCAAAGTGAAGTGGCGCTTGAGAAAATGCTTCAGTCGCATGGTAGTAGTAGACCCAAAACCCAGTCCAAAAGGTCTCCCACTTCCACACGGAGGCGGCACTTGTCTGGTAAATGCTGACACCAAGCCGGCTCAAGTATTTTGCGGGCAAATAGTCGACGAGAAGCGAAGGAAGGGGAAGTGAATGAGGCGAAATATGGGGGACATGATGATAACCACCCGCAACGTAATAAAAGTCACTCGAGTGACATTTTTGAGCCTGCAGCCATAAGCAGAAAGCAAACAAAGCGTCTACTGCCCCCAGATAAAAGCTACAGCCAAAGCTTCAGCTCAAACTTCAGTTACCAGTTCTCTAACCTCCTCATGTATCCTGCTGATTTAGCTGCTGGCCCTTTTCAGCCGCTTTTAATCGATTATGGCGACGAGCATTGTTTGCCACAAATCCTGTCTGAGTGTTGCATTACAATAAATGCTGCAACTGCAGCATCAACAGTAACAACAACTGCAAAACAGTCAAATGCCTTACAAAGCATTGAATTGTATGTATGTACATTGAACTTGCCCATCGCTGCCTATCGCATTTAGCTGAACCATCAGCAACTTGGCTCTTACCCCAGCTGGGGGATGATGCCAAATTAAAATGTCGCCTGTCTAAACCTTATTCCGGACACACATTCAATAAAATGCGCTATCTCTGCAGTAAAATCATCAAGTGTGCACTTGAGAATCTCATTTTTCAAGAACGCGTTCGCCTCCTTGTACTACCAAGAAGAGAAGGAAAAAGAGTATAGAATACTGTATGCTGTTTCCCGTTTATACCGAATACCGAAGTTTCTCATCTTACACGACGACTTGGTTATTTTTTACGCTTTGTTACCTTTGGGGGGGCATTATTCATTTTTTTTGTTTTGTTTTCGTCACGTTTTTTTCTTTTTGTCGAGCGATCAGCGATAAAAGTGCACATTGTTTTCCTCGTTTACCTTCGGCTTCGGCGCTCCACCCTCCAATTCAGCAACAGGAAATGCACGCGCCGGATGTCGTTAAAATGGCGACCGGGCTCGGGATTTTAATATTGTTTTCCTCGCATGTCGTTGATAGCAACACATTTGTTTGCGGCATGTGTGAACTTACCTGTAATGTAATCAGAGAATAAATTAAGATTGATTAGAAAACAAATCATTTACTGGGCATAAAATTTGATATGGTTTATTAAATTAAAAATTGCAATATAAAGATTTTAAATAGAATTCGATTTTAATAATAATTATGTAATATTCAAATTATTTAATGACTTAAATTATTATATTGTAAGTTTTAGTTTATTGTTGCAATTTATAAATAATAAGTTATTTTTATAACTTCTTCAATAATGCTTTATCTTTAAATTTGCACGCTTTAAATTTAGTTGTTAGTAAACATTTTCCAAAGATGTGACAGCCAGAATATTATATTTCTCCTTAATGGTAAAAACAAAGTCGAATAAATTATTAATTTGCTTTTAATTGCATTAAAAGCATCAAAAACAAGCTAAGTAGAAAGTACTGTGCAATTGGACAGCTCTTAAGGTGAGGTAGAATTTTAGCCAGCACGTTTTGGTACGTTGACCTATCCCAAAAAGCCAAGTGCTAAGTAGCACGGTCGAAAACTTAACTTGGTCAGTGGCACAGCCCATTTAGTAGCTGACTGTAGTTTCCGAAACTCAACTTTTATTGACTCAACAGATTAGCAGCTAATGAGCTGGATGAGAGTAAACGAAAGGTTTGTTTTTTTCTCTCTTATATTTTCTCTTACTTTGTTGGGTTGTTTTTCTGTGGGGGAAGTTGTCAGCAATTACCGCTTGTTAAGCAGAATCCCTGCAACTAAAGTAAAAAGTGTGAAGTGCTGCATATTAATAACTTGTTGAGCAGTCATTCTTCGGAAGAAAAAACGAAAAACCAAATACCAAAATAAGATACTAGTGAAAGACACAATATTTCAAGTCAGTTGTTAATCGGAGCTCATCGGTGCTGGCTGCTAAATTGAAAGAGTGTCCATATCGATTGGAAATATGATTATGTGAAGTTACATTACAAGTTCTTAAAATATATAAAAGATATAAAGTGAAGAAAGACAATGCAGTTGCT
Source organism: Drosophila rellima (assembly GCA_035043635.1). NCBI lineage: Eukaryota > Metazoa > Arthropoda > Insecta > Diptera > Drosophilidae > Drosophila > Drosophila rellima. The sequence continues at coordinate 15,881,668 of JAWNMV010000811.1, forward strand.
GTGTTTGCTGTTCATTTGTCAGACAGGTGATTATCATCATCATCATTATCAAATGCTCCAGTTTTGTCAAATGCACTTTTCACTTTGACAGTTTGTTTGTGGCACACTGCAGCAAAACTACAGCAGCAAGCCAAATCAATGGACAGGCCTAATCAAAAAGTATCTGAAGAAGAAGACAAGAGTTATTTGTATACTGATTACAGTGCCCAGCAGCAGGTCGATGCGGACAACAATCAATTGGGGGACGAGATGCAGATGGAAAATGCAATGCAAAGTCCCTCGCCCGCAGTCCAAGTAAAAGTGACAAATGAAGTGGAAAGTGCCATGATGACGATGCCAAAGATGATGATGATGATGATGTCGATGAGGGCAGAGAAGCAGCCAAGGCGCCAGTCTAATGGAAATGGGCATGAAAATGACATGACTGACACACAAAATGTAATGCCATCAATCCAAGAGGACAGCAGCGGCCTAATGAGCCCCAACACGCTGCCAATATCGCAAGGGCATAACGTTGCCAACATTACTGACAGTAGTAGCATCGGTGGCCAAATGGTCAACGATGATCAACTATTGCGACTGCAGAACTACAATTTGCTTTACAATGCCGAAAGGCAGACGTATTTTCAACTGCACACCAGCCATAAACCGTGGCAAGACAATCGAACCAGTCCAACAACTACCAATCGGCTGCTGCACCAGGTCGTTGGTAATACATTGAGTGCCGCCTTTGGCCTGAATACGAATTCGAATAATGGCAAGGATCCTATGGCGATGACCACGCAAACTGTTCGGCTCTACGATGCCGCCTCCTTGCGTCAGTCACGCTACAATCCCTTCAATCCCACGCGGTGAGCTTTTAAATGATTCATGATTCCAAAGTGTGTTTTTCCTCTCCATACCCAAAGGCTACCCGTACGTGCGAGTGGCCATTGATAGTTGCGAAATTTACAAGTCATATAAGGTCATTTCAATCGATGTTAATGTATCAATTTCTGACACGTCCCCTATTTTTACTAAACTTTTAAATTGTATTACTTAACGCCCATGTCATTCGCACAATAGGGTATATACTATTATCTAATTGTATCTTTATCAGTATAAATATCTTTTATTTTTAACACATCATCTCATATTTAGTTATTTCTCAATGTATCAATGTAATTTATTGTATAAATATTTGTTACAATCTTATTTTATCCTAATTATTACTCATCATGTTTGTATCTTTGTAAGTATGAAAATCCATCGCAATGTCGTCCAAGGTTTTCTAAATTTGTATCAATCCTAACACTTTCGTTACATTTATATTTAATGCTTTTGTATCTTAAAATATTTTTATATTTTACATAATTGTAACAATTTCTTCTTCTGTGTACAGCAACTTTTCTTTATACCCGAGTAAAATGAAATTGATAAATTTTAACTTAATAAATATATTTATTTTTTAGCATAATCGTAACAATTTCTTCTTCTCTGCTCAGATATTTATCATTATTCTCAAAAAATCTTTCATCTATTTTAATCTGTGCATATTTGCAACAATCCTAACATATTCTCTTCTTAGTTATTTCTCATCATACCCATAGAATATGGAATGTTTCACCTATTTCTATACCTATGTATATTGCTAACAATCCAAAAACAATATCCATTTCTGTCTTCTGCTTCTGTCTTTTGCCATCGACAGCATCATCATACATGGCTGGCTGGGCAATGCACATGCCAATGTCTACAGTTACCTGGTGCCCGCTTATATGAAACTGGGCGAGGGCAAATACAACATCTTCACCGTGGACTGGGGACGCGGGGCCATAGCGGACTATATAACGGCCAGTTATAGGGTGAAGCCAGTGGGTCAGGTGTTGGCCAAGTTTTTAGACTTTTTGCACGAGGAGGCGGGCATGCGGTATGAAGACCTACAGCTAATTGGCTTCAGCATGGGGGCCCATGTGGCCGGTCTGGCCGCCAAGCACGTGCAGACAGGACGAGTGCGTGTAATACGCGCCTTGGATCCCGCCCTGCCCTTTTTCCGTTACGCACAGGAAAAGGAGCGTTTGACAAAACAGGATGCCGACTATGTCGAGGTACTGCATACAAGTGTCGGCAGCTATGGTTTCGATCGTCCATTGGGCCACGTGGATTTCTATGCCAACTGGGGCAGCCAGCAGCCCGGTTGCTTTTGGCATGAGTGCAGCCATTGGCGGGCCTTTGCTCTCTTCACGGAGAGCCTACAGCCGGCGGCGGGCGCCTTTGAGGCCAAAGGTTGTCAGACCGCAGAATGGCAACAATTGACCCGCCACAAGCAGTGCCCACAGCAAACTGGCATCAGTCTCCACATGGGCGGCGATTTGGGTGAATTGTCAATGGAGCAGTTGGCACAGCGCGAAGGAGTTTACTATTTTGAGACCAATGCGAAACCACCGTACGATATTAAAGACCCTTCATAGAGTTTCCGTCCGTGTTGCAGCATTGAAAATGATTATGTTGAATAATAAAAAGGCAACAGCAACTAAAAAAAAAACTAGAAAAACCTAATGAGCAAATGTGCAGCGCGCATTTTTATTTATAATTAGTAAGTGCATTTGTGTGTGTGTGTCTGTGTGTGTGTCTGTGTGTGTGTATGTGCATTTCTGTGCATTTCTAAAAGCTGTACGGCAAAATTAAAAAATGCTGCCATGTGTAAAATGCTTTTCATGCCAGTCAGAATAAAGCAGAATAAAGCAGGGGGAAAAAGAAACTAGCAATGAGCATGTGAAACACACAAACAAAACAAGCCAAAGTAGTTTACGACGCCATTTTGTGCACACACAAATATTAGCAAAAATATCTGAAAATGCATAAAAGTATGTGACTTTAATAAGGTTTATTCTATGTCCAATTTCCAAGTATTTCATGGTGAAACTACACTTTGATTTCAGTATAATTATCGGTGTTTTTAATTCGTATATTGAATACTTTGACAATTCAATGGTTTTGATGAATTCAGGGTTCTTGATATGTCAGCAGACATTCTAACGCTTCTCATATTTATGGAATGAGCTACAAATCTTGTGAGCTGCATATTTATTTATTTTAAAGTCAACTGTCGTGGCTAAAAGTGTCACTAAAGCAGAGCAATCATGGGCCAAGTGCTGAAGTCTCTGGCCAGACACAAATTATGAGAGTGTATGTAATTTGTAGCCTGCTCTTTGGCGCGAGACCTACATAAATTACAAAAAATACCCCACACACACACACACACAAAGAGATAGAAGATGACACTGTAAATGATACTGGTGCTCTTCTAGTGCTAAACAGAATCTAACCGCTGACATCGTCCCATCTCTTTCTTCCTCTCTCACACGACATCGGTGCATGCATATTTCATACATTCTGGCTGCTGCATGTTGCATACTTGTAGGCGCATGGCGTATAAATTAAAGATGGCGTTGCACGCTGGCAAAGTTAACGACTTGGCACTGCACGCATTACGCTTTAATTGGCCCAGTGAGTTGCAAAGTGTTTTTTTTACCAATTTTTTTTTGTTTCTGTTGGCCAAATGCCAAAATGGCGCACGGCTGCCATTAATGTGATTTTTCCGCATCATTTGACTGAGCAAGCCAATTGTCGAGCGACCAGCAAAGCCCTCAAATAAAGAATAACCCAAAACAAAACGAAAGCAAAAACGTGAGCAATGAGAAATGACGTGCGCAAATATTTGCCAAGCAAAGAAAATCTGTTTCGTTTCTACTTCGTCTATTCTTGACTGCGCTGATATGTAGGCAACATATTTTTATACCCAGATTCAAATTCTTCCTCTAGATTCCCTCGCATTGTTTCTCTCGAGAACCAAGTTAAATATTTGCCTAAAATACTTTTCATAATAAATAACTTCCATCTGCATTTAGATTAGAATGCTGCATACCTTGCGGTTTTGGCCAGCGGCGAGTGCCGAGCAACAAATTGCATATAAATTATTGTTAATAAAGTTACAAAGCTTTTGTTTTTTTTTGATTCTCTGGGCGCCTCTAACCAGAGCCTGAGGCCTGAGCTTGCCACTTGAACTTTGTCATAATGGAGTTTCGCTAAGCTTTGAAGTGGCGGTGGAATAGGCAGGACAGGGATGGAAAAGAGAGCGGCTGGGTTTGTTTTCTATTTATGGGCGAACTTTTCTGCAGATGCGTGAATTAAGCACTTAAATAGACTTTTGTCGAGCTTAAAGAATATGCTTTGTAAATTATTTTTACTAGTTAATCATCATTTAAAAAAAATGTAAATTAAAAATGTTTAAGCACTTTAAATTGAACTGCACAATTTAATTTTGGTTAACTGTGTTTAGTTCTGTAATTCAAAATTATTTGTCTTAATAAAACAATTGGAAGGCGAATGTAAAACTTTCTTAATTTTATTCAATTATTTTTGTTATATATTGCTTTTATTTATGAAAATATTTTCATTTAATTTATTAAGTTTATAATATTTATATGTAAATTAACGCTATCAATTAATTTAATAAGTTCTGAAATAATTTGGCGCAAACTGAGCTGGACTTTTAAGTATTTTTCTTAAAACATGAATTGATTCTAAAATTTGCATTTATTGCACATATTTTTTTTTACAGTTTTACGCTGATTTAATTAAATAATGTTTAGCTGTCACAAATTGTATGTTCTTACCACAGCATAGATTCTAGATAGTTCATGTTTCTTTAGCTTTTGCACTCAAGGTACACACACTACACTTTGACACAAGTAAATTAGTTTGGGAAACTCAAACTCAATTTGCGAGCAAGTTGTCTTCAAAATTCAGTTGTTGTTGCTCTTGTTCCACCAAGACACATAAATTGCAGTCTGAATGAGTTGCAAGAACACAATGTGCAATATCCCGTCACTGTTTCCAGTTGTACGCTGCAAACCAAACTGAATTGCCTGCCCTGCCCTGCCAGCGGTAACAAATAAACAAAAACAACAAAAACGACAAAAAAAACGCGCTAATTTGAATAGTTCTTCTTTTGTTTTTGTTGTTGTTGGCCAAGACGCTACCAGCCAAAAGGGGAGGAAAAAAAAAGGTTAGCAGCAGCAGCAGGCAGAAAGACAGTCATCACTTGGAAGCCCTTCAAATGTGTACCCTCCCCCTTCCACCAGGGAGACCAAGCCGCCAGCAAAGAGTTGATTTACGTACTGGGAAAATAAAGAGAACTGAGCACAAAATGAACTGAACACTGAACTGAACTGAGCTGAGCTCAAACACAATGCATTCCTAATTTCTGACAGACCCTAAACCCATCCGAACAAGTAGCTAGAGAGCTTCATATTGGTATTCACTTGCACAGGGTACGAGTACTTTCATTTTGTCACGAAATGTGTAACGCAGACTTCAAAATTCAAAGATTGTAAATATTAAACGAACCAATTTGGCCAATCATCAAATAGCTGTAATAGAAGAGATCAGTCGAAAATTGAGCACACCACTCTGCAAGGGTATAGAATATTCGGCGAATCAAAGTTAACTTTTCTTTCATTGTTGCTGTTTTTTTTTTGGCTTTAGTTTCAGTTGGCAACTCAGTCGCAAGCCATCATAAAGTGTCGCACCGCGCGTTTCCGTTACCTGGCTGACTGCCTCTGGTTGCTTCTGGTTGCCTCTGACTGCCTGTGTCTGCCCTTCTATACTCGCACCTTCCTGTCAAGGCTGTCAGTGCTGCTTCCTGCAGCACCACGAGTGCTAGTACTAGTTGTAGTTGTAGTTATAGTGGTGGCAACGCTGTTGTGCGTGCTTAACCCACAATGGCTTCCGGCGTGTAGTCGTACGCACTGCCACCGCGGAGAAGCTCAGTTTCTGTCTATTAACAAAAAGCGCACATTCCTTGGCAAAGCATTTGGATGCATTTGTTCTCTTATTGCTGTAATGAGCAGAAGGATTACATTTTCAACAGCCTTTGAGTGCTGCCTTGAGTCGGGTAAACACAAGCTCAAAAAGCAATAGCAACAGAGAGAAATAAAACCTGCAGCTTGTTTTGTTGACCTGCAGCAAACATACTCGTAAACACAGAAAAAAAAGTATGACAGTGGAAACAATGAAATCCATTGCAACATAAAGCACATAAAACTGTGGCAAAGGTAAACCATTTATTGTATGCCAACTACCAGCAGATGGGGGCCAAAATGTTTGTCTAAAAATGTATGGTAGGCCATCACAGCAGGGCGTTTAAGACCGTTGAAAGGTGTCGCCCCAGGACTGACTACTATTATTACGGCTGTCTTGCAACATAAAGAAACCCCATTAGCTAGTAATCATCACATTCAAACCAATAAAAGTTGAATAGAAATGAAACTAGAAGGTAGCGTAATCAAATCTGGTCAACTTACAAAGTTTGCTTCTAAACTGATAATAACCTCAGTAAGGTCACAAAATTCAAGTAGCAATTACATCATTTTACAAGCAATATCCAATTGGATAGAGGGACACGACAGACAGAGCAAGCCGCTTGAGCTAAATTTCAATGTGAACAACTCTGAAATCCACGCAGACACTCAAACAATTAGTTTGAAAAAGGTGAATGAGGTTGTGGCGGTTGGAGGAAGATTTGGGAGGTTTGGGTTTGGTTTCGACCATGGCGATGGTGACTAGCTGAAGCCCTACAAAAAAGTTTCAGTATTTGCGCAAACAAATTGGATTATTCGATTACGTGTTTGTGCCAGCAAGCAGGTAGCAAAGTGATGGTGTATCAAGGGTACAGAGAGGGGCAACTGACACAAAGAGAGCCAGAGAGTAAGAGTGCGATTGAGACACCGACGTTGTCAGTTTTATAAAGCGGCCAAGGGAAGCAGTTTTAAGGGCGGTTTCCTTTTGACTTGCATCTGATTTATATGGTTTCCGTTTGCCAATTGGCAAATACAACGAGTAGCGCGTAAATAGATAGCTCAGTTGAATTTCTATGTTAAATGCAGGTCTGTCTCTGAAAATAATAACTGTGGAAAATCTATCCACATCTTTAATATAAAATAAAATATTCAGATCAATTTTCAACATGTTTAATCTTTTTCAGTTCCTCAGCGATTACATATGTATATAAAAAAAAGCTTTTTATTGCCAACTAATTGAGTCATTGAATGATTTGCGAATGGATATAGTGTAAGTGGATAAGGAATCAGTTAACGTTAACCGACATCGTGGACAGTTGTCAACTGTGGTAATAAAGTTAGAGCTTCATAGAGCAACCACCTCAATAAGTTACCTGTGGCAACTGAGGACATCCACATTCATGCCACACACAGCCAAATTAAAAGTCAATATGTTTTGCACATAGACAGACAAACCTTTTGTCCAGCACGGGTAGCTAACAAAATTTATTGTTTCAAGCTGATTTAATAGTTGGAAATTGTTTTTGGTATACATATATGTATGTAGAAGTGAAATGGGAATTGACTCACCTCAAACTGGGAGCTTGATTTTTAATTGATTTATATACACTCACATATGTCCTATCCAGCTACAGCTGGATTTATATTTATTTTCATTTTATTCTGTTATATTGGTTACAGCCCGCAGTTGCCATGTCCAGCTTTTTGTGGCGGCAATGGTGCGTATGAGTGATTCTTAATTTACACTTAAATAATTCAAAGGCTAGTCTAGGGTCAAAGAGCAAACATACCAAGCCCTTGACTTCATATATTTAGCTTGGAATGAAAAGTTTGTGTTTTTTTTCGGTTCTCTTTTTATTTAACAAAATTGGGGTGGGTTTGGTGTAGTTTCTTTCTTGGCGATAGCTTGTGGATAGTCCTAATGAACTGTGGGTAGCCCGCAGCAAAGGCGACGGCAACCAAAACAAACAAGCAAACATGCAAGACCGTAATGGAAAGGCGTTAAAGTAAAGTGTGAAAGTTGCCTGCAAGGATAAACGAAAGCGGTACGAGGCAAAGGAAGAAGTTTGTGTTTCTACTGCCATTTTCGTTGAGTGAACGTTGAGCATGTGCAAGTTATGCAGAATCGATAGATACTTGAATACTTAGGTTAATGTGCGAGTTTTGCTGACTGGCAGACAATTAACCCTTTACGTGCCAATTGGCTGCTAAATAAATTAGTACACACATGTGTGTTGATTGAAAAAACAGACTTTAAGGTCCAACAACAATGTTGGCTAAAAATCAACGTCAGCCTCTTGGCATTTTAATTGCCATTGCGCCTTTAAGTGGAGCCATAAAAGGAGTTGACTTGAAGGCAATCCGGTAACCAACTCGGGCCCATTAAATACGCCTAAAGTTAGGCAACGACTAACTGACTTTTCATGGCAATTTGTCCAATCAACATCCGGCGAAGACGTATCCGTAATTTAATTAAAGCTGATGTTGATGTTTGCTTGTGCTTTTGTATTGTGCTTTTAATGAGGTTAGTCAAGTAAAATACGCATACGCCATGTGCAACTCGACAAATTTCATCACAGCTGCCATTTATGGATGTTGGGCAACAAACGACGGATAATGAAAAAGGATTTATTCATATTGTTCTAACTGCAAAAGTGATTTTAATTATTCAAGATGATTAAACTTGAACTTATAAACGTATAATTCAATTAAATACAAGTTTTGTTTAAAGTAACAAATTGTTCAAAATCACAATCTGTATTTTTCTACATCAAAATTATTTTATTTTAAATGTTTAAAATATTTCAAGTACATAAAAAAATATATCGTTTCAACAATGCTATTGTTTGGTATGCAACTGTCCCACATATAACAAACTTTAAATATTACGCACACTTGCCCACACTACACACAGAAACGAGTCGTATGGAAATGCGCAAGGGAATCTGACAAAACAAAAAAATAATATTTAAGGGGAATGGTAAGGACTCTCAACATGCCACAATACAAATTGAAGTGCTCTGCATTATAATTCATTGCACAACAATATGATTTTTGCAATTCCTTACTGCCGTAAACGGCTCCCTCTTCCCACTCAACAACATTTAACAATGACATTCAGTCTCTGGCCAGAAGAAACCAAGTCGGGACGACCAGCAAGCCCAAGCTTCAACCCAATTCAACTACAACTACAACTGCAGTCGCAACTCCAACCCCTGACAATCCACATTGCAAACATTGCAAGTTTCATATGCCATGTGTCCAAGTCTGAATCATATTCAGATTCAGTTTCAGTTAACAGAGTCCGAGAGCAAGTAAGAGTACGAGTTTATAGTTGGGTTTCGAGTCCGGGTTCGGGGACAAAATGCTCTACCGCAATTTTTGCCGTTTGTTGACATTTCTGTCGCAGTTTTTTTTTTCTCTTTCTTTTTATTTTTGGCCACAGAAAAACTCACGTATTTACTTAAATTGTAAGGCATGAGTATGTATTTCATTTCTGTACACTCATACCAATACACAATGCGGGACAAGTACACACACAGCCACAACATGCAAAAATTAAGCAATTCAGCAGAAAACATTTTTTATGTAGAGGTTTTGCACTTCCTTTCTGTTCTCGTTTTTATAAAAAGCGATAAAGAATTAAATAAAATTGCATAATTGGTAAAATGGATATTTAATTGTTTTAATCGGCTCATTCAAAAGTATTCATCAAGCTAAACAGTTTACGAGTAAGTTTCATTCAGAGAATCACAACGAATAGCGATTTGATAATGAAATAAAGTTCAGAAACAGAGATTTAATTACATTGATATAGACAGAGATACTATACCAATTTAGCCAGATGAGAATAGTTAGATTTTCAAATAACTGCTGTAGTTTTATTTAAATATAACCCTGCACACATATTTCCAAAATAACTTTGCACTTTTTTACATCCAACCATCTACTTGAACTAAAGCCAAACTAAATTGCATGCCTCTACTTTCCGACCTCGTCCCAGCTTAGCATCTCGTTTAGATTCCAATTACAGACCCAACTGCATGAGCCTTGCCAAGTAACTAAGCCAAATTCAAGTAGCGCTCATCAGAAGTTTTACACGTGTTTTTTTGGTTACTAATTTCATTAAATTTCAAACCCGATACGAACTCGTAACTTTAAAGCAGCCTCCAGCAAAACCAGTCAAAAGTTCATTTAACATTTTTTGTTGTTATTTGCTTTGAAAATGGATGGTACATTCTGCTGTTGTTGTTTTATTTCTGTTGATTTGATAAATTTTAATGCATCCGGAGAGAAGGGAAAATAAAAAAAATTTTTGGCACAAGCGCAACTTTTGCCACAGCATTATGAAAATTAAATGAAAATAATCTTAAATACATAACGTATACGACACATTGCCGCTTGCCGGGCTTTTGCTTTGAGATTGGGCAACCTTTGGCAGTGCTTGTTATTATTTTTGTTAAGCCTTAAAGGAGCATAGCATATGTGTTGAAAAAGAAAAGAAAATCTCGAGAGATTATGTGAAGACCACATAAAGGTGAAGACTTTAACAGTTAGTTAACTTATTCTGTAAAATTTTATTTTGCACATATTTTCGGTAGCTCGAATTTGGGGCACAAATGGATTATTTTTGGCGATTTAGTGTTCTTACCCCACACATTGTTGAACGGCAATTATATTCAGCTTATCAAAAGATACTAACCTGCAAAAGACAAAGGAATAAGAAGAAAAATGCGATTATATTGAGAGTTTGATATTATGAGCAATTTCATCTCATGAAATGAGGGAAAATATAAAGTAAAACGCCATAAATTTGATAAATTTCCAAAGTCTTCGTGTATAAATTTCGATTATAAAAGATACTTGACGGTTTTTATAAACAGTTTACAAGCAAAGTTAATTTTATCAAGCCGTGATCTAATGCAGCAAATTGCATTTTCCTTTGGCAGCAGGACGAAGAAAATGAGACACGACAACGCTTGGACGTTACCTCGGGGTGTTGTTGCTCGTCGTTGTTGTTAGCTGGATAAACAGCCGAGTTGTAAGAAGTAAAACGAAGCTAAGAGAAGATAATCAGACCGATAATAAAAAGCGCAGCAGTAATAGCAAATGAATAGCGGAAGTTTAAGTGCTCAAAGTGCCTCTATCATCCAGAGCAGAACATGGCTAACAACTCGGATTGCAAACAATATGAATGCTATGTAATGACTGATATTAAATCAAGTCGAATGACTTAAAGGTTTGCTGTTCACCCACCCAACAGTTTGTAGACACTTTTACTACGTTGATAAGTTTCTCAGTTCGACTAATTTCAAAGTTGAAATGGACTTTTGAACTAGTTTTATGGATGCAACTGTTGCTCTTTGTTTTATAACATGTTCGACTGTGCAGCTTAGCATAAGACTTTCAACATTAAGTTACATCTAAGCCAGCTACATTTCCACACGTAACTAAACAACACTTTACACAGCTTTCTGTGTATCCCTTTTTTAAACTCTGGTCTCTCAATCAATATCCAACAAGTTTTATTAAAAAAGAGAAAAGAGCACATATATGACTAAGACGAGATGCACGTGCCGTCTCTTGAGCATGTGGTGTTCTTTTTGCTCACACACAAAATTTGATTTCTAATGGCAACACTTCTTTTTTTTTCTTTCTTTGGCCAAAAGTTACATGAGGCAGGAGAGAAAGAGAGAGAGAGAGATAAAGAATAGAAAGAACATGTCCACAGCCAAATGGGTCCGAAAACATATTGCACAAGGACAAACAAGTTGTCCACATTTCGTGCCCTCTAGCAACATTTCTTGTTGCATCTAAAATTTGATGCAAACAGATAATAATTAAATAGCAAACGCTTAATGGCTTTTGTACGCAATTAAAAAATTGTGGAAATATGTTTCCACTTTATTTAGTTAAATGACTTGTCAAAAAAAAATAGTACGGTGTTTTGTATCTACTTAACAATTTATTCGTCAATGGCATCCAAACTTTCAATCAAGATTTTAATACTTTCTTGAAATTTATTTATTTTTATTTGTTTCATAAACTAATTTTAAGGTCATAGCTTTGAAATAAGCAGTTTTTCTAGCAATAACTGGTATTAATTAAAAGCTTTTAAAATCCAATAATTCTCATTAAACTCAAAATATGCTAAGCTTTGAAAAATGTTTACTAGTAAATTCTTTTTTTAGCACAACAAGTTCTTTGAAAGGGTATTCGCAGAACGCGTAGAGCAAAAAAAAAAAGTCCTTTAAGTTTTTTTTTGGTGCTTTTTGCCGCCTTTTATTTGATGAGTTTTTGCGGCAAAAGGAACGCTTAAGGATACTTCTGCAAGATTTATGACGTGTTAGTTTTTTTTCTAGTGGAGTTGCCACAGCAGCGCTGCTTTTACTCTTGCGCAATATCCCATGCCACACCCACACCAACGTCCGCATCCTTATCCGCATGCTCAACCCATCTTCAACCACTTGCAACATGCATATGCATGTTTTTATTCAAAGAGGATGAATACGGCGAGAACGCAGAGAGGAGTAGAGGAGAAGGAGGACATGCAATTTTCGTTCGTTGGCAAATGGCGCTCATTTTTTAATGAGCGCCCCGGAAATGTGGCATCTCGTTGATTTATGAACAACGTCCTGCAACTGACGTTTGAATTCGCGTTCGCAGTCGCGTTTGATATTCACAGATTTGCACCACAAAATTATTTTTAATGTGACGACCATGTGGAGCGAATGAAATGGTGTCCTTCGGGCTGTGTTTGCTTATTGATATGTGAGAGAAGTTGACTGCAAAGTCCTTAAACTGTATTTACGCACGCACGTCCATTAATCAAGCAATTTATCAAACATGTCATTTGCTACTCTGCAATATACTAAATGTAAGAGAGAAGCCATATCGGAAAGACGACAAGGAAGGCATTGCGATACATGTATGTATGTTGGGCAGGCCATCTCACTCAATATTGGCCCGATTTTATTGACAAATCTGAAATGTGAGCAACTTGTGAGTGTTTGCCACCAAAGAATGTGACACTCTGAAGCACCGTAGTCAGTCGTCAGTCAGGATGTTCACTAAATTGACTTCTGTGACTTCGGTGTGAGCTGCAATGTGTTTGTTGCAAGTGTGTGGCATGTTTCGATTGCTATCAATGTTCTGATGTGGTGAGCATTAACCACAATTTTGTGCCATGTCAAAATCGTAAAGCTTGTCAATCAGCTTGAGCAGCCGTAGGAACATTTTAAGTGTATGTAAGTAAGTGTATGCTTGTTTTGTAATGCAAAACCAGCATTAGCCAATTATGTGCTGCCTTAAAAGCTATACAAATGCAAGCAAGGGCGGCCTTTAGCTTGGCTAAGTCCTTAAGGCACTTCCTTAAGACCAGCCTCCCTTTCTCCCTTTGCCACAGATCCCACCTCAGCACTATGGGATCGATTCCATATTTCTTTAGAATATTATATGGCAACAAATTAGAAAAACAATCTGGGTTTTATTGAGCACTATACTGTAGAAATTGGTTCGCTACAAAATGAGTCATATTAAATGTACTGAACATTCTAAAAATATAAAATCTTGCCAGCAAAAATATGTACACATATTCGACTCTATTGGAGGTAAAACATCAGAAGCAGACACAAAAAAGAGTACAAAAGAAATTGCATTACATTAGCTTGTTATGCGACCGTATTGATTTTTTAATTGTATTGATTAATTAGTTTGAAAGTAAATGGGAAAAGTTCCCACTGTACTCATGTAAGCCAAAAGCATTAGACTGCATATAAAAGTACGCTATTTTTTTTTGCATGCATAATCAGCTAAAGGCTTATAGTTCGTCAAGTGAGAGAGCTCAAAAGAGGTTAATAACTGTAGACACTGGCAAACGAGGCTGAAGCTGAGTACCACAACAGAAGCTTGGATTTCTCTTAGGAAAACGGATAAAGAGCGGGCGGGGCCAAAAGAGAAGGGCATAAACGACTTTGTTCAAGTGTTTATGAGATGAAGAAAAGAGCGTGTGCTTGTGTTGCACATGAAGTAAGTAAGGCTGCTCGTCAGTGTTCATTTGTTTAATGTGCTTTTATGATGAGACATACTAGGAATATGATTTGGATAATCCTCTCTATCAAATAAATGTGCAATCTAGTTAACAATATGATTAATTCAATTTATTTGTTGTATAATGTATCTTAACTATAGATAACTTTTATTAATCAACTATTCAACTGCATTTTCATTACAAACCTGCAGATTATTTAAAAATAAGTTTCATACAATTTTCAGATATTGATTTAAAGTGAAACTCAATGCTCAACGACAGCTTCTTTCACTTTATTTACATTTTCAACACTTTTCACTATCTTGAAAACATGCTTAAAGACCCCACGAGTGTATTTTAATTTTATTTCATTCCTGACTGCATTCTGATATATTTTTATTGTTTTTTGTCTTTTCATATTTATACACATCTTCTTCTTCATATACCTTTTTACTTTTTACCGCTGTGCACACACATTCATATTTAAACCATACTTCTTGGCGCTTGCGGGTTCTTTGAAGAGCTCCCACCTTTTCGGCAAGAGTTGCATCCTTTTTCAAGCATTTATGCATGCATCCTGTGTCAAGGGGTCACATTCAGGCTTAGTAGACTACACGCTTTTTCTACACAATTTGCATGTGTGTCAAAGCTATAAGCAGCGATACATAAAATGCTGGCATACTTACCGGGCGCATTTTTTATTATATATACATTACTTTTAAGGAACATCTTCATTTTTTCCACCTCACCGTCCCGCCCAGTGCACATAATTGAATTTTTATGACATTGTTCAGGCAAAGAGTCAAAACAACAACTGTAATAAAAGAGACCAGACAGCCTAGCACACAATTTTTACGAGCTGCTATAATCGAAGTTTTCGGTTATCGCATTTTCAGTATTCCAAGATACTTTTTTACTGCGTTTCAACATGCGACAATTGCAGAGCCCATCAAATCTATGTACATATACCTAATATGTATATGTTTGAACATATTTATATTTCCTTTTCTATGTATGTGTCAGCTTAGCTAAAAGGAAACTTGGTCTGTCTACTCGTTGTGTGTTCCCCCTTCTGGCTGCCTGTCTGCTATATGGCATGGAAACCCACGCAAATCCACGCTAAAGTCATTTCCTTGCAATAAAAGTCTGGCGCATTGCAATTTGCTTTGCGTTGTTGGGCGTGAATATGGCGTGAGTGCAATGAACCAACTGCCAGAGAATGCTCAGAGTACACGAAAAACTTTTCGCTACATAGTAGACGTTGTGATTTGCGCCTAAAAGCATGCAACGTCCAGCATAAACGAACAGTTTGCAACTGTGGGAAGCGCTTCTGATAAGAAAGCACCCGGACAAAACAGACGCCAGACTGCAGACAAGGAACACAATTGTAAAACTGACAGCCTTTTGCTGTCTGTCATTGTTTGTTGTGCAATGGGCGGTGTCTAATGTTTGTTACCCTATAGCAGAGGGTCAGCAAATGGGTATATGCAATACTCATTTATAATGGATAAGGAAATTCCAAAAAAAAAATAGTCCCTTGATTATTAACTATTAGAGAGTATTTTCTAGCCTTAACTATTAGAATTGTCCGGACAAGTGCAAAACCACAAACCTCAAACCTTATTTCGTCCACATTTTGTGGGCCACCAACTGATACCGTTACAAAGCTTGTCTAAAATGTATGTATATGTGTATCTATTTTAATGTATCTTTTAAAAAAGGAGAAAGAAGAAATAACATGAGGAATTTATTACGTTTTATTTTGGTGTTTTCTGGTTTTCATTTTCAATGCTGAAGAGTGCAGACTTTTTGTGTGTGTTTGAAGTGTGTGTGTGTGTGTGTGTGTGAACTACTAGTTCTTATATGTGTTCACGAATGCGTTCATTTATTTATTTTATATCGCTTGTTACATATTTATTTGACCTTCTTTATATACTACAAGTATTAAGCAATGAACTGCACAATTTTTAATATTAAATGAAGCAGTTCTTTATGTTTTTATACAATTTATTTCTTGAGTATTTTTAACAAAAGCAATTATTGAATTATTAAGATTTTAAGTAATTGAGCTCAGCATTAAAGACTTGTTATTACTTGATGTTATTAAATATCTTTAAAAATCTCTGAGAGCAGTTTTGCATTCTACACACAATTAGAACTCGGATTACTACAGAGTATCTCATATTCGTTGATTCGAAGATAATTTTAGCATGTCATTTAATTTCTACAGTCGCTCTTGACATCTGCTGCCTCAGCTCCCATAACCCCTCCTGCTCCACGCCATTTTGAAGCGTTTTAGATTTTATTTGTCCATTTTTTAATTAGCTTAAATTAAAATGTAAATTGCAATTTCATTCTGGTGCGCAGTAGGCACAAACAATTTCAAGCACTTAAGAGACTCACTTACTTAGCTTCTAAATTAACTTTTGGCTTCAAAAACACTGTTTATATCCTCTCTAACTTAATTAACTTTAGGTGTACAGCTGTCCATCTTTCACATTCACTGGCTGCAATTAATTTAGTAAATATTTTTCATTTGATGTGTTTTTTGGCGATGATACTTACAACAATTTCATTAAATGGCAAACAATTTAAAATTCAAATAGAAAAATAAATATTTATAAAATGTATCTAATTGCAGTTTTTAGATTTTCAATTAAAATACATTTAATATTTATTTAAAGCAGCGCACAGTGAGCAAATGTTGAATTTTATCCGTACGTGCCGGGCCAACTACTAGGGGGTATTGAAATGTATGTATTAACCTGACTCACACTATTCGTATAACATATAGAGGGAATGTTAACTGGTTTCCGAAAGGATGTTGCCATGCCATTCCATGTTATACAATCTAACCAGGTAGGTGCAAGATGCGAAGCACTCGACGGGTGGGAGCTCAACAAAAGTTTAATTGAATTTCTGGCACCTGGAAAAAGGCGGTGACGTCAAATGTTCTTTGGACTACTACACGGTCTTCCCTCAATTGAGTTGTTTTGAATACCAAAATAAAACATTGTTATGCCGTTAAAACTATAGCAATTAATGAGAGCTTTAAATTAAATCTTCATAATTTAAAGCAGTTCAAAGAACGTGTTATCTCTATGCGTCATTTGCCATATTGCAGCGTCCTTCGACCGTAACAAATTCTTCAACCACACGCTTTTGACCTATTCATACAAATTGCACATACTCAATGCCACAGGACCAACATACATGTGTGTGCTTGTATATGTGGATGTGTGAGTGCATTTGCGCTCTGCAAATTTATTCATAGTTTCCGCTTTTTGACTCATCATCGGCTTAGCATTGACGCTCAGCATGTGCTATCAGATACATTAGAACTATTTAGTTCGTATTATGTATATGTGTGTCCCTCAATTAGATACCCTCGGTGAATCACCTTTAAGGTGGAACATATTGATTGAATGGGGGAAAATGGCATTTGAATCACTACATTGGATTGCAATCTCGAAGTCCATGTATCGAGACTCTAATTCAAACCTTCTGTCGCTTTAAAATGTGTAGCTGCTTCTAAAATATAGATTATTTTAAGCGCATTAAAAGTTAAGTGAGTTGTTCACAAATCTGTAGCTTTAGTCAAATTTAACTACTCTCTTTCTCTCTCTCTCTCTTCAAGCCGCTAAGCAGTCCATGCAGTGTCTGTTGAATATTTGCAAATAGATAAACGCATTTAAATTGGAAGAAAGTGTGAACTTTACCACCAGCTGCAATCATGGCCAAAATTTATGTTGACAACGCGTGCTGGGCAAGTCGCCAACTCTGTTGGGAGATGACAAGTCAGGGGAGGCTGGAGGGAAATGGGGACTTTTCCCTGCTGGAAGCCGCATTGCAGCACCCACTGCGGCGCCAAAAATGAAATGACCAAAAGGAAAGAAACTTGCCATCAAATGCCGTGCACTTATTAATGGGTCATGTGTGCGGTAAAGTTTGGCCAACTGAAGTTTTGCTTCAACTTCTTCTACTTTTTCCTCTCGTTGGGGTGCTTTAAACTTTTGCAGCAAAGTTGGAAGCGAAAAGTTTCGACCTCGCGGTGAGCAACACAACTTGATACCAGGGGACAGACGGTCCCCAAACCTTCCAACTACTCTCAACCCAAGGGAAATATCCTATTGCGATACTGGCTGTAGTTCATTTTTGGTAATTTCCCTGGCACAAATTATGAGACGTTCATTTGCATATTTACACCTAACAACAAACAGAAACAGCAACGGCAATGTCAACTGTAAATTGAATGCGCGATTTGAAAATTTGCATAAAGCACTTTTCACTGAAGGTGCTACAAATGCATAAATCATCGTCAATATCATCATCAGCTCACACTGCGTATGCGTCATAACTGGCAAATGTTCTCACTATCGTTCTCTTTCTCTCTCCAACTGCTTTCAATCTCAATATCGCGTGTTGTTGTTCCCAACATTTTTGGAATTCATGCCAAGCATTTCAAATTGAAAATTCAATCTGTTTGTGATTTCCAAAAATGCACGATGGATTTGGATATAAGCTCTGGGATTTCGGCTTATGAATTCTGTTTTCGCAACGTTCAAGGAAATGAAGTAAATGTGTAAATTACGTATACGCAACGTTGACGTGTTCATTGCCAGTGTGTTGTGCTGTAGGAAATTAAGTGGCTGCTACCGATTGTGTATGGAAAGGGATCAGTTAATAGCCATATTGCTGATATTGATTAATAGTTTTTTGGTCACTTTTGCATGAATGGAGAACAAATGACATTGCAAATTTAAAGTAAAGACAAATAAAAGGGTACATTTTTATTTTACTCCTTAAAATTCGAGGTCAAAAAAAAAAAAATATATAGTATCCGCCGCAAGGTCGTAATCAAGCCAAAACAAATCTTTAAGCTCGATGTGCAGTCAAGTGCGTAAATACAGACAGCTGAACAGTAAACAGAAGCAACGACGGTTTTGTAAATAAAAACCAAAACTAGGTCTTTCAACCGAATGTATATTAAAAAATGGCAAAAGCAGTGCTCAGTTGTTCCAGCCTGCCGTTGACCTGAGCGTAATTAAAACTGGTTCCAAACTGAAATTCAACCAACGGCGGAAGTTATTAAAAATGCGCCGTCCTTCCGTAACAATACACATCCTGTAGGGTCGCGTTGTGAGTGTGCTCGACTTAAACATTTCGACCAGTCAGGAGGGCTACAAAAATAACAACAACTGGTTCCATTATAAATGAACAAGAAAAAAATCCATTGAAATGCCCAAAAAGGCTGACAATAATTGGAGCAGTTCCGCGACATGCGTTGGCTTTGTAATATGTGTCAACGTTCAGGGCTTGTCGCAGTTGCAGTTGCATTGCCAAAGGTGAATTCCCTTTCGCCATGAAGCGAATCTTTAATGGGAGTGACAATAGTTGCAGCTGTTCCACAACATGCGTTGAGGTTTGTAATAGGTGTCAAGGCAGTATTGAGAATAGAATCTCTTTCGTCTCAGTTTTGACTTAATATGGCGATATCAAACCAAGAGTGTGTAAATCCAGGATTCCGGAATGAAATCAATTGAAAACCATGTCATAAGGTTCAAAGATTTTGCATTTTTAATTCAAGTATTGTTTTTCACTTCTCTCTCAAATATATGTATGAATTTGTATGCTTACTTGCATATTTTATTAAACCATATTTTCTGTAATATACGTATTAAAGTGAAATACACCATGTGATGCATTCCATGTTTTTATTTAGGCTAATTTTTTTTGTCCACATTCTCGACATTTTGTGTAGTCTACTTTTTGGCCCAGCTGGTGCTGCTGTTTAACCACAGGAGCAACAACCACAGCAGAGTTAGCTGTGAAGCACATAAATTTTCAAAACAATTTAATTGCACAATTGTTGGCTGTCAGTTTTCAGTGCTTGTTTCTCTCTACCTGCTGCACAGTTGGTCGCGTGCTCAACACCATTTTGTTAGGCATGACATTTTCGCACCTTACAACAACACTCTACTTACAACAACAATAATGGCGATAACAAACAGCTGATCGTTGGCATTCATGAACTGTTTTTAACGACGCGTCGGCAGACATGTGGCGAGGCAAATGTGGCAGCTGCACGCATCCTGTGAACAACGTGGCGAGGTTTGGTTTGTGTCCCAGCTAAAAATCGTCGCATGACAATTTGCATGCAATTTTGAGACGCACCAACACTAACAAAAACACTAACAACAATAATAAACAAACAACGTTTAGTTTTTTATTTGTGAATGTCATTATAAATTGCAAAACAACAAGAATTGTTTATAATTACACATTAGCGGATAAATTATTACACATGCCACAATGTTTGTGTTCGTGTGTAGGCTGGGGGCGTGTACTGAGGGCGCCAGAGAATATTTCTACCTAGTTTGTCCTATGGCAAGTCATTGCCAATGGTCTCCTAGACTGTGGGTGTGTGTGTACAATGAATGTGTGCATGTTGGAACGCCTTTTGTAATTGATGTTGTTATAGCCCCTTTTTATGATATGGAATATGGCGCTAAAGTGTTGTTATTATTGCTGATTACTATAGCGATTATTCAATTATTTTGAAATGTATGCGTATGTGGTCCTAGTTGCAAATAGTCCTGAATATAAGGACAGCACTTTAGGTTTTAGACAAACTTTAATGGAAGTAACTTAGTTATTGGCTTAAAAATTTGAAAGTCCAGTTTGTCGGGAATTTACAGATAATCAATTTATTGCATTTCCCCAAGACTTTTCTTTCTATGGTCCCCCACACTTTAATCGTTATAAAAGTGATAAATCAATTCGTTTTAATCCGAATTTAATTTTATTTTATTTTCTCGAATCAAATAGTGTTGCAGCATCGTTTGAAGTGAAATTATTTTTATAACTTAAGCTCTCTCTCTGGCAAAATTTCTCAGTGCTATGAATTTATTATATTTATTCTGGAATCTTTACTTAATTGGCACAATTTTCTTAATGTTGTCAGTAGCATCAATTAACATTTATTGTTTGCACAATTAACTAAGGGCATTGGAATTTGCAAATCAATTTTCATCATTGGCAACCAAATACCTTGGTTAATTGTTCATTTACCATCTCTTCACCCTCCACTTTTCACAGACAAAGATCATGAGTATAATCTTAGCTTAGATGATGGTTAATTTTTGAAGGTGCATCGAATTTGTGTGAAATGGAAGATATTATGTTACGAATTCAATCGAGACGCATTAATTCTGTTAATAACAGCTCAAGGGATCTGATCACCTTACAAATGCAACAACAAAACGTGACGCTGATTGGCAATGCCAATAATAACAAAGAACAAAAATAGTTAAGTGTATGTTAAGACAAGGTTCATACAAACACACACATACACTTCGACATGCACCATCCATAAACACGTCTAATATTAAAATAGCTTTCGGATTGAAACATAGACCATTCCAGAAAGCTCATCTTCGTGGCAACATTTACTATATCAATAAAACTACAACAACAATAATGCTCAATGATTGCAGTTGAGTCGCTACACACAACGCTGCAGGCAAGAATAAGATTTAGAAAAACACCAGATTATTTAATCAATTTGAAATGCTTTTAGTTCCAGGTCGGTTTTCTTAAACACAATATTAACAATATTGTAACAGACGTCGCTTTCGACACTTAAACTCGTCTAACAATGCGTATGTGAAATCTTTAAATATGTGACTTTATCCTTAGCATACATTTTGCTGGCAAGTTTTAGAAATTGCATTCTAAGTATCTATTTTTACAGAAATCTTTAGAAATCTTTTCATTAGCTTTATTTAACATAAGAACTATATATAATTAAAAAATTTCCACTAGAAAAAATCATACTATGGGTCGATAGAGGTAGGTTTTACAATAACTGGAAAGATATATTGGAATTTATAGAAACAACTTCTACAAATCAACTAGTTTTATTTTATAAATATGCTATGATTTGTAAAATTAAACTATCAAAAAGTTAGCTAAAAATTCCACATAAATTTAGCTATTTACTTATAAAGTATACACTTCGAAATTAAACAATTTTAATGAGTGCAAATAAGGTAGAGTCATAATTAACGCTAGCCAATTTGAGCAGGACATAACAAGACACAATTAAAAAATCTACGAAACAACAAGTAAAAATTTGTCTATTTAGTTTGTATTATTATCTATTAATATTGAATCGATGTAGGCATTTTCTTGGTTATGTATGTTTATAAAAGTATATTTAGAATATTGTGTCAGTGGTGAGCAGCTTTAGAGCTTACCTTGTGGCTGTCAGGCAGGCAAACGCTTTTATTGGTGTCTGAAACCTGCAATATAAAAAAAACCAGAAAAGAAAATGTCGCCACTGGTAAAAATGTTTCATTGCTCTCAATGTATTTATTGTCGGTTTGCGGTTTTACTTAGTTTTTTTAATTATTTAGCATTTGGTTCTCATATTGATTGCCAAATTTTCGATATATTTTTTGTTATGATAGACCAGATGTTATTCTCTCTATGCGAAACTAAATTGAATGTACAGTTTCTATGTATATGTATGGAATACGATAAAAAGACAATATATAAAAATGTGTTTACATTTTGAATGGCCGACCACTTTTAGGAGATGCATTTTTGGGGTGCACGAGGCGAATTATTATTGTTGTCTTGCATTTAATGTATGTATTATTTAAAATGGATATTTACAAAATGCATAAATATATTACATGTGTATGGTTTAATTTGTTAGATATTCAATGTTTGTTATGCATATTTACAAGATGTTCATAGACATACACAATTAAATACATATACGATTGTTGACAGGAGACGTTTGGCAAGTGGAGCATTCAATTGATTTGTTGTTCTTTATTGGTTTATAATTAAAAGTAAATAAATGAACAAGTCAAGTTTCGATTTTAAGTCACTTTTCTCGAATATAAGTAGTTTAAATACTATTTTATTTCATTCAGTTTATGAACACAAATTTAGCTCCACTTTGACAATCGGCAATAAGTTCCGGCTCCCAGCTAATATTTTTATTTTAAAATTATACACTAGCACACAAAAAAAGTACAGGAGGTTCAGGCTAAGAGTACACCACTTTGACAATGATAAATACATGTTAAGCTATATATACAAATAAATGTAAGCAAATGTTCGATGTTAAAAATGTTAATGTAAAATGCAAACATGTTTGTGGCTAGCAAGTAAAAACAAATATTTAAACAATTAATAAATTACAACCTAAACCACACACACACAAATTTACAAATGAAAATGAAAATATTTGTATTATAATTATTCATATTATTTTTTTAAATGTGTAATTAGTTCGACTCGCCTACAATAGTTGTTCGGTGAGAAACGATGCGTACTTCTATCTCTCTCTCTCACTCTTGTATTGTTTAAATAAAATAATTGTGCGTATAAATAACGCTGTATAACTACGTTGTAAATGTATAATTTATGACTGCATACTTTGGAGCACCAGGCAAGTCAGTGAAAATGAACCAGCAACTAAAACTAGACTACACAAAAGTATACGACTAAATATGTAGATATTTTAGGGAAACATATTATTTAAATCAGCTGCTTATATTGACAACACCAACAGACAACACTAAAAACAACTATGTTATATAAGCAACAATAACACAAAGTATATTTATGAATTGGAATAGACATATAAATAAATTGTGTATTGGGTTGTGTCCTTTTATTTGTTTAAATTATAATCATGGCGCTGTGCACTTTTGCTGTTTGGGTAACTGTTTATAATTAAAACGCCCGCAGGTGTAAGGGTCGTATGCGTAATATTGCTTACATTAGACCACATATTTATAATTATTTGCCAATTAGTAATATAGATTATGCAGCTGATAGCACATGCGAAATGATGTACTTGTGTTTTGAATCAAATGTTTGCTAGTCATCATTTGTATTCATAATAAAGAACTCTCGAATTGATATTAATTTCCCCTTAAAATATACTCGTACTCTCATGAATTTAAACTCGGTTAACTGCCTCTCATGCATAGTCATTTTGAAGACACAAGTAAATTATTAGAATTGAGAAAAATTTCTTAAATCCATCTTAAAACAGATTCGATAGTTCACGTTTTGGTAACTGGAACTTGATATATTTTCCCACTTTAATTGTCAACTCTTTAAATTAGAAACACATTTGGCACCTTTTCTGCTGACAATTCTGCGTCTTGTACCCTAATTACTCGTAGGCAGAAAAAAAAGAAATGAAAACGAAAAACCCTTAGCCAAGTTGCACGACTCGAATGGCAAACAAATTCCTGGCACCAAAATGTCAACAAGCATCTCTTGAGCTCTCGTCTGAAAAGGCTAATGAGAGAAGCGCATGAAGCGGAAATGCCTGAGGTACACTCGTAATTAGGAGCATAACTTGTGCTCAGACTTAGACAGACTTTTGCATATTATGAAAATCATGCAAGTGAAAAACTTATGGGTATTATATAAATTCATATGGTACGTCCCAGAAACAAGTCAGAATTGCGCATTTCATAGCAGCAAGCAAAACTAATTATATAATATAATTAGATTAAAAATTCAATGAATGAGATTGAACAATTGATATGCTGTTTTTTCAAAAGATGGGAGCCTGCTGATAAGAAAATTTATTTTAACAACTTTTTCTGGCTGCCGCATTTTCTGCATTTGCATTTCAATTCAACGAAATTTGTCGGAAAGCTCTTGCCTAAACGCGGATGTAAAATGTTTGGCAAATTGTCAAACAAAAAGAATTTTTAATTTCCTGCCTTAAATTGTATGCAAATACAATATACACGTAATGGAATTTCTCTACTCAGCAGCAGCTTTCCCGATTTGTGGTAATAGATAAAAGATATATTGGCATTGTCTACAGATATTTGAGAGGGCAGGGTTTGGTTGCGGTTAGGATACTCACATGTTAATATATGTATATTAAAATTTAAGTTAAATGTTTCGTATTCAAACTACAAGAGGTACAATTACAAATGCTGCGGATGAATGAGGTTTGTTACTGATATAAATAGAATTGATATTATAGATATGGTAAAGTTTAATGCATAAATATTATATATAGGGTTTTTATAAATATATGAATAAATAAATTAAGTAATGCTACTATTTTATTTACGACTTTCAATTGCTCCCACAAATAGACCAGTAAGGTTATTTCAATGCACCAGTATTGTCGCTTACCTGCAATGAAAGAATAAACAAGAATAAAATCAATTTTATTAATTTATTGCTGGATGCAAATAATAAAAAAGTTTTTACTAAATATATTCATATATATGTATGTGCATTTAACTTTTATATCCGAACAGAGTTTTTCGAATTAAAAAGTGTTTTAAAAAATTACGCAATCATTTTGTATTTACTTTATTTATTATTTTTTTTTTTTTGCATATACTCGTAAACCCAGAAGACACTGCATACAATTTTTTTTTTCTGTTTGTGAGTTTTTGCGCTTCATTTAAGATTTACGCACAAATCTGACTGAAAGTGTTACAGCATAAACTATCGTTAAAATATATTTACTGGTTTATACGAGTATGAACCGAGATATGACTACGAGTATACCAATGTACCCAATGTATCACATACATATGTATGTATCTGACGAATTGTTACTGACAGTATTTGCACTTGTATGGCTTAAGTACAATTGTTGCTGTATCTTCCGATGCTTGCCTCTGAGGTTGACTGGTTACGCAGTTATGGTTATTATTATTGTTGTTATTGCAACCATAAACTGCAATTTAATTGCATGTATTCGCTTTGTTGTTTCAATTCGCTTGCAATTTGTCTGCTTGCTGTAGTTAACCTTGAAGGCCCGCCCCACATAAATCGACGGCTCAAAATATATTTCTGCTCTTGGCGTTAACACACAAACACATACTTGAATATGTAAAATATTTTTGCAATTGTCGTCAAATGGTATATATATATATATTTATTTATAAATGCGCATATGAAAAACCAAAGCCGTTTAAGGCATTCGTCATATTGGTTAGGGCTGGTTTTTTAAATGGTCAGGTTTGGTTTGCACTTCCTGAACTGTACACAGAAAAGATCATAATAATAAAATTTGATTTTTATCCTTCATTTTTTTGAGCATTTATGATTTTAAGTGTTTTAGAGTTGAAGTAGGTTCTTCTCGTTAACATTTCCATTGAAATAAATGTGTTCTACTCGTATATTAATATTTTATTTTACCATAATTCTTTAATGCAGTCGATTCGTATAGTTGAACTTTTTTCAGACCCTAGAGCTCATTTATGCTGCATGATTAACTCGATGCGAACTGTGGTCAACGTACGATATGCATACATACATAATTTTCTTAGCGGCTTTTCATCGATTTTGTGCAGTTTAACGAGGACAACGACGGGCGGGTCAGTCGGTTGACGGTTTTATGGTATCATTTAATATGCGTTAATTATGCCATTTATGGCCGAAACCATGTCAGACATCGTGTGTATCGCATATGTGTTAAATTGCTGTCGTTAAGAGGTCTCATCAATTTTTAAATGGTGTGGTTTTAGCAAAGTTGACATACGGCTATTAAGTTGGGTTTTATATTTAGCACCCAAGTCAAGCTAAATGGCCATTGACAACAACAACTACAACTAAAAGTCAACTGGCTTTAGTTGAATAATAAATGCAAGTAAAGCCTACACCGTGTCTATATCAATAAGTCGAATAGCAAATGCTGTGAGAAAGTATCAGGTTTACGCCTATTAATTCCTCACAATTTGGACCGCAAAAACTAACTATAACATTGATCTGCATTTAAATTGTAACTGACATTTAATTTTAAGTTCAATTTTAGTATCCTCTTCAAAGGTATAAAAAAAATAATATGGACACGAAATGGACACAACTTTGACATTCGAAACTGTGGCATAGGAAAAAACAATAAAATACACAATAAAAAAAATTCTTGAGAAAAAAGTTTTAAATTGTTGTGACCGAGGACAGTTGGAACTCTTTTCAGTTACAAGAAAAAAGTATGCTAGAAAAAAGAGATCTCGGTCAATTTATATGTAAATGTAAGGTTTGATTTCAATCGATAAAATACAAAGTGCAAATTGCTAAATAAAGTTGTCAACTACGAGTTGATCAAAGTTTAACAAAATAATATAGATAAAAATACTTAGTTTGGGTTTCAAGAAAAGAATGACAGTTAAATTATACTTTTCTCTTTTTAAATAAAAAAAACTTTTGAATAAACTCAAAAATTAAATTATCTGGATACATTTCTTTTGACTTGCAACAAGTTGCGCTTTAGATGAAATACGAATTCTTTTAGTATCAAAGAGAATTTAAACACACTTGCAGCAATACAAATATACAGTCACACACACGTGCACACATTGTCACTTGTATGGCAAGCAAAAAAGTGATACGAATCAACTTCTTGGCATGGTATAAAATTACATGCAGTTGGCAGTTACGAACGAGCTTACGAATGTTGTCAGTTACAAAATGCAGAGCACGACTAACAACAACAACAACAACAATAAGAACACCGACAACAACAAGAAGAAAACAGTAGCAAGCATATCACAATACACAACAATAACAAATAATCAGAATCGTAATAGAAATTGGACTTATCGCAGACAACACACAACAACCCTCTAGGAGAAATGTGTATGTAAGTTATATAAATGAATGTGCATGTGTGTGTGTGTATCTGTGTCTCTGTAGTCTACTTTTAGGTTATCCTTTTTTGTGCCGAACAACTTTATCCAATGCCGAAATCTTACCAATACGCGAATTTCAGTTTTTTACATATTGGTAAGTTGACTTTTTATACCCTGTTATAAAAAAAAAATAAAATACTGGATATGCTTTAGCAATTCCTAATCTTCTAATGTCGGAAATTAGCATTCCGATATAATATTAATTTACTTGTTAGACATACGGAAAATTATATGTTTACTTCCTTAAACTATACATAGAGTATCTTACAGTCGTTCAGTTCAATTGTAAGATTTTCTGTTCATTTTGTGACGCAAAAAAAAAAACGAAAATGGAGGTTGCATGGGTATTTTTGTTAGTGTGTGTGTGTGTGTTTTTGAGGGTGTGCGATATGCGAGGCGTAACGAATTGCCGCTGCGCCCCCACTGAGCGCGTTTGTGGTTGTGTGTGTATATGAGTGTGCGAGAGACTGTGTGTTTCAGCTAGAGAATCAACGAAATGGCAATCCAAGTACGAGAAAGAAAAAAAGTTGGCGAGTCTCAACCGCAGGCAAAGAGCTCTTTTTCACTGAGAAAAGGGAGGAGTACAGTGTGTAGTCAAGGGGAGAGGCACAACTTTTTAGCTATTAGTGTGGCAAGCACACTCACTTCTCTTGCATGGGAAAAGGTTTGCACACACTCACACACACATACATACATTTAGGCAAAAAAGGGCCCACATTTTCGTTTACTGTAAATATAATATTTTATTGTACAATAAATATAAAAATGGCGCGCTACTTCGCCTTGGCCGAAAACGGATTCATAACATGAAATTGCTTTTCATGATGGCACAAAAGGCAACCAACTCAACATACACATACACATGCACTCGCACTCGCACACTTACACATGACTGGGCTTATGTGTATAGGCCCAAAGGGTTACCGTTGTTGTTGTTACTTTGTTGCCGCTGTTCTTGTTAGATACTCTGTCGGTCTATGTGCCTACGTTAATGGTTAGAATTGTGTCTGCATGTAAAGAAATTTCATAACTATTACATTTCGAAAACTGCACTCATAATGAAAATGTGTTTTCATAATAATTTTGCGCCTTGGATATCCCTCTTTTACAACCCTCCTTGTTGAGGATAATGAGGTATGTGAGAGATATGAAAAAGTTCATTTCATTGAAGGTAAGCCAAAAATATGAAAAGAAACCATATTTTTAAAATAATAAAATATAAAACATATACCAATTAGAAAAACTTAAAAAAAATTTGACCAAAACGGATTTAAGGCAAAAATGTTCTTAATTTAGATTAAAACCATGCAATTGCATTTCGGAAGTATCGAAAACATTTATTGTTATTCGGAGCTAAAGCAACCTCTACACTTCTCTAAATTCTGAGTTAAATTCCCTGGTCAATTTATGTATATCTTGGTCGAAAGGTCAGCCTAACTAATAATAATATAATCGTTGTAAATATGCCTTGTTACTATATTAACATTTAGCGATTCCCTGTAGTCTATATATACATACATATGCATGTATACATATGAAAATTTATTTATTCATACTGATGGCTTGCTAGGAAAAATAAAATTCGGGTCAAAATAAAAAAAAAAATTGCCCTGGGTTGGTTGTGTCAAATTCAAGAGTAAACAAAACGTGTTAAAATTTGTAAATATTTACAAACACGCCGAAAGTCGTCAGAGTAGCGATTTATAGAATGCCAGGAGCGAATATTTTCGCTAGATCAAATTCTATAGAAAGCAAAATATGCTAAAATAAATATAATTTTCATACCCATTCAAATTTATTGAGTTTGAAATGAATAAAACAAGAGCTATCATACAGCTCTTACTCAAAAGGAGAAACAATTTATTGTTGATGCATTTTAAAAATTGTATTTTTAAAGAAGTTTCTGTTAAATAAGTTTAACCATAAATACAAATAAATGTAAGGAAAAAAGTAAAACATAAACAAAAAATTATACAATTACACATTTAGCAAGTGAGTCTTTCCGTTTCCGTTCAACTTTTACAAGCATATTTTCTTGAACTGAAAATCGACTTTCATTTTCATCGTCAGCCATGTGAATAAGTTTTTTATGCGTTTCACATCGCAGTAACAACTTTAACAATATCAACAGCAATAACAACAGTAATAGCAACGACTACAGTGTTAGTAAGATATTAACCTGATCTATTTTGTAGACGTTACGCTCTTTAGACTTGTTGTTGCACAGTCTACTAAATAACAACAACAGCAACATTAGTAAACGGTTTAATTGACTATTTGCGGTTGTCATTGTTGCTATTGTTGTTGCAACACTTTTTATGAGTCTTAAACACTTTTAATTAATATCGTTACACACAAATGCGCACGAGAGAGGAGGCGCCCCGTTGAAAGCAATAATTGAAATTTAATTATACGCAACGCATGTGTGAAGCAAAATTGACTTGTGCAACACATTGTTTGTTTCCCCTCTTCCTCCTCTTTCACTTTCATCACTTTGCGGAGGTACACTCAATTGAGCAGAAACAACAAATACTATGTCTGATTATTCGGTTGTTTGCTTAAGTTTCAGTGCATTATTTAGATTTGTGCTCGAAAGATTGATATACTACTTAATGACTTTAAGTGCAATATTATACACGGTCTATGTGGTAGCTTTTATGTTTAACAAAATATACAAATTTTTATTTACTAGCTGCCTTATACCGGAGTTGCTCGTATGTTGTCAGATTTCTTAGAGAGTTTTCTTATTTAAGAAAATGGGTTTCAACAAAGCAGATACAAATCAATGTGAATTATTAGTAATTGTTTTCATCAAGCTTTGTATGTGCTTATTTTGAAATTTCATAACTACTCTTAACTTATGTGCATCCACCGGCACTAACTGAAGAATCCCCGCAATGTCTAAATAGAATTGCATTATGCTTTGAAATACTGTAATTAAATGACTCACTCATTGCGCTAAATAAATAATTTCCGTAAAAAACTCAGTTAGCACACGTGCATTCCAAACAACAATTAAAAGTGGTAAGATTAACTAACCTTTACAAAAACATAATTCCATGCATTCAAAAATTAAAAAATGTGGACACCTGTTTTGATATTTTTATCATAATATCTCTTGTAATTCAATGTTCGATTTCAGATGTCAAATCAACCTTGAAATTTCTAGCTGTTATTTTGTTTTACAGACAGAAGTACTCTCAGTCCGTATAAAGAGTCTTATATATAAAGATGTGTTTTAACGACAGCTTGAAGTGAACTTTAGCACCTCGCCACGTTGACCTCTTCAATGTTGTTTTTTTTTTCCTACGCTTTGATGCGCAGCGTTTGGTGCGCTTCGCTGACGCAGCTTTCCGGCCTTGTCAACAGTTTTACTATTTGGCTTTACCTGGGTCAGTTGGCCCATTGCCTGGCAGAGCAAAGCCAAAGCAGTGAAGAGACAGTAAGAGTGTGATTTATGATATAATTCGAGTATGTTAACACTCTTGCAGGTCGCGGCGCACTTGAATGATCTCATACAAATGTGATTGCGCTCCGACTTCGACTCGACATCACATTGAACCCAAGCCCAGTTTGTCTATACAATAATTCATTTACGATTTCAGTTGAAATGGATGAGGAGTTTGAAATAATGACAGTTACCCAATTTAAATTTCAAGGAATCTATGCGCAGCTGCAGAGACCCAGTCGTGTGGCTTAAATTGCCAATCGAACGAATCCACGTGAATGACACATAATTTCACAAAGGCTGATTTTCTTGGAAAACTTGCGAGCAGCGACTACTATAAGCTTGGTTGGTATAAGCAGAAATTAAATTTAATATAAAATTAGCTTAAGGAACCTTGGTTAAATTTTTTAATACAAAAAATTAAATTTTTCTGAATTGTTTTCCAATTATTTAATTATTTAAATAATAAATAATGAATTGATAAAATTATACGGTTTTCAGCCTTGCTATATTAAAATTAAATAAAATTATTGAAAAAGTGTTTATTTTATTATTATTACTAAGAATTTTATGTCATTCTTAACAATATTATTTACATATTTTTTAATTTATTATGTTTGTTTGATTGTTTATGTTTGGTTTATCCTATAAGTCAAATGGATATGTTTCGATCTCTGACAGTAAAATTTCTCTTCTATTCTTAGCAGTGAATTAACCCTTACAGGGTCTGAAGAGTACGACATAAATTACAGTCTAGTTTTTTATCTCATCTTTTTTATATTTTCTGACTTAACAAATGACTCTTGATGTATTTTTTCACTACCGAGGCATTTGCATGGGGCTAGTAGGTAGTATGTAATTATGTGCTCTGGCTGGCACTAAAGACTGCGCTCAAGCAAATGGGGCCAGGGCATATAAGAAAAGATAAAAAAAAAAGTCGAAAAGGAAGCCAAGCAGACGATGACGATGACGACTGAGAGCTCAATGTGAAGAACCAGTCATGGCAACAATGACACTATGCCAAGACGAAAACGAAGACCAGACCAGAGCACAGCAGAGTAAAGAGAACTGAAGAGCCGAACGAGGAATATCAGGGAACACAAACTGTGGTCGCTTCACCTTGAACTCACCATGTGAACTTAGCAGGCTGCCTGCCGTGACTGGACTGAGAACTGCCAAGTGATTCGATATATGTGTGTGCGTGTATGTGTGTGTTGAGTGTGAGTGTGAGTGTGTGTGTTGAGTGTGAGTGTGTGATGTTGGAGCTTTTTAACTGGGAAGTCGACAACGTCATATGGGAGAGTATAGAGCGAAACAGGTAACCGCCAACTGCACGTTGGCTTTGCATGCCGCCC
Organism: Drosophila rellima; assembly: GCA_035043635.1. Lineage (NCBI taxonomy): Eukaryota > Metazoa > Arthropoda > Insecta > Diptera > Drosophilidae > Drosophila > Drosophila rellima. The sequence continues at coordinate 15,914,046 of JAWNMV010000811.1, forward strand.
CGTTCTGTCCTTCTTATCCTGCCCTCATCACAACAAAGTTCTGGCCAACTGGCAGCCTGTTTGAGCCATTTCCTTTTAACATTTCTCTGCATCAAGTTTGTGCGTGGTTCCATTGTAGCTTTTTTTGCTTTGCTGATGAACATGTGTGTGTGTGTGTGTTTTTGTGTGTGCCCTTAACAGGCTTTCAGTTAAAGTTGGCAAAAGCCACTTGCGGAAATTGTGTACGCCTTTAGATTTCACTTGTCAAGGTTGAAGTGGCAGCAGCCGCCGTCGTCTGAGCCCCGACCCAGTTAAAGGACGGCCTAAACCTTCAGATGTCGCATGACGAATTGAATTTTCCTTTGGCACTTTATTTATATTAACTACAAATTTATGGCACATTTTGCCAGCACACTGTCGTGTAATATATTAATTTTATATTACGTTATTTTTTATTCTTAGACTTTTACAATTTCCTTCAGAATATCAGATATATATTTTAATTAATCTACCCTTGTGTTGTATGAGTTGCTATATATTCGATTTAATTGACTCATAAGGCACTGACATTCTCGAAAGTTTTATATTAATTGATTGAATTGATATGTACAGTATAAAAATGCATTTATTGAATTACTTTTACATGTTCTGTATTGGATGAGGTGTTAAATGGCTCTAAGGAAAAATTTGTTAACAGAGAAATTAATTGCGTTGAAAAAAATAAAATTTATTCAACGAAAACGCATTAAAACGAATTGCGATGACAATTTGGCATTTGCTTTTAATATACTTAAATTGTTATGGCTTCATTACAGTCTGTGAGTGTGTGTCTGTGTTTGTAATCTGCACTTAATTGCATTTAATTTGCCATAAAACAGTTTGCCTTAATGCATTCCAAAAGGGTTTCGAATTGAAAACGTGCATAGCATCCGTAAGATACATTTCTTAGCCACGTCATGCGACAACAAATACGATAACAACTTTGGGGACCATCGTCGCAATTTAAAGAGGCATCGAGTCATCTACTTGGGGAACGACGAGCAGAATTCGACAGCTGTTGCAGCGACAAACAAACCCAAACACTGTTTAAGTCAGTGTCTGACATTGTTTATCACAATTTATGTCATACTCATATTCAATTTATTTATATTTATTTCTGACAAGGCTATCTACAATTCAATATTTACATACGGATTTTTGATATAAAAAAATATGTCGTACACATGACATTTCAGTGGGGAGAGTGCTAAGTAAATTGAACTTGAAGTTGAATAACCCGCGAATGAATTCACGTTTAACGCAATTCAATTTTTGTTTTACATACTGAATCATGATGAATGGGGAGTTTTAACGCATTTTTTTTATTGCTGTAACCCTGTCAGTGTAGATTGTCTTAAGATTAAAAAAACGTCATGACATTGTAAAATGAATCTCAACTAAAAATTAACATTGTTACGAACTTATTATAAATTATTCTGAACAGTACATAATAAACGTAAAAATATAAACGAATTGTTTCTTATTTGTAATCTAATATTTTTCCATCAGTTCCTGTTAGTACATACTAACATACATATTCAAAATGCCATGAGATGTTTTTCTATTTGAATATATCTTAATAAAACACATGTTATATTTACAAGAAAACTTAGTTCTTGTTGCAAGAAAATAAGTCAAAGTGTTGTAAGTTTTGTCCTCGCAAAGCTCAGCATACTTAGCAACGTCTTTTTATAAAGGAACACAAGACATAGTTTTAAGCGAAATTCAGTTTTGTGTGTCAAGCACTGAAAGTTTTTGGGTTTTTGATACCACAAAGCTGAACTAAAATTAAAAAAAAAAAAACAGAAAATGTACTTTGTCATATATCAAAATAGGCATTTTGAGAGCTTCAGCGAAAATACGTTTATGCGTTTTGTAAGTGGAAAAATGCATTAGGCAAGCAGCTACACTGAGAACGGAGCCTATTGTTTCATACTTATGAGTGTTTTCATTTTCGATGTACATATATATAAATTTCCATTTGCCATGGAATGAGTACAAAATCGAGGAGAGAGTTTTAAACCGCTTTGTAGTCGTCATTCAGGATCATCATCGTCATGTTCTATTGTTCCATAGTTGTTGCTGTTGTTACTGGCTGTTACTGTTGGCTGGCTTTTGAGCGCCATAATTGGAAACATGCATATTCTCATTGTACGCAAAAGAAACAAGCAGCAAGAAGCTGACGTTGGTGGGAGAAGAGAAGATGATGATTGCAAAGCAAACAATGCCAAGTCAGAGCCAGTGGCAACAACGGCAGCGGCAACAATGAATAGCTGCGCGCCCCCAAAGCCAAACAGCCAACAAACTGAACTGAACTGAGCCATACCAAAACCATACCGAACCTAAACCCATACTCAGACCCCAAAGAGGCCTCTATTCATTGTGTGAATGTTGTGCGCACCATTTGGCAAACATTTTTATTAACATGCAACACATACACACAAAAGCGGCAGCAGCAACCGGGCGGGAACAATTTGTAGTCACAGCTAATATTGCACTAAAGCTTATTACCACTGCAACAACAGCAACACCAACAATATTTGTGTCATTCAAGTCAGTTAGACAGAAAAAAAAAACAAAAGCGTATATAAATAAATAAAAAGCGTACATTTTTTGTTATTCGACATTTTTCTTAGTTTTTATTGTTTTTGTTATTTTTTGTTTTGATTTTTTTTTGCAATTTCCTTAAAAGCATAAAAACGATTTGCCAGGCAGCAGTTTGTTGAAGAGAAGAAATAAATTGTCAGTTTCTGTTTAAATGCGGAACCGATGAGACCAAATCGCAGCTTGCAACTGTTGCAACAACCAGCAGCTATTCACACAGTCAGAAAGACAGACAGACAACTGGCCAAATATGGTGAGCGTGCAACAACATCACAGCAAATCGAGACTTGTGAGAGACATTATGTAACCTATGTTTTCGATTTTCTGAGCATTCAGTTTATTTCTACTTTTCGACCAAATGCGTTTTCAATTCTATAATTTATCCATTTTGTTGGTCAAATGTTGAAATTTTTTGGCTGTTTTTCTTTTTTCATTTTCATAAATAATGCATTGGGTTGGCGCTCATAAATGTTTAATAGATACCATGCCTCCAAAATGTGGCACGATAATGGGCGACAACTACAATTTTCATGCAGTTGAGTTGTCGGCGAATTGGTGATTGAATTATTTTGTTTACCCTGCACCCAATGAAAATGGATAATATAAATGCTAGTAAATTGGATCTTTTATATGATTATTTCCAGTAAGGATCGGATATAACGTACGATTTCATTTATTAGCTCAAACAGAATAGAGACATTATTTTACTGTTCATATATAGAGTATCGAATAGTTAAGATTTCATACATTGTTTGGGTTTGATTGCTCGTAATATTTGAGTAAACGATTACGTTAAAAAACATTTGATAACAAGGATACAGACATACATGATAACAGTAGATACAGATAGTAATATTTAAAAATATTTCTTCAATTTGCCACATTAAACCATAAGTTGCGAATTATATTTCAAATGCGCAGGCAATAGGGCAACAAACGGAAGTCGTTTATTTAGTGCTCATGACATAACAATGGAATGGGCAAGCAATTACATGGCCAGAAGAAGGAGAAGAAAGATACCCAAGCCTCTTTTGAAAGGCTCACCGACTGGCTAGAAAATATTTTCATTATGTCGTTTCGTCTGTTTGGTATTTGGTTATTTCTTGTTACCCGTTCGCTACGCTAGTTGTTATCTAATTTAGCTTAAAAGCCGAGTCATTCAGGCAACAAACTAAAACTTGGCTTTTGGCATTATTTTCCTTTTCTCCACTGTTTGTTGTTACTGTTTTTCTGTGTATTTTTTTTTGTTGGCTGCCAACATGGCGTTTTAAATATTTCCGGCTACATTTTACAGCAGACTGCAACTGTCATTGTTTCGGTCTCTAAAGAGACGGAACTTAAACTGTATTTGCAGTCATCATTAATGATGAAAAATGTTTTAATATCGCTTAAGCGGCAGGATATAAAGACCAGCTCGTCAATTTGCCTAATGGCTTGCCATTCAAGTCTAGAGCAACTGAAGCAGGTCAACGGAAAGGCTTTCAGTAAAGGAATTCCAAAGCCAGTTCAAAGTAAAAATAAAATTAAATACATAAAACAACCATAAACATACATATTAATAATAGCCATTAGTCGAGTTACGGTTACGTATGGCACAAGTACATTAACCTCCCCGCCTTTTGAAGAATGCCAAAGTCAAAACAAAATAGCAGAAACATAACGAAATTCGCAATATGATTCATTCACACGATATCTCCTACCATATATTGTCACACTTACATACATACTTATAAACTAAATCTTTTATTTCATATTTCAAGCTTTCCGTTGATATTTTTGTTTTGATAAAAATGCCCTGTAATTTATTAAGTCAAAAGGTATGCGGAGGAGCTGCCATTAACGCATATCACATTGCCACGCACGAAAAAATCGAAATAAAAAGGAAATAAATAAAACTGCTCTAGTAGCGTATTCTCAACTACGAGATACCCTGCGTCACCTTTATGAACATCATTAAAATAGTAAGTGTATTTCTTATCAGACAATCGACTCTATTGGTAAGATTAATAAAGATTTAAATTTGATATCGTTGGAGTCGCCTTTTTTAGACTATTACATACATTTGCTCAAATTTATTTACCTTTTTTCAATGGTCACAAGGTATGGAGAAAAATAACCTGAACAGCCACAGACGCCCGTTCAATCCATGTTTTATTTTGTTTGCTTTTCGTTACCTTATTTATTTGATTTTACAAAAGCGTTGACAATGGCCAAAAAGGCGGCTCCGATGGCGTTGACTCAACGTCATCGTTTCATCCGCCTGAACGTTTTGCATTATATTTTTTTCTTTCTTTCTGTATATGTTTATGCATCGTAAATTAAAAGCTTTGTGTATTATTCAACGCATTTTTTTGGTCATGACTGCTGGATAGGTTCGAATTAATTTAAAGGTGAACATTGTCCAAAATGAAAATAAAATGTCTAAATAACAAATTTACTGCTTGGCTAAAAAGTTTTAAATTTTCTTTTATACACATTTATTTATAATAGCATCCTGACTCGAAATTGTCTTTAGTTTCGATTTTTACTTATTACAATCAGTTCATCAATTAAACAAATACTTTCTCTTTCCAAACCTAGTAAAATAAATAAAGTTATTGCAATATTTTATCATGGCTGAGTACAGGTAAAAGACCCATAATTTTGGTTTACAACAATTGCAATTGGAAGTTGACTGTAAATTGTCTGCAATCTTAGGATAATGCTCCTATGAATCACATACGGAAGCTAACCCAATTGCATAGTGCAAAGAGTAAAGAAAGTGCATAAAACAAAAGACTTGCCATTTACCATTTGTATGCAGTTGCACAATGTCAACGCCCAGCGATAAATTGTGTGCAAGCAAACAAGAAAATAAAGAAATGATGGATAAATCCAATTTTAAAAATGCCTAATCATGATAAATTGTGTGAACAAATGGCTTAAACAATGATCGCCCTCTTCTGACATTTATCTGCGTCTACAACTCAAAGTTGGACTTGTTGATAATGTTGCTGCTAAATACAATAACGAATTATAACTAATAAGCGTGCTTAATCCCATTGTTAGGCAAATTAGTCAAGCGAGCAGGCATTTATGAAAAATGGGATAAATCTGATTGGAATTTTGCTTTTATAGTCGAGTGGTTAACACACATATTGTATCTCTTTAACGTAGCTATTCAGTTTTAATGTATTAAACAAAATCATCAGCTACTTGATGCGATAGGCACACGCTGAGTAGTGTGTAAAGCGCAGCAACCCGAAAATAAATGATAAAATTATGCAAATTTCTTATTAAGATTTGTGTATTGTGCATTTGTTGAATGTTGTTGTTTATTTTGTGTTTTTTATTTACTCATGATGAAGCGCTCTGATTTGCCAAGATATGTGTGAGATTATTGGGTGCCATAATAAAATCCAAGAGAAAGGCATTTTGATATGAGTAATAAGTTCGGGTTGTCACACAGGCAAACATTCAACTGATAAATTAGTTCAATTTGCTGACCTAAAAGCATAAACTTTCATTTAAGGGACTGTGATCATAAATGGTAATCGATAGGACATCGAAATTAATTGATTTTATACCGATGATATTTTTGTATCAATTGTCAGCAAGTTTTTTTTTTAATTAAAATTAAATTTTTCATTCAAAAACTAATTTAATTTTCACCATTTGAAAGATTATATATAGGCATAATACAAGATTTAATTAACTTTTTTGTTAGGTATGTAAATTGAACGACAGTTTTGTGTATTCTAACCGAATTTTTAATCATATAATTCTTGTATTTTGACAACAGCTCACTAGGATTACCATAATTTTCCGCAATCAATTTATAAATATTATATATATATTTATAATTTTAATTAAAACAGATAAGGTAATTTGAATAATAGCATTAAACCGATTGAAAACTGAATAACCTGAGCGCACCTCTAAAAATCTCTCGAGCTGAATCTCGTACCATGGTTTGGGCCCTGTTGCGAGTGGACGCCAATTAACCCAATTAAATTGATATATGTATAGCATGTATATTTAATTTGGGCCATTTTATTCACACAATATCAGAAGCAGCAGCCCGCTATACGTAAATAATTTAAAGTTGGTTGTCGACTTTTTTTCTTTCTCTCAGTGTTTGCATAAAATTATCATAAATTATGCTTCGATTTTGCTCGTGACAGGTGCGTCTATTCAATGTTGTTGTCGTTGTTGGCAATTTCTTAGCGCGTTGCTGTTGATATTTGACAAATACGCTTTTATAGAGTGTCGGTATTTATAAACGAGCCACACCAGACGCGATTTGATTGAAACATTACGTAGATAAACGTCAAGCACAAAATTAAATTATTTTTGAAATTTCCATCAGAATGCTGTGGGCTGTGGGGACAAAGTTGAGCTTTGTTAAGCCAAGTAATTAGTTTGCAGTAAATTCAATAAGGAAAGGTAACCAGACAAAGTCTAATTAGCCAATTGTTTGTTTCTGAGTTTGCATCAAAGTCTAAAACAATGTAAATATCAAACATGCAAATCCATTGACCAGATGAACCACAAATTTACTTAAGGCAATTCATTGCAATAACACTAGGAATTACGTTTATACAAAAGTGTCTTTCAACTATCAAGATATCTCACAATTACAATTATAGCTAGTTATTGTTCCTTTTCAAAACCAAATTCCATGTGTGAAATGAATTCAATTTAATGATTCAGATATTAAGTAACAATACTAAAAGACACTCTAAGAGTTATCATTTCGATAGAACTTTAGTTTCAATTAAACGAAAATGGTTATAAAAACTGTCAAGTTATGTAACAAAACATAGTTCGGTTATCATTTTTTTTTAGATTTAATATATGCAGTATAAATAAATTTTAAGCATGCAACAAAAATGTATCCCCAAGAAACATTAGGCATAGTACTCGACTGGAAGATGCTCTGTACTTGCAGCAACTACAACCAACTCTTATATAAAAAATGTGTAAAGTTCTAGTCTTTATTTTAATATATAATTTGGTCAGTCTTAAGACATAATCTATTAAAAATCATCTAAAATGAGTTCTAATTAAGGAAAATATGCTTACTAAAACTCAAGTTGGATATTAGCAGCTGATGATAAAGCCTTCAACTTGAGTATGGTAGGAATGCATTTTATTGCTTTAGCTCCTGCATCGCTGAAAAATTCCCAGCTCACATCATAGTAGCATGGAAGGAAGCAAAAAAAAAAAAGAACGATGAGGTGAAAAAAAATACAATCTAAACACATAAAAAGTATTTTAGAGTTTTTTGCAGCTCAGTTAAAAGCCAAGTTATGCGTGCATTTTTTAAGCGCCTCTGCTGTGGCCCCCAACTGATGACAAATGTGTCCCCAGTGAATGACGTGGCAGAGGCAGTGGCAGCGGTAGTGACTGTGGCAGCAGTGTATGTGCCACTAGCCGCGGGCTGCACCAAATACTGTGGAAAGCTAAACAACTGAAGCCTGCAACACGTTTGGCGCCAATTGCAGTTCACTTTTTTTTTTATGGCATATGTTTGCGGCAGCCACTAACTGCATTTGGCAGTGTGCTTCGCTGGCTTCGTGTCCCCTACCTCCTACTCCCCAACACAACCTTTTTCCATTTCTCTCAGTTGGCCATAAACAAGAAGAAGGAGGCAGAGGGGTAAGCCGACGAGCATGCCCACAACGCCTCAATGGATAAGGGGCCAAGGCTGCACGCAACCTGAAAAATTGTTTGCTTTGGACTTTACGAGATTTTTAAAAAGAGATTTATGAACACTTTCATGATCTGTGTGAATTGCTGACCGCATCTTTAATTTGTATTTAACAAAATGCTGGCAACAAATTAACATTTTTTCACATTTACTTGCGTTGGCGACATTTTTGCTATACAAAAATATTTTTACGCGCACTTTTCTCAGAGATTTATTCTCATGTCATTAGCCCAAAGATCCCGCCGCTCTCTAAAAATCCCACTGCTTCCACTTGTGGGTTAACCATGAAAATTGATTGCGGGCAGCAGCTGTTGGGTATGTGGGGAAGATGATGATGGTTCTCTCTTGCGCTCAATTTAATTTTTTTAATATTTTCAGTTTTTTTTTTCATGTTTTGCCGGAAGCGTTAGATGTACTTATTTTTCTTCGCTTTTCAATATCGTTTTGCGCACATGCATCTTAAAATATAAATTAAAACTTTAGGAAATGGGGAAAGAAAGAAGAATTACCAGCAGTCGCAACAACAATAACAGAACAAAATCTCTTGTTGATGTATGACATTGCGTTGCTTAAATTAGTTCATTGTTGTCCAAAAGCTGTCAAGTGTCAACGCGAACACCGCTCAAATCTCGCCCCTTAACACACTTAAGACTTTTAGCTGTGAATAAGCCAGAAAGTGAAATCTATTTCCAGAGAGTTGAGTTTTCTATACACTTATAAAAATAAAAGTTCTTTCAGTATATTATTTTAGTTTTTCTTTTCACCTTAAGTTAAATACATATTGAATTACGAAGATGAACTTGATTTAATTTTTATCTAGTTTTATTTCTCCTTTTAACTTAATATATTTATTATTTATTTTACATATTAGTATCATTGTAAGCTATTATTATCTTCCTTGTTATGCCAAATGTCCCTCAGTTATTGGATATTGTATAAAAGTTTTCTTGAATTTGGCATATTATTTTATCAAAATCAAGCCTTTATCGCCTTATCAAAATGTTGCTGAAATGTTTCTAAAAACCCAAAGCTTTCAAATTATAATAAATGTACTTCAGCTAAGTCCTTCATCAAAGACCATACACAGAATTACAAAAGCATATATAGAATTTTAAGCCAAGTTTTTATTCAGTAATGCGCTGTACTGCTCATGCATTCTTATATAATTGAAGACATATTAACACACACAGACTCACAGTAATCCTATTTCTTCATTTAAGCAATTAAGCGGATTACAAACAGTTGCACATATTCAAACTCAAGGCATTCGCTATGAACACACACTCATTTCAAGGAGTCGGCGGTGGGAATGCGGCTGTGAGTGCATTCAAGTTGCATATGATTATAAATCAAATGCGAAAGTCATAGTGCACGCAATTGAATAAACCTGTAAACTATGCATGAACATTACCACTTAGATAGACGGCATGGGAAATGTTATTAAGATGTATACTTGATACCAAAACGTATCTTTATAAAGATTGATTATATTATAGTACATTTATCTGGTTATCATCAACTCACATCCATTTTTTAATTATTTATCGTTTAAGATCAGATCTTTTAGCTAGTATAAAAATACTTATTGGGAAAAATGTATACTTAATTATTCCTGCGAATACGAAAGATATCAGAATTCTTCCGCATGCTCACACAAAGTGTATGTATGTTTACTCTTATATACAATGTCATAGTTATATATACCGACATTCCAACTACAACAAAATATTTCAAAAATGCTAAAGAATTGAATAATTAAAGCATCTCTTCGCGTGCGATGGAACTTTGAAGACCGCCCAAGGGGAAGCAGCAAACCAATTGAATTGAATTGAATTGAATCGAAAGCGCATCCAATACAAAAGCGAGCATTCAGCAATAGAAAAAAATTAATAGAAAGGGAAAAAAGAGGAGAAACGTAACGAATTGTAAATTGAAAGCAAAAGTGCAAAGAAGCCAACAAGAAACTCATTCAATAATGTTCATCATGCTGATGATAATGATGATTATCATGATGCTGATGATTAGCTGTGGCTCCGTTTATGGTATGTGATCTCACGATGAATCAAATTGTGGCTCACAAATTGTCTTCCGGGAAGCGCAGACCGAAAGCGTTCCAATTAATGTGGAAAAATATTAATTAATGATTATGGCTTGTATATACATAAGTACATATATGAAGTGTGAGTGAGTTTTCAGTTCAACGCAATTAATTCTATAAAAATATTCTTATAATTTTCCCCAACACTTTCAAGTGCAGGGCAGCTGCAGTTGTCAGAAACATAAAAAAGCAGAGGGGAAAGTACAGACCCACCGTCTTTTCTCTTATTCAGCTGTCAAGCGGGTGACTTTTAAGGGGTAGAATGAAGCTAAAGTTTCGAGTGGAATTTGATAAATGATTTTTTACTCTCGTTTTCATACTATGAGCGACAGCAAATTAATTAAAAAGAGTTTAACAAATTCATAGCATAGCGGCTTGCCCAAACTGACAAATTGATTTTAAGAGTGCTCCCAATTTTGGACTTGAAATGTAACTATTTTTTTATTTTTAATGAAGTGACAGCATAACCTTCAAAAAACTAAAAACAGAAATCCATTTAAAAAAAATAAATCTGCTCAACCCAGTCAGTCTACCTACGCATTAAGCGGCTTTATTTGATTGAGAAAATCTCTTTAATCTAATTGAAAGACAGCAAATGTCGACTGCCTCCGAACTTTATTCCCAGATCCCGCAACAACAAAATCATAAAATAAATAACAACAACTACTTTGAAGATTTATAAATATGCATGAATCTTTGAATCTGTTAGCCATATTGGGCCATAAAAGTCACAAGTAGTGCTCATACCATACCGGCTAACCTTGTGACGCACAAACAACGACGGGAATCCAAATATTTTGGCATTTCAGATTATATGACTTCAATTTGACACTTTTACTTTCTGAACTGTACGCCAAATACGCGTTTGTTATACTATCCTCTAATGAGAGCGATTCATGATGAATTGACTTTATGTTTCAGATAGCGAACTTTTTATTTCTTTTAAAATTAATAGAGTTTTATTAGCACGCAGTTGTTGCAGAAATTATCATAAACTTAAGAATTCTCTCCGACTTTAATACTATATATATGATCTTTAAAATCAAGAACCTTAAATACAAAGATTAATTTAGAACTCTGAAATTACAGGGTACCACAACTAGGCACTCTGTACATTAAGCTTACTTGTTTGGTTTTATGACAATGCCTGCTTTCAATTCTTACCTGAAATTAGAAAAGAAGAATTTATCGAATAAGTTAATTTAGAAATAATTTCAAATGGAATTTTATGTAATAAAATGTAATATAATTTAATTAATTGGCAAAAAAATAAGAGGTTTATATTAAAGTTAAGCAGTTAAGTTAGTCTTAAGATATAAGGAATTTTAGTTTCTTAACGACTGTAAAAAACAAACAGTATCTGATTAGTTGATTTTTGATTGTATCCTAGCATCGCCCTTGCGAACATTTTTTTACGATCTTTTTAATTTAGTTTACTAAAGCATACTGATAAAAATTTATTCGAAGATTTGATGTCTCGAGATAAATTAAAGCTTGTTTGTTTGATATTCAAATATCCAAAAGCTGTTAAGAAAACCTGACTATCTTAAGATAAGACACCAAATTCTATATCATTTATTCGAAACAATATGAAATGCAAATCTCCTCAAATATGGTATATGCATATGTATAACGAAGTATATGGTATGTATATATATGTATTTAGCTACCTGTTTTACACTATAGTTACGAATGTGATACGGAGTGATAAATGAGGTAAGGTAACTATCTTAATTTTACATCAATAATTTAAGCATAATTTTACGTGTGGTATTTTCAATTAAAATGTCAATTACTGGAGCTGCTCATTAATTACACATTCTGCGCCAATTTGGTCATTTATAAAATACCATGCAACTCTACACTATTAGAAAATTTAAGTACGTGAACACAGTGAACTCTCACTAAAGCAAATACCCAGCCAAGACAGATATGTGGATTTAGAAAAGTAGATGGTGAGATAAACATAATTCCAAAATGGTATTGTTTATTAAACTTCTTGTAAAAATATTAATTAAGGTCGAATTCATAATTGTTATGCAGTTTATCGCATTACATTAATTTAATAATAGAGAAGGAAGTCAAACGTCCTTCAACGCAAGCTCTTTCCCAAACGGTTTTGTTCGTTAGTGCGACATTCCACTGTAGAGGCAATGTATGAAAACTAAACGACTGCGCATTTTGCCCTCATAACTCAATGTCAATATTTATGGGTTCGTTGGTATGAGTATGGGTTCGTGATTATGTATGTGTTTGTGTGTGTGGTTGCCTCTTAATGTGTGTGACTGAATGTGCTTGTATGTGTGTAATTTAGCCTCCTAAACACACCAGGGCGTAAATAAGCGACATTGTGGGCGTGAATATCTGTGTTTTTTGTTTAAAAGCCACTCATTTTCAATTAACGCGTCGTTAAAAAATAAAAAACTAGGTTACTATTTTTTAAATGAGTTGGCAACCAGCTTTGAAATATCATTCGATGATTTTCAGGTGATACACAAATTGGACTCAACTTTTATATTAAAAGTGTTGGGCATTAATAAACGACTAATTAGATTAAATTATGTAAAAATTATTGTGTTACAAACTCATCAAATTTAACAATAACCAACCTACATAAACTTATATATAATTTTGAATCAATACGCAACACTACAACTAAATTGTCATTATGAATAATGACGCATAAATTATGCAATTTAGTGGAACTCGAGCGGATATTTAATTGAAAACAAATTTGAGAAAGTAATCAAAGTGATTAGCTTCTGCCTGGAAACAAAGCGCAGCCAATAAAAATGCATTCAATTGAAAATAGAAAAACAAATGAATGTTTGTTTCACAATCTAACTGACAATTTAATCACGAATCAGGTAAAAATACATTTAATGGTTTCATTTCAATTAAAATATCAAAGTCAATCGAGTGGTTTAAATCGGCTTACATTTCTGCATACGATGATTTAACATTCTACTATTGTGACTGGATAATGCAAAAGGTTATTTCCTGTTTCTTTAAGAAAAGTAAAGCTGTATGTCGAACAACTTTACTTGGTTTCGACTTTTATTGTGTTTTTTACAATTTGTTATCGAAAAGTTTCGACTTGGAAACTTTTAAACATTATTTAATACGCAAGCTAAAAGTCCAAGCTTAATTTCTGTACTGCTTAAGAGTGTTGCAAGTTCAATTGAATGAAAGTAAAAGGTATTTATACCTTATATCTCTATCTTGTATCTCTTTTTGATAATATTCTTATCTCAGATCTGATATTCACACTCCTAAAGTTATTAAATAATAATTCAAGTGTTCATGAAGTGCACCATTTACTCAAACCCAAGGCAAATCACCTAATCTCACCTATAAAGATAGTGCTGCCTACACACAAAAGCCGTACTCAAGCTTGAAATTGGGATTATGAAAACTTCAAATATTAAAGTGTAAACAATAAATAATAATAATTATTTTAATGCGTAATTGAAATCCAAATAAGCAATGATATTTGTCCGGTTTCGCTCACACTGAGACCTGTCAAAATGGTTGTCAAATTGTTGATGGTAGCACAACAACAACAATTGAAAACGTAAACCTTTTTAAAACATGCCCAATTGTGACGGACATAATTTATAGTTGCTCTTGCGCTAAATGTTGGTAATGTTCTAATTACGTGGGCGCGTGTCACATTTTGGGTTATTTATCGCACCGCCTCAATCAAAAATCACCAGTATTTATGGTACCGACGATTGTTACCTGTCTGTTTTGGCCGTTTCACTCTGTGCCCAGTTACTGTGTGTGCAGTTGGTAACATGTTCATTTGATTAGTATGAGCGTGCGGGGAATATCTAATTGTCTAAATGTGTAGTATAGCTTCACGCTGGTCACATTCAGCGATAAATGGGTGTTGCGGTTTGATATTGAATGACAAAAAGATGTAAATCAATTGATTCTCTCTGATTATGTGCGATGTGTTTAATTGCCAACTCTGGGCTTCAAAATATATCGGACATCTATTGAACAGGAAAAGGTCTATTATAAGAAAATTAGTATTTATAATAGTGTTTTCATTTTTGGTCATGATATTAACTGAGATAATAAATATATTAGTCAATACAATAAGCAGTACGAAAGTAATTATACTTTTATTTTAGGTAAAAATTATTTATCATCTACTTAACTTTCAATTGAATTGTGCCTATGTCGTATTTCACTGCTGTGCCCTACAGTAAATCTCTCACGTGTCATCCTTCATGCAACTAATAAGCAACAATTGAAATACGAATCTCATGATTCAACAGAAACGCGGCTACTTTAATGCGAACTTGTGTACTTGTTGGCATCCCAACTAAACCAAAAAAAAATAATACAATGGAATATTTGAGCTGAATCCGTTTCCATGTAAATTTGTGATAACTGGGGGAAAAAAAAGTGAAATTTAATGCATGCCTTAGATTACACGCTACAGTTTCCAAATAAAAGAAAAAGAAGAAAACAGGTGGAAAAGCGCAAACAATGCAGGCGAAAATGTAAGCCGCAAGAAGCTGGCAAAAATCTCGAAAAGTTGAGGATGCTTTTGTCTAGAGCAACAAAGTTCCACTCGAATTACAATTGCAACGAAATGTGCAGTCAGCATTACGTGGAGTAGGTGGAGGCGAGGCATTTCATCTAAAAATCATGGTGTGAAATTCAAAGCGACATCTTCTCCAACTACCTGACAAGATAGACGAAGTGAGAGAGAGAGTTTGGCGGATA
Source organism: Drosophila rellima (assembly GCA_035043635.1). NCBI lineage: Eukaryota > Metazoa > Arthropoda > Insecta > Diptera > Drosophilidae > Drosophila > Drosophila rellima. Next base: position 15,929,198 of record JAWNMV010000811.1, read on the forward strand.
GGCAAACAGTCAGGCGACAATCAAAGTGGCTTAGAAGCATTGGGATTAAGCACAGCGAATTAAACGCATAAATTGCTGGTTGCTGTTGCATGTTGCCGGCAGGCAACGCCTTCATTTAAGCCAATTTAACTGCCAGCTGCATGAAAAATGGCCAAATCGATTAGAGAAGATGGCTGAAAAATGTATGCACATTTTTCATTCAATTGCAGCCAAAATGCCAAAGATCCAGAGCCAAATTCAGCAGCATTGACTGCAGCTATTGAACATTATTATATTCAAGTCATTTTGGATTGCGGCATTCACTTTGGCGGCTGCCAATCAGCCAAATACAACTTCAAATTGTCAACTGGAGTCGTGTCGAGTTTCAAAGACAGCAAGATGATTTCGCATACACATTAATCACACAAAACAAGTATTCACAAAAATCTCACACGACGCTTAAATCAATTTAAGTCTTAAATGCATTTTATTAATACCATAACATTGGAAGGAAAATAAATTCAGATTTAAGATTCGCCAATTGAATGGAAATTAAATATATTTTAAATTGTTGATTTATTTGTGTATTTATGATTTTCTGTAAATCATAGATCACATGGCACAACTTACTTATTATCTATTGCAAAAAAAAAAAAAATTTAATCTTTCAAGCACTCAAAATATTGTATCAAAGCGTTAATATTTGGGTACTTTTTCCCATAGCGTGTATATTTTTTTAGCGTTGGCCCTGTTCCTATTTATATATTCTCTCTCTAATCTCCGTAAAATAATTAAAAAGAGCCCAAAAAATTAGCATGACAAAGCTAACAAATGCAGTATTCGTAATTAGTTGACAATGGCCAAATGATGAACGAGCAACAGTGTCATTTATTATTTTTTTATAGTTCTTTAAAGCTTGATTTAAATTCAAATTAAATTTGTCAGATAATTTAAAGTAAAACAAATATATAAAATAAATGTATTTATGAGCGCTGAACTTGATATTGAAAAAAATATATAAAATCAATCAAAGTTTTGCAAGCCGGCGACAAGACAAGGCAAAACAATTAACATGAAATGTGTTGGGCGCACAACATAAACTCAAAAACAACTTTGGAATTTTAAACATGTTTTCTCTAGGTAAAAAAACAACAACAACAACAGCTGAAAAATATGTAAGAGAGATACTGGCAAATGTGCACAGCGCTCGAGTTTTCAAGTGGATTTTGGTTAGAAATTGATACCCACCAACCTTATCCCTTACTCATAAATTAAGATGAGAGCAAATAGTTGAAAGATTTATTCAAAAATCTATTGCACTAATTGATTGTTGGCCTTTTATGGGATAGAAAAAGCAACATAAAACAATTCAATTACATTTATTTACGGGGTCAAGGGTGAATATCAATCATGAAAACGAAATCTAAAAAAAACGATTGCAACGAAAGTGTGAGTTAAAAATATTTAATAAAGTAAATACAATAAATGTTCGATTTACAAATAATTTAAATACGTGTTTATTTAATATTATTATTGTGATAGTTAAATGCGTTTTCTCTTCATTAGCTTCGATCTGCGGGGCAAAATGTCAACACGCGTGGAATTTCAACATCTTTTTTGTGCACAAAATTTGCATAAAGAAAAACGCCCGAAATACCACCAAACAAACTGTCAAATTAAATCATATAAAACAAAGTGACATACCACAACAATACATATACGTATACACACATCCTGGGTAAACTGCTATGTTAAACAACACAACAACAAAAAACTCCATTGACCGTGTCAGGTGAAAGAGGCTTTAAAGATGAGTTTGAGCCAATAAACAGAGCATGCGAACGTTCGTGCCGTCAGGCATTGAAATTTAAATGCGCAACGTATAGTTAACCGAAACGGAATAAAAAAGAAAACGAAATACATATAGATAAATATATATGTATACGCATTCACATACACAAATACAAAATGAGTAAGCACATGTACGCAGGAAGCGTTTGGTACACACACACACAGGAAGTCAGTCAGCAGACCAGTGAGGCATATCAAATAAGAGGCAAGAACTCAATTGTACACTGTACAAAATAAAGCAACAAACACTTAACAATTTGTTCTATTTTTAAAACTTTAATAATATTGAAAAATTAAAGTTTTTAAGATAAGAAACACAAAATGAAAAACACCATAATCCTTAAATCTTAATCTAATATGTTTATAATTGTAATTGTAAATAATTTTAAAACCTATATTGCTCGCAAATAACCACAATTTTTTCAATGTGTAGAGCACCTTTTTGGGCTTACGGAAACAGGTAAAGGAACATGGCGTATTAGTAATGTAATTTTAACCCAAAAGAACCCAGCTAGTAATATTTTAGCAAATGCAAATGGGCAATTTTCGAAATAAAATTTATATGCCCATTTGTATTTATCTTTAATTTTATAACAGAATCAATCAAGTGGAATGCTCAATGCAAATGGTAAAATCATCAGACACAGGCTCAGTAGGCATTATGGCAGTGCCTTCATGATGTGAGTACTCTACCGCTCTTGGGGAAAATTCCCATAAAAAAAGGTATTTACGTTTATGCAGCCCCCAAAAGAATGCTTCAAAAGGGCAAGAGAAATATTTATAAGATTGCCTGGCATACACGCACACGCTAGCCATAAGTTTTAATTATTAACGAAAACTGTGTGCCGGAGAATACACAAAACAAAAGACACATGAATTGTTCGTTTTGCAAATCCCCATAAGCAGTCTAAGTACCACATAATACCCGATTTACTTAGAACAAACAGTATCTACTTATAGCCAGCTGACAGTTGCCAGCTTGCCTCGTATTAGGCATTGTTTGAATGTCCCTGAAGAATCCGGGCTCAAGTGGCAAATACCTGAGGCTGCGGCTGAGGCTGTAAATACCTCCAGCGGCCTATAGACTCTGATCAGCCAGCCAGCGAGTCCGACATTGAGACAGATAGGCCCACACAGCTGACGTCATTATCTGAGAAAAGCCAAATTCTCAGCGACAGCTTAGGCAAAAGTTTGCCATAAAAACAGTCAAAAGACATATAAAAAAAATAAAAACAACCCTAGAAATCAAAAACTGAAAACTAGCGAATCAACACAACGTCTGCCAACAGCAATAACTACAACTAAACTAAAGTTCCATTTTATGATGCTATGTTGCCTAAATATGACCAAAACAAGAAAAAGCGACGCCAATAAGTCTGGACATGTCCCGCAAAAATGTTCACAAATTTATTTGTTTGTCTGCACACGCGCCCTGAAGTAAGCAAACCTTAAAAAGCTATAACAATATTGAAATACCCTAAATAAACAAATTATATAATCGAAAAATTGTTCTATACATACAAAATGTAATACTCTTGCAAGAAGATCAGACTATAGAATACTTTGAAAAATTGAAACTCACTTATTTATAGATGTATTTTATTTGTAAACTATGTATGGAGAATCCTTTGGAATTAGATGATGCAATAAACATACAAAAGTTTTAATTCCATTTACAATGAAATAACGCAAAATAAAAAATTAATTATTAATATTTAAAATTATTTGTATATCGGAAGCCAAAATAGTATAAATGGTGTTATACCCCGCAGAGACAAGCGAAAAAACAGAAGTACAAACAGTGAAAAAGCAACCCTCTGGCGACGACAGTAACGCTATTCAGCACGCAATACCAATCTATAAACTTACATACATACACACAGTTCACTCCGAATATATTTACGCCGTAATTATACAGGGTGCTATAGCGCAGACTACTGTTGCGAGTTTATATCAATCGACAGAAGAGGCCAGGATTACCTTGGAGTTTTTCGGCTGCTTTTGGGCCTCTATTCGTAACAGTTGCCGCTTGGTATTTATGGGATTTATGGCGGACCGCGCCCAAATGTATGCTTGCTAATTTTTATTCAAATTTTTTTTTTTCGGTGTTCTGGGGATTCTTGTGCGCAATAAAAATTAATGGGCTCGTCTGTGTTTGACGTTGATTTTAGTTTCCTTCCGTTTTTCTGCTGCTTTGCTGCTGACTTTTATGGCTGGCCCTTTGCTTTGTAGCGACTCTTGACTTTTATGTTGAGTTATTGGCATAGATAAGTATTTAGTAGATGGATTTGGTATTGTCAGCAGTTTGAAGGTTAAACGATGGCGTGTATTGGGCAAGCCACAAAAACATTATGTGCACGGAGCTCTTCTTTTCCCCAGATGCTAAAAAGTTTGTCAAATCAGGAAGGTCCCTTGTAATCACAAATCACGTACAATCTTAGGGGAGCAGCAAATCAATCAATACACACAAAAGATGGCAACAAACTTGCTTATGCCCCTAAAGGAGACTGCCAAAAGGTTATCACCTAAGGCGCTCACTCAAAATAGTTGAGATGCCTTTCCAATATACAACCATTTTGTGGCAAGGAAAACATTCTAACCTGCTTATTATTGAATATTATTCGGTAGCTGGTAGTTTGCTACGTGATTCCATTTAATAGCTTCCAAGAAACATAAACTTTACTTGACACAATATTTATATGCCCTATAGATACACTCTTGAGGCTATTACGAATGCTTACAACGGGAATTTGTGTTATAATAATACAGGCACAAGTTCAATTTAAATTACTCAAAGTAAATTTAAATACAACTAAAATACTCAATAATTTAGCTAATTAAACATCTATCAGCAAGAAAAATTAAATGCTTGAAAACCATATAAAATATTACTAGTACATATTTATAGGTAGGCAGAAAGATCTTTATTTTCCATATAAATATTTTAAATATATTTAAATGTTGCATTTGTAGAGCATTTGTTCGACTCATAGACTCGTAGGATATTAACATTTTTATTTACATTGTTATTTATTTGTCATAAAAAGCAACCGCTGCCAACCAGGTCGAGTGCACGTCACAAAAATTTTATGACTTGTTTATTGTTAAGCCTACTCCCACTACCCACATCCTCTGCTACCGAGCACGTTGGCAGGATGCTTTTTTTATATGTAAAACTCACAACGCATTTATGCGCATTAACTATGTTAAATCAACATGCCATAGGTATTTGTTGGCTTAATGCCTTTGTTGATTATTTATGGCAGCGAATCGCTTACTGAATCTGTATGTGCACTTGCGCATGTGTCCTTTGTGCATTTGATTTTGCCGTGACAGCGCTACAAAGTCTCCTAGGCTACACCAATTTTGAGTGTCCTTGCTGCAACTGAAAATCCATATCAAAATAGAAAAACGTCAAGCGGTCCACACGCGAGCCAAGTGAAAGCGAAACTTTTGCAACTGCAACGCAGATAGAAAAGCTCATTAAAAGGATCTAAGTGCGCACAAAACTGTAGCATGATGGAGGCGTCAAGACGACCTCGAATCAACCAAACAGAACGCCATCCCATTAAAAAAAAAAAGAATAATATAAAAAACCACACTTAGAAACTCAACAGTCTAGCACAACGGAGCTAAACTCTTACGGCCCGCAACTAAATAAAAATCCATTTCAAAAGCACTTTACAACAATGAAAAATTGCTGTTGGTTTTGGTGTCGTTGTTGCACTGTTACTCTGTCTTGTCTGTTAGTTGCCTCAACCATGCACATGTCTTGTCTTATAGGCGTTGTCTGCCAGCTACTTGAACGGCAAGAAACTTAGCTCAAGTATTGCTGCTACATTTAGGAGCAACACTTTTTCGTGCCACAAAGTGGTTAGCATAACTATGCAGCGTGGGAATCGTTAGGCAACTTCAAAAACTGCATTAGAACAAAGTTCATATGGTCATGAGCTAGCAAACTCGTGTGTACAATTATGTAACGAATATGTAAGTGCACCTTAAATGCCATTTAAAAGGCTGAAGTAATGTTAGGATTAGTAGTCATTGTACTATGTTATTATAATAGTAACAGTAATACGAACTTGTATCACCAGTAGAAGTAGTAAATTAGCAGTAGTTTTACCAATATTTAGTAGAGCAAATTGGTAGTCGTAAAAACCGTTTGGGTAGGAAAGTTGTAGTATTAGTAAAAATTAAGTAGCAAACGAAAATCTGTTGGAAATACAATTTGCACTGCTAATTAAAGTTTTAGTATATAAAAAAAACCATCTCCTCTCTGTTAAATCGTTAAAAAATATAAAATTAATTTAAGAGATCAAAATGTATATTTATAATTACAAACTTATAATTACAATACTGAGCATCTTTTCGTCGTGCAATCTTCTAATTCAGAGCTTTTACTTTTTTATTTATTTAAGTTGCCCGTCATAATGAATTATTAACACTTTGATGGGCATTTGACTTTGTCAAATATAAATACCAAACAGGCGCATGAATACTTTTTTCTTTAGCTCTTGCTTTTAATGATATTTCAAGACAGTCGCCGGTTAGTTTATCAAACAATAATGATCGCCACAAAGCGTTGAAACTTCATCAGTTTACACCTTAAATTGTTTGCCAGACTGCTTGAATATTTTTTTTGTAATTCATTTTTTCGTCTTTTTTTTAGTTTTGTGAAGAGACGCTGATGACGACGACGACCATCAACTGTCAACGGTTCTGTCCCGACTGTCTACTGGGTAAATTTTTGCCAGCTGCGCAATTGCAACTAAATTTAAAAAATTGTTTAAATAAAAAACATTAATATATATTTACAAATATAAACATACATATTAAAAAAAAGGCCGACGTATTGAAAATAAATATATTTGCCTTGCTGTTAAGGTAGTTAACCTTTGTTACGGACAGACGAACCGTGCCGCCTTAATGAGCCGCTTTGTGTGTAGGTGATTTGTTTGCCAAGCCGTTAAAATCAGATTTTCATGGGGTCTCAGAAAAAGGTCATGCAGGAAAAACATGTACAAAACTCTGCTTTGGCTTGCGTTGAAAATTCCCTTTCAGAAGGTATTTAAACCCCGTGTCACAACACTAATAACATTGAAACTCTTGCCGCCTTTAGTTTATTGCCTAAACAGGGACCAGCTATTGATGTTGTCCTTGTTGCAATATCGTGTTTTGGTCTTAAGTAATTTCCTAATGACATTATTCTATTAATAATGCGAGTTTTTAAGTAAAAGATTCAAATCTCGCCAAGGCATAACTTTCAGCACTATTCACTACTGAACAGTGTCAACTTTTAAATTGAAAGTCTTCCCTTCGCCACATCGTCTACATTTCCCCATCAAACTGTTGCTGTCGCCTACGCTTACAAAATTTTGCACTTTAGATTGCCGGAGGAGCAAACAACAAGAACAACAAAAATTCACAAAGACAAAACTTTAAATTATGGAATCTTGCACAAAAGTTTCTTTAACTATTTTTATTTTATAGCATTTATATCCAAGTTAATGGAATGGCCTAATATTAAATCAAACGGTTTAGTTATTACTTGATCTTTGCATTTTATCGACGATTTTACTAAAAGTGCAAAAGAAAATCAATTATTCTAATAAACTTCATAATCTCACATAATTTTGCTTATAAAATGATTTTAAATATGTATAATTGACTTAACTTTTAAGAAATCTTTTTGACGGAATAAATATGCACGAATGTGTTAAGATACCACGTTTCTTTCAATGCCGTTGCGTATACGCACCGTGGCCTTAATCGATATTGGCAGCATTTGCTGTAGTCGTTTGTGCGTTGTACATACCTGCAATGAAACAGAAAATAAACACGAAAATTAATTAAGCGTTTCAATGGTAAGATGTGAGAGGTGATGGAGCTCGAGAGTGCGAGGCACTTTGCTAAATTAACTGCCTGGACGTTTTTCGAGAGCTCACACTTGGATTACTTAGCTCAGTTGGCTCACTCTTTGACTCTTGTACCCGTTACGTCAAATTGCCAACTGCAAAGCGGTCAAAATACCACTACAACTGACACTGGCCAGTTAAGTGCTCTGTGTATGTGGATGCCAATCAAAAGTTATCCAAATGCAAATTGAGCAAATGCAGCATCTGATGCTGCAGCTGCTTTATTTCCAAGCTGCAGTGGGAACCGCATTTCCATTTACCTCTTGGTATTGGCCAGCAACCCTCATCAAAGATGCAAAAATTCTGACCGAGATTAGGCCAAGTGTCTAGGCAAGCAAATTGAAATTGATGTCCGTATAAATCGAGCAACTCGGACTGCAGCAGATGCAAAACTGCCAAGCCTGTCAGGCAATTTAATTAAGAAATTTCACCTAAAAGGTTCATTAATTTTTCAGAACTTAGTGACTAAAGCGAGAGGATGTCCATCCTTTGTTCTAAATCAGACAGGATGTAAAGATATTTAAATGTACCTAGGAGAATAATTATGATGACTGTTAACATCTAAAAATAGTTTTTACTAGTATATACATTTCTTCTAATGATTGCCATTTGGTCAGTCTCTTTCTCATGTGCTTAATATCTACGGATTTATGTGTTTAACTTCTAAAATAAAGAAAATTAGCAACTTGAAAACTGTCTCTTACTTTGGGTGAAACAAATAAATCTGTCCAGCGTGTATAATGCCAGATATCCGACACTTATAAAACGGCATTCAAAAGTAAGTTTAGTTCACACGTGCCACTTTAACTGTGTTATTTTCTTAATCAGTATATCATTCATAAAGTGTTTTCCCAGCCGCTACCAAATTGTTGTCATCTTTTGATTCACATCTAAATATTGCGTTAAGTGTGAACTGAGAGATTAAATATACTATTTAAAGAGAAAATAATATCTTTCTTTTCCTTTTCACTTCTTAACTGACTAAATAGTTGCAAATTTTAAGTTTCTCCCATAATGTTTCTTTGTATATTATAAGTAATCTTAAAGGGTATCAAAGTATCAGCCATGTTCGTTTTAAATTGTGTCGCATTTTTATAGCTTTACCCTTAAACTGAATCTCATTTTCTGTACTGGCTGCTGTTGCTATTGCCAGTAAAACGTCGCCTGGGACATTTAGCTGATTGAGTTTATTCCTCTTTCCCCGTACTTATTCTGCGTCTTCTTCTTCACGTTTGCTGAGCTTTGCATATTTAATTAAAATCGTAATTGATTTTGTGTTATGTAAAAAGCAGGCCACAGGCCACGGCAACAACAACGATGGCAACAACAATTGCCCAAAAAGTCTGTTTTTAATTTCATGCTGTGTGGCAGCGGCTGTGTCCCAATGTGCCTCATAATTTTTTGTGGGCTGTGGCACAGTTCTCTAATTTGACTGCAGGCAACAATTTTATGGCAACTCAGGTGAGATTTGTTGCGGCCTCGTTGCGGCTGGCTCGGCCTCTATGCTAATGGCGGCCAAAAACCCAACAAAAAGAAAAAAGATGAAAATCAAATAAGAATATCAAGTACATGTATGTAAAAGACGGTTACGTCAAAGTTGCTTTACATATGGATGGAATAACTCTTAGTCTCAAAGCATTCTCTCTTTACTCTCTCTCAGTCTCTGGCCCTTTTTTGACGGTAATGCAAATTCTAAAGCCCGCCACAGTCAGATTGCTTTTGTCGCCTTAAATTCACTTTCGTTTTCATACAAAATGTAACGTATACGACCCTTTGACATTTTGCAGCACACACCTACTGCCCCTATGGGTTGTTGATGTTATTGTTGCTGTTGCCTGTTCGTGAAAATCAATTTTCATGTAGCTGTCAAAAGCAGGCTTAACCCTTTTTTCTGTATGAAGTTTGGCTGGATTGTAGTCTGGGCTGAACGCACAAAAATAGCAATCCATTTGCGCTTTTGGGCATTCAGTCAAGTCACGATCTCTGAGTTTTCCACTCGAAACCATTTCTATAATTAATTATGAATGTGTTGAGAGAATTTCATTTACGTCTTATTTGCAGCAGCTCAATAGAATTTGTTAAACATTTGATTATTTTTCGCCAAATTACAAGTCAAAAAGTGAATTTAATTAACTGATTAACTTATATTTCAACAGCAAATTAACAAATCTCAGCAAAATTGGATTAACAATAAATCGAAACAAATAATCCATTAAGACATACATAAACATCAACATCGCTATTAACTCCAGCTGACTTAACACGCCCAACAACAATGTTAGCCTATCAAATGATGCATCAAACAAAAGGCCAAAAAGAAAGCGTGAATTTGCCAAAATAATTAATAATTTGTGCAACTATTTCGAAAAAAAAGTACAAAACATCAGCGAATGAGTCTCAACAGTATCATCAGGGATTTACCGCTTATGATAAATTGCAAGCAGTTTATGTTTTTGTTTAAGCTTTAGTCTATCTAATAATATATAAATTAGCTAGCATTTTGTTTCAGTTGAAGGCTGACTTTGTTTTAGTTGATTGCGTTTAGCTTTGAGGGTGTGACAAAGCTCTTGCAAACCATCTTGATGAAGGTTTTATGTCGGCAAACAAAAAGAAAAATAATAAAAATAAACCAAACATGACAGCAACATTCATATGAAAAGGTCAAAAATTGTCCTCAAACTTACAATCCAGCTTCAGGCAAATTTGTACAAGGTCTTTTAAGCCATAAGAAAACTATTTAAAAAATTTGCACACCTAAATCTGTAAGATACAAGATCTGTTTTCGCAAATATATTTATTGTGTCTCTATTGAGTTTTAATGACTTGTCATGATCCAAATGTTGAAGTTGTCCAAAAGTCACAATATTCCATTCAATCACTTTCTTTTTAGCTAGCGTTTCTTTTTCTTTTCAAATATGTTTTGTGATAGTTAACAACTCGAAATGACGCTAAAGAGACATCCCGAGTGTCTCCTTATTCTCTCTGATTGTAACAACAATATGTAACAAAAAGCTGCAATAATTGTCTAATATTTAAAATTACTGTAATTACAATAGAAATTAGTTCAAATATAAGTTAAGAAACTTTTTAAAGATTTTACATTTATACATTTTGATTATTTTATGGTCAGATACTTTATTCTCATAAAAAATGAACTTATGGGCTACAGCTCGGATTGCGACCTCTATAAGCCACCCACATCGTGTCAAAATTCTCATACAGTAGCAGGAAATGAAAGTCAGTTTTATACACAACAACATAAAATGACAATATGCCATAATTTATTTAATTCGACATTATTTTAAGCCAAATAAAGACAATGCATGGCAAATAAACAAAAGCCATTTACAGAGCGGCAACTTAATGTGGCATTATATTAATGCTTTTGTTTTGGTTTTCGCTTTCATTTTTCTTTATTTTTTTTATGCATAACTGGGAAATGAACATGAACAGATTCGCAGATTTGCAGTTGGTCATTTACTGTTGCGAACTGCATTAAAGTTAATAGAGCCATTTCATAAACTGTAATGATAAAACTATAAACTGATTTCTTTGGCCATAAAAATATTAGTGCAATAAATTTAAAGGAAGTGTATAAAAAATAATATAAAAAAGAATTTGCAAGGTCTATTAGCAATATGTATGGCAATTCAATATTTTTTTCCATCGCAGGAGGTTTACCACAAGTCAAACCTTTCAAGATCTATGACTTGGCTGAATTTGAATGTCCAACAACGAGAGCATTTTGTCTGTTGCTCTATTCATTTGAATTTAATTTTAGCGCTCGTAAATCGAAATGAAAACGAAACGAAACGATATGAGAATCTGAGAAGAAACCGGTTAAAAGACGCCCAACCAGCTAGTCAGCCCAGTTGGCCAGCCAGCAATAGCATTTAAGTCGAGCAAACCAAACCAGAGCCAACTTGACTCGTATAATGCTGTTGCTGCTGCTGCCGCTGAACCAACGACCGTAGATATACTCGTATAGATAAAAATCAACTCCAACACAGTCGCTGTGGCAGACAACTACAAGTATAACAGCAACAAAGCCAACGGACACGTTTTGTGGCAGCCCGCCACACAGCCAGCCGGTAAAAAGCAGCAAAAACAAAAGTAGAAGTCGACTAACTGAAAGAGAGCGAAACAGCAAAAACAACAGCAACAGCAGCAACAACAAATTGAAAAACCTGAAATTGTAACGCAATCAATGCAAAAAGCCAGAGGAACGCTTTGTAGGCGTGTCGCCGCCTAGTGTGCTGAAAATGAAAATCAACACAGCTCCACAACAGCCACAGCTGTTGTTATTATTGTTTTTGTTGTTGGGTAGCTCGAAACAGACAGTTATAAGTTATATACGAATGTAGCACTGAGCTTTATTTTTCAACATTTTATTTTTGTTGTATCCACACTCCAAGTCCACCACACGCAGTTGCCGGATTACATTTTATTCACACTTTCAACCAAAGCAAAAAGATGTGGGGTGGAGGGAAAGCTAGATGGAGTCATGGCTGCTGCCCCATGCTGCAACTGTCGATATGTCGGAAATTGTCAAGCATGCGGCAACATTGGCAGCTATGGCGTCACGTAATTTCGCATAAAAATGCTTTTTATAGGCATCCCGTTTGACAGGCAAAGGTAAAGGTAACAAAAATTTACGAATTTTAAATTCCCTCTTAAAGCGCCAAACTTAAATTTGAATTAAATATAACAATGTGTACATATATTTAGAAAAGCATATAATAATAAGCGAATTTTTCACAATAGTAACTTAAATCACTTATGTATATATTTTAAAAGTTTGCACAAGTTTTTTTACCCTCTCCTTCCTAAATGTTATGATATCTTAACGACTTTTTGAAACAGGTCTACGTTTAATTAAACTTGATTTTTTGTTTAGATCAGAAAAGATACAAATATTTGAATATAGTTAGAACATATCATAAAAGCTTATATCAAATAACTAAAGAAATATATGTTAGCATAATTAATTAATATTGCAGTTCATTTTACAATAATCTATCAAAAAATTCGATAAATCTTAAAATTATTTGCCAGTGTAAAAAATAAACAAAAGAAAATCAAACCGAGTTTTGCTCTTGGACCATCAACAACAATAAAAATAAAAAAGGAAAATCAAGAAAATTGTTAGAATTGTTCTCTTTTTGTTCAAGGGCTGTATTTTTCACGCTAGCCGAGCTTTCGACGTTTTTGGGCTCACAGTTGCCAATTTCTTTGTTTATAGCCGCAACACGTGTTTTCATTTCAATACACACGCACACCACACCACAACACACAACACCAATAGGAGGTGGATCTATGTGGGGGGGGGGCTAGAACAGCCAGAGAAGATCTTTTATGTTTATGTTAATGAAATGATAATGGCCTGAGAGAGGCTGCTGTTGAGTGCGCGTTGTGAGAGCCAGCTCTGGCTCTAATTAAAGCCAGTCTAGTCAGCACACAAGCCCCTGCCAGGGCAACTGACCAACAACTCTCTAGGCTCCCATTGGGGAGCCATCAAATTTGATGGGCACCAAAGGCAGAAGAAGTAATTGAGAGTGCAAACAGAATTAAGAAGATGTCTATTGCTGGGAATTGCCATATAAATAACAAAGACTCTACTAGACGTTCTAGAACTAAATTCTATTTAGAGTTCATAACTAAATTAAATCCATTCGCCCCTAGTATTTAAATAAAATCTTTGTCTGAATTGAGTGTTTCTGAGAATTTTTAATATGACTTGTAATTGAAACAATTTGATTCTGATTAAGGTAGAAGCTTATAAGCTAGCTAAAAATTTAAGAACTTTTTAAAAATTTGTAAGTATAATTTCATTCATCTTTCAATCTACTTAGTTTCTAGTTTTTTTTCTTTTTCTTAAGTTCAGTATCTCGGCCCACTTTCTAACAAAAAATTCCATTTTATAATTTGCGCTGAGAATTACATAGAGGGAATACTCTAACTGTTAACATGTACATCTATTTAGATCTGTATTTATACATTTAAGTTTATCATATCGTTGCATTGCATTTTTTGCCCATAAAGCAACTATATTTTATTGGCGTGTTTGCCCCAATAAGCTAAACATTTAGCTGGCTTGCGTGCTTGTTAGCCAGATTACCGAGTGTATTGTTAGCTGTCTACTGGTCACAATGCATTTTTCACTTTCACACACCAGTACACACTCACACTTGCACTTAAGCACGCTCAAGAGCTGGAAAACTTGTTTGGAGCGTAAAAATCCTGGACGGTGAACGAGTTCGTCGTCTGGCAGCTGGCAACTGGCAGCTGGCAACTGGGAGCTGGCATTACACAGTGCAACAAAACTTGAGTTGCATTTTAGGTGCTGAAGCTAATTATTTAGCTATTATGTGAAAGTGAAACTTGTTGAATGGATGCTGTTAGTTGCTGTTGTGGATTAGTAGTTTAATTGGATGCTGCTTGAATTTGTGCCTCTTGTTTTGAGTGAAATTTTCAAGCGTGTCTCTTTCTCATTAACAGCTGAGAAATGTATTTGGTTAGCTATTTGCCATAGTATTCGTAGACGAGTATGAGTGGGGAAACCATTTATCGATATCCAAAGCAGCTGCCACAAAATTGTCAAATATCTATGCAATTTTATGAATTGGAGCCGAACTAATTGCATTTAGTATTGGTGCAACATTTGCTGTGGCACTTGTCACTGCCCATTTCGCTTCACACAAGTTGACCCGAAAATGTTGGTGGCGCAAATCTTATGATTTATGCCATATTTATCAATGATGCCAGCAATATATAGAGCACCCAATGAAGCATTCATGTGAATGCTATATACAAATTGTATTCAAACCTAGTCCATCAGTCAGTCAGTCAGACCGAACGAATGGCCTGCACACATACACTCGCACTCACAACAATAGAAACCACAAAAAAGGCAATCAACCAAGTTCTATTGTCTTACGGGGTAGCCAAATTTTAAAACTGGTTTGGGTTTCTTTTTTCTAACTTTGTCTCTGTCTGTATGCATTGCGTTTCGAAGGGAAGTGGCGGACAAATGGGGCCCAAAGAGCGGGTGGAGCGGTTGCCTCCAAGTGCGGGTACTTGAAGTGGCACCATGAAATATCCGAAATATTATTTCGCTTTGATTCAGAGAGCGCTCTGTGCCCAGTCGAGAGTTAAGCAATATGCCAAACGAAGTGTTGCATAATGCTTAAGGAGATTTCAATTATGATTAAAAGTCAACTCAGCTCGTGCATCGAGTTGACTTATTAGATGTACAGCGCAAGGAGCTGTGGCTTTTAAAAAATTTATCGAAATTGGAATTTAAAATGAATGCAATTTTGCTTAACGCTTATAAATTTAAGTTCATGTCGAATTTTAAAAATGTATAACCCAAAACGAAATACTTGAAAGACAAACTAATAGATATTTTATGAAGAAAGAAAACTGTTTTAATTGCATTCACATAAGTTTTCTTAGATTTCACGAAATTTGTAGACAATAGACCCAGACAATATTTTAATCCACATTTCCAATGAATCTTAGATTTGCTAGTATTATTAGTAAAATAATACCGCCCTTCTCTGCACTTCTCAAGACTTGACCTTACTCGAGCAAGCACACATACATAAAATCGTACACACATGTACACAAGTTCAGGGTCAATTCTGCGATTTACATAAAACCTTCGTAAAACTCAAATTGACCACGAGCAAAATTATACACAAAAAACCAACGAACATACAGAAAATCGAACTGAAAACTGGGCAGGTTTTTTCTTCTTCTTAATTTTGGACTATCGCCGGAAATTCACAAAGCCGCCAACAGCCGGTTGTCACTTATTTATGCATCCGGTCGATGCAGCTCATACAAAAAAAATAGAGCAGAAATATAAATTCAAATACTTGCTTTATGTAAATGAAATAACTCAGAGCATAATACAAACTCAGATAATAACGCTGAACTGCGATTGCGGTCTTGACTTTTACGGTTAAAAACTTTTAAAAGTATTTGCGGATCTACAATTTTTGGTTATAGTAATTCCCCTTTCTTCCCCATATGTAGGTTTTTGTAGTTTTAAGTGTAAACTGAAAACTATTTGCATAGAATTTGTGACAGCTTTGAAAATTGCAAAGTTCGAATTGTGTTTGGTTTATGAATAAGTAGACGAATATTTATATTGGTACATTACTCATAAGGACGACAAGTTGTAAACTTCATGTGAACACAAAGTCAAAGTTAAAGTAAGATATGTAAGTAAGAAGATGACTAAGCAAGTTTAAAAAACTGCTTTCTTAAACCACTTTAAAGTTCCTTATTATTGATTAAGAAGGAAAATAAAATATTATATCATATTAAATAAACGAATACTAATCTTCTGAAACTAATTAAACTAAATATGAAAGTAATTTTCCAATCATCATATACTAATTATTATATTAATAATTAAGAACAACTATATATTTAGAAGTATCCATCCGCACCAGAAAAAAATCTCTTACAAATCTAATTTCTTTGAATATAATAGTCATATTCTAATTAATTTAATACTTGTGATAATTTTATTTTGTGAGCTCCACACAACTTTTAGGTAGTTAATCAGGTTCATTTAGTTGAGAAGACTATATTAGAACTCCGCGAAATTGTCTTGAAACTATAAACTACCGCAGAGCAATCTTAATTGGCTGTGTGGAGCATACAAACTGTTAAATCTATGTATTCCCATAGATAAAAAAACCGCAAACCTCGCCTCACCTTAAGCACAGACAATAACAAAGCCACATACAACTTGTTTCTGTACATAGGCATGTATATAAATATACATATTGAATGCAACTGACATGCAAATCGTTTGGCAGGCAACTGACAGTCGACTGGAAAAGTTTATTTATCCACGAGATACATTTGCTATAGATATGTATTTATTTAGCATATCATATTAGTTGGCAAACTTCTTGCGGTTCCAGTTGAATTTGTCTGGCCTGGCTTGGGCTGGCTTTGGCATTGCATGTTTTAGAATTTTCCGGCTGTTTAGATACTCAATTTGTGAATATTGCTGTACAATGCAAATCGTGGGGCTTCTCCAGATAGATATCGTGGCGACTTTCGGTCGCCTTTTCCCCCACCACATTCGTGATACTTGATTACAACTTATCTTTGAAATGAGAAATGTGCTCGGTCTTGCAAGTTCTTCCTCTATTAGAGTTCATTGCATTTGACATGCCAACCAACCAATCAAGAGATGTTATTTCTTTTTTTTTCTTCTGTGGCCTACAAAATAACAATAACAACTTCGAGTCAAGTCAATTTTTGTCCGCTTTCTGCTATTGATAGACAATATTGTTATCTAGCATTGATGCAGCTGTTGTTGTATGTCTGCCAAATGGGTAGAAAATGTTTTTAAGTACTTAGATTGTCAATACTACTATGACTTGTGGCTACGAGTGGAGAACTAAAAAGAACAAACTTCATGTGCTTTTTTTTGGGACTTTGGAAAAAACTGACACTGCTGAATTTTTCTACGTGACTAAGAAGATAGAGTGAGACTGACACAGCTATTTGAGAAACTATTCAATAGAGATTTGATATAGAATAAAAATACGATTCGATTTTTTCATGTTTTTCAATGCAAATAATTTGTCTATGGAGAATACAAATGAGATACTATAGTTATATAAACAGCTACTTAAAACATTTTAAATAAAATAAGTTTAAACTGACTTGAGAAACAATTGTAAGTGATATGATCGTTTCTCTGCGTTATTAGTACCCCAAAATAAAAACAAAAGCAAACGAACTGATTGCAATTGTATCGAAGAACTTACAGTCATTAAAAGGCGTAGGAACTATCCACTGACCTGTTTACATTTCGCTGACTCAAATGCATTTTGTTCTTCGATCAGCATGAATCAAATTTGTCAATTAAAATGCGAATAGATAAACATTAGAAATTGCCATCAAAATAATTGCATCCATGTATCAGTCGGCTGGCATCAAAGGCATCAAGCTGGGCGCAGCAGCCTTCAAGCGAGATACATTTTTAGATACACACTTGCATACACAGACACACAAACACGAAACTATTTACGCTTATGACAAAATTAAATGTCATAAAATTTAGCTGTTGGCAAATATTTTGCACAACTTTTAGCACGAACCCAAGCCAAAGAAACAAAAATTAAATGGCGTAGGTGACAAACGGCAGAGGCGAAAGGAAAAATGTTGCCAAAAATAAAGATAAAAACCCAAAGCGCATTTAATACATCATTAAAAAAATTTTAAAAAAAATTATAATAATTCTGTTAATTGTACCATAAACAACATTTGCAAAACCATATGGTTAATAAATTTAAAAGTAAAAGGGCAGCTTTAAGCTACTCTAGAATTATTTTGTTGTTCATATGATGATATGAATTATTCTTTATAAGCGATTTGCGGTTATAAAAGTTCCTAGGAAACCGGTCTGGGAGAAAATTGAGATATTTAACGCGTAATTATCAGTTCTTATATGCACGATATTTGTATAAATCGGTTTTTATATAAGCTGCAAAATGGGGTCAAAGTATTGCATATGCCAGACAAGCGTACACACCGATATACAGCTACGGATACAGACGCACACACAAATGCCAATCAATTGATTTCATTGTCTTCAATTTATAACCTATCGATAATATAAATTCCAGGCAATCGCTTCTCCAAGCAGTCAAAGCGCAATCGGAGAGAGGGAAAGAATAGCTTAGAGTTTTGATAAATAGTAAATTGTATTCGTGTGCGTCCTAATGTAACAGCCACAGATACGAGCATCTATATCTTTATGTACGAGCATTGTATCACACAGTTAACACCGACAAATATATAAGATATAGATACATATACACATACATTCAACACAACATATACACTGTTTTGCACTTGACATTAATTAAATGAAATTGTTTTGTCACAGTTTCATTTGTCGCGATTGAATATTGCAACACAATGTCAATAGTTGTATTCAAATGGGCTTTGAGGAAGTACTCCGAAGTGGTGCTATAAGTACTTAATTAATTCAAGATATTTACATCCAATGAAAGCAAAGTAGTTTTTATAGCCAGTATTGTGACTTGATTTAATAACTATGCAAAAAAATTGTTATTCATTCATGTGTCTTAAATTATTTGTAGTATTTCAAATAAATTACTAATTTTTCTTTTCAAAATCAACAGATTGTAGAGTACATTTTTTTAACAAAAAATTTGCATATTTGTAAGTAACTTCAGAGCACCGTTAGCACAAAAAAAAATCCTCATAAGTCGTGTACACACTCTCATCATAAGGGCAGCAACAAAGTTTTGGTATCAACCATTAAGTAGATAAACTTTATAAGGGCTGCCTCTTACAACTAATTTTAAATAATTGCCACAGATTACGCTATTATCCCCACGCTCCATACTCTATACCAAGTCAGCTGGGAAGCAACTCTATAAAAGAAAGTACGCCCCCACAGGGCGCCGATTCGATATGAAGGGAAACGAACCGAACCGAACGGGGCCAAGCAGCAGCGGGAGCAGCAGCTACTCCATGAGCTGCTGGTCGCACTTTAATTGGCATATCAGAGCATGGCAGCAACAATTTTTTTTTATTAGTTTGCTAGGCCAACTGAAGACCAGCCCAGAGCTTTCTAGCGCTAACAATGAACCAAAAACAACTGAAGCAACTGCCAGCCGTCCAGGCAAAGATACACACAATAACAGCTCGAAAATGTACAACAATTGTTGTAGTTGAGAGGTTAATGAACTAAATGCGCAATGGGCCAAACTTATTTACAAGCGCCATGCTATCGAGCAGCAAAAGTGTAGACCGCACTAAAAAACGAAAGAAAGAAAATAAAAAAATCTAGCCTCAGTTAATGAGAAGCTCATTACTCGCAGCTGGTTTCTTGAGAGGATTGGGGCAGTCACCAATGGCTTTATTTTGGCGTGGTTTCTTTGCGTGGGCCTAAAAAACCATTTTCAATTGATCGCATTTAAGTTTGTCTCACCTTTTTCGTTTACTTCTACCATTAATATTTTTTATTGCTGATCATTATCATCAATCAATTTAGTAAATATAAAATGCGATCATGTCCACGACTCGAGGGAAATGTGCTCCGTTTAGATATGTTACTAAGTATTTGTTGCATTTCTTTGATTAATTTACACATGTTTGGCAAATAAAGTAAAAGAATCCATAAATATATATATAAAATATTTCATACAAAATACAAGACATTTTTATGCAAATCTGTTTTGGCACATAAAAGATATTTGTCGCAAAATCTTCGCTAATATTGCTCAAAACATTTAACAAAATTGACAACGACAAGCAGCCCAAAAATTATGGGACTGGCCCAGTTTAAGTACCACCAAGTGTCCGTCTGGTTTCTATAATGGCTAAAACATGCGACAGGCGCACATGAAACTAATACCAAAAAAAAAAATATACTAAAAATAAAAACAAGTTTATGCCCACGGGAGGTATGCAAATACTAAACTATTCAATTTGTAACAAGTGTGTGCTATTACTTATTACAAATTGTCTATAGCGTAAATACATATTAGTGTATTTGTTAGTCGTGATTCATTGGATATTCAAAAGATATTTCTTACTATTAATTCTAAATTTAAAAACATCATCCTATAGTGTAAAATGTTTCGCTGCATTGAAACGACTTGTAATTGCTTTTTAATTTCTTTTTCATATTTATTGAGTTTTATTTTTTGGCGATAAAAATCTTAAACATTTTCATGCTCGGCAAATTTTCACATTTCCGTTGGCATTTGTACTTTTTTCCCCATCTTTTCACATTTATTTCTTAAATTTACATCGAGTTGAGTGCGTAAATCAAACGGGCGCCTGAATGTATGAAAAGTATGCAATATTCAATTCATAAGGAAAATAAAAAAGTGAGATTATTCATATATGCATATATATGTACATGTGTATGTATTTGTATAGCATGCGAGTGCTTAAGCTGCTTTTCAGCGAATTGCATTGAACTGTTGAAATCCCATATGGACTTTTAAACAGTTTGAAAGCATGGAAATTTCAATAGTCATACGACATAATACATCAACTTGCCTGTATATACTATATAAACTATAAACAATGCATGAAAAGAACCTAATGATAACATTTAGTAACCACCAGACAGACGGACGAATTCAAAGTCGTTCCATTGAAATTGAGTTTGGTAAATAAACAAAAGTCGTTTGTATACGTATGACACTTCAATATCGAATGTAATTTTCTGCAAAGTCGCCATATGGTAATCAAATACTCATTGTATATATAAACACGTTTTAATTAACTGAGAGTATTCAAAACAAAGTTTAGAATCTAAACATTCATCAAATTGAATTGTATTTCACTATATATTGGTTCTGTTGTCAGTTAAAGTACATTATCACCAAAAATTATTTTTGTTACTATCGAAAACTGTTATTTTTTTAGAAGAAAAAGCTCTTGTCTTTTATGAAGTATTTACATACATTATAGATAATAGGAATTTAAAACCAAAACTGATTATTGTCTTAAAATTATATAATGTATATTATAATTGTCTATACAAAATACATCAATAAATATCGAAATTAATTTATTTTACGATAAATAGTTGACTTCATGTATTCGAATTGTGTCACATGCAACTCATTACGTTCAACTTTGATAAAAAGGTCTCATTGGCTTTCTACATATAGTATGCCAACATTTTATCAACAATTTTTTTTAGCATTACTTGTTTTTGTAGGAAGCTTTTAGCTACCAAAATGCGTACACATTTTCCAGTATATTTTGTGCACTTTTTATGTACGAGTGGATATATGTATATATCTCTCTCTCTCTATCTGTGGCTGCCTCAAGTGGAGCTCAACTTTGGTTGGCATTTCAATTAAATTGCACAACATACGCAACGAAGTCAGAGCCAGTCGCCCCCGCACTTGAGTTTGACTGTTGCATTTCGTGCAAATAATTGAAATACGCCCACATGATGACGCCGACAGCTCAAAACGCAGCTTTGACAGCAACCGGCAGCAGCAGAAACTCTCAATGCAAAGGAAACTTTTTAAAATTTATCTAAAAAATGTGACTGCATGTCGACTGTATTTCAGACTCTTTCAATTTCTGTGTTATCCCAAAAGTCACTTGAATATGTAGCTCAACGAAAATCACGTCAATCCCACACGCAGCCAAATATGGAGGGAAAGAGACATTGAGAGAGAAACAAGAGGTGAAGAGAAAGAGGAAGAGAGAGGGATAGCAATGTGTTGCATATGTGACCAGAAATGGGAATAGGTTAAAAACATTATACGCTGCTTTTGAATCAACTTGATTTTGGATTTTCACATTCAAATGACTCAGTTTTTGGTCAAACACTTGAGGCACGTAACTAACAATCAGTTAGGAATTGAATGTACAGACTGTATGTACATTAGTTCTTATGTACACACAAAGATAAATATGTGTGGGTATTATATATCAGCAGTACATTGCCATTAAAGTCAAGGAACTTTTAAGCTGCTTTGTTGAGACAACTTTTACCAGAAAATATTGCATGTCATGCTATATGAAAGATGAGTGTCTATAAAAAACGAAGAAAAACAATTTTGTGGTTGGTCAATTAGTTGCGGCTTTTTAAAATGCGAGCAAAAGAGAGCACAATGTGCAAAGAATTACAGTTAAAAGTGACTGAAACCGGTGTGGGAAGAGTTTACAAGAGAATAAAATTAAAATGTATTGACTTCTAGAAAATGTTTTGTTCAGCTTTCGATGTAGCTTTCTAACTTTGCTTGGCATAGGAAAAAAATGTATGTATGGTCAAACAGTTGCCTTACAGCAAAAATTGGATTAATACGCAAAATATTGGAATTTATTATCAAAATTTTTTATCTAAAGCTAATAAACATAAATAATCTGAAATAGGGAACAATTAATCAAACACAACAAAAGCTTTAATAGAGACAGCTAGACAGCTCAATGACACCTTTAAAGTCCAAGTAAACAACTCACAAGTACGCACTGTTAAAGTAATCAAAAATAATAAAAATAATAATAACACAATGCAAATCACAAAGTTCTCGAGTAGAAATAGGCTTACAAAGTACACATACATATATTTATATGTATTTTTGAGAATACTTACAAGTAGTTGTCCCAGTATCGCCAGCTACCTTCAAAATCATTGTTTCCCCCTCTCTATAGCTGTCAGTCAAACGTCCCCAAGCGAACAAATCCGCACAATCCACAATGCCGCCTTATGAATAATCACATAGCGTTTCAATGTAAATCTGACAATCTTGCCAAAAGTGCGGGTATCAAACAAACGAAAAAAGAAATTCGAAATGCTCAAAACCTATAGGTAGTAGCTTAATTACGACAAGTTCCGTCACAGAAACGAACGAGGAGCGTGGGCATCGAGAAAACGTAGAGTTGAAGTAGTATGAATATTTCGCGGTTGATACCCCCAACGCACTTGACGAATTATTATTTGAAATTCAAAATATATATTATTATTTTGAGTTTGTCTACTTTTTGCCCAACGGCTCATTTTTGGCTTTCGTCGAGAGCACCTTGCAGAAATTTGGCTAATTTTATCTCTTAAATTTTGCGTTAAATTGTAAATACTACATAAATATTTCAAATTGCGTTTGTTCTATTTAGATATTACAAATTAGCCAAGATAACGTCTAGTCGACTTACATCGGAGAAACGTTTAAGCACGTGTGTTAATTTGTAATCGTAGCGCACGCAAAGATACAAATATAAATTATACATGGGGGAAATGGAGGCACCTTGATTAATATGCGTGCTGGCAATATATTATTATTTGTGTCTGTCCCTATCATTGTATCGCCTTCTCGCTCTCTCTTCCCAGATATGTCAGACATCCACGCGTATAAATTATTGCATATAAAACATTTAAGCGGATGAATTTGTCTATTTGGATTCTAATTAATGCGGAAGTTTGATTTGATTTTTTGCGCTCTTAGAACGCATAATTGAAAATCTAATAAAAACGCACTTGAATTTAAATGTTAGTATGCAAATGATTTTCAAGTGAAGCTTATTAAAAAACTGGGACAACTCTTATTTACTTGGAAAATCGTTAAGAAATTTTAATTTTTCATCCTCAAGCTTTTGAAAAATGTGATAAAAGCCTTAAAGCTTGACAATATACTTCGTTCGTTTATTTCAGCCTATATTTGTCAAAATACTGTTGATGGATATTGGGAAATTCTTACCAAAATAAATTAGCAACATTTACTTAGCGCACTTTCCATTATTTCTTTCCTTGGTCCGGCAGCTTTCTATCATAATTCTACTCAATATTATTTTTTTCTTGGGGTGCCTTGAATAAATACTAATTTATTTTTACCATAACGTAAAGATTCAAACGCTTTCTGTTGTTTTTCTTATTTAAATGAAAATTATCAGCACGACACTAGCCGTAATCCAAAAAGCAAACCAAAGCAGAAGCAACAGCAGCGGATATGAAGTGTATTGCGTATGATGTATTGTTGTATTAGGAACCCCAAAATGAAAGAAAAAAAAAAACAACCAACAAAATATGGAAAAGATACCGACAAAAATGCTCTCAGCAGCCCGCCGAACATAGACAAAGCGCTGATTGGATTTAAAGTGACAGTAATAAATGACAAGAAAGGCGTGTTTCATTTATAAATACAAAGTATACGCAATACTCTCGTACACTCCACTCCAATGATTCTGAGTTACTTGCCCGACTGCCCGACTGACTAAAAAATGCCTGAACTTGCACTAGAATTTGAAGAGCCAAATGCCCAACGAGACTTGCTAAGTAAACAGACATCGTCGCCACATTTTGCCGCTGACACTGACAAGTCAAACAAATTGCAGGGACGGCGGGTGAACCATTCATCGTTCGAGTTTAATTTTCATTTTTTATTTTGAATTTTTTTTGCTTACGCGTCGCGCAAAAAGTAGATATATTTTATTTTTATTTTCGTTGCTGAAATTTTCTCATTTTGTTCATTATGTCAGTGTCAGTGTTATGCAGTGGTCGCTGTAATGTGAATAATGGAAAATGTATGAAATTATTCTCGGTGTGTATGTGCGTGTGTGTGTGTTTTTGGCATGTGAAATACTTCGTTGGACTCTCTGCACTGTCTTTGTCTCTGGGGACCAAGTACTTAATTGTGCAACAACGGCAGAAATGCATTAAAATGCATGCATAATTAGCTTAATTGTTATTTTAATCTATAATTATTCTCTCACGGCAACGCACAATTGGGCAGACAAAATAAAGGCACATATGACTAGTAGAAAACTGTTGATATGGATCATTTCATAACACATTTTTGGTTTTCAATCACGCAGAGCGTGAAATTCCATATGCAAACATATCTTATGATATCTATAATAAATAAATGGCTAATTGGCAAACAAACACAAAAACTTTAAAGTCTTAATTGCCTGGCGCCAGACGGTCGTTATATGTCATGTATGTACAGTATGTATATATTTATAAATCAAGCCGAAGAGATAAACTTGAATATGAGCTTCAAGTTGACCAGGTCTCCCAGCACTGCGTACACTCTCACTTTGACCTAAATGGCCATTATAAACGCCACTTGAGGCAAGTGCAAGGCATTAATAATCCAGGGAAATCCGCTTAAGACCATTTACCAAACTGGTTAGCACAATCCCCCACAGTGATTCAAAAATTTACATAAACCTGCGCTTAAGTTAACAACATGAAAATCCTGTTTTCACACGAAAAGTATTTTTACTAAAATTAGACCAATTTCTAAACGGTAAATATAGATTTCCAACTAGACTTTTTCAGGTTGTTACCTAAAAGTTTTATAGAACATAAATCCGATTTAATATTACATGTCACTCAAAGACTGGCTTTTCTTTAAAATACGATATGACTTTTTCTAATAATAATCATAATTTTAATATAATCCACAAAATCTTTAAAATAATATTTAAGCCTATAATTAAAATGGGTCAGCGAATATCGTAATATTCGTACATTATCGAATTTTTACACTCAGTCAACTAGATGTTGAAAAAATGGGCTTAAACGATTTGAATATCGTAAACTTTATCAGTGTCTAATATTTTGAACCACTGTGACAATTTCCCAAAAGAATATTGGAACGATGATAACTTAAGAATTTATTCTTCTTGGCGAAAGACGGTTATAACAAATGAATGCAATTTGGAAAGGCAACTTAAAAAAAATACATAGGACGAAATCAGATCGTTGTTTCTCGGCTGAGTGCCTGATGAAAAATTTAAAAGCTGGCGGCATACAGAACAATTTTAAATATGCCAAAGAGGGGAAGGCAAGAAAACAAAACGCGACGGCAAACCACAAAGCGCATTAACGCTTAAATGGCCTTGAGACCAGTCATAACAACAACAACAGCAGAAATATAAAAAACAGCAACCTTCAGTATGTGAATTTTGCAGATGTTGTTATTGTTGCTGTTGGAGAGCTCTATCTTGCTTTTCATTCTGCGGTAGGGGGAAATAGGGGGCTTACCTTAAATTTGGCACAGCTGCGGCAGCAGCGGCCGCCGCTTGCAGAGGCGGCGGCACATTGTAGGGAAACGGCAGCTTGGCCGCAACGGCTGGATTCTCGAATAGCATTCTTGTGCCGTTCGGTTGACTGCTGTTGCTGCTGACGGGGTTGTTGGAGTTCCCGTTGTTGGCGGAGTTATTGAAGCTGATATTGTAGTAAATTTTGCAGGCTGTTTATATACTTCCGGGGCAGCGCAAAAAATATATTGCAATTCTTTAGATTTGCGATTGCGTTTTAATTTCACTTTCTTTTTGCTTTTTATTTATGAATCTTGTCGTTTTCTGTACTCTTTTTAATATTCTTGATTTTTGTTTCACAGATATTAAGTTATGCACATTTTTTATAAATCCGTTATGGGTTCCTTTAATTCCTTTAAAAATCTCTAAATACTAAAAATATATAAAAAATAAAACAATTATATAATTATATATTGCCTTATTGCTGTTCCTAGTAGATAACTTAAGCTATGCATAAGCAATAAAAATTGATTGAAGCATTTTTCGTTTCCCATTTCGATTATTCCCATGTATAATAAAAATTCTTGATCAAATCTTCTAAAAAGCACATGTTTCTCATATTTTCATGTTAATCGAACATTTTTGTATTTCTTCTTTTGTGGTTTTTATTTTTGTCGTCCATTTTAGCGCTCTCCAACAACAGTTTGTGTTCTATCTCTCTCTCTCTTTATCGTGTGGTGGTCAAAACTCTTCCGTTAAGCATCATCAACTAGTTTTGTTTTAATTTCTTAGCTTGCGTGTTTATTTGTGTTGTTGCTCTACTCCTTTTCTGCTTCTGTTTCTTTTCATTTTTTTGTGCTGCTGCCTATGCTTTTACTTTCGTTCTTGAGTTTGTTGCTAGTTTCTGATTCTGACTTTACTCTTTGCAAGTCGTTCGCTTGACATTGCCGGCTTTTTGATGCATACAGCGGCGAATTAACGTGCGTATGTGTTTGTGTGTACATACATGTGAGTGTTTTGCTCTACAAATGTGATAAAAAAAAGTTGACTTTGTATGAGGCTGTGTTGCCTGTGCTTTTGTTGTTGCTGTTACGATACGATAAAATTCACATAAACATACAAACATACAAACACAATATGTATGAAAGTTAATTAAAATCTCATATCGCATGCGTACAAGAGCAGCAGCAGCAACATTTGACTTTTAACAAAGCTATTTCTGTAAATTTATATTTGTTATAGTTAATAGCGACTGGTTTATGCCTTATTTTTATATTTTAAATCGATTTGCACGAATAAAAAAAAAACACAAAAGGCACACACACACAAATATATGTATGTACACACACAGTCACAAGCATAAGACGCAAAGCAATATTTTTGCGACGTCATTGAATTCGCCGCATTCAAATGCGTGTATGTTTGCTTGATGGCTTCAGCTAAACTACCCAAAAAGCAGCTTACGCGTCTCTCGGTCTCCCCACTTATATTTGAGTCACTCACACACACAAACACAAAGATTTGACTAAAGAAGCGACGCGTGACGCGAGTTTAACGATATGACGACAATGTTTACGACAGCTTCAAAGCTCAGAGGTCCGTTCAGCGCAAGGAACTTTTGTCAACTGAAACACCAGGAGCGGCTCACCGACAGCCAAGGCGCATAGAGCAAAAAGAGAGTAGCAAAATGCAAGTTCGCCGAAAAACTCATTTCACTCTCCCTCTATCTCTTATAGCAGGACAAGCGCGTGGAGCGCTGAGAGAACATAAACAAGTTCGCCGCTTGACGACTTGAGTAGTTGGGGCAATTTGAGTGTCTCAGACGGCTGCTGTATGCAACATGCGACCATGTGCAACATGAGTCGATGTCGAAGTCACTGCTGATGCCGCTGAGCTGAACCTCCCTCACCCGCATTCCGCACTCCACGGCCTGTAATCATTTCCGACCTGTGCAGTTTTATGCAGTTGCAACAAACAATAGGCCTCCGGACAAGCGGGCTGAAAAACCCAACCGAACCGAATAAGCGTACCGAGCGACTATCGTTCGACCGCCCGCGTCTTTTATACTGCTTTGTTCTCGCATTTAGCTTTCTTTGTTTTTCTCGTATTTCTCTTGGCACTGTTTTTTTTGTTTTTTTTTTTAAAAGCTCAGCTTAAGCTCAGTTGTCGCCTTTGTTGACTTTATATTGACTTAAAGCGAAAACAACAAAACTGTTTAATTTATTAATGCGTTTCAGTCTCACTCAATCACACACAACAATAACACACTCACTGATACACTTTAGTCTTGAGACAATGCCGTCGTCTCTCTGATTTATGTGAATTTTCGAATGAAATGAAATATATTTTAGGTGCGCAATACCATCAACCACACACACACACATACACAATCGAAGGCAGCGTGCTCTCGAATTTGTTTTTCTTTTGGTTTTTGCATTCTTAATTTAATTTTCACACTTTGCTGGAGATTAAGCTTTCGCACAACCGTTAAAGTTAAACTTGAAATTGATCCACAGTTAAGCTAATCAAGCCAAAAGTTTTTAAAAGCTCTCTTCGCAATCACGAAGCATTATTTCCACAGACTTGAGATTTGAATAATATCCATTTCCAACTTATGCAACAGATACTCTAACAATCTCGAAAATTTTCGTCAAACACTTTGAATTTTCTAAGAATACTCGTTTCATTCCTGGCACATGAAAAGGCCCCGCATATCCAATTACAAAGTTTTCTAGAATTCAAGTGCTTCTGCGGCTTCTTCTTCATCTTCGACTTCTAGAATTTCTTATCGCACACACTCAAACACTGATTATAACCACAAAAGAACTTCCAAATACAGAAACTTTTATTTTTTTTTTTAATTATTGTTTAGCCATGAATATAAAATATATTTTATGTTAAGTAATATAATTTAATTATGCATATAATGGTTGGTTTTATGCTTGTCTTTAATTGAAATAATTTTATAATCAGCATTATTTCTTTTTATAGACTAATTTTTGTTCATTAGTTTAACATATAATTAGTTATTAATAATATATTTAATTAATTTAGTATAGTAATTATGCAAAATAGTTTTGTTTTTGTAATTGCTTAATGATTTTCCATCCGCACAAATTGAAGTGAATCAATAATTTTTAAATTGATTTGGATACATTTTGTTAACACTCCCTGCCAATTTAACACGTAATTTAATTTCGCTCATGCAAAACTGAAAAACGTTTTCGCATTTGAATAAAAAACACCTTTTTCAATTTACAACAACACTAAACGATTCATTCTAGTTGTTTGTGTGTAGTTTTTTAATGCACTTTAAACTACTATCAAAAATACAGAGAATAATACGTAGTCTGAGGATTTACTTTAATCTTTCGCCAAAAACGCAAACAAAATAGAAATTTGTTTGTTTTTAATTTGCCGCCTTTGAGCCTTTAACGGCGTTTTGAAGCAGCCAACGAATAAGAGCTTTATGTGTCGAGTGGCTGAGGGACCACGAAAGAAACGACGACAGTAACGTTGTTGGTTAGCACAGTAACACAACAACTGAAATCGACGTAGACTGTGACAACGACGACGCACAAAAATCTCCGCACGATAAACTTGACGTTGTAACGGTCGCAACCAAACTGACATCTGACGACGCCGAACAACAGCATGGCATCCAATTCGCTGCGTAGCGACATTCTCTGAGAGAATTTGTATGATTTCTTGGGGACACAGCATAAAAACCAAAACAAGAGCGGCAGGCAGAGAGATTGAGAAAAAGAGCGGTCGAACGAGTGAGCGAGAGCCGTTTTGGGATCGCCATGTGACGACCATTGCAAAATATTCCTCTCTTGCTCTGCCGTTCCAACCACCCACACGTCGTGCAGCAAACAAACATTTGACTCGCTCTGTGCGCTTCGAAAGAGAGAGAGCATTTGCTTGCTTATTGTGTGCGGCGAATTCGCTCAAATAACGCCAATTGGATAAAACAGTACGAGATGCCACAATTGTATTGGCGTCTCTGTTGCCATCGCGCTTGCACTTGTATGCATCGCAATCGCTGCGATTTCAGACTTCCGTTCCTGAAATGCTTGAAATGCTTGTTGTTGCTTGTGGTGTGGATAAAATGAGCATCGCAAGTGAGAGGCTTATCAGTGTTGTAGTATAAGACGTTGTATAAGATGAGGGAATTATGCGTTAACTGTATGTGAAAGTGGGAAGTTTTCGACTTTTGTAATTGGTAGAAAATATAATTTGATATGTATTTATGAAATATATTGGTATAGAAGTAGATTCTTTAACAGACCTGAAATTAATAAACTAAAGTCACGCAAATCAAAGAAAAATTCCAAACTGGGTTCGGCTTATTACAACGCCTAACATCAAAGGCCGCATATTGAGTTATTTTTTTTGTTTTTGTATTTTTGCATTCACTGTTATTTTATTTTATTTTTTTCTTTGCAAAATTTACAACAAAACGCGCAACAAGCGTAGCCCCAACGAGTTCTGCAGCTAAGCAGCTGACGGCTAAAGAGTTTTATCCTCTCTCTCTCACCCCTCTGATTTAGTTGTATTGTTTGTTGCCAAGACGGAGAGGAAAAACGGAAAACGGAACACAAGAAACTTGTTTGCAGCGCCTGGAGCATCGAATGAGACCAAACAAAATAAAAAAAAACAAAAACAAAAAGAATGTCAGAACAACAACAACAAAATGCACAAGTAACTGTTGAAGAGAGCAAGCATGATGGAGCTGGAACGAGAGAGAAGTAGACAGGTCAAAGGAGCAGACGACGTCGTCGTCGTCCCCCTCTCTCTCTCTCTCTCTCTCTAAGGCAGCAATAAATTTGCTGGCAAAAGCAGCGCCAATGCCATCGTCTTCGATTGCCTTGTGGAATGGGTGAATGTGGAACGGGCATGGGAAACGGAATGGAATGGGAATGGAAGTGGAAGTGTGGCCGTTTTTGTTGGAGACAGCTCAAGGTAAAAATAATCGACAAATTTATAACAAAAAGCGCAGCTAGCATAAAATTCGCCAACAAATTGGGTCATAAAAGTAATTAGTGAATTCTGCTCATACGTATTTAGGCTGTGTTGTTGTTGTTGCTGTTGTTGTTGCAGTTGGTTTGGGCTGCTTTTAATTGGTGGCACAACAGCAGCAGCAGCTTATTATGAAACTGGCAGCTTGTGCCCCACAGCTTGTCTGGCAATCGACAAAGTGATTTAAGGCACCTTTCTTCGATTTGAGCACAACACAACACAGGAAACACGCTTGCGAAACAGGGAACGGTGGTTGTGGGCCGGGGGTTGCGGGAATCGGGGTCGGAGGTTAAAGGAGCAACTGTATAAGGGCACTTGCTGGCGTGAGCTTTAACCAAGCAAAGTTCCGGCTGTTAGTCTATTAATTAAGCAGCCATAAACTTAAATCACGATTCATTACTCAATAACCAGGGCTGGGTACCGACTGGTTCAATGGGCAAAGTTTAGCTGTAGAAATTAACATTTGTTTCCTCATGAAAGTCATTAAATTAACATTTAAATACTGTAAAAATATTGCACTTATGTGCGCTTTTTAACATTAAGTTGAAAGTTGAAGTTCATGAATATTTTGATAAAAGTTATACTTGAGAAGAATCATTTTTGCCAAATTAAGTTTAGATTAAGGCGAAGCTTTCAATCAATAAAGAAATTTAGAGAAAACTGCGAGCTTACAAAACGCATAAGGTTTTTTTCATTTTTTGATTTATGAAGAATTATGAGATGTTATAAGATATACTTACATAATATGCAAACATAATAAAATGTAATATATTAATAATATAAAAAAATATGTAAATAAATAACATTTTATAGCCACTTTTAGTTTTGAACCGATGTTCGTTTCGGTTTAATTTTTGGCTTTTAAAATGTGTATTAAAAAATGAAGTGTTATTTCAAACACGGACAATGCCGTCTGAAAACAGTTGGTGTACATTACATGTGTATGTGTGTACATAGATATACATATGTATATAGATAATCGTATGGTTAGCAAGTGGCCAGTGTTGTCATTGTTGTTGTTGTTGTTTCTGATGTCAACGTTGATGTTCAGTGTTTGTGATGGGCATATAACAATTAGCCAGCTTAGACAGCGGTTTCAACTGCCGCATGTAAAATGTATCCCAAATGTCATATGGATATCAGGCACATGTGTCACCATCTACTGAATGGAAACTCCGCCTGTCTGTCTGGTTAACGAATCAAAAGAGACAGAGAGAGAGAGAGATGAGATGGCTGAAAGTGGAGTGGAACTTATAGGCCTTCGAAAGGGCAGGCATTAACCATATGTGTAGCCACTTATGTATGTGACAAGTTGATAATCGAGAGCTGGCTTAAATGAATGCAAATTAGTTTGTGAATTGTGACAAATTTGCAAGTTTCAAAACTTAAGCAATTAAACTACAACTTTAGTGGAAGTTTGTTGCAGTTTGATTATTTATTTCAATACAAATTCTATATACTTAATTATTTTCTACAAAAATACTTGCAAGCACATTTTATAAATTTAAATCCTCGAATATTTCGGTTATACTTGATCACAAATAATTAGATTTTTAAAGTTTTTTATTTTCTTAAATTTAATTTTAAAACCATTTATTTTCTACAAAAATATATTTTAAAGTTTTAAATCCAAGCATAACATTCATGTTATACTTTATCAGGATTAATTCCACTTAAGAATTGAGTATTCCTACTATTCTTTTACTTACATATGTATATATGATATAGCCTAAATATACTTATAATAATACAGATCCTTAATATCCATTTATTTTCTACAAAAATACATTTAAAATTTTTAAACCAAATTTGGTCAAGCTTCATTTTGATTTATTCCAATTAAGAATTAAAGAAAAAAAAAAATAATTCATTTGATATTCATGCGAATATGTTCGCGCTGTAGTCTCAAGAAGTCATAGACCTAACTAAATTCTGAATACCTTCCCCTCAGAGCCAAGAGATTGCGGGTGCTGGGAACAAGCGTAATATCATCAATCAGTGCACAAATTTGCATGTTCATTTTGCCTATTTTTAGCATACACCTCTGCCCAGCTCTCATGTGTGTGTGTGTGTGTGTGTGTGTGTGTTTGTATCTATGTCTGAGCATCTGCCGTTGTCAGCGCATCAACGCGCTTCATCAGTGCGCTGATATGTAAATCTCATAAATCATGCACACCTGTCCACGATGGCAGCCCCGGCGACAGCCAAGGACGATGTTGGATGGAGAACAGGACGAGTTGCCAACAGTATCAACGACATTGTCAGCAGACGGTCAGTTGTTGTCTCTATGTAGTGGTGTGTGTCTCATATGTGGTCAAGCCTTTTGGCCGTGTGCTGCGTTGTTTTTGCATCACAAGAACAACAACAAAAAACGTGGGCAACTTTGTGGGGCAGGTGAGGGTCACGCGTAGTACAAATTGATTAGCCACGTGTAACGAATGATTTCTGACTAACGGGTTACAAAGTCAGTACACATGTAGATGCTAAATGGATACAAGAAGAAGCTAAAATTGTTAAGCTTTAACTGACCAAGGAAACAAATTATACTGGCAGGATAAACATATAAAATTACCCATTCACAATCAATAATACGGGTACTGAAGTGAATAATATTTGACTTGGGTTTTGCAATTTTGAAAATAAATTCAAATTATTCTCGAGAATATTCATAAATTGTCACAATTTCAGTCATTTTAAAAATTTAATGCTGAATTTAAATTAATCAATGATCAGAAAGCGAAATAAATAAATACAAATTTAAATTTAACTTCAATAAAGTTAGATTAGGTTGAAAAAAACGAAATGTAATTTTTCCAAGTGATTTAATATGTTATTATTTTTCTTTTTATAATTTTGTACTCTTGTGTAATGTAAGAAATATTGATTTTAATACTTAATAAATTTAATTAATCTGTGTTTATTTTCAAGATAATATATTGTAGGTTTAGAAAGTAAGTCGATTAAGAATCTTACTAAACATTTGACTAAGCTCAATATATTGAGAAGACTCCTAAGGTTTGCTTGAATGTCCTGGCTTAGTTTAAAAATTTTTGATTAGAATAAGCACAAAAGGAGTTCTGAGTTTAGCTGCTGAAGTCGCTAGATAATAGCACAATAGCTCTTCTCAACAATCTTTAATTGGTTAAAGAGTTATCAATAAAACTCTTAGTTTCTTAGTCTCAAATGCCGGTTCAATGCCTGTTGAATTCCAACAGGTGAGCTGAGTATCCAATTTGAATATGGAAAGCCAGCAAAAGGCATCTCATGAATAAGTAGATTCTGCTCAACTTGCTCCGTTGGCTAGTCGAAATTTTCATGAGGTTCTTTTGGCAATAGTCTGTGGTGCTTACCGGCTGCTCATAATAATAAACCAGGCTCTCACTAATTGCTTGGCCACAGCACCTGCTGCCTGATGCCTGAGTGGCCCGTTGGCAGCTTTCGGCCTCTCGGCCTAGACGCTTAACCGAAAAAACCACAAATTTACATAAATATGCCACAAATCATTGCAACACGCAAACTGTCGCCCTCAAAAAAAAGAAGAGAAAGAGAAAGAGAGCAATTCAAAGACTGTTACTGTCTCGCTCTAAACCATTCCCTATCTCTATCGGTCCTATGCGGTCAGTGGTTACACTGTGACAGACGAGCGGCTGCTATTAAAAATGCATGAATAGCACAACTTAATTTTTTATCCACACTTTCGGTGCAATTAAAATTTACAAAAAAATGAGAAAAAAACAAACAAGACATATGCAAAAACAAAAAAAACAGCTTCATGCAATATTTATGTGCGCCACATGTCCTAGGCGTATTTATGGCACTGTACCCATAGATTTTGAACTCTTCTCAATGCTAGTATAAGCCTGGAAAGGGGGTATATTCATTCAGTCAGCCAATTTGTAATTCAATGTGTTTAAAGAACATAAATAATTAATGTAAAATTAATATTGAAAAATTAATTTCAGTCACACAATAAAATTGAAATAATTATGGCAGGCAACGTTGATCACCAATCACGATACCTAATTAGTACTTTTTGAATTCATCGGGAAATTTCCAACATTTAAAAATTTACAATTTTTAGCAAAAGTGTTGTTGTCAGATCAAGTAAGCTAGTAAAAAAAAATCGATAACATCGAAGTACTTTTGAAATTTAAATACAAAACGACCGCTTCATGTTAGCACACACTATAATACACACATATATAATAATTAATGAACTTGTCCAGGGTATCTTCTAGTCGCTCATTATTAAATAGACTATTCATAGATGGTATTTTTCTTGTATTTTTTCATCATTGTTTTATAACGCACGCTGCATAATAATAAAACTGCTGCCCCATGGGCAGAAGGCGGCAACTTAAATTCACAGCCTCCGACGACGTCATCATTGTTTGGCCCAAACGTGACCAGTTCCCCTCCCTCCTACCTACCTACCTACCTAGCTGCCTACCTCCCACTTCGTCCTCTGATGGTACTGCAATGTTTGTCATTAGCAAATGTTGCCTCTTGTACTTTACTGCCGACTGCTGTTATTGTGGGTGCCTCGAACTTGTTTTGTTTGCCAGACGCAAAATTTGTGACTGCGACAGTTTTCGGTGTGCTCTTGACCCTAACCACCTAGGCACCTCCCCCCGCTTTCCCCAGCACTTTTGTCATTTGGAACGCATCATTTGCGCATTTTATGTAGGTGCTACATAAACATAACAACAACAACAACATGTGCTGCTGTTGCATGAATGAATGCTGCAACAAGACCACAAACTGCGGCTGGACAATCGAAAGCATAAAACGCAAAATTCAAAACTCAAACTCTGAGGGGAAACTTGCAGCACTTGCTTTAAAAAGTTAGACAAAATTAAGAACAGACATTTACATTAACTAAAAACAAATGTGCTTAATTTAGAGTATAATTTTAGGCGCCAGGTTAATCTCTATTATTAGGATGTCAAAGTCGGGCGTACTGTGATTAAATCTACTTTAGAGACTAGGCAAATTCTCTATTAATTTATTCGTTTTATTCTTTACTCAACATTTTGAAGTTGGCATCATTTGAACCATAATTAGAAGCTAACTTGGCTAACTTTCCTGCTGTTGTTCCTCATATTTTATTAGATGTCTTATTACTTATAAACATTTTATCGATTATAGTAGGAATTAATATTTTCAACTATTATCAACTTAAGTCTTAGTCTTGCAGTAATTTAAAATAAACAATTTTATGTCATAATTTCAATGAACGAATGGTATATAAAATAGAGTTAATAGAAAATGTTTAACAACTATCAAATATTTCTAGCTGCTTAAATGTTGTATTGACGGGATATTTTATGACAGGATTGTTCTAAGAAAGTTTAATCAACTTATGATCAGTTGATGAATTGGCTAAGAATTGTGATAATTCACTTAAAAATAAACATTTCAACTGATAAGATTAATTTGATTGTTAAACTGCTGATTTTACTCTCTAAAATTTCTTTGATTCAAATAAAAAATACAATTATGCTACGAGTACCTATAAGAAGAATCAGCTATTTTTATGGAGTTACAGACAAAGAATGGAATGTAAACTTGATACCGACAATATGAAGATGTCAACTGACTGACAAAAAAGTCAACCCCTTTAAATGCCACTACACTTACCCCAATGACAAATGCTCGGGTTTTACCTTGTAATTGAACATTTCAACAACTCTTTGGCAAACGAATGAATTCAATGTGACATGTAGCAAATTGTTGTAACTGCTCCATATAAAACACGACAAATTTGTAGTCGTTTAATTAAATCGTCCTCTTCTGTTTTTTTTTGTTTTTTAATTTGAATTTAACATACATATTTCTTTTTTCGCAGACTCAATTCAACAGCTAAGCGAGTGCTATAATGAGTATGTAAATTGGTGCAAAGTTATGTCCTCAATTTGAACTGGCGCCTGATGCTCTTCGGGCAATTGTTTTATGGACGCGCATAAAGTTCCTTTGCCACATGAGACTCGCTCTCATTAGAGAACTTTGGGCAACCTCATAGATTTACCGGAATGTGGCTAACAAATGTGTTGCATATCCCATAGGCGCAGCTGCCGGACTTCTTAAATAGTCGAAATAAACTGCACAAGTTTAATACGAATTTTTATTTACTTATTTCTTTCTTATAATCGGCATAGAATAGAGAAAAGTAATAAAATAATAAATAATAATGTGTAGAGCACAGCGATGTAATTTATACACTATATATATATATATAAATCTTCTTTTTTGAAAATTTTTAAATAAATGGTATATATTTATAATCTGTAAAACAATAACTAGACATATAAAGTTTCTTTTTTTTTAAATAGTATAAACTTAAAAAAATCAGGAAAATTGGAAAGCAATTGAGAATATAAAAGATTTCAATACAGTGCATTTAAAAAGTAATATATGAGTCAAAACTCTAGAATTAAAATATTGTATATTTCACAAGATATAAAAACCGCAACAGAAAACCAAAAAATAATGCTAATATTAATATACCCACAATAAGGGTATCAAATCTGTGGAGCAAGTGTCGTTTGTTAGTATTATTTGTCGTTTGCTTATCAACGCACTTCCGCATCATTAAATAATTTTATCATTTACATTATTTTCACTTTCTAAGCACAGTGAGTCACAAAGTTGGTCGCACGCTTGCAGCTGTCCCCCGTCCCATCCTGACGCAACTGTCCAAATGGGACGTGGCATTGAGATGGAAGGGGGTTGGTAATAAGTAGCTGTTCGGGTTCCCTGTGCTCGGGTTTCAAACTGATTTTGATTTAGCTAATTTGTAATTTATGCAACTTTTTTCTTGTGGTTACACACAAATGACGGGAAATCTACTTTTAATTAACTTCAATGCACAAAGCTCAAGACCAAGTTGTTGAAATTTCTATAGCTAAATTTTAAAACCTTCAATTTAATTCTTGAAGAAAATGTTGAAGCTAAAGAAATTGGAAATAATACACAGAAATTTAGTTAAGATAATTTATTCAAATGGCAATAGTATTGAGAAGAAAATTATTTTATTTAGTTGAACATTTAGAATACATTACATTCAGATATGATGGAGCTACTCAAAGTTAAGATATACAATATTAAAAAGTATTATTTGTAATTTAAATTAAATTGAATTCAAAAAAATATTTAATTTATAATTTAATTAAATTTAAATTTCAAAGCTCACAAATCGGTTAATCGATTTTGCGTTTGAAACTAATAATTAATAATTTAATTGTTAAAATTTATTTATACATATTTATAATACACAGATGGATGTGTAAGGAAATCAGTTGAATATATAGATTTGTTAATTTGTAATACATTTAGCTTGACAGTTTCAAGACGGAAATAAAGTCAGATGCTTTATAAAAATGTATGAATGTTTTGCTATTTCTATGGTGATAAAATTGTAATACATTTAAATGGAATGCCGCTTTTTATAATAAATTAAAAAATCTTTTCCTGCTCACTTCCAAGTGCATTTCAAAGCCATTAAAGTTGTTCAGCCTGCCACTTGATAAAGAAAAAAAAAAGAAACGAGAAAAAATATAAAAACGGAATGCAAATGCAAAATGCCAAAAGACATGAGAAGAGCATGGCAAGCAACAAACGATAATGAGGACACATAACAACAAGCAGCAACAGCAACAGCAACAACAACAACAACAACAGCAATAGCACTTGCAGCGACAATGATAATGTTGCTGACTGTTGATGACAACAGCAGTAGCAGTGACAGTGGCAGTTGCAACAACAAATGACGGAAATCAGCCAGCTCTACAGCTTACTCCCCCACTCCCCAATCCAACGTATGCCACCCTAAAACACACCCACACACACCCCTATACTGTTTGGTGTGTGCAACCCTTTTTCGCGCCAAGTCCTTGGGTCTAAACGCTGCCTGCCGCTGCTCATTTTCGCTACTAAATAAGACAGCACTTTCCCCCCGTGAAACCGCACCCCGCTGTTGCCCACATTTTGACATTTTCTTCTACATTTTTCTACCCATAATAATTTGTTGGCAGCAAAAAAAATGTGCAGCCTGCATTAAGACATACAAAATTCTGCGACATTCGCTACCTACTTTTTTTTACATTTCATTTTATTTTCCATTTTTAGAATGAGTTTTGTATGTCAGCAAATTGAAATGCTTAAAGAGCTGCCAACTTATTGGTCAAAGCGAAAAACACTTTGGAAAATTGTTCTGCTTCTTCTTCGAAACGCCATACGCACGATTTAATCCAATTCAGGGACAAAATGGGAAATAAACTCAACCCACAGGCGGCAGCAAGTCAACTGAAATGTCAGCTACTCAAAAAAATGTGCGGCATGGCATGACAAATCTACCTAACAGCAATGCCAATGCCAACAACATCAACATCAACAACAATAATAATAACAACAACAATGCGAACTTAACTTTATTTGAGGTTTAACGATACGGAAACAACACACACACACACACACACAGACGACAAATTATTTGGCCATCAAGCACAGAAATTTGCACGCCAACAAGGACCAGGAAGGGAACGACTTCAAAAGTTATTAATTTTCACAAAAGTCAACAGAACACACACACACACACACAGTGTCCGTGAAAGCTGCTCTGTTCATGCACACGAAATAAATAATGTCGACGGAATTCCAAATGCATAGCATACTTTTTTGGGCGCAGCAAAGAGAAAGACTGAGAAAGAGGGAGAAAGACTGGACCACTTTTAAATTAAGATTAATAGTTTCTAGTGCATAAACTAGAAAAATTCTAAACAAATTAATTTGTATTAATAATTTTAATTTCGAGTGTTGGTGCAGTACAAATCTTAAGTCATAAAAGGAGGAGAATTTCAATTGATTTATGAAAGAAAATTAATCGCTTGAAATTCTTCTCTTTTGTGACATAAAATACATACTGAGACAGATTAACAATTATAAAAACTATTCAAAATATTTAATTAGTCTTTTTTTCTTTGATAATTTGAAACCTTTCTGTGAAAGAAATTTAAGTGTTAATATCTCAATTGCTGCTATTTAACTTAGCTATTTTTAGTAACACAAATTTCCGGTTAAGTTATGACGAAAATCTCTATTGTCTTTTAACAAATCTACTATTTTACATACTTAGCTACCTTTTTCTAATGATCACTTTGATCTATTATCTTTGATTACACTATTTCATTTCATGCATGTCCTCCATGTTTACATAGAGCTTACGAATTGAAGCTCTTCAATGCTCCAATAATCGCATGTACTCGTTAAGTATCTGTTCTTCCTGCTCAAGTGTCAGATCCAAATAGTCCTGATCGTTTTCCGGCAAATCCTCATTGAATCTTTTGTACGCACTAAAGGATTCCATTTCGGTCTTTGCCTTGGTCAGTATGGCTTGAACCAAAGTCAATTTGCTGGGTGTAACAGTTGGTAATGTCGCGCTCGGTCGATCCGAGGAGGAAGCGGAGGCGGAAGCGGAAGTGGTGGCCACATCAACAGTTTGTGTTGTCAATTGTGACATGTACTCAATCACGCTGTTCAGTTCCCGTTCGCTGGCCAGACTCTTGAGTAGAAAGTCGACAGCACGATCCATGTCATTTCGTGTCGTTTCTAGAGCGGCACGTGCCGAGGGCAACTTGAAGCCAAGTTCACGGAGTGTGTAAAGCATTTGCTCATCGGCGGCGATAGTGGCTGGCAAATTGCGACGCAGTTCGTCTGAATGCGACTGCAACAGTTCCAGACTGCGTTCCAAACTGTTCTCGGTACGACGAAGTGCCTCCACGACCAGTTGCCGCTCGTAGCCCAATTCCATGAGCCGACAGACGCTGCGTGGATGCACCCAATCCCGCTCCTCGCTGCCCACCTGCAGCTGCGCCAGTCGCCGATTCATTTCGGTCTCCGAATCGGCGTTCAGACGGGCAGCCTGCAAACGCTGCCGTCGCTCCTGTATGGACTGAACTGCCTGCTCCACGTTGCCGCTGGTGGATCGCAACGCCAGCCGAGCATCAGGCGCATCGAAACCCATTTCAATAAGCAGCGATAGTTGATCTGCATTCACTTTAAGCTCGGCCAGAGAGTTGCCTGCAATCTGCAGACGTTGCAGGGCCTCGTCGCGACGATTCTGATGGAAGAGAATGACGCCCTGGAGCAGCTGCAGCCGCATGATGAGAGCCCGTTCCGGGCAGTTGGCGCCCTTGAGGGCATAGAGGCGACTGTAGTTCTCACCGTAGCTGCGCCGAAAGATGCGCTCGCAGAGATCGAGGCGACGCTGGGCATCCGGCAGTTGGGTAATGTGCTTTAAGCAGAGATAACACCAGACAATGTCCAGATTGAGCAGTGCATAATTATCAACCGCCTCGAGAAATTTCGAATTGCAGCCGCTAAACTTTTCGTCCGCTTCGAGGAAAAGCAAGAGCGCCTCATCAAAGCGCTCCCGCCGCACGGCCGCTCGTCCCTTCTCGTAGAGACCCATGCCCAGAAGGAGCGAACGATTCTCGAGGGGTGGCAATGATATAACATTGCCATCCTGATCCTCTAATTCGAGAAAACGATGCTCCGAATCGACCACCATTTCCACATCCCTCTGTATCTGTCGGATGCGCTCGTACAGAGCATCGTCCTTACCATTATCCTGGCCGACAATAACCAACAGTTGCTGATTGTTTTTCAGGCCCTGCGATAGCAGAGTCTCTTGTGGCGCCAGCACACGTCCAGCCGATATGCACTTAACATGACCTGGCTCCGACAACTGCAACTGCTCGGCAATATTATGCAGCAAGTTCGCGCCGAGTTCATTGAGCGAACACTTCACCTCGAATCTGTTTGCCGTACCGCCGTGATTATCCACGCACCGCACATAGAACGTGGCCAGGCCAGTTTCATCGAACTGGCGACGTGCTGCCAGCTTTCGAAGTGCGTTCTCCTGCAGCTCCAGCAATGCGTTCTTGCAGTCGGACGCACTGATGTCCATCTCGGGGATTAGCTCCAGCGACAGCTGCTCCAAGGCTGTGGCACTGCTGCCCACATTCTCCACGTAGTACGGCTCTTCCCACAACTTGATGTCACGTTCCTGCAGGCGAGCACGCAATCGAACCAATATATCTTCAATTTCGGACATGTCAGTTATACATCAGACTTAATGATGAATGACAAACTAAAGCTAATTTTGGTTTTAAAAAAGTTGACATTTTGCTTGAGGGTTACGTGATTAATAAAGATTTTTAATATTCAATTGAAATTTAATAATTTATGAGTATGTTAACTAAAACGTAACGTAAAGGAAGAAGCCACAATGAAAATTTGTTAAATAATATATTTTGAGAAAGTTGTGCATTAAGAATACAAATTCTAAGTCCGAGTCGATAATTTTAAATTTTCCATCAACTTTTAAAGATAAACTTGTTAAAAACCGGATCATATTGAAGATACTTATAGGAAACTAGGACGATTTAAGTTTTTGATATACGTACTTAGTATAAATTTAAAACAAATACCTCTTATTAAAAGGTGAAAATAAAAATTTCGAACAAATCTTCGTGCTCAACATGTTTTATGGTACTTCCAGTTATATGTATACTTGTATATGGTATACTAAACGAATTTCCGGGCAACAAACAAATCTCTAATTTTGTTGGCCTTGTGCTCGGCCAATTATCGGCACGGAATTCATTCAGCAAAAAGAAAGAAAAAGGCATTTGCAAAAGCGAAAGACTTAACGAGCCCAAGCTCGTGACGACAAATTAAAAGCGATAAACCACAGACAAAAGTCCTTACAAAATACAATCAAGTGAAATAAGCAGGGGGATTGGTCCAAGGAACAGGAACTGTGGACATTTATACAGGGGAAAGGGACGGTGGGGAGAAAAATGTCATTGTCAGCTTAACGCAGGCGTCTTTGTTTGGCCCTTGTGTGCGACAATGTGGGTAATAAATGTTATGTGTGGTTAAGGGTTAATAACTGCAACAAAGGCGCCACAAAAAGTAAGAAGTAAAACCGACAAGGCCAAGACATTTTATAGATACTTTCCCACCTCCTCCTCCCCCATCCTCTCTCAGCTGTCTCCAAAAGTGTGGCTGCT
Source organism: Drosophila rellima (assembly GCA_035043635.1). Taxonomy (NCBI): domain Eukaryota; kingdom Metazoa; phylum Arthropoda; class Insecta; order Diptera; family Drosophilidae; genus Drosophila; species Drosophila rellima. The sequence goes on from JAWNMV010000811.1 coordinate 15,972,564, forward strand.
AATGAAAAGTGCCGCGGCTATTGTGTTGGAAATAAGGATACGCTCGGCTTTTCCCTTCTTACCCCACAATCCCGCACTTTATATGCTGGTGTGAATAAATGGATGAATTTCTAACGCAGTTGTTGTCTGTGATGAAGTAGTCACACAGTCTGGGGGGATTAGGGGAAAGGGGGATAGGGAATGCGTATGTGTGTGAGAAGTTTGTTGTTTGACTGTTTTGTGTCCAAGTGTCATGCTGTGTAGCTCTTTAATTGTTTGCTGCTGTTGCTCATTTTCACTTGGTTCCTCTTGAAGTTACAGTTTGCAGATCATTCACTAAATCCACAAAACTTAAGTAAGACTCTATAACAAACAATATGTATTACAAGGAATTTTTGATTTCGAGAATTTCTCGTCGACGATGAAGAGGGCGACTTTGTGACGCCAATTTAGAAAGTAATTATAATAAAATTATATTAAAATAAATTTAAATTTGTTGCATTGAATTTAAATTTAACATATGTTTTTAAAACTTATAAGAAAATTGAACTCGATTTAAATTTAACGCATATAACGAAATAATAAAGTACTAGAAACAGGAAAAATCGAGACAGATCCTTTATTTTTTAAAGCGTCAAATCCTCCTATTGAACTTTGATCTTGTTGAAGATCTATCCACTTTATATTTTCCTATTTATATAATTTAAATATATATAATGGCATATCTTATCAAAACATATCGTATCAGTTCAGACATAGATTTATTTCTAAATTGAATAAGGAAGAAGACAAGCAGATAAATCTAATCAAATATGTCAGAAAAAAGCTTTTGAACTCCTATTATATTTTAATATTGACTTATTCAATTTCTAATTGCAATCAGCTTTCATAGCCAGAGCTTTGCATTTATCTATTCAGATCTAGAAAATAAGCTACCAACAGCGTCGCCATAAAAAGTAGCTTTTCATTATTATTGTGACAAAGTTAAGATGCAAGTCTTTTGGCCATGCAACGAGCAACATGCACATGACACAAGTTAAATGTCGGCTAAGTGTTACTGACAGCCATGCGATGTAAAGTCGAGGCAGCTGCCCAACACAGAAACAACCTCGAGAAGCCCAAGACCCCCCAAGAACTTCCACCGAGATGAGATGAGTTGTGTTGAGTTCTGTTCAGTTCAGTTTGAGTTGAGTTGACTTGTCGTCACGAGTATCCTTGTTCCCGCTGTATGCTGTAAATAAAATCAGTGCCTTGTAGCAGTGAAAGTTTTGATGCACTAACTGACTTGTCGTCGAGACGGTGTAGACATTAAACTAAAGTGAACAACATCGCACACACATCCTTCATTCCCATTGAGCGACATAAAGTTGACAACTGACAAGTCACATTCTTGTCCATTAAATTAATGAAATGATTTCCCGGTCGCCCTTATAGGTCATGCTGCTTGTCGTCTCTGGAGATCTCGATCGAAACTTAAAATGTGACGACGATTTCAAGTCCATAAATATGCGCAAATCATCAACAGCAGCAACCACAACAACAACAATAGCCACAGCAACACCACAGTGATGCGACCAATTGTGGGTCATTAATCTTTCAAAACAAATGCGGTTCAGTGTTTTTGACAGGGGGTAGAAAATAGCAGTAAGGCACTGGCAGAGCAGGAAAGAAGCTGTTTATAGCAGGTGATCAACCAATTGTATACCCTACACTCAGGAATTGAGGAGTATAATAGTACACTGATAACTACAAATTTGGATTATCATGTTTTCAAACTATAGTTAAGCTAACAAAATATCAGAAATAGTTTTAAACCTAATTCTTTTTTAATGTAAAGTCTTCAGCAAATATTTAGATATTTTATTTAAGATTAAATTTATCATGGTAATACAAATTATTGTCTTAACAAATTTTAAAAATATAGGCTTTTAATATTAGGTAGTATATTTCCAAACTCACTTTGGAACGAGAGACACTGTAAATTCTGATTCTGCAAAAACTCTTCAATTTTGAATAAATTTTCTTATCAAATCAATTTTAAATTCGAAATCGAATGGCATATTAATCATTCAACGAATTAGTCTTTTGTTTTTTTTAAATCGAAAGACGATCATCTCGAATATTTCTAAGCATTCTAAGTTAAAGAAGCCGACTTGTGGGCTCCAATTTGTCAAAAATAATGAAAAGAGCTCAGAGAGCCACTACGTGCCTGATTTAAAAAAATTATTTTCCTGTCGATCAATTTCAATGTTGACGCCAACTTTCAAAACTACAAATAATTCTGCAGCTCTTGTTTATAAAATAAAAAAACCGGAGATGTTAAGCGATTACACAAATCATATCGTCCCACAGGTTTGCAGGGTAGTTGAAACCGTTAACAATAGAGCGAACGATGCGCAAAAAGAGAGCATCCACTTTTCCCACTGTCATTCCCAAGTGCTGCAATGGAAGGGAGGCGGCGGGCGGAACCGGGGATTGGTTGGAGCTGCTGTCAGTTACAAAACCCAGTGAAGTATCCATCGCATCTGGCTTTGATGGCCATGCAGCGGCGACATATTACTTCCTTATTTGTGGGCCGCAGTCGACCTTTGACACTGACACACCCAACGCCTTCCCCTAAGCCAGTTCCAGCTCTGACGCACCAAAAAAAAAAAAAAACTGAAACATTCAGTAAAGCAATTGCGTTGAAATTATGCATTTAACAAGGAGATATGTATGCTGATGTCCTTTCGTGTGTGGGTGTGTGTGTGTGTGTGTCTGGCAAACATACGCGTTAAAACAATGACTGGACATAAACATTTCGCGCTGACAGCGAGCCAAACATCCGCCAGATAAAAATGCTCTACACTTTGAAATTTGATTGAATCAACGGCGCGCGTCCTGAACTCACTTCACTTGCAACAAGGATTCACGTCGTCTGTCGGTCTGTCTGTCTGTTTATTGACGGTACTGCCAATGTTGCCGCTTTGTCATTGTGTGTTGGTAGCCAAGCAGTTGGACAACGCTGATCCCAGTATGACATTAGCCCGGCAGCGGGAATCGACACTGGAATGGGAATGAAGTTGGTGGGACGGGGCAGGGAAGGTGTGACGAACCGCGTAGCTGGGATGATAATGATAAGCGCATAAAACCATTAAGTGATTCCACTTAAATGAGCACGTTAGGATAAATGTTTCGCTGCTTTTTTCGGTCCCGCTGCATTTGCCAACATTTTTTTGTCATCTTTTAGGCGCTTTCGGCGATAAAGAAAGACAATGGATACGTTTTTTGTGAAGCAGATTTAATAAATCTATATAAACCAAATGGAAATGAAATATTTTGTAATATTCCTGCTACTTCAGGTGAAATATAAAAAATTTAAAAAGTTTTAGAAACTTAGCCAGTACAAATTTTATTAAATTCAGAGTAGAATTTTATGGGATTGATGACATGTGAGGAATCATCAGACTACTAAATCTTTAATTTTACCCATTGTCCCAGTCACTAATTGAATAATACAGACCACATACTGAATCTGCTTCTTAACCTAGGCAAGGGGAAGATACAGTAAATCGACCCCAAAGAACAAAATGAAACAAAAACGAATTTTCCTTCCATTTTTTTTTCGACGAGGAAAACAAGCTTAAATTCGTATAGCCAAGTTGAGGTGTGGACGACATGGCAACCGAGGGTAACGAGGAACGACAGAAGGAATTGCTGGCATTGGGCGTTTCACGTTAAATGGCCAACAAGGTGACAATGCAGATAGTATAATGCGATATGCGACAGACAAAACGACAAACGTGACTGAGACCGAGAACCGGAGCTGGAGCTCAATGACAACGTCGATGACAATTGGTGACTCGCAATTGATAATACTTAATGTGAACTGTCGCAGTCAACTTCAATGACTGATGACTGTCGGTAGAAAAAAAGGTATCCATGGCATAAATGAGCGCTTATCTCTGAACTTTACGCACAATATAACAAGCCAAAATGGCTGGCAACGTTAAATGGAAAACGACAAGCCGGAATTTTTAAGTTAATAATGTCATTTAATGCATATGAAGAATGACGGCTTAAATTTTCTAAATTAAAAGTCAAAAAGAGACCTAATATCAAGGACCAAATTTGATGACATAATTTATAAATTAACATAGATGGATTTATATAAATTACAATTTTATTTGGCTCTAAGAGAATCCCAGTTTATCATTAATTAATGACTAAAATTTAAAAGAAAATATATTTAAGCACTTAATCCTGTACTCAGTTATTTTAAAAAATTTTGATGTTTTAAGTTTCCAATTAATAGCCCCTAATCGCATTTTAATTCAGATTTTTCAAAAATATGATTAATCAGAAATTTCATATAGTAACATTGTAAATCGTTAATAACTTGTAGAAAAAATCTTTGAGGTGCCCTATAGTATTCCAAGTTTCTACACGATTCTAACCTTTTACCCAAAAAAGTAGTTTCTCAACATGAATCATAGGCCAGAGGAAAACTAGTCTAATAACACTCCACCAAAGTTCACTTTACTTAAGTCGTATAGTCACCCGCATCCTTGGCGAAACTTTGCCCCGTTGACATTTGTTAATTGTCACCCGGTTCGGTTTGCAAACAAGCATTTGGCCAAAAGCCAACACGGCCAGCTACAAATCGGTGCAAGCGAAAGAATAAGAAGAAAATTGTAACAATTTAATTAACTTTTTGGTACGTAATTTTCGCTAGCGCTTAAAGACTTTTTAGTCGTTTTTTCTACCTTAGGCAATGCTGCTGCTAATTACACAAATGTTTTAACTTTAAAATGGCGTCGGGCATTTCACGCGCTCTGAGTGTAAAATTTACACTACACACCCCCACGAAGGTCCACGAGACCCACTCCCTCCCAGACTCACACAAAACCCAGAGTCCCAACTTGAACACTTTACACTTTGTTTTGTCTGTTTAACATTTGTTCATAGCTCGCTGACTTTTGCTGATTGTGCAGCAGTGGAAAGAACCCGCCAGCTGCAACAAACTCATAGGTGTTGCAGTCTCTTCTAACTTCCGCGTTTCCTCTCCTTTAACTCTTGTCGCCAGCACTTGCAATTTATTTTATGCATATTTGTTAGTTTTGAAAATTAAAATTTTTCTAAGCGCAAGGCTATGCATAAGGAGAGCGAGGAAAAAAGAGTGCGAATCAAATATATTTGCTGTTCAACAGTGCGTATGAGTGCTAACTAAAGTTACTTGTAATGAGCGGTTGTTTTAAGTATATTTTATCAAAGAAATTACTTAGGCTAGATTAGGTTCAAAATTTTATATAAACTGTAAATTTAACATTAAATTCTAACATAGCCCAACTTCAGCTTCAGCACAATATTCAATTTGTTCCTGTATTAAACTTTGGTTTTGGCAACTGCCTTTTTACAGCAACTCCGCCGCAAAATACACAAACAGAAAGCTAAGACATGGTCTTAGATTTACACACCTGTTCAAACACTGACACACACGTAGAAAGCCGGGACACATTTGGCAGGCGCTGTCAGTCAATTTCCATTAAGTCAACACCTTATTGAATTTTATTGTAAATTGGAAAAAACTGCAAACTGCACAATGCCAAGCCAGGCACTAGAAAATTTCACATAAAGTCTGATTTGAAAAGCGAATTGAACAAACTGGTTAAAGAATAAGAAGGTTTTATGGAATAGCACGGGAGTGTGAAGTAAATTGTGCTGTAAACTTTATAATTAATTTGCATAACTGGCCAACGATTGCAATGTAATTTGTATTTGTCACATAAATTATCACGCAATGAAAATAGTTTTCAAATATGCAGACAGAGAGAATAACCGACAGTTTAGAATGTCCGTCCGTCGTAACTATCGATAAATTATCGCCGAGTACGCCCCCGACCACACCCCGAAATTGCAGCTAGCCAAAACGGACTAATTTTAGTCCATTGTACTTTAGGTGCATGGCAGGGACCACAAATATTATGCACGTTATAAATCACGACGACGACATCGACTACGACGACGACGACGACTGCGACTGCGAAAATGTTCACATTAATTGTTGCAACGTCATTTTCGGGCCTATTGTGTTCGGGGTTCGGTTGGGTCGATGGTCTGTGGACGGTGAGCAGGCTAATAAAAAGGCGTGCTCTCTATGTGTGCTCCAGACGACGCCTTTGTGTCACGTGGCAAATTTGCAAAAGAATTTCAACAATGTAGACGTTTTTACAACACTTTGAGCGGGTGGGCAAAGCCTGCAAAGCAGCACCAACGACAGTTGCAGAAAAATTTCAAATCAAAAAAAAAAAAAAGAAACTTCAAACTATTTTTTTTTCTTTCCTTGCGCATAGGCAAATTTGTGTGCTTGGGAGTCGGTGGCAATGAAACATGGCTGTTTAGTGGTTGGATTTGGGATTTGTCAAAGGCCCACGAGCCGCAGGTTGGTAATTTTCATAATTTTCCATTTGAGACTCGGAGCAGTGGACAAGAAGAGCGGAGAAGTACTTCCTTGTGAGCTGTTGCGCTTTAATACTTCGAGAAAAAAGTAAGTACTTCCTGTTGAAAATGCGATAGTATTGTTACAATAAACAATTCCTTTGATATTCATCTTATTTCCTAAAATCTAGATTTTGTGAAAATATAGAACTTAGGAAAAAACAAACTTGACATAAATTATGTGGAAAAATGGAAAAATCCTAGATTCTCTGTGTTGCCATTCTGGAAACCGAATAAACTTTTATTTAAACAAAAATACATTTTTTTACTTTTAAATATTGTTCATATTATATAATTTTAAAATTTAAAATTAGTTATTTGATAACTTTTTTATTCGTATTAGAAAATAAGACCTTAATTAGTTGATATGATTTTTTTTAATTTTAAGGAAATACAATCGTCCATCATTAATTTTCCAAAGACCGTCCAAAAAAGCTTCTTTTTAAATGTGCTTTTTACGAATCCTATAAAAGTTTCACAGTTGCCAAACTAATACTTGAACATTTATTCCCTTGCATACATATATGTAAGTATATGTATGTGTTTGTGTGCTCTTAAGTCCACACGCACATAAAATGCAGGCAAAAACACTTGAAGGGAAAAGTTATGCATAACGAGAAAAACAGCAAAAGGGCGTCGTTAATATTTCAAAAACAGAAACAGAAAGCCATACAAAACAAAACAGAAATGCTCAAAACACAAATAACAAAAGCAAACCGGCAAATAGCACCGACAACAACAAACATTTGGACAATTGAACGTGCCCACACTCTGCAACCGAAAATATTAAAAGGCATATTTGTTGTTTGGTCAGTAGTATAGACAATAGGTTAAACGAGATACAAGACCAGCAAGGTAGCAGCAACAAATTAGACAAGCGGAAGATGCACGTTGTACGTAATTTATAGCTAGAGCAAAACTAAGGTTAGGTTGCAAGTGCTTTCAGAATTTGCTGTCAGAGTTGTCAATGTGTTGAATATGTAGTGAATGTGTGTGATTGCGTAAGTGTTAGTGGAGCTGGCACTGCAAATTAATTGTTGACAGCGCTAAGCACCCACAGGGCTTAGCCAAGCCGTACCCCCAATTGGAGGGGGTTAAATGATTGCTGACACCAACTCCATTTATCACCTGCTTGGTCAAAGTTCAATGGATGACAACGTCAAAAATGTGAATCAATTAGCTCTTACAAGTCCTTGTACTCACCTTTGCTCTTGCTCACGCTGATTTTGTATCTCCAGTATGCTCATGTATGGCTCCATTACATAAACGCAGTTATATTAATAGTTAACAGCACGACTTAGTTACTAAAAAAAATTGGCACAACTTTTGAAATATTCCGGCGAACTTACGAGCATTCCACAAAACTACCAAGGTTGCCACCTTGCGTCAAGTTAGGAAGAACATAACAAGGTGGTAGCCTTGGCAACAGTGGCAGCCTCAACCATATTTCACTACTTTTAAAAAAAGGTCACACTTACACACTACTCGAACAGCTGTTTTAGAAAATTACCGCCAAAGCAAATTCAAAATGTAACAATAGAGTATTTCGTTTATTTAAACCTCGAATACAGCCTGACCAGTCTTAAGCATTACCCACACCTGTTTGAGAACTTTTAATATCAACCACAGCCGTTTACTTCTTTAATGGGAAAGGCGGCACCCAGCCACCAAAGGTGCGCTCCAGTTCCTCAGCCACCGCCAGGCAGAGTCGATCATTGTTGTGATTGGAAACCACCTGGATGCCCAGAGGCATGCCCTTCGCATCTAGTCCCATGGGCACCTGTGTCGCCGGCAAGCGCAGCACATTAAATAAACTGAAGTAACTGAAGTCCATAAACTTGACCAATGGATAATAATGAAAAGGCGCAGTACGCGGTGAGCTGTGAAAGAACAAAACTCCATCGTCGCCCAAAAGCTCCTGTAAGAATTGTTTACACTTTTTAGTGGCAGCTAGTATCATCTTCTCCGACTCCTTGGGCAGGACACCGTCAATCAGAGAGTAAATGGCCGCCAAGCTGTATTCGCTTTGTCCCAGCAACTTTTTAAAAAGCTCCACATACGGATTCAACTCAACCCCATTGCCCAGCAGCTGGTTGAAGTTGGCCGGCTCCTGTGTCATCCAATAGCGCCACATTTTGCTGGTCAATTGGGTTTCCGGCACTTTAGCCAGACGCACCTCCTGTCCGCTAAGTGATTCAAAATGCTTGCGCACTTTGAACATAACGCGCTCCGTTTCCCGATTAATTGGATTGCACTGACGCATTCCATTATTGGGCATATAAAAGTAACGCAGACGCTTCATATCCACCTGCTTGTCCAGCTTGAGCACGCTGTTCATTCCCGGTTCCAGCAGTACTTTCATTATGGGTCGCAAATCGCAGGCATAGCGAGTCATGGGTCCAACGGCCACCATAGTCTCCTTCTCCTTGCCCGTGCGAAAGGTGCATCCGGCCATGTTGATGGCTCCCAAGCTGGGCTTGTGACCGAAAACGCCGCAATTGAAGGCTGGTATGCGTATAGATCCGCCAATATCTGTGCCCAGACCGAAGCCCGTACAACAGGCTGTAATTAGGGCGCCCTCTCCGCCCGATGAACCACCCACGGAACGGCGCAAATCATAGGGATTGTTGGTGCATCCGATGAGCATGTTGCGCGACTCAATCCACTTGTTCACCTCGGGCACATTACTGGTGGCAATTATGATGGCACCACTTTGCTTCATCAAACGAACACACTCGGCATCTTCCTGTGCACGCACATCCTTGCGTGCCAGCAGACCCAAAGTGTGCAGCTTTCCGGCGACCGCAGTGCTATCCTTGGTGGTGAAAGGCACACCCAAAAACGGTTGCGTCTCCAATTGCTCCTCGGTGTATTCGTTGGCTGCCAGCTTTTTGTCGATCTGCTGCGCCTGCTGCAGTGCCTCGGTAAATGGGCCATCGACCACAGCATTGAGCTCACGATTTACAATTTCAATACGTTCACAGTAGGCTTTGACGATGTCGTAACTTTTCAGCTTACGTTCGCGTATTTGCTGTGCCAGCTCAACGGCACTCTTGGTCAATATAACCTGTTGATCCACACTTACTGGAGTTGCGACACTCTTGTGCGGACCAAGATACCAACCCAAAACAAATTCCAACAGACGATCGCTTAAGATGTGCACCAGCGTTAGCAGCGCCTCCAGAAATATTCTCCCAAATGCCATTTCGATCGTTTGTATTAATTATTGCACAATGTCTTTTGCACTTTGTGCGCGACGTCTTCAACTTTGTTGTTACAACTGGATAAACATACAAACGATTGCATATCGGCATAGATACAGAGCGTGGCGTTGCCACTACGCCAAAGCTCTGCCTAAGTCAGCAAGAAACATTTTAAGTCCAACGGATATCTTTGGCAGCAGTCTATCAAGGCAGATACGGTGTTTTAAAGTCTTAAATGAACTAAAATGAGTTATGCACATGTTCAAAATTAAATGTTTTTTTAACGTGTATGCATTTGAAAAATATATAAGCAAATTGCTCTACTTTTTATATTTAGTTGGCGTTTTATGACCAACCGATATCTTTGACAGAGCAATTATGTACACAATTGCACAAATAGAAAAAGTTACATCATTTTTCTCGAACGACACTTACAAAAAATTATGTACATATCAAAATATTTGTCTAGCATACATCATACAAAAGTAATAAATCGAAACGTGCATGGCCGCCATGAAGCACAAAAACACGCCACCAACAACAATAATAAATATCGACCCGTTGCCGCCTTCACCGCAGCTGTTAGTGGTAGTTGCTTTACGGTCGCGCTGCTAAAGCGTCGCCAATCGCTGTCAGTACCTGTATCGAATTTTCGTACGTAAAAAACGACTTACAAAATAGAAAGTGCACTTATTTAAGCAGCTATAAACTTGATGCAAATTTCTTAATCTCTTTGTTTAAATGTGTGCTAAATTGCATTTATGCATAGTATCTAAAACCGCAAACAGCTGCTCACCAGCAGCCCATCCGGGCGTCTCGTGTTTATTTGTTATATTTTCAATTCAATAAGTGTGTGCATGCGTGTTTATGTGTGTGTGTACAGGCGGGGGCGGGAGGTGTTGGTCGTTCGTGTATCTGAGAAACGCAGCAACTGTTTAAATTGCATATTCTATTAAGTTTCAAGTCAGGCCATTGCCTCTCTCATGCAATAGGAAAAATACTTCCTGAATCGGGTACTTGTTATTAGCATTAACTAAATCTATTTGATTAGCGTGCGTTGCATTTGTTTACGTTCAAACTTCAAAATCGTCGCCTTGTGTTTTTGAAAAACAAACATTAAAATTTTCCCTTCGACGAGGCGTAGTTATTTTAGTCAAACGATTTTCTAGTTTCCAGTTCTGTTTTGCCTCCTTTTTATACCCTGTGCCGAGGGTGTTATAAGTTCATGCAGGCAGAAAGACGCGTGGCAAGAGCATAAATTGCTAACTTAATTTAAATAGGTAGCTAGAAATGCTAAATAAATTATATAAATTAAATAAATTGCTTATTTGTTTTAAAGTTTATTTTTATAAAACGAAATTGCCGACTTTTTTAAACTCAACGTTTTTTTTGTTATCTTATATTAAAATCGATAAATTAATGTTTACAAATTTAAGTAGTATGTATTTAGTAGTTTCCCAATCCAAAAATATTTATTTTGATACTTTCTTCATAAAAATATTTAAAAAAATCAAATAAAAATGATAATAAAATTTTTACAAGAGCAATTTTAAGACTATGACCTTGAGTCTTATCGTCCATGTTAGATAATCAAATCCAGCTTAAGTTAATCACAAGTTATTCAAGAAACCTTTTAACAAGAAATGTGTTTGAGTATCTAAGAGTCTGGCCACAGGGTGTCTTGTAGTCGAGCAGCCTACCCTAAAAAAGTGTTGCACCCCTTTTTTTGTAATCTGCATTCCTTACCTCGGGTACGCTACACTTTGGAGTCTAGGGCACTTCGATCATGTTGATCATGCGGATAACTTGAACTGCAATCTGTTGTTGCCGTTTCACTCGCACCTGATAGGCCATTTAATAATAAACCTGATGATGATGAGTAGTTGTCGACACGGTGGCCGTTGATTACCCACCTATAATAAGCCGGTCGACGACGCCACCTGAAAGCCCCGCCGATAAGTTAATAGTAAACGAAATCTTATATGTACATTGTATACTACTTATATCAGTAGAGGGAGGGAGGGTGGTAGGGGGTGTGGGAGTGTGTGCCAGTGTGTATTGTCGCCGCCTGCCTAGCAATACATTTGAAAAACACACATCGGCCGAGTCGCACGTTAACGTTAACACTTCAAATAAAAAATAAAATATATATACATATATATATATATATATTCGTGTTGCAGGTAAAACTGTTGAGAGTTTTAATGGAAATGAGTTCCGCCAGCCAGGAAACAGAAACGGCCGCATCCAGTGGTGAATCATCATCGTCATCAGGAGGTGCCGAGGCCGATTATATGCGACAATTTAGGAACATCATTGCGCCGGGCAATGAGGCGTCCATGACCAGAGAGTTCAAGCCGCAGGTTGCCTATGAATTCGAGAAGTATTCAAATCCCCAGCAGCTGAAACAGTTTGTGCTGCGCAGCGAGAAGATGCGGGCTTTGTTGGAGCATTATGCGCGGGAAACCAAACAGCCGATGCGACAGCTGGAACAGCAGGCAAAGGACATTATCGATGAGATTGGCTTGGATCGTAATATGGCCATAATACGTTGGTGTGGCATTGCCATTACCGCCATTGGTAAACGCATCTGTGATGGCATCTATGTCAACTCGACGAGCATGGCCAATGTGCGCAAGGATATGGGACATTGTCCTGTGCTCTATCTGCCCAGTCATCGCAGCTATATGGACTTTATACTGATGAGCTACATTTGCTACTATTACGACATTGAGATACCCGGCATTGCAGCCGGCATGGGTGAGTCCCAATCCTCACCAGCTACCTTCCCAGCTTATTAAATTACTTTATTCTCTTACAGACTTTCATTCAATGTTTGGCATGGGCACCATGCTCCGCAAAACGGGTGCCTTCTTCATGCGTCGATCCTTTTCGAATGACGAGCTCTACTGGGACATCTTCCGGGAGTATATGTACGCTCTGGTGGCCAACTACCATATCGGTGTCGAGTTCTTTATTGAGGGCACACGCTCCCGAAATTTTAAAGCGCTTGTACCAAAGGTGGGACTCCTGTCCATGGCCCTTCTACCCTATTTCACCGGTGAGGTGCCAGATGTGATGATCGTCCCGGTTAGTGTCGCCTATGAGCGTGTGCTCGAGGAGCAGCTCTTTGTCTACGAGCTACTGGGCGTGCCCAAGCCGAAAGAGTCAACCAAGGGATTTTTCAAGGCACTCAAAATCATTGACGAACGTTTTGGCAAAATGTTTCTGGACTTTGGAGCGCCAATATCGGCAAAGGAATTCTTTGGTCACCATAGCGGTGAGCGCATCCAGCGTGCCGGACTCGGTGGCTCGCTGCAGAAGCTGAATCGTCAGGAGATCGAGCTGGTCAAGCAGCTGGCCAATGAGATTATCTACCAGCAGCAGCGTCGCATTGTCATCACCACCTTCAATATGCTGAGTCTATTGTACGCCAGCAAATTGTACGGACAGCACAGCGTTAATCTCGACGAGCTGGCGCGTGGAATACTGCATCTGAAGCGCATCTTCGAGCAGCTGGGAGCGCATGTAAGCACCCACATCAACAGCATCAAGGCGGACATTATTGATGCCGTGGAAATACATGGTAATATTTTGGAATTCCGCGTGGGACGACTTCAATTTACGCCACTGGCAGTCGATCAACTGGCGGCCAAGATCGATGTGAAGCGTCTAAAGGCCCACGCTCTGTGTCCAAAAACAATGGCAGTGGCTGTGCCAATGTTGGCACTGCAACTCTATGTCAATCCCTGCATGTTTTGGCTGGCACGGCCAGCGTATCTGCTGCTGGCGGCACTCAAGGAGCAGCGACGTCAGCATATTCTCGATGTGATCGGTTCATATGAGGAGACACTGTCGACTCTGCATAAGCATGTGAACACCATGGATGCATTGTTCCAGCACGAGTTTATTATTGAATCGAATCGTGAGGCGGCGGAATTTCAAACGCATCTGCAGCTGCTATTGGATGAGCATGCGCTGGAATTAAATAAGGAGAACGGCAGGATTAGCGTCCACGATAATGAATGCTTTCGGGTTATACTTGCCGCTCTAGCGCCTTTTCTCTGTCTCTACTATCAGCTGGCGGTGACGTTGCGACAGGTCAGTGAGCAGAACAGATTAAATAACTTGAGTGTGTAACTGATTTTCGTTCTGTATTGCAGATGACGCCGGACTGCGAGTTTAGTGGCAAGGAGTTGCTAGTACGGGTGCAACAGCATGTGGAACAGTTGCTGCAACAGCCGGGCGGTGCGGCGTCCCATGTGCATCCATATTGCCTGGCCTTGGACAATCTCAATATTGCCATTTATGCGCTCATTCAAAGCGGATATTTACTCAAGTCCCGTGACACTGGACTCATGCGTGTTGCCCCGGCGACAACGGACAAGTGCCTCAGGCAACTCGAGCTGCAGCTGCTCGAGTATTGCCAACTAATGCCATTTGCCCAATACTCAACGGCGGCCAATGAACAGGCCCATGCGCATATTGCCAAATTATAACTGGCAAATGGCAAGCGGTTGGTTAATGTGCTGCCCACCGCATTCCCATTGTTAGCACAGTACAATTCATATGCCATTCTATCACAATTTATTCAATTCATTGTCAGCTTGGTCAAGAATTGTCGCATCATTTGCATTCTATTTGTTTTTGTTCTTGTGGCGCCACTTTGGCAGCTGCTACTTTGGTTCATTGCATCCACGTAGACATCACATCAAAGAGCAACTTTCTGAGAGCGTTTGCGGGGAAGTGGTATAATATATTTTTGGTAGGATTGCATAGCGGGAGAATTAGGTGGTTTATTTTAGTCATTAATCAGTTATTGATATTTTTGTGTTGCCATAAAACAAATGCATACGCCAAAAATATAATTCGATGTCAGGCAATTGAGGTGATTTGCTCTGCAACAATTACGATTTTCTAGATCATAAAACAGTGGTATAATTAGAGATCCCAACGACGTGTTTGCATGTATTCTCAAATCAAAGTTCACATTACCGAAGTATTTTAAAACAATATTTGAACTTAGCCTTGACCTTTGATTCGACTTAATTGGTATTTCTACATAAATTATAGAACACTGTCTTGGTTTTAAAACATTCCTTCAAAAGCGTTTAAAGATTTGTAATCATTTTTTAGTTTTATTATTAGAAAAGAATGTTAAATTTTTGAAGTGTTTCTGATAATCAGGGATCGCAAATAAGAGTTGAGTTTCAAAAAACAAAATCGAAAAATTACTGGATTAATGAAAAAATACAAAACAATTTTTTTCATTGAAATATCCTGGCTAAGGGTAATTTTTTATTAGCATCTTTTAATGTAATAGTTTTTATTTTTTATATTTATTAGGAAATTGAAAATGATATATATTAAATTGAAGGTTTTAGTAACAAATCCTCAAATAAATTCCCTGTTTGTTTAAATAACTTATCACTGACTAACAATTGTTAGTTACAAGATTTCGAGCAGTATTAGATTTATAACATCTACTACAACTGCTATATTACCAGGAAAGCCAATAGAAATTTCCCTGGAGTTGATCTATTGAAGACTCTTAATACCGCATTCACATTGAAAGGGTATTTTATCTTCGGCTAGCTAACTAGCGTTTCTCGTTTTTGTATTTTGTGAAAAACCTTCAGTCGAAATAAGTGCCAATGTTTTAGTACTTGGAATTTTAATTAGCAAAAAGATTTCTAGTTGTAGAATATAGATTATAAGGCGGTATATTCTCAATATTTTTATAATACAAAGACATATATATATAAATATATATATAAACAGGGATATTCCTAAAGCTGCAGCACAAAACTAGCAACAAATGTTAAAATAGTGCAATATTGTTTTTTTGTTTGTAATTGTTTTTTCTAATCATATTTTTGTAGCTAATTTTATATTTGTATATTATAGAAAGATAACACCAGTATACTAATTTATACAATATTGAATAACAAATGAACATAATAATAAAATGTATATTAAATTAGTGCCAGTTGCGCCCTTGGGAAAGATTAACAAACAAATTATTGAAATTATAAATTACATTGCACACTCTGGCCAGCTGTGGGTAGATAACTGAATTAACAGAACTGTCGCTTGAACTGTTCCAAGGTGCGTTGAGAGATGACCACCTGCATGAGAAGTCGCTCGGGATGATGTTCATCTGCTTCGGTATACACAACGGCGGCGTTCTTATAAATCCAAGCCATCTCGGGCCCACCATTTGGCACACGCATCTGCAGCTTACGGCGGTCGGTGACTGCCAAAACTTGTCGCTCAATGTCCTCCAGCAACGGATCCAGACCAGTCAGAGCTCGTGCCGAGATGCGATGAGCTGTCGTTGATATTTCTGATTCGACAGCAGATGGTTGAGCATTGGGTTGCAGCAAATCGCATTTGTTGTAGACGTTGATGATGGGAGGCATGTGGCTGGCAGTTGAATCGCCGCCGGCAATACTAAAAGCTAAGGAGCGCAGCGTAGACTCGACATGAGCCCGTTGAGCTTCATGACATGGATGTGACAAGTCCTGCACATGTATAATTATATCCTGCAAGAAAATCATATGAATAAATAAATAATATAGCGTTTAAAGTTTGCTACTCACCGCCAGCATGGCATCCTCCAGTGTGGCCACAAAGCATTCAAACAGACCCGTGGGCAAATCCGACATAAAACCCACAGTGTCCATGTAAATAAGCTGTAGATTACATGGCAGTAAACCGGCGTGAGCCGTAACATCAAGAGTGGCAAAGAGTTGATTGCGCGGCTGCAGTGAATCCTCCACAGTGAGCGCCTTGATCAAGGATGTCTTGCCGGCATTGGTGTAGCCCACGACAGCGACAATGGGATAATTTTGCTGCTTACGCTTTTGACGCAGTAACTTCCGCTGGCGACGAACGCGCTCCAATTCTGCCCTCAGCTTGCGCTCCCTTGTACGTAGTATCTCCTTTTGCAGATCACTCAACGAGTATCCTTGACGACGTGTCTGTGTCATGCTCGCATCTTTGGCCTGCGCCCAAATGTAGGGCAGCTCCGCCATTGCCACTTGAAGTCGCGCCTCGGCGCTGGTTGCATGCAGACGCAGGATTTGTATGACAACCGAATAACGATCTAGGACAGGTAACCGAAACTCCGATTCCAGAAAATGTTTCTGTGCAAACGAAAGCGTGCCTTTGCTTACAAATAAACAGGTTAGTTGCTGCTCCTGCCGCAGATCCGTAATTAGTGTCTTAAGCTCAGCCATTTTGCCACTGCCGAAGAGTGTCTTGCGTTCCAGGCTTTCCAGTGGCACTTTCAGTCCTCTGGCCACCTTCCAGTTGGGCAGCGAGTGTATCAGCGCTGTGGCTTCCGCGAGTTGATCATTCGGCTGCACATCGTCGGGCGTAGTACGCTTGGCTGCCCACTTGACATACGGCTGCAAGATGAGCACTTGTTGAGCTGTCGCCACATCTCGGCTAATGCGCATGGCGCCACCGGCGACTTCATCGTAGGCGCTATTCAAAATAATTATAATTTTAAGATAAATTGGGAAATTTTACTCAGACCTACCGATCGTCCAGGAAACGCATGTCAAGGCTCTCACCTCCGCTCGCTGTGCTCAGCTCCTGTTCGTCGTCCGTCCGCTGTCCAGCTTGCATTTGGGCTTCATAATAGCTTTTGCGATTCCGAATTCCCTTTACGCCTTGGTTTTGTGTGTACTTGAAACGTGCTGAGATTTGAATGACCGCCGGACGCAGCTGGCCAGTCCAAGGAATGCGTAGCAGGGATCGAAGGCACGTCGTCGACATGGCTATTACTAATATGTTTTCTCTTTAAGCACAGTATGTTTATCCTCGTAGGCCATCCAAGCCGCTTGACAGGATTTGGTGCGAGTTGTGGTCGTTTGATATGCAATGCCAGTGGCCACCAGCGAAGACACCAAAATGTTGTACTTAACTGGATAGTGTAGTTTGGTCTGCACTGCCTTTTGCACGAAATATGTTCCCGCAAATCCTATAAAGTGTAAATTATTATGCAATTGTTAAATAATACGATAACACGATTCGCATACCTAAACAAAATGATGCCAATCCTGTAAAGAGCGCACGTGTCATACAGTCCAGGTAACCGTCAAAGCCGGGATGTTTGTCACGCTGTTGTTCCTTTAAACGTTTAATATCGTTCATAATAATTGTTTATTATTCATTAATTTACAACGCAATGAAACGAAACATGCACACCGGCTCTGTTATGTTCATATCACTGCTGATGGGCAGCACTAATTAATGTTAAATGATCTGGCAACGACAAAATACCTTTGCCGACCGCACACGGCACGACTTGTAGGCAACTTATTTTGAACAACAACTTGTACAATATGGGCTGTAGTTTGGCTAAAAACTATTAATTGCAGTTTTATAGAGGTAAATTATGCAACACCTAAATACACAAAAAAATTAATTAAACAAAATTCTTTGAGTGGTGCGATTGGGCAGCACTTTTGCGACAGATTTGGTCTGTCCGGCAACGCCTTGTCATTTAGTTATTATTTGTGTCTGCATTTTCTCGAAAGTAAGCTGCAAAATGGATGTGGAGAAGATTTGTCGCACTTGCTTAAGCCTATCAGGACCATTTCTGTCCATCTACGATGGCGGCTCCGGCAGCTGTTTGGTCGATATGCTGCGCGAATTCACCAGAACCAAGGTAAGGCCAGGTGAAGTCCAACGCCCAACATAATAGACTCCGTGTTTATTTTGCATTACAGCCGCGTCGAGAGGACAATCTACCAGCCAGAGTCTGCCTTAATTGCATCAGTGAAATTAACCACTGCTATTCATTTAAACTCAAATGCGAGAATTCCAATCGCACGCTCCGACAGCTGCTGCCAAATGCGCTGCCCGATGAGCCTGACTATGGGACAGGAGCCAAGTCAAAGGTGGCTACAACAGATTCATCAGTCCAAACCAACGCAGTCACAACATTCACAACTGAGGCGCAAACAGATGAGGTGAGCACAGTAGATGCGGAGCAAAACACCAGCATACAGAAACCCGTGGCAATCTGCGACGAGCCAGAGGATGTAGAAGAGTTTGACTATGAATTTTCTGATGAGCAGGAGAACGAAGAGACCCCGTCCAAAGTGAGCGCTGAAAACATTATACTGCATGTGGAGAAAGACGACATAAAGTATGAAACGGAAATGATCTATGACAAAAGCACAGGCGAGTTGCACGAACAGCAAGGGAAAATTGTTCCCAAACAGAAGGAGTACAAATATCGTCTTGTCAGCAATGGCAGTGGGGACACATATATTGCGCCAGAGCCAGCGTCGTCACTTCCTCAAGTGACAACACGCAAGAGCGCTGCCAAGCTGTTGCAACAACAGCAGCAACAACAACAGCAAAAACAGCAGCAGGAGCCTTGTCAAGACGATAATCCACAAAAATCGGAACAACAGGAAACACAAACAACGAGCAAGCGCAGCTCACGACGTCGGGCTGCAGCACAACTGGATGAGCAGCAGGAATCATCCGACAAGCAACCAAAAAGAAGTGTACCAAGCCAATCCATTAATGCTACAGAAACGGAAGATCTTAAGGCGAATTTTCATTGTGATCGCTGTAATGCAGGATTTGTCCTGGAGAAATCATTGGTTATCCACCGGCGGCAAAATGGATGCACCAATCGTAGCTTTAAGTGCAATGAATGCGAACGAGTTTTTGTCTCCTTGAATCATTTGACAGAGCATCAAGCCACGCATGCTGCCCACAATTGTCAGGAATGCGGAGTGCGGTGTGAGTCCAAAGAACAGCTAGGCAGGCACATGGTCCACACACACAAACGCAATCTGCGAAACCAGTGCAACGTTTGTCAGAAGGGTAAGTAAATGGTATACTTTGTTGCACTACAAGATTTAATGTTGTCCCTCTTGCAGTGTTCACGATGCTTTCAACGTTGCGAGATCACATGCGCATCCACACTGGGGAGAAGCCATTTGTGTGCAACGTTTGCGGCAAGGGCTTCACACAGAATGCCAATCTGCGACAGCACAAGCTCCGCCACTCGGACATCAAACGCTTTAAGTGCGAGCTGTGCAATAATTCATTTGTGACCAAAGCGGAGCTGACTTCCCATGCACGCACACACACAGGAGTCAAGCCCTACGAGTGTGATGTTTGCTCCTCGAGATTTACCACCAGTTGCTCATTGGCCAAACACAAGCGTAAGCACACAGGCGAACGACCCTATCCCTGTGATCTCTGCCCCATGCGCTTTACGGCCCTCAATGTGCTGAAGAATCATCGACGCACGCACA
This sequence comes from Drosophila rellima, assembly GCA_035043635.1. Lineage (NCBI taxonomy): Eukaryota > Metazoa > Arthropoda > Insecta > Diptera > Drosophilidae > Drosophila > Drosophila rellima. The sequence goes on from JAWNMV010000811.1 coordinate 15,992,515, forward strand.
CGGGCGAGCGACCATTTGTTTGTCCCTTCTGCTCCAAGAGCTTCACACAGCGTGGAGATTGTCAGATGCATCAGCGTACGCATCAGGGGGACAAGATTTACATTTGTCCAGTGTGCAGTGAGGAGTTTAAGTCAATGAATGATATGCGATCACATTTGACAGTGCATGAACAACAGGACAAGCGATTGGTACACTTTACCCTTCTCAGCAATAAGGAGAACGGGAATGCGACGCTGGAGGAGCGAGATGACGAGTCGGATACAGGAGACACAGACTTGATGTAGACGGACGCCTCAATTATTCCCTGTGAGAACTTGTAAATTAGATTTTAAGATGGAATTCCACACACAAGAGCTGGAAAACTATTGCCGATACGATTTAGCACAAAAATATGTTAAGGAAGAGATTGACATTGATCGAAAGTAATGTAAATTTTACAAAGTAGCAATTAATTTAAATTTTTTAAATATATATTTAGGGGGAATTTCTTTGAAACTTGTACTGCAGTCTATTTCGGAAATCATATAAATAACAATTTTAATTTTTGAAAAATATGTAATGTAAACGTCGCTTATGTTACTTTTGCGTTCAGGGCTCGACTCTCGTATCTCGCATGTTTTCCAGCTCTGTTTTAAATATTATATTCTTATTTTAAGAATTTCCTTAGACTTTAATTTAGCTTAAAACTGTAGTTATTAAAATGCTTATGAAACGATATATGCACATGGTCGTCTAATAGAATTGTCCAAATTGCGCTTGCGCCGGTGGCTGCAGCGCGGATGGCGACGTTTCTGCGGCACCGACTGACAGATTAAGAGACGCGCCGCTTGTCACAGGCGGATCGCCTTGAAACCAATTGACCAGCTCATGATGCGAACTTTGCACACACTTGCGCTGATCGGCAATCAGGTTCTCTGAGTATTTAACATGATTGGCATACGCCTCCTTCTCGTGCTGCGCATCCTTGGACATCCGATGCAGATCCTTCAGTATCGCCGACCCCCACAACTGTACATGTATATCAGGTATTTTACTGGCCAATTGCATAGCCGGCGTCACCATATTCATACTCTCCTTGGAATTGCCTATGCTGAGGAAGACATGTGATAATAAAACCAACGAACAGCTCGTCAGACGATTTAAATCCTCAGCATTGGCCATTTTCAGAGTTTCGCGAAGAAATCGTCTGTATAAATAGGAATATAAATTAGTTGTCAATTCGATATAATTTTTTTTGCGGTTGATACTCACTTGGCTTCGTGGAAGCTGTTCTTGTGGAAGGCGTGAAGTCCCTGTACGTAATAGAATCCGCCCATTAGCGCTTGGCTGCTGTACGTGTGCGTATTTTCTGTGGAGACCGCATCGAGTATTTGCTTGAGATCTGCATCCCGTTTTGTGCGCAGATATATTATGGCCAGATTTAGATTAGCAAAGAGCTTGAGATCTCTTTCGTTCGTCTCATTCACGCATACCAAAAACTGACGCTCGGCATGCTCAAAGAAGCTCGTGGACATGGAATACAAACCGATAAGGCAATGCAGTTGTGCAGAGTGACGCTTGAGGAGATTGCGATGCGGCGCCGCCAGGCAAACATCCCGGGCAGCGGCTATCTCGCGTATGGCTAGCTCACGATTTCCCATTACCATTCGACACATGACAATATGTTCCAGCAGAATGACCTTGAAGACGGAAAGAATGGACTTGTCCTCCTGCATTTTGAGCTTTTCGATTTGGGTGAGCGCCTTTTCTGTATATTTTTGTGCTTTATCCATATAGCCCGCCATCATGGAGTGGGAGACGGTGACCAGATAGACGAGCACATACAGCTGCTCCTTGGGTAGCCAGACAAACATTTCCAGTTGATTGGAACCAAAGATTAGCTCATCGCTTGGCCAATTGGGCGCCATTATCGTCTGTATCGACATTTGTAGCTGTTTCAGACTAGGCTTGACAGTCTTGACCTGCCCCAGGGCCAAATAGTAGCAGACCTGCAGCACTAGGAAGAACACTTTGAGATACTCTTTTTGATGAGGATTGGGTATGTTATTGTCAATAATTTGACCCGCTGAATTGAGCAGCGCCAACACGTCGTTCGTCTTGCGTTCAATCATCAGGATCATGGCGCGAGAGAGCAGAAATAGCACCTTCAGATATGTGGCACCCGCCTCCTCGGCCGACTCAGCGCCAACCGCCAACAGATCACTGGCCAGCGAGTACTCCCGATCGCTGGCATGTATTTGCGACAGCTGCAGCAGCAACTTGCAGTGCCAATAAACATTGTTTTGTGACAATTCCACAGCTCGCCGCAGCATCGCCTTGGCATGTGAGCTCTGCTCCATTTGCAGGTGCAATTGTGCTAATAGCGAGGCTGTGTCAAACTTAACATCGTCGAAATTCATGAGAGGCTCTGAAATGTTCCACGCCTGTTCCAAATGTTGACGCGCCAAATTAATGTTACACGTGTAGGCCATTAGTACTTGTCCCATTTGTAGGTGTGTGCGCGCTTCCACCTGCATTCGAATTTGGTATCACACATAACACATTATTCAATTGGTTTGGTTTTGGTCAATGACTTTCACTTGGAAGACTCACCTTTGATGGCGGCTGAAAAGTGAAGAGCGCCTGTAAACACTGTATGCATTTCTTAATATTTGGCGGCTGAGAGGTACGAAAGTATTCGGCGAGTCCTAGTAGTGATATGTAGCATGCATCCTGGGATGCTGCTCCCGTGTTGGCAACACTCATTACTTTTTAATTGCTAAAAATCGGCTTCGTTTTGTTTATCGCGTAATTTTGTTGTTGTTGCTGCTGCTGCTGCGTGGATTAATGCGGTGGTTAAAGTGTGTTGGTAAGCGTCGCATCCCAGTGTTGCTTAGCATGCTATCGATAAAAATTGTTCGATAAAAATAATGAGGAGTCACAGTCACATTAAATGTTAGTGAAGTTAATAGGCGTATTCCTGCTCCATACAAATCGTTTCGTGCGGCCATAAAAAAATTTAATATCTGGAAAAAGTCTAAGATTTATAAATTATAGGTAAATAAAAATGGTAATATCTTAAAGCTATTATTCTGTTCTACCACAATCGGAAACGTATTTTGTATCAGGAAATATCTTTAAAGGTGACGTCACAAACTCAAGCGTCTATGCACATTGAGGCTCTCGCAATGTGCAGCTTTTAAGCTCTCAATCGTGTCTCATTATATCTTGATATTACTTGAGCCGCGCTCAGTAACAAGCTCAGTACGAAGCCGAAGCTTTACGCGTTAACAACAGATTGTGTTTGGGTGCAGATCAAGTGAAACCATTTTTAAAATAAAAAAGGTAAACTTTAACAATTCAATTGCATTTATTAATATTTCAATTGTGTAATGACAATTTTGGACATCACTGGGACCGGTTTTCAAACTGGGAGCTCTTCAGTTTATTATAATGAGTATGAATATTTTTGTAAATGCTATATTAATACTTGTTCAATCCATGGAGACTTATTGCACTGCTTCAGAAAATAATTGCTTTTAAATTCATTTTGTATTATTATTGTAGTCACACGCAAGATTAAATGTGGCAATCAAATAAGCGGCCGTCATTATGCGGAATGAGTACGAAGTTTGATTAAAGTGTGATTTTGTTAATGGAATTGTTATTGAGCTTTATTTTATGAACTTTTCAAAGTTATATATGTAAATAAGTACATATATATGGAAATACCCTGACAATTGAAGATAAGATGAGTAATTATACAATTCAAATTAAATATGGAATCGGAAAAAAGCCTAATCAGTGCAATATTATTGTAGCATATATACAAATGTATACATATTTATAAATAAAATAAAAAACAATAATTTGACTTCCCTTGACTTGATAATCTTAAGAAGTCAGTGTCAATTCAAAGCTGTTTGGAATATCTCACAAAATTGTGTGATTGATTTATTGTTTCCCTATTAATGATAATTGTTTTCGTGCCTGCACATTAAGCTTAGAGAGAGGCACGTTCAATAATTTGCGACAACTTTGCTTGGAAATTCCCTAAAAAAAACCCGCACTCATTGTTTTTGTTGTTTCCTTTCGGCTGAGTGGGCAGCGCAAGCGCAAACCGAGGCTACGTGTGTATTGGTAATCCGCAAACATAATAACTAATAATAATAAAAATACGAAACAGCGCGAGAGAGATAGAGAGAGAGAGAAAATACCAATTACAAAATCGCCAACACACAGGGTCAAAAAGCGCGTAAGCGTTGAAATGTTAACAATTTATGAATCACACAACTTGTGACGGTAACAGGTTTAGAAAATGGCAATTTTGGGTTTTTGCTTTTGTTTTTATACAAAACGTTTTCATTGCGACAGTCACGCAACTGTGACGTCGCAACGTGTCGTCAGCTGAGAAAGCAGACCGAAATACAGAGTCGCTCTTTATTTACGCTCAGCTGAATGCACAGCAAAAACAACAAGACTAACAGACAACTAGCAGCAGCAGCAGCAACAACAACAACAGCAGCAGCAGCAGTTATGCATGACAGCGACAATAACAACAACAGCAACAACAGCCGGGCATTGTTGTTGCGAATTCGAGTGCAGACTTAAAACTGATAAACTTTCACTTTTCGCCGTCTGCTTGGCCAACATGTTGCAATTGGTTAAAACTGCGATTAAGATAAATTATCTATGGCACCTTGGGAAGCATCGCTGCACCTGTGAGTCACTTTTCCTGCGAAATATTGGCCGCCTCAAAGCTTTTGATACAGTTAATTTACAAAAACAAAACGGAAAATCGAATTTCGACCATGACGATCATTTATAAATACTCGTAAATATTGCACTAACTGTTCAACGACTTCGTGCATACAAATAGTTAACAAGTAAAGAGTCGCGCTCCCGACTATAAGATACCCATTACAGAATTTTGATATACAGTTGGAAAAATTATTGCTTTGGTTTTTAATAAAGCTTTATTATAATAAAGTTTTTATTTCTCCAAAACAAATACTGCATTGATGCCAATTTTGGAGAAGCCAAAAAGCTGTACTATAGAGTATAGAAATTACAGAATTTAGATATACTGTTAGTAAATTATTGTTTTGAATTTAAATAAAGCTTTATTTTAATAAAGTTTTAATTCCTCCATATCAAATACTAACTGCATTGATGCCAATTTTGGAGAAGCCAAAAAGCTGTACTATAGAGTATAGAAATTACAGAATTTAGATATACTGTTAGTAAATTATTGTTTTGAATTTAAATAAAGCTTTATTTTAATAAAGTTTTAATTCCTCCATATCAAATACTAACTGCCTTGATGCCAATTTTGGAGAATCAAAAAAGCTGTACTGTAGAGTATAGAAATTATAATAACCTTTGTAACAGATTCTTAGCACGTTTCATTTGGTTAAAAAGCTGATGACGCAGATCTGGCCATTTGTATTGTCATTGAATGCAATTAACGAAATTATTCACTTTCGTTTCAGAGAATGAAGTTGTGTCTTCCGTTGACGCTGCTGCTGGTGCTGCCAGCGCTGCTAAACGCCGAGCTATGCGGCATTCAGCCCAAACCGGAAATGGCTGCCACACGGCCCAATTTGTATAAGGGACAGCAGGAGTTCTCGGTGGCCATGCTCGATGCGATTCGCAAGGCAACACCCACGGAGAATGTCTTCTTTTCACCATACAGCACCTATCATGCCCTCCTGTTGGCCTATTTCGGAGCTACTGGACAGACGGAACAGGAGCTGTCAAGCGTATTGCGACTGGGTTGGGCGCCATCGAAGGAAACCGTGCGCAGTGCATATCGCTTGGAGAAGGGGGATCGTGCTCGACGCGCCAAGAATATGCCACTGGAGTTCTCGTCAGCCGATCGTCTGTATTTTGACGAGCGGGTGAAGCTGGCCAGCTGCCTGGATGAGCGACTTCACGAGGAAATTGTTCAGTTGAATATCAAGGATAATGTCGAGCAGACACGGCAACAGATTAATGGCTGGATTGCGAATGTCACACACGATCAAATTAAGGACATGATTTCCTCTGGCGACATTGATTCAAGCACTCAGTTGGTTCTGGCCAATGCGGCATATTTCAAGGGTCAGTGGTCCAGTAAGTTTAGTGCGGAGAAAACAAAGCAGATGCCATTCCATACGTCCAGCGAAAAGGTGTCGTTTGTACCCATGATGAATCAGAAGGGCACCTTCCTATTGCATCCGGATGAGCGCCTGGGCGCTCATGTTCTGCAATTGCCATATCGCACATCGTTTAAGGAGGATGATGAAGACTCAGATATCTCGATGGTCATCATACTTCCACCTTTCGGCAATGATGCTCTTGAGCATGTGCTGTCAAAATTAAATTCCGAAACATTGGCGGCTGCTCTGAGAGAAGCCTCGCCGCGTGAAATTGAAGTGTCGTTGCCCAAGTTTGAGTTTGAACAGCGTCTAGAACTCGTACCAGTGAGTGTTTAATCCTCAAACTAATTTCAGTTCATCAATTAATTTGCATATATTCACAGATTCTTCGCGGAATGGGCGTCAACCAGATATTCGATCACGGCGCCAGCTTCAACGACTTTAGCACAGAGCAGAGCATCAGTTTTGGCGATGCCAAGCACATGGCCAAAATCAAGGTGGATGAGGAGGGCAGCACTGCCTCGGCAGCGACTGTTTTAGTCAGTTTCCGTTCGGCCCGACCCATCGAGCCAACCAAATTTGATTGTGATCATCCATTTGTCTTCCTGATCTACGATCGCAACTCGAACGCCATTCTGTTTACGGGAATTTATCGTGATCCCAAGACAATGAAATAAATATATATATACATATGTGTTTGTCCATTCTGTCTTGTCTTAGTGCATGTGCTTAAACTTATTATTGTATTTCTATAATAAATTATATAAATTGTGAACAACTAAATTATTTGTAATAATGGCAATAAGAAAACAGTTGTAGTTTAACATTCAGATTTGCTCTTTTACTAATTTCTTTAATATCAATATAAATAGTTATTCTTTTTTCTATTAATTTTTTTTTGTTTAAGTAAACATTGCTACATAATTACAAAATTAGGAAATTTCAATCAGCTACTTAAGAGGAGCTTAGGCAACCTAGTTAACAAGCACGCGTATTTACAAAAAATCACTTTAATACTTAAAGAAAAAATTGGCTTTCAATTGAATATTCTAACAGTGTTAAGGGATGACGGAAACAAAACTGTATTGGCAACTAAATTTGTATGTCATGGCTGAAGCGAAAAGCACGGAAGGCACTTTGGGGCTGGTTTTTTGTTTTGAAGTGCTGTTCAAATAACAAAGCAAAAAAAAAAATAAGTGAATAACAAAAGGCTAATAGAGAATGTCTGTTGCTCCTCGCTGACTACGGTTACATTTCATTACAATTGGTTCTTCGGTTTCTTGGGGGTCGTCAACAACAACAGGCACGTGTTAAAAACTTGTGTGAATCATCTATAGATCATTTGGAGGCATGAGCACGGCGTAGGCAGCAAAGCCAATAAATACAATGCCACCCACAATGGTAACAGTGCGCACCGAAATTTTGGAAGCCACTAGACGACCGCCAATCACAGCCAGGCCAGTGCAGATGCAATGGCCAAGAATGCCGCCAACAATTACGCCATAAACATCCTGCAATGACAGAATTAAAAAACTCATTATTACAAAAAGTTCATCAAAAAATTGTATTGATAAAATATAAAATTAAGGCATTTGTTTATTATTTTTTAAAATAGTTAAGCCCAATGGATCTCAAAGTATCCTTTAATAAAATCTTTCTAAGAAAAAAAACTTGTATAAAATAAAAGTGGGCAAAATAAAATATGTAAGACTTTTTACTTCGTCAAAGCAATTGGTTGACCAACTGTATCTTCATTTACCTTGCTGGCAGCTAGAATTATAGTTGTCAATTGGGAGCGATCGCCCCATTCGGCCAGAAAGGTCATCGTAAAGGCCTGGGCAAATATGCGCATAGTGAAATAGGATGCACTGCGATGCATTTTGCTACGGCGTCCACTTTCCGGATCATGGACCAGCGCTGCATTAACATCACGATCCAGCTGCAAATTGAAATCAAAAGTGTTGCGTTAAATTCGGGGCATAACTTAAGGATAATTCAGTTAACTTTCAAAACTTGATGAAGAATTATGTGCGCAAAAGAAAAGTAACAACGTAAACAAAACTTGCACAGTATATAAAAAAATAATGAAATTTTAAAGAGATTTTTCAAAAAGAGCACAAACGATCACTTCAAAACGAACAGTTTTAGGTTTTTTTTTAATCAAAAAACTGATACATGCAAAATACCTTGTGTATGTGTGTAGGTGTGTGTGTGTGTGTGTGTGATTTGGAATGTTTTAGCAATGGCATAACCTAATTAGACCTATACAAAATGAATGGAAATGAAACGAAGCCAAATGAGAAAAAATACAAATACCGCTAAACCAATTACCTAGACATGTGTGTTATTCACTTTAACTAATAATTATAAATAATAAAAAGATGATTATCTGTCTGTGTGTGTACGTGAACGTGTGTATGTATATGTGCGAGTCACTGCTGATTATTTTTTTGTTTATTCAAAAAGCAGATGAAAACGTAAGTAGATGAAACAACGGAGTTAACGATGTTGCTTGATCTCTAACCCGTGATTTAAGTGCGCTATTCACAGATCCAGATCCAGCGATCTCCCCGCCAATGCTTCCATTCAAACTATTCATGCTATCGTGTCCGGCAAGAGGAGCACGCGGCGCAGACGCATCTTTAATGTTGCCCGAGTCAGAGGAGAAGTTGGAAGAGTTGGGATCGACGGAAGCATTTGGATTGTTGCGTGGGCTATTATCACAATGGGTTTGTTCGGTCTGATTCGATGAGGCGATCGATGCCGAATGAGCTGGACTATTGCCATGGAACGTTGTCATTTTTAGCTGTTCCACATATCGGCCACCATCCTTGAGCACCACTTCGGAGTCGTGATAGTCCACATCGTTGCAGGTTTTATCACAGTTAGTTTGCTTATTATTATTATTATTAGTATGTGTTGAGTTATTGGTGGTATTGTTATTGCTATTGGTAGGCTTTCGTTGGCGATGCTGCATCTCGGAGACATTGTTGGGACTCGCAGATGGCACAACGCTAACATTGCGACCATGTATGAGTGCCTCTTCGTTGGCATCCTCCTTGTCCGAGTTACTATTCTTGCGTTTCGCATCGGAATCATCATATTTGCGGGTCGCTCGCCGCATTAGCTGTCGATTAACACATTAAGAATGTATCGAAACGAGTTGATTCAAGTCAGGATTACACGGTACGTAATTGATCAATTTTGTGAAAGAAAGAATAATTAAATTTGACATTAGCTAAAGTATGTATACAAATCACAGACAGTTTAATTTTGATTAATTTTCATAAATTGAAGCAGCGTTTTTCATTTTATTTCATAATTTTCTTTAAACTTGGAAAGTTGTTTAGTAACTTTTTCGTAGTGTTCTTTATCTTGCACTTTATGGCGCAGACGTGCAATTAGTCACATAGCTGTACATACATATGTGTGTGCTTGAGTGTGTGTTTTGTACAGCATATTTAATAAAAATGACGGATAAAAAGGAATCAAGGAACTGTACGATCGATTAAGCCGAGCAACGATTTATATTAAAATCGATCAAGTCTGTGTTTCAATGCCAGCGGTTCTGTTTGTTTGTGGGAATGCACCTTTTTTTTTTTAATTTATTACTCATTGTTAGTAATTTGTATTTATAAATACCCAAACATAATAAGACAATATACAATACTTATAATAATTAATTTAGTTTTAGCATGCAATTTAGCTTTAATTAGTATAATCACTAGCTACGTATGAAACTCTCTGTGAGATTAATAAGTTTTCATTAGAACCATTTGTAGTTTTGTTGTGTTGTTTTCTGTTGTTGTGAGACAGCAATGAGGTTAAACTATTATTACTACAAGTAACAAGTACAAGTACGAGTACTAGAAACTAAAGCATTTTTCAGGCAAACGTATCTACGAGCAAATGAAGTGATCGCCTTGTTGTTTATGTGCTTGTTTTGGTTTGGATTTGTTTGGTTTGTCTAATTGACAGCAGTAGGAAATATTATGGACAACCAATTAAGCGTAGCTATTAACAAAAGCAAAAACTTATATTTCAAATATTAACAAAGCGGAGATAGAGCAAAAAAGAATAAAATGTCGTTGATTTTTTAGCTACTACAACACTACAGCCAAACATTTAAGTAGATGTTATTGAATCGCACTTACCTCATCCTCGCGCTTACGCAAATCGCTTTGAACCTCTTCGAGCTCCTCCTGGGCATCGGTTGGTTTCATTTTGTAGCCATCGTACAACATTTTTAAGCCAAATATTAAAAATAATGCAGTTGATATATAATACGTATAAATCTGTCGAAAGATAAGCGCCAAATTAAATAGATCCCAATCTCATCACGTAACAGATAAGATGTATACTGCATACCTTAGGAATAAAGTTAGCTGCCAAGCCAAATACGCATGAGAGAACCGTCATAAGGGCCAAGGCGGCAATGGCACCGCCAAAGACAATCAAACGCGGGTGGCGCATGGCCATAATGGCAGCAATAAAGAAAGTCTTATCGCCTAGCTCTGTTAACAATATAACAGAGATCGATGCGGTGAACGCATCGATAAAATTGCCCTTTGACTTTGTAGCTCCATCCAACTCCACTGATTTCTTTTGTATTCCGTTCAACTCCGTTACCTTATCCGGTATGCCTGGTAATTCCAAATTCTGTAACCAAGTTAATGCATTAAAAGACCATTCAAATTGATGATAGATTAATTTTACCTTCTGTAGGTCCGGCAAATTGGCAGCAATATCATCGCCATCATTATCAAATTCCGCCGCACATATGGTGGAGAATGTTAGGACCACCATTAATGCCATGGCCATATGCCACTTGGCTGATCTCTTCAGGTATACATTGTGTCTGGTCGTTTGCCAGAAGTATGATTGATTTTGTGACATCTTTGTGTGTCTGAGTGAGAAACTTTCTGCTCCCGCTTCTAGTGACTCATACAAGTCTGTGATCTGCTGTGATCCGTACAACTTACAATTAAGAACGTGTCCAATTTACTTGACTATCTGCAATGAAATGATTAGCTTTAGTTGATTACTGTTCTCATGGCAGTCTTCAAAGCTAACCACATAGCTCTAATCAGTCAACAAGTGTTCTCACAGCACTATTTGTGTATGGCAAACTAGGCGAAACATGTCCATGTCTGTGTTAAGCCCACCAAATCAGACCGCCAACTTTGTGATGTCTAGATAAGCGCACACTGCGTCAAGTGTTGATATGGTCAGTCAGCCCAAGGCAAGAAAACAGCATTGAGCAGCATGGCAATACAACATTGTGGTACAAAATAAATTCATATACAAATGTATGTTTATGAAAGACTATTGCCAAATGGAGGTGGCTACGTCAGAAGTGCCTATCGATTAGATAAAAATAAACACGAGTCACTTGCAAATATTTGCAACCATAGCAGAGAGATACTCTTTCCACTGCCAAATTAAGATCAGTTAACAGAAGGATATCTGTTAATGCCACCTGTTAACATTTCTTATTACTAGATATCTGTTAATGCCACCTGTTAACGTATATTATTATTAGATATCTGTTAATGCCACCTGTTAACGTATATTATTATTAGATCTCTGTTAATGCCACCTGTTCACATTTCATATTACTAGAAATATTGGTAATTATAATTTTTGGATTTAGTTCTAGCAATCGCGGCTTTTTTAATGCCAGCATAAGCCTTGATTAAGCTAATATACCCTTAAACGATGCTTCATACACATGGTACATACGTGACCAATTGCTGATATACTAGAGATTTCCTGGTGCGTATATGAACTGACTTATATAAATAACCTACATACGATATGTACGTACATACATACATATGTCAATGTTCATTCAGAGGTAGATTGCTTGTCTAAATATAGAAATACTCAATAAGTTAAATAGACCATTATAATCTTTAAGCGATTAGTTTATTTGTAATATATTCTCTTTATCATGTTCGGAACCAGTTTTCCGCAAAGTGCACTTTAATATAATATAGCTTATACTTTTTATTGTAGATATGAATGTACTATATTTAAAGATGCCAAGAAATAGGTTTATCGAACAAAACTTAGAAAGGGGAGTCATTTTTTCCGAAGCAATTTAAAAAATGCAAAAAATAATTATCGTTTCTATTATTTTTTATATTACTGGATTTGCTTTTTGCGTTCTTTCATAGTATACGACTTGTTCTATTATATATCTCATTACATTTATTTCATAAAAAATATATAAAAGATTGGGGATTCTTTTTGCCATGTTCTTTACTGTGTGTGCTTCCCTTTTGCAAAAACACATATAAATCATATCCTCTCTTCCCATCTTATACAATCTATTTGTTTTATAATCATCCCAAGTATAATTTTGACATATTTGCACAATAAATAAAAGATAAATAGGTGCACTTGAATTTCTGTTTCCATTAATTCTTGAGATTTGCAAAAGACGCAATAAAAAGATACATGTACATAAATAAAAATGTTTAAGGGTAAATGTGCCTGAATCTACGTAAACACGTTCAACTTTTTTGTTGTTCACGATGTTACGGCAAATGTAAAACACAAAACGTAGCGAATGATAAGCGAAGTGTTGTGAAGGCGGTATGCGATACGTTAACGATATTTAATTAATAGTAAATATAATTCAAATTACAATTCATACATGTATATATGTATTCACAAAAACAACAACTCGAATTACTTATATAATTGCTTTGCAAAAAAGAGACAGGCACAACAAAGGGAAGGCGAGTGAGCAATTCTGACCGACAAATCAATTGACCGTTTCATTGCGTGAGTTTGTACCCTGTAGTTTTAAAAATAAGGAGTACTTGCATACTCATGTAGTGGAAGTATAGCCTTATCTTCCATACAATAAAAATCAATGCCTTTTAATTCAAAGATGTATCGTATGTATTAATTAATGGATTATAAGCATGACTGCATATCTTGTAATTCCAAGAGAAGAGGGTATTTCATAGTCGAGCACAAGCACTAAATCGAGTTACCTGCGAGTGTTTCTTAATAGATATTAAATACCGGACTAACAACAAATACAATTTACAGAAAATGTTTTGTTCATATAAATGAAAAGATTTCCATTCTATGGCATTGATAACTATTTATCATTTTAATTTTGCATTTATCTATTTTTATGCGCACAAACAGTAGAATTCATAGTGCTGACTTGGTGGGTATTTCAGCTAGTTTTCAATATTTGCGTGGCATATCACTGGACATTTACAAAAGAGAAGCCGTCACAATGTATAAACTTTATGCGTCACTTAAATGTGCTTAAAACTCAAAATATTCTGTAAATATTAATTTATGACACTATAAGTTAGTATTTATATTTAAAAAAAAAGAAGCTTTTTCGTAGCACTTTTGACATCACTAAGTGTCCGGCGCTGACGAAAGCAAACTTTGATTGGTTGATTTACAATGTAAATATATGATTTCACATAGACACACACTTGTCGCAACATAGTTTAACATGTTTCTTGCAAACACATCTTAATAGTATATAAATATAATTTAATTAGCTTCATTTTTGCACAAAACCAATCACACACGTCCTTACATCGTCAGAACTTTTTTATTACAGTGGTTAAACACTCTAACAAGGTTGCCATCCACGAAAAACAAGGTGGCAACCCCAACGGTTGCCAAATAAAAAAACAAGGTGACAATCCTGCAAAAATACCATTTTACTACTTTAATTTTTGCTATAATTGCTCTACGTTACGCAAAATGGTCACATGACGCAAAATGCTTACGTTAGCGCAAGGTAACGTTACTATGGCCAGTGCGTACAATTTAAATGTGAATTTTTATTTGTTAATTTAAGCAATTTTGATAAATTTCTAATTAATAATGTTAACTTGTCCACGTCCAAGTTCGATCAGTTTGAGCGAAAGCTAACTATCCGCTCAGTTTCATTTAAGTTACTTTTTTGTTCCGGCATAGATAATGTTATTATGATTGTTTTGTTCTTATCGCATGTTATCATTCTTTAACAATTAACCTACATTAAAAGAATGTCTGAAAGCTTGTGTGTGCAATAATTGACAAAAATGAATTTTCGAATATTTGAATTGCAATTAAATTTAAAAAACCGTTCAATTATTGCGTCTGAGAGCAAATTCAAATGTCATTTATTTAAACGAAGCAGATACAAAGACGTGATAAAAGCGTATACAAATAGTTTAAAAGTTGTAGAGTTAGTTTAACTAAATTAAATAAGGATAGCGTTTTGTAAACTTTTTGGATTGTTTCGTTTAAGGTTCTGGAATACTAAATGCATAAATAAGTATGAAAAGGACATTATGTGGGCACGAATGTGTAATGTTTTGAGGGCAGAGCGAGATTGTCATTTCTGTTCCTCTGGTTTCTGTGCTTTGGAAGTCCGATTTTCTTTGTCACATTTACGTATGACGCTATTAAAGTACTTGTGTAGTCCATAGCTAAACAGACGCATAGGACCAATGACCACAGCATGCAGCAGGTTGGTAAAGAAGCCATCCCAAGGTATCAAAGCACCGCCCAGCAGCGTCAGAAGCCAGCTTTCCGTGCCCACAGTTGATATAAAATTGCCGTTCTGTAAAGTGCAAGTTTTATATGGTTAATTGATGTTTCTAGAGAAAGTTAGTCATAGCAACTGACCAGAGCATCCTTGAGTATTGCCTTGGCCATGACCTCAGGTTCTATAAGTCCACCGCCGCCTGATATGATTTTAGTTTCTCGCGGTTTTGATTTCTCCTCCTCCTCAAATCCAGGCGTATTTGTATCACAGGGCAGGGCCAATGTCACAGACACACCATGCACCCGTGACTCCATCGCAATCGTCTCGGCCATGGCTCGCAGTGCGTACTTACTGGCCGAGTACGGACCGTAGCCATAAATGCCAAACATAGATGCCAAGGAGGAGGTTAGGACAACGATACCGTCGCCAGCTTTCTTCATCTTGGGCAGCACATAGCGCGTGCAATTGTAGCTGCCAAAGAAGTTGACATTCATCAGTTTGTGGACATCGGCGACAGCTACCTCCTCAAACAATCCGCAAATGGCCATGCCGGCACAATTGATGAGCGCATAAATATCGCCAACGCTCTCTTCCAGTTCGCCGAGCACGCGTGCCACTTCCTTATAGTCGCCACCAATATCAAGGCTGCGAAATTGAAATTTCTGTTCCGGCCGCTGTCGTATAACTTCCATTAGCGCAACGGCTCCATCTGTAGAGTTGCATGCAACATGCAGGCTTAAAGTGAGAAGCCTGTTTATCAGGTTTTACTTCAACTCACTCAACATTTTTTCATCTCTAGCAATTACTGTGACATTGGCGCCTTTCAACGCACATTCCACGGCCAGGCAAAGTCCGATGCCTTTTGAGCCACCGGTGATTACCACGTGACGGCCGAGAATGCTCTTCGATCGCTTATCCATTACGAATACAAATATCAGAATGTGAATTAAGATTGCAACGCCCAAAACGAAAACAACTTCCCAAGTCAGCTCCATGGCCTTCTTCGATGATAATCGTCAGTACTCTTTTGATAACAAGCTAGCCATCCACGAAAAACAAGGTGGCAGCCCTGGCAACGGTTGCCAAAAAAATAAGGTGGCAGCCCGGGCAACGGTTGCCAATTTAAAAAACCAGATGGCAGCCCTGCAAAAAACACAAACTGCTTGTTTGTTCTTTATTTAATAAATTATTTAAATTTAAAAAAATTAAATAAAATTTTATAACGTTAAGCTAAAGCAAAACGGTGGACAACCTTGATTTCCACAGAAAGCTGGCAGCCTTGGTTCATTGAAAAGGGTCGATAGTAAAATGTATGTAATTTTTTTAAATGATCCATATTGGCTTACTGATTACCTTTACTTTACCTAATTTATAACTTATTTGGTATTATTAAATTATTTTTAATTGCGGTATGAGCAAAAAAACATTTAAATTATAATCCGGAACCGGCGTTGTATCGAATCGTTCAAGACGACATCGCCTATACTATCGATTGTGCACGTACATATCGATAAGATGCGCGCCAAATTTGCCCAACTTTCCTTTCGTGTTTAAAAAAACAATTAAAAATACTTTCATTTAAATATATAAAGTGAAATTTCAATTATATTGAAATTAATTGCATTTGTGTTTAGAAATTAATGGTACGCCACTGATTATTTATCATATGGTTGGTAGTAGGTTCTATGCCATGTTCCAATGAGCGACCAACAGCTGCCTAAGACGCCCCCGGCGCGCTGCACAACTTCCAAGCGCTGCGTCAACTCCAACGCCGACGCTTTGGCTTCACTTAACATTCACATTCACGCTGGGTGGTTTGGCGGCGATTTCAACCACTTTTGTTCAAAGCCGTCGACAGTTGGCAGCGTACTTTCAGCTCAGTCGTGTACGTAACGTCGTCGAGTTGCAAACGTTAGCGGTAAAGCGCCAATTGGTTGGCCTCATAAGCAGCAGCAGCAGAAGCAGAAGCAGAAGCAGCACAAGCAGCAGCAGCAGCAGCGGTGCATTCAAACTAAATTTGAAATGTGTGTTTAGTGTTAAGTAAAAGATTGTTGTGGAAGCTCAAGTAAAAGGCAAATGTTGCGCTTCACTGGTTGCTAATGGCAAATTAGTGCAAAATATAAAAGTAAATCAGAAGCTCAGCGTAAAGCGGCAAAAATGTATTGCATACCCCACGGCTGACATGAAAAATAGATATCGATTTGCTTGGTTGACAAGGAACGGACGACACGCGGTGGGGACTGACTGGCTGGGGTGCACAAATCAAAATTTAAAATGAAATTGCTAAAGTTGCTCAAAAATTCGCAAGCACATTCCCATGCTTAGTATTAAATCATGCATTAATTGGCTCAATTGTGTGACACTTGCAAAGGCACAAACTGCCTATTATATGTAGTTTTGTGTGTGTGTGTGTGTGTGTGTGTGTGTGTGTGTGTGTGTGTGTGTGTGTGTTTGGCTTAGGCGTATGCTTTGCTGTGAGTGTGCGAGTGTATGAGATCATCATTATAACAGCAGTTGCCGTCGCCTGCTGGTATGCAATACTTCTTTTAACGCTGTGCGCTCTCTTCCTTCTTCCTCCTTCCCACAGCTGCGGTCACATTAAAAAAAAAATCGAATCTCGTTTAGTCTATGACAATACAAACGCACTTTCTTCGCAACGCATTTGACAGGTGCGTGTGCGTATAGAGAGGAGAGAGAAAGCAGGAGAGAGCGAGTGAGAGAGAGGGATAGAAAGAGTGAACGGAACGCGTGTGTTTGTGTATGTGTTAGTACGGTTGTTGCGTTTAAAATTGAACAGAGAACATATTAAGAAATCAAATCCAGTAAACGCGCGTGTGTTTATTTTGTATTTTGATAATTTGGTTCGACAACAACAAAAGCATTTCCCTATGATTGGCTCATTCTGGAATTTGTGCAGAGCGTGCCCATCAATGCCGGTAGACAAGGTACGTACAAATTGTCCTTCACACATAAGAAACATACTCGTATTTAGCAATAAATGACAAATGTCTGGCCATAACTTGCAGTTTCTTAACCCACTTTCTTTGTTTGTCTCAAACTATTTATGTTTAATTTTTTTTATGTACAATATTTTGAATCGGGGCGAAATCAAGTGATTTATGTGCGCCAGTTGTGTGCGACACATTTTTATTTTTATTGCATACTTGCAGGCGACAAGCGAAGGGTGCAATTTTGCAGACAAAATGGGGTGACTTTCTTGAATTTATGACTTGCTCGAGAGGGTGTTGCACTGCAGCGGGATTATATCATGGGATTATGGTCGCATATATTTGATTTAATAAATTTGCAGTAAACATTTTATGGGAATATTGTAAATAATATCAATTACTTGGTAATTTTCCGAATAAGTGCGCATAAGTGTATGTATCAAGATTTTTCTAATGAAATCGCATTTAAACCATGAGTATTATTCAAAAGAGGTATTATTAATATTTGAATTTTGGTTATCAGACTACTCTATTACTGAGTTTCTAAAGGTTTATAAGCCGTAATTGTTATAGGATTTACCAATAAACATGAATTTACAATTAATAAATAATGATGAGTTTTACACAATATTAAATATATTTGCATCAATATGTTACTATTTATTTTTTTACCAGCTTTTCACTATCTATGATTCTTGGTGTGTCTTAAAAAGAGGTTCCGCAAACATGCAATGATTTTATAGAGCACACACCCAAAGCAAAAAGAAAAATGTAAAAAAAACAGAAATCTCCTGGCATAGAATAAATTAAAGTACATTACGCTCAACACTAGTCGCGTCAGCTTTGGAATAGACAGAACGAAGCCAGTGCTAAAAAAATAATCAATAGCCATATGGTAGTATACGGCCCAAGGAGCACCCGGTCCTTTGGTCCTCTAGCCCTCTGGCAGCCGGCCGGAGTGCGACTTAAGCTTGACACCCGGCGCCGCGGCGACAGGCAACGAATTAAATTCAGGCACGAATACAAAATCGTCGCCTGCTGCCTGGCTTTCCAGTTGTGGAAGGAGTGAGGGACGGGGATGGGAAATACTTTGCAGAACAGCTGATTCATCAAATTCGAACTAAGTCTTGCCGTACTGAAAAGTATGTAATGCTTTTTTTCTGTCGCTTTCTGACACAGCTGTTGGAAGAGAGCGCGCGCATGTCCAGTGTGCAGACTGCGAGAGAAGAAGTGACAGAGAGAGAGAGAGAGAGAGCGAGAGCGTAAGAGAAAGAGCGTATTGTGTACCGGCTTTTAATAGTACTCATACTCTCATTGCTGTTGTTGTTCTCATTTTTGCGGCCTTATGACGTGCGAAGGCAAATTGTCTTGCGGTATTACATCAGCGCAGCACAGTCAAACTTTTATTGCGCCACCTTTACCTCCACCTTCACTTGAAACAACAACAATATCAATATCAGTTGACTTGGCTTTCCTGGGCACTGCCGGCTAAGTATCGCCTAATCCAATGCGGCACGCTCCTGGCTATTTGCTGCTCATGGAATTGCATGCCAACGTTAAAGCCAACGTCTTATCGATTCGGCTCACATTATTTTTCTCTTAGTCACTCTTTACCCGAGTATAGTCAGCTGGCGACGCCCAGCAGTAATGCATTTCATTGTTGCACTATCTAATGTAAACTTATCCCACAAATACACGCACAGACACACTTGTTGTTACTATAACAGCAAGTGTCCTTTGTCCTGTTGTGTGCTCTATCAGCCCATATCATCAATATGCATGTTGGGGCCAAGGGACGGTGCCCATTGTTTTGTAGAATATCTCATGAAGATCTTTTAGAGCGGCAAATAGAATTCTTTGAGACAGCTCTTGGAATCTGTTAGCAATCTGTGAATGTAGAAGATTTTTACATATGTTTATAAATGAAGTAAGAGTCTGTTAATAAAAGCTCACTTCACAAATTGGTAACCTTTTATCCTCAACATCAAATATTTTATTAGCAATTTTCCAAAATTAAAAAGCTTTTAAAAACAAAAAAGAATTATGCAAAAATGTTACTTGAATCATACTTACTTCTTTTCTATTCAAAAGATTTTTACTTGATAGCGTAGTTACAGACACATAATTGAAATCTTTTCATTTCAATTGGCAATTAAGTTATGTGTATCTACTTGAAGGCTTCTTTTACCCGAGGGTAAAGCGCATTTTCATTGTGCATTCAACTCGCGTCAACCGAACAGTTTGCACTCGCATCGACCACATCAATTTGCAAATATTCTCCCTACAGTTCTCTAATCTGTTGAAATGAAAGCACCAAAGTGGCAAAACCAAAGGGGAGCCCCCCGGGCAACGAAGAGCAAGAAACAAAAGAGGAAATGGAAAGTTTACTCAATTTGTAGGACCAATCTCTACGGTGCAGCACTGCTGACTGCGTTACGAAACTTTTCTGATTATTTGTGGTCAACAGTTTGTGCAGATACTCAAATATAACTAGAATATGAAATCGTAAGAAGAGCTATAAGTTATCAGGACTCAAATATCATTCTTAACTTCTGTCTGAAAGTTAGACAAGGTTCACTGATTAAGCTACTTGATTATTGTAGAATTTATTAAAAACTTAAAATTTTATACTGTATTAAGAACTAAATTTATTCAATTTTGTTTTATTAGCTCAAGATGATTTTAAAAATAATCTTTGGTAATTTGAAGTTTACATGATTCCAGAAATATAACTCTTCCGCTTACTTGATTGTTGCTGTTCATTAATATTTTAATTAAAAATGGCTTTTCTGCTTTTAAAATGGATTAAAATTTTTGGAATTCAAATAAATTATAAATTGCTTTTTGATTAAACATTGTGGATTGTCTTAAGCTTGTCAAATTTTTCATGACACATGGCAGTAATCAAAATGGTGTAATTTGCATTTTGTTGTGCTCACGACGGGGTAAGTTTATGGCGGATAATTTGTATACCCCTATTAAGGGTAAGCAATCAGTTTGACATGTATACGTTTGATCTATGTTACTTTATATAGACTCTCTTAGTTATAGTACTTTTTAATAGTACTTTTTATTTTTTAATTGTTGATGAATGCAAATAAAGGTATTTTTTTTTTGCGTTCCAAAGACTTTTGTAATATTCTGTTTCATGTCCAAATGTGTTTCGTTGATCCGTTTCAATTATTGCATATTTTTCCAACAATTTAGGCAATTGCATGCTGTTGGCCTATAAAATTCTGCCATATACTAGTTTGCCTTATAATTTGTTGGTTTTTCCTGCATTTGTTGAGCTAAGTGCATTTTTGCGTTGAACTCACAATTTTTGTTGATTTTATTCATAGTCTTTAATATTCGCTTAACTGTTTGGTTTTTACGATCGCAATCAATGATAAAATTGTTAGTGATGTCATAAAAAAGAAATCCAAGCGAAAAAGTGGAGAAAGATGATTACATAATAGCCTTGACAATTTAATAGCACAGAAATTGGATTAATATTATATTGTAATGCATACGGCTTCATCTTTATGTCAGCATTTAAATATCCAATTACATATCATGCTTTTCGGACAGTTTGCTATATATTTTCTGAGTTTAAAGTAGATTTGCAAGAGTCTGTACGGAAAACTAAAACTATATTCCAAAAAATCGTACAGCCTTGACTTTGGTTTTATTGAATTTGCATTTAATACTATATAAAAGAAAACAACCTATCGTGAAATTGCCGTATGTTTGACTTGCAATTGGCGTGTTAATCAAACCAAATTTTTTTATACTTGTTTTTTATTGATTTTTGCACAAGTCATTAAAATCCACAACAACTTTCAGCGAGTTTCGTGTTGTTACACGAAATGTCTGTCAGAACTTTACACACAACTACTCTCATACTCACACACAGAAACTCCACCACACTCACTCATAAAAAAGCATCAGTGTTAAGCGATTTGAATTGCATTGAACACATTTCATTAAATTTTTTCACTTAAGACAATTAAAAGTCATTTGCTGCTTATTTCCTTTGCATAAATTTGGAATAAAGTTTCATAAGGTTGTAATAAAATGATTTTCTATTAAAAACAGAGCAAAACTTTTTAACAAACCATACGTTATGAGCCTTGATGTCAAGTCAATCTGGCCGAGACATCCGTCAGCATCCTGCAACATCCTGTGACAGTCTGTCGGCCCCGTCTAGCGCATTTCAATTTCAATTTTCTACCTGTGAGCTAATGCAATTATAATAATTTCCG
Organism: Drosophila rellima; assembly: GCA_035043635.1. Lineage (NCBI taxonomy): Eukaryota > Metazoa > Arthropoda > Insecta > Diptera > Drosophilidae > Drosophila > Drosophila rellima. The sequence continues at coordinate 16,014,347 of JAWNMV010000811.1, forward strand.
CACGTAAGTGAATGGATTAGAGGGCAGGTGCTCTGCCAGCTGGATGATTCTGGGTTTTCGTCTTTAGCTCTACTCGTAGGTCTGCCATCCCAACGTGGCTGCACTTGCCGCAGTTGGCCGTGTTGGCTGGCGACCAAGTTGTCTGCTGTCATCGTTGATAGTAATTTCATGGAATATTTTGGGGCTGGCAGCATTTGTGTGTAGCATGCACTGCAATGTGTCCTAAAATATTCTGTTGAAATAATGTTGAAGCTTTGAATTTATTTCAAAGCTCTAATCTTTAATTGCAATTTCAATATATCAAAGTGATCTGAGGTTAAGCAATCTGTTTAATAAGCGTGGTCAAGCGTTTTCTTAACGCGGAGATTGAATAAGTTATATTTTCAGCATCAAAATAGTTCTTGTGATCTTAGTACTCCGTATTATTTCAACATGGAGTGTTATTAAATTAATTTGAATTAAGATTCCCACACTACGTTAAAGCAAATCCACACTCTATTTGAAAAGTTTACGTCCATTTGCTTGCCACGGCATTTACAGTTAGTTCAGACAATAAAGGCAGCCCTTGAGTTAAATGTTAAATGCTCAGCGCTTTTGGTGTGAAGTGCCGACTCGAGCGGAACATTTGTAACTTTTTGCACTTTGTTTCTATAAATACACCTACAAGCTTAAAGTATATGGCATTAGAATCGTATATGTGGTATGTATATAAGTGTGTTGCATGAAATATTATATAACTTTTTTTCTTTGTTAGTATACATTTTTCCTGCTTTAGAAATGCGAAAATAAAAAACTTTTTGCTTAACAATAGAAGAGCGTAAAATATTTAAGTGGCATACGAACCAGCGACTGGATTAGTTGGCATGGTTGGGAAGGATGTTGGGTTTGGCATTGCTCGGTATGTTTTAAGTAGCGAGCAGCTTTCAGGCTCGTATGACCTTATTTGCGTACACGTAATGCTTGCAGCACTATTTACTTGCCAAATGAGCGAAGCGCTTCTGCAAATGGCATACAAAAAATATATTGCGATGGATTTTCAGAAGTGAACATTTTTAAGAAAGCAAGCTGATGTTAAATTGTCATTTTGACATACCATGTACTGCTATATTATTTTTACAAGATAGTGATCTACTGGGCTATGTCGAACCCGTTCGGATTGTACCACTATGAAAATCAAGCTTTTGTGTGAGAAATTTCATTACTAATTAAAGAAGGCTACAAAAAGATCGCTTTGAGCTAACAGAACTTAACAGAATTGTGCAATTTACCTATTTCAGCATTCAGAATAATCTTGATAAGGTCAATGGGGATAAAATATGACTATGCTGAAATTTAATCACATTGCTGTCATATATCTGATTTATATGTTTGGTATTTTTAAAATTTTTTTTAAAGATCTACATTATTTATATCTCTTTCACAATCAATGTATTAAATTAGCTTTTGACATGTACAAATTATCATGTAATCTTTATTAGGTTGATCCAACTTTACTGAACTAATAATTTACTTAGCTCATGTTGGTGGCAAAAATCGAACTTTTGAACTAGTTGCTTAGTATATTTTCAATATGATGTTTGTAATTCAATTTTTAGTCGCCTTTACCTTTTTTGCACTACAAAGTTTATGTTCTTTTTTGTATTCGCTGAATTCGCAAATAAAAATCCCAAAATATGTAAGTTTTTAGTAAATTTTCAGTATTGGAAGGATGGTTTTAAACAATAAGTTGCAATGAAAACTTGTTGACGTATATGTATCTACACAAGAGTGTAAGTACATATATATGCTTCTATTATTGTTCATTTTTATGCAGTTCGTTGCCTGGCTTTGGTAATTTGATACAAAGCAACGGAATGGAAAGAGAAATAAGCGCACACAAAAGACAATAATTTGCTCATGTACGAGTGCGGCTATATTTATAACGATTTGTGTACTTGTACTTGTAGTATATGTATGTATTTATTTTGTATGCTGCAGGGCCATTTGATGCTGCATTGTCCTAATGACATTCAACTAGGGTTTTCAATTGCCAGCTCACTCACAAGCTTAGTTCTACGCGTTTAAGTAACCCTGCAAAATTGAGACGATTTTCACAGTCATATATTTATGTTACATAAGTAAATCTCTCGATAGTTTAGTAAAACTATTAAAAAGTCGGCTCAGAAATATGGCCAATAAAAATTCAATAGGTTTTGTGCCTGCCTGACAAACACATACCGCGTATTTGAGTTTGCTTTTTCAAGATATTATATTGTCACTCATTTAGTCGATCTGTCAAAAGCCAAACTCGTAATACGAAAATAATAAATACATACTTTTATTATTAGATTGGAAACTGTTTATTATTATAAGTACAATGCCAAATAAAAACCAGCACTTGATGGTTGACATTTTTGAACCAAGTTTATTTAATGCAATTTTAAACATTTTACATAGGCATAGGTGTTGAATCGATTTTATATTTTCGAATTCAGAAATATATTTTTTCAAATTCTTTTCACATCACCAATTATTTCGAAACATATAGACGTTGGTCTTTCCTTATCGTTTTGGTCAAAAGCTATCAATTTCAGTTCAATCTTGAAAAGTCCAGATACTGGAAGACCTGGATACTCGAATTCCATAATTATGTCATATGGTTCATGAAATAGTTTGGTCTGTAAAAAAAATAGAAATTATTAGCTAGTAACTATAGTGAATTATTCTCAATCTTACACCAGGCACATTTACACATTTCTCTTTGAACTCATTCTGATTGATAATGTGTTTACCCCAAAACTTGTTAACGAATTGATTCTCATCAAGCATTGCTTTACACAAGTCATTGTATGTCATGGATAATAGTGTTGGGTTCCAGTTCCCACGGTCATATCGATATGATGTTGAAATACACTTTATTGTTAAAGATAAAAGCATATAAAATTGAACATTTTAATATTAATAGGTCGAAATAAAATTTGTGATTACCATAATCCGATCTTTCTGTTGAATTTCCCAAGCACTTGTAGCATTACCCGATGTACTTATTATATCCGAATTTTTCTCAAATCTCATCTCTGATGTGTCGAAGAGTCCTTGCATACCTAAGGTGTTTTTTGCTTTATTTTGGCAATCGGAAAATAAGTCATCATTAATAGGAATAAATTGATATTTATATGCACTTAAGAACTGTCCGAAATGAAGTAAGAATATCACTTGCAAAATATATTTCTGTTGGGCGAACATTTTCGAATATTCACTCGATTGGTTCGTTCTGAGCTTAAGCATTTTGGGATGATCTATTTATATAGTCGAAAAATAAGCATAATATCTAAATTAATTAGCTTTGTGATGTAAAATCTGATATAATAGATGTCATGTGATGTTGATAACGAAAAAATAGGGTTAATGTTAACACATTATTGAAAGCAAGCAATTGAGATTTATAGATAGTTACACTAGGCAACAAAATTTAGCTACGCTTGTTAAATTCGTTCTTCATGCTCATATAATTGCATTATTTATCGCTTTAATCAATCAAATTGATTTAAAGACAGCCAACTTATAACCAAGCCCTTTTATCCACTCCATATAAAATTTGAATTTACTAGTTTTTTCAAGTTCAATGACCTGCATTTGTACATCATTTGTAATAGTCAAAGTTGCCAGGCAAGCCATGAGAAAAATTAAAAAACTTTTGTTGTGCAATTTATTTAATTATGAAATAAAGCAAACTTTTTGTGAGAGCTGTAATCTTCATGCGAACTGTAACTATAATGTAAACGGCATTATGACCGAAACAAAAATGACTAAACATGTTCCGGGTGCTGGGTGAAAAGCTTCATTTAGTTGACGTCACTTTGCGAAATTCTGTTTGTCAATGATTCGCTTTCTTCTTATTTATCCTTCGCACTTTCACAGAACTTACGTCAGCTAACTTTGCGTTGTATAAGAAAGTAGTCGTATGCGTAATATATAAGTGCATTTTAGTTATTCATTGGGGAAATTGATGGCTATTTAAGTAACTGTTTTTTATATTATAATTTTTAAGAGTTGGAATCTAATGTTTCCTTAGTATATTTGTCTCTCCCCCGACTTCATTTCCTTTTTTGACGGCCAGAATGTTTTTTTAAAATTTCTCGTCCAAAGTTTGATCATCATCATCTGTAAGCATGTTTTTGGCTAGTTCCAAGTCTTTTTCCAGTTGCTGCTGCCAACTTTCTAAAACGTTGGGCTCGGGGGGCTGTATGGCTGGTGCCGGGACAAGCTCTAGTGAAGGATCACCCATCAGAATGCGTGCCAACCAATGAAATGGCTTTTCAAAATTAAGATTAGTTTTTGACGATAGCGGATAATACTAAGAAATAGAAGAAAATGTTTTACAATTAACTAAATCTTAGCCTGTGTTCGTTCACCTTCTCACCTGTAAGTTCCATTTACGATGAAAAACGATGTTTTTTGATTTGACTTTATGATCCTTACAATCCACTTTGTTGCCACATAGGACTATTGGTATTAATCCGCATGTGCGGACTAGATCACGATACCAATTGGATAAATTTTGATATGTAGTGCGTGAGGTGACATCGAAAAATATGAGAGCACATTGCGCCTGAATATAGTAACCTTCACGAAGACCACCAAATTTTTCCTGCCCGGCAGTGTCCCAAACGTTAAACCGTATTAAACCTCGATTGGTATGAAATGTCAAAGAGATGACCTCCACTCCCATAGTGGCTAAGTATTTCTTCTCGAATTCTCCAGTCAAATGACGTTTGATAAATGTCGACTTGCCAGTCCCACCATCACCCAAGAGTACCATTTTAAATGTCGGTATACCGTCACCTTGTGCCATATTTTAAAGTAAAGCTATGTAAACTTAAAAAATATATAATCTATCTGATCAAAATTGTTGTGTTGTCACAGAAGTAAAATGTAGATTAAAGCACGAAATAAATGTCGTAGATTGCTTCTATATTTAAAAAAAAACATTTAATTTTCTTTTATTCAAACCTGAATAGTTTATTCTATTTATTTAACTATTGAATAATAGTATTTGGGTGACCATAGATCTCAATCGTGTGATATCGATCGCTTACTCAGCTTTGTCGTTATTCACATGAGTATACCAAGCGTGAAGCACACATATACTCACTCAACCATTTTACTATTCACTGTCGCATTCATTCCCGGACACACACACAAATGCAGTCGAGTGGTAATAAAAGTGTTAAATGTGCAAACAACTCGCAGGGGAAACTAGTTTTTTGAAGGCCTGAACACAAGAGCATCGAATTTCATGATAATTGTTTGCATTTCTATGACATTTAAACACTTTCATGTGTCATCTACATAGACGTGTATCCACGGAGACAGTGAGAAAACAAGTAGTACATATATAAACATATATATATGTATATAGCTTCAGATTGATGATATTGCACTGTCAAACAAGCTGCAGGCAATGGAACTGACAGCCAGACATTTTAAGTTTCTCGGTAGGGGACAGGACACGTAACTGCAATTAAAAGTTACTGTTTGTTGTACCCTGTAAACAAAAATATAATAGGGTATGCTAAGATTGTGTTAATATACGATATTCTTTATATTAATATTGTTATTTATCAATATCAAATTTTAAGGTATTCTTCTTTATGTAAATATCTATTGTGAGAATTTCAATCAAACTAATGGGTAACTTCTAGTCAAAAACTGGTGATGTCACCTTGAGTATTTTTCTTGTTGTACAACATAATTTGAGTTATATTTTGCGTTAAAATATGCACAAAGAATGTTGATGCCTTGGCTGGATTCTATGTAAAACTTTGCTCGCTTGTCTGTCCCGTGAATTACAGAGAGAGTGTTGCATTTCTGTGTGTGCAAACAAAAGTTTCTCAAAGTCTTGTTGGCGTCCATGTCAAAATACTTTGCAACATCAAAGTGTACATTTAATAACTTAAAGACATTTTAAATTTTAATTTTTCTTCGAACAATGTGATTTTATATTCTTAAATTTAGTCTTTATATTAAAGGCTTACCATTACATATTACAAATTTTGTAGATTTGTTATTTACTAACAAAATAATTTGAAACTCCATTTATTAATTTAAAATGATAAAACTTTTATATGGCATTTTGTAAATAAATTGTATGCTAAGAAACTCATTTGTTATCACAACGATATGTTAAAACCACTGACTAAAAATTGGAAAGTATTTTTAGAATCAAATATTTTAGAAATCTTTAAATTTTTGTTTAACCGGTTTTTTTCAAGAACTCAGCACTAGCCTTACGAATTTTAACAATATTCTGTATGCACGTAGTATGAATACCGTTGAAAGCATTATTTCTGGATGCTAAGACAAAGCGATCTAGTTGTGGGAACAAGCACGGGTCACGTAGGCTTAAGGTGGAACTTGTAGTATTGTTCTTGGACGTGAATGAACTCGTGAGCTCAGAATATTATGCATACGCCCCTTTGGCCGTAGTAAAATAAAACGGCAGTGTGCTTTTCTATTGGGATTTTCAATAAATCTGACGTCAACGGCAATGTCAACACTAAGCCATCAAATCAAAGTAGGCTACCACATTTCACTTCGCAAAAGGATACAAATTGAATAGAACAGGATGCAAGCAGACAGCTTGAGAGCCTGACAGGTCACGACGGAGTCGAGCTCATGTGCAATAAAAGGGTCTTAAAAGTTTAATGCCCCTCGATTTGCGCTTACACACAAATGAGTTTCGACTTGATGTCCATTTTAAATAAATGTGTGTGAACATTTCTTCAACAACTAAAAGTTCTACAATTTTCTTGACATCGACTTTTTGTTGTATCATTTAAAATATACTATTAATGCTTTTGTAGATTCCAATAGAGTTGCATTTTAATTGCAACTAGTTTGATTATGTTAGTAATTAAGACTTAGTTTCGCACTTTATTCGACCCGTAATTTAATCCATATTTATGAGCACAGGTAATTGCTTTTCCTTTAGTACAAAATAATTAAAAACTGTGACTCTGTAGATGGTATACCTTACCGCCGTTAATAAATGTGCATATATGATAGTGAGATATTTATAGCTGAGAGATACATACAGAAGGAAAAGTTTAATAAAATAAGTTCTCTTATTATATAATAAATATAATTATGCGCAACAGGATAGATTGCGACAAAGCCATTGCACCTTTGGTAAGACCTCTAGAAATAGCACAACATTCGCCGATGCAAATGAGCAGCATTACTTAATTAAATAAAGTTGGCCCCACAGGCCAGCCACATTGTGGCCACCGAGCGGCTAATGTGCATCTGGTATAAAAGGTCGTCGGTAGCGTCATTAAGAGGCGACCTCGAGACCAGCTTGGCAATTTATTAGATGGCATTTCAGAGGTACAGCAGCTGGCCCTGGGCTCGGTTACAGCTCAATCTGCGTTAGACTCAGACACAGAGTGAGAGTCAGAGTCAAGCTCTGGGCGTGTCTCGTAGCTGTCATGTTTAAACAGGGTCATTTAAATTTAGGCAAACCAATGGAAAAATAGTCAGCATTCCTTGTTGTTTATAGTATGCTAAGTAAATTAATTGCTGGTGCAAACTCTGGCTATATTGCGCGGTTAGTTGAGCAATCGAGCAAACTAAACCGCATTGGCCCAGAGGCTCGCATACAAGTACGAGTATTAGAGCCAACATGGCAGACAGACCGGCAGCTCGGGGATTCACCAGATGTTTGTGTTTGGTTTGGTTTGGTTTTTGGTGTGTGTGTGTGCCAGTGGAAACCATAAAAACAACTACCTATGTATTCTACCTGAGCTCGTACATGCACATGACGCTGTCTGCGCCAGACAAAATGGTGTCAAATGACAAAATGCATCGTAAACTAAAAAGGAAATGGGAAAACTTTACTCAGTGCGCGGGCAGCACGATTAGTTTGTGGGACCTGCAAAAGAAAATATTATTTTCATATTCTTTGGTTAAGTTTCCAATCTATAAATATTCGACATAAAGAATAGATTTGAGTTTGTAAATTTTCAAACTATTATTAATTTTAGCACTTGACAAATTCTGAATTTTGTTTTTGCTTGACTTTTGTAATAGTAAATAAGCGTATACTCGCATATTATGTCACTAACTATTGTACCATCGAATTCGAAAGAAAACACCATTGGACAATGAAATTTTATACGCCTGTTTGTGCTACATTTTCCCTGCACTTCACAACACACACAAAAAGCAATATGACGACCAACGGCAGTAAGCCAGACGATAACTGCAAGTGGACTTTAAGGGGATTTGCGGTGGTGTCCTTTGTTCGAATAAAACTTGAAAGGTCCCTTTGGGTAGATTAAACACGCACAAGAATTGTATACCTATATAGTATACAGTATGCTTGCGGTTTTCAGTTTGGTTATCTAACACATGTAGCCCAGTGTTAGTTAAGGGATTATGGCGCAGTGTATGCAGACGCCTGCAACTATGCAGTGGAAAATATTGCACTAGGTTTACCAATCACACGTACTGGCCAATAAACTATGTTTGTTCTTCTGGGGCTTAAAATTGAGTATTTTATGTGACTCAAATGCAGAGCCGCATAAGTTACGGGCTGTTACAAATGTGATGGCTATTAAATTTGTTAAACTAAATAGCAAATTATGATGAAATATAAATATACACATATATGCTGAATAAATTATAATTTACTTATACCTCTAATTAGCAATGTGTTGAATATATGCAGACATTGCACATAACAAAGGTTAATAATCAATCAATGTCAGATTTCAGGCAAACGGAATCTTAATGAAATTAATTAAAATTTAAATCAATATGACAAACATCATTTGTGTATAAATAAGCTTGGTATTGATATATCAGCAGTTCTATTAGCATTTCAGTCTCATTGCTCTTAAATGGTATAATAAAGTGGTATTAAGTTTAAGCATTCGACTAACCACAATTGTCATAAATTTTTATTGAATGTGAAAAGCCACACAAATAAAAACAGTGAGCACACGAAAAAGTTTTTAAATATGCTCTTTACAAACCACAATAAAATGTTGTTAAATATTTATACAAAAAAACATATTATAGAGTGGCTTTCATGTTGGGGCTGTAATCAATTTGGTACAACGCACATAAATCAGACAGAAATTTATGCGTTTCACTTTGCCTGCCGAATGACATGATAAATGGCCATAGTTTGGCAACTGCAAAAAAATTGCAATAAATTGGGGCAGGTGTTGCTGCCACGTGCACTCAACCCCAACTACAATATATAAACACCCTGATGTCTATGAAATATAAGATGGTGTGACCCACTGTCAGTTCATATGACAAACGAACCTTGAGGGCGAACAAACCTTCTCTCAATCGATTAAAGTGCGCTCAGTTACAGTTCATCGAATAAATTATACAACCATTGCGGTCTTTCTTTGATTATATTTTTATTGCTTTTCTCCTTCGCTTTTTTCTTGTGGTATTGGTAACTCCCCGGTGGGTTTGGGCTTTGAAAAATGCTCGTAATCGTTATAAATTGCCTGGTGAATTGATTTGCAATTGACTTTTTAATTGTAATTCGCATGGCATTTGGGGTTGTTGAGCTATGTCGACCCTGTCTAGACTTCTTTGGGGGTTTGCCGACAATTAGGTTAATTGGTAACAGGTACTTTGAAGATTGATTTAAGCTCTCTTAAGAACTATGGAGTAGTGAGTGTGTGTGGATTGAATTTTACGATTATAATTCCTTTTACACTTTCTAAAAAATGTACGAGGCTATAGTATAATTGTTTTAAGCTTTCAGCATTAATATTAGTTGACGCCATTTTCGAAAAATTTAATTGCATAAATCAATTTGAAATAAATTAGTTAAATTTAAGGTGTCTTCCAAATTGCTTAAGTGGCTTTTTGGTAATCAGCTGTAATAAGATTAGCTGCCACAAACGGCAAGACCTACTTAATAATTAAAATTAAATGTCGAAAGGTCGCCGCTGTTGTGTTGAATAAATAATGATTTAAAGATTTAAACTGGGTATCGTCGTAGTCGTTGTCTTTGTATTTGACTTTGTCTTTAGCTTTGCGTGCCGAGTGGCAATTATTTGTGTTCTGGTGATCCACAAATGGAACGATAAAAAGACAAGACTGTCGAGTGTACAATGCGCACATGTAGCGGAGGTAAATAAATTTCTGTAGCACACAGATACAAGAGCTTGGCCAAGTTGCGTTGTAAAACAAAAACAACTAACGCCACAATTAACTCTGTAAAACTGTCCAACTAGCCAACTGTCGGACTGTTTGACTGTCAAGCTGTCGTTTCAACTTTGGTGGAGTTTAACCCAATTTACAGCTACATGTTGCGAATTATAATTTGAAATGTCCTTTATCCTTTTGCTGCTATCCTTTGCAGTGGCGTCGCTTAAATCGATTCGGAACTCACAAGTATTTGGACGCATTTCGGTTTCGTCATAGTCATAAAGCAGCTCCAACTGCTCAAACTGAACATTAGTATGGATTTTTGGCTTCCTCATATATTGTTGTTGTTTGTGCAATTATCAAATGGCTTGGCAGTGGCAAAATCAGAAGAAAAAAAAAACAACTAGTGGCATTGCTGCATTGAAATGCGACAGTCGCCTCTTTGGCCAAGCGCCCAAATTGCCATCTAACTGGCCAATTGTGCCAGCTTTGGCTTTGGAAATGGGTTGTACAAATTCTATGTTTATTTTCATTGCCATTTGCTGCCTTACTCTGGCTATGGAATATAAATATTTATATTTACATATGATTACATTGCATACGTCCATGTGCTTTCGGTGTTAATTGCCTGCAGGCAGTGCGTTTGGCTAATTGTTTTGCTTTTGCTAGTAGGATTTAAATGGTTATGATATTTTGAAAGGCAATGAAAAATAATAATGCTGATTGCATTTGCTTGCTGAAATTGTTGTACTAAAAAGCTTTTTCAGTTATTTTTGTATTATAAATAAGTAATTGAAATAAATGATATGGACAGGTCAATAGTATTAATAGTGATTCGACTCGACTCGAATTTATTTATTAATTTATTAAATTTATTTTCAAAGAACTTACAATGTTAACTAATTAACTTACAACCCACACACAATATATGTGCTTGGGTGTCTTCTTCTTTTTTTCCAGCAGCTCCACTCGGAGTATAGGAGCACTTATCGTTGGCATGAATTTACGGGCAATTCGAGGCCGGAGGTTGTGCGTCGGGCGCCAGCGCCAAATCCAAGTCAATTTGTTGGTGCGTACAAGTATTCGAGGAACCATTTCATTTCATTTCCACTTTTTGTATTATCCACTTATGTGGATGTGTGTCAATGTGTCATGGCGATTTAACGATTGTTATATTTTATTCATCTATCTATTCTACGTATTTGTCTTTCCCACAGGTGCAACAAATGAGCCTCCATTGCCACGTCGAAAAAAATGCCCGGAATTAGCATATAAATCGCACGAGTTTATTATAGGATCGGAATATACAGATGCACGTCGAGATGCCAGTGCGCATCGTTCGGCGAGGGTAAGTCTGATACTCTGACAATACAACAAATTTACCATTCACCTTTGATTTGACCTTGTACAATGTGCACAAGGATTACCAAAAACAACAGATGGTATTGCAATTTTAGATTTACCAAAATTTCAGTATAAAACTCTTTTAACATCAGCCATTCAGATTTTTTTATTATGCAACAATGAGTTGGGGCAAGAAATCTGCCTTTCCATTCCCGGGTTTAAGACATTTATCAAACTTATTTAAGAAGACAATTCGGACCATATAAAGTAAATAGTATATAAATATGCTGTAAGAATAGTTTTTTAAATACAGAATGAGGAATAACCGACCTTATAAAGTATAAAGTAAATATATCTTCAATATATCGTCAATTTTGCTCGTATTCACAACTATTTAATGAAGTTAAAGTGAACAATGTGTGTATCAGAGTGCTGCATCGGGTAGATTCGAGTTGAATTGTTCTCCGTTGCCCTGCTTACGCTCGAGTAGAGTGTACGATTTGTTACTTGTTGTGAATCGTTAACACAAACGGATCAGAAAAGGAGTAACAAATCGCATCAATACTCGCATCATTATGCGAGTTACTCGTTTTTAAAATGTGCGCGACGGAGCGGGCAAGAGACAGCAGCAGCAGCCTCGCTGAAGTCTACCTAACTGTGTCGATCTACCCAAATGTGCGAGAAAAAAAAAGGTCTACACTGAAAGAAATTATTGAGCAGCAGACTAATTATATTATAATAAACCACTTTTTTAAAATCATAAAGTCCTCAAACCTACTTTATCGTTTCACTCAGTGTACAAATTGCCGCGGCGCACACACAAGATGCGTCTTTGCTATGTTGTTGTTGTTGTTCATTTTTATGAAGGTCATAAATGAAAAGGGTCGAAAATGCCTCGACTCGACTCGAGTCGTGTGTGCGACGTCGCCTGCCCCAACCCCGCCAACCCCCTGCGTGCCTACCGCTGATAAACTCACATTGCATTGTACAGCATAAGCACTGCGAGCGTGCGTTTGTGTAATTCTTTTCGGATACTCGAGTCGGATACTCGAGTCGAGTTACTCGACTCGGATACTCGTCTTGCTAACTTGTATTGTAACTCGTGTATGTTACTCCATTTGAAACGCTTTGAGTCGTGCATGCTCGTATAGAAAGCGGCAGTCTGTCTTTGATGTATCTCTTTGATTTATTATATTTAAAGACAAATCAAAAGAGTGACACGAAATTAATTTAATAAAATAAAGTTTTATTAATTTATATTAGTATTTGAGGTATTTTAGATATTATATATTTTATTTAATTAATGAATTAAAAGGAACTAAAAATTCGATAAATTAAGCCTATTAAAATTAAATGTACATTTTTATGTTCTAGTACTTAGGTATTAAAATTTTGATAAAATGAGTTTAAGAACAACAAACTATCAATTATAAATATTTGTCAGCCAGTCAGCGATGATATAGGTGCAATTGCAATTTTAAATTAAAACATTGTTCAAAATATAAATCAAATATGCTGCACAATGTAATGTGTGTTTATCAGTGGTAGGCACGCAGGGGTTTGGCGGGGTAGGGGCAGGCGACGTCGCACACGACTCGAGTCGAGTCGAGGCATTTTCGACCCTTTTCACTTATGACCTTCATAAAAATGAACAACAACAACAACATAGCAAAGACGCATCTTGTGTGTGCGCCGCGGCAATTTGTACACTGAGTGAAACGATAAAGTAGGTTTGAGGACTTTATGATTTTAAAAAAGTGGTTTATTATAATATAATTAGTCTGCTGCTCAATAATTTCTTTCAGTGTAGACCTTTTTTTTTCTCGCACATTTGGGTAGATCGACACAGTTAGGTAGACTTCAGCGAGGCTGCTGCTGCTCTCTCTTGCCCGCTCCGTCGCGCACATTTTAAAAACGAGTAACTCGCATCGTGATGCGAGTATTGATGCGATTTGTTACTCCTTTTCTGATCCGTTTGTGTTAACGATTCACAACAAGTAAGAAATCACAACGGACACAAGTAGATATTCGAGCCTGAGCGAAAACTGCTTACTCGTTGCAGCTCTCTGGTGTGTATATTAAATGTCTGTGGTTTTCTAATGCAGTCACGTAAAAATCACATATTTAAGACTCATGTTGGGCTGTTGAGAATTGTGTGAAATAAAATAAAATAAATGCAAAGTGGTTGTGCGAGCATGTGAGGGTTCCTATAATATGAGAAGCTGTAGCCTTTTTATAAAAATTCACGCACTGATGGGATTTAAAGTGGGCCACAAGAAATAAAGTAGAAATGTAGAAATAAAAGTTGCAGGTTTTATTTATGTGGTATGTACATTATGCATTTGATAAAGAGCTTTTATATCCTCATACTGGCAATAGGCAGGTTGAGTTTTTGCTTAGTTTGGCATTGGGACTAATGCGTTTATGCAGAAATTCATGTGTACATGTTCTATATGTGACCGTAGGCGTTAGTTGGGACGCTGCTAAAGTCACACAAAAACCAATGGTCGGTCGTTTGGTGGCTTTTCTCCTTCAAGCTAATTAAATATGCGCAGTTGGTGGCACATGTTGCACACAAGGACATGGTCATATACATACACATCTATAATGTGTGTATGTGCGTATTTTATAACACACCCCGACAATAAATAATTAATTGAGTTTTGCCTGGGCTACCTGATGATGTGCGTCAGCATGTCGTATGCGTAATATTAATGAGCTGCTAATTAACTCATACCTACACACTCACCCACATCTGTGTGTGTCTGTGTGTTTTATGTCCCTCTATTTGCAGTCGGAGGAGCGAGGCACACCTTCGCGCCGTAGCAAATCGGAAGGACCACCCGTTGTGCCCAATGGACGAGCTTATCCGGTTGCAACGGAGATCGATGGAACTACAAGAAAACAGGTACACAATTGTCAATTACCTGTCCTAGATATAAACGTTGATCGATTAATTTTATACACTCAATACGTATAAATCATATATTGTTCAATATATAAGGCCAAGTTCCAGTGACAACAGCAGAAAACGGCAATAAAAAAATTACTGACCTTTTTTGGTATATTTAATTAAAGGCCTTTTCAGCTAATGTCACAGGAACTCTCATCAAAACGCATACTACTATTCAGTGCAGATTAAATTGCATTCAGAGTCATATACATATGTATGATAATCTTTATACAAATAGTATTGATCTTATTTATTTATCTGCTGCATGTTCATAATGCACTGTACAGTCCCTTAAGTATTTATATATATTTATATCTAAATGTGAATATCTGCAACGGCAACGCCCTTTCGCAGTTGAGCAGTAAACCACTCGCAGATATCCTCATAGTTGTCAGTCGACTTGAATTGTTAACCACCATAATTTTTTGCCTTGTCATGGCGCCACATAAGAAGTGTCGTCAATAGCCTCGTCCGATCCGAGATAGTGTGCAGTTCCGCCATGAGACCAATGGACCAAAGCACCAGGCGACGCGCAACAATTTCTAGTATTTTCGTTTTTTTTCCACTGTCAGTGTCTATCAGCTGCCTATCTCCTTGCCCTTTATCATCCCTGGTGCTCTACAGTCTTTTCTATTATAGTCAGTTCTTTATATGTATGTTCATATACATATGTACTTATGTAGCCCATGTCGTTACATTTGTAACTTGTTTCAGTCTCGCCATTGTCATTGCAGTTAGAGGCAATTTATGTAGTAACTGTAGTATGGGGAATACATATGTGTATCTATATATTCGTCTGTGTGTGCGTGTAAACGTGCCATTCAGTCGTCGGTCGTAGCGTCAGTTAGTCAAATAGATTCTCGACCTGAATGTAACTTTTAAATCTGCAAAACTCTTCAACTTTTACATAAGTTGCCGTTACCGCTGTTTATCGATTTTTAAAAATCTTTTTTTCATATTCTTTCAAATATCTTTGTTGTTGTTTTGTCTAACCTCTTATAATCTTTCAGTCGTATCTCTGATTTGTAGTGCATGTAAGAAGACTTTTAAATATTTATCTCAGAACTGAAATAAGTTGAATACGCGTATAAAAAGTTGATGTTCGCGTATATTTAGTATACGTTCGATTTGTGTTGAACATACAAAACTACATAGTGTGTAGAGTTCTAGTTTCCTAACAATGAATTCAATGATGTCATACTTTTTTCTATTTCACATGAATTTTAATTATCTTTAAATAATATTGAAGTGAAATTCGAAATTAAACTTTTTTATTTATAATATATTACTTACTATGTTGTATTTTTAATAAATTTTTATTATTTTGCATAACACAGCTATGTCATGGATAGTTGTTTAATAAAATGAAAGTTTTTATTTACTGAGTAAATTAAATGAATCTCACTTTCTTCTTGTTTGAAATTGATCTACGGTTCTTCGAAGTTACATAGGTTGCTTTTTGTAAATAAATATTGTACTACATATTTATGTATAAATATAAATTAGAGTTAATTAGCAAAATTTACAAATTATACTTGTATTATGTGTATTTTTCTCTTTTTCTCTTCCTCTTTTTCTTCATCTCTCCCATTTTCTCTCGTTCTCTATGACTAACATGCTATCTCTTTCTGTTCTTCTTTACTGTTTACTGTGCTCTTATCGTCCATTGAATCATTCTCAAACGCATACTAACCAAAATAAATAATTAATGCTAATTATAAAAATTGAATTAATTGTATCTTACCTTAACATTCAATGCATCAATGCAATTGCTCTCTTTCTCTTATTTCTCTTTCTCTCTCCCCGCTCTTTTCTTTTGATCTCTCTCATTTGATTCTTTTGGTCTTCTCGTCTTTTGTGATTCTGCTCTTCTCTTTCGCAGGCGGGTGAGTCAAGTGGCCTATTCAAAAAGACTATTACAAAATTGAGCACTGAGTATCGCCTGCAATTCGTTTGGCCGAATGACCGACGCATTAAGGGCGCCGATTCAAACGTAACGACGACGGCGAGGGCCGCGGCCGGCGATTACCCAAGAAAGTCAATATCATTGGGCGCGATCCGATCGGGCCAGATGGGTCAGCCGACGCACAGTCACACACATCAATATCAAACGATGGGTGCCGGCTTGCCATCGGTGCATAAAAAACGTACAACAAATCAGAAAGAAGGTGCGACAGCAAAATGTCGTCGCTAAGCATTAACATTCTATACTACAAATACATTTATATCGTATTAGCGCATAGTTTCTTTCAATAACTCGTATATGTATGTAACAACTTACTAAAAACCAAAATCAGCATACTAAATACTAATTAATATTTGATATAAATCAGTTGACTTCAGTTTTTACTCGTACTTAATAATAAGTTTAATTTGAAAATTTATCTCAATTACTAATTATCAAATACAATTTGTTAACGTATTTGTTGATGGCGCAATTTCAAGACCTCTACATATTTTTATTTCTTTACTTTTAAAGATAATACTCAAAATTTGTGCAGTGGCAGCAGCATTGAGATCAGTTTCTAAAATCAAAATCGAACATTCGATAAATTTTCATGCCTAATATTTTGATGCTTTAAATAGTGTTGGTAAATTGTAAAGTAGTCAAGAAATATTTTTTCACAAAACGTCAATCCCAAATGCTTTTACTATACTCATATAAATGCAAATTTTCAAAACAAATAAAATGGATTTACAAGTTTTTTATGTACTCGTCGTCGTAAATTTTTATCTTCCATCAATGATACTTATCACTAGCTGTAAATTAAATCGAACAATTTTATGTAAACGCAGTTGCGTGCTTAAGTCACCTTGATATATAAATATAATTTTTTTTTAACTATTAACGTATATTTATTTAGTCTAAAAACTATTTAGGTACACGTTTTCAGTTATTTGTTTCCATTACTTTCCAGCCAACATTTTTGTTTAACGCTTTTATAAATACTAATTATTTATTTTCAAGCAGTTAGCAATTTTTACTCTCTCTCTCTTTGGAAGTCTTTAAATCTATTTCATATAGAACGAAATTATGCTAAATTCCTTCCTAAAAGATAACACACACACACACAAGAATATCTTTATAGCCAAAAAAGCGGACGTAAGTGTTGAACTAAATTCATTCTTATTAGTTCTAAATAAAAATAAAAAAGAGCAACAAGCTACATGGTAAAATTAAGTGACGTATTCATTTATGTTGATGCTACGTAAAATTTCATTGATCGATTGACTTTAATGCAATAAAAAACACATAAATTGCTTTAGCTCGTTAAATAAAAAAACCGGACCCCACGTTTTTGGCAGTCAGAAACTATGTCGTTATCCTTGCCCACATAAATATCACGTATCAATGCAATTTTACGCTAATGATAAACTAGCAAAGTGTAGTCGGAGCATGCGGTCGCAGGATGTGTGATAAAATATTATATATTTTTTATAGTGTTTATTTTACTTCAATTTGATATAAGAGTAGGAATTCTGTTGGCTTTACTTACGTTGCATGCGTGAAACGACAAAATGGAATTAGAATCATGCATTATTCATTATCATTCTTGAACATTTATCATACATTCTCATGTTGGTATTGAGGTTATATGCAATTTAATAAGCTATAAAATTGTACTTTAGAAATTACTTTCATTGAATGGAGTAGGCAGAAATTTTCATTTTAAATATTATTAGATTAAGTAAAGGAAATTCAGGTATATCTTATTCAATTTATATTCGTTATCAGGGATTTTTCTTATTAAGTATTCAATGGTTTAACGAAGCTTCGGAGCCATTCAGCATAATTTTAAATCAATAAAAAATATTTTGAATTGGCTTAATTTTTCAAATTTCTGTCTGATGGCATCTTTATCGACTAAGCTTGATATTTTGCCTCAACAATATCATTATATAAGTAATACATTTACATTTCCGTTTCCGTTTGTCCGTTCCTAAGCAAAAATTTTACTCAATTTAAAGAGATTGTAATAATTAAAATCGTTATCATTGGTTCATATATTTAATTAATTATGATAAGCATTAGAACGAGACATTTAAGGGAATTTTTAAAAAATATGTTTTTGTTTTATTTTTTATATGTATGTATATGTATATCAAAAATTAAAAGAAAAAACACATACACATTTTACATAATTTAAATTTACAGTTAAACAAAGATCGTAGGTAAGACAACCTGAAAGCGTAAGCCCAATTGAAGTTTATTCTCATTAAAATAAACATATGTATCTAATAGCTAATATCATATGATATGCAATTGCAAAATAAAAAAGTGCCTTCCACTGCAAAGCTTTAAGTCTTGCCTTTAATCCTTGAGCTTGACAAGCTTTATTAGTGCAGCCTTAATTGAATTGGCAGTAGTGCATCAAAAACAAAAAAAATAAACACGTGAATTAAATAAATCTGTGATGCATTCAACTCGAAATGTTTATATTTTTGTATGTATATTCAACAAAATTGGTTCGAATTTCGTTCTATATTCCAAAAAGTGACCTAACCCACAAACCAGACACCCAAAACACGCTTTAAGACACACCCCGAAATTTAAAAAAATAAATCTATTATTTTATTTTTGTTGATTTTCATTTCAAATCAATGCCAAGCAAAACACAAAAATTTTTATGTACTTTTTTTCCATTTTATTTTTAATTGTTGATATGAATTATGAATTTGTGCTAGAATAGCTCGACAAAAAACTAACCAATACTAAAAAATGAAAACCACAACCGCAACCACCAACCACGTCCACCACCAACCGCCACCACAAAACGAACCAAGCGCCTCTTTCGGCTCATTTAATTTGCAAATTTGCAAACAAATTCTCACCCTTTCCTCAGTTACAATTTTTTTTAGCGTATTAAAAACACTTTGCAAAGTTTGCCGTATACTTTTGTTATCCTAAAAGAAAAAATATTTGTCCTTTAGTTACCACTTGAAAGCAAATTAATATTTTATTATATTTTTTAATCTTTATGTAAATTATATAATATAATCGACGAAGTGAAGTGCAACTTTTATATGGAACGGAGATGATTAAATTTTTTATCTGTGTGCTTTCAGCTACTCTGCATGAGCTGGAGCCATTGGTTAGCGATACGGATGATAGAAAAACACACGAGAAGTACGATAACAATTTAATTGCATATGTTTCACTCAATTCTCATATGATTCTCATGAGCTTCAACCATACTGAGATGCCCACCCCGCGCAAGCTCTTGCAGTTCAACCAGCCAGTTCATTGACCCACCCACATCCAACCAAGCAGAAAAAAAAAAAAAAAAACGACCTGCAAACGTATCGCACTTGTCACTAACATTCATTTGAATATTTTTCTCATCTTTTTCTTGTATTTTCGCTTGATTTATTCTCAATTTGTTGACTCAAAATGTGTTTCTATACAGACAAGTGCATTTTGTGGAGCGCAAAATTGCTTCACGTCCGTTTTCGCAAACAATCGATCAGGAGCGTCTCAATCACTTCATTACGAAAAAGGAGAACTTTGGATTTACTGCTACTGTCAAGGATGATTTCAGTCATCAGGCAGCATCAGCAACTGCTCCGGGCCATGGCCAAGTTGTGGTCATGAATGGTACGGCACCGCCGCATTCAAAACCCAATTTGGATTTGTGGTTCAAGGAGATGATCGAGATGCGCAAAAAGGCTGGCGAGTATAAGGTAAGATCATCACAAAACGCCCGTCTAAGCACTTTAAAGTACAATTTCTGATAATTATTAGTCTCGCGGCTGGGGCGTAGAAATCGACCCAGAATTGTATAAGAAACAAAGGGATTTGTGGGATCAGGTTTCAAAGCGCAGCTCACTCTCAGCACTGTCATTAGCATCTACAGTGCACAGGTAAGGTCGCAAATAAACTATTAAGAACTATTTAAAACGAAATTTATTTGAAAACCACATAGACCCATCACCAAGGAGGAGAAAGAGCAGGAGAATAACAAAAAGTCAACGCCATTGGAGAAGACGGCTCAGACACAAAAGCCACGAGTTCCTGGTCAAGCCTATTTGATTGATAATAAGGATGAAATTTCAGCACTGCCAGTACGTTTTAACAATATACGCCATCATTTGGAACGCACCACGGGTGCGGGTAAGAGTTAATATCTTAGGACTTAAGTATTGACAGTCCTACATATATCAATTTATTCAGCAGATGTTGAGGAGGGCGCCTTGCTGCCATCGCCAACGCGGGAGAAACTGATGCCGGCTATAACTAAACGGGAGTCCGAATCTCAGCGTGGCAGTCCCAAGAAGACGGCACTATCGCGTCATGGATCGCCTCAGAAAGGTAGCCCTCAAAAGGGCAGCCCCAAGAAGGTTCTTAAAAGTGAGTAGTTGCCAATTTTGACCAAGTATCTACATATGATTATAACTTTAGAAACAAGGTCTACAACACTTTACACATTAATAGAAATTTATTTTTAAGCAACAATTAAACATAGATACACAAAAAGCACTTTCTATTACTCTTAACGATGCAGGTCGCAATTGTACACATCCACAAGAAATAAGTATACTCCCCGTTCTAAATATGATTTTTCGTTTTTGATTAATTTGTTTGCAAAATGGTTTGCTTAAAAAACGCTTTAAATATATTATTTTGTACACACTCAAAAGAGTTTCCCGTTGGAAACGTTTGTTTTTTTTTGTAACGAATTTTCAATCTTCTCTTAAGTGCACCAAATAATTATTTTCATTATAAGATTTTTATGCAAACAACCTTAAATGTAGCTTGCAATAATTTTTTGGTTGTTTCGAGTATGTAATTTATATATTTAATCATATAGATGTTTTCTTATGAATTGTCTATATGGACATATATAAATTACATTAAAGGAGTACATATTTGTATGTCTTAAAGGGTATTAAATTGGTAAGGTAATTTACTAATGCAAAATGATAGTAGTATTCACAATAGAATTGTTGAGCGTAAAATATGCGTATGTTAACTGAAAATATACATACATTTTATTGAGATATAGGTGTGTTTCTTAAAGGGATATAGTTACTTTGCAAGCAGATTATAATTCAGGCATATGTATATATAATAAACTTCATTGCTCAAAGACTAAGGAAATTCGATAAATTGTTTAAAAATAATTTTCATTTTGCATTTGTACATATTAACTTTGTGCTACTTCACAATAAACTGGTGAATGCGGATGCTGATAATGCAGTATAGCTAGGATTAGTTAAATATCTCAAAACAAATTGTATATTTTGTAGTATGCATTGTACAGTACTTAACTGTTATAACAACACCTGTAGACATATTCCAATCATTCATAGATACGAAATAATTAACATTGCGAATTTCAAATTAACACATACAACTCGTACTTTTATCATCATTCAAAATTGTTACAATTAAAACAAAAAACACAATGAACCAAAAACAATATCGATACCGATACCGAAACCGAATCAAACCACATCTCTTCATCCTCCACTTGCGTGTGTTCAGCACGCTCACAATCCGTTGGTCCTGGCGTCGCTGAGAATGAGTCACCCAAGCGTCAGATACGCTCGGCGAGTCAAGCGCCCACGAGCCGTAAAAAGCCAACGACGGCGCCCTCTGCGACATCGGCTGGAATTGAACGTAAGCCACGCCCATGTAAGTAGCTATAGTTGCGCAGACCCACCATTAAAACGAAAAGAAAAACAAAAACAATACCAAAGAAGAAGAAAAAAAGATACTTCTTATGTACTTACAATTGGAACGCACGATTCTTTCGTACGTTATTCCGTTCATTGTCTTCTTTTATTTGTTTATTGTAATTTAATTTTCTCATAGTTTGCATAAATATTATTAGTTAATTCTCTTTGAAATTGGTTGGCTTCAACTTTAGTAACTAGTTTTTTTTTTGTTAGTTTCATTTGCAATATTTTGATTATCAAAAATCTTTAGTGTTTATCTTTCCAACAAATTTGTACGTTCTTTTTTTTAAATATACTTCAAAATTTAAATCTAGTTAAGTGTCTAACAAAACTAATTAGCTAGTTAAACAAACATAAACAATAAACAACATTGAATATAAAATCTCTGTTAGTTTAGTCTCTTGTCATGCATTCATTTTATTTTATAATTTGATTTCATTATTCTTTTCATTCCGAATATCATTTCCTGTTCTGTAATGATGCGTTTGATTGGTCTTTCGATTAAACATTCTATAATAGTATAGCATGTTGAGTGAACAAAATAGTAGTTAAACTAAAAACAATAAACTAATATTCATCGTAAACTACTATATTAATTCTAAATACATACTAATACAGAATTGTAAGTACTTTATACATACTAACAAAAGTCAGTGTTAAAAACAAAACTAACAAACTCATTAAGTTGTGTGTGCGTGTATGTACTGTGCCTCTAACCTCTTTCAATTTCCAACTAAGATCTTATAATTTTCCAGTTCTTTGCCAAAAATATATGGCCATAACAGTTTATTTGTTGTGGGCTGAAATGTATGTGGATTTAACGCATTTGTATAATATATCTTCTATATTTTATGTACATATACTAACAAAGAGAAACAATCTTTGGCAAGCCGAAGTAAAAATACTCTTGCTTATAAGGATCAATTTAAAGATTAGTCTTTTACAATAATAGATCTGCTTCGACATCGAGCTTAAAATCAATTACTACTCAATGAGGTTTAACTATAATTTTCTCCCGAAAGTATGCAAAATAAATTTTTGTATAATCTATTCGTAAGTGGATCTCGTAACAAAGCTGAATATATTTTATATATGTATATTGAGTAAAGTGGAAAATATTTAAAAAAAAATTTTACATTAAAAGTAACATTAATTCAAAAATACATTAATCTGATTGAATTACAAGCAAGTTAGTAAAATGGTTAAGAATCAATGAAAAAAAAGTTTATTTCATTTCATCAGGGAATTAAATTAAGATACTATAAGCTAAGAAATGAACTAACACCAGAATTTTTTAATAACTAAGTAGACTAACTCAATTTTGGTACATCAACATGATTAACAAACAGATCTCAAAAATCAGACGCAATGCTCGAACGTGCGCATTTTAATTTATTTCTTTTGAAACTGTTTAATATTTCTTTTTTGTATGTTATGCTTACGTTGCTTTTGATTCTGTTGCATTCTTAATTCGCCCTTACTAAGAAGAAAAAAAATTAATACACATTTAAAAAATTCATGTTTAATTTGTTTTTCATGTGCCTTTTGTATTTGGTATGAAAACAAAAATGTCATCAACAATAAAAACCCGACGAAAAAACCAAACCGAAACCAAAAACAAAAACCTGCTTACGTTTTTATAGCCACCCTATCCACAACATTCCAATCCCGCATTAAAAGTAGTTCCCTACCACCGCCTAACGGTAAAGTAGCCGCAGCGCCAACAAGAGCAGCAGCAACAGCAAACGCAGCAGCAACAGCCGCCCGTACAGCAGCAACATCCAATGCTAGTCTTGCTAATCAATCACAAATATCA
Source organism: Drosophila rellima (assembly GCA_035043635.1). Taxonomy (NCBI): domain Eukaryota; kingdom Metazoa; phylum Arthropoda; class Insecta; order Diptera; family Drosophilidae; genus Drosophila; species Drosophila rellima. The sequence goes on from JAWNMV010000811.1 coordinate 16,038,301, forward strand.
CAATGCAAAAGCTACAACAACAGCAGCAGCAAGAAAATTAACAAATCATCATCATCATCATCATCAGCGCAACCGCAACAACAGCAGCAGCAACAACAACAACAGCAGCAGCTATCGAAACAACAGCAAATGCGTAAGAAAGACAAAGATAGATCGAATATTAGTTGCATTGGTATTGGTAGACATGTTGGTGCTGGTAGCGGTAGCGGTAGTAGTGCAAATAGTGCGAAGCATCAACAAAACAAACAGAAACAACAACAGCTACAACAGCAGCAACAACAACATCAACAAAAGCAACAACAGCAGCAACTACAACAAGTACAATCTGCTAGCCCAGCAAAAGCCGCTGCAGAAGCAACAGCAGCAACAACAACAACTACAACAAAATCAGACACGACTACAACATCATCAGCATCGTCAACAGTTCCATCAACAACATCATCCACGGCCCCGACCCGACCTGTCACCATCAACATCAAACGCCTTACGGTACCAGGTCAGGATAGAAAATTGGCTGAAAGTGAGTAGAGTTTTGCCGAAAACTTGAGCAAAAACAAAATTCTCTTCAATAAAACAATTTGATACACCAATAAACAAAACCAAAATCAAAAAAAAAAAATTATATATACTTATCTAAAATGGAAATGCTGTAAAATGACATCTGATGCGCGAATTGTTTGTGTTGCAACTTTTGTTAACAAAAACTATAAAGCAATAAACAAAAACAATTAATAAGACTACTAAAAATTGAGCATTTAATGTTTGTACACAACTAGTGATGAGTGATTAAATTCAAATTTTTATTTACTGATTGGCATATTGAAATTAAAATTGGGCCCATTATTTAAATGGCACCCAACTGATTTTTTTAAATTCTTCTTACAACCGTGTGGAATCATGTGTTAGTTGATTGGTAATAAATAGTATTTGGCATTTAAGATTGGCATTCATATCACCCATGTGTAGTCCTAGATATCTATTAAAAATTTTTTATGTATCGTTATTCCACAGGGTTGTCCAACCAAAAAATCCCGCAAAAAAACCTCAAAATTAAAATTTAAAAAGAAAACACAAAATTTAGTGTATTTGTTACAAAGTTGTTAACCAAGAAGCGTGTGTGTAACTTAATGTTAGTTGTTGTTGTAATAAATGTTTGTACATGTTGTAATTCAGCCGTGTGTCAAAAAGATTCCCAAAAGTATGGTTATCTGCCTCATATAATTTGTAGTTGTTTTTCCTATATCTGTTTTCACACTGTCCTAGCTATTTGTCTACATATATTGCATACTATAAATTAGCGAGTCTGTCCAGCGTTTCTATTTAAAATTTTGGTTGTTTTTTTTTTACAAGCTATAGGTAATTGATTAATTTAAACAGGAGAATCATTTTCTGTATTTATTTTAATTCACATTGAATACTGACGAGGACAAATTAATATTTCAAAAGGTTTCCGTACGAATTTAATACATTTAATGTTATGGAATTTTATGAGAGGTTTTTTTTAAGCAATTCTTAATATTTCGATATCTCTGCAAGCTGTCGTCGTTGCCTGTTATACACATCCTAAAGCTTCTACAAAACTTACGATACATACAATAAGAAAACTTATTTTCTTCACCTCAAAACTATATTTTGCTAATTGTTTTCGATGTGTGCTCTATTTAGATATATATATTAAATAAGTATTTCTATGTAATTTTTGCTGCTTTTCAATGTTGAATGTCTCTAGAATGTGGCATGCCCTATTTTCTTGTTGTGCGCTTTATAAATGATACAACAAAAACGAAAAATATTTATAATTTCAATTCAATTCTTACTAACAAATTTGGTTGCTTTAAAGCTTATGCTTAATACAAGCTTTATTTTACTAAGTTTTATTAAGTTTAAGTTTAAAATAAGTTTCTTTTATGTTTAAGAAAACAGAAAACAAAATAATGTATCTATTTATATTTTAAGTTACAAATACTAACCAGTAAAAACTCGATCACAAAGTTTGCTTTAACAAATATAAAACAGAACAATCAAACTAATATAAAAAAATGAAAACTGAACACCTTCAGCAGCATATAATAAAAATCAAACATATAAAATGCGCCTTAGCTACAGACTTTTTACCAGAAAATTAAATTAAATAAAAATTTGTAATATTTTTGAACTATTTTCAACGCCAACAGACGAATCGGAAGATGGCCGTGAGACTGCAATTTCAATTTCCAGCTGCAGTCCACAGCCGGTGCCCGAGGTGCCCGATGAGCCATTGGTGAAATCGCCACCGGAGCCAACCAGGGTTAAGTCACCCGAGCAGATTATAATGCGCTCTCCCGATCCAGTCAACTGGACGGTGCCCTTGGACACTGGCAAGACATTTACGGTCACCCAGAATGTCAAAGAGGGTAAAGAGTGTGAAATAGTGCCAAGATTCGTTTAACTTCAACTAAAATTAACAAATATTTTTAGGCGAAAACTACAGCCGACCTCAAAGTGAGATAAAAGCGTCGACACCGGTGGAAAAGCCACCACCGCCACCACAATCGGCACCGCCACAACTAACCGAACAGGCTAAAATGGACGGTAAGCCTTTAAGCACGCTTCAATAAACGCAACTTCCATAAAAACAAATGAAAAATTCAACCAGTAATGAAATCGACATAAGAAAAGTAAAACACTAACAAAAACACACACATATAATAATAAAACAAAAATCGCTTTTACAAATATTTATATATTAACTCGTATTTAAATATATGTATCTGTATATGTATATGTATGTATCGCTACTCACAACCATCATCCAAATCCAACCAAAATCAAATCATCGTTAAGCAATCTTCAAAAATCGCAACACCAGCCAATGCCAATCTCAATAAGCGTAAATATAATGCAAAACTTTCCCCCCTCTCAGTATTAAGCTAAACAAATTTCGCAGATTAAAAAAAAAAAAACAAATATATAGAGAAAAAAACAATGCCAAATGCATAAAGCTAAAATGCAAATTCCACATAGCGTATCAAAACGTAGATCCTTGCGTAACATAACAAAACACTATTTCCAAAACTATTTCCCCCCTTCACTGCCATCCAATGTACCACACACAGCCTGGAAGTCCAGCAGCCCAATCACAAGCGCCGCTGCCTATGGCAAAACATTAACGCCAACACAACAACCGGGCGGAGCTGTGCGCTGCGATGCCAACAAGCCGGAGCTGGCCATGTCATCATCATCATCGACAGCGACTGCATCCACGGCTCGATCGACAGCCGCCGATGTGCTGGAGAAGGCTCGTGACCGATTCGATCGCTTTTGGGGCGGCACCAGCAATGCCACCAAGGAGGAGAGTGTTTAAACTTCTAAATCAAGTTTCAAGTGCAAAGTGTATTTGACAAAAAAATACTTACGAAAAACCAAAAAAAATCAAACAATTATAAAATCAATTAACCAATGAGCAATACTCGTAAATGGTGACACGTAATGCCGCCTAAAGCATTCAATCCACATACTCTAATCCCCCGTACTCCACAATCCCTTTAGCTGCGCTCCTCGTTGGCTATGCTTAACTCTAAAGAACGGGCCGTCTAAAAGCCCAATAAATCTAGACAAGATCCAAATTACAATTTCTTTTACTTTCGAAATTAATAACAAACTAACGCCAAATAAGTTTTTATTAAAGGATAGTTAGTAAACCGATTTGAACTATTAATGCCAAAAAACTTAAATTCTTATTTCTAGAACTGCACGTGCAATAGAGTTTTCTGTAATCAAGAAACCATGTCTATTTTCGGTAAGCCGAAGATTTAATACCCTTGCTGAGAGTTTCCAATAGGATTTTAAACTAAATATTATATTCAATATAGAAAATATCTAATAGTTCTGAATACATAGTTTATAAATTTTGACATTTTTACAAAGAGTTTCAAGTTTTTCCTCAAATTAATAATATCTCCTGCAAGGGTATGGGAAAAACTATGTAAAACACTTACTTTCACTGCCTAGTCCCAAGAAATAACAAGAATTTTGGCGAAAAATACATAAGCTTCTCGAATAATCACGAACTTTTCAATATTTCCAAATCATTAAAATAACAACTAAATGAGACATATACAAAAAGGAAAACATAAAAATAACAAAAGGAAGGACAACATCACCGCAGAGACCCGTCCAAAAAAAGAGAATAACATAAAAAGTGTTTTAGGAAAAAACCACAAACTTTTGTAATTTTCATTAAAATAAAAAAAGAGTAAACACAGGAAATCCAATGGCAATACGCTGAGTATATTGGGTAATGCATAAGGTGATTTAAGCCTAATACGCTGATCCGGTAATGGACACAATTTGAAAATAGATTTTGCACATGAACTACAAATACTACATAAACTATATTAAAGATATTTTAAGAACATTTTGGCAAAGATGGTTATAAAAGACACACACATTTACAAATATCACTGTATAACACAAAAGTGCGAAATGCTGAGAAAAATATGTTATTAGCAACATTTTATTACTTGGTGGAGTACGATTTGAAAGCATCAGCTTTAAGGAACTGTGAAACTAGTTTGCGACATAAATTTATAAAGAATGTATTATGTAATAGACTTATACCAAATAAAACTCTCAAAGAAGTTTTTGAAAATGTAATTGCGCTATTTGCCTCTGAGATTTAAGATCTAAAATGCTTCTCAAAGCACCACAAACAAGCTGAAGAGCTTGGGAAGTTATTTGTTTAACGTGTGTGAACGGCGTGTTTATATAATATTTCTGAGTACAAACAAATCATACTTGAATTACGAGATTATAAATTTATAATAATTTGCAATCAATTTACAAGCTAATTCCAAGTTCAATATTTATGTTGATATCGATAATTTAAATTTACAAAATTTAATTCCTAATATGTAGAATTAAAATAATAACTGAAGTTAATATTTCACTACCAATAAGTTTGTGATTAACTTCAGTATTGAGCTTAATTGTTGCTTCTTGCATATTAATATTAATATACAAAATAAAAACATTTAAATACAAAAACAAATAATAAAGAAAAAGTAAAAGTATAACAAACACAAACACAAAGAAAGCTTCAGTGGTATTTATTAAACAGCTAAAATATGTATTTTTATATATTTTTCATAGATGGGCTTGTCTGTTAGTTCGAAATGTTGATTTGATACCCAGTTAAACCCCTTGTTACCCAATGCCCCTTAACAAAAAATTTGTTTATAAAGCGCAATCTATGAGATTTCATATACTTACTTATGTGTGTACAAGAAGTCATATTAAAAAAATCATTAGTTAGAGACGATTATACTTCAAGAATAGCTTAAAATAGCTTTGGTGAAATATACTAGAACCCAACAGAAAAAGCACACAAACACAGACATCAACAGACAGACAAATATCAATGTCTGGTAACGATTTGACATTACAGAATGGCAAACATTTAAACTCATTTAGTTTTTAGCTATCGTACTTTACAGAATTTAGGCAACTAAAATTTAAATCTACTTAAGAACAAACTTGATATATAGCTTGTTTACGAAAATAAAATGTATACAAATAAATTGAACAAATATACCACATACAGAACGATCTATACGGGGTTCAAGCATAGATGAGCAAGTATATGACCGGTAAAATAACGTAAAATGGAAATAAAATAAAGTAATAATTGCATATTTTGTTTAAATATCGAATGAGACATTTTAAAAATTAACTTTCACGCCCCAAAAAAGCGCCCGCATTTTAAAATATACAACACAAAAAATATATATCTAATGAAAACCACTTTAAATCTAATCGATATTTTTGCCCAATTGTCATTAACAACAAAAACCTAAGGCACACCAAATAGCCTTGAAATGCAAAGAAAAATATAATACAAGGACATTTAATCCCTATGTACCAACTTAACAGAATGTGTAACAGAAATTATAAAAATAAAACAAAAACAACTGATGGTTAAAAAATAAATTAAAAACAATTGTATGAATCAAATAAATGAAAATGCATATAAACGTTTTAAACAATCTATTCTTGCTTTTAATATCGAATATAAATAAGGAGAACGTTTTACTTACGTCTTCTAACTAAAGTTTCATCAATAAAAGTTTTACACAATTATCTTTTGTTTTGTTTTGTGTTTTGTTTTTATTTTATTCCGTATTATTATAAATGTCATCAAGAGAATGTTGTATATTATAAGTTTCGTATTATGCCTGGATAAATATATTTGTCGATTGTGCGAGTTATTATTATTATCATTTATTTCTTTTATTTGTTGTGTAGGTAAGTAATTTGCTATGTCATTGGGGTCTTAGAGATTTCAGGAAGATATTCTGTGAATTATATATTGCAAATAAAATAATGATTTATTTTATTTATTGTGGTCAACAAAAAATTTGTTGTTGAAAATCACATGGTTGACTTTAATCGTGTATTTTTAAAATGTTTTTTTAATTGCTTAATTATTTTTAAACGTAGATTTAGGGGAGTATTTTAGAAAGCTGTTATCACAGTATTGGTAGAACGAAACTAAAATTGCATTAGGATAACCTTGTATTTTGGTGTGTCCAAAATAATACGAATATGAATTAAAAACTTAAAACAAAACAATAAGTGATATAATGTTTATTTGCCATTGAATAAAGGATTCTCGAAAATACATTTATCGAAAAAATGTTTTAATATTATTTAGTTAATTATTTTGTTAAATTGATTGTATTTATTAATGCAGCTTAAACAATTATAAATATTATTTAATTTTGTTATTCATTTCAAGTGATTTGTTAATTATAAGCGTAAACAGGTTCACAAATATGTGTCAAACTTGAGTATGTGGTAGATTTTCGGGGTGCTACACAGAGAATCAAATTACTATAGTGGGTATATTAATACAACAAATCAATCGAGTTGGTCTGGGCTCATTTATACTTATTTATCAAAAAATATAATATATAGACGTCGCTCAAGAGATTTGTTATATGAGTTTTGCCATACATTTCAAAACACTAACTCAATTGGAGGCGATTTGAGCAATCATTTGAAATCAATGTGCAACGAATGTAAATACGTTTGTATTTTAATGGAAATTAATTTCTCGCGAAACACACATATTTATATGCAGCTACATATGTACATACATATGAATGCAGGTATGTACTGGTATTCAAATACGTTTGCTAATTGAAAATAGGTAACTATAAAAATTTAGCACAATTTCTTAATCGTTAACAGCTATGACAAAAATTGTTCTGCTTAAGTAAAGAATTAAAAGGTATACCAAAAGGTTTGAAACACAATACACTGTGCTCCCTGCTAGCCAAGTTCTTTTTGTAGTACCAATTTAAAAGGGCACTGGCGCCCCGCACCAAGTCATCCCTTTGCTTAAGATTTAAACTTATATTGAAAAAACCACGATTGACTTATAAGCTACATTAATTTAAATAAACGAGTTAAGAGTTGCTTTTTGGTTACCATAAAAAATGACACGTTTAACAGACTTTTCTTTGTTTCCATTAGATGTAAATACATACGTATATATACTTAAATTATTTGCATAGTTACGATATAACATTGTAGGGGTAAACATTTTAATTTAGTTCTCGAATATCATTATTTAATAATATGCAAGGAATTTTGTTTGCATTTTAATTGTATAGATCCGTGTCTTATAGGTTTTACAATTGTAAAATTGAAATTGCTTATAAATTTAGAATAATCATCAGGTGTTCTAGAATCTGAATTGATTTATATCGGCCGAGGGAAAAGGAGTTAAATACAATACTTATTGAAATCGGGATTTGTTACAGCGTAAAATAAATATTTAATATATATAATTATATGATTATCTATTGTTTTTTTGTTTAGTTTGGTTGTTTTTTTGCATGTGTCGCTAAGTATAAATTCGTTTTACTGCCAATTTAATAATTTTGCATTTTTATATTTAAGTACATACATCCAAAATTGAAATTCAGTTGCTTTTTCGTGTTCTTACATGGCTAAAACTAAAAATGCGACTTATCATCAAACAATATACCTTTAGGTATATAATGTTCTTATTGCTGGAAAAATACGTCAGTTATTGCTAAATATGTATAAGTAAATCTTCGTTTTTTTCTTTTTGCAATTGAATTTATATATAGATATTGTTTGTTTTTATTATAGTCTCTTCTACGGCTAAGCGTCATACTTTCATTTATTCCTTTCAAAATCCAAAGACTTGAAATTTGCATACCTTTTTAGCTAAGCTAATCTATAAATAGTGATTGTTTTATGCATTTATCCCATATAAATTAACATTCTTACAGCTCGCTTATCTTACTATACAGCCCATAACATACCATACACTGCCCAAACATAAACCCAACTCTTTGGGTACACTACGACGACTGAACATTTGTACTAGCTGATTGTTAATTTTGTTGTGCCTGTGTCTAACCACTTTTTGAGAAGAGGCACAACAGGAACCATGCTGTTTACTTAATTCTCGCTTAGATCTTTGATGGCTTGCAATATGCGTTTTACATGACCCACTTTAACGACCCCCAAGTCCTTCAGATCTCGTCTTCCCAATGTGAGTAGCTCCTTGCCACGTATGTCGTTCTTGAGGAAGCTATCGACATATTCCGATAGCTGCATGGTCTCCAGCCATGTGACCACCTCATTGACGCTCCAGTTATTGGCCGCTTCGCGTGTATTGTTGAGCGGCGGCTTAAACTGCTGCTGACCAGCTGTGGAACCGGATCGTAGACGTCCCCAGAATGCGCGTGACTTGCGGCGACCGTCAGACTTTGGAGCAAAAGTAAAATTATTTAGAAAACTAACTACAGTGAGGTAAATCAATTGGAGCCTACCTCTTCGTTAGGTGCCAGCACATTAAAGTAGGCGCGTAGTTTGCCATCGATGCACTTCTGAACCGAGCACTTCTTCAGCTCCATTTCCATATTGGCCAACGCTGCGCTCAATTTCGTTTCCAGATCTTCGCGCAGGATTAGACTATGTCCACGATCTCGCAACAAGGTACAGGCATCATCGTACAATTGCCGAGATGAATCGATTACCTCCACCAATTGGGTGCGCAGAGACGGACCCTCTAGCAGCTTGCCTTGCGGATGAATTGACTCCAGAGCCTCACTGGCCCGACAGGCCACCTCATAGAGATCATGTTGCAGTGCCGGATGGGATATGATCAAGAACTTGACCCATTTAACCAGCGAACTGACTGCCTCAATGAAATTGAGTAGCACATAGCACTCTCGCTCCGAAATCACCTCATCCGTCGATATGGCATGCTCGGATGCCGTCGATGAGGCGTCGCGCTGTATGGAAATGCTATGCTGGCGCTGTTTCTCCTGCCAGCTCTTAAGGGAGACTTCCAAGCTGCGATTGCGGCACAGCATCTGTACGCGATTCTTGTGCAGAATACGGATCATGCCCGGCGGTTGGAGCCAAGCTTCGCCATCCACCTGGATGGGTATCTCCTCATCACCCAGGATATTTATCTGCACACTCTGACACTGCGCAATGCGATGATGCTGCAGATTTATCAAACGCGAGGCTGCCATTTGCACCGATCCAAAGACGGCGACCACTTCCAGCACACGATCATCGAAACTGGGCGACAAAAAGATGTCGTCCTTCTTGGTGCTGCTGCCCCAGAAGTTGGTGCCGCCCATGAAGCTCGGTATATTGAGTATGACAATGCCCTGGAGCTCTGGCAATGGTATGCGCTGCCCATCGCACTCCAGTTGCACTCGTTGCTCCAAATTCTTGCAGGTCTTCTGCAGCAGTTGCTTAGATCCGAGCACGCCATACCACATATAGTTGCGTGCCCTCGAACGACACTTCTCCGGATGCTCCTCGCGCTTATTGTGAAAGTCCAGTGAGATTTTAGCATCGATGCCAATGCCAAAATAATTGTTCATCACACACTTCTCGTGGTAACCGGCCAGCAGAGTCTCATCCGGATCCATAAGTGGGCTAACTGCAGCGCACAATGTGTCCGCATTGGCCAGTAGACATTTCGATATGAAGCCAGAACCACTTGTCAGATCTGAAAGTGAACATTAATTTTTTAATTGAAAACTTTCCTTTTCTCTTTTGAGTTACGAACTAAAATTGTTTGTAAAAAAATAAATATAAATTCACACTAGTATATAAAAATTGTCAATAAAATCTTTTTGAATTTTGAATTCAAACACTATAAGAATTAAAATATTAAGACAGTCATGTTTAGAGAAAGAGAGTCCTAAAAACTGAGGAGGTCTGTTGTATCTTATACATATCTGTCTGTCTTATACATCTGTAGTCTCTGTTCTACTTACTTGGCCAATTGGGCAAGCGAACTAGAGGATTGATTATTGGTAGCTTTCGGTTGGTCTCCTCTGTCGGGGTCTTCTCCTTATCCTTGCCCGGTTTGTCCTCCTTGTCGCCAGCGTTGAAGTGCTCAAAGCCAAACAGTGAGGAGCCCATAAAGAGACTCGATTTGGAGCCCTTGAGCGTCTGTAGATTTGGCAAAGCTTCGTTCGGCTGTAAGAAAGAAGAATCAATTAGATTGGGGTTAGGATCAACGAGTAGTTTGTGTCAAAGAGCAACTGGAAAGTCAGCACTAACTACAATACAAAGAAACTTCTGGATGTGTGAGTGAGTGAGAGTGAGAGTATGAGTGTGGGTGTGCATCTGTGTGTAAGTGATGTTGTGTGCGTGTGCCAGTGTTGTCTAACAACATACGCAGGGTATACAAGTGAGGAGCAGTTAGTTTTTGAGAGCATTAGAGATAGCACACTACTTGAAAATAAAAACCATAAGTTTGTAGAAAGCAGTAGCTATGTATGTATATGTTTTTTAGCTGTTGTTTACGGAATTTGTTTAGTGTTGGTATAATTTATAATTTATTTATGGGTAATATGCAATACTACTGTTAACGAACACGTGTGAAAACTCAATTCAAATGAATTCAAAAATAAACGGATCTGACGCGCGTGCTGAAACTGTAGGCTGAGATTTAAACACGCCAACTGGTACTTTATACAGAGGAAGTACGAGTATATAGTATATTGCATTGGGGGATACACATCGAACGCAGGAACGTAGGAACGAAGGAGGAGAAGCCGACCTCTGGTTGGGGTCTTACCAGCGGTATTAGCGGCCTGATAAGCGCCAAGGTCGCCAGTCGAATATCTGGTTCGGCAACCACAAAGAAACGCACACTGAATACTCCAAAGGTGCGTTTACTGATACATTTTTGGTTATTCTTCTAAGAAAATGCATTAAGTAATGTCGCGGCTTTTTAATAAAAATATCGTGTGTACATATGAAATCATTTAATTCTATGTGCTTAATATAGTATAAGTAGGATGTTTGTTTATTATGTGTAACGCATATTACTTTATTTGTGACTGTGTATGTGTTGTGGTAAGAAAAATAGTGGCTATAAGTCTGAAAATCAAAATAGAAATTCATAAAAGTAGTTGACATAATTTTGAAATACGTACCAATCGATTGTGCTTTGTAAAACATATATTGTATTTATATGTATTCATATATATTTGTTTATTTATTTGTTGTCTTTTTTGTAATAATTTGTTGATTTTGTTGTGATCTTTGAATTTGGATTTCAACTTAAATGCATATTCTCAATCAATATATATTGCAAATTATAATAAAAAATCTATGAAGTACGACTTGCTTAATTCACATGGTATTAATACTAAGGTATGGTTTCTGATTTAATTATTAGACAAATAATTTTCAACTTTTTTTTTTAATTTTAATAAATAATATAAACATAATATTTTTATGTCATACTAAGATTATTATAAACGTTGAAATAACATTAAAATTAAATTAAATTAAATATTACAGTTTTAAAATAATAAATATATTTAAGCATTGAAAAGTTGAACAAAAATAAATAAAAACTAACTTTAATTTTAAATTATATAATCCTTAGAGCCATAGAGTGTTAATTTTTTTGAATTCAAAATAACGATTGAAAAGTAATTAATAAATAGAAAAGATGAAACCTTAAATAAAATAAAATAACAAATTAATTTCAATAATGTAAAAGATTAATAAAGAACAGACTTGTCTAGCACATTTATTCAAATTTTAATCTAAAATTTATTGCTTTGATATTTATCAATATATAAAATTTATCCAAAATAATAAAATGGTATTAATCTAAGAGGTACCGAATTGGTTTTAAGATTTTTAAGCAATGAATATATCAAAGTTGTTCCATGTGAATCGCACAAAGATTAAATTTGTGTAAGCCTAAACAATAATTTGCAGCTCTGCAAGCTGTACCGAATCAATAGAAATTCGCACTAAGTAATTATAAATACTTTTAGTTTTTTTTTTAAATGAAAACAATTACCCAAAATCGCATAAGTGTGTAATCTGATTGAAATCTGGATTCTCATTGCTCATTGCGGCTGACACATTTGTTCACGTTGCCGATGCAGGGCCAACGTACTATATCATATTATATGGGAGGGAACTTACCTTGAAGAGACTGCCACAGCTAATTCTGCGACTAGCCGCTGGTGAGCTGCTGAGGAAGCGCGCGTGCTCCGGATCCAATGTTAAGTAGTTAGGATTGAAACCGGAATGGCGTCGATCTTTGTCCTTGTCATATTCGCGGACAGCTAAGCTGGGTGCATGACTTGAATGACGTCGGATCTCCGAGGAGTTCAATGATCGCACACCGAGCAGACCCGACGGCGTCGTCAGGTTGGATGACGACGACGTTGTGGGTTTGACGGAGTCACCGCGCAATGGTGTTGGTGGTCTTACAACAACACTTATCTGTGGATAGTTGGGATTTACATCATCAAAGGATTCTTTCTTACACGACTCATCAAAAGTAATGCGCTTTACATCTTGTCCATGGCCCGATTTCTTTGTGGGCGATGTCGATGAGGCCATTGCCGATTCAAGTGGTTTCGTTGCTGTTGTTGTTGTTGCCGATATTGTGGTCACATCGAGTATTTCTATTTTAATGGCCGTTTGAGTTGATAGTTCATCCAGTTCATCACTAGCCAAATTTGAATACGCCCTTGACATGACCGAATTTGTGGGCGTGACAACCTCATCATTAGTATTGCCATCGTTGTTGCGGATGTTGTCGTTGTCGTTGTTGTTGCTGTTGCTGTTGCTATCGAGCATTAGCTGCTGTTGAGATACGATTGTTGAGGTTGGTTTCAGTTTCTTGAGAGAGATGCGCTTTTTGGGACGCTTCATTTCGAGTAAGACAGAGAGTCGACAGGAGCAGGATATTTGATTGATATTGTTTGGTTGGTTGGTTGTTTATTTGGTCAATTGATTTGTTAATTGTTTGATTTGAGGCAAGCAAGTTAACGTATTCAGTTTGTAATCACACACAAAAAAATAAGATAAGGTGAAGAAAGAAGCAAACGGAGAGCAACAAAGATATTACCATAAGTGGCCACGTATGAGCACTTTCGATAACGAAACATAGCTATAGCTCTATATATGTATGCGTATATACAATTTACCTACATAAGTCTAACCAAGTTAACACTATCACATACCTTGAAACTCTGACGTGCTATATCGTTACCTTCCACGAACTGCGCCAGGCTACAGAATCGCGGTGGCTCCCGAATCTTTTGGTCATCGCAGCGATTATCAATCTCGAAGACAATGTTCTCAAAGCCAAACTGTTGCGGATTATCATCGCTGTCCATACGCGCCAGCCTGGCTATTCTTGGTGGCGATGAGTTGCGCCGAAGAGGATGAGCCTTCAGTTGAGTTAAGGCGCCCATCGACTTTTTCCGTGGTGGCTTTGGGGGTCCGGCGTGCTCGGAGCAGAGTGTGGTGGTGTCATCTGTTATGGTGTTGTCCTGCAGGGCATTGGTTATATCATGGCCCAGCACCGAGCTGATGTCATCCATGAGACTCTCTCCATGCATTGCCTCTGTCTCATCGCTTGTTTCAGGTGAATCGATATGCGTAAAGTTGCTAGCATCGAGATTCTATAACGAAGTTAAATACGTATCGAAATATAAATAAATAGTGAAATCAAATTTTAGTTAAATAAATTATTTTGAATTCTTGTTTTTAATTTTCATTCAAAAACTCCACAATATTTTTCTTAAATTCTTATGGAAATTTACAAAGTAATTTTTCTTTTTTTAGCTTAAAGTGCAAGTTTACTGAGTGGTCAGGATTCATAAACTTTTTAACCGAAGCTAAATAAGTTAAGCAACTATTATATAAAACTTGAAGTATAACTAGCACTTTGCAATTTTAAAATAAAATGTATAAATTAGTACTTTATAATTAAAAGGAAATATAATAAAAATCCGAACTATTTTTGTTTTAAAACTATAATTGTATTGGGTAATTTCAGACCAGTTACCTGGATAATATCGCCAAGTGTTTGGCCAGACTCGGGCTTGTCAAAGATTTCTGAGGCCACGCTGCACTCCTCGTTGCTAATGGCCGAGAGTACATCGCTCGCCTCGCCGCCCAGGTCCTCCGATGAAGATTGTTCCTGCATGGGTAAAAGAATCTTTAAAATACGATTCTAAATTTGATAAAAAGCATCCCAGTCGGACACGTACAGTGTTTGTCTGGGCATCGGTGTCAATGATTGTGAGGTTAGCGCTTGTATAAACATTTTGGGAGTTGGGGGTTACGACAATGCCAGGTACCTGCAGGTTGCATGTGTGCACCAGGGCGTTTTGTGGCAGCTGCATCTCAGATTTTTCGTTGAAATTGATGTCCTCCTTATCACAGTCGATTACGCTGATTGCATCGGTGCAAGCTCCATTTGCATTACGCTCGCTTTCCTTATCGTTATCTTTATCTTTGTCCTTATCTTTATCCTTGTCCATTTCACGTGTCATGTAGTAAGTGCGCTCGAATACTTCAATGGGTCGGTAGTCAGAGAGCGGGTCTACAATCGGCTCGCCAGTAATAATGGGCACTCGGAGAAAGTCAACCTTGCGTTCGGTGGGTGTATTTTCGCCACCATCGCTGCTGGGCGACAGACGATTGCCAGCATCATCGATGTTGGCGCCGCCGCTGAGCGAGAGTCGTCCGATTCGATAGATGGTCTCTCCATTGGCTCCCTCCTCTAGCTCCTGGATGACCTCCGGCACACCCGAGCTCCGACGACTGTCGGCAAACTGCCGTGGCGCCGGCAAGTTGATGCTGTTGAAGAAGTTCTCGTCCACGGAATCACGACGGGTGTCCGGCAGCGGTGAGATGCAGGTCAGGTGAGAAGTTTCCATTGTCGGCGAGATGATATTGATGGGTGGTATTATGGGCAGTGGCGAGCTGCATGGCGTCGAGTCGCCAGAGTTTGCGGGTATTTTCAGCGCCTCAAAGGGAGTTATCGACAGTTTGCGCTGATAGCGCTTCGGGCGACCCGGCTCCGAGTGCTCGACCACATTGTAGATGGCCCGTTTGACGCTATTGGCCCTAGATTGCAGTGCTTCCTTCTCGCTGGATCGCAGTGAGCGGCTGTTTCGCCGCTCCTTCGAGTTAATGTGATCCTTTTCATTTTTTTCAATAGATATGTTCGGGTTTCTAATAAGTGGCAAAATAAAAGATTATTTTAGAAAATTAACTTCTGTTCCTTACTCTCTACATGCTTACATATTTGAGGATTTGATTTATAAAACTTAAAATTATTTCTCTTTTTATTATAATATTATTTTATGCGATTTAAATGTTTAAACTCATGTGTCTACTGCCTTTATATATATATGTATCGAACAATATTAAAAACTTCTAAACTTTATATGCAAAGATTAATTTGTATATATAAATATCTCTAGAGATTTTTAAGGCAACTCGTATTGAACATCACCAAACGCAATGCCGGGATTCATAAAATATTTAAGCTTTAATTTTTTTTCATCGAATAGTTCAGCAAATAAATAATTTGACATTTGAAAAGAGCACCGACAATTGCTTTTGCATTGCAAATTGGGTTGCGAGAGATTTGCACTGATTGACGTTTAATGTACTATCGATTTTCATGGTCAAACCAAAGCTTGACTTACAGGAATGATGGACGAGCTGCCGCTGACGAGGAAACACCGCGAACAATAAGACTGCGAATGGTAGCTATCAGATCGTCGCCACTGTGAGTGCCCATCTCCTCCTCTTGCAGCGCATCCAGAAGCATGTTTAGCTTCTGCCTTAGAATGTCACACTTGAGAATCAACTGATCATCATCCTTATGATGCTCACAAATGCGTGCCACCAAATCATCGACGGTGTCGCATAAGGTGCGTGTGGAGGTGATGAGAGTTTGGGTGTCGTTGGTTTCCACAATGAAGCGCAGATGATGATTGGCTGAGGTAACCATACCCGTCAGCATCGCTTCCTGCTCGGTGGTAATGGACATCTTTGGTATTTTGGGTACACTGATGGCCTTTTCAAAGACCATGATGCTCCAGCGGTCCAGCATTTTGGTGCTGGCCGATTCATAGCGCTCCAGAATCTGTGGCAAATGAGTGTCATCATCACAGCTGGAGCCCCAGCCCAAAACTCTAGCCAGATCATTGCCAGTTCCCAGTGGCATAACAGCCACTTGACATTGTTTCTATTCAAGCAAAAACACATGTTATATCAAAGAAGGAAGGCATCAAGTTTTAAATTATAGTCCACTTACATGCATATTAAATCGATCAATTTCACTCAGCACCCAACCGACGGATCCATCGCCGGAGCACACAAGTATGCGAAACATTTCAAAGTGCCGAAAGAGACGCAGACCGAGGCTTGGACCCGTCGAGATCAGATCAAAGACCTGTGCTGGGTTCAACAGCTGCTTGAAGCGGCGTAGGAACTTAACGCCCTGATTATCGCCCGACTTGGAGTTCACAAAGACGAGCAGGGGCGAGAAGTTGCCCTTCGGACTTGCCACATCCCAGGCATCATCCGTGCTAATGGAGTGCACGCTTGTCGGTGGCACCACGGACAACTTGGCGGGTCCAATGGGACAGGCGATGGCCATTTGAGGGCGACAGGCCACATGCACCGTATCCCGGCACCAGAGACAACGCCAATCCTGAAGTCGCAGCACGGATCCGCAGGTTTTCTTGCACACAGCACACACTGATGACACGGGCAGATTCCCCTCCATCCATTGATGGGGCATGATGATGCTGCCATCCGGTTGCTCGATAATATCCTTGCCGACGGTGGCCAGCGTTGTCCACTTGCAGTTGGCAATGGCCTTGGCCGCACATCGCTTGTGCACCTTGCACTTGCACACCTCGCAGCTGAGCCCGTGCGAAGTGACCCCGGAGAGTGCATCCCGACAGACATTGCAGTACGTGGGTCGCGCGTGCGAGGTCGCATACCAATGATGGTGATTCGATAGAATATCATGTTGATCAATCAGAAAGCTGTCGCCACGCGGCCGCTGCGGTGCAGTCGCCATTTTCAGCGATCCCAGCCAATCGTCCATGTCGCGTCTGGAGTCGGCACACAGCACCAGAGACCGGGTTGGTGTGATTATCTGTAAAATATACAATTAGTGAATTATTATCTAATTGAAAACTTAGAGTGTCGATAAAATATTCCTACATTTTTGGCTATTACTATTTAATACTTTTGCTTTTAAGCGTACACGCTACACAGATGCCGACTCTCTCTATTTTCACCAGATCATTAATATTAACTTCTGTATTGAGTATACCTCAACATCTTTTTGGAGCATCAATAAAATAATTAAAATGGCATGAAAAAATACTTCAATACTCATAAATTTGTTTGTTGGCGATTATTCAGGTATTGACTGTAATAATTAATTTACTAAAAAAATGCAAGAAAGAAATTTCAGACTTAGCATTTTGCGAGGTTTCGCTGAACTTAAAAAACGCTCATATTTTAATCTCATTCAAATGGCTTCACATTTTCCATTACTTTGGAAATAGGTTTTTCATTTCTATACACTTTAGCATTAATTATAGAGATACTTAAAATTGAAATTTTAATGTTTCTTTTTTTATCTTTAAAGCTTAAATGTGGACGATACTCACGTTAATTAAAGAGTACATATTTATCATATACAATAAAAGTAAATTACATTATTTACTAGTTGTATCATCTTGATAATTTAAAAAAACATATGCAACTTAAAGTTGGATAACAAGAATTTATAATTTTAGTGTTCCGTTTTATTTGACTTATTATTCTGCGAAGATAATAAATAAACAATAGTTTTCTTTGTAAATACGAACATACATATTTAAGAAGTCTGCTGGCGAAAAGGGGTTGCGGGGAGATGCGCATGCTTATTAGTTGTGTAATCAAAGAGCGCTCTATTAGTTTCTGTGGCCTCATTAACATGCAAATAATTTTCCGGCTAATGGTAATAAGCAGACAGCCACAACAGACACACCTCCAAATGAATGTGCAAAACAATGCGCCAAGCCCATAACCTTTGGTGGCCCTCACCCACAAGAAACTAATTCACAGAACGACGTACATGCAGACATAATTAATATTCGACCTTTGAGCCACAACATTACCGTAGAACTATAATAGAAAGGTTGTAATGGTTGATTATGATTTGCTTGTTGTACTGCCTAATTTATGGCGCTCATGGCCTTCAGTGATATCCTTGGTAGTCTGCAAAGTGGTTTCTATGCTCCTTGTCTTAGTTGGGATTATTATAGTAAGTTATGTTGAAAATCTTTGTTTTATACCCATCTAATAAGTTTAACATTTGCCATTATACGAGTAACTATAAATGTATTTATTATACATTTTAAATGCATTTATGTTCTAATGGGATGGAGATATAAAGATAATTCCAACACCGATTTTTGTGTTATATGTATTATATTCAAATTACGCAATTAAAATCAAACGTACTTAAAAATGTAGTGGTTCGAAGTTGTTACGTCTATGACGATAAAGTACTTGACCCATTTAACATCAGTTCAAATGCTAAACGGCAATATCATAGCTGGCACAATGCCTGTATTCAAGATGAAATGTCAAGAGAATATTAACCACAACAAGGACAACAACAACGAACAGAAGTTGATTCGATGCCTAGGTGAGCATCATAATCTACTTGAAATGGCAGGACAAAGTCATTCAGTTGTGAGAGTGACAGCAAAAGTGAGATAAGCCGATGCCAGGCAATGTGCTCAGGCCAAGTGGATAACAAAAGTTACCCACAAATGGTCAACAGGCATACTTAGCTAATCCCAAACCGTCTGCAAGCTCTTTCAACCGATGAAACTCACTGGACTCTAACAAAGTTGCATTGCAGCCAGGCTAAGGTTAGAGAACGAAAACTCTGAAAACAGGTAAAACAATTGCAGTTGGCCGTAAGTGCTAATTGAATTGGCAGGTGCGTAGTTCGGCATTTCAACCATAAGTCAACCGCAGGACTAATTGACATTTGAATGCAATAATTAGTTAGAAACTGGAATTTTATGTGTAACTTGCTTGATCAATTTACCACTGTCTGGCAGTGATGCAATATTTAACTTTGATAGAAATGTCACAATGTAACCACATCATCGATATTTGCATCATCTCATGCCCCGTCGCGCTTCTCTTTGTATTGGTCTCTCTGCCGTCCTATTCAATTAGTGCACAGTTGCACGTGCCCTCCCACCTGCCACCTGCCACCTGCCAACCGGCAACTGCTTGTGGCATTTGCAACATGAATATGCTTTTAGCCCAGGCTGGCGAGTGCGGTTTACTCATTCACTTGATCTACCCTGCCTTCTTTGACTTCCTGTCCCCACATTTGGGTCGCAACTGTTTGTCAAAAGTTGCCATAGTAAATTTATTCAATTATCTTTAAAATACTGCAACGGACGAGAGTTGCACTTATTTTTTCCGTAATTGAAACATTACGGTTAGCATAGAAAAATGTGAATGAGGTTAACTTCCGATAATATAATTATAAACAATTGAATAAAAAAGGCTATTAAAGTGATAGATTTTTTTATTGAATTATATGTGAACATTTGGAAATTTCGAATATTTTTAAAACATTTGTTTCTTTTCGTATTGTTAAGCAGTGGAAAAAAATTTCTCTTCTCATTGAGCTAAGTTGTGTTGCAAAAAGATGTCTTTAATTCACTTTTAGTTTAATATATAATTCTTAGTATAATTGCGATAAACGTTTTAAGGTAAAAACATATTTATAATATTTAAGCAATTAACTAAGAAATTATCTCGTAGATTTCTAAATGAGATTGTTTGCAGTAAGTGAATTTATTAAAATTGTATCATGCCGCTTTGTCAAAATACATCGTAAAAGTGACAGCTCAATTTACGCGCTATCGATTTTCAACTATTTTAAGTCTACCATAATTTTTGACTAGCTACCAAGTTAATTAAATCGATTTCCACGAACAAAGATTGCCACCGAATTGAATAATTATATTTAAGAAAGCAAACTCTTTAGCTCTGGCAGCTATTGAAATTCATTAAAATTGGATTTTCAGAACAAATGGCAGCTAAGCCGCTTCCGACATTATGATATTAAAATTCTGGTATGTTATCCCTATGTGCCAGTAAAAGTTAGTATAACTGTATTTGGCTTCCGACTATGAGTACAGATACAAGCTACAGTCTGGCACTCGTACGCTGTGCACTCCAATCAAATAAGCAAACAAAAACAATCCACTCCAATGGCCTCAGATGGAGACTCACTTGCTGCCAGAATTCATTATGTTGAAGACAACACGGAGCGTGTGTGTCGACATTGGCGGCTGTTTCGCTTCATTTGCCCAAAATATTCATGAGATGGAGAAGCAGCTTAAGCATCGGCAGAAGCAGCAGAAGCAACAGTCGAATTACGAATTACGCATACGCCGCGTAGTCCCTTAACGCGCACATCAGAAATGTTTGAGCTGACGTAAACGGGCAAGGGGAATACTTACTTTGCAGCATGTACCTCAACATTATTGTATCCCCACTGTATCCCTAAATGCATGTACACGTTTCGCGAATATATATATTTTTTCATTATCATGTTGAGCCGCCCAGCGCAATGTTGGAATTACTTTTGAAATTTTAATGTCCGCAGGCCAGCTCTGCATTTGTGTGTGTATGTACACGTTTTCCCGCATACAAGTTGGCATATAAAATCTTTTGATTGTCCAACTAAAGGAATATCTGCAATGTCATTTAAATTGGACCACCACAAGGTATAAAACAATATTATATTATAAGCATAAATATTTATAAGTTTCAAAGCTTTAAGCATCTGCTAAGATATCAGCTAAGGATTTTCAAAATAAATCAGTATATATGCAAATTTTAAAAGCTTTTCGTGTTTTCTTTTCAGAAATTAAAGAAACAATCTAAGTTGTCGTAAGTCGCAAGTATATCAAATTATATTTCAGCAACAACATGCTCAAGTATATGCCAAATTTTCTTTACGAGTTTTCCCTTTTCAGCCAAATTCCAAAGTTCAAGAATGTGACGTACATGTGTGTCAGTGTGTATCTAGCGATACCGTCATATTTTACCTGTTTTTTTGGCAGCTCAGTTAAGCTTATAAGAAACCCCAAAGATAGAAAAAGTCTAAGCCCACTTGCTATTATTGTTTCAAATTTCATATGCTAACACCACAGGATATTGCCTTTAACTTTCATAACAAAAATCATTTGCTTTTCTGAAGTTGTTTTTTAATTAATGAAAATTATAAAATGAAATATGATAATGATATTTATCAAATCAGGTTCATTATAGGTTATGAATTTAATATATAAACATTTTGTTGTTAAATAAATGTTAACATTTGTAATTTAAACAAAATCATAACTTTATTTGATACGAACTCCCTTAGCGTTTGGCTAAAATCAGCTCAAATGTTGTTAGATAAATTAACTACAATTTATGTTTGTCTTATAAGCTAAATTGCACGTATTCAGAAATATTGCACAAAATTAGCGGATTTAATACAATTACCAAACAATTTGAAAACTGAAATTGACAGATTTTGACATTTGATGAAAAACACAATTACAATACTGAGTTTGTGAACAAGTTATCAAACATTTTGTACAAAACAAATTTAGTACTTTCAGTCAAATGGTGCATAATTAAGAACACCAAATTCGACAAGGCGCTTGAAAACTTAGAGCTTAAGCCGAAAAACGGAAATGTCTTCCAGTCAAGTTGGCTTACATTTGAAGAGCAGCTGTTTTCTTCACATTCTGTTTGTTTGACTGAATTTCCCCATAATTACGCATACGCCACATGAGCTGCGGCGCAATAAACAAGCCCTTTTACTTATCAACATCCTCCGTCTTAGATAATTGGTACAAATGGAAAGGCAATCAATCAATATGATTACTTGTTCAATTTCATCTACTTGGTTTTTACTAATGTGCTTGCCAGTTATCCAAGTACTTTGGAATTTTACGCATTTGTTAGCGCTAAGTGGAGCTCAAATAACCTTTATCGTGTTTGATTGGTTTTGTCATTGTTGATTGACAGTAATACTCGTATGAAAATAGTTAATATAACATAATATTTCGATCGAATTGACCTTCATATTTGCATTTCAACTTAATTAATTGAAATTTCCTGCAATTATTTGTAATAGGAAAAATTGATTTTACAAACATTATCAAGGAACAAAATGGAACTGACAAGCCATAATTGTTATGTCCTTCAAATAAATTAAATGAGCAAAGCAAACAATAAACGACAGCAAGAAGCTGAAACCATTTTTCGGGCAGCATTTTGTTATCGTTCGTTCTTTAGATTGATGAAGAAGAGTTCAAAAGTCAACAATAGCTCATAACTCGATACAATGGCAGGGCATTGTATTGGAAAGCAGCACATGAAAAAAGTTTTCTACAAAGTTTATAAACTTGTTATAAATTTAAATTGAACATTTCCAAATTGCTTTTTAGTAAAATAAGAACGAGTTTTTCAAAACTAATATTTTAATTTAAAATGAATGTTATGCTTGCTATGTATTTGATCAGCTAAGGATTAATCATGAGTATAGAGCCTGACTTATCTTAAGTTGCAAACGGTTTTGCAATCGGACCACAAAAAACTTGTTAACAAACCTCTTACCGCATTCGTCGTCAAGATTACAAGCATTTCAGTTTCAGACATTTGTATCATATATACTGTATCTTGTATCTGTATCTGTTTTATAAAGTTTGTGAGACGTGCCGTAGCTACAAGCGTAAACATGCTGCTGGTGAAAGTGAAATACTGAAGCGCAGCTTAAAACTATGTAAAGGCTATCAGGGCAGAAGAAATTTATTTATTTCTATATATTTTTCACTTTTGTTGCCTCAAATGCAATTTACGTGTATTTTAAGCAGTTTTCGCGGCAAGCTGATAACATCAAAGCGACGAGTCGCCATGCGATTCACTTTAATTAAATTTTTTTTCCCTCCACATCTGTAACGGACGCCAACATGAGCCTAAGCGTTGAGAATTTGCCAGATTTATTTCACATATTAATATGTATAAATATTTCACATTGAAATATAAAATATTTGATTTGTACAAAATATTAAGTTTTATTTCTCTGCATAAATAAAAAATTTCGACCATTCATAAAATGCGGATTGTTAAATATTAAAGGCAAAATTTTACTCTTCAACTTGGACTTTTGCTAGCTGTTTGTTATCTGACTATACATGGACTACATATCGCAGCTTTTTTTAATACCTTCGGGAATTCCACCGAAAGGTCCTTTGCTATTCAACCGATAAAAAATAATAAAAAATTGTCAGCGGCCTTAGCTTATATTATTTGGCAATAACTCAAAGCTCGCAAAGGCTTGCGGCTATAAAAACTAAGTTAAGGAGTGTTGAATTTATTATTAATATCAAAAGTATATAAGTATGTACTTGTATGACTTTTTATTATGGCGCTCATGCACGCAGCAACGACTGCAAGAACTCTCGCGGACACAAATATAAGTATATACACATACACACATAGATATATATTTCAAATGTTTCTGAAGTCGGCGGATAAATGCGCTAATTTTACGCATCAAATGCTGTTCATTCGTGTATAAAGTAGTATAAATTTGAATATTTGGGAGGCTTTTTTGATAGAATTGGATAGGATAGGGTACTTATGCTAATTTGGCATGCAGACGGCGTCGAATGTAAACATTTTGCTTAGATTTCGCCCCTTTGTTTCTGACAGCTAATATCGATGGTATTTGTAAAGAAGTAAAGGTTTTTCTCCTGCTGCTTCTGTAATTGGGCCAAAAATCATAAGGTTCACCATGAGACAGTCACTACATACTGTATGTATATATGTCTGTAAACATATTTGCATGAGGCCAGACAATGGCAAACAGGAAATAAGGCTGTTTATATTATGTTTGACAGCGCCGGCATCTCGAGACATCCTTTTGGCAAATAGAATGTGTGCGTTAAGTTGCTTTATTTACTTTTGCTTTCATCTTTTGACACCTCATAGGACCATAAGCGATGCTTTAATATTAAGTGAGAATAAAGGAATTCGCTTTAGTGTATATCGTTTAATTATAACACTTACTATTAAAAGGTAACAATTAATAATTGCGCAGATACAAAGAGTTAATAATGTGTTTAATAGTATAAGTATGTAATATCTCCACAAAATTGGCTACGGATTAAAAAAGATTTAACTGTAATTACCTGAAAGCTGTGATTTACGTTTTTAATGCTGCACTCGAAGTAACACAATTCGGATAGGTCAATCTCATCGAATACATCGCACTGTAAATACAAAAATTACAATAAGCGGATTAACATTTATTAAGTCAATCACCTTTATTCCGGTAAAAACTGAAATTTTAAAGACTTTAAATATATTTAAATTAGTAAAACAAATTATTATTATTGGCAATATTTGCTACCAGGTTTTTTTCGTTATACGTGTGAATAGAGTATTATATTAACATTTATTTTAAAAACTACATAAAAAAGTACAACTTAGTTTTTGATATGTTAATATAACAAAGCCTGAATTTGCCGTACAAATTTCATCACAATCGGATAACAATCTCGAATTTTATTCAAGAAATAACTTTTTTTTAGAGCCAGAACGCAGGTTAACTCGTTATTGTGCCCTCTTGTTTTAGATATTTCTGTTTGGGCCATAGGCGCCTCGGAATATGGTCAGAAAAATGTCACTTGGCAACATTCCAAGCTTTTTCCATTGTGGCTGGACCTTTCGTTACCATCTAATGAAATACACAAATAGAGCCGACGGCAATTTTGATGGTTTTTGTCTTGTCTTGTTTTGGCCTTGTTACATGGAACGTTGCATGCGTGGTCTTGAGAATTGAATATGAAGGATACTCACGCTTCGGGGCTCTTGCGGAAATTGAAATGTTTCATATAGTCCGGAAAAATAAATGTGTATTTACGGTATAACAAAAGCCAAACAACTCGTTGGCACACACACACACACACATACCAAAATTGTGAGTGACATTCGCAATATAATAGAAGTGTGACAATGGAAAGCAAATCGAAGAGCTCTTGCCAAGTTTTACATACTCAAGTAGTTCTTGAGCATGCACAAAATTGGGTTTCCTTGAATAAGTTTTTCTTCCATCAACAATATGGTATGAAAACAGTCACCCAAGTTTTCTATCGAGTACAAGCAAATACTTAATTTTATCATTTCATTCAACTGTCTGCCATTCGATTAATATTTGAGTATTGTTTGCTTTAAGTTTGCAAATTAAAGTTTTCAATGCCTTTGTGGAACTTACGTATTTATTTTCTCAGCTAAGCTCCTGAAGGCTATCGAAAAGTTTTGTAGCAGTTTTTAGCTCACCTTTGGAAGGACTATTTAGTTCAGGCCTTGGGTTTTTCGAAGGAATTTTAACTAAATTTAATATGATCTAAATTGTTTTTGGGGAATTGAAATTAATTATACCTACCGGATGTTACAGGGGCGTTAAATTGGCGAAGAGCCAAATATAACCTATAATTTTTGATTAGAATCACTCTTTACATACAGGCTATGCAACTTTCGGTAATTAATTTCGAAATTCTAAGATTTTAAAGATCTCTTAAAATGGGGAGTAGTATCGTAGTATTGAGTCATTTAATTAAATATGCAACAAGTTGTCTTAAATTTAATTTCAGAAGTTTTACTGGTCTGAAGCGTCTTAGCACAATAAAACCCAAATTCTTCTTAGAGGTTAAAAGTTAGAAAGAGAATATTCAGAACATGTTATAATGATTTCTTAGCCATTTTATAGACTGTATGATTGCTTACCTAAATTTTTCAGAGTGCACTAAGTGAGATCTTTCTTTTGCCTTTATAAAAAAAATATATAATGAATAATTTGCAATTGCAACAGATCCCCTAATGAACATAATTGATTTAAAAGTCGACAATCACTCAAATCGGAAATTGATGTACTCGTATACCCTAGGGAGAAGACACAGAAGCAGCTTAATCCTACAGACGAAAAATTATAAAAATTTTACTTATGCATACTTATATACCAGGCAAATATGAGAGTGAGAGCTGGGTGTAAGAGTTTGGACGGATATCAGCCAACAATCGATTGTAAATATTCAGTCAGGTATCATCGGGAGAAAAGGCGACGCGGCGAAATTGGTTGAGTGAACCGTTAAATAGGCGGGACGTTGAGAAAAATCGTTAAACCTCAACAAGGCTTTCAAATGCTGTGAGCGGTTCAATATTAATGGAGGGCGTGGCTGCTGCTGTGGTTGAGGGTGTGACTTTGTTTGGCTTGGTTAGCTCTGTTCTGAGAGTTTCTTCCGTTGAATGATTGAAGCCTTAATTTCTACTTGAATTTCTCTTTACAAATCTGTATGTATTTCACAACTTTTGATGGCTTTTTGCTTTGAATCGCTTGGCCGTAGCCTTGGGCCTGAACATTTCCCGCATCAACGGATGCAATAAATCTTTGCCGGCCATCGTTGGAATTCACACAGAAAACATTAAGAGCCAACCAAATATGTCTGTATATGTATGAATGTGCCAGCTGTTGTGCTCAAGGCAAAATGAAAAAAAATCGATAAATTAATGCACGTAATTCATAAGTAAACGAACTGTGTTGCACCTTAACTACAACTATGAAAAATAATTACTGCAAAGTGACGTTTTCTTAATACGCTTCTCGTAATAAATATAATTACTTTGCGTTTGATATGAAACTGGCCAGCAATTTGATATTTGTAACCAATAAGTATAAAACAATAAATGGGTAAGCTGGAAATAAAGATATCTTGTGCTTTGTACACAGTTAAGTCAATATTAAATCCGCAGTCTGTCTCTTAACTCGGTATCAAACTTTCAGTCAATCACAAGCACAATATTAAAGATGGAAACATTAGCTATCTTTGTTGAACCCCCTTAGCTATAATACATATTTTTTTCATTACGCATTGGCTGAGCTCTTTGACCTGTGGGTATTGAACTTCAAAAGGATGTAGTCATTCTATGAAAGTTACAGTGTTCGGGTCAATCACAAACACATTAAGCAAATTGGTCCATTTTTCCTTTTTCGCCAACAGGCAATAAGCTCGAAAGGTGAAAAACTTTGATTGCATTATGCCGAGATTTCCCACACCTCATTCTGATGGCCGCAGAAAAGCTAAACTGGCCGGCATAATCATTAATTTGCTCACCTTTCCATGTCCTGCCACCTGGCCCAAGAATCTTTCACTTATTTCTTGCCGTCTACTTTTTGCTTATTCTTTCGTAGCTTGCATGAAAGTTTCGGGTATTCATATCAAATTCATTGCATTACTTTTGCGCCGACTCTTTCTTTATTTTCGTTTTCCTCCATCATCTACAATCATCTTTTTTTGTGCAAAATCACTTAATGGTGCTCGCAACTCTTAACGAATTACGGCTGAAAAGAAGGAAAAAAAGCTGGACAAAATACTTTTAGAATTTGGCGTAGCTAACAGTGCTGACTTAAGGTTGAAGTGCTCTGAACGAATGGAACAAACTAATTGCGAATAATGTATTCAAAACGACACAATAATTGCAGGAATCTCAAGTTACTTAAAATGATTTACTTAATTGGAACTCACGCAGAAAAGCTGAAAACATTATCAATTCTCTAAATTCTTTCATTCTGATTTCAAAAAGATTCTTGAAATATAATATCAATGCAGATAAAAATATAATCACCTAACATATTCATAGAAATCTTAATTTACAACTACTACATTTTTGGCAACTTTGCTCAAGCTAAGGGACAGAAATGCGAACTTGAATGCGAAGCTTAGATTAACATTAGTACAAGTATGTACTCGTACTACAGTTTAAAGTAAACAAATTATTTTAATGTAATTATATTTTATTTGTTTTCAATTTTACATCGACATGATTAAGACAAAATTATCAATACAAACTTTTCCTGGAAATTTGTACTTTCTCAGAAAATAAAGATAAGTACGAAACGTTCAAAACATTCATGTAGACGACTTTTGCACTTTTTATGAAGTAATTTTTAGTTTTTATGTTGCAGTGACTTGCATTGAAAGTGGAATACTCAAGTTTGCTAGCTCTGTCAGCTCTTGAAAAGAACAGTTTCCTTCAACAATATGCAGATTTGGGGGAAAACATGAAGCAATGGCCATGAGAAAAGTTTTAAAACAATTTGTACCATTGTACTTTAAGCTGCTTTCAGGTAGCCAACAAAATGTTAACTGGAAAACAGAAAATGGCACGACAACCCTTAGAACACGCATCTCTTGGGACTGTAAACAATTTGGGATCTAATTTGTAGCAGCTAGTAGATTGACTTGGTTGCTCATTCCTAATGCTTTGACTGATTGAAGTTGAAAGGAGGCTCAAGAGTAGGGAGACTGTGAACGGGGGGAAGCAGGGGAAAATGGTGAAGCTTGTGGACTATTCCCGGGGCGCTTTACATTTCATTTGGCGTGTTAAAGTCGCCTGGCTTAAAATTGTCCACCTTCTACATCATCACTTAAGCGTACCACAACCCAACTCCCCTTCAAAAAGCTGGTTATTAATGTGCCGTAATATTTATATTTATTTGTCGCACCCAGTAACCAACCCAGACCAATTCGTAGTGCGCAGTTTGTAGTCCTCGTTGGCAATCAATGTACATACATATAATTAAAATAAGCAGAGTATTGTAATGACTGTGCAATTTGTATAAGTCTCGCCTGCCACCTTCTAAATTTCGCACTCCATTTAATAATATAATTTCTAAATTAAGCATTTTATTGAGGGAACTAAAATGAAAATAATACTCGTCTAACAAATTAAACACATAATTGGAAATTTTGAAAAATCTACTAATAGACAATATTAAAAAAAGATATTTTGAGTATCTAAGTGACGAATTCCAATTGATGGGCACATTTATTAAATTAATTGAGTAATTGTCTTTTAAAATATAATAAAATGTCAATCGACCCATCCGCTGCCTTCTTAAGTTTTAGACGAGAATGAATTAAATCGGCCTCCACTGCCGGGAAAATATGTGAGAATTTCTTTGGCAAGAGTACTTGACTATCAGATGACGCCCTCCACTAGATTTGGAGTACTCTTAACATTTTTTTCCTCCTCTTTTGAAAACACTTTGCTTGGTGACATTTGAGATGTTTTCTGTTTTTATAGAAAATTTTCCACAATTATAATTATTATTATTTTGTATTTCTGTACATACATACATACATACCCTGTATATATGGACGATCAGTCAAAAATTAAGTTTTAGGACGAAAAACTTTTTTGTTGTTTGATATATCTTAACCAATTGTTCAGAATTTTCATCTGGGATGGTCTTTTAATTTTATTTGTTTTTGTTCTGGTAATTGCATTGCTTATTGGAGCGTTTATTATATATAGAATAAAAATGATAGTTGAGTGTGACACGCTTTGGCAAGACATTTAGATAGTAACACAGCTGGCGAATTGCTGCTTCGTGACATGCGTCAGGGGTATAGAATTGTATTGGGCCTCAACCTAATTTGGGTCACATTTGGCGGAGTTGACAGTTAACTGACAATAATTGTGATTAATAGATGGTCGCCGCTGTGTCGCTTGTGGCAGGGGATAGGGATGTGCGACAATTTGGTTTACCACAGACAATTGCAGTATTTGTGCGCATATTACGTATACGCTGTCTGAACAACAATTATGTGCGGCGCATCTTGACTAATAATTAAAATGAATCGCAGTACGAGCAATAAAACTAAATAAGCTATGTTTCTATTGTAATTTATTGTCATACTTTTTCCAAAAACATATATGTAATCTACATTCGAGACAAATGTATTTCTTGCATAAATTTGGTACCCCAAAAAGTATGCTGCAAAAATGAAAATCACGCTGGATTCATTTGGCAGACATTTTGGCTGTTGGTTCCAGAAGCGAGTAGGCTGCGTGGTTGTATTATGCGTGTCAAGTATGTGTATGCTCTTGTTTAGAGGACCATCGACATAAAACTACCGTACATTCAACTTTACCCTTTTCGCTTAGACCTCTGTGTGTGTGAGTGTGTGTGGAAGTATTGCTGGACGAATAAAAATCCATAAATAACACTTATGTAGTAGCGGCTAACAAAGAAATATGCTCTCCTTACATATATCTATATCTATATCTATATGTGGGTGTGTGTTGTTCTGCGTGTGCTCTTCGCCATCGGGCACAGATGGCACAACAACAACAATAAACGATGTGCAACCGTAGATGGCACTTTGAAGGCAAGTTTGATTGCCCCAAGTGTGGACGATGATTTTTGCTTTGCATGCTTTGTTCTCAGAAAATGGATATAGACTTGCCATGACCATGGTGCTCGTAACACTGCTTCCATCTAGAGTGCTTTGAAGTTTTCATTTTGACGCCAATTTAACTTCCTTTTTTTCGCTTTTGATTGGCACTCAAATGTGTATTTCAGCTATTGAAATGACGTCAGTCAAGAGCACTAAATGTTTCAGAAGCAACAAGCCCAAAGGCAATTTTTAAAGGTCAGCTTAAAGAAATTCCTTTAAAAATGCAGATGTAGCCATTAAACCTTGATTATAACGATCGTGTTTAATAATAATCTAAATAAATAATAATATATCTGGCTTAGGCACAAATCGCCAGCCTTAATTACTTAATCTTTGCTTTATTTTCAGAATGCGCTTATATTTACACAAAGTCAAATACACACACACATACATCCACAGTCTAATACAGACTTGCACCGTGATTTATGCAACATAATTTATGAGTCTCATTTTGTGAGCGAAATGAAAAAAATATGTGAAAACGAGCCCTCATCGTGGCACAACATTTCTCAAATAACATTTTCAGAGCAGCATCAGAAAGAGCAACGACGAAACGCCACAAAATACACATGACCTCGTTTTGCGTTTGATAAAATGACGTATACTCCTTCCCTTTAGTGAGACTGCGAGAGAGATGTCTGATAAAAAGAAAAGACGATGCCGGAAATCCGGCCAGGAGCGATCAAGCCACAACGGCAACTGACAGCCAGAAAACATGGCCATGAGTGTCCAATGTGAGCTATCCGTCTCTTTTCTCCTCTTCGTCCTCCCTCTACAACGAAGTCAAATAACTTTTTTTTTATTTTTATTATTGTCTGCCAAAAGTTGAGCTCCGTGCACTTTAGGCTGCCAACTGCCTAAAACATGGGCATTAATTTTGCAAAAGGGTGAAAGTTTATGCTTCGCTCGGCATTTGTAGGCTTGACTTTTTTGAGGCCCCGCATAATAAATTAAACTTTCACGTCGAAGGACTTTTACTAGGAAAAATATATACTACGTATAGAGATAATATGTAATTCTTGTACTTTATAAAAAACGATAGGGCCTACATGTTATTCTGGACTAAAATCAAAATAATTTAAAGTTCATAAATATAAAAAAAAATTATAATATATTTAAATTGTTTACTATTTGAAAACCACTTGTTATTGTTTAACTAGGTTTTTTTAAATTAAATAATGAGAAATGACGAAGATATTAGTGTACCCAATGTTTGATATTAGCCAACAAATCCATATGAAAAGAAAATCATTTAATTCTACTCAGGCCATAAATCGCTTAGTTGGCTGTTGCTTTTGCAGATGCTGTATAAATTAATATTCATAAAACTCGTCACATTAAAACTACATAAACTGTGGGAAAGCATAATAAGATTTAGATTCCTTAAGCCATCCACTAATGGTTAACGGCTGAAACAAACACGCCTATACCCATAAAGATTGTCCGTGAAAGATTTATATGTAATATAAATCCGTGCATAAATTTTAACGTCACGTAACAGGCCGCAACGTAAAAGACATAGGCATTAACGTTAACGTAAAATGGCAACTCGAGTATCGTCTTCGCCTTTAGCGACTGCCAACACCTTTTTGTCGAGGGACTCGATAGGTTTTTTTTTGGGGGGCTTACGATGGGGTTACGCTTTGGGTTCGTGCTGTGGTCGAAATTTGAGGAATGTGCAAACAGTTAGAGCCATTTGAATTTCGGGACTAAGCCGGTTTAGCGAGGTGTTAATGATTACGCGTCCATTTTAGCTAGGTATAGTAAATAAACTTTGTTTGCTCTTCTCCCTGTGTGTGAGTGCTGAAC